>OV743315.1:14802500-17202500 GCA_928268935.1 Lasiommata megera | reverse complement strand
AAAAAAATCAATTAAACAAAGCGCCAAATCCCAATAAGGTATATACTTAGTATACATGCTTTACCTATATACAGTTTGATCTTCCTTGAAACCAATCACCGAGACAGCCAATTACAGTACGGAAATTTTAATTTTATTTGCGTATGCAGTTAATTCTTCTACGTCGTTACGTCTTCTGAATCGTTCACTGGAGATTTAATTTGAACGGTCTATCGGAAGGGTGACCTTCCACGTGCTTTGCTACAATGTAATCTGTGTATATAAAAGGAATAAGTGACTGACTAACTGACTGACTGATCTACCAATGTACCGATAAAAAAAACGGAACGGTTCTGGCTAAAATTAGGAATGCACATAATTATAATATCGAAGGCGTCTGTTAATGATTTTGGAAGTACAATTAGAGGGCAAAAATGGGGTTTATTGTGAAATTATGCCAGTACAAAAGCGATTATAGAGTTATATAAACTTATTATATATAAGTTATATATAAACTTTACGAAAGCGATGCTACGGTAAAAGCTAGTATTAATAAAAAGAGAAGGCCTGACTCACTGACTGTGGTTGAGATTTATAGAGCGTACGTTACCATTGCTGAGCCAAAGTTGTTAAAACAAGACAGACTTATGTTGGACACATAACGTTGTCTCGTGTTATCTGTTTCTTAAGTCAGAGGCAAGGCTAAGCAAGCTTTATAGGTCTCGGCCTAGTTCAGCAACGCCAACCTAAATTATAAATACGACGAGAGGTTATCATTTCCTATTTACATACAGTGGCTTTTGAGGTCTGGCTTCTGCGAAATATACACGGAATAAATAGAATCTTCTTCTTAGACCAGTGCTTGGAACCCTCTCTCTTTAGTATAAAGTTTACGAATTCTTTATCACCATCAACTCACTATTATGTAAGTTCTTCTTCATCAACCGATAGACGTCCACTGCTGTACATAGGTCTTTTGTAGGGAGTTCCAATGGCCATGGTCTTGGGCCGCTTGTATCCAGCGGCTCCCTGCGACTCGTTTGATGTCGTCTGTCCACATTGTTGGGGGTCGACCAACCCTACGTTTACCGGTGTGGGGTTGCTATACCTTGGGACCCCAACGCCCATCGGTACTCCGAGCTATGTGCCCCGCCCATTGCCACTTCAACTTCGCAACTCGCTGAGCTATGTCGGTAACTCTGGTCCTTCTACGGATCTCTTCATTCCTGATTGTAAGTTATTGACTGATTATTTGAACAAAGTTTATTTATTGATTTATTAAATGCTAAATATTTATCTTCGTCTAGTTGCTTTAGCTTAAGTCGCAGGACTTTAATAACCTTTTAAATTGACTCTCGGTCTGGCTTTGTCAACATTAAATTAGAGATTTTTTATTTTGTCATTGAAGCATTAGTCAGCTTCACTCACATTAAGTTTGTTGTTCCCGTGTCTCTTACATCGAAAGACTTTCATGCATATTTTTAACCCACATTTTCTTGCCGTAGAATAATTATGGATACCTAAGATATAATATAGCCATCTATATCTGAAACAATTCAATAGGTACAGTGGATGAGATAGACAGTAAGTTTTCTGCATATGAAAAACAAGTCTTTTTCTAGTATAGATTAGTACTATTCCCTATTTAAGGTTTTTAAGGGTGATATGCCATACATCAGCCTCAACGATTATGAATGAATGAATATACTTTTATTGTACACCACAAGAAAGGATAAAATAAAATAGAAAACAACACAATAACAGTAGTTGTATAATTTGGCGGCCTTATCGCTACACAGCGATCTCTTCCAGGCAACCAATGATGCAAAAGACAGAGCTACGGAAAGAGGAAGGTGGTGCAAAAATATATATTTACATAAATATATTGATATAAACGAATAATACAAGTACATACTGATAATAATACAACTAAATCATAATATAATTAATAAATTAATCCTCAAAAGTTACACTAACATTGCCGCAGACAAAAAGTGATCTTTGACCAATTTTTTGATGATGTAAAATAGTTTAAAAAAATGTAGTAAACAGAACCGCAGAACGCGACTAGATTAGATAAGACCCGATACCCTCAGTCCTTGAAGTGTCACCAATTTGCTTATTCGCGACAATCAGTGCGCAATTGGACGATTGGACTATTGTCCAATCTCAGGTATCCTGAACGAGTGGCCACATTGTGACGCGCGCTCACCTCGCCGCACCACCACTTCGCAACGACGCCACCACGCCGCGCGGACAACATGTTGGCCGTGCTGCTCGCCATCGCTCTCACAGGTCAGAAAAACGGAGAGAAAGGAGAAGAATGAGAGAACTAAATATTGTTTACATTAAATTATTGAGTTCTAATTAGTGCACTAGCTGTAAGAGAACTACTTGAAGCGTGGTTATTTTCGTTTAGAACTAGCTTTATCGGGTTAAATATTATCCTTTTTTGGACTCCTAATTTTAAAAAATTCTCAACGAAATTTAAAAAAAAAATTTACAGAATTATTAAGCTTTGTAAATGTAATATATTTATTTATTTATTTACACACTTTTATTGTACACCACGAAAAGGAAAAATAAAACAAAAAAAGACAGAAAATAACAGACACAGTAGTATACAATTTGGCGGCCTTATCGCTACATAGCGATCTCTTCCAGGCAACCAAATATGTAGAAGATATAGAGATACGGAAAGAGGAAGGTGGTGCAAAATATATACATAAATATATACCTTGATATAAACAAATATATATACATACTAATAATATAACCATATTAATATATATCTTAAAATATATAAACTGTAATAAATAAATATATATATAAATATAATATATAAATCTAAATATAGTATAAATAAATAATCCTCAAACATAACACTAATATTGGGCCATATACATAGGTGATTAAATTGTTCATGGGCGGCGGTAATCACTTACCATCAGGTGACCCGCCTGCTCGTTTGCTCGCTATGTGTATATAAAAAAAAAAATGTGAAATTAGTATTAGGGATGTTTTCAAGAAAGACTATGAAATATTTTACTATTTTTATATATATGAGTGGTTAGGTTTTGTAGCTAATCTTTTCAGTCCCTTGGAAACGGTACATTCTGGAAGCGGATATACGATACTATACCCGAATGCAAATTAAAATGGTTGATAGTTTTAAAAACAATTGATATCGAAGGTAGGTATCAAGAAAAAATACACAATCTAAGAAATTTTAATGATTTATATGTACTGTTATAAATAGCAGCCACGTCTTTCAAGTTGTTTAAAACTGAACCATAATAGTTATTTACCCATAATAGTTTAAATTTATTGTTTACTATTTCGTTGTTTCGTTATATATTTCTAAAGTACTGGAAGTTTCCTTTCCACTCAATCGTGTAGCGTATATATTTTTTCACTAATTGATGTAAACCTATATACTATAAAAATATACTGTACAAATATCTCATAACATATATATATTTACAGAAAATAAAATGAGAAAACCGATGATAAAACAATTTTGTAAACAAACATACCTACTGGTGAAATGAAATGAAATGAAAATGTACTTAATTGCACACCATTAGAAAAACAAAAAAAGAAAAGAAATAGACATACACACAGAAAATAAATAGGTGCAATAGGCGGCCTTATTGCTAATGAGCTATCTCTACCAGGCAACCTAGCAAAAATAAAGGGATAAAATATAAAGTAAGGCGAGGTTGGGATGTACAATTATAGATAGAAAATATAAGGTTTAATATATAAACAACTAAAAATATAAATAAGATAATACTGGAGCCAATTTTGTTGTAACAAATAAATATAACCTTAATGTCCCAAACTAACCTAAATACATTGACAGGTCCAAAAGTTGTGTATCATCATCATCATCATAATCAAGAGCACGGGTGTCCTCTCGATATGAGAAGGGTTTGGCCATAGTCCACCACGCTGGCCATGTGCGGATTGGCAGACTTCACACGCCTTTGAGAACATTATGGAGAACTCTCAGACATGCAGGTTTCATCACGATGTTTTAGAAACAAGTGAAATTTTAGTTGCTTTAAATGGCATATCTTTAAATCTGTATATATATGTCGGTCCAGGATCACTGCTCTTAAGAGCTGTCGATTTAGTTTACTGATAACAGAATTGGTCTCAGTAACAAAATTTTCCGCGTGTATTTTCATACAATTAAATCAAGTTAGGCAATAAAAAATGGTGACGTATTCGTCACCACTTGTTATTGCTTAACTTGTTGGTACTGAAAATTTCTTGACGGACAGTCCATAAAAAAAGCGCACAATTCAATAGTTTATCCAACCAATTGAATTTTATCACGACTTCGTGATACATGTTCGAGCGTGCGTACCAAAATATCAAGGACAAAAACTATATTTTATACATGTAACAAAATTCAAATTCAAAATAATCTTTATTCAAATAGTCCTTTAAAAGGCGCTTTTGACGCGTCAATAATTTACATAGTAGTGATTTGATGGTGATAACTAGATTCGTAAACTTAAAACTAAAGCTATGAGGGTTCCAAACGCGCCCCGGTCTAAGAACATAACTATATTTTATACATGTAAAAGGGTGTCTTCTTAGACCTGAGCGAGATTTGAACCCTCCTAGCTTCAGTTTTAAGTTGGCGAGTGTAGTTATCACCATCACTATTCGATACATAGATGCCTGTAATAGGTTTATATGAATAAAGCTATTTAGTTCATGAATATTACTCAAACAATAAATTCAAATTCAAATAATCTTTATTCAAATAGTCCTTTAAAAGGCGCTTTTGACGCGTCAATTTACATAGTAGTGATTTCATGGTGATAACTACATTCGTAAACTTAAAACTAAAGCTGTGAAGGTTCCAAACGCGCCCCGGTCTAAGAAGAAGCCCACAACAAACTTAGCCGGGTCTTTTTGGTAAGGCACTTAGCGTCGATGTCTCTTACATTACAGTGATAACAGAGTTCAATAATAATAATTATTATTTTGACGACCTCCGTGGCGCAGTGCGTGCGCTGTCGTATTATAAAGTCGGAGGTCCTGGGTTCGATTCCCGACTCGAGTCTGGTCTGGTGGGAGGCTTCGGCCGTGGCTAGTTACTACCCTACCGACAGAGACGTGTACGCGTGTAGCGTTCCGGCACGATGTCGCGTACAAACCAATTAGGAGTGTGGGCTTACCATACCCCTAACAGGTTAGCCCGCTACCATCCTATACTGCATCATCATTTACCACCAAGTGAGATAGCCGTCAAGGGCCGACTTGTAGTATATAAAAAAAAAATTTGATTAGCTATGAAGTTTGAGCTTTATTTTACTGATGCCATTAACATTATCATTATAAAAATTTAACCTGCTTATTACAGACCCTGGTCTCTTATCAGCATAAGATGGATTTCTATACACTTCACATGCCTTTGAGCACAGTCTAGACATGCATGCTTCTTACTTGCTTTCTTTCATCGTTAGATTATATATATGTATTTCAATTAAAGCAGGTTAGCCCGCTATCATCCTAGACTGCATCATAACCTACCACTACGTGAGATTGCCGTCAAGGGCTAATTTGTAGTGTATAAAAAAAAAAAAGCAAGCAAAAGTGAGAGGCGCGTGCCAGAATCGATCTCTTTCCGCCCGACAGGGAGATGAAATCTTAGAACGCTTCGTCATCCTACATTAAAAATGTAATAAGACAAGTCTAAATCTTGCTTTTAGAAAAAAATATTGACCTATTTAAATGCACGTTTGACATTTCATGCGGTAACTCGCTATAAAACACGTGCAAACCTTCCCACTAGACAGACAAGGCAGTTATATGGAAATCATCATCATCATCATCATGAACAACCCATTACCGGCTCACTACAGAGCACGGATCTCCTCTCAATATGAGAAGGGTTTGGCCATAGTCCACCACGCTGGGCATGTGCGGATTGGCAGACTTCACACGCCTTTGAGGACATTATGGAGAACTCTCAGGCGTGCAGGTTTCCTCACGATGTTTTCCTTCACCGTTGAAGCAAGTGATATTATAATTTTTTTTTAAACGCACATAACTCCGAAAAGTTAGAGGTGTGTGCCCGGAATTGAACCGCCCACCTCTGATTAGAAGGCTGACGCCCTAACCACTGGGCTATCACCGCATACCATACTTTTTTTTATTTTTAATCCTTTTTTTAATGTAACTCAAATAATTTCATTTATTTAAATTTCATTTGGTTATACAATAATAGTACAACGATGAGCTACAAAAATATTTACAGAAAATATTTACTCCCATTTAACCGATTTTTAGAATGGATGGAGTTCTGCGTTTCTGGTAGTTTACATAGCACTTAGAGGTGTTAAGATGAGATAATAAGATAATATTTTATTGTTTAAAATCGATTTACAACATATATAATTTGTCCCTACCCTGTGCACTAGGAAAACCTATATATATACCATACACCGCATATGGAAATATAAGGATGCAATTAGCGTAATAACTGAACAGATCGAGGTATATAATACGTCGGCGGACACGGACTCTCAAGAGTATTAATAGAGCTAGATCTCTTATAATACGCTTCAGTAACATCCTCTTATAAACCCCGCACTATCGGTGGGAAAGATTGCTGTGAACATATATCTGAAATGAAGTCACCAGAAAATGGCGCGAGATTATTCACGTGCAACGGGATATTACGTGTCACAAACAGAATTTTATTAGATAGCTTTAACTACCCAGCACGCCACGTAAAAAAATATTTTTATACAAATTCATTTATTTCAGATTACGCTTATGAAATTAGTTTACAATACTAACAAAAAAGACAGATTTAATTCAAAAAAATACATATGTCAATACATTATAGCTGTGATAGTCTAGTGGTTAGGACGTCCGCCTCCTAATCAGAGATCAGGGGTTCGATCCCGGGCACGCACCTCTAACTTATCGAAGTTATGTGCGTTTTTAATTAATCAAAATAACACTTGCTTCAACGGAACGAAAGTTCTCAATAATGTTCTGAGAGACGAAGTCTACCCAAGGTAGTCATATGTTATTAGTAGATACAATATAAAGATTAAAGTGTTTCGAAATCGACCCGAGCAATCTCCTTAGGTGCCTTATGTTCTAATCTCAAAACATTGGATTCCCCTACGGAAGTCATGAGTTTTTTTTTCTGAAAAAACATTCGAGATTCACCACGCTGCTACATTGCGGCTTGACGGGCGGCAACAATTATGATAACAAGTTAAATTAAAATTAATGAATTTTATATAGGGAGATAACAATTTATATGTATTATTTGGATAGCAATCAAAAGCAAAATATGTTGTATGCGATCAGAAAGATCTCCCGTACCATAAACACCTAACGCCATCTAGTTATCGCAGCGAACAATACACTATGACAGATAATTTTAAGGATTGCCAGTCAACGAAATTTTACCCAAATCCCAGAAAGTAAGCCAACGTTTTATATTTTTACGAGTTAATTGCTTAATTTTTGTAACATAAAGTATAGGTATTTTTTCTTAACTATTTATAAAATCTTTGCAAGGTCTCAAGTAAAATGTGGTGTCCGAAGCTAATTTTCGTATCAGTTGCATTTTCAATGCTTACTCATGTACGCAAACGATTTAATAGGTGCGGGGAAACCGATATCACTTAATATACCGAAAGCTGATTTTCAAATAAACATGTATTTAATATAAGAACAGTTAGTAATACGTAGTGTTAGGGAAGAAACAGAAACTCGCGTTTAATATTTCTTATAAGCAAGTTCGATCATGTCCAGGAAAATACGCCAGAAAATACCCTTATTAATTCTTCGAATCTTTAGCTTATTTATATCCGCTAAAGTATATTTATCGTATGACTGCCGAGATGTACACCTCGGCAGTCATACAATACAACTCCAGTGCGTTTTGACTATTTTTGCTGTAATATAGAGTTTTAATTAAAGTAATGACTATAATATTATATATAATTTATTTAGGAAGGAGCTTAGTATGTGTAAGAACGGAAAAAAGAACGCCAATTTTAACCCAAAATCGCATTTGTCTGATATACGCCATCGCAAATTAGCCGCAGTATTAACCGTACTTTAACATCATATTTAAATAATGTGTAATCTGATTCATAATATTATTGCTAGGTCAATCTGCACAGTGCAAAAAACCCCTTTTCTACAATTCTGCAAATGTAGAAATGCAAAAATTGCTAATAAATTTTAGGCTAAATTATTTTCAATGTATGGTAACCCTGTTAAGTGACGTCACTGATTGTTTAGAGCCGTGACCTTTAAACAAAGTGAAAAATTGCAAATAATTCATTAAAACGTTTCAAAATTGAAAGTGTAATCCACGTTAAATGTAAGTTTCACTGTTTTGTATAAATTTATGTGGGTACATGTTAAACTATCAATAGGTAAATTTTAAAATAACAAGATTAAATAGTTGCCAACCGGCCGCGGTAGTTAAACGCGAAAGAGACAAATAGATGTCATGTGTCAAACTTTATATGAAGTATATGTAAATGTTGCTAGTGTAAAGTTGTAAAAACTACTATTATTAATAATTAATCTGCTGTAGTTTATAAGAGATAAATCTAAGATGGAACAGAGAGAAAGACGGGAGACTTCGTAATTGGCGGGCGCGGTTTTTTTCACGCTTTTCTTGAATTAATGTTTGTTGGCTAATTTTGGAAGGGACTGGTGTTGGTTGTGTCGTGGACAGTTTTGGTGTCGTTTGTGTAGTGGCTAGTTTTCTGAATGGTTAACAGGTATTAATTTGGGAAAGGTTTGAGGGATCAGCGTCCGCAGAGTGCGAAGTTTCCCGCCATTTCTCCCTAACTTCTACATTGCTATAAACTTGAAATTGGCTAATCTGTGCAAAGCCATAAAAAGAGAGAACTAATAAAATAATAAACTTGACATTGGCTAATCTGTGTAAAGCCATTAAACGAAAAAAAAAAGATGGAACACGACATTTTCTTGAAAAGCATTTACGATACATAAATTTCCGTGTTTATGCGAGGTTTCTTATAGCATATTGAGTATGGAGACCAAACTCAAATAAAGTGAAACAAGCGAACGAGTAGAAGCAGCGTGTATTTGGTTATATGGCGTTTCTAGCCATGGTAATGTAACACATATCATAGGAGATGGGCGTAATATTCAGACACATGCAATAAAGATTTACCGATACACATCGTACTTTATTCATTCATTCATGATCAACCCATTGCCGGCTTACTACAGAGCGTAGGTCTCCCATTATGAAAAGGTTTGGCCATAGTCCACCACGCTGGCCAAATGCGAATTGGCAGACTTCACACGCCTTTGAGAATATTGAACTCTCAGGCTTGCAGGTTTCCTCACGATCTTTTCCTTCACCGTTGAAGCAAGTGATATTTTTATTGCTTAAACATAACTTTGAAAAGCTAGAGATGCGTGCCCGGATTGGAACCCCTTACCTCTGATTAGCAGGCGGACGCCTACTAGGCTATCACTAATTTATATTATATATTTATTCAATTCGTTCAACGAGTGCTTCATGGCTAATAATTAACTTGTATTTTTATTTCAGCACCTTTGGTGTATGCTGACGAAGAAATAATGAAGAACTTGTCGCTTGTAACATGGGCGCACGCGGTGAACAATAAGACATACCTTGAAGCTTCATTAGCAAGTAAGTAACCGACAAAGAAGACAAGCGCTTTAGCGTTCCGGTACGATGTCGCGTAGAAACCAATTAGGAGTATGGGTTTACCATACCCCCTCGCTTATTTATAATAGTTTGCTCGCTACCATCTTAGACTCCTTATTACCAGGTGAGATTGCCGAAAAAAGGCTAACTGTATAAAAAATGAGTTTATTGTATTTATAACTTGATATATAAACACAATCTTAAATATAAAAAAGTGAGTGAAGATCATAAGCAATGCACGAAAGTGGCCTAAGGAGAATGTATTAGGATATTGGTTTAGTGTAACAAAATCGTAAGTAAAGATAATATATGCCCATTATGTCATCAGCTTTGGATGGAGTCTCTCCATCCTTTCATGATCTTAGCTGATGAATATTTTTTTAAAGTTTTTATTGTAATAATTTTATAAGCATTGATATTACAATTTTTTCATTATTATAGGTTGGTTATTATAATTATCGTACTAAACCCCCACGGTTTAGTATAATAATTATAAATATATAGGTTAGAATCTTTCAAGATTTGAAAATTTTAAGGGAAAAAGAAGTCCAAAACAAACTTATTCGTTATTAGAAGATGTAATATAGTTTAAATCTTAGTTTTAACTGTGGTAGTTACGGGTAGCCTCTGAATGCACCCATAAGTATGTATACAGTTGTGCAAGAATACAAATTAAACGAATTAACAGCTAGACGGTCGGATTCCAAACCAGTTTAACAAGCGTATTCGTAGAACCGCCATCCAGTTAATCACAATTATACTGGTAACCGACACTTTCATGTTTAAATTGCTCATAGTCTACGTTAATTTAAATTCACTAAACTAATGAAGCTTAATATACCGTTTTTGTGTAAAAACTAGCTGTTATAGTTTTTTTGTAGATAAATATTGCCTTCAGTTTAAAGTTTCTTCTTGAGAGACTAATAATTTAATTCCAATAATTACGAATTTAACTTAAGTTTATTTAAAATTTTTATTCGCTTAGCTATTTCGGACCAGAGTTACCGACATAGCTCAGCGAGTTGCGTGGCAATGGGTGGGGCACATAGCTCAGAGAACTGATGGACGTTGGGGTCCCAAGGTGCTGGAATGGCGACCCCGCACCGGTAAACGTAGCGTTGGTCGACCCCCAACAAGGTGGACAGACGACATCAAACGAGTCGCAGGGAGCCGCTGGATACATGCGGCCCAAGACCGTGCCATTGGAACTCCCTACAAAAGACATATGTCCCGCAGTGGACGTCTATCGGTTGAAATGATGATGATTATGATCATGGTTAAACATAATTTTTTTTTACTGCCTACTAAACCACAACATTTTTTTATAATCAGCTCTGTAATGTTGTCCACACTTCACGATAATGATGTTATATATAATATAGTTATTTTCCATCCAATCCAGTTCGAGAGAAACTTAATTAAATGCCTCCCAATTATACTGCATTAACTTACATGAAATATTTTTGTTGTAGTCGTAACTTTTGATCGCCCAAAGTTCCTTGCTGCGCAGAACCACCCCTCAGATTTTTTTGAAATTTTTACATTTTATTTCCATACCAAATATTCCTTTTCTAAAGGCGAGGTGTCAATGCTAGAAGCGGACATTGTCTTGGGCCAGGTGACGGGTAAAGACGGACCGCCCGTACCAATAATGGCGCACCCTCCAGCCAGTACATCTGACATCACCCTAGCAGACTTCATGACCGCTGTGGCTCAATACAACAACGTTAATGCCAAGCAGAAGGGAGTGAAATTGGATTTCAAGAGCATCGAGGCTTTTGAGAAGTCACAAGAGATTATTGCGCGTTTCAGTAAGCCTGAGGTAAATTTTAAAATTAGTAATACCGTTTAACATGATTATCTCATCATATTATAATAATTGCGTTACCGCAGCAGATTTTTTAAAAACGGTAGCTTAATAAAAGCAGAATACGGGTAAACCTAATGAAAAAAAGCTCGTTTGAAAAAAAAATACAATTCTTTAGCATTCATCGCAAATTATTTCACTAAACAAAGTATTTAAATAAACTTTTACACAGATAAACACGAAATAACGAGGACAGTTTGATGTCCCGTTATTATGAAAAAAAAAATATAATAATTCTTAAATGGCTGACTCATCCTGTCAACAAAAACGCAACTTTTGTTTCATTCGAAAAAAATCACTCTATGATGATTTTCACAATGCATCAAAAGAAGAATAACATCAAAAATCTGAGAAAATGATATCTACTAATATCTACACGCGGTAGCACCGAATCTTAAATGTGCACGTAATTGGTCCAGAACTTTTCCAGGAAAAACAAACAAATACAACATTTTTTATTTAAATACCATTCATAAATATCATAACTCTTTTACCTTCTTCAGACCACCTAATAATTGATACATCTCTGAAGAGTGAGTACGTCTGGCAAGTATTATATATATACTTTATTTTCTTTATTGTTCTATTCCTTCGCCTATCTCACCGTTTATAGTATATTCGATCTTGAGTGCGTTATTATTATTGAAAATGAAAATGAAAATTTATTTGTTCACATATTACAGTGTCCGATAAGGCTGAGACCTTCTGTTAAGTATAAAATCTGTGTCAGAAGGACTCGCTCTTCCCATGATATTCCCATTATTACCTGTTTAGCAAAATTTATTTGCAATAGCAACATTATAAGTGGACTATGAAGTGTGCCATCTTTAGCCACGCATTGCACGCCGACTGTTAATAACTTCAAGCTTCAACAAAATACTGATTGCTTCGAACTTCTTTTACATTTTACCAAACCACAGATCGATTTCGAAACACGGCTAGTTGGGAATTATAGTTAGGCCACGAACTTAAAGCCTAAGCTATAGGAGGGGTTTGATAGCGTCAAAATTTCTCAGCACACATAAAGTGGAAGGCATAGGAAAATCGTATGGCTAACTCTATCATCCGTAATAGAAAGAATTAAATAAGGAAATATAAACAATGCCCGGACGAAGTCGCACGTAACTGCTGGTTAAAGTGAAATGTTAGCCGCATAACCCATATTTGTTCCCAGTTTAGTATCAATTTAGGGACCGTGTATATATTCCATACACGTCTTAACTACCAAGTTAAGGGCCCAAATTTGTAGTGAAACAAAAGATGGCCACCTTGGCCATCAAATCGAAGTACATATATATGGTATAGATAAATAAAAAACTATATTACTAGAGTAAGTTACTTCAAATTCATCTACTCTCCAATAACTTTTGCAATAACCATCTGACTTCAGTAGATTTTCGAAAAACCAGCTTTTTTACTATTAAGAACTTGTAAATATGAATAAATCAAAAACAAAGGAAGTCTGGAAAATTTCCCACAAGGTTACAATAATAAAGATAAGGCAATTATTGCATTATTTAGATGTGTACTGAAAATTCGCTTAGTCTACTATCAAAAACTCGTCATCTCATCATCATCATCATGATCAACCCATTGCCGGCTGACTACAGAGCACGGGTCTCCTCTCAATATGAGAAGGGTTCGGCCATAGTCCACCACGCTGGCCATGTGCGGATTGGCAGACTTCACACGCCTTTGAGAGCATTATGGAGAACTCTCAGGCGTGCAGGTTTCCTTACGAAGTTTTCCTTCACCGTCGAAGCGAGTGATATTTTAATTTTTTTAAAACGCACATAGCTCCAAAAAGTTGAGGTGCGTGCCCGGGTTCGAACCGCCGACCTCTGACGACCTAACCACTAGGCTATCACCGCTATCGTCCGTAAAAGAAAGAATTAAATAAGGAAATATAAAGAATGCCCGGACGAAGTCGCACGTAACTGCTGGTTAAAGTGAAATGTTAGCCGCGTAACCCATATTTGTTCCCAGTTTAGTATCAATTTAGGGACCCTGTATATATTCCATAAACGTCTTAACTACCAAGTTAAGGGCCCAAATTTGTAGCGAAACAAGATGGCCTACCACCTTTCCTATATCAAATCGAATTACATATATATGGTACAGATAAATAAAAAGTATATTGCTTAAGTTCTTCAAATTCGTCTACCCTCCAATAACTTTTGCAATAACCATCTGACTTCAGTGGATTTTCGAAAAACCAGTATATGCTTCTTGACTAATAAGAACTTGTAAATATGAATAAATCAAAAATCAAGGAAGTCTGGACAATTTCCCGCACTGTTACAATAATAAGATAAGGCAATTATTGCATTCTTTAGATGTGTACTGAAAATTCTCTTAGTCTACTATCAAAGTCTCGTCATCTCATCATCATCATCATGATCAACCCATTGCCGGCTGACTACAGAGCACGGGTCTCCTCCCATTATGAGAAGGGTTCGGCCATAGTCCACCACGCTGGCCATGTGCGGATTGGCAGACTTCACACGCCTTTGAGAACATTATGTTATTAGTTTCCTCACGATGTTTTCCTTTACCGTTGAAGCGAGTGATATTTCAAAATCGCACATGACTCCGAAAAGTTAGAGGTGCGTGCCCGGATTCGAACCGCCGACCTCGGATTAGGAGGCTGGCGCCCTAACCACTAGGCTATCACCGCTTCACTTTCATAACTCGCTGCATTTTGATTGCGTTGATATCAGTTTTAAATCGTATTGAATAAAAATAAATCATTTTTGGGATTATTTTTCAGGCTTAAAAGTTTTCTCTAGGAATGTATCCTTCTATCTCCTTGACAAATTCTCGAGAAAATCTTTAGTAGTTCACACGTAAAATCATAAATATGAAATGTTTCAATTGTACCTTTTCGTATCAAATCACTTGTATTGTGAAAAATAAAACTATTATCAAAAGTAGATTTAAGAAAGCGGACGGGCCCTTATTGCATGAGTCATCGCATAAATAAGCTTGTTAAGCTCTAATTGCTTCGAACACATTTAGGCAATTAAAATCAGCTTAACATTAAACATGACGTGACATTGAGGAAGCTGTTGCAAGGAAAAATGGACCTAATCGCTTTTATTATAAGTGCAGTGCAAGAACTAGACTCTTCCGTATTCGTGAACGATGAAATTTCAACCTTAAAATCTAACGGTTCGAGTTGAAATTAGATTGGTGTTGTGCGATGTAAACAAAATGTGGTACAGCGTGTGAAGTTATGATTTTTTAACGTCCCCCTCTGGTCCTACAGAAGCTGTTGTCTATAAAATTGTGAACGAACTGACAAAGCGTCTTGCAAGTTTATGAACTACCGCTTAATTTTTTCCCAGTAAAACGTCCAGTACCAGCAGAAGCAGTCTGGTAACTATCCATTAGCTAGGTCATTCAGACAGATGGTCTAGTAGAGATCCACCATGCTGCTTGAATGAACAGGGTTTTTGGCGAGGTTATGTATGCAGATTGGAGTGTTAAGTTTGACGACCTCCGTGGCGTGCGCTGTCGCATTAGGTCCTGGGTTCGATTCCTGGCTCGAGTCTGTCTGGTGATGACTCTACCATCCAGTACAAAGGCTTATAAGTAGCCACAAAAACACCATGTGCTCTGTTCCAGGTAACATTCCCGATGTGGCTGAACGCGGACATCCTTCCCGGACCCATCAAGGCCACAACCAAGCCCGTGGACCCGGACAAGTTTCTCGAGCTGGCGTCCAAGCATCCGCGCGCGGTGCTATCCGTCGGTTGGACCACGGCGCACACGGGGAACAACTCGGAGGGGGAGTACAACCGGGATCAGATCGGGGCCATGCTGCGTTTGCTGAATAAACATCGGATCAACCAAACGGTTACATTTCCTGTAAGGAGAGCTTTTTTTTTTCGGACTGACTATTAGCTGTGCTAACCCTATTGGTTGCGACAGCGTAACCGGGCTGTTGGGCGAGCTTCGGAAAGCTCTGCCAGAAGAAATTTTGAGCCCTAGGGCTCGAAGAAACTAAGGGAACGTCTGCCTAAGGGCGCCTCCTTTGAGGCCGAACCTTGGCTTAGGCGACGTTTGGGATAACTGGGGGGTCGGACGGTGTAAGAAGAGAGCTTTAACACTACCACAACACATTTATTTCAAATGGGCTTACTTTACGTCAAGTCTATATGTTTGTAATGACTATATCACCATTTGCGAAGGCAGATTCTACCGAGAATAAACCAACTCAAGACTTCCAAAGATGTCCAACACCAGTTTTAAATTCAATAATATTTTCCTTCCAACCATGCAATATATGCATATGTACCTTACCTCTTTTTTCGATTGTTTGAAATGGGCAGCTTATTAACGTAAAAAGGTTACTGCGTTTATTTAATTTAACTTAATAGAACTGTGTATTTTTTCTGTCGCTCTTCAGCTCGTAAACTAGCTATGCAATCAATTGTGCAGCCCATTGCTTCGTTTCTGCGTAATAGAACAATACTGACGAACCACTTAGCCTTCATAATATTATATTAAATTTCAAATGTGGATGTTTTCAATAGTCAAGTCTAATGTAACGCCTCTATCACCGGTTTGAAATGATGATGGTATTGAGATGAAACAGGTAACAATATAAGTAAAGATGCACCTTGCTAGCTTAGCCCCCTCAGATACGAGCCCTGCCTCTCCAAACTTTTAAGGTTAAATTAAAGAATTGGCTCAAAGAAAAATGTTTCTATAATAGAAACGAATATTTACAATTAAAAACCTGTTTAAAAAAAAAACATATATACCTTATAATTTATTTTCTTGCTGTTAATTTAATTCACTATCACTTAAGAATAATTTGACTTTGAATAACAGATTTGATGATTTTTTAATGTTGTAATTTTAACTAGTACCAAAGTTTATGTTTGTATTTTGCACACTATTTGTTTAGTTGAATGTTGTGGTCGACTTATTGACAAAATTGTATACACCATCTAATTATTTACTAACATTCCTGCAAATAAATGATTATGATTATGACTACCATACTGGGCAAATGCATGAATGCACTGGGCTAGTTACAATTTTTTTCTCTAAATTCCGAAATAGCTATGACAATATGTTTCAATATGTTAATAATCAAATGCACTTCCAGCTCCGCGCAGGTTTGGCATCAAACAGCCAGCCAGTTGTGCTCGACCTCCTGCGGGAGTCCAAATACCTCAACTCGTCGATGACGGTATGGGCCAGCGAGGACGACCCCATCGAGGTGGAGCGGCTGCGGGCCCTCATCCTCACCGTGGGGCTGGAGCGGACATATCTGGACGTGCCTGCCGAGCTCGCCGCCAAGCTAAAGCTTCCTACCCCCGATGTTAATGCTAAACACTAAATAAATCGTGTTTATTTAACGGTTATTGAGCAGTTTGTATTCTCTATCCAATTTCTTCTTTTTTATAAAAAGAAATACACAATTAAAAGCTTATCTCTGTAGATATCTCAAGTTACCTCTAGTGTGTAATATAATAGGACATCATAGAAGAAAGAACAATTACCATATTCTTGGAATAAAATTCGACCAATAAGTGTGAATGTTTTCTTACATCCATTATCATATGTACCTCTTAATTATTATCATTTTGATAAATTTTGAAGACTTACAGGAAACGACCGGGTAAGAACACTTGCGGAAGGTCCCCGTATAGTAGGAATATAATTGGCTCTGCATGACTAGAACAATATCCAGGAAACATACCTGGATATGGTGAAGCGGTGATAGCCTAGTGGTTAGGGCGTCAGCCTCCTAATCAGAGGTCGGCGGTTCGTATCCTGGCGCGCACCTCTAACTTTTCAGAGTTTTGTGCGTTTAAAAAAAAAAATATGATTTGCTTCAACGGTGAAGGAAAACATCGTGAGGAAACCTGCACGCCTCAGAGTTCTCCATAATGTTCTCAAAGGCGTGTGAAGTCTGCCAATCCGCTCATGGCCAGCGTGGTGGACTATGGCCAAACCCTTCTCATATTGAGAGGAGACCCGTGCTCTGCAGTGAGCCGGTAATGGGTTGTTCGTGATGATGATGATGATGATACCTGGATATTGTGCTATGTTCATACTATGATTCCTACAATTCCAGTCATATGCAAGGACTGTGTCCTCAGTACAGGTTCAGCATCTCTACTTGATTAAATTCCTCATTTAATGTGGAGATACTTAGGTAAACTAGTATTACCGTAATTGATAGCTCAGCGATTTACGCATTTAAACTTACGTAGCTCAGGTAAACTGAATGTTCCTTTGGGAAAGCAGCTATGATTGCCACCCAATGGATACCTACATCGGTTAGGAGCCGTAGAAAACATACGTACCCCGAAAGATGTGTGAAATCCCTACAAAGGACCTTAGTCCAGCTACTAACATTAATCGGTTGAGATGACGACGACAGTTTTATAAACAGGCCGCATCACAACATGGTTTTTCCATCTTCTTGTCCTCAAACTAAGCTTGCAGAGTTGACAAAACTTACTCCTACATTAAATATTGAGCTTATATTTAAAGCATTTCCTCTTTAAGATAAAGCCTCCTCTGGTCTAAAATTACGCACTTTCCAACATTCTTCATAAAAACCATTAAAGTTTTAAATATAAATGGCTTTTCAGGTAAACAGCATAGTAATCTCTAGCCTTTCTAAATTCCTATCATTATACTTTAATCTTTGATAAGATATTTTATCCGGTAGTTTAAATTTACACGCAAATCAATGGAATCTATTCGCCATTTATATATCCTGTGCCAGCTGATTACAAATGTTAGGTCAATATCACGCTAGGACACCATGGCGGTGACGCCGATCTTAATACGCTCGTGTCTTGGGATACGAAACAAGAAACAGCAGAAAAATCATAAAGTTCGTGTCTTTTAAAATGGAACGAGTGAATGGTATTATGGGTATGAATATACTAACCATCATCATCATCATCATGATCAACCCATTACCGGCTCTACAAAGCAATCTCTCGGGTCTCCTCTCAATATGAGAAGGGTTTGGCCATAGTCCACTACGCTGGCCATGTGCGGATTGGCAGACTTCACACGCCTCTGATAACATTATGGAGAACTCTCAGGCGTGCAGGTTTCCTCACGATGTTTTCCTTCACCGTTGAAGCAAGTGATAATTTAATTATTTAAAAACGCACATAACTCCGAAAAGTTAGAGGTGCGGCCCGGATTCGAACCGCCGACCTCTGATTAGGAGGCTGAAGCCCTAACCACTAGGCTATCACCGCTTCTAATAATATACTAATAATAATAGATATTCGAGTGAGTAGATGCCAAATATTCGTAGTATTATGCGCTGCCACCAATGTGGTTCTGCATCCAATCGGACACTAGATAATAAGAACACTAAAAGTAAACTTGTAGTACCGTTTAGTACCGTTTAGTAGGCTGCACAAAATTAGTAATTCATTCAAAGGAAATTGTATTTTATTTTATAATAAATTACCTATTGATATCTTGGAAATGTCTATCAATAAGTTCAAAGTTTTTATAAAACGAAAGCTTGTAGAAAAATCATATTACGATATTAAGGATCATATAAACTATAAAAAAGCTTGGGTGTGAATTGTAACTCCATAGGTACTATTCATTTAGTTACTATAGTTTATTATTCATTTTATTCATTATGTGAGATGGTGATAACGAAAAAAAAGAAAAACCCCGGCTAAGTTTGTTGTGGGCTTCTTAGATCGGGGCGCGTTTGGAACCCTCACAGCTTTAGTTTTAAGTTTACGAATATAGTTATCACCATGAAATAACTACTATGTAAATTATTGACGCGTCAAAAGTGCCTTTTTAAGGACTATTTGAATAAAGATTATTTTGAATTTGAATTTGTAAGCGGCGATCCTGGTTACGCCGCCACTGGTCTCGTAATGAGATAGTGTCCTAACCCTTATTAGCATTACGATAAATCTAGACTCTAGCACCCAGCTGAGAATTTACCGACCGTGACAATTGCGCGCATCACGTGGTCACCATATGGTGCGGGTCGACACACTTTCTACCAACTTTCTCCTGCACCCTTCACCGTATCTATATCTGTGGTGTTAGAACTGAAATCGGCACGTCTCAACGGTATGAAGCAATTGGTTTTAGAGTTCCTGCCAGACAAGGCGGCGGTTTGTTTAGGTTTTTAAATGAACTACAAACTATGCTATGACCGCGACTTTCATCTATGTTTATTTGAATAGATAACTAGATATAATTAATAATAGAATGAGAATTTTTTTGGTGACTAAGTTTACATCGATTTTACAACTACACGAATGCATTCAATAAGTTTATGATGAAAGATGAGATACCGAAGGACCTGTAACTTTTGGTCGGTTTTTTTTTATTCACTACAAGTTAGCCCTTGACAAGCAATCTCACCTGATGGTAAGTGATGATGCAGTCTAAGATGGTAGCGGGCTAATCTGTTAGGGGTATGGTAAACCCACACTCCTACTTGGTTTCTACGCGACATCGTGCCGGAACGCTAAATCGCTTTGCGACACGTCTTTGTCGGTAGGGTGGTAACTAGCCACGGCCGAAGCCTCCCACCAGACCAGACTCGAGCCGGGAATCGAACCCAGGACCTCCAACTTTTATAATGCGACAGCGCACGCACTGCGCCACGGAGGTCGTCAAACCTATACCAATGACGATTTCTACGGGGCATCATTAGCATCTTCACCATCAGTACTATTAAGATCCCACTGCTGAGGTAAAAATTCCCTCATAGGAGAGTGAGATCGTTAGCATCGTATTGGAACGCTTAATCGTTGTGCGATAAAATTCGACTTAAATAGATGCTTCACTACTGAACCCTTTCCCTGGATCATAGCCAGCCAAATTTTAAAATTATGAATTCTCAAATTGACCCTAGCTAGAAACCTAACTCCAAATTTGACGCAAATTTCTGCACAAGGAAGGGCTTCAATGTACTGTCCCTAAAACATAACTTGTTTCAGTATTCAGTGCCCAAAATGTTCTTCAGTAACTTCAGTAACTTTTCGCATAGGGAGAGAGGGAGAGAGAGAGAAAGAGAGAGAGCGAAAGCATTCGCGACGAGTGACGATCTGTCGATCTACGTCGATTTTGATGGAGGAGTTCCTGAAATAAGCAACTGGTCTTCTATTGTATCAAATTCAAATTCAAATTCAAAATAATCTTTATTAAAATAGTCCTTAAAAAGGCACTTTTGACGCGTCAATAATTTAAATAGTAGTTATTTCATGGTGATAACTATATTCGTAAACTTAAAGCTAAAGCTATGAGGGTTCCAAACGCGCCCCGGTCTAATAAGAAGCCCACAACAAACTTAGCCGGGGTTTTTCTTTTTTTTCGTTATCACCATCTCACATAATGAATAAAATTAATAATAAACTATAGTACCTATGGAGATAGAGCAATTCACACCCAAGCTTTTTTATCGTTTATATAATCCTTAATATCGTAATATTATTTTTCTACAAGCTTTCGTTTTATAAAAACTTTGAACTTATTGATAGACATCTCAAAGATATCAATAGGTCATTTATTATAGAATAAAATACAATTTCCTTTGAATGAGTTACTAATTTTGTGCAGCCTACTAAACGGTACTACAAGTTTACTTTTACTTCTGATGTTCAGTGCGTTACAGTCCCTTTTTTTCTTGAATTTATCAATATTTTTATGAACAATGAACATATTAAATTTTCATATATATATTGGCTATGCACTGTCATTATTTTATAATCTTTAAATTTATCTCTTAATGACTCTCTGGGACCTAATTTATATATCGCACGAACAGCCCTATCATGTATTATGTATTCTGTATTCTGATCTACCTATTATGTATTATGTATTCTGATCATAAAACAATAACAATAATTTCAATTATTTGTAATGTGAATAATTGTACCAGGAATTGTCTGTCACAAAATGTAGATCGTGCGCAGTTAAAATGCCAATGCCAAAGACAATCAAAGCCCTAGAGCTTGACTGTGACTTTGATTGGCGGGTAAGTCTTGCTAGATTTCTTGTAGGCTCAGAGTCACTCAGCCTGCGATGCTATCATGAGGTAAACTATGCCTGCATTAGCAAACAGGAACGAGGCGAGTAGTATGTGGATCAAAGTTACCAACATGCTGAGCGAATCGTCAAGATAAAATGGGAATGGGTGGGGGGGCACGGAGCTTAGAGAACTTATGGAAGCAGCATTGTAAAACCTTTAACTACGAATACCTTTTTGTTTCCTTTAATTACCTTTGTTATAAAACGTAGCTTATACAAAAATGGTATAGTAATATAAACGATTAAATGTAATTAATAATTCATGAAGAGAGTTTGAAATGGTGCTAAGCAAAAAAAAAAATTTTTTTTCTAGGACCTGGAATGCTACCATCAACAATTATCGCGACTCAACTACAGATGTAAACTGAACTGCATCGCTATTTCATATTTTATTTCATATATTTTAAATCTTGTCACGTATATTTGGAACTCTAGAATGTTTAGTTTTTAGTAACGAATATAGTTATCACCATAGCCTCACGTTAGTATATAGATATATATATGTCGCGTCAAGGGGGTCCGAGTTGTTTTTTTTGTAAGGGTGACGTCACGATTTTGTTTACTTTCGCTCATAGTAATTAAAACCACAACTTGCCGGTTTACACTTTTATTGCGATAATAACTTAGAGGTCCGAACAGTACGACGTCTCGAGCGAGAGAATCTTTGAAAGGTTGTTGTTTCGAATTGACATTTGCAGATAACCATAGTGGTCATTACTGCGTCACCGGGGGTTTTTGGCGAGCATGAAGCTCAGCCTGAGAGAAGAGCACCTGGGCTCGACGACTTCTGAGGGAACGTCCCCCTAAGGGCGTCTCCTGTGAGACTCGGACCTCGACTTAGGGTGACGTTGGGGCTTGTTGGGTTTTTTGGACTGGTGTCTCAGTCCGAGCGCCCCCGTGACCGTGGATGAAACCCACGTCCGGATGACGACAGATATCGGGGACCTCGTCTTCGCCGGCGAAGACGCTGTGTACTGTTGTGTGTGTGTGTGTGACCTACTTGGGAAGCGTTGTCCAATGTCAGTTGGTCGTCCGGTTCGTCAAGGACGTTCTTCGGTCTCCTCTTTATGAGAGGAGCGTTAGGGTCGGGGGTGTAGTTGCAGGCCTCAACCACTAGAGGGTTGGGGTGTCGGGCTGTTCTCTCAAAGTAGGCTTTGGAGAACTTTTTAAATAGTTGCTGCATCGTCGGTAAATCTAGATCGCGATGCAAATCTACGTTGCGCACGAACCACGGCGCTCCCGTGGCCAGCGCATGAATTTATTTTGTATAACCTGTAGGCTCTTGTAAGAGCTGGGCTGACGGTGGGCGAAGACAACGCTGGCGTAGGTCATGATAGGTCTAATGCATAATTTGTATAGCGTTACTTTATTACGCAGGGACATTTTACTTTTAGCGCAAATTAACGGGTAGAGACGACTCATCACATAGGCGGCTTTTTGGCGAGCCTTGCGAATGTGTGCGGCGAAGCTCATTCGTCTATCGAACGTTACTCCCAGGTACTTGGCTTTATCTTGCCAAGGGATTGGACGCCCGTAGAAAGTTACCTCTGCGGGGTTTACGTTGAAGCGGGGCTTAGGGAAGCCCGTGAAGAGTATTGCTGCGCTCTTCTCGGGGTTCACTTCGATTCTCCAGAGGCGGAACCACTCGCCTAGGCTGTGGACCGCCTTTTGGAGGCGTGCAGATATGATCTTCTTTTGACAATGAGTCGTGAAGACTGCGGTATCGTCCGCGAACTGTGCTATTTTGACACCCGGCGTGTCTCTCGGAATGTCGCTGGTATACAGCGCGTAGAGGAGCGGAGAGAGAGCGGAGCCCTGAGGGACTCCTGCTCGGATGGGCCGCGAGGAAGACAGAGTGCCGTCCAGGCGGTAGCGGAATTTACGATCGGTAAGGTAGGCACGCAGCAGTCTGACGAGCTTAGCTGGCAAGCCAAGGTGGTGAAGCTTGTAGATCAAGCCGGCATGCCAGATCTTATCGAAGGCCTTCGCTATGTCGAAGAATAGAGCCCCTGTGGGCGTGGGCTTACCGAAGTAGTTAAACCCTTGCAAGATGTGATCCGTGAGGCGGTGCGCTTGGTGGATGCATGAGTGTCGGCCTCTGAAACCGAACTGCTCGTCGTTGAGGAGTTTCTTCTCCTCTACGACTGCTTTTAGCCTATTTAGGATGACCCGCTCGTACACCTTGGCTAGGGTGTTGAGCAGGCTGATAGGACGATAGCTGGTCGCTAGATTGCGGGGTTTACCCGGCTTCGGGATCCCTATCACTGTCGCCTCTTTCCACCAGTCGGGGAAAGAGCAGTGTGCCGTGAAAATATTAAAAATAATCACCAGGAGGTTGATTATTTCCCCTGGGAGTAATTTTAGGGTCTTGTTGGATATTCCATCAGGACCTGGGGCTTTCTTGGAGTGAAAGCCTTTGATGATCGCGTGAACTTCGTCGCAAGTCGTCGGGGCTCTTTGAAAGGCATCGACCACCCGTATTTATAGCACAAAGCATGCTTGTACGAAATTGATTGTTACTGTCTAAATTGTGTTAGCAAAATCATCAATAGTTAAAATGTGGGTAATTATTGAATTCTTGAGTTTTTTGGCGCCGCTGAATAAAGTTAATAACTTCTTCGCGCCGACATATATGAACGCTACAATAAATATATGTCAAGTATTTATTAGCTTAAAACATGTGTTTACTTTGCAATGTTGTTTGATTGCTAATGAGAATTCCTCGACCTAGCCCTGCCAATTTTCGGGAAGCGAACCAAGAATCGCTTGACCGACCAACGAGTAGTTAAATGTTTATTAAATTAGAAATATAACAACATTCGCATATTCTGATACTGCAATTAATCATGGACGTGCTGCGCAGGAATTTGTTTATTTTCGTTAAGTAATTTATCTCCCCCAAGGCTATTAAAGTAATTAGCTCCGCGCACGTGTTTACTTTGAGTTTAATTAATTGAAGGTACTTCCATTAGTGCTTTGAAATATAAAACTATTAATTCAATAGACGTTAGTAATAATGAATATAGTTCTTTGCACCCAAGCTTTTGACGGTCTTCCTGTTCCTCGACGAAATGTTAAGTGCCGTGGTCCTTACTAGCCGCGACCGAAGCGTCCCACCAGACCAGAATCAAACCAGGAATCGAACTCAGAACCTCCAACTTTATAATGTGACAACGCGCGCGCTGTCGGAGGTAAAGTTGGAGTTAAAGTTAAACATTATCTATAAACAGTAAATTTGCAAGTAAGTAGGCATCTGGGTTCAGAATTCCGAGGATGGGAATAAAACTAAGACAGTAGTCCTAACAGTGGCCTGTAGATAGCGTACAGTGTTCCAAGAAGGAATGAGTTACTACCACTTACTTGGAATTGCAAAGCGAATTTTGCTTTGTGCTTTGTGAAGCGGTGATAGCCCAGTGGTTAGGGCGTCAGCCTTGACTACCCAGCTATTGTAAACAGATTAAAAATATATGTATCAACATGGACTCTTTAAGAGCGTTTGAATGTTCACTGCAATTCCAAGTCATCATCATCATGATCAACCCATTACCGGCTCACTACAGAGCACGGGTCTCCTCTCTATATGAGAAGGGTTTGGCCATAGTCCACCACGATGGCCATGTGCAGATTGGCAGACTTTACACGCCTTTGAGAACATTATGGAGAACTGTCAGGCGTGCAGGTTTCCTCACGATGTTTTCCTTCACCGTTGAAGCAAGAGATATTTTAATTGTTTGAAAACGCACATAACTCCGAAAAGTTAGAGGTGCGTGCCCGGATTCGAACCGCCGGCCTCTGATTAGGAGGCTGACGCCCTAACCACTGGGCTATCACCGCTTTTTTGACAATCACATACAATACATTAATAAATATGAAATAAATATACTAATATATACCTTACAATATTAATAAAAAGAAATAAAAAAAAACATAAAAGTCGTCATTTTTGAGTGAGGAAATGAAATTTGACAGCTCTTTTAACAACAGTAAGCGAATGTACTTATCACCCTCATTAATAGAAATAATGAAAAATGTGATATATATAAACGATCCATAGATGCCTGTAATAGGTTTATATAAATAAAGCTATTATGATTTGATTTGATTTGCTACTTGTAGTACCGAGGATTTTAGATGCTCTCCGAGACGCGGGTTACTTACATAACGGTTTAAAAAGAATTGTGTCGTTAAAAATACACGCCGTTTAAATAGCAGTAGTAACATTACGTAATACACAACACAAACGAAAATAACGAGGAAAAATAAAGAAATTCCAGTTCTATTTGTGCGTCAATCAAAGAAATTAATTAGCTAACGTCCGTTAAGACTGGACGGACGA
Source organism: Lasiommata megera (assembly GCA_928268935.1). Lineage (NCBI taxonomy): Eukaryota > Metazoa > Arthropoda > Insecta > Lepidoptera > Nymphalidae > Lasiommata > Lasiommata megera. The sequence continues at coordinate 17,176,544 of OV743315.1, read as the reverse complement.
CGGGCTCCGGACATCTGCGCCTGAGGGGTTTGGACACGTTGCACCATTGCTTCGATCTTATATGCCCAGATGTGCTGTCACATATGAATGAATAAAGACACTTATTACCACAGAAAATAAGAAAGAACAGAAAGAATAATAAAAAATAACAAAGAAAAAAATAACAGCGTACCTAATTTGAAGCTGTGATAGCCTAGTGGTTAGGGCGTCAGCCTCCTAATCAGAGGTCGGCGGTTCGAGTTTGTGAGTTCTACATAATGTTCTCAAAGACGTGTGAAGTCTGCCAATTCGCACATGGCCAGCGTGGTGGACTATGGCCAAACCCTTCTCATATTGAGAGGAGACCCGTGCTCTGTAGTGAGCCGGTAATGGGTTGATCATGATGTACCTAATTTGAAAACAACATATAACAGACAAAGTGTCCGGATTTATTTATACATAGGACTGATGTCTGCGAGCTAATTATCGCCGCTTAAAGCTACATTAAAAATGAAACAACTTTTATGTCGGACCTTGACGCCCCTAAACAGAGCGCTATAATTCTTAACACCAACCTATAATTCTTTTGGACAACCTCCGTGGCGCAGTGCGTGCGCTGTCGCATTATAAAGTTGGAGGTCCTAGGTTCGATTCTCAGCTCGAGTCTGGTCTGGTGGGAGGCTTCGGCCGTGGCTAGTTACCACCCTACCAATAAAGACGTGTCGCCAAGCGATTAAGCGTTCCGGCACGATGTCGAGTAGAAACCAATTAGGAGTTTACCATACCCCTAACAAGTTAGCCTATTACCATCTTAGACTGCATCATCACTTATCAGGTGAGATTGCCGTCAAGGGCTAACTTGTAGTGTATAAAAAAAAATCAATGTAAACAATATAAAAATAATACTGCAAAAAGCGATAATACCTTTGTTATGACAAAATCTGTTCGGGGTTTCGTCTGAGTGAAGTACTATACACATGTTCTTTGGATTATGTGTCTACTACTGAAATCCTCAATGATGAAGAAACGTACAAAATTTCTACGAAATATGTAAAAAAACACGTATTAATGATTTTGATTTGTGTTCTCCAATCTAAAATTTTATTCAGCCATGTCACGTTATGATATTTGCGCTTTAGAGGTATTATACCATGTAAAGTATTAAGACAGATATAAATTTGTCCGATATACCCACAAACTTACACCATGTTCTCTACGTATATCCGTTGCAATTAAACATTCATAAGCACTCACCGTCCGACCTCCCCGTTATCCCAAACGTCGCCTAAGCCGAGGTTCGGCCTCACAGAAGGCGCCCTTAGGCAGTCGTTCCCTTAGTTTCTTCGAGCCCTAGGGCTCAAAATTTCTTCTGGCAGAGCTTCTTAAAAAAGCTCGCCAAACAGCCCGGTTACGCTGTGGCAACCAATAGGGTTTGTACAGCTAATAGACAGTCCGAAAAAAAAACATTCATAATATTATTGGTAGGAAATGGGAACAACGGGGATAGTAAGTTCTTACATATTGTATTTGCTTTCGTAAATTTTTGCCTTTCAAATTAATCAAAATATCAGTCTGATTCCTAATATTAGTTACGAACTTTTTTTAACAGCTGCCAGTATATCTAGTATACTTATGATCGAAGTCTGAAATACAGCAAGCATTCGCTTTTATTTCATGTCACAGACAAACAATTTATTATTCTTTGGTCACAGTTCAAATGGGACGCGTCACAAAATAAATCATGAGTAATATGCCGCCATAGAAGTTTCATTATTTATTTTTTGGTTATTGGTTTGGGTCTTCGTTTTTTTTTTTTTTCTTTTTTTTTCGGACTGTCTATTAGCTGTACAAACCCTATTGGTTGCCACAGCGTAACCGGGCTGTTTGGCGAGCTTTGGAAAGAAGCTCTGCCACAAGAAATTTTGAGCCCTAGGGCTCGAAACTATGGGAACGACTGCCTAAGGGCGCCTCCTTTGAGGCCGAACCTCGGCTTAGGCGACGTTTGGGATAACGGGGGGGTCGGACGGTGTGGGTCTTCGTCCACCACTGGCCAAGTGCGGTTTAGTAGACTTTACTATTCTGAGATTGCCGACAAAGACCTATCGCCAAGCGATTTAGCGTTCCGGCACGATGTCGCGTAGAAACCAATTAGGAGTATGAGTTTACCATTATAGATTTATGCACTACAAGTTAGCCCTTGACGGCTATCTCACCTGGATGGTAGTGGGCTAACCTGTTAGGGGTATGGGAAGCCTCCCACCAGACCAGACTCAAGTCGGGAATCGAACCCAGGACCTCCAACATTATAATATGACAGAGCACGCACTGCACCACGGAGGTCGTCAAACCTAGCACTGCAATATGCCTATATAACCTCGCCAAAAACCCTGTGCACTCAAGCTGCAAGGTAAATAGGCGGCACTAGACTCTCCCATCGACTAGACCATTTGTCTAAAAGACCTAGTTATTGGGTAGTTAAGGCTGCTTCTACCGGTTCGCGCCATGGAGGTCGATTTTTCTATGTTTTAGAAAAGAAGTCTAGGAAACTCTGTTCTAGATGAATTGTTTTGGAATGCAAAGCGGTTCCTGGTCACTTGATGGGTTAAGTAGTACGTCTATGATCAATTCAATGAATTAATGGAATAGACACATCACAATTGTCTCGAACACATTAAATTGGATTCACGTCACACAAGCTTACAGTTACCGCCCGGGGTCAGAGGCGGCGTTCTAGACAGGCGCTCTCCAGTTTAGCTAGCCATTCAATGAATACCTTAGGGGTTAGCTCATTTTCTCATCGATTTCAGACTAGAAGGTAAATAGCAGCGATAAATATATATAACTTAACCTTAGTTCGTTGTGTGCTACCTTTTAGATTCTCGGTCATTCATTCATCATACACGATTCAAATGAGATATATTTTATAAGACTTAACGGTACCAATTAAATGCGATTCAGTTGAGATCGTATTGAATAGAGTAAGAATTGGATCGCAAGCTTAAAGTTCATAGAAGCCTGCAGGGCGCGTTTGAAACCCTTATAGCCTGATTTTAAAGTCAACTTATGTAATTACCATAACCTCACGAATTAAAATATTTAAAAATTGAAATTTATAAATACCTGACATTGACACATCATTTGTGAAGTTTTGGAAATTGATTATTGTAAAATTTTCTTGGTTCCGAGGACAATGCGCGCGTAACCATTTAGCGCTTCGGTAGACAACGAAAGGTTTGGTTTTAATATAACTAACATAAACCTGACAGGTAAGTCCGTTACCATCTTAGACTACATCATCATTTACCACCGGGATTGCAGTCAAAAACTACAAATAATACAACAAAACAAACCAATTGATAAATGAATGCTCAAACGTACGCCACTTCGATACGCATGTATATAGACATATAACGATATTAAGGATTATATAAGCGATAAAAAAGCTTAAGAGTAGTGCTCTAACTTCACAGATAATTATAATTTATTTTTGACAAATTTGATATCAAAAAAAATCCGACAGAGTTTGTTGTGGGCTTCTTCGAAGACCTGGGCGCGATGGGAACCCTTTAGCCTTAGTTTTAAGTCGGCGAGTGTAGATATCACCAGCACCTCATAAATTAAATAATTAAAAATATATTATATATGAACGATTCATAGATGTCTGTAATAGGTTTGCATGAATAAAGCTATTTTTGATTTGATTTTCTGATGTGGAAATGCGTGCGTAATGGAACTCGGGCCGAAAAAACTGAACCTGACGTCCTAACCACTGGGCTATATATGCTTAAACTAACAGTAGTAAATAATGTTTATTTTACACAAATTACACGGACGTTGGGCGCTCCGCGGAAAGCGAAAATTGAACTCGTGTTAAGAGCACGTTTCGTGGTAAAGCCGTAAATCGTTTATTAGTTGCGGAAACTGCGCGAATGTAGGACGCCCCGCCAGCGTACGGGGCATTTGGTCATATACGTTATCTGAAATTCTTACTATAAATATATGATGATCTTTGAAGTAGGAGACCTTCGTGGCATTATGTAGTTGGGTTCTATTCCCAGCTCGAGTCTGATCTACCGTCACCTACGTTTTTTTAGTGCAAAATAGCCTACATTAAGACCTCTACAAAATAACTCTACAATCAGCTACTTCGATGTGTGTGTGAGTGCGTGTATGTGTGAAAGCGAGAGAGAGTGTGTGTGTGTGTTTCTACTTCACGACGAAATTACAATTACGGGGAGAGATTAAATCCTGGATTAACTAATTGACTTTGAAAAATACATAGTTCAATGTCGATTAGCTATAACTGTAGCTAAAGTTGGCCACAGTATCTTCCTCGAAATGAGGTTTATATGTAAGGAAACGTACGTTCCACAGATTTGGTTAAAAACCTTTCATCTAGACAGGTGGTCACGGGCCAGTATATAATCAAATTAAAATAAAGTTGACAACAAATTCCTCGTATACGAAATTTGTTGCGCGTTCTTAATTATGTCAACAATTGCCATGTACTGTTTATGTTGCTAATTGCACCTCGTCGATTTTATAATATAGTAATTTCTTTTAGATCTGCCCGCAGCTAGATGTTGTATCCCGACTTTCACTCTTATTACATAGAAGGTAAACTACCTTCAAGAACTCGCTTATATCGGCCAAATAATTATTCGAATATGCATTAAATACCGATCGATCTATAAATATTGAATGTAGCAACCGAAGTAATTTATCCCCTAATTCCTTGCATACTTCTGATGCTATCTATTCGCCTGACCAATAAAACGGTGGTATCGAGGGAACGCGGATCTCAAAATAAAAGAGACAAGTTCTGAGAACAGGTTCAAAGAACTTTGACTTTTGCTGTTTCATTGCCAATTTCACGGTGGTCTGAGGCGTCCTTTGTACTGTCGATTCATACGTTTATTTAGCGGATAAGGCAGCTCAGTAGTCAGTAGCATTTATTCTACTGAATTTGCTTTACAAATACCTATACTTTTGGCTGAAAGGACATGGCCAAAATATTGCCCAGGCTGCCAAACATGACGATTATCAATAAATTTCAAAATAAACAATCCGTTTTAAACAACTATATTTTTATTTCATATTACTGGAAAATATTTAATTGAAAAAAAAACAAAAGAATTTCTATCGATATTTAGTGCTGAAAATTGCATGACATGTATCTGACAAACATCCGATAAAAATTAAACATTTTTAATCTTTTTTTTTTATTCACCACACGTTAGCACTTGATTGCATCTCACCTGATGGTAAGTGATGATGCAGTCTAAGATGGTAGCGGGCTAACCTGTTAGGGGTATGGTAAACTCATACTCCTAATTGGTTTCTACACGACATCGTGTCGGAACGCTAAATCGCTTGGCGACATGTCGGTAGGATGGTAACTAACCACGGCCGAAGCCTCCCACCAGACCAGACTCTAGCCGGGAATCGAACCCAGGACCTCCAACTTTAAAATGCAACAGTGCAAGCACAGTGCCACGAAGGTCGTCAAAAATAATCTGCCCTCTTTGATATAACCTTTTCCTTTAATGATATGATTGATAAACTCACATGTATATAGAATATACTGGTCGGAGGCTAAACTAAACCATTGTAATATGAGCGGTTACCGATTACAGTATTTCTATGCGCTGTTGTTCAGCAAAAAGCGATTACCGATTTAATATGTAAAAACTTAGATAATTACACCAGTTACATTCAAACCTTTCTCCCAAAAATATCATTCAAGTTATAACAATGTCCCCGTGGCGTCCATTGTTATTGCTATTTTTCGTGGACCCATCACTTGCCACCGTTTTGGCGGGAATTAAAACATGGCGGCACGACATGATGACAACCTCCTTGATACATTCATAATAGTATTAGTCTATTTTTGTTCTAGTCAAGTTTTATACTCTTTTGTACGTGTACAGATTAATATCATTTTAACCCTTACAAACAACTTGTAAAATATATGCTTAATTAATAAATTCATCGTAATGTATAAATATATAGCTTCCTCGAACAAATAATTAATTTCGTTTGATTCTGCCTGATGATAAGTAGGTATGAAGGTAGTTTAAGAAAAAATCACTCAAAACAATTTATTAAAGCTACTCTCAAGGAATTCTATTAATTGAGATTGAGATTACTTCATTAAAACATCGCTCTATAATAAGTTTGGATGGTAAACTATAAACTATAATTGAGTATAAAAATATAAATGACAGAAAGTGATCAAAATTCCACTTCTCTCAACATTTAAAATACTTATCTGCTACTACATGCATGCTACATTTAACGTAATTATTTTGTAAAAAGAAGATTTGTGAGAACTATTTAAAGATTTCATTTGTGTCCATTCTGACAGACTTCCATACAATTTTCGGCCGTGGCCATTTATTATTATGTACTGAAAGCGTATATCGCGTATGTATACTATTTTGGGATAAAAAATGTTTCTAATGGTGAAAGAATTATTACAATTGGTACAGTTTTAAAATTTTGCGATCACCAAAACAAACAAACATATCTTTATATTATTATTATGTGAAAGCAAAGGTAGTAAGGTCTAGGTTTGACTTAAAGGTAATCAAGTTAAACGTTTTGCAACCAAAGTGAAGTAATGATTAACTAATCAGAAGTGGGATATGTACATGTTGGTGGTATCTTATCTAGCCGCCGCATAATCTGGTGTACGCAACCGGGTCAGGTTTGCATACGTTGTACAACTATTTACGGCCTGAATGAATAATTAAAACAATGGAATGCACTTCCATCGTACGATATATTTCACACAATAGTTGATTCTATGAGACTAATTTAATTAGAAGCATTTCTTGGCAGGTTAATTAATATCCCACAGGCCAGAGCTGGGCTAATGCCTCCTTCGACCTAAACAAGGCCGGTCTGGAAGATATATTATAAAGATTTCATGTTCAAGTTCAGCGTAAAATGGTTCCAAGAAAGTAATTCAACCCATTACCGGCCCATTTACAGAGCAAGAGTCCATTCTGAGCATGAGAGTGGAGATTGGTAAACTTCAGAAACCTTTGATAACGTTATGAAGAACTCTCAGGCAGGCAGCTTTCCTCACGATGTTTTTCTTCGCCGTTAAAGCTATTATATTACTTACATTCTATGTGTTTTAACGCCCAAAACTCCGAAGTTAGAGGTGCGTGCTGGATTTCGAACACGGTTCTGCAAGAGCTCAGTGGCTCACTACAGAGCCTCTCAATACGAGAAGGGTTTTGGCCATAGTCCACGCTGGCAATATGCGGATTGGCAGACTTCACACGCCTTTGGATTATTATAAACTCTCAGGCAGGCAACTTTCCTCACGATGTTTTACTTCGCCGTTACAGCTTGTGACATTTAATTAAAAATTACTTAAATTGAATGTGTTTTAACGCCCAAAACTCCGAAAAGTTAGAGGTGCGGGGTTTCGAACTCGGTTCCGCTAAGAGATGCAGAATTCTCAACCACTAGGCTATCACCGTTATCAGTGACTCAATCAGCAAATATTGTGCCAAACGCTGAACGAAGATTGCATGCCACAATGAAAACAAAGACGATCTGTACGATCAATAACTAAATTGATCAGAGCTTGGAGGAGCGCTGAGAAATCAAAGTGACATTGGATCTCTACAAACAATTGGGCGATATTGCAATGTAAACGTCGTGACGCATATGCTTTGCTACAGGACCGAGGATTCAAGCAATTATAAAATATAAATGATATTTTACAATTAGAAAATATAAATGATATTTTAATATTCTGGGCCACTAATGTGACACATTTGTGTTAAGCTGACTTTCCACTAGAGGTGTACAGCGATGTACCTACTATGCTGCTAAAAACTTAATGTAATAGGTTAAGGAAAATGTTTCTTCGCATTTTATATCAAAACTAAAGACATTTTATCTCAACGTTTATTAAATTACAATTAATTATAAGCTGTGATAGCCCAGTGGTTAGGACGTCTGCCTCCTAATCAGAGGTAGGTGGGTCGATCCTGAGCACTCACCTTGAACTTTTCGGAGTTATGTGCCTATTTAAGCAATTAAAATCTCACTTGCTTCCAACGGTGAAGGAAAACATTGTGAGGAAACCTGCTGGCTTGAGAGTTCTCCATATTGATAGTTCTCCATCCCAAAGGCGAGAGAAGTCTGCCAATCCGCACATGGCCAGCGTGGTGGACGTTGACCAAACCCTTCTCAAATTGAGAGGAGACTTGTGCTCTGTAGTGAGCCGAGAATGGGTTGATCATGATGATGGTGATTATCTAATAAAATCAACCTTTATAAAACCTGCTAATAAGATAGCTTAATTTGCTGAGGTAAGTTCTGTTGGAAAGAGAAAAGCTGTTAAAGTGAGCTAGGAAATTCTAACCGTTGGCACGCATCTATAGCAAATGAAGCATGTTTTTGGCTTTGGATTGTATGGAAAGGCATCCTTACAGCGAACAAAAGCTCGTATATCAATAATGATGTCAATGTGTTCTGATCCAAACTCATTCCAGCGTACCAGACGACCTTATTATTCTGCAGCTTTTTCCCGTTAGGTGAAATTGCATTGACATTAATTTATAAAAGTTTAATTTCTCCGAGAAATTACATTCATACATTAACCCTTTTTTCGTTGGAAACCCTGACCGGGACAAATTCGACACAGTTTGCAAAAATTTGTATCCGCCCCGGTTAACAAAAAGTCATGCCTACTAACAGTTGCAATTTGTTTTCTCAATGTCCCTATCCCGGACAATGATAATATTCTCATTGGTCCCGGTAACGAGACCAATGCCACACGAATTTCTGTTGTACCACCTTTCATTATTTTTAATTAACATACACTAAATTTTTTCTCATTAAAAGTATAATACGATAAAAGTCAAATTAATTCCAGGAGTAGGGTGATATATTTATTAATATTTAATACAAAAAAGATTATTTTACATCACCTAATTCTAAGCAAGTGTTATGGGGCAGGTACCCATTTTATTATTTAGATTAGTTTTAATATTTTTGGTATATATTGTTAAATAATGTAAATCATCATCATCATCATCATTATCAAACGATGGACGTCCACTGGACATAGGTCTTTTGTAGGGAGTTCCAATGCCCACGGTCTTGGGCCGCTTGTAACCAGCGGCTCCCTGCGATCCTTCCTTTGTATATGGTAGAAACATAATGTAAATAAAAATAAATTAAATGAAAATATATATATATTTTTTAATATTGTAATTGGGTGTATTTTTAATGCATTAAACTTGTCATTAAGTGTGAGGTAAATGCGCCTATAATCGTTTGAACATTAACAGTTTTTGTTCAAACCCAGCGAGCGGACCCCACACGCTCGGTGTAATATCACCTCGTTTGTAACGCATCTCTTACGACTAGAGGTACCATGGTTAGAACCACTTTTTGGGGATATTTATTATGTCTTACCATCTCCTGGAATGTACTTTAACTAGCACTCGCTAATTGACAATATTAGTAATAGGTAAGAGCTCAAATTTATCAATTAAATTATAGAAACAATATGATATTTATTAAGTGAGTACAAATAATAGGGGTTTATTAAAAGTTTGGCTTACTTTCATTTATCATACAACGTGAAATTAAGTTTCTTGGTCTGTTTTTCTTATATGAAAAATCGTCGCTAAGCAAAGCGACGGTTATGGATTGACTCTTCACAGGGATTAAGATTTCATTTAATGAAAATTCCACGCGGATAAAATCATGGGTGTGTTGCGTAATAATTATAGTTATAGACTTATTAATTAGACTTACTTACGAATTAGCGCGTAAGTTTTTAACTGACAGATTGTTTTTTTTAGATGCCACAAGTTAGCCCTCGAGGGCTATCTATCCTGATGGTAAGTAATTATGCAGTCTAGGTAGTGGGCTAACCTTTCGGGATATGGTAAACTATTTTTATTGGTTTCTACGTTACATCGAGTTGGTCTTGGTCGGTAGGGTGGTAACAAGCGTCAGCCAAAACCTCCCACCAGACAGACCTTAATAATGCGCCAGCGCAAGCACTGCGCCACCGAGGTCGACGGAGAATTTGTAAAATGAATGGTCACCTTACTGTAATATATCCCCAGTAGATGCAACGCATCAGATTCTAAATGACTTTGTTTTTTGTAATTGGACGTCAGAAAAAATATACAACATCATCTTTTTATATAATTTTTTGTTCAGTGTTTATGATCGTTTTTTACTTATTCGTTAATAGGTAAGTATCTAAAAAGCTCTATACACATGTAAAACAGTTTTTTCATCCGTTTGATTTTACTTACGGTATATATAGATAATATAAGTCAGTTAGTAGGTCATTAGAACAAATTGATGTTGTATTTTTTTTTTTATACACTACAAGTTATCTCACCAGGTGGTAAGGGATGATGTAGTCTAGGATGGTAGCGGGCTAACCTGTTAAGAGTATGGTAAACCCACGCTCCTAATTGTATTCTACGCCACATCGTGCCGGAAGGCTAAATCGCTTGGCGACACGTCTTTGTCGGTAGGATGGTAACTAGGCACGGCCGAAGCATCCCACCAGACCAGACTCGAGCCAGGAATCGAACCCAGGACCTCCAACTTTATAATGAGAGAGCGCGCGCTGCGCTACGGAGGTCGTCTAAACCTGGATGAATGTTGTAAGTAGAACTTGTACGCGGACGAAGTCACGGGAAGCCACTTGTGAACTATATGGTAATTTGTCAGCAAGAAGCATCAATAGTCAGACGTAAGTTATGTACATAACGCAGAGTTTAAACTATCGTAAATTTTATTATTTATTATTTTAACCTCTTGCAATACTTACGCCTAACCACTCACTTGCATTAAGGGGCTACCTCAAACAATCATTTTACAATAACAATTAATAAAATATATGACTATAAACTAAAGTAACCTAACATATATATTAACAAACTGACCTAATAATAAAAAAAACTAAAAAAAAAAACTAAAACTAAAAACAGTATAAACAGTTCTGCGTTTGGGTATCAATAATCAAAAGATTTTAATTATACTATATATAAAAACATTAAACTTACAGGAAATGGTTTTGATATAGAAATCTATTTATTTGTAATTTAAGTATTTAAATAATTTATGTGGAATAACCCATAACCAATCATAAAAATGTTTGAGCCTTGTAGTTTTTCTGAGGCTTTTACTTATAAGAATAGGTTAGGTTATGTATTTTGTTTGTTTTTTTTACTAAGTGATTGCTACTAGCAGATGGGCTGAAATAAAAAGTTTTATTTTTATATATATATTTTTTTTTAAATATATATATATATAATTATAATTTATTATACATCAAACATTTTACATAAAACTTAGATTAACCTAAAACTAACAAACTTAAAAAATAAATAAATATATAACATTATAACTAAAATATATTATTATAAGGAGTCCCTTTAGGCAAGGTTCCGAAGATACTGGCAGCGTTCCCCCTTTTTATATTATTAAATTAAATCTTATAAAGATTGTAATATGTGCTCTTTATTTTTTAGGATTCTATAACAAAGGCAGCCAGCAGAAACCCTATTACTCAGACTGCGCTTTCCGTCCGTCTAGCTGTCAGCGGGCTGTATCTCATGAATCGTAATAGGTACAGACTCGAAATGTTTACAGAATCTGCATTTCCTTTTCCGCTTTATAAATTATAGAAATAAAATAAAGTTGGAAATTAATAACGTTAATGAATAGAAGCAGGCGTTACTTTCGGAAGTCCATGATAAACAATAAACAGCAAGTATAATTTGCTATATTCCGCCGACAACCGGGAGATTTGTATCATATAACACCACACAAAATCTTCCACAATTACAAGAATTACAAGAAAAGAAAAATACCCATACTTGTTTATCATTTACATAATCCTTTACACTATAGTAGGACTATCTACAAGCTTACGTTTTATATAAACTTTTTTATTATTAATATTTTTAATATATTTTTAATCCAATCTTCATAATGGAGTGATAATGTGGTATATTTAAATAGATAACTGAGCCGTACATCGATCCCGCACCGAAACCCAGACAAGGCATGAATGAGACGGGTTCTTATTTATATCTCGTTATAACTACAGATCGGAAGTCGGAGTAGGGTAAAAGACACGGATATAGACCTCGGGTTGGAATGGATAAAGTTTAACAAATAATTAACACGTTCGTATTCAAGTTCAAGCGATGTTTAAAATTAATCATTTTCAAAGTAATTTAAAGGAGAGAGAAAAAAGAGGGTGAAAGAAAATAAAAGTACTTTATCTTCATATTTAAGAAGCTTGATATGGGTTTTCTCTGATCGGAAGACTATTTCAACAATTAGTATTATCTTATCGGACTTTTAAAAAAGTTTAAATCTATTATTTATTTATTTTATTATTATATTATGATCATATTGCCCTTCTTACAAATAGCAGGATTTTATTTTTCTACTATTTATTATCAAAATTGACCGTCCATATGACTATTATAATTACTAGTATATATATATATAGTTCGCTCGCTACCATCTTAGACTGCATCACCACAAACCACCATGTTAGATTACAATAAAGAGCTAGTCTATATGAAGTAATGAATTAATAAATATACTTTTGTTGTACACGCAAAAGTAGTACAGATCAATAAGAAAAATAGAAGTAGTGGTAATGAAAAATAAATTATGTTGTGTATTTAAATATTATTTTTATTTGTCTTTTAATCTTAGGCGCGACGTTAATAAAACTTATCAAACAAGAATTCAACCTCTGTGACCGCAACCGGCGGGCTTACCCTGCGGCCGCGCGCCATGTGGCCGCGCCGGCCAGTCGTCGTCCCGCCGCCGCCGCACCATGCTGCGTCCCTTCATCCTCGTCACACTCCTCACGCTCATCCGCTCCGCGTACGTGACCGATCCCCCAACCTTCGCCGACAGACTCGACAGACTGTACCAAAAGGTTGAAAAATTCACAATCGGTCCCACGAAAAAAGCCAACAGTAAACTCTACGCCAAACTCGATCGCCTCAACTCGCTGACACCCGACCGGAATCGGGATTTAAGTGATGATGATGATGAACTGCTCTCGGCGATGAAACTGTGGGGGTCGATGAGTGATGAACAGCTGAGGGGCCTCGTGCAGGAGATACAGCAAATGAAAGATGAAGATCGCAGCGAGCGACTCACCGATGCTGAGTATGATGGCGATTGGCCTGATGATGTAAGTACAGTGTTCTTATTTAAACCTACCATTGTTAAAAAAGGGTTTTAATTGATTTGCAATATTTTAATAGGTAGTAAATTGTATTACCTTAACACCCGATTAGCACTGGAATTGAGATAAAATGACGATAAAGATTGTTTTCTCTTTGCGATGCAACTATGTGGGTGAGTGATAAATAAGTTCCCCACTAAAGATGAAGCGGTGATAGCCCAGTGGTTAGGGTGTCAGCCTCCTAATCAGAGGTCGGCGGTTCGAATCTGGGCACACACCTCTAACTTTTCGGAGTTATGTGCGTTTAAAAAAAAAAAATATCACTTGCTTCAACGGTGAAGGAAAACATCGTGAGGAAACCTGCACGCTTGAGACTTCTCCATAATGTTCGCAAAGGCGTGTGAAGTCTGCCAATCCGCACATGGCCAGCGTGGTGGACTATGGCCAATCCCTTCTCATATTGAGAGGAGACCCGTGCTCTGTAGCGAGCCGGTAATGGGTTGATCATGATGATGATGATGAAAGATACAGTGACAGGTACAGCTCTTATTGGACAGTTAACTGTGGGTGATTGGACTGGTGAAGCAACAAGAGTTGATGTTATAATCGTAATATAAATGCTTCTGGTCCCCAGTAGTCGGTATTTGACGCATATTTACATTATTATTATTAAATTCAGCTTTCAGCACTCCTCTTACATATACACTATAAATATGCTAAATCTGATACTCCAACGTACTTAGTATGCTCGAAAAGGGGCAAAACCTTCGTCAGTTTTATAATAACCTAGCTTTAATAAATTTATTTTAACGTATTGATTAAACTTACGATTTGGAAACTCACAAATTACCTTAGGTTTTTTTTATTTTTATAAAATCGCAAAACAAACAATACATGACAATAATAGCATAGTCTTACATCATCTATGATCATATAAATACAACATTCTGCAAGGCCTTCTTGATGCGTATGTCGCATGCACTATTAAGGTACCAAGTAAAGAAATAAAAAAATAATAATTAAATAGCAAATCAAAGTTTTCATAAAACGTAAGTTTATAGACAAATTATACGATATTAAGGTTTATATAAACGATATAAAAGCTTGGGCGCGAATTGCTCTAACTTCGAGATAATTATAATTTATTATAGACTATGTGAGATGGTGATAATAAAAAAAACAGGCTATGTTTGTTGTGGGCTTCTGAGATCTGGGCGCGATTGGAACCCTCTTAGCTTTAGTTTTAAGTTGGCAAGTGTAGTTATCACCATCACCTCATAAATTAAATAATGAATATATAATTGTATATGAACGATTCATAGATGCCTGTAATAGGTTTGTAATAAAGCTATTTTTGATTTTAATTTTTTTAGCTTGAAGGCCGTGAAATAGAATAGAATAGATTATCCTATTAAAACTGATCATGTTTGCTTATCTTAATCGTAATAGTTTTATAATATTTTAGAAGCATATAGAGAAATCGACGCAATCCCACAAATGACTTCTGTACCTTTCGCAAACGTTAGCAGATATCACTAATGTCCATATCTAGTAAGACAATTGCTTATATCCACATTTACTTTTACACATACTGTATTATTAAAAATACATTGAAATGAAATCAATGAAATTATGCAATGGTGAATAAACTACTCATTTCTTGAAATCATTGATCGTGAGTAGGTACTGTTAATTTCTATTCTATTTTAGTAGCCTTTTTCCCCCAACATGCTCCCGTAGGACATTACACTTTAAAAGTACCTACGCAAAATATTTTACATAAAACTTAAAACAAAACTTAGATTAACCTAAAACTAAAAATCTTAAAAAATAAATAAATACTTATATAACATCATAACTAAAATATATTATTAAAAGGAAGGGACTCCTTTTAGGCAAGGTTCGGTTAGGTTTTTTAGGGTTTTTCCTACGCAAAATATATACTAACATTAACAACGTGGTGGACTATGGCTAAACCCTTCTCATATTGAGAGGAAAATCTGTAGTGAGCCGGCAATAGGTTGATCATGACAATGATGATGATGATGATACGTACAAACAGGAGCTGTTTTTACAATATTCCTTAATTTAACAATTATGTTTTCTTTCATGGAACTCTCAGTAGAAAGTTTCTTGCACTTTGCCTATGTTTAGAATGTTACCCTACCTACTCAAAATTAGCATATGCTTAAGTACCTATTAGGTAAGCTGCATATGCAAGGCAGGTTTACTTCCTGTTTACCTACCACTTAGACACTATAATCCAGACTGAAAGTGTTCAGACAGGAAGTGGTTCCGACTATAGATGACTATATGTTAACCGCGACTCCGTATGTAGACGTGTTTTTCGGTTATTAAACATCCCGCTGTAACTGTTTATTTGTTTCTGGGATGTGATTTGCTATCTCTGTATCCGGGATGCGAGCTATTAGGTAACTTTTTTTATATCTTAATTTACGTGGCAGAAGTCGCGGGTATCAATTAGTCTAAAAATGAGAAAACTTGCTACTTTTTTTAGAATTACTGCTCGGAGGTACGAGGGTGAGATTGGGCATAGTTAGAATATTGTGCTAATATAAAATAAAAATGTCAAATTCCGGTCAGTGGACCACTAGTATAAATATAAAAAGGTGTGGAGAGTGGTTCTGGGTTCCAAAGGATCATGAGGGTTGTACGGTCGAAAAATTACCACTATGAACCTTGTACAGAAGCCATGGACATACTCGTATGCTCGACCGTAACAGTGGGAAATCTTTCTTGGACACCACGGACAAACCTCCCATCTTGATAATTATTGCTTGTGTATGAAAACTTCGTTAGCGTAATGCAGGATTTATTAGTATACTAGTGGCACCATCTAGTATGTTTATTATGAAACCGCCAAAACCCAGATAATGCCGCTATACACCTCCTTGTCTCGGCATACTTTAAACCATGTCAGTTCTCGTTACTAATATTATTCAAATTCATGTGACACATAGTAACAGCCCGATAACTCACATAAAAGCACCGGTAAAGTATTTCTTAGCTCTCTTTTCCGTCTCTCTCTTTTCCATAAGAGAGAAGGAAAACAGATTGAGGATAGTGATGAAATAGGCAACACCACAGTCCACAGTACTGAAGGCAGTAAAGTTATATTTAGATCAATCTCAATGCTAACTAAGTATTAAAATACAATAATAATTGCATGTAAACATTTTGTTCTGCCAACTAACGCATTTCAAGAATATGATTCATGCATTAGAAAATGCCAACTTATTTAAGGAAAACCATTTTGAAAAATAAACCGCTGCGTCGAGAGTGCGTGTTTAACGCACGAGCTTCCTGGGACGGATTCTGCAGCTACCACGCCCGCACTAGACCTGCAACTTAAAATTAGACTTAGATTTTGTGAAGAAAAGCCAAACGCGCGTCAGCATGTGACATGGACAGAATTTATGAACCTCTAGTAACCTCTAGTATTAGTTTATTATTATTTTTATTTATTCGAGACATAAAACAGTTATATATGTCGGCGCGAAGGAGTTATTAACTTCATTCAGCGGCGCCAATAAAATCAAGAATCCAATAATTACCCACATTTGAACTCTTTAAATCAGTAATGAATCATTTCTTTGTTAATCAGTGTATTTAGAAGGTAGCAATCAATTTTGTACAAGCATGCTTTGCTATAAATACGGGCGGTTGTTGCCTTTCGTGGCATTCTTGCTCGAGACGTCGAACCGTTCGGACCCCTTAATTATGGTCGCAAATAAAGAGTGTAATCCCGCAAGTTGTGGTTTTTATTACTATGAGCGAAACGTCAGCATTGCTGACGTCACGCTTTTGTTTACTTTTACTAAAAAACAACTCGGACGCCCTTAACTCGACATATATTATAATATTAATAAACGTAATTCACAATAGTAACCACATATTAAAATGGATTACTTGCCTATCTCACGAACGTGAGATTGGATACGCGCAAACGTATGTAAGGCAGGACTTGAATGGGCGAGAATCGTCTTTTGCCTCACATCAGACTTAAGAAACAGTTAAAACGAGTCAAAATTTTGTGCCTGACGTAAATCCATTTCGTTCAAACAAAGTTCGCTCTGTAGATTTCAGCTTAGGATATGAGGAAAGGGTCTCGCGGTCGTTACCAGACACGTTGTGGTCATACCAGACCAGAAACAAAGAGCTTTAAGATTAAGGGAGTTTACATAACACGGGTAGCCGAATCATAAATTGAGAAAACGCTTAAAGAGACGTAAGACCATTTAGTTTGCATTTCATATAGCCATAAACCGCTGACCTATTGTGGCCATTAAATAATAACTAGATGTAAACAGTATACTGTTAGTGTGCCAACTAATGCGTTTCGAGAAATGACTCACGCGTCAGTAAGATAAATGCATAAATGTCAACTTCTCGAATTATTAAGAGATAAGGAAAACGTCTAGGAGCACTTGCAATAAGTGGCCAGCTTTTTCTTGTATTCTTAGGTAGCCTCTCCTTACAAGAGCAAAAGAATTAGGCCGAAATTAATAAAGCGTACTTTAAATTTGCTAAGCCAAGGTTTAAAAATGCGATGGAATTGTTTTTTTATTTACTCCAAAAGTTAACCCTTGACTGCATTCCCAACTGGTGGTAACAAATGATGCAGCCTAAAATGATAGGAGGGTAACCTGTTACGGGAATTAAACTGAACCATACCCCATTGGTTTCTACGCCACATCTTTGTCGGTAGGGTGGTAACTAGCCACGGATATAGCCTTTCACCTGACAAAAAAATTATCGAACAAAAAACATTGTCTCGTTTTAATTGGTTTCAAAATCAGAGGTAAAGCTAAGCCGGCTTTATAGATCTAGGCCTTAGAGTTCTTCTGACCTTCACTATACTGTAATACAAGTTGACAAGCTTATACGATCGCTTGGCGGCACGTCTTTGTCGGAAGGGTGGTAAATAGCCTCATATGGAATCCCACCAGTCAAAAATGTTGTCGGTCACATAACGGTGTCTCGTTTTAACTGGTTCTTTAGTCACATTTGTGGTAGAAGACCGACATGTATAAAGTGAGCTTATCATTTTATACATGTCGGTCTTAGAGCTTATCTACCCTTGCTTACTCCAATTAGCAAGTTGG
Organism: Lasiommata megera; assembly: GCA_928268935.1. Lineage (NCBI taxonomy): Eukaryota > Metazoa > Arthropoda > Insecta > Lepidoptera > Nymphalidae > Lasiommata > Lasiommata megera. The sequence goes on along the minus strand of OV743315.1, from coordinate 17,158,217 downwards.
CAAGTTTTACTACAATTTTCATCCCATGTTAGTTATAATAACTTGACTGTTCTGAATCAGGACACTGGATCGAGTTACCTTGTTCTTAGAATATTGAACAGAAAATTCCTATTAATATCAATTTCTTAGTCAAACGCGATTACAGAATCTTGAATCTGAGTACATATGTACTTGTTAATTACAATTGCTTCTTACCTAATAAGATATTTAATTGTCAGTCAACTGAGCAATTAATAGATAGATACTCTTTATTGCACACAAATTTTATACAAACAACAACACGGAACACTTAACACATGAGTATGCAAAGGCGGTCTTATTGCTTAAGCAATCTCTTCCAGATAACCCTTGGCGAAAGAAGTAAGCTAATATTCTATACTCATAAGTACGGAACCATTTCTGTGAATTGGCCCGCTTAGCTGCACAATCGTCGTTCAAACACGTCGTTTGCGATTTATCTACGGGTGTTTATTAAGTGAGTTCATTAAAATAAACATTGCCTTAGCTTCAACTGACATTGGGTAAAGTAAATGTTACAGTTCAAGGATGCGGTGTCGCAACGAGCGCATAGTTCGTTCAATTAACAATACCTTTAAGGACTCATTATGAAACTAGCAGCTGTTGCTTTCAAGCTAGCCCTTCACGTCGATCTCACTTGGTAGTAAGTGATGATACAGTCAATGATGATAGCCGGGCTAACCTGTTAGGGTACAAACGTACTCCTAATTTGTACGACATCGTGCTGGAACGTTAAATCGCTTAGCGGTATGTCCTTGTCAGTAAATTAAGAACCTGGGAACTTTATAATATTGCATGTTTACATAAATACAAGAATTTTTGATTTAATTAGATTGAAAACATTTTGCTGTAAATGCAAAGTAAAATCCTAAACCATACAAAAATATTAGCAAAGAAATTGCATTCATTGCTAATGTTTTTGTGTTGTCTTATAAGACAATTAGTATATTCAATTCAATTAAAAAATTCAAAATAATCTTTATTCAAATAGTCCTTTAAAAGGCACTTTTGACGCGTCAATAATTTACATAGTAGTTATTTCATGGTGATAACTATATTCGTAAACTTAATTAAGCTATGAGGGTTCCAAACGCGCCCCGGTCTAAGAAGAAGCCCGCAACAAACTTAGCCGGAGTTTTTTTTTTCGTTATCACCATTTCACATAGTGAATAATGAATTATAGTAAGGAGATAGAGCAATTCACACCCAAGCTTTTTTATCGTTTATATAATCCTTAATATCGTAATATGATTTATATATACGAAATGAAGATCGACCATCAAATGCTACAAACTAGAACCACAGACCTATATTTACAAAATATAAAGGGGCAAAGGTAATTGGCCTGCGCAGCGGTTCATTTACCGAGAACTTGTTAAAACCTCATAAAGAATACCCTGAACGTCCGTGTAGGTTCAGCACCGACATTACTATTGAGTAGTTTTAGCAATTACTCGCCAATTAATTCGTGTAGAGTTTGTATTCAATCAATAAATAATCAAAAGAAAATGTTAACCTACCTAATTAAGAGAATTTTTTCATGATTTCAAAGTCTAAACTTTATTAATTTGTTGACATTTTATTTTAATTTGATTGAACATTTCTTTATTTTCATAATGTTAATAATTTATATAAAACTGGCGGACCCTACAGACGTTGACGTACACACGTTTTAATTCGAAAATTTCTAACAATTTGGACCGTTTTGATGAAAATTGTGAATCTAAACCATTCTCAAATCCACCTGACGACACAAAAAATTTCATCAAAATCTGTCCAGCCGTTTAAAAGGTGTTCAGTGACAAACACACGCATAGAAGAAATTGTATAAATATACATATAAAGTAGTTTTTTTGAAAGGCAAGTGTACAAATCTTTATATATAAAGATTTGCACACTTGCCTTTTAAAAAAATGACTTTCGACAACTGCGCTTTTTGTATAGAAGAATGGAACAGTACAACTGACATATTATTTCAAAAAAAGTTAGTTCAGGATTTCAATTTCAAACGATTTATATATATATCTGTTATCTATCTAGGGTATGATAATAAAAAACCGAGTTTTGATTATACTCAAATTGGCGCATAATCAAAACTCGTCTGTTTATTTCCCTGGTTGATCTAGTAAATTCAGTGGCACGTAGTTAAGGACGAAAGCTAGTAAATAAATAAACATGAAGTTAACTACTGTCTGTCTGTCTGTCGTTCCTACATTTAGCTATTGGAAACGCGTCGCTATTCTATTTTAAGTGTTGCATCCCGAGTCGCGACTGTCTGCAGTCATTCACATTTTATTACACGGGCTGCATACTTGATTGTCTGACCGAGGACGTTTGTTAGATAGAGCGGCAATTACAAGCTGGCTCACTTAAAAATAATTCGGAGATTTGCTCATTTTAAACTTAATTTGATTTTATCTATTTGTAAACCACAAAAATAAAAATAGAAATAATAAGAAAAACGGAAACAAGATGAAGCAGGATACAAAAGGCGGCCTTATCTAGTATCTTAGTAGCGATCTCTGCCAGGCAACCTTAGGATTAGGAAGAGAAAAAGAAATAGGTAGTAGGTGGCGTAACATACACTGAGCGGCACGGAATGTGGCCCAAATGCATTTTGTGGGTTATTATCAAAATAAACCGCAAAACGGCTGTTCTTTTGTTTTGAAAACCTAAATTGTTTATTGAAATCCTAAATGCAATGATTTTTAAACAAAAATCATGATAACTTTATTATAATTTTTGTTAAATAAAAAAAAAGACATTAAACTCCAAATTTAACTAATGTTTATTAATGAATTTTACAAATTAAATCTTAAAATTACTTAAAATTAATAACGCGTGTTACCTCCTCGGGGTCTGGTGACCGCCTGCATGCGATCAGGCATGCTGTGGATAATGTTTTTAATGTCCACTTGGGGTATTTCTTCCCAGTCTGCCACCAAAGCGGCTTTCAGAGCACTGAGAGTCTTTCAGAGCACTCTGGGGGATTGGGACTGCCTCGGATGCATCTTTTGAGCATGTCCCAGACGTGTTCTATTGGATTCATGTCTGGGCTTCGAGATGGCCACACCAATTTAGGAATTGTTACCTCTGAAAGATAATCGTTGACACATCTTGCAGTGGGTGGTCGTGCGTTATCTTGCATTAGTTTAAATTCTTCGCGCCCAATGAATTCCACATGAGGTAAAACATGATCTTTGAGGATCTCTTCAATGTATCGGACTGCAGTCAAACGATCTTCAACTACCACCAACTCTGTACGTGCGCCTGTACTTATCCCTTCCAAACCACAAAGGATCCACCGTGAAAACTTACGGTTTGCCTGGTGGTGATTGGCAGAAATCTCTCTCCACGCCGTCTCCATACACGTTCACGGTCTTCTGGAGCTCTTAAGGCCACTCTTCGTTAATCTGTCCAAAAAATTCTACTCCACTGCTCGTGAGTCCAATTCGCATGAATTCGAGCGAACCGAAGTCGTGCTAGCGATGTTGTCTGAGCAGTTCTGGACCTCGCGCTGGTCTTCGAGCACGCACGTTCCTTTCATCCATTCTCCTTCTTATCGTCCGCTCACTAACATTGACCCCTCTTGCCGTTTGCAGTCGCTGGCTTATTTCAACTGCAATAAGTACCCAATTTTTTAAAATTGCGAGAGTGATAAATCGCTCGTCCTGCGCTGATGTACACCTGACTACGCCACCTCTTGGTCTCCTCGTGCACAGGCCGGTCTGATCGTACCTTTTCAAGGCGTATCTAAGGGTTGTACGCGGTACATTTAACAATTCAGCAATTTCTCTCTCCGTTCGCCCATGACTCCGAAGCAACACCGCTTGAGCAACTTGAGCTTGAGTTAAAGGCTTAGTGTTCCGATTCTGAACGTAAAAAAAGATTACACATTAATTAAGAAACAAAATAAATAAAGATGCACCAGCAATAAAATGCAATATTGAATTTTAACTCACCCGTGTTTCATGCGATTTAGCGACAAATTAACGTTAAACGTCACAGATGTAAAAAAAATAACCTTTTTTTTATGCTTAACCTCTTAAATTAACAAAAACAAACGTGTCGACAACCTCCACTTGAAATTCTCATTCACGATTCACCAAAATCGCATGTTATCGGTTTTTTTATGTTTGGGCCACATTCCGTGCCGCTCAGTGTATAAACAAAAACCAGATTACATACCTTAACAACCCTTACACCTTAACAATAAACTTGGTAAACGTGGTAAAGTCATCTCAACTAAATAAATAAATAAATAACTTCATTTGTTTCAACCAGTCTAAATTATAACTATTTCAGGTGACCTCCATACTAGGTGTTACATTGCATAAAAAAATTAAAAATTACAATGTATATATGTATTCAATATCTTTATACTACTTAAATCTTTATAATGATAAAACATATAATTAAAGTTATATGTTTTATATATTTAAATTATATATTTCACTGCATAACTTTTCCATGTTACAAATTCCACGTATATTTTATTCATGCCATAAATAATCTTAATCTTAAAAAAGCGGTGATAGCCTAGTAGTTAGGGTGTCAGCCTCCAATTAAATTAAGCAACTAAACAATTAAAATATCACTTGCTTCAACGGTGAAAGAAAACATCGTGAGGAAACCTGCACGCCTGTGAGTTCTCCATAATGTTCTCAAAGGTGTGTGAAGTCTGCCAATCAGCGTGGTGGACTATGGCCAAACCCTTCTCATATTGAGAGGAGACCCGTGCTCTGTAGTGAGCCGGTAATGGGTTGTTACATCAAATAATCTTTATCCCAACTACAACAAATGTAAAATTTAAATATCCTTACTTATAATTAAAGAACAACAAGCGCTTGTGTTGAACTGTCAGCCGGTATAGAAATGAGTTTGTTTTCGAAGAAATTGTATTCATGTGATTACGTACTACTAAGTACTACAAGGCAACAATTCAAAGCCATTTCAAACTGTTTGTTGATTATATGTTGGTGCCAATTCTGTTGCAAACAAATCGCTAAACTATTCTAACATGACAACATATACTAACATGTCTAAAAGTAACTCTATCCTATTCACTGTGTTAAAACTACTATGTGTAAATTCAGTTTTCGTTAACGCTGTTAACTCCGACAGTTACATAGTCACAGGGTTTCCAACATGGTGGAATGGCGACCAGAAAGAGCAACGGACGAAAGAAAAAACCCTGTGCTTTCGACCTCACCCGTCTACCATCGAATGGCGGGTATCGAAAGAGTTTGCACCCTTACGTTGTTTATAACGTTTTGCTTCCTAGTTTCTAAAACAAACTGACATTTCAATTTTATTTATATTTATATAGATGCTATTTCATGTTATCTCTTTCGCCTCGTGTATTGCAAAATATGAGTAGTAGACACTTAACAGACCAGTTTCTTCTCTTTCATTCTCGTCTTGCATCTTGGTCGTAGCGTCATCATCATCATCGAGCATTATTCAACGACCTCCGTGGCACAGTGTGTGCGCTGTCGCATTATAAAGGTGGAGGTCATGGTGGGGGGCTTCGGCCGTGGCTAGTTACCACCCTACCGACAAAGACGTGTCGTCAATCAATTAAGCGTTCCGGCACAATGACACGTAGAAACCAATTAGGAGTGTGGGTTAACCCTAACAGGTTAGCCCGCTACCATTCTAGACTGCATCATCACTTATCACCAGGTGAGATAGTTGTAAAGAGCTACCTTGTAGTGAATAAAAAAAAACTTAGCAATCAAACTTATAAAAACCTTCTTTTGCGTTGGGTGTTAAAAATAAGCCATAAATTACTGGATTACAGCCTTCATTGGTGATAACAAAAAAAAAAAACATCGGCTAAGTTTGTTGTGGGCTTCTTCTTAGACCGGGGCGCGTTTGGAACCCTCATAGCTTTAGTTTTAAGTTTACGAATGTAGTAATCACCATCAAATCCCTACTATGTAAATTATTGATGCGTCAAAAATGTTTTTTAAAGGACTATTTGAATAAAGATTATTTGAATTTTGAATTTGAATTGTGTATTAAGATGGGGTTTAAATCATAGTCCAATATATAGTGCCATTGAATAGACTCCATGGGATAGGCCGAAAGTTGAGTCATTCCTTATAGAATGCAATTTATGATATGAAATACTAATATATTCAGACATCGTGACAACCGGCTATGGCATAAGGTCTATGAGCCCAATGACACGTTCGTTAGGAATTTTATCAAAATATCTCGTATATCTCATGCCTAACCTAACCTACCACTAGTATCTCGTAGAGTATTGTTACTTTATAATAAATTACCTATGGTAACGCCAACTATTGGCTGTCTTTGGATTCATTATTCGAACAATGTCCACGATTATTATCCATCTACCCTCCCTTCCTTATCGTGTACTGTCACCTACGCTCGCGGCGCGACGCAAGCGCCGCCTCAAGTCGGCTCGAGACCTCTCCGCGATCGCACGGTACGTGGAGCGGGTCGATTTTCGCAACCGCCATCTTAGAAGTGTGGTGTCGTGGGTGCTGCCGAGTGCCATCTCATCCCGCGAGGTGTCCGTGTTGCGCGCCAGGGTGTGTGCTGACTGTTGAGCGTGATTTTGTGCTCGTCGCCGAGGTATAGGTCGCAGACCTGCTAAGGTTAGTGCACGATTTCCCTTTTCCTTCACGCCCCTTTGCCCGACACGTGGACGCCTAAATTCAAAATTAATAAACGATACAGTCCACTGGTTCTTGCCTTTTCGAAGGTGGACAGTGGCGGCATTCGCGCCTCCATATTTTTTGGTACCATTCGAGTCGGATCTCGAACTTTGTTCGGTCGACCACGTGTGGATTGCGACTATTACTGGTGGTCCATCCCTCTGGTTCGTACCAACATACCGCTTCCGCCCTTATTAGGATTATCTAATAAGTATATTTAATATATTTTATATATATATCATATACCGCGTGGCGTAATAATCGTCACATTTTATCGCAATCGCATATAACACGCCACAACAATTGAGTTGTAGGCATCTCCCGCATTGTTATATATTTATATATTCGCATATTTTTATAAAATATTACGTATTTTATCAAATTATTATATAGACATTCGACTTTTCATTGTTCGATAGTAATATTCCTACCTACATTAACGCCGCTAGTGTGACATTGCGATCGCTTCGCATTATTAACAAGCGTTATCTACGTTGTTTACCCGTTGGTATAATTTATACGTACAACCATGACGGACAAAAATAAAGGAATAAGAGCCGCTTCCCCCGTACCGATTGATAGGGAATTGAAGTTGTTAGAGGCTAAGCGCAATGTTATATTCCAAAGAATTCAGAATATTTATGATTCTTCGAAAAACATACATACAGACATAAACGCGAAGGAAAGTTTTCTTAGTTCTGTCGTTACATTAGATACGCTTCGTAGGGAATTTCAAAATCTCCTAGATCAATACAATGACCGCTTGTTAACGATTGATCCTGATGCGACACCTCAATATTATAGTTTAATTTCCTTTGACGAGTTGTATGGCCGTATCAAATTAGTAAGCTCACAACTTAGTCCTCAGACTCAAAGCAAGGAGGCTTCGTTACGCGTTACTAAGCCTACCTTACCGCCTATTGAGTTAAGATCGTTCGATGGTGATATTCTCTCATGGCCTTTATTTTACGCTAATTTTAAATCCACGATACACGACAATACAACGCTTACCGATTCAGAGAAAATGTATTACCTTCTTGGTAAATTAACCGGTAAGGCGCTGTCCGCCTGTTCAGGTATTACACCCTGCGCAGAAAATTATTCTGTGTTGTTACAGACACTCATAGATAAATATGACGACAAGAGATTGATTGCTGCCACTTATTTAGATCAGCTATTAGAATTTAAATATATCACTGCCTCCGCAAATAACTTTGATTTATTCACGGAAAAGTTTGTTGCAGCGTATAGAGGTCTCAAGAACCTCAAGCTTCCAGACTTAGCAGATTTCATTGTATTACATATCGCGCTTAAGAAAATAGACTCAGAGTCTATACGCGATTTCGAACGACTAGGTGATTCATCTACGATACCTAGCTTCGAAGATTTAGCAAATTTTATTAAAAATCAAGCTAAAATAATGCAGCGCTCGTCTCCAAAGTCGGTTATTAATAACAATAAGAAAATTGTCGATCGTACCCGCGCTAATAATAATAAAAATATTTGTTCCCAGAGACACGCATTTGTCACTACAGCTACTAATAATAATAATCCCGCTTCGAAATGCTTGTGTTCTAATATAGCACATCAACATTTATTTAAATGCCCGCAATTTATGCAGGCATCGCCCGAGGATCGTTTTAAATTGGTTAAAGATCGTAACGCGTGTGTAAACTGCCTATCTATTAAGCACAGAGTGTCCGTTTGTAATTCTATAAATAACTGTAAAAAATGTAATCTCAGACATTCATCATGGCTTCATTTTAATAAGACGGATTCGAACCCGTCTCGCGTCAATCGCAAGCCCGACTCGGTAACCACCGCGCCGCAAAGTACTATGTCCGCAAGCCTCTCGCCGGCGAACGCTCAAACCGGTTCTTCGACTGCATCGAACAATAGCATCGCGTTGTGTGCGTCATCCACTGCCGCTTTGCGCCGTGTTTACGATAAGAGCTCCATTGAACATTGCGTTCAATGTACATCGACTTCGGTGTTACTTGCGACGGCTCAGGTTATCGTGTACGATGCTAAAGGCGACGCGCACTTTGTACGATGTTTGTTAGATAGTGCCGCGGATAGTAACTTTATTTCTGCGGATTGCAGTAGGCGACTAAACCTAGACCTTAAGGACGTACCACGTACGATTGTTAAGGGTATTAGTGGTGCCGAAAAATTAATTAACAAGTCTGCATCGTTACAGTTTTATTCTAAATATAATACGAATATTAAATTCGATATCTCTGCGCTAGTTGTTGATCATATTACTGACAACTTGCCTAGGACGCTAATAGATAAGGACATGTTTATACACATAAATAATTTACCGCTTGCAGACGATACGTTTGCGATTCCGAACCCGATTGATATGTTGATTGGAGCTTCAATATTTCCGCATTTATTATTACCCGATGTTGTGCGCGGCAGCCCGTCTGCACCGCCCGCTATACATACCGTACTCGGTTATGTTTTAATGGGTTCTGTGCCTATTCAGCAACCTACTACTAATGAGCAATTATTAACGACTTGTTGCACAATAACTTATAATCCAAATACGCTTACTATCGATCAGTTAGTTAAAAGGTTTTGGGAGCTTCAAGAACTTGCCTGCGCACCCATCCTGAGTACCGCCGATGTTGAGTGTGAAGAATTGTACCGCGCCACTACCGAGCGAGATCCCGTTAGTGGTAGATATACCGTCGCATTACCATTTCGCGAAGATGTTTTCTCGTTAGGCAACTCATATAACGTCGCATATAAACGCTTCTTATGCTTGGAGCGGAAGCTTGAAGCCTCCTCAAAGCTGAGAGAAGCCTACGATAACGTAATACGCGAGTATATACAAAATAATTATTTATCACCCGCACTTAGTAGTAGACATGACAATTGCATCATGCCTACGTACATAATACCGCACAATTATGTCCTCCGCGAAGACAAAGCCACGTCCAAGTTACGTATAGTTTTAGACGCAACATGTCCGACCAGTTCGGGGGTCAGTTTAAATGATATTCTTTATAGAGGTCCAAATTTACAAGGCAACCTCTTAATAATAATTTTAAAATTTCGATTATTCGCAGTCGCTCTGTCCGCGGACTGTAAACAAATGTTTTTACAGATCGCGGTTCGTGACAACGACCGCCGCTTCCAACGCATCCTCTACCGCTTCAATCCTAGTGAACCGATTTCTATTTACGAGTTTAACAGAGTCTGCTTCGGATTTTCGGATGCCAGTGAACACGCTTACGGAGCTGTGTTATTTTTACACGTACAATCTGCGATTGACAACGCAGTGCAGTTAGTTTGCGCGAAGTCAAGGGTAGCTCCAGTCAAGACACCGTCAATCGCGCGTCTGGAGCTATGCGGAGCTGTGCTATTAGCCAAGTTACTTCGTACTGTATTCGATAATTATAACCCGCGTTATAACATGAGTGTGTTCGCCTTCACTGACTCCATGATAACTTTATATAGCATAAAAGGTTCACCGCATCGCTGGCAAACATTCGTCGCCAACAGGGTTGTCACTCTTAATGACAACATCGCCGCGAGCAATTTTTTCCATGTATCGGGATCACAAAACCCCGCTGACTGCCTATCTCGTGGGCTGTCGCCTAGCAAATTAGTTGACCATCCATTATGGCTCCATGGGCCTCAGTGGATGTCACTCTCCCCATCCCAGTGGCCAATTAAGGAACTGGATGATATATCGGAGACTGATATACCTGAACGGAAAATTATTTCGCATACTATAGTAACTGTTAGAGAAGAGTCTATTATATACGCGCTCGCTACTCGGATGTCGTCGTGGACGAGATTATTACATGCTCTCGTCTATGTATTTAGGTTCGCAAAACTATTACCACGTCGACAATCTCCCTATATCACACTGAGTGATATTGAATTTGTAGAAAATAAAGTTTTTCAAGTATTGCAACTCATATATTTTACACAAGATTTATCTAATTTAAATAACTTTAAAAAATGTTCGCCCGCATTGCAAAAATTAATGCCATTTCTGGAAGACGGGCTTATTGGAATTGGAGGCCGTCTTGCAAACTCCGACATAGATCACGCGCAAAAACAGCCTATTGTTTGGCCACGTAACGATCATGTCATAAATTTGTTAATTGATTATTACCATAAAAAATATTTACACGCCGGACCAGAACTACTTATGTCGTTACTGCGTCTAAGATTCTGGATCCTATCCGCCCGACGTTTAATACGAACTCGCGTTCACAAATGTAATATGTGTTTCAAATTAAGACCGCGCTTATCGTCACCTTTGATGGCTGACCTGCCGAGTAGCAGAGTCACACACGCCATCAAAGCCTTTATACATACAGGCTGCGATTACGCAGGCCCTATTCCCTACACTCAAATAAGGCGCCGGGGCGCTCGCAGTAATGATATAAATATAAATTTACCGCAAAGCCATTTACTCCTTAATAAAATAATTCAATCATTCTGGAAGCGATGGCGAGTAGAATACCTACACCAACTACAAGTTCGACATAAGTGGAATTCGCATTCTGTTCCTATTGCTATCGGAACAGTCGTAATCATAAATACGGATAACACCCCGCCTTTAGCATGGCCGATAGGTGTAGTAGACAGGATCCATCCTTCCAAAGACGGTGTTGCCCGCGTAGCTACCGTTAGGACGGCTAAGGGAACTTTCCTCCGTCCGGTTATTAGTTTGTGTCCTCTGCCTACTCAATAATCCGCTCTTTTATTAGTGTACACATATTACTTTAAGAATAAAATTAGGTTAGGCTAGGATACATACTACTATACATTATCTCTATATTATATTATATCCGCACATATACACAACATAATTATATCCGCATATATACCTTATATATTTTTAAAGGTGACCCTTTAAGGGCGGGAGAAATGGTAACGCCAACTATTGGCTGTCTTTGGATTCATTATTCGAACAATGTCCACGATTATTATCCATCTACCCTCCCTTCCTTATCGTGTACTGTCACCTACGCTCGCGGCGCGACGCAAGCGCCGCCTCAAGTCGGCTCGAGACCTCTCCGCGATCGCACGGTACGTGGAGCGGGTCGATTTTCGCAACCGCCATCTTAGAAGTGTGGTGTCGTGGGTGCTGCCGAGTGCCATCTCATCCCGCGAGGTGTCCGTGTTGCGCGCCAGGGTGTGTGCTGACTGTTGAGCGTGATTTTGTGCTCGTCGCCGAGGTATAGGTCGCAGACCTGCTAAGGTTAGTGCACGATTTCCCTTTTCCTTCACGCCCCTTTGCCCGACACGTGGACGCCTAAATTCAAAATTAATAAACGATACAGTCCACTGGTTCTTGCCTTTTCGAAGGTGGACAGTGGCGGCATTCGCGCCTCCAACCTATTTATATCTTAGAGATGTAATCAATTAGTTCGACGTTTTGATAAAAAAAAAGCTTATAAAAATAAGGATATCTTCTTCATCGTTACACTCTTGCATAGCTTATATTTTTAATTGCTAAGTTTTGTATTGTTAACTGTAGTTTGGCGAAGCAAATCCCGTTTTAAATTACATAATTAACGTTGTCACTTAATTATTTAAAGGCGTAAACTTAAATCTTAACAACATTAACGGTATGCAAGTACGGAACCCATTTCTGTTTTTTTTTTTAATTTTTATTTTGTGTATGTAATGAAATAACTACAAATATATATTATCTGGAATAATGTATAGTATTTTCAAATTAGTTATCAGGATTTTGAATCCGATTATAGTTTTTGCGTGATACGCGAAGCTTTTTATGTATTCCAGATTTTTTTTTTTTTGCTAAAACCCTTGATGTACAGACAAGGCGAATCTACGATTTTAATACAAAGTAATACGTATATAATAACTATAGATAAAGATAGATAGTGCCGGGACAGTTTCCCACGCTCCGTCCAGTTCCAGGCGTAAATAGTTATAAACATAAAACAACAGATGTGTCGCTCCAATATTGCACCAACTGGTACATTTCACAGAACGTATTCTGTAACGTCTATCATCTATGGTCTATTTATAGGACGCCATGTTGTATAGTTACAGTTTTTTATTGCGAAATTCACAGCTTCACAATTTTTTGTAATTCACAACTTCACCTTCACAATTTTGAAGTTATGAAGCACAAAAATTATAGCCTAGTGGTTAGGACGTCGGGGGTTCAAACCCGGACATGCACCTCTAACTTTTCGGAAATATGTGCGTTTTTAAGCCATTAAAATATCACTTGCTTCAACGGTGAAGGAAAACGTCGTGAGGAATCCTGCATGCAAAGGCGTGTGAAGTCTGCCAATCCGCACATGACCAGCGTGGTGGGCTATGGCAAAACCCTTCCCATATTGAGAGGAGACCCGTGCTATGTAGTGAGCGGGCGATGGGTTGATCACGATGATGAAGATGAAGATTGCAAAATTCAAATGGGATCACGATGATTCAATAGATCGAAAGAGGAATGAGGTGTTTTATGTTAGAAATAATCTGCTTATTCAATTGTATCTTCATAAAATACCACATTGTTCTAATTATTACTGATCACGAGGTTCGAGGAGAAGAGAATTCGCGATGGCCCCTTTTATGAGTTAAATGTGAAAATAAACTTACAAGCTCACGAACCCGCATTGAAGCAGCATGGTGGGTTGATGCTCCAAAACGATCTCTTCAATGGGAGATGAGAGCTTTGCCCAGCACTTTAACGTGTATAGGCAAATTATGACAGTCAAAACATCGGATTTTTATTGAATTTTCAAAGCTCCATTTGACCCTATTCGTGTTGCATTCCCGTAATAAAGAACCCCTTGTACCCACTATATAAATCCTCTACTCTCGCCAAAGTCCCATGAAAATCAATTCAGCTGTCACAAAGATTCACACATATTATAAAAACATATTTATCTTATACATATTTGCCTTCATTTTAATTATAAGAATATGAACTTATATAGAGCTTTAATTTGAAATCACAGATAGACATCCGAATGTTATTTATTTCTGTGGATATCTCTGTTTTGAAAAAAAAAAAAACGCTCGCTGTTGAAAATTACTCAATCTGATATAAATCACGCAATTAAAAATAATTACGAACGAATTCTTTAAAAGTATCCAATCAGTAATGTTGCCAGACTCGTATTGCAATTGTCAAAAGAGTGTTGTCAGTGCAATTAATTAAATTAATTACTCTATCAATAATATTGGTGATGCCACAGTTGTGAATTTGAGTAACATTATGATCGTACCTAATGGCTAAGAACCACAGGGATGGAGAAAGGCGGGAGACTTCGTATATGGCGGGCGCGGTTTTTTCACGCTTTTCTTGAATTAATGTTTGTTGGCTAATTTTGAAAAGGACTGGTGTTGGTTGTGTCGTGGACAGTTTTGGTGTTGTTTGTGTGGTGTCTGGTTTTCTGAATGGTTAACAGGTATTGATTTGGGAAAGATTTGAGGGAGCCGCGTCCGCGGAGTGCGAAGTTTCCCGCCATTTCTTCCTAACTTCTACATTGCTATAAACTTGACATTGGCTAGTCTGTGCAAACACATAAAAAGAGAGAACTAATAAAATAATAAACTTGACATTGGCTAATCTGTGTAAAGACATAAAACGAAAAAAAAAAAAAAAAACAACGGGCTACCGTGCCGTTAGCAGTACATTGTATGCTCACACTTATAGAGTCGATTTCGTATATCGAAACACACAAAGATCATAGTAAATTGAACCATATCTGCCTAGAACTAAAACTCAATTTTCTCCAAACACTTCCACAGATTAAGGATTTGGTAACAATTTCAGGTTCCTTAATCAATGCTTAAAATTTACCGGAGCCCTCCATAAGAGTTGACGTAGTTAAGATAGTATTTCATTTATGCAAACATTTTTGGAACAAAATATGGAGATTTAGTTTGTGGGAAAAGTGTCATCTGCTCCGGTAAGCGTCCAATCTATGTCTACAGGGGCAAATGCAACTGTGTGTGTGCAGGGTCAAATGTGTGGAACTCGTTAGTCATGTTTATTTATTTAGTTCACACCAACTTAAACTATAAGAACCTCCAATTCGATAGTGAAGTTATACTAATCTAAAGAGTTAAAACTATCTTACATATGCACAAACTGAGGTATAACAAATAGTCCACATTGCTGCCCTTGTGAGTTCACTCAAAGAGCAAGCAAAAATATCAATCTCATTTAGATTATTATATTTAAGTTGTGGAGAGCACGCGTCGGCGTCGCCTTCATGAGCAAGTTGGTGTCGGTCGGACGGCGTGTCAGTTCCACGTCCTTCTCTTGGGCACAAAAGCTTACTTGGGCCAATGTTTCTGGATTGGATGTTAGGTGCAGAACTGTACGCTCGGTAATCGGGCGCATTGCTCAACCGTTGGCTGCAGTTAGCCAGGCAGTAGGCAGCGCAGGCAGTTCATTGGTCCGCCCGCGTCATCTGCGTCGCGGTTAATTTTAACTGAACGATCAAACGAATGATTTACAACCCGTGATCAGCAACACTGTGCAGTGGGCACAGAACAGTCTTGGAAATCGATACACTGTTTTTCAGTTTCCACATTTGTTCTGTTTTTAGCTTATAACTCTATTAGTTACTAGATGCCCGCGACTTCGTCTGCGTTGAGTTAGTGTGTGCGAAAATGTGTTTGTATGTCTTCCAATCACGAAGCAATGGATTACTAAACCGACGACCTTGAAATAATTGTAGGATAAACATTAAAGTATCTCGTTTCGAAAAAAAAAGAATGAGTGAAATCGGAGTACGCGATAATGAATTACAACTAAATACACATTTTGATATTCTGCACCTCACCCAAGGGAACCGTGTTGAATTCCGGGACAAAAGCTATCCTAAACCGATGACCTTGAAATAATTGCAGGATAATCTGTAAAGCATCTCCTTTCTAACAAAAAAAAAGAATGATTGAAATCGAAGTACGCGATAATGAATTACAACTAAATACACATTTTGACTTTCATCTCTTCTCCCAAGGGAACCGTACTGAACTGTGGTCGTCAAATGTATCTGACGTTGGTACCTAATCCTTATTATTTATATGCGATGTTTTTTTTATAGTTAAACAAAGTTCTAAAGTAACCTACTTACCGAATGTGCGATATGTAAAAGTCATTCGTCGCTTAGTCAAATCGGAAATACCTATAAGATATAAATAGAATACCTATCAGACGAACTTGCTGTAAGGTTATCAAAATAATATCATTTTTATTTTCGTGCTAAATCCTACATATAAGTACCCACTTCCCGAAATTGTAGACATTTGGCTAAATGATTCAAGTACCTCCTTTTTTATGTGAGTAAATTTTATTTATAATACATTAAACATTTTACATTTTATTTTGTCTGGTGGGAGGCTTCGGCCGTGGCTGGTTACCACCCTACCGACAAAGACGTGTCGCCAAGCGATTTAGCGTTCCGGCACGATGTCGTGTAGAAACCAATTAGGAGTATGAGTTTACCATACCCCTAACAGGTTAGCCCGCTACCATCTTAGACCGCATCATCACTTAAAAAATAAATAAAAATATTTAAACATCATAACTAAAATACCTACTTACATAATGTAGTGGTAAATACATACAACTATCTGGCTTCTTACATAATACATTTTTAGATCAGGTTGCTGCGCTTGTTAGTGGGAGGTCCCGAGTTCGATCCCCGGCAGGGACAGTTTAAAAAATCATTAATTCTAAATTGTCCAAATTCTTGGTGTCATACCACCAAGCGATTTAGCGTTCTAGTATGTAAAATAGAAACCGATTAGGAGGATGAGTTCAGCCGCCATCGCATCGGTGATCCTCTGCACATATTCATGGGCGACGGTAATCACTTGTCATCAAGTGACCCGTTTGTTCATTTACCCGCGATGTAATAAATTCAAATAATCTTTATTCAAATTGTGCTTTAAAAGGCACTTTTGACGCGTCAATAATTTACGTAGTAGTGATTTGATGGTGATAACTACATTCGTAAACTTAAAACTAAAGCTATGAGGGTTCCAAACGCGCCCTGGTCTAAGAAAAAGCCCACAACAAACTTAGCTGGGATTATTTTTTGTCATCACCATCTCACATAATCACTAATAAATTGTAGTACCTATAGAGATATATATTGGCAATGCACTGTCATTATTTTATAATCTTTAAATTTATCTCTTAATGACTCTCTTAGGTCCCACCTAATTTGTATACCGCACGAACAGCCTTCTTCTGCAAAACGAATATAGTGTCAATATCAGCAGCATTACCCCATAATAAAATACCATATGACATAATGCTGTGAAATATAAAACATAAAGTAAATAAAATTATACTCACGCATTATGTTAATAGAAGCGGTGATAGCCTAGTGGTTAGGGCGTCAGCCTCCTAATCAGAGGTTGGCGGTTCCAATCCGGGCACGCATCTTACTTTTCGGAGTTATGTGCGCTTTTAAAAAAATTAAAATATCACTTGCTTCAACGGTGAAGGAAAACATCGTGAGGAAACCTGCACGCCTAAGAGTTCTCCATAACGTTCTCAAAGGCGTGTGAAGTCTGCCAATCCGCACATGGCCAGCGTGGTTGACTATGGCCAAACCCTTCTCATATTGAGAGGAGACCCGTGCTCTGTAGTGAGCCGGTAATGGGTTGATCATGATTATGTTAATACATTCAACTCTCCCTCTGATAACAATAACTAATAAAATAATCAATGAAGAGCAGCTGTTAAGCCCGGTAGAGTATTCAAACCCAAGTGTCCCGTTACCGGGCTTTTGATTTGGTAATGCCCTTCCACGCGCACGCACCGGCGTACTAATGCACGGGCGTTATGCGCACGCATAACACCCGCTTGTTATGAATTGAACGGATATTTAGTTGGGCCCATTACTTTACTGCATTGATTTTGCTGTGATAGCCCAGCGGTTAGAACGTCCGCCTCCTAATCAGAAGTCGGGAGTTCGATCCTCTTGCTTCAACGATGAAGGACAACATCATGAACAAACCTGCATGCCTGAGAGTTCACTATAATGTTCTCAAAGGCAAGTTTTCTCTACAAGTTTATGCTTATCTGGGGCAAGTGCTTAGGCATGACAGACATAAGCTCTAATCTATAATAATGGGCAAAGTACGAGATTTTGACGACCTCCGTGGCGCAGTGCGTGCGCTGTCGCATTAAAATGTTGGAGGTCCTGGGTTCGATTCCCGGCTCGAGTCTGGTCTGGTGGGAGGCTTCGGCCGTGGCTACCACTCGACCGACAAACTCGTGTCGCAAAGCGATTTAGCGTTCCGGCACGATGTCGCGTAGAAACCAATTAGGAGTGTGTTTACCATACCCCTAACAGGTTAGCCCGCTACCATCCTAGACTGCATCATCACCTACCACCAGGTGAGATAGCCGTCAAGGGCTAATTTGTAGTGTATAAAAAAAAAGTAGCGGGAAAGAGGCGCATCGGTCGCGAGAGGAACTCTTGGTTGTGTAACATCAGGGAGTGGACTGTCAACCTTCACTGGTTGGAGAGGCACCTAAAGAAAAATATGTTTTATATAAACTTAGATCTTACTGAGAGACATCCTAGAAATTTAATTTGACAATTTATTATAAAACTGCATACAATTACCTTTGCTCTAATGAGTCAAGCATTAATGTACTTTCAAAATGGCTCTGTTCTTGTTCAAGTTAATCTGTGATACTAACAAGGCAGAGGGTCACAAGTCAACGATCAAAGTCCCGTTGTTCGTCTCGGAGACTACGTCTGTCCACGTCTCCACATTTACAATTCAATCAGGCCCGAGTCGTGACTTCGGGTTTCCTTGCGGGCATACGCGGCTATAACTTACTGACAGGATATTCAGGAAATATGTCTCTATTGTTTGTGTAATACTAGATTACTAGAATTTTACTATTCCACCTATGCTCGTGTAGATTGTCATAAAAGGAAGACGAAGGTACTCGTTGCCAATTTAAATAAACACTTAACCTAACCTAAGACTTGTAGACTACAGGCCCGTGGCAAAAAAATTACAAAAAATGGTTGAGTCATATGAACCACCAGGTGACGTATATAGGACGATATAAAAGCATAAAGCAATAAGATTCAGCACTATGCCGGCACTTGTAAGCGTTAGAATATTAGAATAGCGTATCAAATCGCGGTATCCAAAGCACCGTAAACATGATGACTTTTATAAAACAAGAAGAACTATGAGAAACAATTAGAATATAACAATCTAAGGTCTTATAGATAAACCTTTCATAGTCTAGGATAGGGAAAAATCAAAAAAAATCGCTATAACGTTTAAAATTATTCGGTAAGCAGTTTTTCTTGACTTCGCTTAAAACTTCTCATTTTTCAATTCAACCTTTTTTACACCGTATACCCCGACCTCTAAGTCGCTTAGCCTGCTTTTGCATTTGTATTTTTCGCTTGGCTTCTCAACTATGTAACGTAAAAATTAAAAGTTAAAGTTTTCCTCTAGAATGGAGATTTTTAAAATCCTTCCCTTAAAATATTTCGTCTAGTGAGAGGCTTCGGCCGAGGCTAGTTACCACCCTACCAACAAAAACGTTTCGTAAAGCGATTTAGCGTTCCGGCACGATGTTGTGTAGAAACTAATTAGGAGTATGAGTGACCATACCCCTAACAGGTTAGCCCGCTACCATCTTAGACTGCATCAGGTGAGATGCAGTCAAGGGCTAACTTGTGGTGAATAAAAAATAGATAGATAAATAGTCACGATAGAGAAGAGATTTTCGTTGACTCATTAAGAAACTTTTAAGAATGATAAACGTGCAATCCGTATGAAATGAAATATCATATGAAAGTACAGGCAAACTGTCCAGCAAAAGAACATTGTATTGAACGTGAAATATTGGCTGGCTCACATTGATCAATTTTGATTAATAGTTTTTCAATCAATTTAGTAATATTTACGCAGGCAGTTCGCATCAATTGAACGCCGTCCCAGATGCCGCAAACGTAACTAGTTCAGAGGTTCTCGTTATGAATTTATGATATTTGAAATCTGCGACCTCATCGCTTTACGAAACGCAACCGATATCTGTCTTGTTATATAATTAAAAAATTGCATCATAACTCTTGCAAGACCACCGCCCAAAATAAATGATGGCAGCTTAGCTTACACTTACGGTATTTCCGCAAATAATTACCTTCTCAACCCATAAACCTCTGTCTACTCTTCGTGGTTTTAATCGAATTCGTACAAAGGAGAGGGTTCGTAATAGACCTCCTATAGCACTCCTATTATTGTTATATAAGGGGCGGTTATCATGTATAAAAAGTGCGTGCAATAAAGTGTGAATATAGGCCGACCCCCCCGTTATCCCAAACGTCGCCTAAGCCGAGGTTCAGCCTCAAAGGAGGCGCCCTTAGGCAGTCGTTTTCTAAGTTTCTTCGAGGCCTAGGGCTCAAAATTTCTACTGGCAGAGCTTCTTTCCGAAGCTCGCCAAACAGTCCGGTTGCGCTGTGGCAACCAATAGGGTTTGTACAGCTAATAGACGGTCCAAAAAAAAATATCCCTAACAGTTTAGCCGCTACCTTATACCGCTACGCTAAAGACTGCATCATAACTCGCTATCAGGTGAGATTGCCGTCAAGGCCTAACTTGTAGTGGAACAAAAACGAAGGTGTGCCTACTCAGTTATAACAGCTACCTTAAAATTCATTGGCCATCTATTCATAAACGTAGTACAATACTGTAGCTGACCCGATTGTCAAAATAATTTATGGCTGGACCGCTCGGCGTACCGCAAGACAATGTAACTTGGAATTAGTGCGCTCCAACGAACTCCATGCATTTAAAGCGTCTGAATACGTAATGTTTCCCCGTATAGACCTTACTACTTCTGGGTCAAACGTTTATCACGCGTCGTATCCTTGAGAATGTGGATATCTTCAATATTAACTGGCGTCTTTCCACTTGAGACCGTCATTAGAAATAACAATAGGATTAAGTTGTGGCGGGTGAATTCTTTGTATTGCAAAACACGTGCGGCGTTCAAACGGTGTTTCAAACGATTTTGATACTTTCCCTATGTTATCTTCCTTTAAATAATATAATCAAATAGAAATACCGCTCAGTTGTTTTTTAAACTTTGAAGAGATTAGTTCAGTGGAAATATTACGTCTTCCGATATGTTTCGTCCTTGGGTGAAATCACCTTCCAATTTTTGTAATTGTATTTTATTTAACATATATACAGTATCAACACTGGTTGGTTTGGACAAAATAGATAAAGCCGAAACGGCTTCTTTAAAAATGAATGGGCTCTATGAGTGTTTGGTTTATTACCCCTATTGTTTAGGTTCAAGTGGAAATATTACGTCTTCCGATATGTTTCGTCCTTGGGTGAAATCACCTTCCAATTTTTGTAATTGTATTTTATTTAACATATATACAGTATCAACACTGGTTGGTTTGGACAAAATAGATAAAGCCGAAACGGCTTCTTTAAAAATGAATGGGCTCTATGAGTGTTTGGTTTATTACCCCTATTGTTTAGGTTCAAGTGGAAATATTACGTCTTCCGATATGTTTCGTCCTTGGGTGAAATCACCTTCCAATTTTTGTAATTGTATTTTATTTAACATACGTAATTTTTTAAAATTATTCTATAATCATTCAAAAGTATCAACACTGGTTGGTTTGCAACAAAATAGATAAGGCTTCTTTAAAAATGAATGGGCTCTATGAGTGTTTGGTTTATTACCTTTGAGTTTTTGACTAGTTGACTTTGAGAACAATATAGAGAACTCACAGGCGTACAGGTTTCCTCACGATGTTTTCCTTCACCGTTAAAGCAAGTAATATTTTTTTTTTAAACGCACATAACTCCGAAAAGTTAGAGGTGCGTGCCCGGATTCGAACCGGCGACCTATGATTTGGAGGCTGACTCCCTAACCACTAGGCTATCACCGCTGCTACATGTACAAATACCATCATTCCACTTCACGTTGCCAGCTTACGTGGTGGTAAGTGATAATGCAGTCTAAACACTTGCTAGTAGTTATTACATCGTTCCGGAACTCGTAATCGCTAGGCGGCAAGTCTTTGACGTCAGGATGGTAACTAGCCATGGCCAAAGCCGACCACAATTACAATTATTAACAAGTGGGTATTTCTAATGAACTTGACATTTGATCTCGACCTAACTAGAAAACGCTTCGTTATCACTATTGAAAGATTAATTTGAATTCCCTAGGAAGAATTTACTAAACAGTAACTATTTCCCGCAAAACTAATAAGTATTTTTTTAGAATTTTCAACGTGACTTATTTTCCCTTTCTCCCCAAACAAAATTGGGTCTAGTACTAATACAGAATAAATTAAACCAAAGGATTTTGTACTATCGACTAAAGCAGATTTGTTTAAACATCGTAGATGGCCTTATTTCTGAATTATAGTCCTTATCTAAGGGGCGAAGGGAAAGTAAATCTACGTATAACATATGTAACTGTAAAAAAAAAACTAATTTAAGATTTTAATTTAATTCCACTTATTCAATCGCTCGCACTATCACAATCGCACTAGGCACTCAGATCTAGTAATTAATATTTTAATCGAGTGTCTACGGCTAACGGTTGGTGTTGACATTTTATCATAACAGCGGTTCGCGGAAAGATGACACAATACTGAGTCATTGTAGAATATAAATATATTGCAGGAGATGCATTCTGTCTATGCATCGGTCCGTTTCATCATGATCAACCTATTGCCGGCTCACTACAGAGCGCGGGTCTGCTCTCAATATGAGAAGGGTTTGGCCATAGTCCACCACGCTGGCCATGTGCGGATTGGCAGACTTCACACGCCTTTGAGAACATTGTGAAGAACTCTCAGGTATGCAGATTTCTTCACGATGTTTTCCTTCACCGTTGCAGCAAGTGATATTTTAATTGCTTAAAAACGCACATAACTCCAAAAAGTTACAGGTGTGCCCGGGTTCGAACTCCCGACCACTGATTATAAGTCTCACGTCCTAACCACTAGGCTATCACACCTTCCTTCCATTTATCCGGAGTTATCTACGGAATGGCTGAATCAATTATAACGGGATTTGTCCCGGAATGTGCAGGACTTTGCAAGGAGTAAAGGAAGGTATATGTAAAAACAGACATGAATTGAACAGAACAGGGTTAATTCTGTATATCCCCTAAAACCTTCTACATACCTTTCACTAAATCACATCTTGGGAAACAAGCTTCAATTATACGTATGTGTGCAAAATATAATGAGTTATCTAAAACGATACCTGTCATCAACATTTTTCATGACTCGGCTATTACTTTCAAGAAAAAACTGACAGATCATTTATCCCAGTAATTGTTAATTGTTTGTTTAGAACCTTTCCTTACCTTTCTTTTTTGTTTTTTATTTCTTATTTTAATTTATTTAATTATGTTTTAATTTATTTCTATTTAATTAGATTTATTGCTTTTCTTTTGTTGTTCTTAAATCTGTTGTAACATAATGTTTACTTGGCGCATTGTGAATGTTGCGTACACTTATTATTGATATACGTATCAGTGTGTGTAATTAAGTGGCGAGTGTATGATATGTATATTGTTATTGTTCCTTTAAATAAATAAATAAAATAATTCTGAACGAATTCAGAGTAGCGGTTCGGAGATCATAAATGGGTCAAAGCAAACTTTATGATTCCTGTGGCCAATATCCCTCTTGCCAAATGCAGTTTGTTTAATTACAAGGGCGTTTACGTTTAACGTTGGTTTTATCACTTCGTTTTACGACGTTCACACTTGACGCGTAATAAATACCTTGCCTAAGATTTCACAGATCGCCGTACCTCTAGGTATGTTATGAAACACATAAATGTATGTAATCGTATTACAAAGTAATTGCATTGTATTATATACAACTAACTAGCCGCTAACTTAACTCCTTTCTACGATATTATAACTAATGTTGAGATTATAATTTGAATACCTATTAGAAATCTGGGAATCGGCTGCTAAGACATACCTTAATAAATTACAACTTATACAAAACAAACTTATCAAGGCACTATTTCACTTCAATTACCACACAACATCAAAAAAACTTTACAAAAAAACTAAAATCTTCAATATTTCACATCTATATACATATAATACATGTTTTCTTGTAAAAAAAATCATGAGTATCACTACATTCAAATATAACATTTACGCATAGGGCCAATGTACACAATCTCAGAAATAAATATAAAATAACTACTTGGCGGCCAAGAACTAAGACCTATGGTAATAGAAACATATTGTGTGAGAGTGCTCATTTATACAATACATTACCAAACACAATAAAATAATGTAATAACACTAACATCTTTAAAATTAAGCTAAAGAATTATATAGTTGAAAATATTGTTAAGTTCGTCGTAACATAATGCGTGCATACCTTCTGTTTAGATTTTAAGAATTGTAAGCATATAATCTCTTATTAAGTAAACAGTATGTTCTTTTTTTGAGAAAATAAATATCTTTAAACCGAATACCTACCTTTTTTTTTTTGGGTAAAGTCCTGTTTTATGGGAGATATACTCAGGGTTTATTTTTCAATGAACAAAATTCATAGACTCTTCTCTAAGACTGTGATCAATGGTGCGTATTTTGTGCGAATCCAAAGTTAGTGTTGTGACGTGTCGCCAAGCGACATAGCGTTCCGGCACGATGTCGCGTAGAAATCAATTAGGTGTATGGATTTACCATGCCCCTAACTGGTTAGCCCCTACCATCTTAGACTGCATTATCACTTATCAGGTGAGATTGCCGTCATGGGCTAACTTGTAGTAAATAAAACAAAAAACAAATAGAAGAGGGTTAAATCAGATTTGATAGGTTTAAAAGTGGTACCACGATAAGATGACTGGTGAAGATGCAACATTTTTCTTGCAAAATGTGGTAATAAAAAATCTATAAATCAAATTTACGCGGATTACAGAAAATTAAGCTCAAGACTGAAGGTGGACACCGCCCATTTCTACATTTCCCATCTCCGAGCTGATACATGTAAAAACTAAGTACCTACTTAGTTTTTACAGAAATACCCAACTGCACTAATTCTTGGCCCTGCATGAACCTGGGACCTCGCGATCAATAGTAAACCAAAGACTAGATTAACGAGGAACTTACCTTCTCAATAAGTGAATAGAAAATAGTTGAGGTTAGTGCTTATGTCTGGGAATTGTCTCAGTTGGTTTAATTACCTACATATGGTTAATTTCTAGTGTTTGCGGTTGCCCATGGCTCTACTTTTACTAACCGGTTTATAAGTACTTTATAAATAATAGCTATACTATATATAAGGAGATAGATAGTTTCATCAACATCATCGCGTGCCATTCTCCTTCTTTTATAAACCAATGTACATAATATGTAAAGAGACACAGAGGCTTCGGCCGTGGCTAATTACCACCCTACCGATAAAGACGTGTCGCCAAGCGATTTAGCGTTCCGGCACGATGTCGGGTAGAAACCATTAAGAGTATGGGTTTACCATGCCCCTAACAGGTTAGCCCACTAATAATTAAACCAACCAACAAATAATAAAAAAATATAATATATATTACAAAAAATACAACGTGAACAGTTTGTTGACGTGTTGTGAATAATTTAGGTATATCGTTCTTTTTTATTCTAGCATTTATCCCAATGCATAATTACGTTAATATTGAAGACCTTCGTGGCGCAGTGTGCGCGCTTTCGCTATAAAGTTGGAGGTTCTGGGTTCGATTCCCGGCTCGAGTCTGGTCTGCTTCGGCCGTGGCTTGTTACCTACCGACAAAGACGTGTCGCCAAGTTAGCGCCCTGGCACGATGTTATGTAGAAACCTACTAGGAGTATGGCTTTACCATACCCCTAACAGGTTAGCCCGCTACCATCTTAGACCGCATTATCACTTACCATCAGGTGTGATGCTGTCACCCCGGCTAAGTTTGTTGTGGGTTTCTTCTTAGGCCTTTTTAAGGACTATTTGAATAAAGATTATTTTGATTTTGAATTTGTCAAGGGCTACAAAAAACAAACAACGTCAAACTGTGGTGTATAAAAATATATATTTATAAATTATTAGCTACATACTAGGGACCATCTTTGAGCTGAAACGGGAAATCAGAAACTCAAAGCGGGCGAAGTCGCGGTCATTACAATGGTCGCAATCCATAAATCTGCACTCAAGATTTATCTGCTGAGATAGCTCAGAGACCACTGAAAGCCGTATTAAAGTCGTTAAATTAGAGAAATTCCGAACTGTTCCTTTGATCTTCTCTGCGAGATTGCTTTTGTAAACTGAGCTGGTTTGGGCGCCGGTTTATTGCAGTTTTAATAGCGGCATAACAAATTGGTTGGCTGCTGTATAACACAGATAGATAGATAGATAGATAGATATTGCACACTACAAACATGAATTCAAAATAACTAAAATAAAAATTAAATAAAAAATAACAAAAATAATGCGCAAAGGCGGTCTTATCGCTAAAAGCGATCTCCTCCAGACAACCTTTTGTGAAAGGTAAGAGTTAAAAGGAGATGGGGATAGTGCAATAGCTAATAGAATATAATAGAAATTACACATACAGAAATAAATTACTAAATAAATATATATATATATATATATACATAAATAAATAAAATATATATTCATATATATATCTACATAAATACACAGAGATAATACACACAGATTAGAAATAAATAACATTCTTATTAAAATATTCGGTAGTTTTCTGCGTGGCGTTGTTTGGTAGTATAGTATTAGTTGAAGTTAGCTATCGCACTATAAAGGTGAAAGTCCTGGATTTTATTCCCGGCTTTCCCCGATACTGTAAAGAGGCTTCGGCCCTGGCTAGTAACCATCTTTTTTTTTCCTGCTGGGAACTGCATTTACGCATCCCGCCCGGAGCTTTGTTTGTATGTGGGACTCAAGGCCGACCGTCAAAGCGGCGAACCACACTACCCACTAAAACCCAGCGCAGCCTCCTGCGTTCCAGATGGGGTGCCAAAGGATCGCGATAGCATGCACTTTGACACCCCGACGCGCTCATCCGTGCACTCGTTAGTGCTTACAGGGGTGGTAACAGGTGCGTGTATCGGCGTCTCCTGCCACCCGTTCTCAGGAGGAGCATCAGCCGCTTGCTCTCTCTCCCTCTCCGCGGCCTCCTTCAACTCCATTACGGTTTCGCAGAAGGAGGCGACAATGAGCCAGCTCTCCTCGCTCGCAAGCATTAAATTAATAACGCTTGGCAGCGAGAGGTCTCCGTCAAGCTAGTAACCATCCTTTTTTTTTTGTCGTGGTGGAAAAGCTTTATGTGGGACTCCCCCCCTAGGGAGTATACCCGAACTAAAAACCACCATGGCGTGTCCCTCACGCTGCGTTTTTACCAGGCGCCCGGGGAACACCATTGCATTCTTCCCGGGCAAAGCTAGTAACCATCCTACCGAAAAACTTATAACGTTCGAAAATTTTCAAACGTTCCTTAAAATAGCGTGCAGTCTTAAGGACGAAAAAAAATATATAAAATATAAAGGAAACTAAAATCACGCCAAATTCGGAGACATTTTTAAACATGATAAATAATTTACAGCCTCTTTGAGATTAGCGCTTTTTTCTGTGGCTAGATCCTCATGGATACCTTTGCGCCGCGGGGAGGTACAGAGGTTATTTCAGACTCCTAGTGATTAAAACCTATGTGGTAGGTAGGTGTTTCTATTGGCCTCTGGTCTGGCAGAGCCACGGGAACGCTCTCGCAAACAACTTTTTTTTTTCTTTTCTTTCGGACTGTCTATTAGCTGTACAAACCCTATTGGTTGCCACAGAGTAACCAGGCTGTTTGGCGAGCTTTGGAAAGAAGCTCTGCCAGCAGAAATTTTGAGCCCTAGGGCTCGAAGAAACTAAGGGAACGACTGCTTAAGGGCGCCTCCTTTGAGACCGAACCTCGGCTTAGGCGACGTTTGGGATAACGGGGGGGGGGGGGGGGGGTCCGACCGGTGCAAACAACTGCGCCTGTTAGAAGCGTGCCGGAACAACATCATGCCAGCCATCAAATCCAAGGAGACCCACAGCACTCTCGCACACGTGGAGGTCCCCCCAAACCCCAAACACCACCACCCCAAACAGATAATCGCTGCTTAGCTAGGCTTAGCTAACCAATGTGCAAGTGTGCAACTTTATAATTACTTGTACGTACCTAGCATGTACTTGCGATAATGTATCCAATCAGTAAGTACATATTGGTATCCCAAGTGTAACTACACGTAATAGTATTGACTTTTGAACAATTTAGATAAGTATCATGTTGGAATGACCTTTGAAGTTTTATTTATAGCTAGGCACTTACTTTCTAACGTCTAATGAGCTTTCGTAACTGATTTATTTATCGACTAACTTTAACCTGCTGTTCTGCTCGCGGCTAAAGGTTAAAACGGAAACTGTACACGTGTTGAGATACCGCCTTTTGATATTAAACCACTGGTTGAGCACCTAAAAGTTGTTAATGTTAAACGCTCCAATAGGAAACACAATAGCGACACAGGTTAAGGTCATTCAAGAAATTTATTCAAAAATTGTATACAATTTTAAAACGAATTACCAAATGAAATTTCTGGAATGTCACTCAATAAGTTCAAAGTTTATATAGCTTGTAGAAAAATCTTAATATATTGTAAAGTATGTGATAAACAAACATGGGTATGAAATATTGCTTTAATAATATAACTTTAAGAGGCATGTGGGACGGTGATAATAAAAACAAAATTTATCTTGGTCCACGACGATGTCCATGGCATTGGATGGATGGCAGACTTCACACGCCTTTGAGAACATTATAGAGACCTCTCAGGCGTACTGGTTTTTTTTGTTTTTCAAAACGAATACAGGCATCTATGAACTCCATATACTTTATATTTTTTTTATAATTTTAATTCTACTACATTCGTTAACTCAAAATTGAAGCTAGGAGTTTTCAAAACGCCAGACTATACCTGATAGATAGTGAGATGGTGATAACGAAAATAAAATTTACCTGGCTAAGTTTGTTGTGGGTTTCTTCTTAAACCGGAGCGCGTTTGGAATACTCATAGCTCTAGTTTTAAGTTTGCGATTAATTAACGTTAATAATCACCATCAAATCACTACTATGTAAATTATTGACGCGTCAAAAGTGCCTTTTAAAGGACTATTTGAATAAAGATTATTTCAATTGAATTGAAGTTATCGTTAAAATAGGCCATATAGACGTGCTTGGGGAAAGCGTGGGAATATGCGGATGGGTCCAACAATCGGTCGCTAAGGGTTGGGCCTTTCGCCAAACTCATAAAGACTTTAGTAAAACCTAAACTTGGATGTTGTAGAGTAAACAATTGGGAGTATACCTACCATAGTTATTTTGATGACTTCCGTGGCGCAATGTGCCAGGCCGTATTATAAAGTGGGAAGACCTGGGTGCGATTCTCAGCTCGACTCTCCTAGTATAAGGTTTCGCCGCGGCTAATTACTACCCTACCGGCAAAGACATACCGCCAAACGTTTAGCGTACCGGTATGCCGATTAGGAACCGATTTGGAGGATTGAAGCGTAATGCTTGTCATTTCCGACTACCACTGGCTCAAAAAAAATTCCGCCAACTATTTTTAATTTAGCATTCATTAAGCTATCTTGCGAGAGCTGAGCTGGCTACTTCTTTATCATTTATTTATTTATTTTATTTATTTATTTATTGGGAACAAAATACATGAAAATACAGTATATAAAAATAACCTTGTTAACTGCATTAGTAAAAACTGAGTTGCAGTTAACAGGCCCTCATTTCCGAGACACATTATTTTATACAAATCAAAGGTTGCAACGGTTAGTGCCTAATACAAACTTAAAAACTTATCATGCAATTAATTAATTTGTGTGTGTGTGTGTGTGTGTGTGTGTGTGTGTGTGTGTGTGTGTGTGTGTGTGTGTGTGTGTGTGTGTGTGTGTGTGTGTGTGTGTGTGTGTGTGTGTGTGTGTGTGTGTGTGTGTGTGTGTGTGTGTGTGTGTGTGTGTGTGTGTGTGTGTATAACTGCTATTTGGTAACTTGCAATAGCTCTTCTGTATCAGAGTTTGTTAGGTTTTTGAGCTTACTAATAATGGTCTTGCACTGTTTTATCGCCAAGTGATTTATATGCAGTATTTTATCAATTCTATTATACAGTAAAGAGCTTAAGAAGTGATACTGTCGGCTAGCATTGGCAGATTTTAAATTGACGTAGGGGCATACAGATTCCGTTCTTCGTTTATTAATACTATGATTATAAGTATACGGTAGATGCTGATGCTTATAAATACTGGTGTGGAGAATAAAAAGCTGTCTCACCGTTAAAAGTCCGCAGGATTTATAAAGCTCATTGATGGGAAATAGTGTAGGTTTATGGGATATCACTTTAAGTAAGGCTCTCTGAGCTCTTTCCACTCGAATAAACTGAGTCTTGCCTGCTCCACCCCAAACTGGTATACAGTATGAGATAATAGATTGCCCTAGGGCAAAATATACTGTTTTTAACAAACGATAGTCCGCAACATGACGAAGATTTTTGAAAACAAACATCATCTTTCGAAGCTTGGAGACTATGTGGTCAATTAGGTAATTCCAGTTTAAAGTACAATCGATTTCAACCCCCAGGTATTTTATATGTTCAGTACGTGCAATTTGAATGCAATCACAGTTGTCAGAAATTAATGGGCATTGATGGACTCTAATAAAAAAGCTTGGGGGAGGAAGGGAGAATTTTCTAGCACCAAAAGTTATGTATTTCGTCTTACTCATATTTAATGTAAGTAAATTACGTCTTAACCAGTCGTTCATAGTTCCAATAGCGTTTTCAGCACGATCTCTAGCTTTTGACCAACTGTCACCTTCAATAAGGAGGACTGTGTCATCGGGATAGGATATAATTTTACAGTGTGGAATTATGAGGTTACAAAGTTCATTCACATAGACCAAAAAGAGAGTGGGACCAAGCACACTGCCTTGGGGAACACCGTAACAAAGAGACTGATCATTACTCAGTACACCATTAATGGTGACCATCTGGGTTCGGTCACTGAGAAAACTCATAAAGATATCAAGAGGAAGACCTCTAATACCGAATCTTTCGAGCTTATTTAGAAGAATCGGGACAGAGCTTATCATCGCTTGCTTTATTCTTCAATAGGAAATAAATCATTTGTTTAGAAGATACCTAACCAACGATGTGTGAAGTTAAGTCAGTGTTTTGTCAACGTGACCCTTCAACACAGTTTCGTGTTCACTTTCCTTTGACCCCAAAATGGCGCTGTTTAGTGAACTGTGGGGTCACCGCCCGTGTGACGGCATTAATGTCGAGCTTAAACCTCCTTAGCTTAAACTTTACGATTACGTGAGACGCGTACGTGGTATTCAATAGATCAATTCAATTCATAATCATCATCATGATCAACCCATTACAGAGCACTTTCAATATGAGAAGGCTTTGGACTATCCATCAGACTGGCCATGTGCGGATTGCAGACTTCACACGCCTTTGAGAACATTATGGAGAACTCTCAGGCGTGCAGGTTTCCTCACGATGTTTTCCTTCACCTTTGAAGCAAGTGATATTTTAATTGCTTAAATACACACATAACTTCGAAAAGTTAAAGTTGCGTGCCCGGGTTCGAAACACCGTTCTCTGATTAAGAAGTCCTAACCACTAGGCTATCACAGCTTCAATTCGATTCAAAATAGCTTCATGTAAAACTTTTACAGGCATCTATGAGTTAGCGCTTGGTGCTTAGATGGTAGCGGCATGATCTGTTAAAAGGTTAAGCAGTTAAAACCCGTTCTCTAAAATCCTGATCGGTTCCCACGCGGCATTAAACCAGAACTCTAATTAATGTCTTTTCCAGTAGGGTGGTAACTGGTATCCATGAGGATCTATCCACGAAAAAAAGCGCTAATCTCAAAGAGGCTGTAAATAGTTTATCATTTTTAAAAATGTCTTTGAATTCGGCGTGGTCTTCATTTCCTTTATATCTTATAACATTTTTTAAAGCCCCAGACTGTACGCTATCTTAAGGAACGTTTGTAATTTTTCAAACGTTATAAGTTTGTCGGTAGGGTGGCTACTAGCAGACCGGGAAGTATACAATGGGTCCCCCGGGCGTCCAGTAAAACCAGCGAGAGGGACATGCCGTGGTGGTTTTTAGTTCGGGTAGACCACCCATGGGTGGGAGTCCCACATAACCTCCGTCCTGCCCAAGGGACGGAAGTAGCTATAAAGCTTTTCCACCACGGCTAAAAAAAAAAAAAGAGTGGCTACTAGCCAGGGCCGAAGCCTCCCTACAGGATCTCCAAAATGAAATCCAGGACTTTCAACTTTATAATGCGATGGCTAATGTCAACTAACACTACCAAATAACATGCTAAAACTACCAAATATTTTAATGTCTTCTCCAGTAGGGTGGTTACTGTCCTACCAGCCAAAAATCATGTCACGATTCTTAACTAACCCAGAACTTCCCACTTTACTATTGCTCATGCGCAGCACCACAGTGGGTATCAAAAATGAGTAAAAGCACAGTATTTATTGATAGAAAAACCCATTTGACCCGTTCTGGGAATCTAAGACATAAACCCGTGACCCATTCGACCCCGGAGTTATCGTCTTAGAACATCTCGATCATAGGGGAGTTTATTTACTGTGCCTCTACTGTAAATATCACGTTCAATGAAACGTGTATCAATTATTCATTATAATGCGAAATCATAACAGACGACGATATCTAATCATACATAAAATATAGTATACAAATGATTATTTTATGTTTTCCTCAGTAGCAATAACTATCTAAATTACCTATTATTTTAACTAGTAAATTAACTATTTATATCATAATTATCTTATGATGTACTATTAAAAATTGAGTGTTTTTTTTTTAATTAATATCTATCTCAGATAAGTAACTCATTCAAAGAAAATTGCATATATTTTTTACGAAATTACCGACTGATATCTTGTAGTTGTCTTAAGTCTGTCAATAAGTTCAAAGTTTTTATAAAACGTATTTAAAGAAAAAAGAAAAAAAGAACTACGTAAACGACAAAAAGCTTGGGTTTAAATAGCTGTAACTTAAATAGCTAATTATAGTTAGTTAGTTAGTTAGTTAGTTATTAATTGTGATAATGATAGCAAGAAAACCGGTTATGTTTGATGTAAGCTTCTTTTTAGATAAAAATGAGAATGTAAATATATTACATGAACCTGCAGTGATGCCTGTACTAAGTTGAAATAAATTCTTTAAAAAAATTCTTTATTAAACAAAAACAAGCATCAAAATAAGTACATAAACAACTTGCAAATTAACTTATTAACGCACTTTAATGGTGAAACAACAACAACATAATGGTGATAACAACTAATAGATTAATGTGGGGAAGTTACCGTCGCGTCGCAACGCTTCGCAGCTGATCGCGTTGCGTCGTGGCATTATGTATGTGTGTATGTGTGTATGTATGTATGTACTTGAGCAATAAAATCTACTGCCCCTGATTTAGGTATATACCTGTATTTCAGGCGGCAGTACTCTCCTAATTTTATTTTAGCATTTATTTAATGAATAAAACAAGCTGTTTTCTTTTTAATTAGTCAACGACGACCTCCGTGGCGCAGCGCGTGTGCTGTTGCATTATAAAGTTGGAGGTCCTGGGTTCGATTCCCGGCTCGAGTATGGTCTGGTGGGAGGCTTAGGCCGTGGCTAGTTACCACCCTACCGACAAAGATGTGTCGCCAAGCGATTTAGCGTTCCGGCACGATGTTGTGTAGAAACCAATTAGGAGTATGAGTTTACCATAACAGGTTAGCCCGCTACGATCTTAGACCGCATCATCACTTGCCATCAGGTGAGATGCAGTCAAGGGCTTACTTGTGGTGAATAAAAAAAAAAAATACGTTGAATCTTCTTCTCATCTTTAGTAGAATCTGCCTTTCAAACCGTTCAGGTGATTTGTATCATTACAAACAGATAATTTAAGGTTTTAAATGTGACTATATTAGTTGCTATGACTTTAAATACGGAGCATAGAAAGTGTGTTACAAAATGTACATACAATTTACCAATAGGTACCCGCTGCAATTGGTTCTCGAAATTCGTTGGTCTTATCAAATTAGCCAGATTTGAAAGGACAGTTGCGTCACCTTAAGGGAACGTTTCACAATATGCCTTGTAGTATAAGCTATAATTAATAAATTTAAAGTTTAAATCGTTTTTCTATTGGAAATCCGGTAAGTTATTAGTTTATTAGACGCTAGTGACACATACCCTAAACTGAAACTAGCAACTTTAAAAAAAGCATTAGCTAGCATTATGTTCTACTTAAAAGGACAGCTATTTATCTTACACTATAAAACAAATAACATAATTATATTAAAATAAAAACAAACCAAAACTAGAGTTTAAATCTTTCAGCAACTGGGGTTTTCCGTTTTTTTTCTAAATAGAACTTTTTTTACTGGCGTAGAGGTTCTAGTGGAAGATTTTGTGTGGTGTTATATTATACAAATCTCCCGTTTGTCGGCGGAATATAGCAAATTATACTTGCTGTTTATTGTTTATCATGGACTTCCGCAAAGTAACGCCTGCTTCTATCCATTAGAACTTTTTAAAAACACTACTACAATTCTTATTAGTTTTATTTTCTACTTAAATATACAGTTATTTTATCATACACTATAGAAGAAATTGCATAATTATAGTAAAATACCTAAAATTAGAGCGAGCATATATGAGAGTGTTACATCTTTCAACAACTCAGTGGTTTTCAATTTTTTTTCTAAATAGAACTATTTACTTAAGCTAAAACAAATAGATTGCAGATTAGATGGAAATTAATATAAAGAATCATCGCGAAATCTCTGGATTGCTTTGGAAAGCGATCGAAAATATACCTATGCAGAGACAGGAAATGACGAATACTCGAGAGCAAAATTAAAGTACTCGAAGTCAATAAATACTATCGGCGAGAAAAGAAGCAGGCGCGGCGCGTTGATGCTATTTCGGTAGCATTCCTTCGTGGAGTCTGGACTGTACATGGATTTGTTTTACAGTTCTCTCGAGTCCGAGGCACGTTGCCTTGCCCACTTCAAACATTGTTAAGTGGAATTTCAGCGGCTAAGGTAGCGACGGGGTTTATTTTTATCGATGTTATGTTCGCTTGACCGCCAGCTTGATAGTCGAGGTGATGATGCAATATATGATCTGGTGCGAATATATTCATATTTCAAACTAGCTGACGCCTGCGACTTCGTCTGCTTTGAGTTAGTAATCCGACACCCCAACCCTCTCGTAGTTGCGGCTTCTTTTTACTCCCCCGACCTAAGCGCTTCTCTCTGAAAGAGGAGACCTAAAAAGTGTATTTGTTTGTCTTCCAATCACGAGTTAGTGTGTGTAAAAGTGTGTTTGTTTGTCTTCCAATCACGAAGCAATGGATTACTAAACCGACGACCTTGAAATAATTACAGGATAAACATTAAAGTATCTCCTTTCTAACAAAAGAAAGAATCAGTGAAATTGGAGTTACAACTAAATACGCATTTTGACATTCATCCATTCTTCCCAGGGAACCTTGCTGAATTCTGGGATAAAAACTATCCTATATGTTGAACCATCAGCTACTCCTATACCAAATTTCATTCAAATCCATCCAGCGTGATGCGCGGCCAAGATAAAGACAGACAGACAAAAAAAAATGTTTTAGGCTTAGTATCGATAGTAAAGCATCCTCCAAATAAAACTTTCAAAAAATAATTTAATGCACAGAATTCGTCTTGTTACAGTTTTATTATAATATAGACTAATTTTCAAAGGATATGTTGGTCAAATAAGGCAATGAGTAAGAAATCATTTTTGTGGGGTATTTTTATCGATCAATTGTCAGGTGAATTAAATAAATTAAAAATTGTTGACGCCGTGCCTTACATTATAAATTAGACATGTCGTGGAAACCACTTAGTTTCATACCAATTTTTAGGTGGTATATAACTTATAAGTGTTAGTGCGACTGTGTTTATGTGAATGTTTGCGATTGCGATGTATGTGATTTTACTGAAACGCTACTGAATAATATAAACAGCCAACCTCATTGATTTACCACTAGCCGCAGATAGAGCGCGTCATACAAAAACAAGGCGAGAATCTGTCACCAACTAACTATACATTCCAACATATCGGTATATCGATGTACTACAACCCGTCAATACACTAGACATCTGGCCGTTATATTATCTATAGCGGCGCGTAATGCTTTGTAATTCATTCGGATTATATTGGCTCGAGTGTTAGAATCGGTGACTTTCGTCTAGCCTTGTCACACACTGGGGGAAAGGAGTGCACGCGTCGCTATTTATGCACTACTTTTCCGTCCCATTATTTGAACGTTAATGATCGATCTACGGCTAGTGGTTAATCAATGGCCAACATATAAGGAGTACCAGAGATCAAAAATTAAATCGCTAAACCTTATAAAAAAATATTTTCTCTTTCCAGGATCAAGATCGAGACAATGAGGACTACAACAATGATGGTGAAGAATGGGATCCTCTGGAAGAAGAGACAGGTTCCACCAGTCACCCTATAGTGGGAGTGACGCCTTCCGCTTTCACCAGGCTGGACACAAGGGATTCCATCGATTACATTGATCCTATTGCTGCTACAAACGAACGACCAAGGATTTTGGATGATTGTACGTTGAAACCACTCAGATGAATGTATATTTAACCATATATCGCGATGTTGTAGGTTTGATTTCCAGGCCAGGTGATCCAGTGTTACGAAGCTTATGAACAACGAAAAAAAAAACCCGGCTAAGTTTGTTGTGGGCTCCTTCTTAGACCGGGGCGCGTTTGGAACCCTCATAACTTTAGTTTTAAATTTACGAATATAGTTATCACCATGAAATAACTACTGTGTAAATTATTGACGCGTCAAAAGTGCCTTTTAAAGGACTATTTGAATAAAGATTATTTTGAATTTTGATTTTTTTTGAAACACGCGATGTTCACAGCTTAATGAATCATCAATAATCTGTGCATTTAAAACTAAACTTAACTTTAGTTTAAAAGTTTTACAGCATTAGATATTCCATATGTCTAATGAACTCATACTAACTCCGCTTAACGAATCACAAATTTTAAATTCTCAAATATCCCCTTCTGGATTTAACTTTGGACCTACCACTTATAAGACCACGGTGTTCACTTCTGCACAAGTGACGTCTACTTATGGGATATCATGGCCTGCTTTTATCGAATATTTCAAAATAATTGTTTTTATAACTGTTCCAGCTCACGCTACACCAAAGGAGAGGATGTCTTTACGCAAAACAGCATTTGAGAACGTTCGCGAGGTGTTCCGATCAAACGGCTGCCTCGTGCCTCAGCCACGCTGGCTGTATCTGAGGAACCTCGCCCCAGCTGCCGATACACTGTGAGCATAACATTGCATTTAGCCACTCACCGTCCGACCCCCCCGTTATCCCAAACGTCGCCTAAGCCGAGGTTCGGCCTCAAAGGAGGCGCCCTTAGGCAGTCGTTCCCATAGTTTCTTTGAGCCCTAGCTCAAAATTTCTTCTGGCAGAGCTTCTTTCCAAAGCTCGCCAAACAGCCCGGTTACGCTGTGGCAACCAATAGGGTTTGTACAGCTAATTGACAGTCCGAAAAAAAAAATGCATTTAGTTCAGTAACAAGTCACCCTGTCCTGTGCATTACTTTCTGCAATCATTGGGAACTCTATTTCACTTAGTCTATTAACATATTATAAAGAAACAGAAGGTCAAGTTAAATAGTAATACATTGTCATAGTTAATGTTGAGATACAAAGACAGTGTAAAACGCGACATGTCTTCCTTTGCTGTCGACCCGAAAATTTGGGATACCCTTGCCGAGGATCGTAAAAACTGGCGTAAGGTTGTTGCGGAGGGCGTAGTTGCTCATGACGCCGCTTTACATGAGCATCTGGCAAACAAACGCGCTATAAGACCTCCTAGCGGTTCCTATGTTTGTGAACTATGCGGACGTCACTGTCGTTCTCGTATTGGCCTCATAAGCCATGAAAACAAATGTCGCTGCCCATGAGACGCTGTTCAAAACAACTTTCGAAGATGAGTAGGGCCAATGATGATGATGATGATGTCATAGTTAACCAGTGAAAGTATTCTGTTATTATATCAATTACTTTCAGGTACGTACCACCGTGTGTGAAACTCCACCGTTGCGCTCCTGATGCCTGCTGCTGCAGGGATGAGCGTCAAGAATGCGCACCTGTTGATGGCAAATACGTCGCCATACCAGTATATGTAAGTAGACATTATGGTTTAACCATCTGTATATCCATAAGGGAGACCAAGTTCAATGTCCGGCATCTCAAGGAATAATGTGTGATTAAATATTACTAGCTTCAAGGCTGGAAGAAACATCGTGAGAAAACCTGCATTCCTCCAAAATGTTTTCAAAGGTTTATGAAGTCTACCAATCGCACTTGGCCAGCGTGGTGGAATTCGGCCACCGTAGAAGGGCATAATACACGGCTCCAAGAGGATTTTTAAGTAGACTTAAACAAACGATACGCAACATACGTACCGCATCCAACAGTAGAATATTCTTATTTGAAATTGTCATATTCTTAGAGGTACATTATCGCTTCCTACAAATAAATATGAACTTTAACCCTGTGAGAAATCCTGCTTTAATGTTCTAAAACTATATTCTTTCTCACTCGGCTGCCCCAAATATACTTTTCGAAATTCTTGATTCTTCTTTCAAGAAGTCTTATATTACCATTTTTTTTTTGTTTTTTTTTTGTTTATCAACTTTATTAGACAATTTGTTGTTAGAAATATATATATATAACTTAAAATAAAACTTAGATTAACCGATTATTACCATTTTGTACATTCCAGCTTGGAAAAGCCAATCACAACCTCACAGTAGCTCGAATGCTATTCTTCAATCACACCAGATGTAGCTGCATATACCGAGAATCTATAGAAAGCACAGCTCGCTCTAAAATTGACTTTAGAGAAGAAAGGAGAGACGAATTACTAGCGAGGAGAGAGAGCGTCATCAGAGAGAGACAGAACGACTGGAGAGCGCCCACCGAAGAACCTAAATTGGAAAGAGATGAAGAGCAGACTTCGCCGCCACAATTGCGAAGGTGAGACTACAATTTAATTAAGAATGAGAAAAGAGAATAGCTACTAGGGTCTAAGATAATTAAGTAGCTATTGGAAAGCAGCCACTTAGGGAGTTAACTTAGTAAGAGAGATAAGATAGACATCATTATGAAGTAGTAAAGATTTTTTTTTTCAAGAATATACGTGTCACGCCAGTCTATTTAGTGGTAATATGGTATTTTAAGTGGTTTGGATCCGTCTGGTAAGGTCTTCTTTTACAAACGATTCATATTTCCAAAGACTTTCCTTAAAGCTTTTAATTTTTTCTACAGATGTACATGCCCAGCGCTCTTCCGAAATCGAATCAAAGACGGCATATGCTCTTGCGTCTGTGACTGGCCAGATACCACGCGAAAGCGCGACTGTCTCTCTCTAGCACGGGGGAAAGAGCACTTCGGATTGAGAGATAGGGTATGCGTAGCTCAAGGGGACTGCGCTATGCCTAGTTGTGAACATGGGCCCTACGAGCGGAGTGCGGGAAGATGTCCATACAAACGGGTTAAGAGGAGATATCATTCTAGGAGATACCAGGACAAAGTCTGACTTAGTGACACTAGAACTAGGGACCATTCGTTACGCCACCTGTCGAGGAATGTGTCCACTAAATGCGATATGGTGTGACGTAGAGAGTAGGACAATGGGAGTCAGAAAAAACATCTAGACCACCTTTGAAAAGTCACACAAAAACTTGCTTAATGAAGCAAAGAAGGGATTAAATCTATTGACGTGTTCATTTTAGCAATTTGACTCCGAATATCACTATCACATTGCCGACTCAGTATACTTTCCAAACACGCTGAATGAATAATTGTGCTAGTCCACAAACTTGAAGGTCCCAGTTAATCACCTAAAAGTGTTCACATCACATCTTAGCTGCACATATGTCTGTATAGACTAAGAAAACTGAATAAGGGGCCGAGTTAGAAGTTCATTGATGAGCTAACCTAAAGTTTTTTAACATTTGCTGATCCGGGATATTCCGGGAGTAAGTCTAAAAAATTGGAGTAAAGGCTTTTAATATTTGCTGATGTGGGAACCGGGATGTTCCGGGATTAAGTCTAAAAAATTGGAGTAAGTGTAGAGTAGCTAATTTTATTGCGAATGAGATACTAGTTCATAGATTTTAAGAATGGTGGTCTACCAAGATATGTCGGGTTCGGTGGTTGCGGATGCTGTCGGGGACGATGAAATATTTTCTGTCATACGATGTAGGTGTAAACTTTGTTACACTCTTCCAAAGGGCATCCGAACCTTAAGTGTTACGACATTTTTAACTTTTACCGGACAGCTGTAATCCTGACATATCCAAATAGACCCAAAAAGGTATTATTGATTTATTTTATCAAAGCCCAAGAGAAGACAGTCAGAAAGTCTATTTAATTTACCTGACGTGTTATATTCAAAGCAATATTTTGACGGCCGTCTCTTGCATAGCAACTTAATTTCCTTAAGATTAGGCAGCTTATTTATTTGAGAAATTACAGAATATAATATATTATTTAATTTCTTTCATTTCCACACTTTAATTTCTTTGTTGTTTAATATATTACTTCATAAATAAATGTATTATTCGATGTATTTATTAAGATAAAATTAACATCTCTTGTGAAAATAATTAATATGTCTAACTATAATAATGATTTTGTCATAATTATATTTAAGGCTACTTATGTAATAGAGATTGTATTGCTAAATATCTCTGAATATATATTCCCAAATATTTGGGAATATACAGAATTATATTTATATTAATACTAACATAAATTCTTCGCAATATATTATTATTTTATTATAAAGAGTCACTAATCTATAAGTGCCATATTAGTTAATGTTTTATTAATAAAAAAGCAAGTAAATGCCGAGTCCGAAATGAAATGTATTGAATCATTGATTATTTTTTGCCAGAGTGTCTTACAGTAAATGCATAATATTGTATTCGTTTTAAATTTCAGTAATACATAGGCCTGCCTACTTATAAATAATTAGATGTAAGTTGTAAATAAAGTTTTTTTCTAAAATGTATGCCATTTATTTTGCACTGATAACCTTCATCATGATCAACCCATTCTCGGCTCACTACAGAGCACGGGTCTCCTCTCAATGTGAGAAGGGTTTAACCTTAGTCCACCAAGCTGGTCATGTGCGGATTGGCAGACTTCACACGCCTTTGAGAACATTATGGAGAACTCAGGCGTGCAGGTTTCCTCACGATGTTTTCCTTCACCGTTGAAGCAAGTGATATTTTAATTGTTTATAAACGTACATAACTCCGAAAAGTTATAGGTGCGAGCCCGGGTTCGAAACCCCGACCTCTGATTAGGAGACCACTAGGCTATCACAGCTTCCCTCTAACTTTTTTTATACACTACAAGTTAGTCCTTGACGGCAATCTCACCTGATGGTAAGGAAAGATGCAGTCTAAGATGGTAGCAGACTAACCTGTTAAGAGTATGGTAAACCTACACACCTAATTGGTTTCTATTGACATCGTGCCGGAATGCTTAATCGCTTGGCGACACGTCTTTGTCGGTATGGTGGTAACTAGCCACGGCCAAAGCCTCCCACCAGACCAGACTCGGGCGGGAATCGAACCCAGTACCTCAAACTTTATAATGCGACAGCACACGCACTGCGCCACGGAGCTCGTCAACTTACAAACCTAGGTCCTAGGCTTAGGTTACCCACAACGTTGTATGTTTATATATGACATGGTATCATTGATTTACCACTAGCCGTAGATCGATCATTAACGCTCAAAAAATGAGACGGAAAAGTAGTGCACAAATAGCGACGCGTGCACTCCTTTCCCCCAGTGTGTGACAAGGCTAGACGAAAGTCACCGATTCTAACACTCGAGCCGTATAATCCGATTGAATTACAAAGCACTACGCGCCGCTATAGATAATATAACGGCCAGATGTCTAGTGTATTAGACGGGTTGTAATACATCGATATACCGATATGTAGGAATGTATAGTTAATTGGTGACAAATTCTCGCCTTGTTTTTGTATGACGCGCTCTATCTACGGCTAGTGGTAAATCAATGTACGGTATCCATAATATGTAAATTAACGGACTGTTTAGTTGCCAAATAAACAATACCAAGGTACCAATAACTATGTATTTAAATTAAGTAACAATAATGGCGACTTCACATTAAACAGCACGGCTAGGTTGCGAGTGTACACAGTAGCGCCGTGCCCCGCTTCACCCAGAAGTCGGAGGTCTGCTTACCGGCGGGGAGGTCCACGGCGACGACGAAGGCTCCCTTACGTAATGGGTAGTAGTAACATGGGCACACGTAACGATCTGCGGAACGATACACGAAAAAATCATGAATGAATGAAAATTAAATAAACTTTATATTTAATATAACAAAATACAACTTAAAACTAAGCTAAGAAGGTTCCAATGGCGCCAACGTTTACGAAGTACACAACAAACTTAGCCGGGGTTTTTTTGTTATAACCATCTTACATAGTCAATAATAAATTATAATTATCTATTAAATCAGAGCAATTCAAAACCCAAGCTTTTTCATCGTTTATATTATCCTTAATATCGTAATATGATTAGTCTATAAGCTTGCGTTTTATGAAAACCTTGAACTTATTGATAGACATCTCCCAGATTTTAATAGGGAATTTATTATAAATTTAAATACAATTTCCTTTGAATGAGTGATTCTCTCTCTTAGCCCAAGGCATAATTATACGTTTTTGGTAACTAAAAGACGCTACGAGGATTCCAAAAGAATCCAGGTTTGAAAGATCGGGGACTACAGTAAACCTTGCTGGGTACATCGCTTTCTATAATAAATCGAACAAGGTGTGACAAAATTACTTTTTAACTTCCGCCCGGTGGCTCGGATGGGTTTGAAGTGGATGGGCGTCATTGGGAATACCAGCTGCATCGGCAAGGGTTCCTGCAAGTGGCCGTCCTTGCGGAACCAGCTCGCTCCTTCCAGAAACAAGCCCCTGTTGATATTATAAATGTTGTCTTATTCATTTGTGATATGCAATATTATGTAGATATGTATTCTATGAAATAACTTATAGATTAATAATAATAATTGTCAATATAGAATGACTTTTGACTGCGTAGTCTGTCATGTCTCTTCTTACTTGTACTTTGACTGTCTGTGCGCTATAGTGAAGCGGTTCGCATTATGGTATTACAGGTCTGGCATTATTTCAAAGAGATACCTACAACTAAGTTGGAATAAATATTTATTTTGAACCTAAACGCTGTTTCATTTACTTTCATTATTTTTTATCCTAAAATTAGTCCTACGGAAATCAAGTAATCTTTTAACTTCACCTTACTTAGAGACGAAGTGTGGACGCAGTTTAAGAACTCTACGAATTGCGACATCGTGCGAGCTGTTACTTAAGATAAGTCTATTCCCTTCTTTTGTGTCTGTAGTAATTGAAGGTCAACTAAAGATCATCTTGTAACATGAAGTTTGCAAAGGACCTGCTTTTCACCATAGGAAAATAATAATCACTTCGCCTACCGAATATTTATGCCGCGATTTTTACACACAATTTCCTTCTTTTATCTTATTTCAGTGAATCCTACTTATAGCATTGTCTCTATTCATTATCTGATAAGTAATAACGTGATGAAAATTTGTAGGGAAAAAATTCCCAGTTTATTACATATAGGATGAAATAAATAAAGACCTTCACTAAAACGAATTAAGCAGCTAAATAAAACTTCAAGTATAATATGTACCTAATGTAAACGCCGCCGTCTCTGGGCGGGCGTACGAAGGCGTTTTCCTCTAGCGGCATCACGGTGAACTCCCAGCACAGCGTGTCTATGGGCCACCCTTCACCGCGGGCTGTCGTCTACGAAAATTGTTGAATGGAAGCATGCGTTGAACATTATAACCATCATCTACCAGATATTAAAATTTAAATACCTAGTGTAACACCGAAAAGTACTTAGCAGAGAATTAAGTCACCAAAATATAACATCAGTGAAGTCAGGCATGCTAGCTGGTAGTAT
The DNA here is from genome assembly GCA_928268935.1 of Lasiommata megera. Taxonomy (NCBI): domain Eukaryota; kingdom Metazoa; phylum Arthropoda; class Insecta; order Lepidoptera; family Nymphalidae; genus Lasiommata; species Lasiommata megera. Next base: position 17,114,276 of record OV743315.1, on the reverse strand, counting down.
TCATGAGGATTTTCCTCTTCCAATATAAAAAAGATATACCTACAAGATATTAAATTAAAAAAATAAAATTAAAATTGCGTTTATTCAGCCATTATAAGGAAAAAATTACATCACAACTAAAAACGAATGTGTCCTGAAATTGGCTGAACAGGGCGCTGCCTCAGCTTGATGCTGCGTCAAAATTGACTGCAGCGCTGATTTTCAGGCATAACCCATGCTGATATCACGGAGTGACTGGGAAAGTGCTCCTTTAGTGTGTGAGGGTGTGTGTGCGTGTGCGTGAGTACGTGTTTGGATTCTTTTCTGTTTTTGTTTTTGTTTTTATTTTATTTTTTATATATATTTTAATCCTGCCTGGAAAATTTGTTGGCTTTATGGCTTTTGTTGGCTATACGATATTTTCATTTCACAGTTTTTGTGTTTCCAATAAATACTTTTTTATAAAATGTTTGAAAGAAAACAAAGATTTCAACAGCCGGGCAGGTGGCGGAAGATCATTCCAAATTTTACAGGCAGCGTATTTGAAAGTCCCCTTAAAAGCGGCGGACCTATGAAATGGCACAGAAATCCGAGGTGCAGATCTCGAACCCAAGGTACTATTTTCACGTGCCCATTTTATTTTGGAGTGTAGGTAAGCGGGCTTTCCAGTTATGTTGAAGTCTGTCAAATATAACCGTTGTACTGAAATAGCACTTTCCTAAGCTCATGTTTAAAGTAAGCTTTGAACTTATTGAGGGTAATCTTAAAAGTATGTATCAGACAAATTTGAATAAATATATTTTTCACTTTGACTTTAGGTGGTTAAAGAGTTTCTATTAAAACCCTTTTTAGGTACTTCCCCTCTTGAGGATTACGCCAAAGATCCCATAGCCAATTTAACCCGAAACAATACCGAATATTGTTTCATGATTCCAGTAACATACCTGCATAACGGCCGTAAGGAAGCCAGTGGGCGCGACCAGAGCAGGCAACCAGCACAAAGTGGGGGGCGAACGGGGGGCGTTGGCCCAAGCGCCCAGGTGTGACCCGCGGAGGTACAACTCGCGGCACCACGCGCCTAGTGGCTTCATAGACGGCCGAGCTGTTTGTTTTTCAGGAATAATTAATCGCAGGGCTCAACAAACTCAAAGAAATCATATTATAAATACATTTTGCTAAGATTCCATAAAGGGCTCGTTATAACCTTGCGGAGAAAAATGTGCCGTGCGAATTAACGTTCCTGTAAGATGCCGACCAACCGATTAAGGGTATATAGGTCAAGTATAACTACTGGATGAGATTTAATTCAAGGTAAAACTTGTAATGGGATAAGAATCTTATCCGTGAAGCCTAGTACAATTCATAACAAGTTAATTATCCTATTTAAACATTATTAAACATTCAGGTTCATTGGTTTGATCTACCAGACAAAGATAGACCAATAAAATGTGCTATAAAAAACCTAGCAGCTATACCAGAAACTTTTGTCCTAGGCGAGGCCGGTAATTATTTATATAACAAATCTAACCCTTTTGCCAGAACGATGGCACTCTTCCCTCAAAAATACAGGTGTACATAATCTCCAACATTTCTGACATCACCACCAATCCTTCTATCGCACGCCGGAGTTCCTGAAATTCATTAACAAAGCTTTGCACGACGTGCCTACTAATATGGGCATCTTTTGTGGCCGTTTACATGTACCGATTGCAGTAAATGTCGTGTACACTTGTACCTGATATGCATACTGGTGAATGTGACACTTTTGTTTGCTGCAATGTATTTTTTTATGTATATTGTAAGTTTATTAATAATACACTTACAATATACATAAAAAAAAATTAAGCATTTAAAATATCACTTGCTTCAACGGTGAAGGAAAACATCGTGAGGAAACCTGAGAGTTCTCCATAATGTTCTCAAAGGCATGTGAAGTCTGCCGCACATGGCCAGCATGGTGTACTATGGCTAAACCCTTTTCATATTGAGAGGAGACCCGTGCTCTGTAGCGAGCCGTGAATGGGTAGATCATGATGATGATGATGATTAATAATACTAATAAATAAATAAATATGGGAATAGACTAAAATTAACAATAAAAATTTATATACATACACCGGCTATAGTAGTGTATTCGAATATATGATAATTTCAAAATTGGTGAAAAGTAAATTTGTTTACTTTTCTCGCTTGTGAAGTCAACATCTCCTGTTGAGGATGATCCCGTGCCGGGTCGAAACGTGCGTAGAGGTTCTAGTGGAAGATTTTGTGTGGTGTTATACTATACTAATCTCACGGTTGTCGGCGGAATATAGCAAATTATGCTTGTTGTTTATTGTTTATTATGGACTTCCGCAAAGTAACGCTTAACTTCTATTAATTATTCATGAAATGAGGGAAATCTAATTTCCTTTATTCTGCTGCGAAGCTTGACAAGCTGAACTTGAATAAAACCACTCACCTTAAGACCAGCAACGATGCTGGATATCAGAGTGTTGTAGTATCCAATCTCCTGCAGCAGGGATACACACATGGGCATGACGATTTCCGGGCCCATCATGCGCTCCGTGGTCTCCATGTCGATGCGCGCCGGTAGCTTCACGAGCATCTCTGCGGCTAATTCGTCTACCTATTAATTAATACTCATATCTTTTGTTGTACCTTTCATAACTCTCATGGGAAAATAGTGCAGTTGTTTCCCGTTGCCTTCTGCACCAGGCTTTTAGGGTTTATTAGACCCAAGGTCACTGAAGCCTCTTCCATACCGGTTGCCCGGCTAGGTGTATGGATATACCGCCATTGGTCGGTCGCCAGATCCTCGTTCGTTGTCTAGCAGGGGGCACCACGAGCAGGTGAGGTTGGCAGTTGGGGCCGACTAGATGTTGTTGTCGTTTTCCCCCTTACCCCCGCATCCGTATCCGTTCCGCTACTGATTTATCGATCTCCGAGTGCTTCCGTGATGCTACGAACAGAAATCGCTGGAGGGAGATCGTAAGAGCTGCTGTGAAGGCCAAATCATAACCACGACCACTCTGCCAAGAGTGAACGAATAAGAAGAAGAAGAAGAATTAATTAATACTGTTACAGTATTTTTTATACAGTTGGTAGGCAATAAATAGGGCATAAGCGGATATAGTATGCTATTATTGTTAGTCCCTACATGCTAAATTATACGGGTTATTTTATTACTACCCACCTAAATAGTCCAAGTCAAGTTTGTCTCGTGGGAGGCTTTGGCCGTGGCTAGTTACCACCCTACCGACAAAGACGTGTCGCCAAGCGATTTAGCGTTCCAGCACGACGTCGTGTAGAAACCAATTAGGAGTATGAGTTTAACATACCCTAACAGGTTAGCCCGCTACCATCTTAGACCGCATCATCACTTATCATCAGGTGAGATGCAGTCAAGGGCTAACTTGTGGTGAATAAAAAAAAAGTCAACGGTACTTTCCACTTTTGGAATTTTCGTTTTAAATTTGAGTTCTAATTAATAACTGAATCCGAAAACAAAATCTGCCCGTTCATCTGTCTATCATCGGGCTGTATCCTGTATAGGTGTAGAGTTGAAATTTATTCAGAATATGCCACTAATAATGAAATAAATTAACTTGAAAAGGTAAAATCATCCCAGCAAACTATTTTTGCGCGATCTCAGTAATGTCAATTTCGTGTAGTGTTTCAAACTTGCACTTTGATACGGAATCCTTTATGTGGGAGGCTACCTCAAACTGAGATGGTTTTTTATTTACCTTTTGATCTTCTCCCCCACCGCCACCGCCGCCTCCGGTAGACGCGAGCGCAAACAAAGTGGAGCACATTATACGCGCATCCTACAAACATTTTCGCTGTTACTACAAAATATTCGACTATAGATTGTATATATATACACAATATAGAACCAAAAACAAAAGTACACTGAGACACTTAAGAGAGGCACATTTGGGCGGCAATGCCCATCCGTTACCCATGTAGGATTGTGTGCCAAATTGTGTGAGCAAATTCACCACATGGGCCGTATTATAAAACACTGAAAATCCGTCTCTCAGTAACGCATGGCGCAAACCGTTAGCGAATATTACAGGCGGTAGCAATTAATTGAACTTCTGATATTTTTCCCCCTTTAATTGAACGGGGCTCTAGAATCTCCTAAAACTACACGATAACAACCCTGAAAAAAAAACAAAATCCCAGTATTTTAAGGAATCCGAGGACTAGTACCGTCTTAATAACGGACCCAATTTATTTTTTTTGATGTCGTTTGCATGCATGCAGAACTTATGTTCCTGCAAGAAAGAAGGTCCAACAAAACCTAATCACATATTCACATAAACATCTTGTGTGAGAACCGAAACCTGTGCCCTATAGCGGGACGTTAATAGACTAAGGATGATGAAGTAGATGATGATGATATTAATGGATGTTTATGGGCAACAACCTGTGCTAGAGCAGCAACATCAGCAGAGGCGTGCTGCCCCACGGACTCCGCTCGCTCGTAACCTGGCAAGAGATCCAGGAAGTCCCGATACGACTCCAGGCTGCCATCTCGCGGTATATGGTACGCTGGGATACTCGAAAGTCTACACAAAATAATATATCCGTTAATTTGTTTTTTTATCCACTACAAATCTCACCTGATGGTAAGTGATAATGCAGTCTAAGATGGTAGCGTGTTAACCTGTTAGGGGTATGGTAAACCCATATTCCTAATTGATTTCTAAGCGACATTGTGTCGGCACGCTAAATCGCTTGGCACGTCTTTGTCTATAGGGTGGTAACAAGCCACAGCGGAAGCCTCCCACCAGACTTTAGCCAGGAATCGAACCCAGGACCTCCAACTTTATAATGCGACAGAGCGCGCACTGTACCACGGTTGTAGTTCTGGAATCGGTTAACAAGTGAAATGGTATAGTATAATTTTAACTAGTTATTGGATGAAATATTGTTGCCACTCTATGTCTAGCAAATAGTCTTTATAATTGCGACATTAATTCGACGACTACTTTCGACGCTTTAGTCGGGAGCGGATTGGAAAAGGACAAAATAGAGAAAACACCTAAAGAGTTGGCATGACCTAACAAAAAGAGGCTTAGTGTTGATCGAGAAGAACAACTTTAACTTGTGCACAAGAAACATAGCTCCATCCTGCTAGCAGACATAATTCCAAAGAATTTTTCTGCCCAAAATTGGTCAATATATAACCATTCAAACTCTATTTCTTTATTCATTGACGTAATTTTTTTTTTTTAATCAGTTACCTGTAAAAGGGTGTATCATGAGCCTCCTCGCAAAAGAACTGGTTGATATAAGCGATAAGCACTCGTTTGTCCCAGTCATCTGTGATGTGCCCGCCATAGTTGATGATCGCGAAGAGATAGCGAAGTGCATCCCACGGCACTTCCTCGTATTCTTCTAAGTAGTTCGCAAGTAAATTGTCTGATACCTGCATGTGAAATATACACCTTTATTTCATATATTTACAACGCAAATGGGTTGTTCAAGTCAGTAAAGAAAAAGCTAAAATCTTCAAGAGTTTTATACGTTTCCCAAATCATTAAAGTACTATATAATAATCTTATTATATAGTACTTTAATGATGAAGAAATCAAAGGTTTTTAAGAAACTCACCTCGAAGTCGGAATCGTTAAAGCTGTAGACAGCATTGTATCCAAGTTGGCGGAATCGTTTGCGGGCAATCAACGAACAGTGGAAGAAAGATACACAGAACAGCAGCCTACGGTATTTGGGAGTCGCCTCGTCGAATTTGTCCTCGTTCAGGTTAGCAAATAATCGCACCATATTGCCTTTTAGACCCTGGTTGGGAAAAAAAATTAAAACATAAGAGATAACAGAAGACTCGCTAGGAAAAAGCGAAAGTCAAGAATTTTAAAAAAGAATAAGTACCATTTTATCCCGAGTAATTTTTTTTTGTCATCTTGAATTTGTTGGGTAAATTTACTAGTTAAAGCTGGTGAAAGAATACGCAGCTATAATTATATGTTAAATATATATTGAGGCCGTGATTTTTTATTGTTGAGGTAAAATAAGACCTTTACCTTTTATGAAACCTTTGAATTAACGAATTGCTACCCAAACATACCTGGGGAGGTTCTGTAGTCATTTTAATAGATCTCTGGAGCACATTCAGAGGGAACTTATCATCTGGCATGGAGGAAAGCCAGAGCCGAAACCGCGGGTGAATACGCGGATTGTCAAGCCCTCTTAGTGCGCCAAGCCACACGCACGCCAAGTGACAGTTGGCGAGAAAAACCCACCCTCCTTCCTTCATGCCATGAGACAACATCCTGGAATAACATAACAATAGTGAAAACATTAGGTCATATATTATCGCTATCATAGTGATCTTGTCGATTTTCTGTTATTTATTGGCTATATATAAGGAGGTTTAAGGTTTTTTTTATACATAAGAATTTTTTTTTTTAAAAAGCGTACACTTACTTGGCAGCTGTGGGAGCCTGACCTTGGCCTAAACTGAGCGACTGGAACTTGTCAAACATCTTCACGTCTATAGCTAGCTGGATAAGAGCAGAAGTGGGATCCACGCCGGGAGATAGTACAAATAGCAGAGACGTTTTCCAAGTTGATTCCTCCCAGGCTGCCTAGATTTTTAATCATTTAACTTGTATGAAATATTCAAGTTCATCCAAGCCAGTTTAAAATTGCGTGCTACAGCTAGGATATAACGACATAAGTACAATTTTCTATAACATATACCCTAAAAATAAATTTCAAAAGACTTGATATTGACATTTATTTATTATGCGTGTGTATGAATTATCATATAATTTGATTTTCAACGAAAATTGCTTATGTTATTGATATTTCAAAAGTGCCTATAACGCGTATTTTAAATGAAATTCGCAGTAATGTATGTTTGAGAAAATTCAAAGCGATAACCTATAGATTGTTTTTTGTAAAGTAATAGAATTTAAATTTTAAAGTTTTAAACTTAAGATAACTTACCCTAATATCAAGCACTGGTGGTTCAACGTATCGCGGTCCGAGTACGTTGATGATGTATGTCGTGATGCAAGCAGATACGCGATCTACCCGCAGAGAACGTACGAACAGAATGCGTTGGAACTCATTGCAGATATCGTTCCATTCACCTTGAGCATTTAACATTCATTTATATCAAATTACAGGCAATCTCCAAAATTAAGCACATATTAGGGAAAGGGTGGAAAATTAGTAATAACCCTCTTAATGCCACAAGTAAAACAAAAACCTTTTGTACTTTAAAGCTAAATACCACCGCTATGAATATCTGCAGCATCAGAGGAACCCCAAATGGTTTTCAACCCATTTACATACAAAACTACCAAACTCGCGTCGGGTGCTGATAAATAGCAAGTGTTCTACAAGGAAACTTCAGTAAAAGATAGCCTATAAAAAACCACCAAAATAGACAATATTGTTTTTATTGTAGGCTATTTTATGACTTACCAATAAGTGGTTGGGTCTCTGGCTCTGGGTGTAAGTACCACTCCTTCCAGTCTTTGGAAAAGATCTCGAAAGCGTCTATGATACCGTGGAAACCAGGAAGTTTGTCCATCTCGGTGATATTGTCCCAGCAATCTTCCGGCAACCAATCTGTGTTCAAAATTGTAATGACATTTTACACAACTACGACGTTAATTTTATGGGTAAGTACACCTCGGTGGTTACCTAAAATAAGCTTATGAATGTTCGGCAATAAAAACAAGCATACTGATTGACTGATGAGTGGAATATTATAAATAATCTTCCGATTACATAAAATTAGAGAAATTACTCGCCAAGGACATTTCCTTGTTTGTGAAGTGAAGAGTTTTATTCTCAAGCAAGGTAACAAGGTACCAGTAACTAACGATGCAAAAAATATTGAATTGCTCATCGAAGTGAACGATAAGAAATAACAGAGTTCCGAGCAACCGTCCGAAAACGATTAAGAAATTAATGATTATGATGAATGTTTGTAACATTGATTATTCAAATAATGAGTGTGACTCAAAAACTGATAAGTTTATGTAGAAGATGAAAGGAAGAAAGAAATAATGAATTAGAATTAAACAGTTGAGCAATACGTGAATGGATGACAGATAACGTACTGGTGGGGTTATCGGGCTGCTCAGAACGGTCGAGCACGACACCGCCCTTGAGCAGAAATAGATATTCGTGCGAGCTCATCTTGCCCGCCTGGAACAGGATGCGCGACACCATGTGGAACGACAACAGCAGCTTGTGTCGCTCAAATAACGCTCGACAGGTGTTCCTGCAAAATGTAGAGGATAAAGATCAAAAGTTAACAGGAACATATAGAAAACCAATTTAGACCGAAGAATGGCGTGCGCCTGGAGTCAAAAGGGAACAAACAGTTTGAGCGACAAGCCATAGACATGCCTTTTTATTACTAAAAACATGACTTCTCATTTATGGACATCGTTACTGTCTTGTTGAACTTGATGTTCTCATTTTCGACTAAGGATCACAATTTTTACTAAAGGAATGTAGTCAAGTGTAACACTCACTTGTATACAGAGAAAGTATGAAATTCATTCAGATTATTGATTCTATCTTCCAGCTCGCCGCTCTTAGGGCTGCGGTCAATGGAGTATGTGAACAAATCGATGTAGGCGTCGAGTGAGAACTGGTACATTGGGTCAATTCGCGAGAGATCGTTTAATGCGAAAAAGAGCACTGAAGCACGCACTGCCACTGGAACGTAACCCTGCAAGACATTTAAGTCTGGTACTAATTAATTTAAAATATAATAAATGACCTAAAATACAGCATATCTCATTAATCGTTAAAAGGGGCTTACGCCGCTCAAATCAGATTATTATTAACTACACACCTGTCGAGCAGTATCTATCTCTTTCTCCGTAACCTGCGACGTGATCAAGGCTTCCTTGACCTCTAGCGATGTGCGCTGTGACGTCTGCAGCGTTATGAATAGCTCCTCATTTTCCAATAGAGGCACTTGAGACTCGTACATTATGCGCAGTAGGTCGTTTTCTAGATCAACCTATACAACAGATAGTGAATAGTGAATGAATAAGTGAATTTAGAAGGAAATTTTAAGAGGACTTCAAGATATTCATCTTTGGATAAGTCGCCGAATTGGCCTGTTAATTTCAAATCTGAGTTGCGCTTCTGACGACCCATCATGCGGCTGTACATTGATTTTAATCTATATATTAATATAATATTGTCCTAAACACACAAATCTTACTACTCATCATCATCATCATCAGCCAACATTAATCCACTGCTGGACATAGGCCTCTTTTAAGTAGCGCCAACTCTTCCTGTCTCCGGCCTTTTGCATCCAGTCGATGCCTGCCACCTTTCGGAGGTCATCACTCCACCTGGCCGGAGGACGGCCCACACACCGTTTGCCGAGACGTGGTCTCCACTCGAGGACCTTCCGACTCCAACGTCCGTCAATCTTACTACTATTCATTATAAATGCGAAACCTTACATGGATGGATGTTAGTTTTTCAATTACGCCATACGCCATTCAGAACTATTTTATATCGGAAAATAAAATTTTTCCTTCAAGAATTTATTTTTGAATCATGCTTTGAGGTATTTCACATGAATATCAAATTCCATGCCAATGAAGTCAGCCAGAATAACGAGTGTTACATAATAACGTCACAGAAAAATGAATTCTTATTTACATTTGTTTATAGTTGAAGGAGCTCACTCATATAAAGATCGGCACATATAGTAGCGTCTTAAGATGTAGGTTATGCCTTCAATCTTTGAGCGTAAAGTAAATGGACTTACCAACGTCTTCTTGTTTTTCGCAATTGTCATCACGAGATTGTCCTTCATGGTTTCGAGCTGCGGCCGCTCCTTCCGCACCACGATACTGAGAAGTTGTGACGTCAGACCTTGCTCCTTTACAGCAAAATTTACCATCGTTGTTTTTGTTAACGTCTCCGGTGTGTATACAGGGTTTCCTAGAAAGATTTTAAATCAGAACACTAGAACTTCAAAGTAGATAAATATGCTGCTATATGCTTAATGTACATGGCTAGAAAATATATATATAAGTTAAAACATTAGGAGTTAGTTAAGTTTACTTACAATTATAATACTATATACTTTACCTAATTTAGTGGTCAGATACATCTTGAAATTCGTATTGTAAGGCACCATTTTCTCATTGAACTTAATGACTAAATCGTGCCCGATTTTGACGATCGCCTTGTCGAGGATGGGCGCAATGGAAGGGTCGAGAACTTCGCCCACATTCTGTACAATTATAGGCTGGCCGGACGACAAGCACGTCTCCATGATCTTGAGATAATTTGGCTGACCAAAGTCCACGATCTGACGATGAGAAAGATTTTAACCCTCTGATCTCGGTGACCTTATTTCTTGAGTCCGACACAAACTCCCGGTAAGAATCAATTTGAAAATGTATAATGAATGGCTCAGATCGGGAGGATGCCGCGTAGCAAAAACATTTGCGTTGGTGGTTATATGAAACTATTATATGTATGGTTAGCACGCTTCCACCTAAGACTGCATCCTTCAAGAAGGACTGGTATTCTTGGACACAAAGTTAAATTGTTATGAAACATGCATGATCTCATGAGTTCCGTTCTCCGAAAAAAGTTAAAAGTGACTGTCAATTTACTGGGCAGATACCCAGCAGATACCATAAACCGTCGTTTTACCTGAATTTCGTTTTTCTCTTCAAGCCGCGATATCCAGATAAGTGCCTGACCTTGAGGGTCTACTGCGAGGGGCCACCTAGTCGCCCGTACAACAATAATACCATTCTCTGCGCTAAAGTTATCGTCTGTAACATTATCGATTAGTAGAACATAATACAACAATATTACCTCTAATCGGTAGTAATTATTACGTTGGTACTAACATAATCGTGTATACGATAGGATTATTTTAATATTATTAGCATTAAGTGAAAACGCTCTTACCTGGTAGACCCATGTAATTCCAATCCCTTAATGTGGCGTCATCAAGCAAAAACACCTTCATACTGAGGTCCATAGTCACTGGTAGTGTTTCATTGCAAACCTTGAGAATTTAACATGAATAAATAAGTTAGCATACAAGTATGTAATATTAAAGCAACGATGACCTGAGAGTGTGAGTAGACGAAGTTCTTGATGTTTATTAATTTATACGTGCCTTTAATGAAGAATATTATGCGTGTCATAAGATTCCTTTATTAAGAATGTAATTAACAGTAAGATAAGCCCTTAAGTTGTATTAACGTTATATGGCTTTAAAGATAACATCACTGCTCATCGTACCAAAACCACGAGGTTAAACGTAGTATGCTAAAGTGCTAGGAACAGTTTGACAACACCTCAGTGTGACTTATAAGTCAGCCTCGCCTTCAATGCCTTTGAGGCGATACTGTAAATGTACATTCAAACACTCGGTGGGTATTTTAACAAAAATTGGAAATTGACCAAGTACAGTAATCCTCAAGCGATATCTTAGACAAAATATTGCTAATACTTTGCTTGTCCTCAAAACTTTGTTTAGCCATTTAAACGTGCTAACTATAAGCACTAAATTCTCTTGCATGAACATGGACCAATACGACCGACAACGATTATTTTTTCATAGATTGATAACTTCTTTAATTTCATTACTTACCTCATTGAACCAATCAAACATGAGAGCTTCCCGGTATTCCGAGACAAACGGCCCGAGATAAGCGATGAACCCGGTAGCTATCAGGCAGTCCCCTGGGAGGTTTTCAAATTCCTTGTCCAATCTCTCCACAGTTACCTCCCAACGCTCACGTTCGCCTGTAACGAACATTAGGCAAAGTAATAAAAGGTAAATAAAAAAAACAGATATATATCCGTTATAGTTTTTATCAAAGTTTTTATAAAATGAAAGCTTGTAGAAAAATCATATTACGGTGTTAAGGATTATATAAACGATAAAAAAGCTTGGGTGTGAATTGCTCTATATCCATAGGTACTATAGTTTATTATTAATTTTATTCATTATGTGAGATGGTGATAACGAAAAAAAAAGAAAAACCCCTGGCTAAGTTTGTTGTGGGCTTCTTCTTAGACCGGGGCGCGTTTGGAACCCTCATAGCTTTAGTTTTAAGTTTACGAATATAGTTATCATCATGAAATAACTACTATGTAAATTATTGACGCGTCAAAAGTGCGTTTTTAAGGACTATTTGAATAAAGATTATTTTGAATTTGAATTTATATATTATCCGTTGAGAAGTTGTTCAGAAAGAATTATCAAAGACGGTCCAAGAGTGTGTGTAAACGGATGTTGGAATCCCAGATGCTCTCTAGACATAATTGATTTGTCCTATCCTCGCTACTTATACTGAAGCGGGGATAGGACAAATCTGATATTATATTTGTTAGCTAGACAACTTCGAAGAGATAGCATAACACAGGAGCATTGAATGCTACTTAATTCTTTTGAGCCAGTTGGAGAAGTAAATTGGTGAACTCTGAACTTTTCTGGTGAAATCAGAAAAGATATTTATTTATGATTCATACTCAGTCAGTACGAAAATCGTAACTGTAAAACGTTAAGAACGTACACTATACAAAAAGAAACAAATGCCAGCCTTATCACTTAATATCATCATCATCATCATGATCAACCCATTACCGGCTCACTACAGAGCACGGGTCTCCTCTCAATATGAGAAGGGTCTGGCCATAGTCCACCACGCTGGCCATGTGCACATTGGCAGACTTCACACGCCTTTGAGAACATTATGGAGAACTCTTAGGCGTGCAGGTTTCCTCACGATGTTTTCCTTCACCGTTGAAGTAAGTGATATTTTTAATTTTTTAAAAAACGCACATAACTCCGAAAAGTTAGAGGTGCGTGCCCGTATTCGAACCGCCGACCTCTGATTAGGAGGCTGACGTCCTAACCACTAGGCTATCACCGCTTTCACTTAATATGATGACCTTGAAATACATTTCACGTCGTCTTTCGACCTAATTTTATACAAACCAGACAGTCCAGTAATTAAAGCCTCAGCTCTCTCCAACTTTAGCTGCAGCATTCTGGATTTTCGTTCCAGCTCCTCCTTTTGAGCGACTTTTTCGTCATATTCCTTCTGTAGGCGAGCGATCATTTCACTCAGTTCTCTGAGCTTAGCTCGAGCTTCAGCCAAAATCTGCTGCTTCATCCGTAGTGATTCTAAGGCTTCTTCTAGACGCTCTTTTTTGGGTTTTACTATTCTGTTTGATACAATTTGAAACATTAGTATACGGAAAAAAAATGTATGAACGAACTGTAAGATTTGACAAAATAAAATTTGAAATAACCACAAACTTCACTATTGCACTTATTCTCAGTGTTTTGCTCTTCCGTTGTAAATCCACCTTGCATAACTAAACACTACGCAAGTTCAAATATTTTTTTTTATTTTATTTATTTATTAGAAACAAAATACATGAAAATACAGTATATAAAAAGTAACCTTGTTAACTGCATTAGTAAAAACTGAGTTGCAGTCAACAGGCCCTCATTTCCGAGTTACAACGGTTAGTGCCTAATACAAACTTAAAAACTCATCATGCAATTAATTAATTAGTGTGTGTGTGTTTATTGCTTATTGTATTAAATCTAATTAACAATACAAGACACAACACAAAGCATGAAACAAAACAAAGCATGGTGTTGCAATAATGGCTGCAGTAGTGTCGACTGTGGCGCAACCATTATTGTCCACCTCCAAACTAACAAATAGTACCAGTGATAAAAAAAAAGCAATTACAGTTTACAAAAAAAATAAAACAGTTAAATAATAAAAGCATGCAATGTTGTGTGCGTGTATGTTTGTTTGTGTGTGTGTGTGTGTGTGTGTGTATGTGTGTGTGTGTGTGTGTGTGTGTGCGTGTGCGTGTGTGTGTGTGTGTGTGTGTGTGTGTTTTAAATATCTATATCGGGACGCATTATTTTATAAAGTCTTCAACATTGCTGTAAGACAAAGTCATGAGCCACTTTACTACTGAACGTTTACATTTATTGACCGTTAGGGGATATATATTTAATGTGTGTGTGTTTGTGTGGCTGTGTGTGTCTGTGTCTCTGTGTGTGTGTGTGTGTGTGTCTCTGTGTATAAATGCTATTTGATAACTTGAAGTATAGCTCTTCTGTGTCAGAGTATGTTAGGTTATTGAGCCAGTTACTAATAATCGTCTTGCACTGTTTTATCGCCAAGTGATTTATGTGCAGTATTTTATCAATTCTATTATAGAAGTCACTCACTTATAAACTTTCCCATATTTTTCAATAGCTCTAACCCACAAACACAGTGACTTTGCGGCGAGAGATACGGTGCCAACAATCTCCGGATCAAAGTCAGGTTTGCAGGTATAGGTGCCGATCTTCTTCAACGTTTTGTCTGATATATTGTCCTTGTCGAAATCGCGTAATCTGTCGAGGAAGTATTGATCGCCGAGTTGCCTCTTCGCTTCTGCCCAGGTTGGTTCTTTCTGTTATAATTTATGATAGATACTATGTGGAACAGTGACATACAATAATACCCAAATTATTAATCCATAAATTTATGCAATAGTCAAATACGTCTAGCGTATTTTTTTAGTGATTTGAGTAATTTTATAAATAACTAGCTGGCGCCCGCGACTTCGCCCGCGTGGAATAAGTTTTTAAATTCAGTCAGAATAAGTTGTAAAAATTCCAACGGGAGCTCACCTATGTCACTCTCCAGGTCCTCAACTATAATTTCAAAAATCACGTCGATCCATTGCTCTGTTGCGACGTGATTGAAGGACAAACCAACATACAAACTCACATTCGCATTTATAATATTACTATGATTTTGTCTGGATAGTAAGGATTTCTTAGTACAAAGTATTTCAATGGATTCAAAGAAGTAAAACTTTATAAGATTTTCAACCAACATTAATCCCGGAATTAATCTCTTTGCGGCGGATTTTCACAAATTATTATTTTTTATTATTTAAAACAAATAAACTAAATGGCAATTTGCATGTCCCAAACTTAGAATCCTGATGAAAGCTTCCAACCCCCATTTTCCCCCGTTTGGGGTGGTTTTTCGCAACATTAATCATACAGATCTTTATTATTTATAATTAACAACTTAGTTGCCAACTTTCATGTTAGAGACATGAAAGTTGGCATGAAGATGAAACTTTAAAAATATAGGACTTTCATACAAACTTCCAACCCCCATTTCAACCCCCGTAGGGTAGATTTTCGTAACATTGATTAAACAGATCTTTATTATTTATAATTAACAACTTAGTTCCCAACTTTCATGTCTCTAACTTCAAAAATAAAGGACTTTCATACAAACTTCCAACCCCCATTTCAACACCTTAGGGGTGGATTTTTGTAGTATTGCGTATACAGGTTTTTATTATTTAAAACAAATTACCTAAATGCCAATTTTCATGTCCCTAACTTCGAAAACTTAGAATCCTCATGAAAACTTCCTACCCCCATTTCACCCCCCTTGGAGAAGATTTTCGTAACATTGATTATACAGATCTATATTATTTATAATTAACAATTTAGTTGCCAACTTTCATGTCTCTAACTTCAAAAATATAGGACTTTCATACAAACTTCCAACGCCCATTTCTACCCCTTAGGGGTGAATTTTTGCAATATTGCGTATACAGGTTTTTATTATTTAAAACAAATTACCTAAATGCCCATTTTCATGTCCCTAACTTTGAAAACATAGAATCCTCATGAAAACTTACAACCCCCATTTCACCCCCCGTAGGGTAGATTTTCGTAACATTGATTAAACAGATCTTTATTATTTATAATAAACAACCTAGTTCCCAACTTTCATGTCTCTAACTTCAAAAGTAAAGGACTTTCATACAAACTTCCAACCCCCTATTCAACCCTTTAGGGGTGGATTTTCTCAAAACCGGTTCTTAGCTGACCTCTACTTCATAAAAGAAATCTACCTTCCAAATTTCAAGTTCGTTCGTTCTATAGTTCCTGAGATATCGTGATCATCAGTCAGTCAGTGGTATTTCGCTTTTATATATACATATAGATAAGGAAAAAAAGCACAAAAAACGGCAACGTCCAAAAGTAGTTAACAAACCTGTAGCAATATAAGCACTGCCTCCAATACCATTTCCACTTTTTGCGGGGGCTTCGCGTACGACTTCACCTCAGTAATATCTTTCTTGTTCAAAGCATCCAAGGCCTAGAATATAATATAATGTATTACCAAATATAATGTGTTATTAAGGACTCACCAAAATTGTATATATTTCCTAGAATTATGTCTAATTTGTTAAAACCACCAGTAACACCCATAACTCGTTGACTTCTGTAGCGTATTTTAGTCCAAACAATTTTGTACTCATACTGAACGTTATATATACAACCATCCAGCAATAGAATCAATTACCAATAATCATAATGAACAAGTTAAGCACTCATTTAACTTCTGCAACTTTTGTGCAATGTATACCCGTACATATAATGCTTTTAGCATTATATATACGGTCACTACATTGGGTATACAGTACAAGTTTACACGGTGTAAAGTACTTAACAATATCTGGCATTGCACCGCCTGCTTTTCCTTTTTTATTGATTGCACATTAATTTGCTATAATTTTATAAGTAAAACCTCTTACTTTGACAGCCTCTTCCAAAGCAGGCATAGCACTGGCTAGATCTCGCATTGCAGCTTCGGCTAGTTTCTTGCACTGAACTTCTTCTTCTTGAGTTTTCTTACTTCTTGCTGCAACACTGCGCTGTTGCTCGTCAGCGTTGCGTTGCTGCACGTTGATTACTCCCATGTATTCGATACATTGTTCAGTGTACTCCGCGACTTGGACCTTTTTATTGAATATTTCATTAGTGTTTATTTTTTTGTGATCTCTTTATTTTTGTTATTTAAAACATTAGACTTTTATACTATCAATAACCGTAATGTCAAAATTCTAAAAACACAGGAATAAGGAGATAAAACAGGAACTTAAGGACACCTTCAATCTTGATTACTACGGAATACTCAGTAGTACAAGTAGGCTAGACAATTTCGCAGTTATATCACACGAAGAATCAATTCTTTACGAAATATTTTTACAAAGTTTCAAAGTTCAAAGGAACTGTTTTAAAAATAACAGGTGTTGCGCATTCTTTTTATTAAAATTTTGTTTTGTTTATATGTCAAAAATTATATATTTTTAACAAATTTTTTAAAATATAGACTGTAAAAATGTGTCATTTGCATCAAATCAATGATCTCGTAATCAATTTAACTGTATCTAGGTATAACACATATACTATTGTTTTATGATAAAGAATATCAATTAACAGGTAACGTTACGATGCGCCAAATCTCACCGTTAGACCCGTTATTCCAAACGTCGCCTAAGCCGAGGTTCGGCCTCACAGGACAGGCCCTTATGCAGACGTTCCCTTAGTTTCTTCGAGCCCTAGGGCTCAAAATTTCTTCTGGCAGCCCGATTACGCTGTGGCAACCAATAGGGTTAGCACAGCTAATAGACAGTCCGAAAAAAAAATGATGCGCCAAACTCTCAAGTTTCTTACCTAATAATGTCGGCTATGTTTTTAAATTACCTGCGCTACGGCAAGCTCTTCGGACATCTGCCCTACAAGCTTAGTTGTTTCTTCCACTTTCCCCAAACCATTCCGTAACTTGTTAGCTTGGAGAGCAATTTCAATTCTCTTCGCTTTTAACATTCTAGAAAGATACAAAAATACCAGAAAACATATACCACAACAAAGTATCATTTTTGTTCGAATTTAAAAACTCTTCGATTTTGGACCGAGAGTTAATCTAACTGGTCATATTATATTCAATATATGAGCATCTTTCGATTTGATGAAACAGTGTTGGTCTATTGACCCAGTTTTCCGATAAATGGGAACACGAGAACATTAAAGGTACGTAAATCGTCCGTCTGATCAACGAGGCAGTTAAGTTGGGGTGTGATTTTGGGCACAATAACATATAATTGTTGGCATATTGAACTAACTCCTTATATCCAGAAACGAGCTCCAGATAGTTAGTGGGCGTCACATAGTTAGTCCTGCGCATCTCGCGCCACATCTTGACAGAGTATTGGCCCACCGAGGAATGGATAAGCGACATTATTGAAGCCACTGAAGCTCTCATGGTGTCCTCGCGACTCTCTACCAGAGATTCTTTTCTACGGACCTGAAAAAAATATATTTGTGAAATGTAATCCCGATTCCCGGTTCTTTTTTTTTCTAATGTTTCTGCTTCATGGCAATCTGTTATTTAAAAATAAGCCACTTCTAGACTCCGACTCCGATTTCCGGTAGTATTATATATTAATATTGTAAGTATAAAGTAAAATTGTTTCTTCGCATAAAAGGACAAACCTAAAAATTAATATACTCGTTGACGTTTCAACTTCAGTTGGCCTTGAAAACACCGGAACATGGCTTTCCGGGGTTTTCACAACAACAAAATATTGAAGAAAACTCACCCTTGGCCCAGTAATAGAAGCAAGTAGCTCAACACCCTCAAGAAACTTATAAGCGACCTCGAGCAATGCTTCCCTCGGCCACTCCAAGAACCAATTGGTTGTTGTAGCGTTGATCAGAGCGGGGTACTGACGGATTCGATTCCTTAAATAAGTAAAAATCAATTACCAACTACCTTTTGGCTCATAAGTGACAGTTTCTAATCGAAAAGTTCAGTAAAACTGTTACTTATCAACCAAACAAGTCAACAAGACTCCAAGGCTGGAAGACCTTCAAAAGTCAAGCAAGTGTAGATAGTCCTAAAGGCTTCATATTTTATGTACTAATTGTGAAAGTAGATATAAATTCAAATTCAAATTCAAAATAATCTTTATTCAAATAGTCCTTTAAAAGGCGCTTTTGACGCGTCAATAATTTACATGGTCGTGATTTGATGGTGATAACTAGGTTCGTAAACTTAAAACTAAAGCTATGAGGGTTCCAAACGCGCCCCGGTCTAAGAAGAAGCCCACAACAAACTTAGCCAGGTAAATTTTATTTTTGTTATCACCACACACCTCACATGCCACTTAAAATTATATTAAGAGCTATCTTATTAGAGCAATATACTGTTTAATTAAGTTATCTAAACAGTATATCTACCTTTCCGTCCTTCCTCCATTTCTGATATTTTTTTTATCCAAAAACCAAACTAATTAAATTGGCCGTAGACCGTACGCTAAATTTTAATAAGCAATTTTGTAAATCACAAGAAGACCAGTTAATCTCGTTTTGAGCTTGTGAAATATAAACAAATATAACACTACATAAGCTGTGATAGCCTAGTGGTTAGGGCGTCCGCCTACTAATTAGAGGTCGGGGGTTCGAATCCTAGCACGCACCTCTAACTTCTGGAAGTTATGTTTAATTAATTAAAATATCAAATTGCTTCAACGGTGAAGTAAAACATCGTGGAGAAACCCGCATGCCTGCGAGTTCTCCATAATGTTCTCAAAAGGTGTATGAAGTCTGCCAATCCACACATGGCCGGCGTGGTGGACTATGGCCACCCTTATAAACCCACCATTATGATGATGATAATAAATGATTGTTGTTCTTACTAAATAAAATTGATGTTGATTAACACACAACAAGTACAAATATCAGTCAGTTACAATGCAAACCTGAAGGGTAGATAAAGTTCCACCATAAATGTGTGGTGTTAAAGCAAGTCCATTCAATAAAGTTATTGAGTATGTATTAAGTCACGAATTTACAAAAAGAATACCTGAACTCATCACCAATCGGGCTGAAGCACAAAACGATATGCATGTTAGCCCGCACTCGATCCACCAGGAAAAGATACACAGTTTCGGTCGTTTGCATCAAATTTGCCGCCTTCATTGGTTTTTCCAATGCTGATTTTATCTGTAAAATTTTATTACAATAGTATAGTATCAAGAGTAGTAGAAGAGTATTTGGAATGCTATCTACCTCTCCAGTATTTTCTTCATTACTGAAAATCGTGTTCCTGGTGTCCTTGCAACCTCATGCGGATTAATTGTTTCCACCGGCTTCTATCGGAGGCTAGTCTCGTAATTGTGTGAAATTTGCACCATTTTAGACCAGTCCTTCAGCTGGTCTGTCCATCTGGTTGGTGAGCGGCTTCGCGATCTTTTGCCGATCTTGCATTTTGGAATGCTATACCCACCGGACTGCGCATGGCTGCCACAATTTATCACGTGGTGTGTGGATTCCCGGTAATGTATATGATTAAAGTGATAGTAGTGAAAAAGGATCTTTATAAGGTTAAAATACTCACATCTTCAAATTCATCAGGCTTGTACAAATTGGTGACCTCACCGCTACTGAGCAAGTTGTTGACGATTTCTGTGAACGTCTCTTCCACTATTTGCGTATCGCAGAAGATAAACGTGGTCTTCTTAGTATCGACCCCGCAGCTCGTGTACAATGTCTTAGACAAAAGCACTCTTATTAATAAAGATAGACTAGAGTGAGATTAATCCAAGCTATAAGTCGTGACTAATTAAAATTAGTATTGCAGCAACCTGGCTAATCCAGTAAAATTGAATCCTTTACGTTACATACAATGACCTTCTATATTCATATGTATATAGAAGGTCATTAGTTACATAGATTAAAGGCGGATTAACCAGTCATTTTTGTATTTGTATGTAATTATATATAAATACAAATAAGATATATATCCTGGTATTATGCAAAGTGGAAACCGATTAGGAGGATGGATTCTGCCAGAAACATTTCGCTAGCTCCTCCGCTGCAGATCGTCATGGACGACAGCAATCACTTAACATCAGGTGACCCTTCGTATAAACAATATATCAGTAAATGATGTATGACAAAAATCCTGAATGCATTTGAAATGTATTTCAAATACTCTGGGTGAAACATTAACATAATACAAATCATTTTATCCATGACTGTTACACGGTGGCTATGCGAAGATAATAACATAAATTTTAGGTAATTCGTGCACAGTATCACTGATACCACATACAAAAGTACAAGAAAGTTAAACCTTAAGGTCTTCTCGAAAGTCTTTGATGCCGTATGTCTTCGTGACCACTACTTGATAAGAGTTGCATTCGCAGATGTACGAAGCCACACGCGTTAAACTTTGCCTTCCAGATCCGCCTAATTATTTAACCAATATAAAATTGAAAATCTCATTCCTCGAGAAAATAGATTTCCTTAACATATGTTAAGAAATTCATAATATTATGAACATATTTGCAAGGCTAATAGATATAATTTAAATGCAATTCACATCTTTAAAAACCTCATTCATTCTAATTAGGAGTGTATGTGTAAGAGGTTATGTGATTATCTCCTTCCCTAATGACAGACAGATTGCGAGGTTTGTTTCTTGGTTAAATACTCGTACTACAATAATTTTATAACGTGTCGCTAAGCGATTTCGCTTTCCGGCACGATGTCGCTTAGAAGCCAATAAGGAGTGTGGGTTAACCATACCCCTAACAGGTGAGCCCGATTCCATCCTAGACTGCATCATCCACCAGGTGAGATAGCCGTCAATGCAAACTCTTAGTGAAAAAAACCTTTATAATTAATCGATATCATATTTAGAGAACACAATAAAAAATGTACTTAAAGTACAATTTAGTAAAAGTAAGTAGACTTTTATAAGTAACAGTGTCAATTTTCTTTAAAGTTGGATTTGACATTATAAAGTACAAATAAACAAAATGTTTTGTCGCTTTACGTTCAGATTTTAAATACAAAAAAAAAAATCTCATGATGCATCTTGTTGGATTCTGATGCTATAAGCTCCTGCTTAGAATAATCCAACAAGATGCTACAAGCAATAGCGAATGGAGCATGAAACTAAATGTATGCGTCTACAATAGGTTACATCTGCGCATCAAATAACCTTGAAGAATGATTGAAAGAGTAATAAATATTTGTAGCCATTTTGCATCGAACACTTTCAGAGAAAGATATCGATAATGTTTGTAGTCCAAACCTTACTTACCAATGCCAACACACAACATGTGCCCACGTGGCTGCGATATAACGCGAACGATACGACAAATGTGCTCAATCGCGTCCTTGAACAACACCAAGTCCATCTTCACCACGCCCGGGCAGCTGTTGTATTCCTCCATTTGATTGGCAATGTATCTAAATGAGATAATACCTATTAAGATTTGTTAGATACAGTTAGAATATTATTAATACTGAAATTCAATCCCGCGTCGTGATCGGTTATAGCAAGAGAATTTATTAACCCACAATAAACTTAAGTCCAGTCTTCTCTTCTCAAGTCTTGGTCTGTAATAACACGTATACATTTACGTAGTTCCCAGAATAAACTTGATACTTTATTAAGTACTAGCTGTACCCGCGACTTCGTCGACGTGGAATATATCAAAAAAGTTAATAGGCACCCTTTGTGATGTTAATTCGTTGGTCGGAGAAGTGCTGGCATGCGCGCGGTACTGGACAGTACTTGGACATTGCAACATTACTTTATTTTTCTAAAATAAAAGATTTTTTCTAAAATAAAAGTAGCCTAAGTTACTCCTTATTACATCAGCTACTTGCCAATAAAAGTCCCGTAAAAATCGGATTAGCCGGAACAAACAGACAGACAGACAACAATTGTGAAAAATGTTATTTTGGTGTATGTACCGTATACATATTCATATGCATGTAGTAAAAACGGTTATTTCAATATTACAAACAGACTCTCCATTTTTATTTATTTGTATAGATAAAAAGATGGGATCAGCGGTTTCATGTACGTTAAATTCTTACAAAAGACTGCTTTACTATTCTTAAATTAAAAAAATGGGCTAATATTAAAGCTTCTGCAATCTGAGTAAGTTTGCAAATATGATAGATATTTCGCCTGTGAAAATTAAAGCGGTTTTAAAACCGCAAACGCAAAGCAAATTATTTAACCTAATATTCTGTTTGTTAATAAACCATACAATATTTTAGCCATGCAGATATACGTACTTTCTTAGAGCAGCAGGGTCATTCAAATCGTCATACACCTCAAAGGGATTGAGGAAGTGACCGAACAATGGCGGACTCTTGGAGGGGCAGAGAGCGTGGAATGTCAGCTCAAAGTGCTTTCCCAGCATTTCAGTTATATGATTCATAAACCAGTCGCGGTCTCTGCAGTAATCAATATTTAAACATGTTAAATTGTTCACCAACTTTAGCCCATGACTCAACGGATTTGTCAACTGTGAGACTTAATGCGAATATATGCGATTGTAACTTGGCCACCGTATGTTTCAGTTTTTCAAACCCTTTCCAATTTATTTAATTTAGCATTTTTTGTATTACTGAATTCATCATCATCATCATGATCAACCCATTACCGGCTCACTACAGAGCACGGGTCTTCTCTTAATATGAGAAGGGTTTAGCCATAGTACACCACGCTGGCCTTTGAGAACATTATAGAGAACTCTCAGGCGTGCAGGTTTCCTCACGATGTTCCTTCACCGTTAAAACAAGCGATATATTTTTTTTTAAACGCACGTAACTCCGAAAAGTTAGAGGTACGTGCCCGGATTCGAACCGCCGACCTCTGATTAGAAGGCTGACGCCCTAACCACTAGGCTATCACCGTTTTTACTGAATTGACACAATTATATTTATATAACTAGCTGGCGCCCGCGACTTCGCCCGCGTGGATAAGTTTTTAAAATTCAGTCAGAATAAGTTGTAAAAATTCCAACGGGAACTCTCTTATGTCACTCTCCAGGTCTTCAACTATAATTTCAATAATCACGTCGATCCATTGCTCTGTTGCGACGTGATTGAAGGACAAACCAACATACAAACTGACATTCGCATTTATAATCATCATCATCATGATCAACCCATTACCGGCTCACTACAGAGCACGGGTCTCCTCTCAATATGAGAAGGGTTGGCCATAGTCCACCACGCTGGTCATGTGCGGATTGCCAGACTTCACACGTCTTTGAGAACATTATGGAGAACTCTCAGGCGTGCAGGTTTCCTCACGATGTTTTCCTTCACCGTTGAAGCAAGTGATATTTTAATTGCTTAAAAACGCACATTACTCCGAAAAGTTAGAGGTGCGTACCCGGATTCGAACCGCCGACCTCTGATTAGGAGGCTGACGCCCTAACCACTGGGCTATCACCGCTTCATTTATAATATTACTATGATTTTGTCTGGATAGTAAGGATTTCTTAGTACAAAGTGTTTCAATGAATTCAAAGAAGTAAAATTTTATAAGATTTTCAACCAATATGAACCCCGGTATTAACCTCTTTGCGGCGGATTTTCACAAATTATTAGCGGATGTCTACGCCTAATCGGGGCCTAACTTCCAAATTCCTTTTCATTATTTATGTTTCCACTTTCAATGCAAAAGAACTTATACCTACATGTCATAGTTACTGAAGAGTAATGCTCTAATTGCCGATTTTCATTTCTCTAATTCCAAAAACTCAGAACTTACATGTAATCTTCCAAACCCTCACCCCTCTTACCCCTTTTGGGACGGATTTTTGTAATATTGCGTATATACAGATTTTTATTATTAAAATCAAATAAGCTAAATGCCAATTTTCATATCGATAACCTCGAAAACTTAGAATCCTGATGAAAACTTCCAACCCCCATTTTACCCCCTTTGCGCTGATTTTTCGCAACATTGATTATACAGATCTTTATCATTTATAATTAAAAACTTAGTTGCCAATTTTCATGTCACTAACTTCAAAAATATAGGACTTTCATACAAACTTCTAACCCCCATTTCTACCCCTTTTCGGTGGGGGGTGGGGGGTTTCTATTTTCACAACATTGATCGTACAGATCTTTATTATTTATAATTAACAACTAAGTTGCCAACTTTCATGTCTCTAACTTTAAAAATATAGGACTTTCATACAAACTTCCAACCCCCATTTCAACCCCTTAGGGGTGGATTTTTATAATATTGCGTATAGAGGTTTTTATTCTTTAAAACAAATTACCTAAATGCCAATTTTCATGTCCCCTAACTTCGAAAACACAGATTCCTGATGAACACTTCCAACCCCCATTTTACCCCCTTTGCGCTGATTTTTCGCAACATTGATTATACAGATCTTTATCATTTATAATTAAAAACTTAGTTGCCAATTTTCATGTCACTAACTTCAAAAATATAGGACTTTCATACAAACTTCTAACCCCCATTTCTACCCCTTAGGGGTGGATTTTTGTAATATTGCGTATAAAGGTTTTCATTATTTAAAACAAATTAGCTAAATGCCCATTTTCATGTCCCTAACTTCGAAAACATAGAATCCTCATGAAAACGCCCCACCCCCATTTCACCCCCTTGGGGTAGATTTTGGCAACTTTGATTATACAGATCCTTATCATTTATAATAAAAAACTTAGTTGCCAATTTTCATGTCTCTAACTTCAAAAATATAGGACTTTCATACAAACTTCCAACCCCCATTTCTACCCCTTAGGGGTACATTTTCTCAAAACCGTTTCTTAGCTGACCTCTACATCATAAAAGGAATCTACCTTCCAAATTTAAAGATCGTATGTTTTATAGTTCCTGAGATATCGTGATCATCAGTCAGTCAGTCAGTCAGTCAGTGGTATTTCGCTTTTATATATATAGACTAGCTGGCGCCCGCGACTTCGCCCGCGTGGATAAGTTTTTAAAATTCAGTCAGAATAAGTTTTAAAAATGCCAACGGGAACTCTCCTCTGTCACCTCTCATATGTTCTCCAGGTCCTCAACAATAATTTCAATAATCACGTCAATCCATTGCTCTGTTGCGACGTGATTGAAGGACAAACCAACATACAAACTCACATTCGCATGCATAATCATCATCATCATGATCAACCCATTACCGGCTCACTACAGAGCACGGGTCTCCTCTCAATATGAGAAGGGTTTGGCCATAGTCCACCACGCTGGCCTTGTGCGGATTGGCAGACTTCGACGTCTTTGAGAACATTATGGAGAACTCTAAGGCGTGCAGGTTTCCTCACGATGTTTTCCTTCACCGTTGAAGCAAGTGATATTTTAATTGCTTAAAAACGCACATAACTCCGAAAAGTTAGAGGTGCGTGCCCGGATTCGAACCGCCGACCTCTGATTAGGAGGCTGACGCCCTAACCACTGGGCTATCCCCGCTTCATTTATAATATTACTATGATTTTGTCTGGATGGTAACGATTTAGTACAAAGTATTTCAATGGATTCGAAGAAGTAAAACTTTATAAGATTTTCAACCAACATGAACCCCGGTATTAACCTCTTTGCGGCGGATTTTCACAAATTATTAGCGGATGTCTACGCCTAAACAGGGCCTAACTTCCAAATTCCTTTTCATTCTTTATGTTTCCACTTTCAATGTGTGATTTTGCAAAAGAGCTTATACCTACATGTCATAGTTACTGAAAAGTAATGCTCTAATTGCCGAATTTCATTTCTCTAATTCCAAAAACTCTCACCCTCTCACCCCTTTTGGGATGGATTTTTGTAATATTGCGTATATACAGGTTTTTATTATTAAAATCAAATAACCTAAATGCCAATTTTCATGTCGATAACCTCGAAAACTTAGAATCCTGATGAAAACTTCCAACCCAAAAATTCAAAATAGGATTTTCATATAAACTACCAACCCCCATTTCTACCCCTTAGGGGTGGATTTTTGTAATATTGCGTGTACAGGTTTTTATTATTTAAAACAAATTACCTAAATGCCCATTTTCATGTCCCTAACTTCGAAAACACAGAATCCTCATAAAAACGCCCCACCCCAATTTCACCCCCCCTGGGGTAGATTTTCATAACATTGAATAAACATATCTTTATTATTTATAATTAACAACTTCGTCCCCAACTTTCATGTCTCTAACTTCAAAAATATAGGACTTTCATACAAACTTCCAACCCCCATTTCTACCCCTTAGGGGTGGATTTTTGTAATATTGCGTATACATGTTTTTATTATTTGAAACAAATTACCTAAATGCCAATTTTCATGTCTCTAACTTCGAAAACATAGAATCCTCATAAAAACGCCCCTCCCCAATTTCACCCCCCTGGGGTAGATTTTCGTAACATTGATTATACAGATCTTTATCAGTTATAATAAAAAACTTAGTTGCCAATTTTCATGTCTCTAACTTCAAAAATATAGGACTTTCATACAAACTTCCAACCCCCATTTCTACCCCTTAGGGGTAGATTTTCTCAAAACCGTTTCTTAGCTGACCTCTACTTCATAAAAGGAATCTACCTTCCAAATTTAAAGATCGTGTGTTTTATAGTTCCTGAGATATCGTGATCATCAGTCAGTCAGTCAGTGGTATTTCGCTTTTATATATATAGATAAGCTTGTTTGTGTCATTAAACAAAAGGTTGGACTGGAACTTTAGCCGAATTTTTAAAGGTTTCCGGATGGTTTCGATTGATAATTGGTACCTATGCTCCTAATGAAACGGGAATTAACATGATATTGAGCAGCTACTAAATATTTTATGTGTATAATTTTACCTTTTATGTGGACCGGACCTACTAGTAACATTTTACTCTCACGGCGCGTACTACATCACTCTATTTATTTAGTTGTAAAATAGAAGATTGTATTCATAGCTTACTTTTCTTCAGTTAGCCGATCGCTGAAAACTCTGAAGCACTCATGAACCCACAGTCGAAGGAAACGGGGCTTAGTATTCTGATAGTCTTTATTACTTCTCAGAAGTCCCTTAAATATAACATTAAATTAACAAGAATATTTTTTATACGAGATTGGCTTGCGCTAGACTTCTAAAATTTGCAATGGCAAAGAAATGAATAAGGTTAGGGTTATGATGTGTTTGTCCAGATTATGCATCTCCGCTCTTTTCTTGAAGATTTTCAAGTTATAACTGACAAGGTGCCAGAAACCACAATGTTGTAAGGGTGTTCCACAATTACTATATTTTTGACGACCTCCGTGACGCAACGCGAGCGTTGTCGCATTATTAAGTTGGAGGTCCTGGGTTTCATTCCCGGCTCGAATCTGGTCTGGTGGAAGGCTTCCTTCCACCAGTTTTATATCTTCTCTTTCATTCTCATCTTGCGTCTTGCGTCATCATCATCATCATCGATCATCATTCGACGACCTCCGTGGCGCAGTGCATGCGCTGTCGCATTATAAAGGTAGAGGTCCTGGTGGGGGTCTTCGGCCGTGGCTAGTAACCACCCTACCGACAAAGGCGTGTCACCAATTCGATTTAGCTTTCCTGCAAGAAGTCACGTAGAAACCAATTAGGAGTATTGGTTTACCATACCTCTAAAAGGTTAACCTGACATCTTAGACTGCTTCCTCACTTACCATCAGGTGAGATTGCAGTCAAGGGCCAACTTGTGGTGTATAAAAAAACTAGATTTGAAGTTGAGAATAAAATATAAGGAAAACCGTTGTATCGCCATTCATAAAGTCTCAATTGCGTTCTGTAGCTTTGTATAATGTCGGCATTCACCTGGAAAATTTTGGAGATGTCCCTCAAATTGAACAGGTAGTGCATTTTGCTGGGCGTCGGCAATAACTTCGCTACAATGTTGTTGAACATGTCAATAGTCGCCTGAAGAACTATTTTGCCTATAAATTAAATGAAGGTTAAATGAGTTTTCATGAGGTCAATTCATAAAGGTCGCTTATTTTCTATCAGAATTTCAAGTCACACAATGATGGAATACCATACTGTTTGACTAAGTAAAAAGTTGTCGTTGATATTCGGTTATAATAAAATGCGATAGGACTGTCAATGCAAAATATATGCCCTGAAAAATAAGAAAATATCTTGTAAAAAAATATTCCCTAACACTGCAAGAAAAGGCTGTAAAAAGGGAATCTCTTTGAAGTTGAACAAAAAGAATGTGGAACTGAAAAAAGAATTATAGACTGACGGGGAGTTCTCACATTGTCAACTTTGTTAGACTGGGTGAAAATTGCCCATTTGATTTTAAGCGATCCCTATAATATAATCTAGTAACATCTATATAATATAATCTAGAAACTAAATATCACTGATACATCCGTATGCTTTGGATGTTCTATTACTGAATCTACGGTTGAAATTATCAACAATTATCATCACAGTAGCTAATATGAGTTGCTGATACGCCTATTTGAAATAAGTTTTTTTTTTTTTCACTTTTTAGTGAAAAAAATAAACATCCTTAATTCCACGACAACCAGCGAAGTCTGTACGATGTAATTTATTAAAATATATTGAAGGAAATTTCAACTTCACCACGCGCCAAACTATAGATATGACCTGATAAATTACGCACGTTTCGATCCAACATCGCAAAATTCTCAGGTGACTTTGAAGCCTGAGAATTTTGCGATGCGAACGCACAATTGCATAGCAATTTTGCATTTATCGTTGTACTCTGAACTATAAATAACACAGTTTGTGGTTATCGTGTAGCGTATGAAGTTAAGATGAATGCGAATCGAAGGATTCGAGAAAGTGTACTGCTTATATAATTTGTTTTATTCAGCATTTCTATGATGGGGATTATTTTGAATTGTAAATTTTTATGAAAAGTAATGCCCTACAAATGTAAACGCCCATTGAAAATATGATGATGACGTAGGTAATTATATACAATGTATATTTAAATCTGGATAATGAATGATGAATAGCAGAAACGTCTGACCGACAGTTTTCGTCTCCTCGTCGAACTCCTGTAAATGTTGCGACAGCATTGTGCCAAAGATTTTGACGAGCTGTTGCTGCGTCGGAGGTGGAAGGAAGAAGGCGTGGAAACAGGACAACAAGCGAGGTGGCAGCGGTGACCGTGCCCCGCCTGGGGGACCCGCTGCTCCACATAGCACCATGTCCTTCAGGACACCACACATTAACGCTTTTATGTTTAAAAAAATCATTTTTTTTTTGTTATGGGCTTAAATAGATAATAGTGCTTATACAAAGATATCTCTGTCATATCTTTCATTATTAAAGATTTGACTGTGCGTTTGTGTTTCTATCTTTGCCATTAACGATACTGCTCAAATTGCAACAGAACCGCTTCTCGGTTCACGTTATATAGACCTAAATTATAATATTGCGAGCTAATTTATCCCTTAATACAACAGCAAACGCCTATCACAAGACTTGCTGTATTACGTTTCAAGATGCTGCTTGCACCATTACCCTTTCATTAAAAAGGTAAAAGAAAAGAGGTTTTATATTATTACAATTCCCTTTGCTCTCAGTGATCCCGCGTTTGACGGATTATAAGGTCATAGAGTTAGTGGAGTTACTTGTTGGCAATTGTGGTTATTTTATCAATTAATTCTCAGTACAAAGTGGAGTGAGAGTTTGACTTTGCCACCCCAGAGAGCACGTTATGCAGTCGGGCGGTACGTATATCAACAGGCTTATTATTAAGCCCGTCAAACCAAAGCAATTTAAAAGCTTTTACGATCTCCCTTCTAACAAATATATCGCTAGTTAGTTCATGCTATAAGTCCCCCTCTCATGCCAATTAACTGTCACTAACCTTGACATTCTTTCGCCACTGTTTCTGTCGATCAAACCAGTATCCATAGTCGTACCACAACCGCACCAGCTCCAACGGCGGCTGCGAACCATATTCATCGCGCACTGGCATGTTTATATCGTCCATGAACGCTATCATCCGTTTGCCTGGTTAATAAACATTCATGAAACAAACAATACTCCTAACTACTGTTTTTCAGCAATACAATAAATGAAACGAGCGAGCAAACGAGCATATGTGTCACCTGATGTTATCTATCTATAATATAAAACTGTAACAGGACGAATTCTGTACATTAAATATATTTTAAAAATTTTAATTGCAGGATGCTTTACTATCGATGCTGAGCCTAAAACTTTTTTTTTGTCTGTCGGTCTGTCTGTCTGTCTGTATGTCTGTATCTTGGCCGCGCATCACGCCGAAACTTATGGATGGATTTGAATGAAATTTCGTATAGGAGTAGCTGATACGCCAGTTCGACATATAGGATAACTTTTATTCCGGAATTCAGCACGGTTCCCATGGGAGAGCGGATGAAAGTCAAAATGTGTATTGAATTGTTATTCAACGCGTACTCCGATTTCACTAATTCTTTTTTTTGTTTTGTTAGAAAGGAGATGCTTTAATGTTTATTCTGTAAATATTTCAAGGTCGTCGGTTTAGTGATCCATTGTTTCGTGATTGGAAGACAAACAATCACACTTTCACACACACTAACTCAACGCAGACAAAGTCGCGGGCATCAGCTATTCTGTCATATAAATCATAATGATTACTGTCGTTTATAAACATCTAGAGCACCAGAGAAACCCGAAACGTTGCCTGAACCGATCCTCACAATCTCTCTTGGTATCATACCGGAACACCAAATCGCTTGGTGGTCAATCAACCCTCTCGTAGTTGCGGCTTCTTTTTACTCCCCCGACCTAAGCGCTCCTCTCCGAAAGAGGAGACCTAAACATATCCTTCATGACCCTGACGATCAGATGACTACTGACAACACACTCGTACCACCTACCACACAATCATACCCTACACACCGTCTTCGCCGGCGAAGACGAGGTCCCTGCTATCTTACGTCATCCGGACGTGGGCTACATTCACGGCCTCGGCCTCAAAGGAGGCGCCCTTAGGCAGTCGTTCCCTTAGTTTCTTCGAGCCCTAGGGCTCAAAATTTCTTCTGGCAGAGCTTCTTTCCGAAGCTCGCCAAACAGCCCGGTTACGCTGTGGCAACCAATAGGGTTCGTACAGCTGATACACAGTCCGAAAAAAAAAGCTTGGCGGTATGTATACCAAAAGAGTGGTAACTGCCTACCACTATATTCGTTAGCTCACAAGTTATTAAGTAAGTAAGTATTTAGAAATCCTGAACCTCCAGCAGGAACATAGTTCCCTTTAGTCCTCTTTTCGAGCCTTGCCTCGATTATATCTTGAACATTAGCAGCCGTGGTCTGGGCAGACATGTTTATCACTTGAGTGCTATACCTACAATAGCAAAACATAAAACTAAATTCATAATTCATCCGATATTACTAGGTTAGATGAACATGATGAGAACAGCAAGCATCACTATGCGGAAGTTCATGATATACGGTTTTTGATTGAAGCAATTTAATATATTTTTCTTCTTAGACCGGGGCGCGTTTGGAACCCTCATTGCTTTAGTTTTAAGTTTACGAATATAGTTATTACCATGAAATAACTACTATGTAAATTATTGATGCGTCAAAAGTCCTTTTTAAGGACTATTTGAATAAAGATTATTTTGAATTTGAATTTGAATTATAAATAACCTTGAAGAAACATATCGTGAAGAAACCAGTATGCCTGAGGATTCTTAATAATATTTCTAGTTCTCAGTGGCGTTTGAAGTCCTAGTGATAGATGATAGACAAAAACCCTGATATACTAAGAGGAGACTGTGCCCTCGAATGGCACTCATGCATTTCCTCGGCATTGAGTTGATGATGATACAATGAACTTTGACGCAGTGAAATTGCTTAATTTGTTATAGACTTCAAACATGATTTCATGAATCTAACCTAAATATGCCCTATGAGAGGATGCAATGATTCGGAATCACCGCAATATTAGTGTATTAGTGTAATAGTGCAATCAGCAATATTCTTATACACTTCATTTAAAGTGTGTACAAGGAAGTCAAAAGAACAGATTTATTTTTGATTTAAAAAACTATGTATGTTTTACTAGCATTCTGGTTTCACCGTGTTACGATTAGTAAGAATTTGTTTTATTGCTATTTATTTATTCTTTATTTGTACACCACATATTAATAAAAATAATAAGAAAAACAAGAAGAAACAGGATACAAAAGGCGGCCTTATCGCTTAGTAGCGATCTCTGCCAGCCAACCTTAGGATTAGGAAAAAAGAAAGTAGGTGGCGTAAGTAGTAATATAAGCAAAAACCTGCATACTAATAACTATATACTAATACATATGCTATGAAGGGAAGGTAACTATAACTTATGAAGGTGACATGTTCGTTGGAAGAGAAATAATATGAAACCTATCAGGATCGAGGCTGGCAAGGGTTCCCTGTAGTAGAAACGTCTTCCCCGTGCCCGTGGAGCCTCCCACCAGTATACCGTGGCCTGCACGAACCGCCTCTAGCGCAACCACTTGCACGCGCATGAACTCCACGGTAGGGACTAAGATAGTGTGAAAACCCAAGCTGTAAATATAAATTAATTTAACAAGAATATGTATACAAAGATTTCAACGCAGATTTACATGCTATAAATGAAGAGTAAAAGGCCATAAACTTTCTCAATAAACGGGCTGGACGTAAATAATTCCTGAGATTAGCGTTAGCCAACATACTTTTTCTGCAGCGTTATATAATCAAGATATCAAAACATATTCTAAATAAACTACTTTGTTACTTACAAGAAATCACTTGCGAAGATATCCAAGTAACCAAGTTTAATAAGTCCCGTCTATCAGAATCAACTTTTTGGCAACCAGAATCTTCTTGATGCCAAGGAACAAAACATGATGGAAATCAAATAAACAAAAACTATTGTACTTAGGATTGTATCTCCAATTGTCTGGTAGCTTCTCCTCCCAGGATTTGAACTGCCTCAGACGTTCGTCTACGTAGTAATCGTACACTGTGTCCTTGAGAGGGAAAATGCCTTCGTGTTCCCGTACCCAATTGTCGAATTTGCGGCGCGAATCCTCTTCTAAAGTTGCGCAAACTGACCAGATCAGCCTGTGCAGAAATAAGGGGTTATGTGTATGATTTACTTATCTACTATTGTAAAGAATTGTTTTTCGGTTACAGAAAATGCTTTTAAATGTAATGTATATTGTGTGATGCCACCAACAGAAATCGCTGGAGAGAGATCGTAAGAGCTGCTGTGAAGGCCAAATCATAACCACGACTACTCTGCCAAGAGTGAACGAATAAGAAGAATATTGTGTGAACCTTTTATGGTTGAGCAATGAACTGAAAAATTTAGTTTACTTTCTCCTCCTTCTCTAGACGTACTTTGGGGTTAAGTTCACCAATCTTTATTCTTGTTAAACCGCGCATGTAATCTTCCACCATCTTTAGAAGATGCTCTTCGTAAAGTTTATAAAGAATTTGCAAAGATGTTGGATGACAAGACTAAAATTACTGTCGTGATCGCTGAATTTGAATCCAAAAATAAAGCAAAAGTCTCTTAAATTAAAATTGCAACTCTGTTTTTCATATGGAAACCGCCAGAAGATGGTTGATTTTATGTCATACTTACGCGAACAGAAATCGCATCTTGGAGAAGCCCTCGTTATCCTCCTGGTCAGGCAAAGGCGGAAGTGGCGCAGGCAGTAAGCCCAACAAGCGGCACAAGGACCTCACACCGGTCAATTCTTGACCCCTGACACTCTGACCTTCCACAAGATGCACGCGTTTTAGCTCCAAAACTGGGGTCAGGATATTGAGGAAGTGGCGTCTTAACTGAAATATAATTAAAAAAACTTATTCAGTTGATTGCACTCGATCACTGCAAGAAGCGGAGCGGTGATAGCCTAGTGGTTAGGGCGTCAGCCTCCTAATCAGAGGTCGGCGGTTCGAATCCGGGCACGCACCTTTAACTTTTCAGAGTTATGTGCGTTTTCAAAAAATGAAAAAATATCACTTGCTTCAACGGTGAAGGAAAACATCGTGAGAAAACCTGTACGCCTGAGAGTTCTCCATAATGTTCTCAAAGGCGTGTGAAGTCTGCCAATCCGCACATGGCCAGCGTGGTGGACTATGGCCAAACCCTTCTCATATTGAGAAGAGACCCGTGCTCTGTAGTGAGCCGGCAATGGGTTGATCATGACTGCAAGAAGCAACGTTCTGATCAGAATATATATAGATAGATGAAATGATGGTTATTATTAGTCAATATTCTCTTACATTTTCTCTGTACTCGATGTCGGTGATTGATTCCAGCCACGAGTTAACATAGGGCCACCAACCCCAATCCTTGTAATCGTTATAGACTATGCCATTACGGGACACAGTCGCAGGCGACGCCACTGCCAAGTCCAGGGTTTCTATTAGCAATGACACCTGAACAACAAATTTACCATGTCATTTAATTAAACTGTTGAAACGTAGCAATAAAACTGTCTCCCCCGACCTAAGCGCTCCTCTCCGAAAGAGGAGACCTAAACATATTCTTCATGACCCTGACGATCAGATGATTACTGACAACACACTCGTACCACCTACCACACAATCATACGCTACACACCGTCTTCGCCGGCGAAGACGAGGTCCCCGGTATCTTACGTCATCCGGACGTGGGCTCTATCCACGGCCTCGGAAACCGCTGTGGAGGCGCAGTTCTTTGCACCGTCCGACCCCCCCGTTATCCCAAACGTCGCCTAAGCCGAGGTTCGGCCTCAAAGGAGGCGCCCTTAGGCAGTCGTTCCCTTAGTTTCTTCGAGCCCTAAAATTTCTTCTGGCAGAGCTTCTTTCCAAAGCTCGCCAAACAGCCCGGTTACGCTGTGGCAACCAATAGGGTTTGTACAGCTACTAGACAGTCCGAAAAAAAAAACTGTGCCATAAGTGTTAAGTGAATAAACGTCACGTCGACGGTATCGTTACTACGTCATTTTACATACGAAAGCCATGACTTAATAACTTCACGGATGTTTAAAATATAAATTACCTGTGAAGGCATAGATATTCTTTCACTGTTAACCAAAGTGAGAAGCTTGTTGTCGTCCATTACAGAGTTTAGGTTTTCTATCCACACAGCGTCTACGGGCCCGTCGAAAATGATCCATTTTTGGTCGGGAGACTCATCTAGAATTGCGTTACTGTTGTTAATAGTAAAAACACGCCAAAAAGGTTGTTTAACCGTTACAGATAAATAAAAAATTATACAAGAATACATAAAAATAAAGGTAATAATTAAAGGGTATTCCTAATTTAAGAGAAAGGTTTTAATTTTGATGTTTTGCGATGTCTGAAGTTAATAATTATTTTGAGCTAGTTATATACAACGCACAAACATTTTTAGTACTTATGTATTGTATGTTTTGAAGGTACATACTATGTGAAATGATGTAAGGAACGCGTTGACCTGAGCCGGTCAAGATCTGAGAGAGAGTGAGAGAGAGAAGAGAGTTTTGTATTTTACTCGAGGCATTTTCAGGTGAGACACACCTTTAAAGCATCGACCTTGAGGATCATTTTTTAGGGTGTCTAGGTTCTATCTCGAGCCTTTACATCATCCTATTAAAAGCCTCTCGAACCTACTTGGGGTCAAATAAATGATGGATATCTATTTATATATAAATTATACTATTATTTTTATAGTAATAAATTAATATTATGATTTCACTATTCTAATTATAATAGCTTAAAGTTTATGTGGAGGAGCAAGAATCAAAGGCGTTTTTTATTGAATGATTTATTTTATAATGGTACTAACCGCAGGAGCTCCTTAGGTAGTGAATGACATGACATGACAATCTAACCCTATTAAGATATTACTTTTGCAAACACGCTTATTACCCTAAAACATGTATAGCATAAAAAAAATTGCGTTACTACTAATAATAGCTAACCTTGACAAGTAGTCCTCATAATCGAAGACAACACTCCATCTTTCCACTCCCCAGTAGCTAAATTATATTCCCCATAAAGTTCTC
Organism: Lasiommata megera; assembly: GCA_928268935.1. NCBI lineage: Eukaryota > Metazoa > Arthropoda > Insecta > Lepidoptera > Nymphalidae > Lasiommata > Lasiommata megera. Next base: position 17,077,589 of record OV743315.1, on the reverse strand, counting down.
CCAAGGTTAACGCCTTGGGGTTCATGGGATAAGTCTGAACGTTCTCGAAGCCAGGAACTTTCTCGCGATGTAGCCGACTAAGGGTCGCGGCTAGCATCTTCCAAGATACAGATTTAGCGGTGTTTGTATCTCCAAGGAGGATGCTGGAGTGTCGAGAGTTCTAAAACGTTTGGAAACTATTGTTAAATATATTGGACATATCCGTCGCCTGCACCATCTACTCTTCCATGACTAAATACTTGAATTATATGTCATAAATGTACTGGCCGTACAATTTTTCCAGGGTCAACACCTTCGCGAATAAAGGTCCCTCTTAGAGAGACAGCTAACAGTTTCTATAAAACCTATTTAGCAGTGATTACATTTCACAAGGAGGGGTGCTGGAGTGACGAGTTAAATAATTGGAAACTGGTACAAACAAAGTTTATTACTAGAAGAGTAACCATGCCTAGGAGAACACTTTTAGCTTTCGGTCCCTCTCATTATTACTAAAATCTGCTATTTACTTAAAAATTCTTATTCATAATTAAGATACCTTGTTACGCAAAGCAAAGGCAATGTAGTTTATCTATTATATATTAGTCTATTCGAAGAGAAAAATCAGCAAGAGTAAAAATAAGGCTAATTCTGATGATATTGACTCACTTTGGTTTCATAAGTCTGTATAACTTTGTGCAAAGCAGCTTTAGTAGGCTGCAGAGTCAAGATCCTCATCTCGGCTGTAATAGCTGTCTCCAACATCTCGTAATCTAGTGTGGGGATGTCCACGTCCGGGAATATGTCCCTCATTATACCATCGAATAAGGGAACATCTTTTGCTGTCAATCGAGCAACGTTCATGTCACGCATAGCAAGGATCACCATCTGATTAGAATATGCATTATAAAATGAGTAGAGATTTAATACAGTATTTGAACGTAGAAAAAGCTGACCATTTTTTATACATTAAAAAATAAAGGTTCTTCAAATGCCAAGCCCAATGCGCTGCTAGTTTGATCAAATACATACTATTGTCAAGCTAAGCCAAGTAGCTCCACATCGTCGAAAAGGTTATAAACTGATAGAATTAGCCTTAGAAAATGACAGAATGAAAGAAAAATAAAGGTTATTTCGACGCATTACTTTTCAGCGTCGTCACAATTCATCTTTTATCAAAACGTCATTCAAAAAATGTCTGCCTTGTTGACAAACAAACCTACAAATTGGCACACTTATTAATTTATAATACTGCTATAGATAGATCATACAGATTTTACTGTAAGTTTTGCATTAAACAAATTAAGCTTAGTGTTCATTGTATGTCGTCTATTTCCGGAAACTAGCATATTCTCCCACCCAATATTTAAGGAAGCACTCACTTCTTGTTCTGGTAGATTCGGATAGGCTCGCCGCTTGACGCCAGCGTAACGAAGCAACGCGACCATTGAGCGTAACCCAAAATCGTAATGGTCTTGCTTTGAAAGCTGCTGCATCGCCAATTGATACAAAGTGAATACCTAAGAAATTTACAAGGCCATGATTCTCTTTGTCAGCGAGCGCAAAGTTTGCTGGACTGAAGTAAGTCACGACCTACTGCGCAGATAAGGATATAGGGATTAAAGTGTTCTGAGGTTATATTCGTTTATGGTACGATACTGGCGCGAACTTTTTGTAGAGCCAACTTCAGCCAGACCAGGTAAAAAGGTATAAAATGTGCATTCTTCGAAGGTCGCAGGTCGTAGGTCGTGACACCCGCGTTGGAGCCCCATCTCTCTCCTTAATCTAACCTCCTATAACAGGCGGCCTATGCCCAGCAATTGGCCCGTTTAAAGCTTAGGATTATCTGTTCTTCTGTTTATTTACTGCTTTGGTGGTTTCTATGGGTACCTCATTGTTTCACAGATTAGTTTAAATTTGCAAATTTTCTCTTCACTCCGAATGAGCGTTGAGAACGTTTATGTATAAAAATACCTCACCTTCTTGGCATTTATCTTGTACGCAGTAAATCCATCCGAGAACAGGGTATTCTCGGCGATTATGAGCGAATCAGGAACGCACATCGCTATAGGGCGAAACATTGATTTCAAGTTATCGGGCAATTCTGTTCTACCCGCGTACCTAGAATAAAATTAAAACGGACAAATTTTAGTTAAAATTCGTATAGGTCACCTGGACAGTTGCCTAACGTGTAATGTACGTGTAAGTACATGCGTACGTACCGTAAACGAAACGTTTCCATACAAAATGTGTCGCTTTGAAATGATGCTTTTACGCCTTTCGTGGCTCTCCCGCTGTGAATCCTGCCAGCCTGTCTACCGTTTTTTCTTCAAGTCGTTCGTTACAAACCGGGTTAAACCAGTCGTTCTTCCGAACCGGATCAAACCATACGCTACTACGCTAGATGTATGTAATGTTATTAACTATACAGTATATATATGCATTTTTAACCATAGTGCATGAGGTCTTGGTGTCGATTCAACTAGGTCAATTCAATTGTCTGCCAAAATTGCTCAGTACCTGCATAGAGGTGGGAAATTGGCGTTGTCCAAGGGTGCGTCTCGGAGCAGCGTGGATTATCTAAACTCTAAATCCCTGATCTCTATGAGTAAGATAATAGCAGTGCGTCAATAATAGACCGAGGATTGCGATGACTCAAGCCTTACCCAGGATTCATAGTGATAAATATACCACAGTTGCCGTCCAACTTTATATCGCACCCCTCAAACATAAAGCGTTTCTGGTTGAGCGACAAGGCGAGCAGCACTGCGAGGATCTGTTGAGCCACCACGGACAGCACTTCGATGTTTATGCGGTTGAACTCGTCAAAGCAACCCCAGCAACCGCTTTGAGCTATCCCTGGAAATTATAGAATTGGACAGTTTGGAGTAAAGCAATTTTGGAAGACCATGATATTTAATAAACATAATGTTCACGCAAAAACCGAATCTAAACGATGGAACTTATAATTTCTTTATTACCATACGCAGCATGGTATTAACAATATATCATTTTGTGCTAATATGCCACTTCCATTCAAGACTCCATAAAAAGGTCGGAATTTCACGATCTTCTCTACTTTCGGTTAGCACGTCAAGCTATTGTTTCCAGTCATGATCCTGATTATAATAGTAACTTTAGGATCGGCAGTTCGTTGACTAAATTTGCCAAGCCGCATTAACGCAGGATAGCAGACAAACCTGCGAAACATTTCGCCATAGACTTATAGTCAAGTCCATCGGAGCAATTAGTGACAACAACCCATCTAGCCAGAGCTCTGCCTAGATCCTTCGTTGTTTCCGTCTTGCCCGTACCCGCCGGCCCCTGCGGACTGCCACCACGGAACAAGTGCAGTGCTGTTGTCAAGGTTATGTAACATCTGCGTAAGGAAATAACCATATATATAACACGTTTAAAATTATACGTGTATCATGACGAACTCCGTGGCGCAGCGCGCGCGCTGTTGCATTATAAAGTTGGAAGTCCTGGGTTCGAGTCTGGTCTGGTGGGAGGCTGCGGCCGTGGCTAGTTACCACCCTACCGACAAAGGCGTGTCGCCAAGCGATTTAGCGTTCCGGCACGATGTCGTGTAGAAACCAATTAGGAGTATGGCTTTACCATACCCCTAACAGGTTAGCCCGCTACCATCTTAGACAGCATCATCACTTACCATCAGGTGAGATTGCCGTCAAGGGCTAACTTGTAGTGGATAAAAAAATATATATATGCTATAAGTGTAAACGTAATGCTCGCAAAAACAAAAGACCCAATTTAACTTATTTTTTCTTCTAATATTCGTTAAAAGATGATGTATGTTCTTCTGACAAGATTGCTTGGATGCAAGCGGATCAGCTCATTATAAGATAGTTATGAATTTTTAATTTTAAAATGTTTTATTATCGTTATTTATTTTTTTGAAATGTACATTGTACACCACACAAATGAATAAATACAAGACAGTAAAGAAACACACAGAAAAGAAAAGAGGTACAATAGGCGGCCTTATCGCTAAAGAGCGATCTCTGTCAGGCAAACCCAGACCAGGATATAATATATAGAAAAGCAGTTACAGGTGTGCGATTACAAATAAATTAAAATATAAATAAATATAAGATAATACATATACAATATAATATTTTATTATATTATTATATGTATATATGTATTGTTTGTGCGCATACCATGTTATTTCTGCGTGATCCAAGGTAGACTGGTGGAGAATGCTTAGCATTAAGTTCGCCTTTTGTACACTATTTTTTGTGCAATAAGTTTATAAACAAAAATGTTTATGAAGGAAGAGCAACTGCTGATGGTCCATGGCGTTCCATTTCTTCGTACTTGAAAGAATTCGTAACGTTCCCCCATCACCTGTCAGTGAGCGGGGTGATGACAAGTCGTCCGGAATTGCCGATGTACTCATAAGTGTAGATGGAGTTAGTGTTCGTCTGTCTTATGTAGCAGTCCTCGCGTTCCCGGTCCCAGTAGAACTTCAGCTGGGAGAACCACTCGAAGGCTGTTACTGACATGCAACCTGTTAATATCGAAGTTATAAATAAACAAAAGGCCATTAATTCCACTAATATTACAACATTAATATTTTAGAATGCGACCACCTGCTCGCTGGACAGACGACCTGAAAAGGATCGCTGGTGGCGGGTGGATGAGGAAGGCGGAGGACCTCGGGTCGTAAGGCGCGCCCAATGTTCCTGGCAATGGATTGGTTGGATGGAATGGTTCCTGGCCCCCTAACTCCATTTGGAGTTAGGGGGCCAGGAACCAGGGCCAAGCCTCGATCATACGGCCCCGGTGGAGGGTCTGTCTCGGCGGACACCGCTGTTTGGGTTGCGGTCGAGTGCGCGGGTGTTCCCATTACCCAGCCACCAGGCGACGCGTAGGAGCATCGCTGGGTTTTAGTGGGTATTCTGGTCGCCAACCCGGCCGCCGGCGAGTCCCACATACCCCGTCGGAAGCGACGCCGTCAAAACTGCGTCGCTTCCGGAGGGAATGCGTAAACGCATTTCCCAGCGGAAAAAAAAAAGGACCGTGTGTGGCGGCGCGCTCTCCATGAAAGGCCTATGTCCAGCTGTGGGCGCCTATAGACTGATTTATTGATTGATTGATTTTAGTATATATAATTGATGATTTTTACTATATATAGGAAAAAAGAAAGAAAATGAATTTATTTTCATGTACACACAGTACATCTTATTCTAATCAGAAAGGTTGTCTGTCTTTAACACCAACCAGAAAGGGTGTACAGAGCAGCAAATGCCTTATTTAAAAACACGTCTTTGATTTTCAGCTGATATCCGAGTGATAGTTTATAGCAGTGATAGCCCAGTGGTTAGGGCGTCAGCCTCCTAATCAGAGGTCGGCGGTTCGAATCCTGGCACGCACCTCTAACTTTTCGGAGTTATGTGCGTTTTTAAGCAATTAAAATATCACTTGCTTCAACGGTGAAGGAAAACATCGTGAGGAAACCTGCACGCCCGAGAGTTCTTCATAATGTTCTCAAAGGCGTGTGAAGTCTGCCAATCCGCACATGGCCAGCGTGGTGGACTATGACCAAACCCTTCTCATATTGAGGAGACCCGCGCTCTGTAGTGAGCCGATAATGGGTTGAACATGATGATGATGATGATGATCCGAGTGACGTCACAGCAAAATAAAGTAATATGTTAATTCCTTTTTGAAACATATGTATTTTGCTTGCTGTTATTTCTTTTGATCCAATACAGTTAGCCCTTAACAGCAACCTCACCAGGTGGTAAGTAAACCACCAGTCTAAACCAGTAGCGGGCTAACCTGTAAGGGATAAAGCCATACTAATTCTTGGTTCCTACTATACATCATAAAGCTTTATCGCTTGATACATCTTTGTCAGTAGTATGGCAAACAGCCACGGCCAAAGCCTCCCACCAGACTCGAGCCGGGAATCGAATCCAAATTTATTTTGCAATAGCGCACACCCCCAATAAATGAAGACAGACAGAAGAAGAGCGTAATCTTAGTAAGTCCCTTTGGCACTAATTGGGTCTTCACGGAACCCCTAAAAATGGCTTACCCATCTTATACATTCTATCCACAGTGTCCCTAGAGTGTATCTCTATCACGCATAGCGCGTTCACTTTGCATCGCAAAATTTTCGTGATCTCCTTCCTGGACATCATCTGCAGCGTCGCGAGGATCTGGTTCTGCTTCTTGCGGAGTTTCTTCAATGGTTTCTTCTCTTTCATGATTTCGCAGCGACACAGGGTCCGAGTGCAGTCAGAGGTCCATTGTATCTTGGAAATTCAAAAGTACGCTGTACTTACGTATCCAATCTTAAGGATTCAGGATTCAGCTTTGAATTTGCTACTATGGTAAAGGGACAGGCTATTTAGTACCGAAAACATATAACAAAATAGAATGGCTTAGGGAAGAGGATAAGGTCAGTGAGGGTGTCCTTAAAAGAAAATTAAAAGCTCAATTACTTAGGGACCCCCTAACTGACCTTATCCTCAAATATTTGTTAAAAATTTTTTTTTTTAGTTAACACAAATGAAAGTACCTAATTATTAAATGAAATCTGCAACTTTAATTTAATTTGTAGTCTTTGGTTAAGTTTGTAGTTTTTGTGTAGTTTTAAGATACGAGTACCTTAGTTTTTATTATACGTATAGTATGATTAATATTAGCTTAAGTATGCATGTTAGATAAATAAGGTTACTTATATGTTGAACCGGAGTATCAGCTATTCCTATACCAAATTTCATTCAAATCCATCCAGTAGTTTCGGCGTGATGCGCAGCCAAGATACAGACAGACAGACAAAAAAGTAAAAAAAAAATATTTTGATATCGATAGTATCGATAGCATCCTCCAACTAAAATTTTCAAAATATATTTAATGTACAGAATTCGTCCCTTTACATTTTTATAATATTAAAGATTGTAAATATTATCAATAAAATAAAAAATGTATCTCTCGCTTAAGTTGAACTTTCATTTAAAATTCAATACCTCTATTGGGATGAATTTTCAAAAAAAAAAACCCTAGGTGGACGTTATTACCTATATGAATATCAGCCTTATCCGTCAAGTGGTTTGACCTGCGCGGCGACAGATCAACAATGTTATTTATATACCTTGCTGCATGTAATCCCGAGCTGACCTGGATAGTCATTGATCCACTGTTCCCTCTGATAGCGACACTTTCTCAATGCCGCCTTTGTTAATATCAGTTGCTAAAACATTAATGACACACTAAATAAGCTGAATATAGCCTAGTGGTTAGAACACTTGCCTTCTCTCAGAGGGGGTTCGAACCCGGGCACGCACCACTAACTTTGCTGAGTTACGTGCGTTTTTAGCAATTAAAATATCACTTGATTCAACGGTGAAGGAAAACATCGTGAGGAAACCTGCACGCCTGAGAGTTCTTCATAATGTTCTCAGAGGCTTGTGAAGTCTGCCAATCCGCACAGGGCCAGCGTGGTGGACTATGGCCAAACCATTCTCATATTGAGAGGAGACCCGTGCTCTGTAGTGCCAGAAAAGATTGCCTACTTAAATTATAAAGGAATTATATAACGGAATATACTAAAAAAGTATATAATAATACTAACAAGCAAAAGATTACAACAGCATGTATGGGTGTGTGTGTGTGTGTGTGTTTGTTTGTGTGACAAAGTTTAAACAAATATTGAAAAATATCTCTTACGTCTCGTAAAACCACTCTCATTGTATGCTCCAAGCCCAGAAGCCATATTTCAGCCGGTCCGTCCAGCACGAGGTTATACTTCCACTCAATACATTCACCATCTTCAGACATCATAGCCTTGGCTACGGGCAGACCTAGAGCATTCTGAAGGAAGATCTAGTATTAAACCACAAAAAAACAGGTTGAATTTAACCAACGCAAGTATTTGTCTCGTCTGTAGCAGACTTGACTTATCATTAGTATCTTTAATGCCGAGACAACTCTCGTAGAAGATACGAAATATTGAGCATGTGAGATGGTGATAATAAAAACAACTCCAGCTGAGTTTGTTGGCTTCTTCCCTCCGCGTTAGTTCTATGTTAACGAAAGTAGTCAGTATCATAACCTTTTTTTTCTTTTTTAACGCTGGGAAATGCGTTTACGCATCCCCTTTGGAAGCGGCGCAGAGTTCAACCGTTTCCAGGAGTATACGGGACTCCCAGGTGGCTAGGCTGGCGACCAGAACATCCTCTAAAACCCAGCGATGCTCCTTCGCGTCGCCTTATTAGGATTATTACGTTTACATAAATTAAACAATTTATGATTTGTTTCTTGATGGTGGCCGTGGTATTTATTTATTTATTTCGTTGCATATTGTGTACACATACCCAGTTTGGGTGTTGCAACTTGGTCTGGAATCGACTGTAGTAGAGAGACCGATTTCATTTATTTTTACTTGCATCGTTTAAAAATCGTTTACAGTGTAATAACACTTCTCCAATAAAAAATTCTTTAATACTGTGTAAAATTCATTTCCTTTTTCTAAGTTTCGTATGCAGTCTGGCAGACCGGGACTGCTATATATAATAAATATATATTTTTATAGATGAAGATACGGTTTTGGGCAATTTTATCTACTTATTAATAAAAAACTTAGTAAGCACCCACTTATGTAAAATACTATATCTTGACGCTTAGTTTATTAACAAATGTTTTTTTTTTTTAATTAATGATTACGAGACAAAATGACGCGGAAAGTTCAAAATAACATTTCCAAAAATATGAATAACACTAAAGTAAAGTACATAATTGAAATTAGAAAAAAAAGAACACCCATCCTGTATTAAATCTGCGCACATAAACCATTTTTCATATTGCGAAACAATAAGTTAAACTTCAAATATGTATGTAATAGTGGACTTCGTCAACAATAAAACAATTAGTACATGTTAACTTAACTTTATTTCATCTAAACATTAAATATTTTTATAAGAAAAACATAGCCTAATTAAACATCTACATTATTCTATTCCAATCAGTAACCAAAAATTATGTCATAACGTGAAAGCGGTGGAAGGATTTAAGGTAGCTGCATACATAACTACTATACGCTTGTCCGTGTTATCATCACTACATCCAGAAAGTCCAATAAGACAAACCATGTGATAAAATATGTCCAGCAGTTTTCTCGTATCATATTTAAATAGGAAGAGAAAATGGTAGAAAATTTTAAAAAGTGGAGCAATTTTTAGCTCTAATAAACCCATGTTGTACGCAGCTGCCTATAAATTGAGACAGGCAATGGCAGGAATGACTGGCAACCTCTAATCACCCATATTGTAATGGCGAAGCTTTGTAAACAACTCAAAGGAGGCGCCATAAGGCAGACGTTCCCTTAGTTTCTTCGAGCCCTAGGGCTCAAAATTTCTTCTGGCAGAGATTCTTTCCGAAGCTCGCCAAACAGCCCGGTTACACTGTGGCAACCAATAGGGTTTGTACAGCTAATAGACCGAAAAAAAAATTGTAAACAAGTTTATATGTCGGTATGTTTGTCACTCCTTCACGCGGGAACTACAGAACCAATTTTATTGAAATTTGTAATGGGGACAGATTTTACCCTGTATAACCGCCTAGGCTAACCAATACAGGATTTTGATCCCGGAATAAACTATGGTTCCCGCGGGATTTGTGAAAAACTGAATTGAAAGTAGATGAAATACAATATTTATTCACAAGCAAACAGTATAAATATCACTCAATTCATGATTTTTATTAAACCTAATAATAATTAAAACTTGCTGTTGCTTCTGCCAGGGTTTGTCTCAATGTGAACTTACCATAAAACTAGAATCAACAATAATACATACATAATACATAAATTTCACTATTACACTGAGATATTTTTGGAATCACAACAAAAACTATAGCTTGAAACTATTTTAAGTTAACCATTACTACGATAGCCATTTCTATAGACTGATTTTGAAAGGCAAGGTGAAGTCTCCGGCTGAGATCTATAAAGCAAGACTAACCTTGCCACTGACCCAAAAATGGTTAAAACGAGAAAATTTTTGTCTGAAATAAGTCCCGTTGTAACTTTGGCTGAGCAAAATCAAAGTATGCTCTATAGATATCAGTCTAAATGTATGTTTAGTTAAGTAATGTGACAGTATTGTTCATTCTACAAAATTTGTATAGATTTTAGAGTATCAGGAGTTGTCTTATACTAGTTATATATTGTAATACTCAAAGGTAACCTGAACTACTTCATTAGTAAAGATTTGAATACATCAAGGTGAGGATTCTTAAGAAATATTTTTACACTACACTATATAATTATTTGGATCACATAAATTAGGGAATGCAGATAAACATCAAATACATATTATATTCCATAAATAATAAACATATAATATCTTTGCTTAGTGCTATCTAATAGGCAGCTTATGTGAAATGTGGTCTTTATATTTTAACACCATAATACTTTTTAATAAAAATAAATTCATATATGAAACATTCTTCATTCATGATTTTTATTCTTATTCTGTTCTCGGTGCACACTAATAGCTGAAAAGGCTAATGTGTGCAGGCTTTTGCACACTCCAAAATATATGTTATAGAATACTGATAATAGGCAAACTTTGTCGATGATACCCAGTGATCTTCATATAAACATTGACTCCAGTAGTCAGTAAGGTGACTATATCAACAAAAAAAAATTAAAAGTCCCGGACAAAAGTCAAACATAGCAGATCTCATTAGAAAGGTTGTGACTTTAAATCTTACTCAAAATAAAGAAGGTTGGACCAAAATGGATTGGAAAAATATACTGCAAAGTTTATAAAAATTCTGCGACCATGGCATACTGAATATATTAATAGCTGCATGAAAAAGATTGCAAAAAATTGTAACAATTATTTTCAAAGAGATTATTTCTACCGCAACATATTACAGTGGTATCAAATTTTGAAAGAATATATAATTCGCATAGCTTATTGACAGTCACAATAATCTGTGACTGTATAAAATTCTGTACACAGGTAAATAGAGAATGCTGATGACAATACATATAAGCAAAGACTAGTCTGCATCTCGCAACCTGTAATAAATTGCAAAATTCGCTGTGCCATTCCCTATTGTTTGCTTTATTCTTTATCTGCACTGATGAAGCATATACTGGGGAAAAACATCACTGCTATATCATCATGATCAACCCATTGCTGGCTCACTACAGAGCACGGGTCTCCTGCCAATATGGAAGGGTTTGGCCATAGTCCACCATGCTGGCTATTTGTGGATTGGCAGACTTCACACGCCTTTGAGAATATTATGAACTCTCAGGCTTGCAGGTTTCCTCACGATGTTTTCCTTCACCGTTGAAGCAAGCGATATTTTCATCGCTTAAAACGCACATAACTTTGAAAAGTTAGAGGTGCATACCCAGATTCCAACCCCCAACCTCTGATTAGGAGGCGGACACCCTAACCACTAGGCTATCACAGCTTTCCGGCTATTTCAGCTTATCCTTTTATATATACTGTGTATTTTCTCATATGAATTTCGTTTTGCTAATTGATTTGGATTTTGCAAAGCTATAAGTCCACTTAAAATAACATATCTTTAAGAACATACATATTAAAAAGTAAACATCACTTGCTATTTGGTAATTGAATGTATGCATATTACACTAAGCTGCCTTTTAGATGTACAACAGGCTTAAATTGCTTAGCCCCTATGTGTTCTCCCGTACAGCTTCTGAGTGAGACAGAGTATAGACTTGTATACAGCATTCTTGTCTTGTATGGTGCGACAGGCTAAGACCATGTGAGCATAATCATTCAACAATGACTGAGCTTTAGCACTGGGATGATTCATGAGCAGAATTGTTAACGCCTGAAATAGAAACATGTTTAAATAGGCAATTTATCATTAATCATCATCATCATCATCATTTCAACTGATAGACGTCCACTGCTAGACATAGGTCTATTGTAGGGAGTTCCAATGGCCACGGTCTTGGGCAGTGTTTATCCAGCTGCTCCCTGCGTCTCGTTTGATTTCGTCTGTCTACCTTGTTGTGGTTCGATTAACCCTTTAAGCGCCTTTTAAAGGACTATTTGAATAAAGATTATATGAATTTGAATTTGAAAAATTTGAATTTGAATTTAACCCTACATTTATTGGTGCGAGGTTGCCATTCCAGTACCTTGGGACCCGAACGTCCATCAGTTCTCCGAGCTATGTGCCTATATATATCATTAATATCACTCATCAACAAACTTTGATTTAAGCTATTTTCATTAAATAATTTGCAGTTCAGTTACATAGTTATAAAAATTACGTTAAAATAATTTTATTGCAGAGCACTAATAAAGTTCAGTAACATACAAGACGAATATCAATATGAAATAACATTAGTTTTGCTGTTGGCTGCTTAAAGTATCTGCATAAAATCAGGGATTCATAAGATACAATCCATATTATATATGTCTAATAAATAGGAAAGAATACTCACTCTAACATATGTATGCAGTTCCCCACTCTGCTCCTGTTCCCAAATTGGTGACTTGCTCAACAGATAAGCTACTTGGTTCCATCTGTGACCATAGATAGCTCGGCGTAATGCCATGTGATAGATGTTTCTCCAATTATGCTGTTGTACTTCAGCTTCGTACACACTTTTGTTTCGCTGCAATAGCGCAAGGTTTCTCTTGCAACGCTTCTCTTTATCTCTCAGGGGAGTCTCCAATAATTCCACAGCTCGACGCTGGAAAAATTAATTTCGTGAAAAAATCTGAGAGATCATTGCATTAAAGCATGCAAGCCACCTTATCATTTAAAAAATTGTGGATTTATAACACAGAAATTAATTTTGATGCCATTTTATATTAGCATATAATATTCTTTAAGAACTTCCGTATCTGTTGCAAATAAATTGCAGTCATCACAATCATATTTTTAGTATATTCACATATCTAGTGAAAAACTAGGTAATATTTGATCTAGTATATTCACTGGTTTCTAGTATATTCACTTTCTACCGAAAAACTTAATATTTGATCTTAAAGGATGAATTTGTGCCATATAAGTACTATTTTCAAAGGGATCCGCCCGTTTATCCTTGACGGTATTGATCGTACAGCTAAATATAGTTTCTTTATCAAGAGCTTCGCCACAAAAGATCCTGTAGGGCAAGCGGATTTCTATTCCACTGCAATATCTTGTATTTTAAAGTTTTAAACAAGATAAATTACCTTCTCTCACACAAAACTATTTGCTTCACTTTAAATATATAAAAATACTGATTTGTAGATAGTAAAACCTATCTACATAAAAAAATATAGCTATTACTTACCAGACTTGGCAGTGGGACGAAATTTGCTTTAATCACCTCTTCTTTATCCATTTTAATTTCATCCACGTCCATTTTTAAATATTAAGAAGATGCACGAAAATACAATTACTTGAGTAAAATTTGAATTGGCTAAGAAAAATTTCACGATCTGCGATTACAGACGAATGACTCGAGACCGAATGTCGAATCTTTAATTTACATATTGATTTAATCAATGTTGCCAGTGTAAGTGTTGCATATGATAAATCTTTTAACCATTTCAAAACCAGCAGTAATTGCCAGTGATATCACAGTGTACCTTTACTAGTGAGAGTAAATTTAATTATACACATATTAAAAATGTTAAATGATACTAGGCGCTTACAAGTTTCGGGTTTCGGTAAGAAGCCAAAAGTAAGTCAGGCATTCGTTTTGTGATCACCATCTATTGCTACTTAAATGTATTTATTTTTATTCATTTTATAAATTTGTACTGGCATGTCATCATAATTCTAATAAATTTATTTCTTAATCAGGCCATCAGAATTATTTTATATATCGTTCAATCATCCATATTTTCATCAGTTTTCATATCAGCCCCACACAAACATACAAGGAACCAAAATATAAAATTTATCATACTACGAAGGCAGTAGGAATTGTTAGTCTGTTTGATAAATTATTTACTTACTTGAACTTTTAACGGCACTCATTATAAGTAATTATACAAAGGTAAACCTTCATGTAAACATGGGGCGATATTAATTCTAAACTATGTCTTATTCCTATCGAGTAGGTACCGAAAATCAGTCGATCACTGTTTACTATTTAACTTTTAGGGTTTTACTAATAAACGTTGGGTAAATAGTCATTATGTACACTGAATTCTCTATTTTCTCACTAAAAAATTTTTGAATGTCAAAAAATTCAAGACAAAACATTGAATAAATGAATGAATTAATGAATGGTGTAACAAGTGCATTTTATGTGTCCTGTAACAGTTAACTAATATCTTACCTTATCAATTCTAATTTTATTAACATTATCGAATAATTTTTTCAAATGAACTTGAATTAATTGCGGTTTCTTTGAATTTCCTAAAATTTCCAGCAGATCGTCATTTGAAATAAAATAAAATCTTGGAAAAAGTTGTCGTTTTGTTTCAAGGTACTTTTCTAAGGCTCTCAATATTCCATCTAAATTATCAACCATCTTATTTAGCTTATTAAAAACATACGGAGCAGGTTTGTATAAGCATGCTTCAACTGCATTCGTTCCTGCATACATGCTGGAAAAATAATGTATTTAAGCACACTGCCGGAATTGTATCCTAGTTATAGTAAATAGAGAAAATCTTCTCAACAGGGATTTTATGAAAAAAATATTTTGATTATGATTTTATTGATTTTGAATTTTGTAAGATTGGTTATTAATCTAAAAATTGTTATTAAGTTACGATAAAAAGGCATGTCTTCTGAAATTATTGTTCCATGGATCCATATTTCTGGAAGCCTACAAACGAACATACTATTATTAGATCAAACCTGCTGGTAATTTCTGTCCAATCTGCTGTAAGAGCGTCAAATACTTTTACTTCAGCAGGTAATTGTTTTCTAATATCTTCTCCACTAAATATGCTTTCAAGATAAAGATAGCGTCGTTGAACTTGCAAAGCGATCTACAAATATAGTAGTAAGTAGTTTTAATTAATTAAGTACCAAATTCAAATTAAATAACAAGATTAATAACGATAATATAAACCTCAATGCACTCTGCTACGTAACCCAACGACTTCTCCCAATAATCTACCTCCTTTATAAAAGGTTCAACATATTTTGTGGACTTCATAGATGATAGTTGTACTTGGTGGTCCTCCAAGAACTAAATAATAAAGAAATTTGTGAAGTATAAATTAAAATTTCATGTTTCTTTATGATATCATAGGTTTATTCATTACACTACCTGCATCACTTCTTCAACATTCTTTATCTTATACATATCTCCTTTATGATGCTGCATTTCATATGTTGTATTTTTCCACACTTCACGTATAGCTTTAAGACCATTTTCTATATTTAGTTCCATAGTTGCAGCATTTGATATTTCCGCAATATCTTCAGCATATGCTTGGAAATTAAGACGCATTATTAAGTCCAGCTTGAAATCCTCAGAATTTTGATCAAATTCGCTAATAGAAATAAAACGGTTATTATAGATGTATCGTTTTTTAATAGAGATTTTTTTTAAATATATCACTGATAAAAAAGCTATTACTAACACTCCCATAAGAGCTTTTATTCGATCCCAATGGCGCTCCCTCATGCACGGGTTTTTCAAATCTCCTATCAAAGGTAGTGTTCGTCGAAATGCATCCACTTTTACTCGAGTTGTATCAATAATGTCCCATCCTTTATCTTTTAGTTGACGAGAGAGACGGTTGAAATTTCTGTGAAATAAATTTTATTTAGTCGTCAGAAACATTATAATATTTGTAGTTAATTATAATAGTTGTATAAGTTGTACAAATTCAATAAAATATTTACCTAAACAGAAACATAACATTGTCTTCCATTTCATCGGTTTCCATCTCCCAAAATGTTTGCGTTTTATATTTCTCCCAAGACTCCTCCCATTGAAATACCAATCCCCAAACTTCTTCTAGTTTCTCCAGTTCTTTCTCCATTTTTTGTAGGTCTAGATTCACTGGCGTCCTACGAACATATAATCCTAAAATTGTATCTATTAGGTTATATAGTTAGTTAGTTAGTTAGTTAGTTAGGTTATATATATATACCAACGCGGTTTGGCATGTTCAACGATACATTGCTAGGGCCTGGCTTCGACTACCGAGATGAGTCAATAATTAGGTATTGGAGTTACTGTTAAAAATTCACAGTATTTGAACTTAGCGGTGTACCAGGTGAAACCAGCAAACGCATAATTTTGAAAGGGGGCGACGACCAAGCCATAGAGATTTTCACTTATTAAACGGTGAAGTAAAACATCAAACATCGTGCAGAAAACTGCATGCGTAAGAGTTACCCATGATGTTCTCAATGGCCTGTAAAGTCTTCTATTGCGCACTTGGCCAGTAAGGTTGACTACGACCACAATCCTCCTCAGTCCGAGAGGAGACCCATGGCTTGTAGTGGCCCGATAATGAGGTGATGATGATAATAATTATGATGATGATTATGACTATCTAAATTACATAGAATGTGTTGACTCATTCTAATTTTATTTACGTTAAGTTAAAAACGGCTAGTCCATCTCTTATCTGTTGTTCTTGAGCTCGAAGTGCATTAAGTTGATCTCTAAAAGCTTTCAATTGCGCTAATGCATCTTTTCCGCTTATATCAGTGCTGGTTGGAGCGGTATTATAAAAATCTTCACAAAACTCTTTAGCTTGTTCTTTAAACACCTAATAATATTTCAAACAATTAATAACAACAAAGAAAATATATATAAAGGCATTAAGGCAGCGTGTAAATAGGGCAGCGTCTAAATTACAATAATTTATTTGTGTACCTCCGCTTGTTCTAAAAGTTCAGTTTTAAATTTGTCCTTATTTAACTCTAACATTTTTTTTGCTTCTTCAAGAAGTGCTAAATATTCTGCCCACTGTACAGGAATATTTTCATGCCGTGTTAGCATATCAGGTCCTAATTCCACTTCAAACTTAGCTAAAATAGTAAAATAATTAGTTTTAGGAACAATCTGGTATTCGAATTTTTTTAAAGTTTTAATTACCAAGAGTCAGCATCTTATCTGCGATAGGAGGAAATGTTTTCTCTGTTGTTGGTATTTCCGAAATCAAACGTTCATAAGTTGCCATTGAAGAAGCTAATTCTTTCAAAGTAGATGGCATCTAAAAAGATAAATATTTATTACCTATTGACATTTCAATTTATTATAGAGATTGTAGAAATAAATTTTCACTTACAGTCATTGCATCTACACTGCTTTTTTCAATGTAGGCGTAAACCGCGTCAATATCAGCTTCTGTTATTCTTTTTAACAGTTCACCTAATTTGGTTTGCCATGTTAAGCAATGGGCTATAATTGATTTTTTTAATTCACTTGAATTAAGAGTTATAAAATGGATCTGAAATGTAATGTGGAAGGATGAAAATTATAATACCAAAAGAAGGTCATATATTAATGTCGTATTTTATTAAAGAAAACCATTAAGGAGACTCTACCTTGAGTTTCATGATAGAGAATATGCATGTAAAGTGAGTTAAAGATGAAGACTTGTACATACTCGAAGCGTAAAATAGGTCGGAGCACAAAATATTTGAATTTATTTTTGATGACGTAGTGAGCAATTAGGTAAGGGAATTAGCATAATGAAATGAACCTGATTAATAGTTTCTTGTATCTGCACAGCGTTAGCAAGGTTACTATAATTTATAATTAGAGCATCAAAATCTGCAGCTGTGTGGCATTCTTCTCGATAATTTACCATGAAATGGTCTTTATTTATTTTCCAGATGTGTGAATAAGGATCCCACATACGTATATGTTCATTTACAAGAGTAATGTTATATTCAATTTCTAAAACAATAAAACCAAATAATTAGTATCGTCTACCAGGATCTGATAAAAAGGGATTCCCATGAACAGATTTCAGGGGATCCTCTAGGTGATCGGGTATCCTGGTGGACGATATCAAAGAATTGAATCTTTATTCTCAATTTTGTAGTTCTATCAAATTGTAATTCTGATATACCTGCGTCAATAAAAGCTTGCAGTTTATTACTGTCTGTATCACTTATTATTACATCTTTAAACTTCTTAAGACCAGCAGCCGGCAAACCAAATTTTTCATATAATCTTGGAATAGTACTCATCAGATGAATAATCTCCTCCAAAACTGTTGTAAATGTATCTTCTAACTCATGGCGTGTAGGATCATAGATAATATGGTTTTTATCAGATAAATAGAGATTCATTTTAATCAGTGGTGATGGTGCCATAGTACCTAAAATTATAATTTGATATTATTCTTATAAATCGATAACGATCGATAATTTTGATGATTTAAATTTCAACAATAGACTTACAAATATTATGATCGATGAAACCAAATGGTTTGTATATAAAGAGATAAATGTGACTTTCAAATTATTTACGTCGGTACGCGCATAAAAAAATTATTAATTTAATGTTTTTTTTTCTGTCACCATTTCTCACAAACTTGTTTTTTTGTATAACACAAGTATCAATTCACAGCATATTCTCAGCAGGCCACCATAATGTGCTGTGAAAGTATTTTAACTTTTACGTTTATTAAAATAATTTTGTTACTAGTTTTTGCTTACCATCACCGTGTACACATTTGTACATATTTTGCATGGTAGCTTTAATCGTCAATCGTAATGCATCTTCTAAAAGTTGGTCAAATCTTCTGACATACTTAATCCAGTGTTCAGCCATCTAAAACAGTTAGTTAAGTGCATACATACCCTTATTTCATTACTAATTTATACCATTGAAAATAGATGTTTAGAAAGTCTATTGTAAAAGGAACAGACCTGCGTTATATATGCTTCAAAGCCTTCATACACGATTATAATGTAAGTTATAATTTCCTTGTACATATCTAGTATTTTTGTGGCTGCCTCTTCTTCCATTCTTCTTATTTTGTGGCGGAGGGCTTTTATTTCAAAAACGTTGTAGATATCAAATTCAATGAGTGGGGTGTCACAAATATTTTCCATTATCTTTACCAAGTTTATATTACAATTTTTATATGTCGTTAGAAAATCTTGCAACTAAAATAAATAATTTTAGATAGAATTAACTGTAATTTTTTTAGGTTTAATTTCATTAGTAATTATTTGTATGTATTTTCATTACATAACAAGAAATATAACAGAAAACCAAAAAATAACTGTGTATATAATTTGGTGGCGTAGCAGTTACAATTTATAATGTACCTATTTTTAAACTTTATTATAACAAAAATAAAGTTTAGTAAAATATTAGTAAATCTTTGAAAATATTTAATGTTAACAGAATATTCATACTTCACTAATTTGTAAAACGCAGTCCGCAATATATGCATCAGACATTGTTGATGTCCAGGTCAATTTTGTTATTCCAGGTTGAACTTTTTTTTCGCATGCCTAAAAAAATACAATTAATGGTAGAATAAAGTGTAATTTATAATATAATAGGTAGGATTATCATATTTGTGGTAATGATTTATAGTCGTTATGAATAATACTATGGGCACTCCGCGAAGTTTCAAGGGCCAGTGTATTGGCCACATTTCGCAGCTTACTTCGTGATAAAAACTTCAACGGTAGCACCTATTTTATCCACGTAAAATAAAACTAATTTTAATCATTTACAAGACAACAAAAAAACTAATTCTAAAATTAATTTAATGAGACTTGCACTCTCCAGCTATCGCAGCTGGAGAGTTGTATGACCATTGCTTCCTTCTAGGTAATTAGCACTTAAAATTAAAAATAAATTTTAAATTCCACAACGTTAGTGGTTTAGGTAGAAGGATGGTCCCAAGTAAAATTAAAATTACAACCTTTTTTTTTAACATATACATATTCGCGGACAGTCTTCAAAATATATAATTATTATTCATTAGTTATTTTAATGTTCTACTTATACATACTTATAATATCTAGTAAAATAAAACATTTTAAAATAGACTGGAAATTATTGTATTGATTGCAGAGTAAACTACTAAAGGCTTAAAGCTAGAACCCATCGCCGTAAAGGTAGTTTAAAAGTTATAGGTACCTAAACGGAAGATTTAACTGCTGTCAAAACATGTCAAATAGAATGTCAATCGCAGTTTGCAAAATTTGAAAACATTTTATTGTTTGAGATTGAGATTTATAAATTGCGGTTATTAAGAGATCTTGGCTTTTTCGATATATTATCTTATTTGGCAATTTAATTACATTATTGCCATTAAGATCACTGGGTGCACACAAATGATAGTGGACATTCAAGATGAATTTAAGCGACCCAGAGTTGGAATTAGTTGACCCGACTCCAAATGTCCACTCTCTATTTCTACATTTCGATCAGGTATTCTTCTGGACTAAATTAGCCAGCAGGGCCGTGGTCCGGTGGAGTAAACGGATGTATTCTTGCGCAGGTATATGCTCGTAAGTATAACAAAGTTAAGCTCTTTACTTTATTTAAACAGCATAACATACACTTTGATATACTGGCGTACTAAGGTAAGGACGTAAATCTAACCAAAACATGATATTCTTTTTATTATTGTCACCCAATACTATATCATCACCGCTAGTAAGCGGTGATAGCCTAGTGGTAAGGGCGTCAGCCTCTAATCAGAGATCGGCGGTTCGAATCCGGGCACGCAACTCTAACTTTTCGGAGTCATGTGCGTTTTTAAACAATTAAAATATCACTTGCTTCAATGGTGAAGGAAAACATCGTGAGGAAACCTGCACGCCTGAGAGTTCTTCAAAAGCTTGTGAAGTCTGCTAATCCGCACATGGCCAGCGTGGTGGACTATGGCCAAACCCTTCTCATATTGAGAGGAGACCCGTGCTCTGTAGTGAGCCGGTAATGGGTTGATCATGATGATGATGACGACTATATCATAAGTTACATAGTTAATCTTTTCATTTATCTAATCATTTGTACGTGTGATTTTTCAATAATCTGTATTTCATGAAATTTGAATGTGTGCATTTATTATTCTATATTGTGATTGTCACTGTGAATCTGTGTAACTGTGTCATTCTGGGACAATCATATGGATTATATCAATGTATGAACAATTCTCCAGCAATACTAAAATTTGATATTTTGCACAGTGCTGATTATGCCTTAATATACCAGAACAACTCACAAGCATGAATATTTTGCAATGCCCATAGGCAGAAATAAAATATGCGACAATGCTAAAAACATAACGCCATGCTAGAAGCCAATGTAAACTGACTTGCAATA
Organism: Lasiommata megera; assembly: GCA_928268935.1. Lineage (NCBI taxonomy): Eukaryota > Metazoa > Arthropoda > Insecta > Lepidoptera > Nymphalidae > Lasiommata > Lasiommata megera. The sequence goes on along the minus strand of OV743315.1, from coordinate 17,056,360 downwards.
GATTTTATAGAACCATATGCAGTAGAACAAAGTTAAAAAGATCTAGAATCGAGGACTGTCCTGTTGAGGAGATCTAGTTGGAGAACAGATAGTATAGTATAGTAGTAGAGCCATACAAAGCAATCTTCTCCAAATCCTTAAGCTAATTTCACAAATTGCATCTAGTTGAAGCAAAATAACTTTGTTGCTGTTATTATCTATTGATATGCACTAACTTAACAGGTCATATGGTCCTTTGCTACTAAATTGCTATTATATCGATTTCAGGTATGACAGAGGAGGATTGTGTGATATAGCTCTAAGTGAACCTTTACTCAAGTTACGGCCTCGTAAAGATTTAATTGAGACTCTTTTACATGAGATGATCCACGCCTTCCTCTTTGTAACCCACAGAGACCAAGATAGAGATGGACATGGTCCAAACTTTAAACAGCATATGTACAGGATTAATAAAGCTGCAGGACTCAATATAAGCATTTATCATGATTTCCATGATGAGGTTGGTTTTATTCTAAAATAAATGCTTATTTACCTTCGTATATAAAATAACATCTTCATTAATATAGAGGTGTTAAATTGTAAACTTTGGGGGCACAGTTTGATGTCTGTCACACACATGTATCTGTCACACACACAAATAATACAACAAATCACACACACATTAGTAATTTCGAAAACATTATAATTTTTAAGCATTAGAAGCATATTCATTAAGCTTTGAGTTTTTAATCTCTATATATTATAGGGTTTTAAAACTACTCTTACACTTCCATTTGTGTATGATTAGAGTAAGCTTCTTTTGTTAAAATACCACTAGGACATAAAGTTTGTGTATAACATAATAGACATATCTTACTTCTAAAAAAATATTTTTTAAACCTCTGTGGGTAGCGAGTATAATAATGCAAAATATTGTTTTAGGTAGAACTATACAAAACCCATTGGTGGCGTTGCAATGGGCCATGTCACACTATGAAACCACATTTTGGAATTGTGCGGCGCTCTGCTAACAGAGCTCCTGGGCCGTCGGATTACTGGTGGAAAGGCCACCAACAAAGATGTGGAGGTAACTTCATAAAAATCAAAGAACCAGAAAATTATGGAAAAGATAAAAAGAAAAGAGCATCTCCTAAACCTTCCGGTGATATCACAAAGTTTATTAGCACAACAAGTAATAATAATGATACAGTTCTAAAACCAGTTCTGAAAGACTCTAATAATGTTCCTGTAAAATCTAATCTAATAACTAAAAGCAACAGTAGTAGCACCATTGTGGTAACCAAAAGAAACAATATAATTTACAATCCTAAAGTTACTAATTCTAACGTTATAGTCTTTAGCGGTAAAGGACAGCCCATAAACAGTGCAAGTAAGACTAGGGCTGTAGATGTCGCTGAAACTGTAAGAAGCGTTTGGGCTAATAAACAGTTAACACCATCAACTACTCAAAACAATACATCAAACAAAGTGCCAAAAAAAAATATTTTTACAGCTAACACCAGTAAACAAAAAGCAGATACAGACATCCTCTCACCACCTAGTAAAATTAAAAAAATCGATGATTACTTCAAAACCACTGCTAGTTCATTATTAAAAGATTTATATGGTAAAGATTTTGAAATTAAAGAAACAAATACAAATACGAATAAAAGATTTTCAGTTGTGCCTGTCAACACAAGTTTAGTTAATTGCCCAGTTTGTAATGACGAAATAAATTCTGAGAAAATAAATAGACATCTAGATGAATGTTTAAATAAAGATATAATTGAAAGTTTTAAAGACATTGATGAAGTTAATCCTCTAAACTATATAAAGTCAGAAAGCAATAATTTAAAAGATTGTGGCAATACCCAGATTTCTTTAAAAAATATTGAACAGACATCTGGCAATATTAAAAAAGAAAACGATAATATATTGCTAGGTAATATTAAAACAGAAATAGGTGCAGAACTAAATCAGTGGAATGCAAACGATTGTATAAATAATGAAAACTTAATCAAAAGCGAGGTACCACTAATCAAAATAGAACCAGGTCTAAGTAACAGTACAAATGCTATTATAACTATAAATGATCAAAAATGCCCGTGCTGTGGAAAGATAGTTAGCATATCAATAAATGAGCATCTAGAAGAATGTTTAGCCTTCTTTAATAATAATACGACAATGCCTACAGAGGGTACTTCAACGAGTTTTGCTGATAACACAATAGTTATAAGTGATGACGATGATATTTTTGATGAATCTTTAACGTTAAATGCAACTGGTACTAAATCGCCATGTCCGTGTTGTTTAAAAATGATCGAACAAAATGATATGAACGATCATTTGGACTTATGTTTGAGTTAGGATATCGACATACTGTTTTATATTTAAAAGATTCAATTGATTTTTCAAATGTTGATTTTTAGATTACTCATTTCAGAGATCGCTTTTGTATTCAGTTAAATTATACTTCCAATAAAAAGTTTTACGCCTCATTAATTAGCAAATTCGTTTCTTGATTAGGTCTGTTCCTACAGTATAAAGTAATTTAATAACTTCTTGTTAAAAATTTAAATTTGAACAAGAGGATAGGAAGTAATGCCTATAACATAACTTGTGAATAAATGACGACCAAAGAATCCATAGGATGTTTCGTTGGTCCAATCGTTTCATTAGAATGAACAGCGCCAACAAAAGTAGACGTCAAAACACATTAATCACTTGTTATTCAGTATCATGATGCGGATTCTAAAATCCTTGAATTATCCAATAGAGAACAATTCAATGTAAAATTTTTGATATTGATAAGTTAAGATAAGTTAATACAAGGAATAATGTGATATGTTTATTAGGTTTTAAGATTATGATTAATTACTTAATATATTTCAACAATTAATATAATGTTACCGCATTGTGTTGTATTAAACGCCGTTTCTACTTTGATTAAAGTGTTTTTATTTTACTTACTGATGTGAGCGGCTTAAACAAAAGCCTCTCCTGTTCCGACAGCGAATCTAGTATCTTGTTGTATCCCTTCACTACTGCTAACACGCTCTCGTAAACGTACAATACAGTTTTACTCTTCATGTACACCTGGTATAGCAAAAACGAAAGTAACGTTTAAACCAAAGTTTTGTGTTTAAATTAATGAGAAATTTATAATATTCCAAAAAAGTTATAAACCTGAAACGCGTGTAGTGGTATATCAAGGGCCAAGTTTTCCCAATGGCTGGCTTCTTTGAACAGTTCCAAGATATTTCTGAAACAAGTCGCAATTTTGGGTGTTATAACAATTGTTTTGTTAGACTTTGTTCCGTTCAAAGTAAAATACGAGCCTCAGAAAATCGGTGTCTTATGTTAACTTACACGTCAATATTACACTCCATTAATCCGGCATTCTCAGCGCTCTTCCTCATCAGGGTTCTGTTGAGACCAGCAGAGCACTTTTCGTCTAGATTGTGCTAAAAATACAAAAAGCAATTAATTTAGACAAAGGCACGTAAAGAATATTATTCAAATAATATGATATTAAATGTACTGAACATTGATTGGTTGATGAACAATTAATTTGCACTCTCATGAAGTCTTCGTTTAGTATCATTATACAATTGATTAGCTATACTATGAAACTAAGTTATGTGCGTTTTAAAAAAAAATATCACTTGCTTCAACGGTGAAGGAAAACATCGTGAGGAAACCTGCACGCCTGAGAGTTCTCCATAATGTTCTCAAAGGCGTGTGAAGTCTGCCAATCCGCACATGGCCAGCAAGGTGAACTATGGCCAAACCCTTCTCATATTGAGAGGAGACCCGTGCTCTGTAGTGAGTCGGCAATGGGTTGATCATGAGGACTATGAAACTCTGTTCGCTATGTATATATATTCATCATGATGTATTTATTAATTAAGACTTATATTTTACAAGTTGTTTGTAAGTGTTAAAATGTTATTAATCTTTATACGTACACAAGACTATAAAACTTGACTGGAATACTATTAAATTAATGTATTAAAGAGGTGGTCACCGTGTCGTGCCGCCATGTTTCGGATCTCGCCAAAACGGTGGCCAGTGGTTGGTCCACGGAAAATAGCAATAACAATGGACGCCACGGGAACATTGTTATAAGTTGTGTAATATTTTTGGGAGAAAGGTTTCAATGTAACTGGCGTATTTATCTAAGTTATTACTTCAGTATCCCTAATTTAGTATTATCTAGTAATCAGTAGATTTTTTCGGGCTGAATGATTAATAAATAATAAGATCTAAGTATACATACTGTCCACGAGATCCAAAGCTCCCTAATGGCTACGTCGATTGCACCCATCAGCCTGTTTACGTGCATGATGACGTCTTCAGAATTGCTGCACGGCATCAGCCAGACGGAAGCATCTGTCATAACCTGTCATCATAGAGGACATCTTACTAGATTTTGGTATCATTGCAGAGATTAAAATATCACTACTGTTCGGACTGTTTACGTAACACGCCAAGCGATTTAGCGTTCCGGCATGATGTCGCCAAGAAACCAATTAGGAGCGTGGATTTATCATGACCCTAACAGGTTAGCCATCTTACACTGGATCATTATTAGGTGAGATAGCAGTCAAGAGCTAACTTGTAGTGTATAAAAAATTGAAATAAAATAACTAACAGTTAACCCTAATAGATTGCAGAGATCGTGTCGTGTATCCTAAATAAATTGCATTATAGTGAAAAGTACTTTAGTTCCTTGTATCGTATCTATTAGATATATAATTAATAAATGGCAAGGTAGATTGCTTGGCGTATTTAATTTAATGCGAGCGGACCATTGGATAAAAATCTGGACATACCTTTTTAAGATAAGCTAGTCGATTTCTTCGCAGCCGTAAAATAACAGCTCTTCCGGCAAACGAGGGTAGATCAGCGGGATAAAGCCCTCTAGATGATACAGTTTCCTTCTTAGCCTCTTGTACTTCTTCGCTGAACATGGCCCAAACCTAAATATAATGTGACATGTACTATAAAAATTAAATTGCCTTTGAATAATATTATTATATTATATCTAGTCAACATATCAAATTCGCTCAAAACTCGTCTTATTCTAGAAAGTAAAGTTTGAGTCAGATAAACAAAAATATTTTTTATAGTTAAAACCAACTGCAATACATTTTCGACGACCTTCGTTGCGTAGATAATGAGCAACTATATCGGTTTTTTTTTTAATTTCCTGTCTGGTATGATTGCAAGATTCAGCCGTAATTAATTACCACGACAAAGATGTGCCACTAAGCTATTAAGCGTTAGAAGCCGATTGGGCGTAAGGATCTATAAATATAATTTACTTCCTAAACAGGTTATTCTAATGCATCATTTCTTTACCAGTTGAGATTGCAGTCCAGGATAAGTTTGTGGATTTATAAAAGCTGTAGCATAATATTTTACTCGTTATCTCAAACATAATATGGCGTTATTCAATGGAGATGGATAAAGTTATTATCCCTAAAACTTTGTCAATTTATGTTTCAATATTGAGAGACAGAAGAGTCTCTATCCGTCTCTAACAAGAGACAGCACATAGACCCTACGCGTTGCTCCAATACCAAAATTTTTTTTTTATCCAACATAAGTTAGCCCTTGACGGCAAACTCACCTGATGGTAAGTGATTTTGCAGTCGAAGATGGTTGCGGGCTAACCTGTTAGGGGTATGGTAAACCCACACTCCTAATTGGTTTCTACGCGACATCGTGCCGGAACGCTAAATCGTTTGGCGACATGTCTTAGTCGGTAGGGTGTTAACTTGCAACGGCCGAACTCTCCCACCAGACCAAATTGATAATGGATAGAATATTTACTAACTTCAGCAGTCTTCCTTTTGTAAATACGTCGAAGATTCTTCCGTTTGGAGTAGTTGTGCAAGGAGAACAATGCAACCACAGCTTCCTCTACGTGGTTTACGCCTTCAAATACTGTCTCCACCAAGTTTTCTATTATAATCTAAAATATAAGTAGGTAAAGAAATTATTCAATCCAAAGGTATCCTTGGGCTCAAAAGAATCTGAGGTTAACAGGTTTTCATTTTGGGCATTGACGTCATTCGGTTTCAAAGTTCAAACACGTGAACTTAGTGGAGGTACGAATCACAGCGCTTCGCGTTCGATATGATATGGATTTCCGTCCAGTATTTGCTCTGCCCGCGTCTTAAAACCAAAGGTATCTTGAATGTCAGTGTAAACTTTATATTATTTTTATGAATTCTTATTGAGGCATTAGAAATGAACTTTCTGACCAAATTTCAATTCCACCAATTACGGTGCATGTGATACAGATCGTTGACAGACTTACAGCGAATTCTGGTTTGCATGTTTTAGCAAAGAACATTCTTTCCATTGCAAACATATCAAATGCTTCGCCTCTAAAACAAAGATTAATTATCCCAAAGCTTCTTACCTCAATATCTTTAATGACTGTTCTAAACTGCAGTATGTCATCGTACCAAGACGGCACCTGTACATCCAGTATACTGGAAGTGACTGCTTTGACGTTGTCCAAGGCATCGTGAAACATATGCTCGATTTGGTCACACTTTGCTTCAAACTGGTCACCACGTGCTCCACTGAACATCGGTTTATTTATTACTTCTAATACATCGATCCTAGAATAAGATAGAAATTTTGTTATTTATACTGTTTACTTTTTTATTTGATAGTTTATCTATGACAAATTGCACTGCCTACATTGGAAATTTAATAACCTAGTTTTTTCTATTTTATATCCTACTGTGTATTCCTAGGCAAAATCGTTGAGCACCCCACTGTTTTCAGCCAAACAGGTAAGTTTCCCCGTCCTGCCCACTTAAAAATTATGAACACCTCATATTGCACAGTACCATCAAAATACGACTAGGTCCTGTGACGTGTCAAAATGAAAGAGAAAGTTTTATAGCAGTAATGTGTAGGAAACAGTAAGAATAGACTCGTATAATAAAAAGTTATCTACCTTCCAAATATTATCATGCAATTGCACACGTCCAACATATCAAAACACCTATGTACAAATGAATCAATATAATTGAATATCGATCCCGTGTCCAAATTCCAGGTGCCTGGATTCTTTTCGCTGTGCGCTTCCAACATCAAGTCATAAATCTCTCGATACTGCTTACAGCAGTCGATGCATTTGGTAAATTCCCCTAAAGCTTTCTTAGTTTGCCCGCCGAAGAGATCGTCCAATTTAATGTAGTTCCTGCACAATATAATTATCTGATTGCTTAAATCCTTGAACAGATTAGTTATACGAGTTTCCGAATTGTAGTATGGGGATTCCATCCAGATGAATCGGAAAAGATTCATGATGGTTGGGACATGCTTGCATATTTCATCTGGGTCTACAACACACTCCAAAACGGCGCATGGTTGCTTTATGATTTGAAGATACTCAATGTTCGATGTGGCTTCCTCAATCTTCAGCATTATCTCGTCGCATAGTGATAGAAATTGGTGGATGAACGTTGAATGAGTTGTTACTAGTATCTTTGTGATATGTTTCACTGCGGGGTTCTTCAATTGGTACACTAGTGCGTTTAGATTTTCATCTGTGAAGAAAACTTTCGATATTATCATCATAATGATCTATTGTTATTAATATCTCACTACTGCGCATATTCCTTGTCTCTACAACCAATTACCAGAAATACGACGATTACGTTACGATTATTTCTAGGAGTGATTATGGAGAAGAATGCCTGGAATAAGCTTGTAGAAAAGTCCTACTATAGTGCAAAGGATTATGTAAATGATAAACAAGCATGGGTGTGAAATATTGCTCTAATAAGATAGCTCTTAATATAATTTTAAGTGGCATGTGAGATGGTGATAACAAAAAGAAAATTTACCTGGCTAAGTTTATTGTGGGCTTCTTCTTAGACCGGGGCGCGTTTGGAACCCTCATAGCTTTAGTTTTAAGTTTACGAATGTAGTTATCACCATCAAATCACTAGTATGTAAATTATTGACGCGTCCAAAGCGCCTTTTAAAGGACTATTTGAATAAAGATTATTTGAATTTGAACGTAAGCAGGGGGAAGTTTATGAGATTCAAACGCTCCCCCTGAAGTGTCTTAACCAACACACTGAGTCAATCTTTTTTTCTTATCAGATCTTTGATACGATATTTAAAGACAGAGTTAGATTTACGTCGGCACGAGAGAAAGAAAAAGCAAAACGAAAAGCAATATAAAATTGAATGGTTTAACAACACTTCAAAATACATTTTTGTCCTACATCATTTTTTATCTGCTCTGGTCCAAAGCTCATTCCCCCTGAAATTACTTTCTGGCTATTTTATGGCCATGGTTGTGCCCGGAAACATGTGGGAAAGGAGGATGAAATTTCAAATCGTAAATCAGCTTAAATCAATTTTACTTACCCAGCAAAATCTATGTTATGGTACTTACGTCTGTAAACCCAAAATTCATATTCATCGCTCGGGCACAGTAGTTCCTTTTGGGAAGCAACAGAGGCCTGGTCTTCGATGCACGACTTGATCTGATGGGTCCAATATACCACCACACCTTCCAATCTCTTCACCAACTCTCGATCCAGAGAAGCCTTCTCAAAAGACAATTGCTGGCCTTCCCGTGGTATATAAAGCACGGTTAGACCGAGCATTTTGTAGTACATATCCGTAAGTTTTGCCAGGAACGTGTGCAGCTGGGAGCAGAATTCGCTTTTTACACCTGTAATGGTGAACGGTTGTGTTAGGATAATGGTCTATCCTTATTAGCACCGAATGGAAGTAATTCCAAAGATTTCCAATTTAAGTTGCTAAAACTGCCATTTGAGATTTCATTGAAGTTTCAAGGATGTTTCGGTACATTTTGTTACATGAGCGAGTAAGATATAACAAAAAGTTTAATAAGATTAAGTAAGATATAACAAAAAGTTTAATAAAAAGGAAGCTATGCATTGAACTCTAATAGTTTTGTTTTAATAATATTTATATTAACTTACTATCCGGCCAAGTAGTGACAGCGAAAAAGTACGGCGCATACATTAACTCCAGTATTTGTATCATGTTCGACTCAACGGAATCGACGAAGGTCCCAAAAACAATATCATCATGAAACGTCTCAGCTTTGAACACGAAGTCAGGTTGTCTTAAGAAATAGGTGAGGTCATAGACTGGGGACAGAGGTATGTCCGGAGCAGCTTTTAGTTTATCCCCTTTGAAGTATATGCAGAGGATGAGGTGCCTTGGTTCTGTTATCCAGTCTTCTATGCCCTGTGGAGAACAAGAAACCCCGTTATGTAGATTATACCTATCATGCGAAGATGACCCTCCCAGACCCTTTATTATAATAACCGATTTATGTTCCGACTGCTGAAGTCTGGACCTATCTTATATATCTCATATTTCAGCTTCGGACAGTGGTGCAAAAATAAATGGAGCTCAAGAGTGTCCAAAAAGGTATGAATTACTCATTTCAATTAACAAACTGCACTATCAAAATTAAAATTGAAAACTTACTCAACGTATCGTATTTCTTTAATAATTATTTATCATGTTTAAGTATTATTTTGATTACAAACCCATTATTTAAATTTTTAAATTTTTATTGAATTTAATAAAAAGTAGCCTCCATACTATATGTCGGTGCCAGAAGACTAATTGTACGACAAACATAGAAATTTACAGAGTACTTGAAAACGACCGCTACCTAGTGATAAGGGTAGTGGGCACCATGGGCGACCTCGGAAGGTCGCGCACGATCAACTGCGCCGCGCCCCACAACCAGGGTGAAATCATCATCGTGACATCAGCATTGCTGACGTCACGATTTTGATTACTTTCGCTCATAGTAATTAAAACCACAACTTGCGAGTTTACACTTTTATTGCGACAATAACAAAGAGGTCCGACGTCTCGAGCGAGAATCCCGCGTAAGGCATCGTCCGCCCGTATTTATAGCACAAAACATGCTTGTGCAAAATTGATTTTTACTGGCTAAATTGTGTTAGCAAAATCATCAATAGCTAAAATGTGGGTAATTATTGAATTCTTGAGGTTTTTGGCGCCGCTTAATAAAGTTAATAACTTCTTCGCGCCGACATATATATATATATAGTGGAAAAAATGCTAATTGTCTTCACCTGAATGGCTTCCTTATTCCAATCCTCGTCTCTAAGGTCGTAGAGGGTTGTTATTCTCATTATGTAAGAAACCAGTTGCTGTAACTCTCGGGGATCGTAGACGGGCTTAACTGGCTGTTCCGCTAGTTCCCTTTCCAGCTGTGCCAGACGCTCCTTCTCTGTAAGATACGGAGACATATATAAAAATTAACCGGTTTCAGTTTACAGGAAAATCTTATTATGATATTAGGGGATTATAATAAAATAATTAAAAATGTGTTATATGAATGCTTCATAGATGCCTGTATTGGGTTTACATGAACAAAACAATTTCTGATTCGGTTTACTGGTTAACTTTTAGACAAAAGAGCACGATCATCATGATCAACCCATTACCGGCTCCCTACAGAGCACGGGTCTCCTCCTCATAGTCCACCACGCTGGCCATGTACGGATTGGCAGGCTTCACACGCCTTTAAGAACATTATGAAGTACTCTCAGGCGTACAGGTTTCCTCACGATGTTTTCCTTCACCGTTGAAGCAAGTGATATATTTTATATATTTATTTTTTAAACGCACATAACTCCGAAAAGTTAGAGGTGCGTGCCCGGATTCGAACCACCGACCTCTGATTAGGAGGCTGACGCTCTAACCAGTACGCTATCACCGCTGTTGGAAAACAAAAAGAGCACGATCATCAAAAGGAAATTAGTGACTCCTATTCAAGACGTCGGTTCCAGTTGGTATCACTAACATGTGAAAATTTAAATTTATAATAATCGTTAAAGCTTGCCAAACCAAATTGGAGTAGCGTGTTATGTCTAGGCTGTAAAACTCAACACTAGATACTCAATTAAATAATTGTTTTTTTTTTTTTTATTTTCTTCAAAATGAACCAACTTCAAGCAGTTAGATCTCACCCCTTTCCTCCTCCGAATTGTGGCTGAGGTCGTCGCTCCACGTTACCTTCACTCTTCTTTTCACGTCCGACATTTTGCGGCAACACTTACCAACACTTACGCAAAATACAATTATCGCTAACTAGCTTAAGTTAAAGCTTAGAAATATAAATAGTTTCCCCAAGCCATGTTTATCGACATGCGAATAACAAAACACTGATTGAGAAGTGACTATGTCACATCACACAAGTTTTAATAATTAAATTTGATAGCCAGGTTAAAAAAAAAATTATAAGCTTTTAAAGATCAACGCAGACCGATCGAAAAAAACAAAAGTAAACAAACTTATAAATGACCGATTCTGTCAAATTCGAAACAAAATTTGTCTCAATTTGGTAAATGGATATTTTGTATCCTGTAGTACTTCTCTTGCTATCTCATAGGTTGACAATTACTAAGGATGTACTTTATAAACCGCTGCCTTCACCATTGACGTTTAACCACTGGCGCAGACTTTCATCCAAGTGCTTACCTTTCTACCCAGCTTTCGTTTACCCTTTATTTTGCATTCAAGCAAGTTAGAGTTATTCGTTCTTTATAGGTCAGGGAAACAAACTAATCCCGCAGTATTTTTAAATAAAAACAAACGATTTGAAAGCTGCAGTTACTACCTATAGGTAATAGAAATATAAACAATATAAAATATAGCAGTATATTATGTGTACCATTCACAAACTGTTTGAATTGAATTAATCAATAATTGATTAAATTTAATTGATTAATCAATAATGAATTAATCATAATTAAATGAAAAATCCGATGTTTGTTTATTCAGTTATTGATAATTCAAGCAAAGCTTCTAGATCTGCGCTGATCTTTATGGTAATAAAGTTAATTTCTAACAGAAAACCACACAGAGTGATACCTCTATTACAAAACTTGATACAATACTCGCAATATATCTGCTTAACCTATGGAAATGTAATCCTATTATATAATATGTGCTTCCGGCCACACAATGCTAAAATATTGATTTAATACTATCGGTAGCCAGGGGGACTATCTCAAACAAAAAGGTCTTAGGTACTACTGGTGATAGAAGTGATAACTATATACTATGTATTTAATGATTTAATGTTACCATCGTATAATAATATACGCCTCAATACAGCTATCACTTCAAATAAATAAATAAGTGATATTTTTTAATTTGCTGCCACAACCTTCAATAGAAAACTTAAAAAAGAGGTAATCTCCATGTTTCTATTGGACTTTTCCACATTAGGTTCAAAAACTTTTGTAAAAACCTCCCTCCCTTTGGGCCGACTATTTATTCTAAGCCAGGAATATGTAAAAATTAGCCAATGTTGAGAATCTATGTCTGGTCAATCAGATTAGTGAGTGAAAGAGAAAACTTTATTTATATAGTTGTAATTTAATAAATTCATAAAAACCTTCTTAAATTATTACACCTGCAATTTAAAAATAAACCGACATGTCGATATTGACGTAACATAAGACATAAGCACGCCGTTGCTGAAAGTAGGTGTCTGATCGTGAAGTTGTTTATATTTTCTTTGATATTTTCTGTTTACAGTTCACATAGTATTCTATACAACATTGTGATTTTTGCTCGCTGATTGTTCATTTACAAGGTACATATGTAAACTCTCAAATATAGAATCAAACTATATTATATTCATGATCACAGATCTTGTTATATTGATATATATTCCATTATTATTCATTACAGTAAGCTCACAAATATAGAATCAAACTATATTACATTTATATAGATCTTATATTTCATAAATAGTGCACACCCCCGAGCGTCAGCCGTATCTGCCTTAAGGGCAAACCTTCTCTTATATATAACCTATCATACCTCCATCCAACTCAATACAGTCCCCTCCTATTCTAATCAATTAACCAATACCTTTAAACTATCTTACAGGAAGTAGTATTATCTGTCATAATACAAATAATGTCATGATACAATAATACATCGACACTTAACGAGTCAATCTCACAACTTATACAAAATACATGGATAGTGCTAAAATGTGAAGTGTAACACATACAAAAAAATAGTTTGTTATAAAATATTTACTTAGTGAATTATCAGGTTCCCTCTGATTACACCCATTAGATTATTCCTCTGGATTGTGATTAGGTATACCTATAAGAATAGCCTCGATACATAAGAAAGATTAAAAAAAAAACAAATCTGATTATAAAACAATAAAATATAAAAATAAACAATAAAGATAAATGTCTCTACATTATTTCCTTAAATATTTACTAAAGTTATTTAAGGAAATTCATCCGATTCAATACTTAATAATCTACTAATAATTTTCGGTACTGTACTCATTTTGATTTTCATAGTAATAGACACCTAATGAGCTTCAGCAAGTAATCGATTTTTTAAGCTTAACACATTTGTACCTTAGATTCATTCTTTCATTCATTTTATAAAAGGATTTCAAATACGTACTGAGCACCGCATTTCACAGTTCTGATGAGCCTGTTTAGTTATTTATATATGTTCCTTACGTTTTCCATCCGACTTGGTGGTTGGCTTGATGGATAACATATATATGTGAATACCTGGGGGTTTTATTTCGTCTGTTAGAAGGCCAAGTCCTACTGACCAAGACATGTCACCAAGCGATTTAGCTTTCTGGAATGCCATGTAGAAAGCGTTTAGGAGTAACAGCCAGACATAAAACAGGTTAGCCGCTACCATTATAGATTGCATCATAACTTAACACCAGTTCATCTGATTGTCCAGCGGTAGCGAGCATGCCACGCCATGTGGTCCTATGGCGTGGGGCTTCACGTACACTAAAGATGGCCGACAGCGTCTGGCGGGCGTGCTGCGCGCGCTGCTGATTGTGCAACTCGTCATATCGCTGGTCATGGTGATCTACTGCTACAATGTGTCCATCAAGGTCATGTCGCTGCTGAAACACATACACAGGGCAAGTATGCTGTGCATTTTTATGTTATTTATTTTTTATTTAATTTAATTAGAACGGACAATATCCAATAACACTAATTAAATAAATTAAATGATTACACGTAATAAAATTATAACAAAATATACAAATATAAACAAAATAAAAACAGACAAGAGAGACAGAGAAGAGAGAGAGAGACAAAAACAAAAAAAAATAAATAAAAAAAAATACTTAAGACAGAGTTATAGTGGTATTATTATACGTTTCGCAAAACTGCAAGCATTGGCTTACGATTGTATTCCATTGGCCTGCAAATATCGCACATTGAAAATAATAGTGTCACTATCCAAAATTTTATATTAAAAAAATTATAAATTTAAAAATTTTATATTTTTTTTGTTTTTTAAACATTACTCAACTGTTACACTTAATGTCCTTCATAAAAACACTATTACATTAATAACAATTCATTCCGATTTTCACATAGAATTAGCCTTCAAAATCTTATAAATCTTTAAATGCTTCTACTGAAAAACATGGAATTTTGGATAGTGACACTATTATTTTCAATGTGCGATATGTCACAGTGAGGCGAGTCCGTCAACATTGTATTTAGTTATACCTTGGACTTAGTAAATAGGCGAAGACCTCGCAGGTAAGGTATCTCGCAGTTAAGCCGTAAGTGTTTGTAATCATTAAAGCCAGCCAACCAGCATCGGAGCAGGGTGGTTCGTAAAGTCTCGTCTACCCGGAGGCCAGTGCATATTAATAGGCTGAAGATGATGCTGACAAATTTATTCTTTAAAAGATATACGTGGTCAACTAGGAATGACGAGTCGTAGAGGAATTAGTAACCGTCATAGCTAAAACAGTTGGCGGATTAAAGCATAAGCGATTGCGACCGAGCATCCTCTAACATTAAACAGAATACTTTTAACACAAGCGGTAGGTACCTTACAATGTAAGGAACAACGTTGAGGTTATGAGGAATATTTAAACCGTTATTAAGCAGGTCAGCAGGAATTGTACTTCCCAGCACAAACAGAAAAATATAGCTAATGTGACTTGCAAAAAGAATAAATCCTCGTTTTCTCTGAACTGCACCGGATCGAACTTAATGTTATACAACAAAAAGAAAAGTTAACCCACTAAGTTTGTTATGGGCTTCTTCTTAGACCGGGCGCGTTTGTAACCCTCATAGCTTTAGTTTTATGTTTACGAATGAAGTTATCACCATCAACTCATCATCATGATGATCAACCCATTGCCGGATCACTACAGAGTATGGGTCTCCTCTCAATATGAGAAGGGTTTGGCCATAGTCCACCACGCTGGCCATGTGCGGATTGGCAGACTTCAAACGCCTTTGAGAACATTATGAAGAACTCTCAGGCTTTTTTTTTTATTCACCACAAGTTAACCCTTGACTGCATCTCACCTGATGGTAAGTGATGATGCAGTCTAAGATGGTAGCGGGCTAACCTGTTAGGGGTATGGTAAACTCATACTCCTAATCGGTT
This sequence comes from Lasiommata megera, assembly GCA_928268935.1. NCBI lineage: Eukaryota > Metazoa > Arthropoda > Insecta > Lepidoptera > Nymphalidae > Lasiommata > Lasiommata megera. Next base: position 17,040,886 of record OV743315.1, on the reverse strand, counting down.
TCTACGCGACATCGTGCCGGAACGCTAAATAGCTTGGCGACACGTCTTTGTCGGTAGGGTGGTAACTAGCAACGGCCGAAGCCTCCCACCAGACCAGACTCGAGCCGGGAATCGAACCCAGGACCTCCAACTTTAAAATGCAACAGCGCACGCGCTGCGCCACGGAGGTCGTTAAAAAGGCATGCAGGTTTCCTCGGGATGTGTTCCTTTACCGTTAAGCAAGTGATATTTTAATTGCTTAAAAATGCACATAACACCTAAAAGTTAGAGTTTGGAACCCCTGATTAGGAGGCGGACGTACTAACCATCAACTCGCTACTATGTAATGGACGCATCAAAAGGATTTTTTGAATAAAGTTTATGATTGATTGTTTTATTGATATCTTATTTATAGTTTATCTTAACAGTACACAGTTTTTCTGCTCTACGGCCTCATCCTCCTGCAAGCGTATATCATCAAGCTGCACTACACGTCAGGTTTCCGGCTGCTAACGTGGCTGCTGCGCTGTCCGCACTGGCCGAGAGCCGAGCAAATCACCCGCCTATGGATCATCAGCGGCTCGCTAGTGGCTGTCAACGGATTGCTGGTCCACGCGGCCTGTAACAGCACACTGAAGGTTACCCGGGTTTTTTATAATCCATTTTATAATTTCGAGAAGGCCCGCCGCCGAATTCAGCTCGGGTGGGCAGCGTTTGGGAAACTCCGTGACATCTTTTCGTCCAAGATCCCTCAGTGCCTGAAGACTAATGTTTTCGAACAGTGCGTGTTGCCAGTGATGACTTACGACTCTGAAACATAGTCGCTCACTATGGGCCTCATAAGAAGGCTTAGAGTCACTCAACGGGCGATGGAGAGAGCTATGCTGGGAGTATATCTACGTGATCAAATCAGAAATGAGGAGATCCGTAGAAGAAACAGAGTTACCGACATAGCTCAGCGAATTGCGAATTTGTAGTGGCAATGGGCGGGGCACATAGCTCTGAGAACTGATGGACGTTGGGGTCCCAAGGTGCTGGAATGGCGACCCTGCACCGGTAAACGTAGCGTTGGTCGACCCCCAACTAGGCGGACACACGACATCAGACGAGTCGCAGGGAGCCGCTGGAAGCAAGCGGCCCAAGACCGTGAGCATTGGAACTCCCTACAAAAGACCTATGTCCAGCAGTGGACGTCAATCGGTTGTTGATGATGATGATGACGACGATTAAGTTCATGGTGATTTTGTACTTGGAATAGTGGGACATCCTGGCACACGTATAATATTTACTTAAAAGGTTTTTTTGTAACGCTGGAAACGCGTTAACGCATTCCCTCCGGAAGCGACGCAGGCAAAACTGCGCAACTTCCCACGGGGTATGTGGGATTCCCCGGCGGCCAGACTGGCGACAGAATACCCCCTAAAACCCAGCGATACTCCTTCGCGTTGCCTGGTGGCGCTGGGTCACGGGAACGCCCGCATAATCGACCGCAACCCAACCAGCTACTTAAAAGGATGTCCCAACAACGGACTAAAATTTAGTTAAGCTTTCATGGATATTTCATTTGTCATTTTCATTTTCACAGATGGTCAATTATTTTTGGATAAAATGCAGTAATATCTTAAGTGGTAAAGACTTTGGCCTCTCTTTGGGTGGGTCGCAACGCTCTACTTTACGTATTTAAATTTTAGCAATTTTAAATTAAATACGAGTATCTAATAAATATAAATAAAAAGGGTTATTCGTGATTTATTCACAGGATGTTTGGTAGGTATATTCGAGAGATAAATAAGTAAGATTTTGCTGGGTTTGGATTCATTGAATAAAGTGTTGAATCGACGAACTCTGTAAACTTACCTACAAAAAATGAGTCTAGTGTTAAAAAAAAATATCTATTAAGATATTTTGTGTATTGCTGGATCGACGAAGCTAATCGAACCAATTAGTGCAAAAGATGCCTTAATGTAAAAAACGGAAGAAATTTAAACCTTCATATAAACTCATAAACTTTTTAAATAATGAAGTGTCACAGATATTAATCATTTTAAGTCGTCAAATAATGAGGTGTAGGTTCTATTTATGTAGTTAACCATTGTTTGTTGTTCCAGTCCCTAATGAATGAATTGACATCATCCCTACGTATCGGGATCTCTAACTACCTCACTGAGCCATTTTGGAAGCGGCTCATGGATACTATGCAGGTAAAAATTATAAATGTTACTTAGTATTGAAATTTTCATCGTTGACTTTGATTTCTATTCATATCGATTGAAACGTCATCATAATGCCAGTGCGTTGGGCTTATATAACATGAAATGCAGATTTCAATACCGAATGTTTTGTATTCCTATTATTATCTATGTAATTAAAATGTTTAAACTTCTACAGTTTATTTTAGTTAAAGAGAAATAATCATGAATAGAAATTTTTCAGTAGTGTCGTTTACTTTGAACTTACAAATAATTTACACCTTGGATGTTAAACAAACGGATAGCTTCACACGCCTGTGTACATTTTTTTTAAATCCACAAGTTACCCCTTAGCGGCAATTTCCACTGATGGTAAGTGATGATGGTAGTGGGCTAACCTGTTAGGAGTATGATACTCCTAATTGGTTTCTACGTGACTTCGTGACGGAACGCTACATGACAGCACAGGAACATGTTTCGTTGGAAATGAGATTGAGATTAAAATTCAATTCTTCTTAAAAAGATCCCTTAAAAAAGAATCAGAAAATATTTGGCACTTCTATTTACAATCTTCCTAATTCTTGGTAGTCAAGTATTAGGAAAATATTAAATATAGTGAATGTTCAATGTCTAGCCCAATATTCCCATATATGTAACGTAGTGTGAAACAATTTCTTTTTTTTCCGCACCCCAGGTAGAACTAAACTGCTGTGGCGTGGAGACACCTAGCGATTGGCACGAGATACCATGGATCAATATAGATTTCCTCAACGAAGAGTCTGATTTAGTTATGAAGTTAGTTTTTTGACTATGTTCATATGTGTGGGCCGTGGGGTAAGGGAATATATATAAAGCTCGGAGGACCGATGATCTTGAGATTCTCTAATACTAAAATGGCGAAACCTCGTCGCTAAAAGTTGTTAGGATCCATAGACGAATGGACAGATTACATCACTTACAGGGCTCCGTAGGACAAGACACAAGACCATAGTTGTGGAAACTCCTTTGAAGGCAATTAGTGCGACAAGTGTGTGACGACCTCCGTGCGCTGTGGTATTATACACTGGGAAATCCTGGCTTCGATTCCCGGCTTGAGAGTCCGGTTTTTGGTTTCGGCCGCCGTACTGGCAAATACATACCGCCAAAGTAATTTAGCGGTCCGGTATGATGCCGAGTAGTAACGGATAAGGAGGATGGGTTCAGCCGACAACGCATCATTGGCTCCTCAGGTGCTAGAGATGTTCATAGGCGACGCTGATAACTTAACATCAGGTGACCTGACTGCTTGTTTGATTCTTATCGCCCATAAACATCTGTCCCACCAAAATTCCACTGATGCGTTGGCAGCTGAACCCAGCCTCCACCTTCACCTGATAAAAGAAAGAAAGAAAGAAAAAGTTTTTTATTCGCTCATAAAATTTTGCATGCGGAAGTACATAATTTGCCATACACAGATGATGATGACCAAATAAAGGCAACCCACTCACCATCAACTGTAGCAAGCCACAGCGCTAGTAAAGTGGGAGCCTGAATGTTCATTGGGTCAGAGTTCGTTACTTAACCCATCAGTTCTGTATCAATCATTCCTATGAGTGATGATGATGAACTTTATAATGTTATATTTATTATTCCTTTATTAGAATAGCGGGTGCCGACGGCAAGGTGCTACCTCCCGTGTCGCCATATTCCTGTTGTTCTCCAAACGTGCTATCATCTTGTTACCACGATCCCTTGCAGCAGGTAAATTATGTTCGTGGACCAATAAATAGCGAGGGACAACTTCAATTGTCTGAATTTGATAGTTTTCATTACAATAGTTCTCATGTCTCAAGAAGACCGTTTATTGTCTTTTGTAGTAGTGCAGTTATCAACATTGGTATAGTGTTTGGGCGTGTATGCTTAAGTTCTCGAATTGAAACAATGGATTTCGAGTTTATAGCTTTTTTCACGTTCAGTTTGCTATGGGTTTCTGGGATTTGAAATGAAATTTCATTGAATGTCTTTGTTTGAGCGTAACTTATGTGCTTATTAAAGCTTTAATAATTTGCAAACAGCCTTAGTTCACCCTCCATTGGATTAAAACCCTCTTAGCTTTAGTTTTAAGTTGTCCATTGTAGTTATCACCATCACTTCACGAATAGTTTTAATAGTAGTTAGTAATAGATTTATGTGAATAATGATTTGATATTTTTGATGTGATTGATTGATATGAACTTAAAAGTGCATTCTTACCATCAAATTGGTTTTTTTATAAATACTTCACGGAAAGCGACAACCGAGAATTTGAGTATTAAGATTAAATTTTACAATTAATTATTATAATTAATTAGTTTAAGCAATAGAGGTGTGAAACTACTGGATGGATTTGAATGAAATTTGGTATAGGAGTAGCTGATACTCTGGTTCAACATATAGGATAGTTTCTATCCCGGAATTCAGCACGGTTCCCTTGGGAGAGGGGATGAAAGTCAAAATGCGTATTTAGTTGTAAATCATTCACACGTACTCCGATTTCATTCATTATTTTCAAGGTCGTCGATCTAGTAATCCATTGCTTCGTGATGGGAAGACAAACAAACTAGCTTTCACACGCACTAACTAAACGCAGACGAAGTCGTGGGCGCCAGCTAGTTATGAATACAGTTAAGGTTGTCTATGGTTCAGGGGGAATGGCGGGAAGAGTGGTGGCGGGGTTCGATGGCGGGCGCGTCTTTGAACGCTCGCGCGTGTCTCGACGCAGTTCGGGAGCCGCTCGCGCGCGTCACACTCGCCCTTCATCTCCTCAACATACTCATTATACTGATGCAGGTTGGTGGTAACGATAAAAAAGCTTTGGTGTGAATTGCTCTATCTCCATAATTTATTGTTGATTATGTGAGATGGTGATAACAAAAAAAAATACCCGGCTAAGTTTGTTGTGGGCTTCGTCTTAGACCAGGGCGCGTTTGGAACCCTCATAGCTTTAGTTTTAAGTTTACAAATGTAGTTATCACCATCACTACTAAATCACTACTATGTAAATTATTGACGCGTCAAAAGTGCCTTTTAAGGGACTATTTGAATTAAAATTATTTGAATTTGAATTCGGTACTTGCTGTTTCATCCTTATTCCATTACAAGTTAGCTTACCGACAAAGACGTCGCTAAGGAATTCAGCGTTCCGGCACGATGTCACGTAGGAACCAATTAGATTGTGGGTTTACTTTACCCCTGATAGGTTAGCCCGCTACCATCTTAGATTGCATCATCACTCACCACCAGGTGAGATAACCGTCAAGGGCCAACTTGAAGTGAAAAAAAAGAAGCTAAGTCTTCTGACATGCTTTTCACTGTATAAAAAATTAACTTATTTACAAAGTTTTCGTTAACTTCCCTTTCGCTCTATAAATGTACAGACGGTCATAGTCCTGCTCACGTACGCCGTATGCAAGGGGGCGCTGGAGGCGGTGTCCCGCGGGGACTGGACAGATCACCACCACAGACCCGCTACACACGTGAGCAACCAATAAATATTCTCGTAGATAATAACTAGGTACTCACTGGAATCCCCTAAGCACTAGTGGCACGTGGGAAGACTCATCAAGTTTTTACACATGTCGTGAGGAATCATGTTTTAATTGGCATAAAAACACGTGTTACAATATAGTGTTGTCAGGTGGGAGGCTTATGCCGTGGCTAGTTACACCACCCTACCGACAAAGACGTATCGCTAAACGATTTAGCGTTCTGACACGATGTCACGTAGAAACCAATACGGAGTGTGGTTTTACCATACCCCTAACAGGTTAGCCCGCTACCATCTTAGACTGCATCATCACTTACCATCAGGTGAGATTGACGTCAAAGGCTAATAAAGGACGTGACGAAGTCTGTGCGTGCGTGTTGAAACAGACACACTCGCATTTATAATATTAAAATGGATGCATGTTCCAGCTCATGGAGTCTGAAATTAGCGTTGGCGCATGCGCGCTATCGCTCCGCAGACGGAGATCCAGGAGGAAACACCACACTCGCAGCTACCCCTACCTCTCCTAGAGGTAATGCTTTTAATACTTCCTTACATACCCACTTCGACTTAGTTATTGAAATAATATAAATTCAAATTCAAATTCAAAATAATCTTTATTCAAATAGTCCTTAAAAAGGCACTTTTGACGCGTCAATAATTTACATAGTAGTTATTTCATGGTGATAACTATATTCGTAAACTTAAAACTAAAGCTATGAGGGTTCCAAACGCGCCCCGCTCTAAGAAGATATATACACTAGATACATGGATGGATTGTAGTGGTTTGTCAACGTCAAATTATAAGATTTCTTTGTTTAAAGTTTTGGTAAAGGAAAAAAAAAAAGAATTAGGTTTGTAATTTTTCGTCAAACCTTAACCAGACTCGTTTAAAAGTATAGAGTAATATTGGGTTATTGTTGTACTAAACCTGTGTTGTTCTGTGTGTGTAACATATTATATGTGTTGGATTATAGTGGGTACAACGTTTAAGGGGATAGCGTAAGTATGTTTGCCTTGTCGGAGGGAAAGAGTTTTTATACTTAAAACGTCATAGTCAATATAAAGTAATAACTTCCTTTTCATTTTCAGGTTTTCATTTCAGGTTAAAATAGCGATCATGTAAACAGTAAGATGGAATAAAATGCTCAATTAGTTGTTCATAGTGTAAATAGTAAATCCAATGTAAATTCTATTGCGGTCAGCTATCTTATATTTTATAGTAATAAAATAAATAAATTGCCCGCCAACCCCTGTTAAGCAATGGAGTCATGTATAAATAAATATGTAGTAAGAGTTTATGTAGGGATTCTCGAAGTATCCGGACGAAATAAGAGTTATGGTATTTATTTCGTCAGTTCGCCAGTGAAACAATCAGTGTAAGCACGTTATATATGCATGTATATTTTAAAATTAATATCGTGAGGTAACTTTTGCAAGACTTACGTATTTTATTTATTTATTAAGTGACTCGCCTGATTTATAACTTAACCAAAAGGAAAAAGGGTTTAAATAAATATAAGTTGTAAATAAGAATTTTTGTTTTAATCATTTGCGCCTTATGAGTTAGTGACTAAGGTTTGAATTTGTTTGTGGGAGAACTTATTTTTTGGTCCGTTTAGTTCAAAAATTGGACTCTTTTTCTAGTTGATTTTTTATGTGTACATCTTGTATATTAAAGATCAAATGACGCAGTATTGTTATAGGGTATATTTCGGGGATTGCAATAGCTACTTACGCGATCGCTAGAAAGAGACCAATTTTTTTTATATCTCCGATATATTGGAAATTACGAAGATGGTTTTTTTTTATTTATCCACTACAAGTTAGCCCTGAAATGAATCTCACTTGATCGTAAGTAATGATGCAGTCTAAGATGGTTGCGGGCTAACCTGTTAGAGGTATGGTAAACCCATACACCTAATTGGTTTCCAGGCGACATCGTGCCGGAACGCTGAACCGCTTGGCGTGTCTTTGTCGGTAGGGTGGTAACTAGGCCAGATTCGAGCTGGGAATCGAATCCAGGACCTCCAATTTTATAATGTGACACGCCTACGGAGGTCGTCAAAGGAGGTAGGCGTCATCATATTAAATGGCAAATTATGGTATTTTGTGCAACAGCAGTCTTGGTCCAAACCAAAACCTGTTATTCACGAGATTAATAATATTGTCGAAAAAAACGTTTATTTGTTCTCGTCTGGTTTAACTTCATTTATTTTTCAGTCCACTGGCGATCTTTTAAAATTTACTTATTACTAGCGTTGTTGACTCACTCACTTACTATCACAAGTTGTTCAGAGTATCTACAGTAAAACACAGCAAAAAAAATTGCCCTCCGAAGTCGTCTCCAATACATGATTACTCATAGGTTATTTTATACTCTGTGTGCCTATAAGTAAAAAAGGTTTGTAAATAAAACAAGCGGTAATCAATGCAAGGCTTTAATCTGCTCTTATTGTAAACAGATCCTTAACGTCTAATAGTTTAAGTAACAATGCGTGAATGCGATCAAGCCGTCGTTTATAATTTGTGCGGCGCCATCTTTATTTTTAAATATAGATTATATGTATATAAATAATATAATTTAAATATTCGATTCGCGGCGCGGCCCCATTCGCTTCTTCGTCCTTTCACACCGTCGTTCTATATACCAACGTTACAAATATACAAAAATCTCATATTTACATGCGGGCGGGGGGGCATAGCACCAGTGGAGATTTTGGAATGTCTTTTTTTTTTATTTTTTTTTGTTCGGCTTCGAACATCGCGTTTTGCTAAAAGCAATGGCGAGGCCGATCGCCCGGAAACTGATGACAGTGACAGCTGTCAAAGTGACAGATACACGGCGCAGATTGAACAACAAAATTAGGTACAGTCATGAGGGTAGACTCACGTTATTTTGTTGCTCAAAAAGCTGAGGAATGTTGTTTAATACAGTGAAAATTACCTTGCCCAACCCAAAACCTGGGCTTTACCAGGTGGGTTGTTTAAGCCTAAAGCTTTATGAACGGTTAGGTTTATTTTCGAGGAACTATTATGTCACCAGTATTTTTGTGGGCGTTATATATGAATTGAGATTTTTAAACGTATTCAAAACGTTCAACCTTACTATCAATTTCGTACCCTTAAATGTCAAATCTATATCTTTGACATTAATACGAATACGATTTTGAACTCATACAACCGCAATCCTGTACTAAACTTTTGTTCCGAGACGAACTCGCATTTATACACGACAAAACCGGTTATAAGTTGTTACATTTTATACCAATTCAAATTCGTAACCATAAATATCAAAAAGCATCTTTTTTCATTATCTATTAAAAACTGAACTGAGTTCCAATAATATTAAGAGCGTTTGTGGATCTCACCGTTATATCATAAAATATGTTCGAGTAAAGTCTGCTAAAATTATTTCGAGATTGGATATAGTTCACAAGATTCCAACATGTACTACGATTACGAGCCGTAAAACATGTTGCATGTAGTGCACAAGCGCTCTAAAATACCAAAATAATAAAGTGAATATAAAAAAAGTTTTGCCATCGAGAATTTTATGAGTACGGAAATGATTTCAGCGTTTATCCAGTCTTAACAGAAATATTTTTAGTAGACACATTTGATGTTTCCTTGTCACATTTGAAGTTCTTAAGTTTAAAGTGGGGGTGGGCCATGCGGGTATCTGAGCACGGGTTGGAAGGATGGCGCCGGGCCGCGGCAGTCACCGTGGGGTGAGAGGGGGGCAAGCGCCGCGGCACCCAGTAGTAGTAAAAGTAGTGCCTGGAAGGGGAGGGAAGCGCGCGCGACGCGACACACGAATCGCAGGCCCCTCTGCACGCGGCCTAATTCTTGCTCTTCACGCTCCTCGCTTAGGATGACGCTGTGGGGAAAACAAAAATAATTATGCAAACTTTTATCACATTTTTACTCAGTACAGTTACGTAAAAGGAGTTTAAAACAAGAGGGTGAGCAGTCAATAGACATAACATAAAAGACAACGTGAACTGTCACATTTGCATGGAGTTGTCAATTTTGTCATTTTGTTTTGGTCCCCCATATAAAGCAACCAATCAATTCGACAAATTTTTATGTGTCGTTACAATGTAAGAAGGTATTTCTACTAATTGCATAAGACTAAAATTAGTAGCAACAACAGTTTTTGTCTATTGTTTTATACTATATGTATTTCTAGGTGTTATGTTTATAACACACATACCCCGCCGTAAGCAGCGCAGTTCTGCTTGCGTCGCTTCCGGAGGGGATGCGGAAACGCATTTCGCAGAATTTAAAAAAAAGGTGTTATTTTTATTACACTAAATAAAATTAATTATCTGTTATCGCATACACGCAATTGTAAATATTATCTGTATATGAGGTATATTTACATGACGCGATTTATAAAAAATAACTGATAGAATATTTAATATCTTTTGACAAAACAAAGATGAATTCTCATGATAAGTCCAGCGATATTTAAAAACTATTTAAAGTAAAAGTATATTTATCATTGTATGGGAAATTAAAGCTGAATAATATAACAACAAAAACACGAAAATATTACATTAACATATATAAATATCAGTTGGAGTTATGTAAGTACATGTTATTAAAATTAATAATGAATTCGGGGCTAGGGTCAACGCAATTTTTCAACCTACAAAATTAAGAGTGTTAAACAGTGTACTATCTAAATACGTGTATAGGCGTTCATAAACAGACTAGATTCTTGGCGCGTGTTGCTATTTACTTAGCAATAGTCCTCTACAGCAATACAGCAATATTTCTGGAAAATTTCTGCTCTATTGCTGGCAACATGACCCTGTTGGGTTTAAGTTATTATCATATTAAACAGACCCATAAATTGCTGGGCTATATTTGGTACTGGGATTATATTCACGCCGATTCATCTAGCCAGTTTTCAAAGGCGCCTGGATAGTAACTTACTCATTCTCGTCGAGAGGCGGCAAGCTCATGGCCGGCAGCTGTTCCTCGTCGTCCTCCATCAGCTACGAATAACAACATTACGTCAACATACGGTGCAAAGCGACTACTATTACTGTGATATTATTGTTATATTACGGGGGGGGGGGGGGGGGGTGGATTTTGTCTCAAACACTTACACTCATATATAAACTTATGTATGATTACTTTCAAATATTATGCATAATGTCAGATTTCAAATATAAACTTAACTTATGCATGATTACATTCAAATATGCATGATAAACTTATTACATGTTCAAACCATGCACATTTTTTCTCAATTATAACTAAAAGAGATGGTCTAAAATATTATTTTGGTCTCACTAGGAAAATAAGTGTTTGGTAATATTATTCTATATACTTATCATATTATACCTAGTGAAAACTATTTTATTTACTTTTAGTTAGGACATGATCTGGATTAATATATAGTAGATACATATATTAGTTATAATACATCCGGTTTATCAGTAAATCATTAAAAGGGATGTTTGTATGTTATATTTTTCGTTTAACTGTAAGAAGTCTAGTGTACATATTGTTCTACAAACGAAGCTCGCTGTAGATTTTGTCTGCGGATGTTTGTGCTGTGTTTAAAAGCAGTGTTAAGCGGGGCAACTAAAGTCAATTTTAAATACCAATCTTTTTCTAAAAAAATACTTTTATCTGCTGAAAATGTGATAAACTCTTACTTATTTATCATCTACTTATTATAATAGTATCCTATACAGTCCAAATAATATAAAATCATCTTAAATTCAATGCATTACTGCGGGTGTCCTATTCTGATAGGATAGGATGCGAAAGGCTTAAACTTTCCGATGTAACTTTACAAGTTTAAATATACCTACTACCTTATTTTGGTTGTGTTACCACTAAAGTAATAACTGAAAATAATTGTGAGAGTTAAAATTAAAGTCTTCTTTTAAATCAACAGAAAGTTCACATAGTTTTTACATCCTAACTAAAATTCTTAATGCGATTTTTTTTTATTATCCATGTATGTTTGTTACTCTTTATTACTCTGCTGTGCTAATTTGTCTGAAATTTCGAATGGACAAATGGATTAGCGAAAAACTGAAAGTTTAATATATATATTTTTTGTCAAATCACTAATATTGTATAAATGGGATATTTGTTCCATATTAGGGTAATTTTAATAAAATCGTAAAAGGAATAATTATATTAAATGCCGACGTGTGAGTATCTTTATAATATATCTAATAGCTTCTCCGTGAAGCTGTGATGCGGGGATTGAGCCCAGGCATGCACCACTAACTTTTCGGAGTTGTGTGCGTTTTTAAGCAATTAAAATGTCACTTGCTTCAATGGTGAAGGAAAACATTGTGGGGAAACCTGCACGCCTGAGTGTTCTCAAGGGCGTGGGAAGTCTGCCAATCCGCACATGGCTAGCGTGGTGGACTATGGCCAAACCCTTCTCATATAGAGAGGAGACCCGTGCTCTGTAGTGAGCGGGCAATGGGGTGATCATGATGATGAGTATACAGTGTGTTTGGTGTTCGGTTGCATTACCTGCGTGGCGGCGGTGGCTGCGGCGGCCGCAGCCGCGATGGCGCCGGCCGCGGGCGGGTGCCGCGCGAGAGCCGCACCCAGCTTCAGTGCGTACACGCCTGACAGCTTCCGGAGGGATTGCAGTCGGAGACGAAGCTCGCCAAGTCTGTGAAACATATAAAAATATATAATATGTGAATATATATTTATTATTGATTAAGGATCACTGATGACCTCTGTGGCGCAATGCGTGCGCTGACGCATTATAAATTCAAAATTCAAATTCAAATAATCTTTATTGAAATAGTCCTTTAAAAGGCACTTATAAAGTTGGAGGTCCTGGGTTCGATTCCTGGCTCGAGTCTGGTCTGGTGGGAGGCTTTACCACCCTACCGACAAAGACGTGATTTAGCGTTCCGGCACGATGTTGCGTAGAAACCAATTAGGAGCGTGGGTTTACCATACCCCTTACAGGCTAGCCCGCTACCATCCTAGACAGCATTATCACTTACCACCAGGTGAGATTGCCGTCAAGGGTAGTGTAGTGTATAAAAAAAAAAACACGATATTCATATTATTCATTTGCCCCATAACTTGCACACTTGAATATCAATATAAGTTAGCGAAAACAATGAAACTATATAAATGAGTATAATTTTTTGAATATATTAATTGCACTCAAAATAAATAACTAACCTTTAATTACATTAATAAAAAACTAAAATTAAGTGAGTTATGAAACAGCTAAACAAAACTACAGTAGTAGGTTACAATTACTAGTGTAAGTAGTTCAGGTGCTTATTTTTGGATTTGTATCTAATTTTAATGTTATTGTGATGAAAGGTTACCTACGCAGCTTTTGCAGTATAAAGATAATATTTAAAAAAAGTTAAAATTTACTTGCGTAAAACCGATGGTTTAACTTGGTCGCCAAGGACCAAATACCTGTTTGTACTGAGAACACGTACCTAACTTTACGTATGAAAACTTCATACCTTATGTATGAAGTTGATGGGTATCGCAGACATAAATATTTGACATACCTTCTACACACATCCTGAGCATCTGCCCCCTTGAGCAGCTGGGCAGCGTCCCTCAGAGCGAGCACTCTCGGCTCGGCTCTGCTCAACTCGTCTCGCAGCTCGCTGAACCGCCTGAAGTCCTTCCTCAGTTCGTGCGGCGGCCGCGTGAGCCGCAGCGGTTCTCGCGCGCGGACCGTGCGTTCAGCCGCAGCGAGTTGAGCCACCAATTCTATCACTAAACAAGAAGTCGGTTAGTGACATCAGACGGACGAATTGATCGTATATATATATATATATTCTTTATATATTTAAATTTCAGATTTCAAATTTCAAATTCAAATCATCTTTATTCAAATAGTCCTTTAAAAGGCACTTTTGACGCGTCAATAATTTACATAGTAGTGATTTGATGGTGATAACTACATTCGTAAACTTAAAACTAAAGCTATGAGGGTTCCAAACGCGCCCCGGTCTAAGAAGCCCACAACAAACTTAGCCAGGTAAATTTTCTTTTTGTTATCACCATCTCACATGCCACTTAAAATTATATAAAGAGCTATCTTATCAGAGCAATATTTCACACCCATGCTTGTTTATCATTTACATAATCCTTTACACTATAGTAGGGAAATTTATTAAAGATAGCACTGTATTGTTAAAACTACGTGTCTTTATTCAATAAAGTAATTATTTAAAGAAGCAAGTTGTAATTACAATCCCCATGGAGTACACTGTTAATTGTTAAGTTTAATGTACTAATATATAATATAATTATATAAGAATACTAGCTGACCCGGCCACGCGTTGCTGTGGCTAAAGTTTTTGTTATATTACATTATAGTAAACAATCTAAGAGGAACAATAAGAGAACATCAGTCACGGAGTCCACTATGCTTTTTCACACAGATGGTATTTGTAAAAAAATATGGTGATCTCCTTATTTGACTTTCTACTACTATAACCCTTTAGTACAATGAAATTATTTACGAACAAAGACGAAAATGTTGATGTTGGTATACAAATTCACTGGATTGAGATTTGAAGGGGAAGTACGTTGAACACAATTAATTAAAATGTTCTTACACTTGATATTAAGCAGAAATCAATAGGTACAAAATAAAAATTTATCAGATTTATTATTTCCATTTAATTTTATAACAAATATAAGTATATTACAGTATAATACAGTAAATAACATGTGACGCTTAAACTCATGAATGAGGTAGAAATAATTGAATTATACGGTATTTCGTTCACTACAAAATAAATTTAATTAATTTTATAGCGTCAACAACACGTGGTAATTATGCTGTTAAAATGTAGCTTATATGACACGTTCGTAGATTTACCATAGCAGCGCCATCTATTGATTACTTACTTAACCCAGTCGAAAGGTATCGACATCTGTTAGAATCATTTGGAGTTAACAGATAATTGTGACTGTCAAATAATAACAGACAAATAATTAGCAATAAATTAAAATTGCGGCTATAATTTGAGATTTAAACTATCCTATCTCTCAAGTTGGATCGAACTGCACATGGTGTGCTGCATATATATATTAAGATTGATAATTTTTAGAAGGAATATTATTAATATGTTGTCTTCCTTCTAGGTTAACGAAGTTTAAAAAAAATATTACGATACAAGGCAATATTTTTTTTTTTTTTTTTAAATTTATCGTGTCATGTCAAACATTCTGCCAAACTGTATATGAACAGTTGAAGATCAACTAAGTAAAACCTAATGTAAAAAGTATTAAACTACCTATTTACTTTTAATTTGTTGTGTTCGTACCCTTAAGTTTTTAAAGTTATTTTCGTACCATGGGAATGAGCAAAACCTAAGCCTCATTTAATGATTACTTAAAAAAGAACTGCTAACTTTTAAAAAGCTGTGAACACCAAACTTCTAAGTGAAATACTTTGGTGCTACCACCAAAGTATTTCTAATGACGCATTGAAGCAAACTTACCAATATCGTGGAACTCTCTGTTGTGAACGAGCGCCATCTGCAGTTTCCCCTGCCAGGCCGCGGCGGCCGAGCACGCGTGGTCCCAGCGCTGGTTGGCTGCGACCAGCCGCTCCTGGACCCTTAGCGCGTCGTCCTGCGATTTGGCGTGGCGGGTCACGTGGGAGCCCACCACGTTGAGCGAGACTACCAGTGCCTTGTGGGAGTCCAGGTCTAGCAGGAATTCGCGGTGGTCCTGGAATTTTTATATTTTTATATTTATACTACAACTTAGCCCTTGACTTCAATCTCTTGGTGGTAAGTGATGATGCAGTCTAAGATGGTAGCGGACTAACTTGTTCGGGGTATGGTAAACCTATACTCGTATTCAGTTTCTACGCGACATCGTGCCGGAACGGTAAATCACTTGGCAAAACGTTTTGTCGGTAGGTAACTAGCCACGGTCGAAACTTCCCACCAGACAAAATGTGAATTGCTCTAACTTCATGGCTTATTAATAATTAATTATTGTGGTGGTGTGACTTTTCTTAGTCCTGGGCGCGTTTAGAACCCTCTGTTTTTAGTTCTTCTCCGGTTTTAGTTTTGAATAGTTGTCACCAACACGTTACGAATTAAAATAATAGATACTCGTCATTATAAGAACGTTTCATAGATGCCTGCAATAAGCTTACATGTTTACGCTCACGAGCGTAGGGAGCTTGAATTGTTTTAGTTTACCGACATATCAGTATAGCTAAAAATACCTCCTAACCTAACCTCTTAATCAGAGGTCGGGGGCAAGAAACCGGGCACGCACCTCTAACTTTTTAGAGTTATATGCGTTTTTAAGCAATTAAAATATCACTTTCTTCAACGGTGAAGGAAAACATCGTGAGGAAACCTGCATACCTGAGGGTTCTTCATAATGTTCTCAAAGGCATGTGAAGTCTGCCAATCCGCACGTGGCCAGCGTGGCGGACTATGGCCTTTACTCAATATGATAGGAGACCCGTGCTCTGTAGTGAGCCGGCAATGGGTGGATAATGCCGATGATAATACCTGTATAGCGTCTTCAAGGGCGTCATATTGCTCAGGGGGGTCTGTCCTCGCTTCGTCGGTGGCCTCGGCGAACTGAAGCCACTGCTCCAGCCGCCAGAGGTCGTTATCTAGTTGCTTCCAGTTACGGTCCGAGCACAGGGGACACGTCAGCCGCCCAGACTCGCTACAAGAGGAAAAACTTAACATTAACATAAAAAAATATAATATCTCTTTTTGAATAAAGGTTGGGTATATTAATTACTTGCAAGTCCCCAAACTAGGTAATTTTGATCGGAGACCATGCTTTGTATTACAATACAATTTAAAATAACTACATTAGTAATACCGACTGAATATTTCTGTATATATCTCGAAGTAAAACTAAGGCGTCCATCTTGAATTTGCGATGGCGTACAGGTTTGCGACCAATCACAAGACACGCCTGTTTGAGCAAGAGTTTTGTGATTGATTGCGAGCAGGGAGCAAACAAGAACGATATAGCGCGACTGAAGATTGAACCGTTTGGTGTGACTATAAAAGTAAATATGCCAGGAAATCAAATCCATAGAGTAGTCTACCGTCCGACCCCCCCGTTATCCCAAACGTCGCCTAAGCCGAGGTTCGGCCTCAAAGGAGGCGCCCTTAGGCAGTCGTTTCCTTGGTTTCTTCGAGCCCTAGGGATCAAAATTTCTTCTGGCAGAGCTTCTTTCCAAAGCTCGCCAAACAGCCCGGTTACGCTGTGGCAACCAATAGGGTTTGTACAGCTAATAGACAGCCCGAAAAAAAAAATAGAGTAGCTATGAATAAGATAGAAATAGCGGTAATACGTCGCGGGTCTTCACCGTAAGCGCAGTTAAGAACAGAGTATACAGTCAAAAATAGTTAGTATGGCAAAGGTGAGAGCTATGTAACGTTATATATAGAACATCTGATCATAATTGGCATAATCGCTTATGACCGGTTTACAAAGGGTTGGGGGAGGTGGGAGAGAAATCATCGCAATTTTTTTTTTATGTATACAGATCTGCATGCTTTTGATTAGAAGTAGGTATAACTTAAATAATAGGAACAGACTAAAATAATCTTGTTTGCTCTATTTTATAAAATGAAATTTCGAACGACTTTTAAATTCTAGTACCTATAAGTTTTATAATAAAGCTTAAAGATATACTTATTATATAAATAATAATTATACTACAGCTAAATAGCAAATTAATTAGTATATATTTCAAAATATATTATAAGTACTGCTATTAGCTAATGCATGCAGTAATTAAACACATCTAGGATAAAGCTTATTTCATCATCAATTAACAGGAAAATTATAAAATTACGGTTAACACTTGATTTGTTTATTAATTAATAATATATATCCACAAAGCTTAGTTGGGTAGTTTAAATTATATAAAAAAGAAGGTAGATTAAAAAATGCATAGATTCTCATATATATAAACATAATCATAAACAAATATAGTGCATCCGAATAAAGTGGTATTAAGAAATTCACTAACAACCAATTGCAATTAAGTGCCAAAAAAGTGTGCTGCGTGTGCAAATATTATAAGTGCCATGTGCTAGAATTTGTGCAAGTAGCACACAAGAAAAAAAACATTAAAATTATGTGACGTTGGTAATACTAAATATTTGCAATAAACTTGATTAAATACTCACTTACTCTATAACTACTTGGCATATAAAATGGTACTTAAAGTAGGTACTATAATATTTTTAAAAGTTACTACTTAAGATCTCGACGCACCGAATTGGGTTTTAGGGCATGGTTGCGAGCGAATTTCTATTCAGTACAACAAACTAATATAAATGCAGTTATTAGACTGTCCAACTTGGTTCGACCCAACAATCCGAACACAGCCACTTATATGGTACCTAACTAATACCATACAAGTAACAAATGTTAGATTTCCTATATCACACACTTGTAACATGCCACCTCGTCCAATGCCACGTATTTTCACGCGTTTGCCTAAAATGTATGTAGTTTTTGTCGAAATTGAATTTTTATTTAAGCTTAATCAGACCTTCCTTTTTTTATCAAATTTCTTTATGTCCGATTATCTATACGATTTCCAAACATTCCGTTTCATTAAATGTTTCTTGTTGTCATAGAAAAAGACTACGGTTTGTTGTGACTAAAATAAATTCTTGCGTAACGTGGAAACGGCTGGGGTGTTACAGTATTTTTTTTTTGGTGTAGCCTCGTGGCACGGTTGGCGCCAACCGAGTTGGCTAGTCTGTAAATAGAAAATATTAGGAAGCGGTACTCACTGTTCGCACGTGAGAGCGTACGACGCGGAGTGGGGCAACCTAGGACCAAAAACGTCTGGTTTAATATCCATGCCAGGTTAACAAGCCAATAACACTGAGTTTCAGAATTAATGTAAATTTTTCTATCCAATCAACCAAAATCTAATATTTCTTTAAGACTTAAACAACATCGGCTTTCAAGGAATGTTCGATTAATAAAAGTACCTCAATTAATCGAAGTGAGTAACATTACTAGCTTATATTTTTGGATGACAAATTAGCGTACGATGGAGAAAATGTAAACATAGAATAGCTCTAAAACACTGATATTATTCAACTATTGTCTAAAAAACGCCACTTATGAGAGATTAACATTAATTCAGACCATAATAGAGATACCAGTTTCGCGGCTATGATTATGACTAGGTATGTCTAATTAAGATTTTCTATTTATTCTCTTCGTTGATCTGCAATGTACAATGTATTTACTTTTACATTGGATGCCACTGAAGATGCAAATACCCTGACTAGGAAGAGGTGCGATATCTTTATTATAAGAGGTTAGTGCTGATTTGACGGCATCCGGCGGAAGGATAAATTTGACAAGAAAATTTCAAAATTTCCAACAATAAAAAAGGCTTCATTAGTGCATCCAATGGATTTAAGATAAAGAAACCTTGAATTTGAAGTTATTATATACGTTACTACAGTAGATGGTCCAATCGAAGATTTATTATAAGAGTAAAGTAACAGGACACTCCATAGACAAAATATACCAGGTGTTAGGGTAAAGTTATTAAGTAAACGGGGATTAATATTACAAGATCTTAGTGGACAATAATGTGTAATTTGATAAAATTGATAGGTTATTGATAACATAAATATCGATTTGTAAAATATTTCGGGTAGAATAATTAAATAATTATACTGATATCAATTTACAAAATATTCATTATTAAAAGAGTCAAAAGATAGATTCTGGTATTGAAAAATATTAATTTGTTCAATCAAATTAGTGCTAGAGAGTTAAAAGTGGCTTTCACGAAACAAATATCAAGCCCACCACCAAATCCATACGTGCTTGTGCATCTACATTATTGCCTTGCCATACACGTTACACATAGCTTTGCTAAATTCCCTTTTGCATACAGAACTTTAGAAGATATCTATCAATCTATATGTTACCGGCGTAGTCCATTTTAAAGATTCATAATAGGTTTGTATTTCACGAAAATATGGAGTTACAAGCTATTGGCTTGGCGTTTGCTTTACATACGTGTATAGAAATGGGGAATAAATACGTTTAATGTTGTTAAATTGGAAATTAAACCATATAAGAATAAATATATAATAGTATGTGCAGTGCAGAGTCAAATTTGCACAAATCCTCGTTCAAGATCCGAGGTCTTCGTCGGTAACATATAAAAGTTGAAAAAATATCACAAAAAAAAACTACTACAAAAAGAAACGTAAAACCTTATCTCTAAATCTTACCTTAAGCTGCTAATCTGTAATTCCCGTTTCTTAGCTTGTGCTAAAAGATCTTCGTATCTTAATGATAGAGATTCAACTTCCTTCAACATCGCTTCTTCTTCGCTGGCGTCACATTCTGTTAGCAATAGTTCCGATAAATGTTTAGCAAGTTCTAAAGTCTGTTCAGGCTTAGCTCCTGCTTTAGCAATTTCTTTAGCTGCATTGGCTAGTTCGTCACTTCCAGCATTTTCTTTTATTTCATGAAGTAGAGCTGTTCTTAGTGCTTCTAGTGACTCTGAGGTTTCCTTAGCGGCCGATACTAGTTCGGCTCGATAAGTCTCTTTGGATGTCAGTGTGTCTACTTGTAAAGCGGCGTCGGTTTCCCATTTCAAGGTGTCAACCTGATAAAAATTAAAGGATTTAGTTTAGGTTATTAGATTTTTTAATGAATAGTGACTATCAATAGTTGAGGTACAATTACTTTATTCAATTTACAATATTGATACAATCGCATCTAATGAAACTATAACTGCTAGGTTAGCTTGTTATTTGCGGACGTGTGCGCGAGCGTAACCCGTGACCCGGCTCCCAGGCGGCGGGAAAGGATATGCACCGTGGGGGTTTAGTCAGTAAGAGTCTGACATAACCACCGCGTCATCTCGGACGCGGGGTATCCATGAGGATTACCCACGTTAAAAAAAATAGGCTAGCTTGTCATAATAAAGCACGAATATTTTGTTATTTTCAGACATTTGCTTATTTTGATAAAAATTACAGTTATTATGCTTATTTCAGTTCAATCAATCAATCAATCAATCAGCCTAAAGACGCCCACTGCTGGACATAGGCCTTTCCGAGAGCGCGCCACCACACACGGTCCTCCGCCTTCCTCATCCACCCGCCACCAGCGATCCTTTTCAGGTCGTCGGTCCAGCGAGCAGGTGGTCGTCCTACGCTGCGCTTACCGGTACGTTGTCTCCACTCCAGAACACGTCTGCCCCAACGGCCGTCGGTTCTACGACAGATATGACCCGCCCACTGCCACTTCAGCTTGCTAATCTGTTGGGCTATGTCGGTTACTTTCGTTCTCCTACGAATGTCCTCGTTACGGATTCTATCCCTCAGAGAAACGCCCAGCATAGCCCTTTCCATAGCACGCTGAGCGATTTTGAACTTTTGGACAAGGCCTACCGTGAGTGTCCACGTATTTCAGTTCAGAATTTTTAAAGTTATCGACAGAGAGTAACCCAATGATATATATAAATAAATTGCTTGATTTAAGTCCTTTTGATTAGGCATTTCTGGATTTAGAAACGACAATTAATAAAAACTTAAGTGATAAAAAACAAACCTGTACAGCACTGTCCACATCTCCCACAACCTCGGCTCGAGCTAGCTCCAGTCTTGTCCTGACATCAGCAAACAGTGCACGGTACTCGCTCACCATATCAGCTACACCGGGCGCGGAAGTAACAGCCACTGACAGCCGGTCAGCGTCGTCGACTAGTGCTTCGCATTCACGGAGGTCTTCTTCCACACCCTGTTGAAAATGTTCATAAGTTCAGTGCAATGCTAACAATTTAAGATAGGAACGAAATACCGGCCGATCTATAAATATCTTGTTAATTTTTTTTTTGTTAAAATCGATGTTTTCATACACATAGCTAATCGAAACTAAAATGCCACTAATTTTCTTTATGTCTAGTATTGCCTTAGTATATAAAACGACTGTACGACAATAGCACTTTAGGGCAGTAAGATATAAAATAAGAGGAATTTTTAAAGTTGCACTGACAAAATTACAGACTCGAGGCTCAGGTGGTTACGGACACTTAATGCGTAGGCTTGACGATTACTTGGTAAAAAAGTGCCTTTGCATGGCTGCAATGAAGATCCAAACTACATGAATGACAAATGTTCAAAGGGATATGAAATGCCTTAGCATCAATTAAAGTTTTTGAAGTTAATATAATTGTGATAAACATTGTAATTAATATCAATATAATATGATCAACAGAATTGGCACCATTGTATTCTATACAATAATTTTTACTATTTATTTAATACTTACATCTAATTCCTTGAGAGTGGCGACTTTGTCAGTAGGCGTTGGGGCGAGGTGCAAAGCTCTTGTCAATCTGACATCAGCTTCAGCCAATGCCACAACTGCTTTACCATGAGCTGCTACAAACTGTTTGTGTGCATCGGCTCCAGCCGCATCTACTCTTCCACGAAGCTGCTGCCAACGTCTTACAGCAGTTCTTAGCCGTGCTGCGTCATCAGCCCCAGAACCACGGAGTTCAATACCTCTAGCCGAAGCTACTCGACTATATGCATCCTCTAATTTCTTTATATCTCCTTCCAAATTGTCCAAATCTTTTATGACGGCTTTAGAGATACTCTCGTCTTCTGCCTCACCCCGTTGTTTACGCGTCTCGATTTTTTCAACTCTCTTCTCGATGCCGTCCAGTTTTTTTTCTACTTTAGGTAGGAGAGAGTTAGTGAGTTCTGCAGACTTTCGTATCTCTTTCAGCGCTTTTTTGCGCTGTTCAGACATATCGCAAATGTTCTTCCATTTTTTCTCGATAATATCAACTCCTGTGTGTAAGTTGCGAAGATCAAAGTTACCTTTGAGTACATCGGGGTCATTAAATATGAGCTCGCAGAGATTTAGCGTTTTACCAACTTCTCCACTTTCGTTTTCAATGTCTTTATGTATTTCGTCACGTTCTTGGAATTTATTGTCAACAGACTTAGCTGTTAAATGTTCTAATATAACGGACGCCGATAACTTTGCTTCTATTGAATGCAACCTTAATCTGATCTCTGTTAAACGTTCCTCAAGTTGAGTAATAGTTTCAAGTAGTTCGTTTATTTTAGCAATCCGACTTCTTCCTGTTTCTTGTAGTCTATGCCAGCGTTCTTGTACATCTTTAAGCTGTTTAGTCGTATTTTTGCTATAAGATTTTTCATCCTTTTTAGATAGGTCAACTAAAGCACTGCCTGTTTCGGAAAGCCACTCAAATTCACGCTCTTTCATTGCAGTTTCTGCTTGAACGTCGGAGTTTATCCTCCGAATTAAGTCCTGAGGATCCAAAGCTCCAATATCACTAGTTGAAGTTGTAGTTTCGAGACGAGATTCAAGTATTGTCATCCAATCGGCAAAACGGCTTAGCCTGGAATCAAATATTGTGTAAATTTCTAGTCGCTCTTGTAGTCTATGAATTATAATAGAGAGTTGGTGTTCTAAGTCTGCTCGTTGTTGTCGCAGTTGCCAGACTTTTTGGTTGACTATTCTTATGTCTTGCGGGCTAAGGCATTCTTTCAGTTGTTCTTGGATTACGCTAAGAGCTTCTATTTGCGTTTCAGTCCTGTCTATCTTTTTCCTTAATTCAGTGTACTTGTCTATCGCTTTCTTAAGCTGAGGTCTAGATAGACGGTCCTCATCAGAGTACAACATTATGTCATTTTGTGTTTTAGAGTATAGTTTTTGCAAGTCGCCAGTTAATGTCTCGTATTCGCCGATAAGTCCAAGTATCCGAGTTAGGAAGTCACGCCAAGTATCTAGACTAGCTTGTAAATTATCAACTCTTTTAACGATTCCCGCGTATTCCATCCTAACAGAGGCTCCATAAGTATCTTCCGTGAATTCCAGCACCATTTTAAGGTCACCTAACAGTTTTTCAGTTAATTTTCTGCCTTCCGGTAGTTTATCTGTGAGATTCTGTATTTTAGCCAAGATCTTGTGTATCCTCTTTATATGGACATACCTCAACTGCAACTTTTCTTTTTCCCTTTCAATCTCTGTAAGCCATCTGAGCAGTTCAGTGTAAATTTCTCGATATTCATCCCAGGCTGCGATACGTGTGCACACCTCATCGTGTCTTTCAACTATTCGAGCTAAAGTTTCATTGTGGAGGTTAGTGAGTGTGTCAAATTTGTCTGCTAGGTCGCGGTTTTGGGTTTCCCTATTCTCATTCATGAGTACCGACCTTTGTGATGCTAACAAATTTCTATGGACCCTGCATAGTCGGCGGTGCTCTGTCAAGTTATCGTAGTCAGCTGGCACTGAACTGGAGAGGAATGACTGCAAGTCTAAGAGGTACTCGTTCCATAATCTCAAAGCAGTTGCAGCGTCCCCAGATCTAACTAAAGCTGTAGATAGCCTGTGATAGTGGAGGAAGGTGTCCCTAAACATTGCCTGCCATAACTCAAGTATCCTCACAATGGAGTGTTCGTCTGACACGTCCCTATCAATGTCCGGGAGTTCCGCTTTGGCGGGCGCAATATCCGCTTCGCTCTTGCCGAGTGCAATGAGGTTAGCGCGTAAAGCTATCAGTTTGTCCTCAACTATTTCGTTATCTTCTTGGACTGGTGTTAGATCCTGTAACAAAAATAATTGAGTTAATTATATCATGAAACCCTCAACTAGTATAACTGTTTTATTAAAATTTTACTATATAATAAATAAGCGGTTATAGTCTAGTGGTGAGGGCGTCAGTCTCCTAATCAGAGGTCGGCGGTTCGAATCCGGGCAAGCACCTCTAACTTTTCGGAGTTATGTGCGTTTTAAAAAAGAATAAAATATTACTTGCTTCAACGGTGAAGGAAAACATCGTGAGGAAACCTGCACGCCTGAGAGTTCTCCATAATCCATAATTCTCAAAGTCGTGTGAAGTCTGCCAATCTGTACATGGCCGGCGTAGTGGACTATGACCAAATCTTTCTCATATTGAGAGGAGACCCGTGCTCTGTAGTGAGCCGGTAATGGGTTGATCATGATGATGATGATATAATAAATGAAAGTTTTCTTTATATCACGCAGAAGATCTACTTAACAACTTGAAGTTATGTTATTTACTATAAATAGTACTATTTTCTTAGTTCTGTGACATAATAAAATTGAATTCCAATTCCAGTGACACTGGATTTCTAAACTTGGTGAGTTTAGTAAATTAAGGATATCAAACTATTAAGTACAGTTCATTTTATTGAGCCTATAACTACTACGACCATACGATAGCTTATAAAGAATCGCGTTTAATCCTCCTTACTCCTCCACCCAAAAAAGGCATGCCATATCCCCTTTACATGGAAAGGCCAAGCCTATTTCGGACAATGCGTGACTGGACACCATAATAATACAGTTACGGGCACCGTTATACCTTCACTTTGTTTCATATAGCCACTATATTATTTATTCCTTTTGTCACAAATCTTCGAATGTAATGCAGCAAAGAAAGCTTGGCTTAATCACCTCCTCTGCACTGGTTAGGCCTGCATTCATATAAAAGTACCGGGATCCTATCGAATCTCAGGTTACATCTTGATTATATTATATACTAGCTGATGCCCGCGACTTCGTCTGCGTTGAGTTTGTGTGAAAGTGTGTTTGTTTGTCTTCCAATCACGAAGCAATGGATTACTAAACTACGACAGACGACCTTGAAATTATTACAGTACTTGGCCATTGCAACATTACTTTATTTTTCTAAAATAAAAGCCTAAGTTACTCCTTATTACGTCAGCTACCTGCCAATAAAATCCCGTAAAAACCGGTCCAGCCATTTCAGAGATTAGCCGGAACAAACAGACAGACAGACAAAAATTGTAAAAAATGTTATTTTGGTGTATGTACCGTATACATATTCATATGCATGTAGTAAAAAAACGGTTATTTCAATATTACAAACAGACAATCCAATTTTATTTATTTGTATAGATGAGCCAACACAATTGTAAAAAGTTACTGATTTAGTTGGCAAATTTGGCAATAAACTACAACGTGAATTGACTTTAGTAAATTTATAATATTCTATGTGGATTTATCATAGGTTTTTTTTTCTTCTTAAAATTAGGGGATTTGATTTTAATCTGTGTAGTTCGGAAGAGAACGGACTTATACGGAGATCCGATGTCTAAGTGGTTTTGAAGACAGTTACTCATGGGATTATCAATCCGAAGCGACAGTTAGCAAGTCATGTCTATAACCATTAATTATTTTCGTTTGGCAACTAAGTTTACAGCATGCGAATTAAGAATTCAACCGAGTATTTATGACACATTAGAACTACTGTTATAACAGACAATACAAACAGCTGAAACCTCCTTTGACGACCTCCGTAGCGCAGCGCGTGCGCTGTTGCATTTTAAAGTCGGAGGTCCTGGGTTCGATTCCCGGCTCTAGTCTGGTCTGGTGGGAGGCTTCGACCGTGGCTGGTTACCACTCTACCGACAACGACGTGTCGCCAAGCGATTTAGCGTTGCGGCACGATGTCGTTTAGAAACCAATTAGGAGTATTAGTTTACCCATACCCTAACAGGTTAGCCCGCTACCATCTTAGACCGCATCATCACTTACCATCAGGTGAGATGCAGTCAAGGGCTAAATTGTGGTGAAAAAAAAAAAGCTGGAAACGGCTGGATGCTGCATTCTAAACTAAGTAAGACCAAATGGATGCTTTATTGCAACTTTTATAATTAAAGCCTAACTTTAAACAAACCCATTCCCCAAAAAGTGGGACGTAACGAACTCCGAGGTGCAGTGAATGCGCTATCAAACTATAAATTTACAATTCCTAGGTTCGATTATCGGCTCGACTTTGCTCCAGGAGGAGGCGTCGGCCGTGGCTACTTACCTTACCTTATCTAAAAAGACGTGTCGTCAAGAGATTTAGCGATGCCGCGTGAAAACCAATTATGAGTATGGATTAACCATATGCCCTAAAAGGTTAGCCTGCTACCATCTTAAACTGCATCATCACTTACCGCCTGATGGTAAGTGATGATGCGGTCTAAGATGGTAGCGGGCTAACCTGTTAGGGTATGGGTAAACTAATACTCCTAATTGGTTTCTACACGACATCGTGCCGGAACGCTTAATCGCTTGGCGACACGTCTTTGTCGGTAGGGTGGTAACCAGCCACGGCCGAAGCCTCCAACCAGACCAGACTCGAGCCGGGACCTCCGTCTTTAAAATGCAACAGCGAACGCGCTGCGCCACGGAGGTCGTCAAAAGTCGTTAAAGTGTGCAATAAATAATGATAACAAACAAACCTGTCTCATATCACAGAACATTTCCTTTGCTTGCTGGGCTTTGGCCCTCGCCAGCTGTCGGGCTTCTCCCAGGTCGGCCAAGGCCTGCACAGCTCCGGCGACCAGTTGCAGCCTCCTGGCTAAAGCGTCGGCATCGGCTTGTAAGGCTCTGGAGCCAGTTTCGGCTGCAACCCTCGCGGCCAGGGAACGCAGTTCCGCTACGCGAGCTTCTTGTTCCAAGCATGCCTGTGACAGAATGTGTGTGTTACAATTTGTTTGTTTAAATTCAAATTCAAAATAATCTCTATTCAAATAGTCCTTAAAAAGGCACTTTTGACGCGTCAATAATTTACACAGTAGTTATTTCATGGTGATAACTATATTCGTAAACTTAAAACTAAAGCTATGAGGGTTCCAAACGCGTCCCGTTCTAAGAAGAAGCCCACAATAAACTTAGCCGGGGTTTTTCTTTTTTTTTCGTTATCACCATCTCACATAATGAATAAATTTTCTTCACAGAAAAACCAAGTTTATGTAGGTACCTTAATTTTACATTGACTTCTAAAGAGTTTAAGGTTCAACTCTTTATTTCCGCCGATTTTTTTTATTTGCGACGGTTTTTCTTGGCTGGTGAGGTTCTAAGTTCGATACGCGTGTGAATTTATTGGTTTTTCTGTGAAGGAAATTCCGGTCAGAAAATTTCACTTAATAAAAATACGCTAATCTGTCGAACCCGGCTTCCATTGAGTGGTAATAACCTTTAAAGTCAATTTGAGACAAATTGGAGAAGGAAAACTAACGCTTACTAATACAATAATATACGTAATAAAATATTTACCTACATGAAATATTTCGCCTAATTAGGATAGCGGTAATCATAATAAGAACTAATTGAAATATAAGATAAGATTAGATAAATACTCTTTATTGCACACAAACTTTTGAGAACCAACAATACAAAACATTTAACACATAAGTATGCAAAGGCGGTCTTATTGCTTCAGCAATCTCTTCCAGACAACCCTTGGGGAAAGAATTAATTAAAAGATGAGAGTAATTGCGCAATTATAAACATAAAATAAAATATCAATAAAATATATACTTTTATATATATAAATAAATATAAATAGAAATATAGTTGCAAATTAAATGTTTAAAAGACAGAAAAGAAAGAAGGTTTAAACAAATTCTATCATCTCTTAGAGAGAGATCACAACTCTCTATTTCGCTCCTTATCCTTTAATTTGTGATAGAGCTTGCCGCATGGTACGTGTTGACCGTTAGACAGTCTGGTTCATGTCAAACCCAACGCTCGTTAATATTTATTGATTCCATTACATCGGCGCCATTCAATACACATTTCATACGTAGGTATTTATGATAATGCAGGCCGACTCGATCAATGAGAGAGCGTTCTAAACACGGATATTTTGCGGAGCTATAGACATAACGTCATTCATAACGACTAAGCCAAAGATCTTATTTTTTACACACTACAAGTTAGCCCTTGACGGCTATCTCACCTGGTGGTAAGTGATGATGCTGTCTAGGATGGTAGCGGGCTAACTTGTTAGGAGTATGATAAACCCTTCCTAATTGGTTCTTCGACATCGCGCCGGAACGCTAAAATCGCTTGGCGACACGTCTTTGTCGGTAGGGTGGTAACTAGCCACGGACGCAGCTTCCCAGACTCGAGCCGGGAATCGAACCCAGGACCTCCAACTTTATAATGCGACAGCGCACGCACTGCGCCACGGAGGTCGTCAAACTTGTTAGGAGTATGGTACGCCCATCCTAATTGGTTTCCTCGACATCGTGCCGGAACGCTAAATCGCTTGGCAGCACGTCTTCGTCGGGTAGTAACTAGCCACGGCCGAAGCCTCCCACCAGATCGGAGAGTTTTCAGAAATTTTGAAGTTCTAAATTGTATCCGTCAGGGACCGAACCAAGGACCACAATAACACCACAGCGGCCATCACTGCGCCAGGGAGTTGCATAGCTTTCACTAAAATCGCTCAGTGACTCTGAATTTTATTACAACAGTCATGTCCTTGCAGCGATATAAAAGAACTTCCAACTTTCTTGTGCCCTTGCCGAAATTAAAGTGAAAGTCTTTAGATATGAAAACATTTTTATTTGAATCCATCTGTATTAATTGATTTTAAGGTATCTTACCGGATCTTTTAATATCGCGTTATTCTTTTGATGGATATAATAATGACAAATTAGCTATTTACAATTTTATAGCGGTGATAGCCTAGTGATTAGGACGTCCGCTTTCTAATCAGAGGTCGGAGTTTCGATTTGAGGCACGCGCCTCTAGTTTTCGGAGTTATGTGCGTTTTTAAGCAATTAAAATATCACTTGCTTCAACGGCGAAGGAAAACATCGCGAGGAAACCTGCACGCCTGAGAGTTCTCCATAATGTTCTCAAAGGCGTGTGAAGTCTGCCAATCCGCACATGGCCAGCGTGGTGGACTATGGCCGAACCCTTCTCATATTGAGAGGAGACCCATGCTCTGCAGTGAGCTGGCAATGGGTTGATCATGATGATAGAAGTTCATATCCTTAGATATCATATTCATATACACAAAATAAATTTAATATATAGAAGCAGGTACTTTTATATGAAACGACGTAATATTTCGTGTATGTTTTTTTTTTATCCACTACAAATCAGCCCTTGACGGCAATCTCACCTGATGGTAAGTGATGATGCAATCTAAGATGGTAGCGGGCTAACCTGTTAGGGGTATGGTAAAGCCATACTCCAAATTGGTTTCTACACGACATCGTGCCGGAACGCTAAATCGCTTGGCGACACGCCTTTGTCGGTAAGGTGGTAACTAGCCACGGCCGCAGCCTCCCACCAGACCAGACTCGAGCCGGGAATCGAACCCAGGACCTCCAACTTTATAATGCAACAGCGCGCGCGCTGCGCCACTGAGGTCGTCAACAAATGAAAGTGAATGTAAAGAAGAACACGTTATATTTAAAGAGAGACGATTTATTAACTATAGAAAACTATTGTGAAAGTGCCTATATAAGTATGTACTGTTGAAAATGTCACCTTGATTCAGTTATTTTGCTGCGTTGCAACCTGCATTCAGTTTGCTCAGATCAGTTAGAACATTTGTCTGACTAGACACTTACTGTTACCAGATCGATAATCTAGTAACTAACTTTATACTCGTATTTTGGCACAAGTTCTGAATAGCTTTAAAACACACATAACTCCGAAAAGTTAGAGGTGTATGCCTGGGATCGAGCCCCCGACCTCTGATTAGAAGGCGGAGGTCCTAACCACTAGGCTATCACAGCTATGAATTTCTATGAATATTCTCAAATAATAGATTTCAAATTCTTTAACATTATTGTGTTAGATAGATAGATAAACTCTTTATTGCACACTACAAACTAGAATTCAAAATAAAAAAAAACAAAATTAAAATAAAATAAAAAACAAACATAATGCGCAAAGGTGGTCTTATCGCAAAAAAAGATACTAGATTACTTACACGGATATTACTAAGGCAGGGCTTGTATTTAGTTGAAAACTGAATTTGTGTAACATTTTAAAGATAAATTTGTAATATTAAAGGTGTATTACACCCCCTGTATTCACTACTAAAAGGGGTAGCATTTGACATTGTTTTTAGGATAGAGCTCTGAAGACTAGGATCTGACGACAAGGCTTTGACTGGGATGGCAATTAACTTAAATAGTTAAATTAATTATTAGATTATACTTCAGATATTTACTTTAAATCTTACAGAGTAGCCATTTTGGAGGCAATAATAAACTGGAAAATACTTTCTTCGATACGAGTCGTTAAAAATCGTGATGGTACGCAGTGCTTTCATGCACACATGAAAAGCACGTTACTGTGCCCAGTATAAAATTAGATACAGCAAACTAAAATAATTTGAAGAGAAATTTATCGCAGTGTATTAAAGAATGAACCAAAATCGTTCAAAGGCGAAGCAATAAGTTAAAAGCAAATTATAATTAGACGCGTGCGTGCGTGTAACGTGTTTAATATTTACAGCTGCGCTCAAACGGGTTTGAAAATAAACCGGCTTTTCAGGCGACGTCTTTCATTAAATTCCAGACCCGAAATATATATAACACTAGCGGACCCGTCGTACAGGACAACTAGGTATCATCATCATCATGATCAACCCATTACCGGCTCACTACAGAGCACGGGTCTCCTCTCAATATGAGAAGGGTTCGGCCATAGTCCACCACGCTGGCTGTGCGGATTGGCAGGAACTCTCAGGCATGCAGGTTTCCTCACGATTTTTCCCTTCACCGTTGAAGCAAGTGATATTATAATTGCTTAAAAACGCACATAACTCCGAAAAGTTATAGGTGCGTGCCCGGATTCGAACCGCCGACCTCTGATTAGGAGGCTGACGCCCTAACCACTAGGTTATCACTGCTTCGCATTATACAACTAGGTATATTACAAATAAAAATTTAATTAAATAAAACAAATTATAATTGCTTTTGGACCGAAAAAACACAACAACACGACAACATTGAGACACAAAAAAAATCATCAAAATTGGTCCAGCCGTTAAGGAGAACTTCAGTACACACGCACAGAAGAAATATGTATGTTTTGGTGAAAAAAAAAATTATTTTACTTTAAACTAAGACTGTTCTCTTAGACAGTCAAATAGTCAGTGAATATTAGTATACCTACTTTATGGTACAAATTAAGAGTTTCCTCTATAGTCCGTGAGATAGAATGTAATTCCACACGTCTCGTAAAGTAGGTTATTAGGTAATATGGCTAATATAACATTAGGTATCTAATATTGTTGCATTACGTGTTACGAAACACAGCGTTTCCTGTTCCACGTGACCATTATTTTCATCTACCAAACGTCCAGAGACTTTTATAAAAGCATTCTTTAATAAGCGAATGTTTTGAAAGCAAATTTAGAGTCAAAGTTAAGAAAAGGTACACAAATGGTACCTAAAAACCTTAAAAAGAAGTCCTTACAGTACGTCTTAAGTGAATCATAAGGGAGCTTCGCCACACCTCTTTATCGATCATGGCTCAGTTTGAATGTTTACGCGCAAGGGCGCGCCGCAATTAAAACTATTCTACCACCGCTGAATGACTTATAAATGTCTTAGACAGGACTGTTATAATTCGCTTTTAATAATAACTACAAGTGGAATATTTTCAAGACTAAAATAAAAAGCCAGTTAATGGATTTTTGGGTGAGCGAAAATCCAAGAAATCAAATCCTCCTCAAATCCTCAAATTGACGACCTCGGTGGCTTAGCGCGTGAGCTGTTGCATTATATTGAAAGTCCTGGGTTCGATCCCGGCTTGAGTCTGGTCTGGTGAGCTTTGGCCGTGGCTACCTAGCGACAAAGACGTGTCGCCAAGCGATTTAGCGTTCCGGCGCGATATCCCTAATAGTTATTTTAGGTAATCTCCTTTCTTTTCTTATTCTTTAAGTCTTTTGTGTTTCTGACTGGACGAAGAAAATCCATTTATATTAATGTCTGTTAATAGTTACGGTTTATATAATAAAGTCAAAGCTTTTTTTTTATACACCACAAGTTAGCCCTTGACGGCATCTCACCTGATGGTGGGGTCTAGGATGGTAGCGGGCTAACCTGTTAGGGGTATGGTAAACCCACGCTCCTAAATGGTTACTACACGACATCGTTCCGGAACGCTAGATCGCTTGGCGACACGTCTTTGTCGGTGGGGTGGTAACTAGCTACGGCCAAAATTTTTTTCTGTGTTCCCCTATAGTAGCCTTATTTTAAGAGTACAGTTTAACAATAATTCCCGATAAGTTTTTGTATTATATTCCCCTATAGAAGCCTTATTTTAAGAGTACAGTTTAACAATAATTCCCGATAAGTTTTTGTATTATATTCCCCTATAGAAGCCTTATTTTAAGAGTACAGTCTCAGTAACAATAATTCCCGATAAGTTTTTTTATTGGAATTCTGTAAAATGTATCCACCAGTTAAGAGTTAATCAACTGATAACCAAAGTTATAGTAACAGTTAAGTCAGTTAATATTTATTCCTATTTTATTGTATAGGACACTAGGTAGTAAGTACCACAATAATATAGTTATAAATAGCTATTTGCACACGTTACGAAATTACCAGGCTCATTGAAAGTACGTCAGATAGCGAAGTTCATTGAATCCTTATCAAGCCTTTAACGAATTTGCATATAATGGTTATTAAATATCAACAAATAAAATTCAGTAAAATCAATTGATCTTTAACCTAGCATCAACTATAAATAGAGAATATTTATACGGTTATATTATAATTAATTTTTATGGCGTTTTATCCCTTTTAAAATTTGAATTTCCTCGAAGTATTAAAGCGGCCATATGGGTTGAAGCATTTCATGTAATATTTTCATATCTACCTGTTTACCAAATATCATTCTGTACCAGCTTGATTGACTACTTGGGTACTCCTAATTATAAACATAGTTATAGTAAATTAAAATTGACACCCAGAGATCAAAGGCAAACTTTTTTTTTTTGTTTTATGGCTTTACACAGATTAGCCAATGTCAAGTTTATTATTTTATTAGTTCTCTCTTTTTATGGCTTTGCACAGACTAGCCAATGTCAAGTTTATAGCAATGTAGAAGATAGGGAGAAATGGCGGGAAACTTCGCACTTCGGAAACCCTTCAAACCCTTCCCAAATCAATACCTGTTAACCATTCAGAAAACAACTACACAAACGACACCAAAACTGTCCACGACACAACCAACACCAGTCCTTTTCAAAATTAGCCAACAAACATTAATTCAAGAAAAGCGTGAAAAAACCGCGCCCGCCATATACGAAGTCTCCGGCCTTTCTCAAATCAAATTCTTGAATATCAAAAGATTTGTTCGTTCTAAATTTAATTTCAGTATAAATGAAAAACAAAAGATACTGGCAGTTGTAAACTGAAAGATTCCGTGATATTATATATTAAATTAAAATATCACTTGCTTCAACGGTAAAGGAAAACATCGTGAGGAAACCTGCACGCCTGAGAGTTCTCCATAATGTTCTCAAAGGCGTGTGAAGTCTGCCAATCCGCACATGGCCAGCGTGATGAACTATAGCCAAACCCTTCTCTTGTAGAGAGGAGACCCGTGCTCTGTAGTGAGCCGGTAATGGGTTGATCATGATGATGATATATTAAATATATTATACACATATATTATATGCAACTCTGCACGGTAAATTATGCAAAAAGCCGGCTCGATGCGGTTGCGAGGTCTGCGAAGGCAGGAAAGCTGCCCTTGGCAAGTTAGCGCTTCGCTAATTATGGGCATTGTTATGGGCCTACGAATTTCAGTTGTTTTCACAATTAGCAGCGCCGATACAGCGCCGGCCACACGCGGCTCCGACTGGGTTACGTCACAACGCTATATAATGTACCTACGCATATTATACATATATGCTTATTAAGATTTAATACCTCAAAATTCGATGTCACACTTTTTTTAATACACTCATCATCATCATGATCAACCCTTTACCGGCTCACTAAAGAGTACGGGTCTCCTCTCAATATGAGAAGGGTTTGGTAATTGTCCACCACGCTGGCCATGTGTGGATTGGCAGACTTCACACGCCTTTGAGAACATTATGGAGAACTCTCAGGCGTGCAGGTTTCAACACGATGTTTTCCTTCACCGTTGAAGCAAGTGATATTTTAATTACTTAAAAATGAACATAACTCCGAAAAGTTAGAGGTGCGTGCCCGGATTCGAACCGCCGACCTCTGATTAGGAGGCTGACGTCCTACCCACTAGGCTATCACAGCTCGAGCTTATGATTATGATTGTGAAATAAATAATTATTATTAGTGTATAAAAGTAGCGGTGGTAGCCTAGTGGTTAGGGCGTCAGTCTGCCAATCCGCACATGGCCAGCGTGGTGGACTATGGCCAAACCCTTCTCATATTGAGAGGAGACCCGTGCTCTGTAGTGAGCCGAGAATGGGTTGATCATGCATAATCATAATAGATACATACCTAATAACAATAAATGCATAAACACTTATATTATTAGGATCACTACTGGATTCTGTCCTTGCTAGATTTTGTCAATATGTGTTGAGGACAGCTAAACACTACAAGTTAGCGCTTGACGGCAATCTCACCTGGTGGTAAGTGATGATGCAGTCTAAGATGGTAGTGGGCTAAACAGTTAGGGGTATGGTAAGCCCACACGCCTAATTGGTTTCTACTCGACATCGTGTCGAAACGCTAAATCGCTTGGCGACACGTCTTTGTCGGTAGGGTGGTTACTAGCCACGACCGAAGCCTCCCACCAGACCAGTCTCGGGCCGGGAATCGATTCCAGGACCTCCAACTTTATTGGTCTGGTGGGAGGCTTCGGCCGTGGCTAGTTACCACCTTACCGCCAAAGACGTGTCGCTAAGCGATTTAGCGTTCCGGCACGATGTCGCGTAGAAACCAATTAGGAGTGTGGGCTTACCATACCCCTAACAGGTTTGCCCGCTACCATCCTAGACTGCATCATCACTTACCACCAGGAGATAGCTGTCAAGGGCTAACTTTTAGTGGATAATTGGATGGTGGTGGATATTAATGTTCTTATTGTCCCCTTATAAATGGATTTTTGTAGGTTATTGGAATTCCAAAATATTTTATCACATAAGTAGAGAGGTGAAGTAGGTATGCGATCTTTGCTTAGAGTTGGTAGATTATTTGAATAGGAAGTTGCTATAACCATAATTGTAAACTGCGTACATATCGTTTAAAAACATCTATAAAGGTAGGTGATGTCATGGTGTATGCGACTTTTAGAATAATCCACGGTTCACGGAAAACCACGGAAAAACAATATATTATTATGTTGATTAAATATTACTGTAATATTAATTAATATATCCTACTAGTTACCCGTGACATCTTGTACAGTATTAATAATTAGCGAGCACTTTTAAATTCTCCTAATTAAAGCAAAAAGTTCGTTTTAAATATTTCCAGTCTTTCTGAAAAGATAATTTAAATTCTTCAATTTTTTTTTAAAAAACACGGCTTCGGGTTACTGTTATTTGGAAGATTTTTTTTTACCCGTTATATCTTACACCATGTTAACAATTAGCGAGCACTTTTAAATTCTTCTAATTAAAGCCAAAAGTTCGTTTTCAATATGTCCAGTCTTTCTGAAAAGATAATTTAAATTCTTCAATTTTTTTTTTTAAATCACGGCTTTGGGTTGCTTTTATTGGGAAGATTTTTTTACGACATCACAGACAAACACTGCTAATTGTTTTTTATTTGTATTAGTAATATGTACCAAGGTAGTGGTTAACAATTACAAATGACCTTGTCAAGGTAAAGACAAAATGTTGGCGATTAAGTAAACTTTGTATGGTAATTAATCTTTTGGATTCAAGGTAGGTATTTAGAGGAAACAACAAAGTGAATTAACCCAACAAGACTGGGCTCTGAAAATTGCAATAATAAATCTAAATGCTATTAAAAGTTTTAAACTAAAAGAAAACATTAAGAACGGTATTCCGTACATTATAATATCGTTACTACAGCGTGATGGGTCTAAACTCCATCATCATCATCATCATGATCAACCCATTGCCGGCTCACTACAGAGCAAGGGTCTCCTCTCAATATGAGAAGGGTTTAGCCATAGTCCACCACGCTGGCCATGTGCGGATTGGCAGACTTCACACGTCTTTGAGAACATTATGAAGAACTTTCAGGCGTGCAGGTTTCCTTACGATGTTTTCCTTCACCGTTGAAGCAAGTGATATTTTAATATTTTTTAAACGCACATAACTCCGAAAAGTTAGAGGCGCGTGTCCGGATTCGAACCGCCGACCTCTGATTTGGAGGCTGACGCCCTGACCACTAGGCTATCACCGCTTCGACTTAAACTCCATATCTCCCGTATATATTAAATCAAACGTAACGGCCGGTAGTATGCCCGATTAGTTTCGAGCCCATTCGGAGCCCTTAATCATGAGAGCGATCATGTGAAACAATTTTGCTCCGTTCCTATGAATTTCATTTGATATGAATTATTTTTACTTAAAATAGTTGTGAAGTATCTCTGTCAGCTATAAGAAGGTTACCGATTAATAAAATCTTTGACTATTAGTCGATAATTAATACATGTATAAAAAGACTTCCCGCTTCAACAAAAATATACTATAACGTATAAGATATAAAAACTTGTATCTTATCAACATTCGTAGATAATAATACAAATTCATTGTCAAAAATACTAAAACATAAACCTTCATCACTGATAAGATAGCCTACATAATAAATGGATCTCTTATTAACATAGGTAATCTTAAAACTAGCTATCTATAAAAAAATAAACCTGAAGGTCTTTTTTTGTGTATGTCATATGTTTGACTGAGTTGATCTTTTTGTCTGGTCAGGTCTGGTGGAAGACTTCGGCCGTGGCCAGTTACTATCCTGCCGATAAGGACGTGTCGCCAAGAGAACGATAAGTTCTAGTACAATGTCGCGTATTAATGAATTAGAGGTTTGGGTTTAATTAAAATACTATACAGCAAGTTAACTGCATCATCAAGATAAAAAAGCAACAGTAGGTCTGTTGCTTTTTTTTCTTCTTTCGAAGTTAAAATATTTGTATGGATGAAACCTCACTCAGTAAATAATTTGCCTTCATTGATTTGGTGATTCATCAAAATTTGATGTACGTGAAACAATCCTAAAGATTTGTTATCATTTATTTCATTTGCTGCATTTTTTTTATTTACTTTTTCAACCGCTAGGGCATAATTATCTATATGCAAGCCGGTGTCATATTATGTGACACATATTTGACCTTAGAGAGAATATTATCACTCACCTCTTGAAGTGACATGTTGTGAATCAATTACAGCACGTCTGCCACATATTTCTTATCAGATAGCATATCACATAAATCACAAAACAACGTGTCACTTTGGCATTATCCGCACTATTTTCATTTGTTTTCCACTTCACTTCGATACTTTAAAATATACCCGCAAATAAAACTGTTGTAATAATTTTAGTTTAATAATATCGTCATGTTAAGGGGTTTTCATAGAATGTATGTCACATAACCTTTGCACTAACAAAAAAAAAAAACTATCTAGAACAATTATTGTAAGTCCGAAATTATAACGTCCATGATGAATTTAAAAAATTATTGTTATCTGACTTGAATTTTTTTTTGTATTTTAATACATGAACGACTATTTTTAAGCTGTATGGTCTGCGGACTTCGTCAGATGTTAATTTAAAAAAAATCAGATAAGTACTTAACAGATCGCGTATAGTTTGTATCAAGCGTGCGTTCTTCAGCTGAACAAAAATAAAAGCGTGTGTACTACGGACGCGTGCTAACCGTTACCAATTTATTATCCGACTGACGCCATTTTAACATAAACAATGAACTGCTCCTAAATGCGGAATTGTATATTTCAAATTTGGAACATTGCACATGCACTCATGGCCGCGTCCGAAGGTCGGCAAGTGCAACTAGGACTGTTGCAACCTGTCTGGTAACTTGATCCAGTAACTTACTTAAGTCTAGTAAACCGATCCAGTAACTCCCTTACTAAGTCAAGGGTGTTAAACCGCAAACATAAATTATTTTTTTTTCCTCTTATTATGGTTTTCCACTGATTAGCCAATGTCAAGTTTATTATTTTATTAGTTCTCTCTTTTTATGGCTTTGCACAGATTAGCCAATGTCAAGTTTATAGCAATGTAGAAGTTAGGGAGAAATGGCGGGAAACTTCGCACTCTGCGGACACGGCTCCCTCAAACCTTTCCCAAATTAATACCTGTTAACCATTCAGAAAACCAGCCACTACACAAACGACACCAAAACTGTCCACGACACAACCAACACCAGTCCTTTTCAAAATTAGCCAACAAACATTAATTCAAGAAAAGCGTGAAAAAACCACGCCCGCCATATACGAAGTCTCCCGCCTTTCTCACATAAATTATTGTTGTTTTTTTTTTTTTTTTTATTTATTGTAATTGTCAGTTACAGATATGGTTATCTGTGGTTATTAGTGGTTATTATTGCTTTACCGGGGGGTTTGGCGATCATGAAGCTCAGCCTGAAAGAATAGAACTTGGGCTCGACGTCTGGGGAACGTCTCCTGTGAGACTAGGACCTCGACTTAGGGTGACGTTGGGACTTGTAGGGTTTGTAGGACTGGTGTAGCAGTCCAAGCGCCCCCGTGACCGTGGATGAGACCCACGTCCGGATGACGTCAGAGATCGGGGACCTCATCGTCTCGTCAGCGAAGACGCTGTGTTCTGTTGTGTGACATGTGTGTATGACCTACCTGGGAATTGTTTTTTCTAAATTTCACGAGAACTTTATACGAGTAGACTAAGTACCGAATTTAATAGGTATAGTTTTGAGTACAGCTAATTACAAAACTTGTTTAGAAACTGATGCCTATCTTTTTTTTCTTTTTTTTTATCCACTACAATTTAGCCCTAGACGGCAATCTCACCTGATGGTAAGTGATGATGCAGTCTTAGATGGTAGCGGGCTAAGCTGTTAGGGGTATGGTAACCCACACTCCTAATCGGTTTCTACGCGACATCGTGCCGGAACGCTCAATCGCTTGGCGACACGTCTTTGTCGGTAGGGTGGTAACTAGCCACGGCCGAAGCCTCCCACCAGACAGACCGTAATAAGTAGAATGTATCTTGTGTAAAATACATTCTACTTAATAAAATAACTAGCTAGGGTAACTTGCTGACAGACCTGCTGATCTGAGAAAACCAAAAAACTAATGTTTAAAATAATAAAAAAACATCCTCTTCAAATTCATTGCGAAAACATCATGATAGTAAAATCTTTAACGATGTCAAACCAGCTAAATAAATACACAGAGCATTTGACTGGGCGAGTGCAAAGTTTAACAAATAATAGTCATAGCTGTAAATTAAACTCAATCAATCGATTTGATGGATATCAAACAGAAGAATTCCGTCAATTAAATTGCGTTAGAATTTATTATGCCACTCCCCTATTTCACGGACTAGATAAACATCAACTAAAATGGCGAAACACTTAAACGCCAAAATGAACCAAAACATTTCTTCAGAATATTCTTAGAATATTTTTGACTGATATAGACTATTTTGAACTGAAGTGGTGTATTATTTTTAAGACTAGCTGACGCCCGCGACTTCGTCTGCGTTGAGTTAGTGTGTTCGTTTGTCTTTCAATCACGAAGCAATAGATTACTAACCCGAATTACTTAAAATAATTACAGGATAAACATTAAAGTATCTCCTTTCTAAAAAAAAAGAATGAGTGAAATCGGATATTGATTCTTTGGTGGGAGAAGTTGTGGGAGGCGCCCGAGACATGATGGCAGGCACAGACAGTACTTGGACATTGCAACATTACTTTATTTTTTTTAAATAAAAGACTTTTTCTAAAATAAAAGTAGCCTAAGTTACTCCTTATTACACCAGCTACCTGTCCCTTTAAAATCGGTCCAGCCATTTCAGAGATTAGCCGGAACAAACAGACAGACAGACAGACAAAAATTGTAAAAAATGTTATTTTGGTGTATGTACCGTATACATATTCATATGCATGTAGTAAAAAACGGTTATTTCAATATTACAAACAGACACTCCGATTTTATTTATTTGTATAGATTGTTCCTGGAGTGGATAGTCACTGTTACCTTTACTCACATTTTCACACAAACGAATCATGAATAATCAAACCTAAATTATGCATACGACAAACTTGGTCGCTTCGGGCGCACTGGTGTTACATTAATGACCTTGAATTTTCGCGCGTTTTTTATCTATATCTGACTCAGAGCGAGAAATCTGAATAGGTATTTCGTTTTAATTTGTATATTCGTTTTTATTTTTCAGTCGGACGTTTTCGATTTTGGAGTCGTAATTTTTGTAAATAAATAAAAATATCAATTTCGCTCGCTTTCGACGTCCACCCGGATGGACGCCGGCAGAGCTACTGGCTTGTGGTTGGCTGGAACGCCTTATCACACTGGCTGTTATCACTAATTAAGTAAATG
This sequence comes from Lasiommata megera, assembly GCA_928268935.1. Taxonomy (NCBI): domain Eukaryota; kingdom Metazoa; phylum Arthropoda; class Insecta; order Lepidoptera; family Nymphalidae; genus Lasiommata; species Lasiommata megera. The sequence goes on along the minus strand of OV743315.1, from coordinate 16,999,845 downwards.
CATTTTCGTCGGAGTTAATTACGGCTTTTCGCTTTATTCAGGTGATAAGTTTCGGATAAGGCTTAGCCTAATGTTACAGTTTTATTAATAGGTGCTAACCAAACTATTGACCTCATTTAAAAAATTTCATTATTTTTTTATAATGACTAGCTAGATTCACTACATTACCAGTACCTACATGTTTATCATTCTTTGGTAAAACATGGCTGTCTTATAAATAGCTGTACCCATACTTATTCATCATCATCATCATGATCAACCCATTACCGGCTCACTACAGAGCACGGGTCGGGTCTCCTCTCAATATGAGAAGGGTTTGGCCATAGTCCACCACGCTGGCCATGTGCGGATTGGCAGACTTCACACGCCTTTGAGAACATTCTGGAGAACTCTCAGGCGTGCAGGTTTCCTCACGACATTTTCCTTCACCATTGAAGCAAGTGACATTTTAATTTCTAAAAACGCACATAACTCCGAAAAGTTAGAGGTGCGTGCCCGGATTCGAACCGCCGACCTCTGATTAGGAGGCTGACGCCCTAACCACTAGGCTATCACCGCTTACTTATTATTCATACAATAATTAAACAACGAATTAACGTTTTGTTAAGCTTTTATGAATTAATGATTTTTCCATTTCTTTTTTCAATAACTATTACCTATGTGAAAAAGTCAGTAATAATAATCGATATGATGTAAAACATAGAATCTTGTACACCATGTCGAATAACTTGTCCTTTCTAATCGATTTTCGATGGAGCCCATGGTTTAATTTGGGTAAACAAATTAGTTGTGAACTCGATATTCTTTTCACACGGTTAAACCAATAATCGAATTGAGAAGCGAATTAATAACTGTACTTTTATACTATTTTATATTCACTAATTTTGTTCATCTATTTAAGCAAAACGAGATGATGGTACCAATTATGTTGAACAAAAGTCTCTAAACTAAATTATGTAGATAAGACTAAATAGTGTTATCCTTCTCAACATAAAACATTGTGATAAAGACAGAACTACACTTTAGTTTAGTTTAAATATATGTGTACAACATAATCACTATTATTACCAGCATTCCGTAGTAATATTGGTAAAGGTAAGAAGCGGTGATAGCCTAGTGGTTAGGGCGTCAGCCTCCTAATCAGAGGTTGGCGGTTCGAATCCCCGGGCACGCACCTCTAACTTTTCAGAGTTATGAGCATTTTTAAAAATTTAAAAGATCACTTGCTTCAACGGTGAAGGAAAACATCGTGAGGAAACCTGCACGCCTGAGTTCTCCATAATGTTCTCAAAGGCGTGTGAAGTCTGCCAATCCGCATATGGCCAGCGTGGTGGCCTTGACGGCATCTCATCTGGTAGTGATGATGCAGTCTAAGATGGTAGCGGGCATATATGGCAGACCCGTACTCCTAATTGATTTCTACGCGACATCGTGCCGGACCGCTAAATCGCTTGGCGACACGTCTTTGTCCGTACTTTCCTACGTTTCAGCTATTAATTAGTTCACTATTTCTATTATAACAAATCTCTTAAGTTGATTATTTTAATCCTATTAGATAATTTAAACGAATACAACAATAATACGTTAATGTTATAATAATATCCATGACCTAATTTAAGTATTAAGTGAAGATGTGGTCGGGTCAATTTACTATCAATCGATATCGTCTTTTCTATTTTGCTATTGTGTTATGCTTTTTTTATACACTACATGTTAGCCCTTGAAGGCAATCTCACCTGATGGTAAGTTATGGTAAGTCTAAGATAGTAAGGCAAACCTGTTAGGGGTTATGGTAAACCAAAACTCCTATTGTCGGTAGGGTTTTAAATAGCCACGGTCGAAGCCTATTAAATTTTTAGACCTATAGATATTGACTAAAGCAAATGATTTAGGACGTATCTTATTTTGAAACTATTTGTGAACGTAATAAAACCTGTAAAAAGCTAACAGTAACATTAGCTCGTAAAAAAATGTTATGAAAAAATGTATTAGTTGTTTGTTTTCAGCAATAATTAAAACAATCGGCTATCTGAAGGCTTTGGCTTTTTTTTTTTTTGAGATAGGTGCCCTCGACGACAATCAGTACCAGAAGGCACTGATGAGGTCTAGGTTGGAGCACGCTTGCCCAGAAAATGCCTATTCACTCTTCCCTTGAAGGAACTAAGGTTATACGTGGCTGGAAACATAGATGCAAAGTGCGTTCCACACCTTAGCGGTTCGATTCAGAAACGATCGATTAGATTGATTATTATTTATTACTAGCTGAGACCAGCGGTTTCACCCGCGTAGTTTTCACGTCCGTGGAAATACCGGGATAAAATATTGCCTGAATACAAATTGCAAATTGACTCTTTGAAATTAGGAACACACCTACATTTCTTAGACAACACTGAGTGATTATAATTTAATATGAACTAAATTAAATAGCAATAAAGTTCAAATTGACTCCACATTTTATTTAGAAAACGTTTATATAGGAAAAAGAAAAGGGCTGTTTTTAGGGTTTTCCCGGCAATTATTCGATTTTTTTTTCACTTTTTAAACCTTCCCTAGACCTCCACGAACATTTTAAGACCAAGATAAGACAAATTCGTTCAGCCGTTCTCGAGTTTTAGCGAGACCAACGAACAGCAATTGATTTTTATATATATAGATACATAGCCTAATAGCTCATAGCTTTAGTTAACATAGCCTCATAGCTTTAGTTTTAAGTTGACGAATGTAGTTATCACCATCAAATCACTACTATGTAAATTATTGACGTGTCAAAAGTGCCTTTTAAAGGACTATTTGAATAAAGATTATTTGAATTTCAATTGAACATCTGGCGTTGACAACTGCGTAATCTTGGTTTGCCAATATGCCTAGTAACAGGTTTATGGTTAGGATAACGCAAATCGGTGGTATTTACATTACACGGTGTCTAAGCCGTTGTGTAAACACAGAGGCGTGTGAACCCGGGCCTGCCTCGTTATAACTACATTAGATGATTTACAAACAGTCTTTTTCGTACGCTAAACCGACAAATTGCCTTAGGCATAGGCTAACCTGTTAGGGGTATAGTAATCCCATACTCCTAATTGGTTTCTACGGGAGATGTCTTTGTCGGTAAGGTGGTGACTGGCCACGGCCGAAGCCTCCTACCAGACCAGGCTTGAACCGTGTATCGAACCCAGGACCTTCAACAGTATAATGGGACAACGCACGTCCTGCACCACGGAGATTGTCAATTTTTGTTTTATGTAACAGATTTCCTATTTTACTAAGTATTAAAGTTTACTTTAAGACGTTTTTTTTTCGGACTGTCTATTAGCTGTACAAACCCCTTTGGTTGCCACAGCGTAACCGGGCTGTTTGGCGAGCTTCGAAAAGAACCTCTGCCAGAAGAAATTTTTAGCCCTAGGGCTCGAAGAAACTAAGGGAACGACTGCCTAAGGGCCGCCTCCTTTGAGGCCGAACCTCGGCTTAGGCGACGTTTGGGGTAACGGGGGGGTCGGACGGTGTGTTTTAAGACGTTTACTCTGTTCCAATACCAGTTACACTCCGAAAGAGATCTTGGAGTTGTCTCTCAATCAGTTTAAAGTTTATATAAAAAGTAAGCTTATACAAAAGTTAAAAGAATTATGAAAATGATAAAGATGTTTGTTTGTTAATTGTTATTTTACTACTTAACTCTTAAATAATTCTAAGTGACAATGTAAGATTGTGAAAATACGGCTCAGTTTGTTGCACGCTCTGAGACCAAGTTACTATCGATGTTGTTTTAAATGTAATTCATTGTATATAACGTTGGCTTCCTGTAATACAAATAAATACTAACCGGGATTAACCAAAATACCCAGCTAAGTTTGTTGTTTCTCTGTAAAACCCTTAAAGGTTTTTAACTCAACCAATATTAGAACGTATATGCAGAGGGCATTAAATATTAATTTTGCGTGCTTAGCGTGGATCAGTTTCAAACCCCAGAAAGACACTTAAGGAGTGAATAGAAAACTATTTATTTTAATTTAAACATTTTGAATTTATTTTAGACGAAGCGTGATCATTATGAAATTTTATATAAAATATAAAAGTTATAAGCGGTGATAGCCTAGTGGTTAGGGCGTCAGCCTCCTAAGCAGAGGTCGACAGTTCGAATCCGGGCACGCACCTCTAACTTTTCGGAGTTATGTGCGTTTTTAAACAATTAAAAATATCACTTGCTTCAGCGGTGAAGGAAAACATCGTGAGGAAACCTGCACGCCTGAGAGTTCTCCATAATGTTCTCAAAAGCGTGTGAAGTCTGCCAATCCGCACATGGCCAGCGTGGTGGGCTATGGCCAAACCCTTCTTATATTGAGAGGAGACCCGTGCTCTGTAGTGAGTCTGTAATGGGTTGATCATGATGATGATGATAAAAGTTATGTCAGATAACTAAACATGTTGCTTCTTTAAACGATTTTCACGGAATCATCAAATATGATTAAATTAAATCTAAACATATAAATATAACATTCTAAATTAAAATTCTTGCTTATCACGTCGGTTAAAAAAAATTGCCTTGTTTTGAAGAGTGTGGCCACTGTACCTTACTGATCAAATGACTCATTGTCTGTATTTTTTGTCAAACGCCGTATTGCGCTGAATTTGCATTCGCATTCCATTTTGATTACACTCCTAAGGCCGCAAATGTCAATGACTTTATGGCGATGAGTAAAACAACTACAGTGGACTCCCGGTAATCCGGCAAACATTATGCAGGGCAGTGTCGGACTATCGAATTTGTCGGATTATAGAGCACTGCCTAAGACCCCTATAGTCCGGATTTTTTGCGAAAGAGTACCTTGTAATCCGACAAATTACATATCTAATGACAAGAATCTCTATATTATACGTACATATGTATGTACTTTGAAGTACAAATCAGACTTAATTTATGTAAGTCGAATTTAGTAAATTAAATAACAATTGAGAGCTTACGTTTTATTATAAAATTAAGCATAAATGCACATACATATCTACCAAAATAATCAAGAATTATTAATCAAAATCATGTAGTGAATACTATATCAAATTATGAAGCTTTGAAATATTCATCAATTTTTTTTAGTCGTCAAGTAGTAATTCTAAGTCATGTCGGATTACAGGGGGCGCCGGATTAGACAGGGCCGGATTATCGGGGGTCCACTGTATTATGTTTTATAATACACCTTTATGGATATCATATCACGGTTCTGCGTGTATCCAGTGCCTCCCTAAGACTCGCTTGAGGTCTTCATTACATATGGCTAAAGATTTACCAACGCTCTCTCGAACTCACGAGGGTTGAGACCCCAAGTTGTATAGGTTCTACAAACTAAGTCCCTGCTCTTATAATTCTTACTTTGCAACGTGTTCTATGGGTTTATTTGGATCTATACGGATCTCCTTGTAATGAATTTGAACGTGTAACACCTCGAATTCTTTCTTTTGTCCGTATAACTAGTTCTTTTTTTTATTGATTTCGTCATATCACAGTCCTGATCTGTGTGTATCCAGCGGCTTGACTTGAAGACTCGCTTGAGGTCTTCTGTACATATGGTTAAAGGTTTACCAACGCTCTCTCGAACCCACGAGGGTTGAGACACCAAATTCTATAGGTTCTACAAACTAAATGCCCTGCTCTTATAATTTTTACTTTGCAACATATACTCTGTTGGTTTATCTTATATGTTGTTGGATCTAAATATATCTCCTCGTAATTTGAACGCAAAAGTTCAAAGCTTGGTTCACACATCGGATTTTCTCTTTTGCCCGAATAACTATAGGTACTTCCTTACCACGCGCCAGTGAGATGGCATTTACTAGTAGCACCATCTAACTTAATAAAAAAAAACATATGAAAGTTAGAAAAATAGAAAAACTAACCTGGGCTGCCTCAGGAGCGTCGTTAGGTCTGAGAGCGTGGAGGAAAGTCTCGTGGTGGTCAGCGAAGGCACGCACCGCAGCGGCGGCCTCCCGGTACCTCCTCCAGAGATCCACTGCCTTGTGGTACCTGGACGAAAGGATGGAGATAAGTGTATAAAGCAAACAGGAGTATTGATAATCCACTGGGCGAAACATCCTGCAACAGTGTGTAACCTACGTATGTAGTTTTAGTTCGATAACGTCCAAATTTTTAACGTGCAAGATTTGACGTCCTTATCAAATACTCTATTCCGTAAACTTTTCGGCATAAAAAGTACCTATTCCAGGCTCTTTTTGTTCCAATTTTTTTTTTTTTTTTACTCACTACAAGTTAGCCCTTGACTGCTATCTCACCTAGTGGTAAGTGATGATGCAGTCCAAGATGGTAGCGGGCTAACCTGATAGGGGCATGGCAAACCCACACTCCTAATTGGTTTCTACGCGACATCGTGCCGGAACGCTAAATCGCTTTGCGACACGTCTTTGTCGGTAGGGTGGTAACTAGCCACGGCCGAGGCCTCCCACCAGACAAAATTCACTCATTTCCTTGCAAGTCTTTAACAAACATCCATCGAGCCAAACTTCGATTTTATAATAGTAATAAGATGAAATGATGTTTTAAGAAATGTATTATTTTTAAATCCAGTAGGAATTATTTGTCATACAAGTGCACCAATGTGCTTATTCAGGAAATAACGCTTATCTGTCCACAATTTAACAATATCCTTCGAGCGGTTGAACCGTGACTCAAACACCGTAATTATATGCATGTATTAAATTTTGTGACGGTAACTCGTATATTTGCGACCGTCTGTAGTAAAATACTACAAAATTATTGCAAATACTCGATTAGTTGGAGTAAAAATAATTATCTAATATTAGGTACTTCAAAAAGGTGTTTACGTTAACTGCTATGGTATCCAAACTTTTTGGGGCTAAATTAATTAACCACGGACGAGTAGACGAGCGTTCCCGTGACCCAGCCAGCAGACGACGCGAAGAAGCATCAAAAACATATATCTCTAGAGATACGGTCCTACGATAGAGAAACGGTGTTTAGAAAGAAACTCATCGATCAACTATGGCATGATCGGTGAGTCTCCCATCTGAACGGATATGTAGATTGGTTGGTTAATTTCTTTTAATTTCTTTTAGTTTGTAATCTGCCTTAATTGTTTTCTTGTAACCATTTACATGTAAATTTTAATGCCAATGTCGTGTACACTTATAACCGATATGCATACTGGTTAATGTGACGTTTTTGTTTGCTACAATGTATATTATTTTCTATGTATATTGTAAGTGTATCAATAATAAATAAATAAATAGATAGAGGTCCTTGTACGACTCTATGTTAAAGTTTTAAGTTATTGCTACAGAATAAATAAATAAAATAAAGACAAGCAACCTTGCGATGATTTTCCAAACTCTGATGGAACTATCTCTTATTATCATATATTGTTATCTTGTTTTTTTTTTTTCTTTTTTTTTATTTACCACAAGTTAGCCCTTGACTGCATCTCACCTAATGGCAAGTGATGATGCAGTCTAAGATGGTAGCGGGCTAACCTGTTAGGGGTATGGTGAACTCATACTCCTAATTGGTTTCTACACGACATCGTGCCGGAACGCTAAATCGCTTGGCGACACGTCTTTGTCGGTAGGGTGGTAACTAGCCACGGCCGAAGCCTCCCACCAGACCAGACTCAAGCCGGGAATCGAACCCAGGACCTCCAATTTTAAAATGCAAGAGCGCACGCGCTGCGCCACTGAGGTCGTCAAATCTTCATATATAAGAGCAACATTAACAGAACTTACTTGTCACAGAGTTGCGTGAGATTGGTGCACGTGTGCTCATAGGCCGCGGCAGCGTCGTCAATCTCCTTGCGCAACTTGGCTGCTATGCCAGGTTCCGTGCTTGCTTCCAAAGGCAATGCAGCATCCCGCAGCTCTCCCACTAGCTCACCACTCCGTCGCGAGAGAGACTCGTTCAACGTCTGTGAAACATTTTGTATTAGAGTTTTTTTTTTCATATTGGCTTAAATTCACTTCTCATACTGGCTTAAATATTTAAGCCCGGTCATCTATTCATTTATTTATTTTATTATCACATAATTAACCACAACAATGCATTTATATTGCCGACTTAGTTAAATATTATTTATGTACATTGCAATACTATCATGATATGTAGGTACATTAAAATTAATCTTGAGGTACGTAACAATCGTTTTTCTTTTAACATCTGAACCAGGTGAACATCGGTAGACAAGTAATAAATGCCAAGAGTGGGTAGTCTGTATCTTACATAATATGACATATATAAATACATGTCAGAACTAGAAATCTGATCAATATTTGCCATTAAATCAAGATTCCCAGCTTTTAATATATAATATAGTCAAAAAATCTATGCCTCTTCAGAAAACCAATTTCTATAAATGCTCCTAACGTGGAGTCATTAAATTGTGGACTTGTGTGTTTTTTAATCTGATAAATATCAATATATTTTAAATTGAAGACTTTAATAATATGAAATTTCTATTTTACATCATATATAAATATTTATGGTTTGTAAACTTTCATATAATTTTTTATAATATGTGTAAACTTAGTGTTTGTAGCATTATGTATTGGTCGGTATATATTTTTATAATAATTGTGATTAACAAAAGTTGAAATAGAACAATAATAACATACTAAGACAATATTTCGTGGAATAACTAATAATTACATTATATTGATTCGCATTTGATACACCATATCGTGTTTAAAGGCGGATAATTTTGGTGGGATAAATGTATTTACCTCGAGTTTCTCTGTGGCTTTGAGCAAGCGGTCATAATCCACTTGACCTTGGACCGTGAGAAGCTCCACCATATAGTCAGCTTCGCGCACTGCGCCCTGCACCAGTTCCAGCTGTCTCTCGAATCTTCGCCACAAATGCAATTTATTACGTAGTCTCATATTCAGCTCGTTGCAGGCCGTTTCCAATTCCGCGTGTGTTTCCTATTTAAACGTGAAGATTACAGATCATTATTAACATTAAATAGTAAATTTTATAAAAATACTGAAAAGTTGATTGTAAATTAATGACTGCAAAATATATTACAGAATATTTGATGCTTTGAAGCAGTTTATTGAGCATTTTAAAGGCTGTGTTATTATATACCTATTTCCATGTTTAATCCATTATGTATGTGTCAACCAGTAAAAAATAATTTAATTGATTTCCTGTGGCTGATAATTAAGTTGGTTGAATCACATAAAAAAAATTGTATCTATATTAATCAAAGGTATTAAAATACCTGCAAAGCTGAGATGTCTCTCTCCACGCTGACCGGTGATACACAAACGCGTAGACTGATTGGGAGTGTGTGCAATGCTTGCCTTAAGGCAAGAATGTCTCTCCATTGCGACGAAAGATCTTCTAGAAGTTTTTGGCAACTCTGAGAAGCCCTTTCAACTACGTCGCTTCCAAGACGTTCAGCTGATTCACATTCTTCTAATGTTAATCTTGCTCGTCGTTGACTCTTTTGACAACGAGTAATACCATTCTGGACGTGGACGATTTTTTCTTTTAGCAACATACTCCGCTCTAGTTCTTCAGCTATTTGATCGTCCAATAGACCAGACTGGGTCAACAGCGTGCCGAGACGTTCTGATTCAGCAGTAGGTAGTAAACTTAATCTGCCAAGTTCATTCTGTATTCTGTCGATGCGACTGGTCATCACTTGCAGTCGTTCTATGTACAGGTTTAGTTCGTCGTCGTTTTTAATTACTCCCTTCAGGCCATCCAACATCGCCCGCAGCTCTCTCATTTCACCCTCGAGAATATTCAGTTTTTCAGTCGAAGATACATCACGATCAGAAATATTTTGAATTGCAGATGAGTGAATATCACTTATTCTTATTGACAAATCTCGCCACTTATCTTCAATTTTAGAGAAGAATTCACGTTGTACCATTTCATCGGAAATAGGTAGAATTTCTAATGCTTTTTCGAATTGGATTCCTGATTCATTTTTCAAGTTGTTGTGAACTTCATGTTGAGCTTTTAGTTCCCAGAATCGACGAAGGTTGGTAGTAGTTGTAATATTTTCTGGAGTAATGTGCTCTAATTCTTTGTTAGCAATTTTCATCCAGCCTTCAATTCTATCAATGAGGTAGTCATACGTTACCCAATTTTCTTTAAAGGCAGTAAGACGAGTCAATCTGGAGTCAATATCTTCTTGAAGTTTTAGTAACGTATCTAGTGCAATTGAACATTCTATTTCAAGTCCAGAACAAACAATTAATCCTTGAAGTCCTTCAGTTATTGAAAGTAATCGCAGCATTTTTGCGTTGTGGTGTGAAACGTCGAGACTTATGGAGTGATAAAGATTAATGTACTGGTTATGGTCAATCGATGTAACGTTTGTGAGATCTGGGATCCTTTGCTGAGCTACTCTGAGCCACTGTTGTTCTTCTTTCATATCTTGGTTTAAGACGCTCCATCTCGAAGCTGCCAAAGTCATTTGCTGAGCACGTCCAGCAGCTCTATCAATAATAATAGTAGCTCTATCATGCAAAGAATGATGTAAAGATGAATATTTTGCTCTCGTTTCATTATCTAAATTATTTTCCAATGACTCCAGGATAGCTCTACAGTGACTTAAGTTGATGAAGAATTTTCGGTGCTTTTGAATTTCTTCGTGTAAATGATCTAAGTTAGAGACAATGATTTTGCCATCAAGTAGTGCTTCAGCTACATCAGTAATCTGACCGAAATCTTGCAGCGTTTGCTCGTATTCTTCAGACAATGATGACAGTTGTAAAAGACGATCCCTTTCTGTATTGATTGTATTTTCTATTTGCTTAGAATCATCGTTACAGATATATAATATCGAAGGGCATTCCCTTTTTGGGTTCTTTTCTAAAATTTGCTTATAAATTCTAATATATTTTTTAATGGTGTCCAAATTTGCAACATTTTCAATTTCAATTTTATCCAGATCATCTAGCTTTTGCTGTGTAGGTTCTTCACTCAGAATAAATTGATCAATTTGAGATTTTACTTTTTCCACAGCTTCACTTAACTTATTAACATCAACTAAAAATGTGTCCCATTCATTTTCTTGATCTTTTACATTTATTAAACTTTGATCCCTTACACTACTGACAGCATGAACTTGTCGCGTTAATGTTTCTATCAATGTAATTATTTCTTCATTTATTTCTGTAACGTACACAGTTTCTTTAAGGCGCTTAATATATTTTTCTACGTCTTTGACACGTTCCGGTCCAATAGACTGACCCACAGATATGTCTGTTTGAATTTTGTATTGTATTTCTTGTAACCAAATGGAAATAGTTTCAATTACTGTAATTATACACTTTTCCGTTTTCATAGCATCGTTTTTATTGACTGCATCTTTTAATCCATCTAATTCTTTGTTGACAAGTAGGTCATATGATTTCTCAACAGATGGATCAAAAAGTATTGCTGTCATTATATCCTCCGATATGTTCTGAGACTCACTTACTGATTGTGTGCGTTTTTCAAGAGTACTGAGTAATCTAGCTCTACCAGATTTTGGTATAGCTATTGTTTTACAGGGTGAAGGAGACTTAGATTTTGATCGTTGAACGACATCGGAATACGACGGTCTTTGTGGTGCTATATAGCTCTCTTGCTGGAGTATAAGAGGACTAGCTAATTGAGATATACCCTCATCTATTGAGGATGTTTCTTTGCTAGACAAGTCTTCACTGGTGGGAGTTACAGATAGGGATAATTCAGCGTTTATTGGATCTGATAAACTTTCAGGTGACTGAAGCGGTGATTCAACTTTCTTTTTAGGTTTCCTTCTTTTTTGCTTATATGCGTCACCTAGTATAGAAATTTGTTCACTATGGCGCTCGTTTTCAATAAAGCTGTCCGTTACTTGTGGAATAGAAACTTGAGCCCTAAGATGTACTTCATAAGGTTCGTCCGTAGATGTCGATAAGGAATCTTCTGAATAAACTCTTGGAGATGTTTGAATAGTACTGTCAGTTACTGAAACCTCTCTTTTCTCAAGCTCTTTTATAGGTATAAATGCTGGTGATTTGATTTGGTCCCTGGGTGTAGTTTGCTGCGCATTGTCTATGTAATTTACTTCTTTCTGGATCAGATCTAATGATGGGATAACTCCAGTAATTTCATAGTTTTGCCTAGGAGAAGTCTGCTGTAGGGTATCGATGGTTAAAATTTGTTTAACATCCGGTTTTGAGTTTTCATCATAGATTCTTGGTGAAGTTTGTTGAGTGCTATCAACAGTCACAAGCTTTGTATCCAAAACTGGTAGTCCAGGGCTTAGTGGCCTTTTAACTTCTGGCTCAACAATAACATCTATTGAATCAGATTGCGTAGAAGTAGTTACAAGTGATACTTCAGGTGTTTGTATGCTAATTTCTGTTACTTTCTTAGATTTTATTGGTGAAGTTAAAGTTTCTTGATCTATTGTATCTTGTTTGATTGTCTGTATATCACTCTCTATAGTTTGAACTTTAACTTCGGTACTCTTTTCTTGTTTCAAAACTGTTGGCAATGGAGAAGTTTGAATTTCTCGTGTATCCTTTTCCACAATTTTTTTGACTTCTTCCTCGTTAGGAGATGATGTTTGTGAAAATTTATCATCAGGTGTTACAATATCTCTTGGCAAAACTTGTGTAGTCGCTTCGGTGCAGATAATTGGATCTGGTGTTTCTTCTCTACTTGTTTGAATTTGGCAATTAGATACTTCGACCTTTTCAATGGCATTGAGATTTTCCGAAGTTTGCGTTTGCGCCTCCTTATCTTCAATTTTTGTAGTTTGGATCAATGATTCCCTAACAGGAGTGGGTGAAGTTTGTGATTCAATGTCAGTCATTTCTTTTGGTTTTTCTATTTTATCATCCTTGTTCAATTCTTGTAATTCTGGTGAAGTTTGAACTGAGTATTCAGATGTAGCAATTTCTTCAACAACAGAAATCGGATAAGTTAAAGTTGTAGTAAGTTCTTGCTGCAATTCCGGACTGCTTCCAATACATTCTTCTACAATCTTGACAGTGTTCATATCTGATGTTTCACTAATAGTATGGTAAGACTCATCTTGAGGTGATGTTGTAAACATTTCTGTTCCAACTTTAGGACTGTCAGGTTTTGCCACATCAGGTGTTTCGGTTGAACTGGATTCTGGCTTATTTGTTTTTTCGTCACCAACCGGCTTCTTCTTAGATTTTTTTGCTTTAATTTTTCTTGGTGGGATTGGCTCTTCCAATTCAACAGGTGTAGATACAGCTGTATCATCTTCCGTGGTGGTCTGCTTTGGATATATTGTATCTTCACTAACGACATGAGATTTTCGTTTCTTTTGTTTTTTCTTCTTTTCAGACGCTATTTCTTTAATTACAGATGTATCCTCGGGTTCGTAACCTTTTTCAGTGATTGACTCGGACCGTTCTGAAATAGATAGTGGTTCATCTACTGCTTGCTTTGTTAATAACAAGTCATTTGTCGGTTTCGGAGATTCAATAGGCGTTGGTGTTTGTAGTGATACATAATTTCTCAAAGATGAACTTTCAGTATCTGTTATACTTTTGTCTGTTTCTAAAATAGTAATCTCTCTACTTTCTGGAGAACATTTTTCTTGAAGATCCTGCTTAATTTGTTGATCTTTTGCTGATTCAGCGGAACTTTCTAATGGAATACTTTCTTTTGAAAGTTCTTGCACTATTTCTTCAGATTTTAATTCAAGCGCTGGCAATGGTTCTGGATTTTCCAACTCATCACAAATGTTTTGGTTAATACATTCTTTGATTATTGTTATATCTGTCGGTAGAGTAGCCCTAATATCTTTTTTACATACTGATAAAGAAGGATGGGTCATATCCAAGTCATCTACTTTTAGATCAAATTCAATCTTGGGTTCTATTTTTATACTTTTGTCTGCTTTAGAAATGGACATCGAAATGTCAAGTTTTTGCATTTGATTACCTTGTTCACTCTGTAACTGAGTCATATCATCTTCTTTCTGAGGTGAAGTTTGTGATGATTTTTCAACGTTATCCTCATTCAGTATATCTCGTTTTTCGTGAATATCAGTAATTGGTAAATTTCGTAAATGTGTATCTTGTTGCTCTGCTTTAATAAACGTAGCAATATCATATTCTGTTGTTGGTCTATCAGGCGCCGAAGTAATCGAAACTGGTTTGGTTTCTAATAAGATAGAGTCATGATCATCTGCTGAAGACATAGGGCCAAAATTCTGAACTTCGGCCCCTTGGGGCTCTTGACTTTCTGATTTTAAATCATTTTCACTTAGTACTTCTGCAACTAGTACGGGTTCCACTTTTATAGGTGACTGAGTAAGTAGATAATCTTTTACTGTAAGATTTTCGTCTGTGTCGCATGACGGGATCTCAGTTTTTTCTTGAGAGATATTCATTTCATTCGGTAAGGTATCTATAGCATGTTTTTCGTCTTGTTCCTTCGATGCCCTGAAGTTTCCTTCTTCGTTAGTAGTTAAGAAATTGTTTTCCAAATTATTTTTTTCCGTTATTAGTTGATCTGGTTTATTTATAATAGATTCATCGGAAATAACTAATTCTTTCAAGAACTTATCAGTGCCTGAAATGTAACTATCACACGTTTGTAGAACGACTGCATCTTCTTTAATTTTTATAGGCAACCTGGTATTAATGTCATCATTTTCCAATAATTCTTTTGTTGCGCTTAAAACTGAAGGCTTTAATACAGAACTAAATACCGAAGCTTTTATATGTTCCGGTTCTGAATCACTTACTTTCTCAGTTGTAATTGGAGTATCTGAAGTATATTCTTGAACGCCAACAACTTCTATATGTGATTCCGTGGGCTGTGATAATTGTAAACCAATTTCAGCTACAACTGTGGAATCGGGGACATATTCATCTTCTGGTTCTTCTATTATTTGTTCGGTCACTTGTTCTTTGCCATCAATTATTTGAACTCTTTTAATTATTCGGACTCGTTTAGTTTTCACACCCATTTCTTGCATAGTAACTCGTTCGCCTGGTTCAATTTCAAAGATCTCTGTATCATCCGGTTCATCTATAACTTCTTCTGTGACGTATTCTTTTCCATCAATAATCTGTACGTGGTGTACTACACGTTTCCTAGTTTTAGTAATTATTTTTGTTACGTTTGGTTGTGTATCACTCTTTCCATCTGAATTTATTATTTCATATTCTGTTTCGATATTTGCAACCGATTCTTGAGATAATGCAGATGGTTTTATCTTGTCTAATTTCTCTTCCAATATTTTTGAGGGTATATTTACCGCGGCGTCTTTGAGGGGATCAATGTTAATAATATTATTATCTCTAGCTTCAAGCTCTATATTCTTTGCCTTTATTTGGTCCGCAGTTTCATTTTCAAGAAATGTTTTATCCTTTGTCTCGACTGGCGATATACGGTCTTTCTTGATTTCCAAGCATTCTTGAGGGAAGCCTACAATAGAATGGTCAATTTCACTTTCAATAAAACTTCGTGATATATCCACGTATTTATTTATTGGAATTTTACTTTCAGGTGAATTCTCATCCGTTGCAGTTTCCAGTCTAGTATTTTTATCTTCTGCTTCCTCGATAATTTCAAACTCTCTTGATTTTGCTGTTTGCAATAGAGTTGGGATATTGATTTTAATACCAGGCGAAGTCTTAGTGACATCAGTAATACACTGATCTAGCACTTTTTTGTCATCATTTTTGAATGACGGAATAACCACGTTTTTCTCCAGCACATCGAGTTGGTCTATCGTCGCTTTTGTAATAGCATCTTTAACAGTGTCAGCGGTTGATTTATCAACCTTCGTTGTTATTGTTTCGGTTTTAGTTAGTGATGAAGGTGTATCTTCATGAATTATTTTATCTTTTTTAGAATCCCCAAGCTCTGTTGGAGATTTAGATTCTAATAGATTTTCTGATGTAAACGTTGTTCCCAAGACTTCTTTTGTTTCGTGGCTAATTAAATTCACATGCTCTTCAACTGACATATTTTGTTTTTGTATAATTTCTTCTTTATTTGTATTTCCATAATCAAGTGGTGTGGTTTCTTTCTTTGTTCCCAATGTTTTTTCAGTAGTTTTTAACGACGATACTAAAGGATTTGCGTTACTAATTTCGCTTTCTATGAAATCTTTAGTTGTGCTAATTATGGGTTGATGTTGATTGAAAGAACCACTATCTAGCAAATTTTTAATATCATCGTCAGTTCTGGACTTCATTAAGATTGACGATTTTGAGTCTTCTTCATTAGTTTTCAGTGCTGTTATATCTTTTAACTCAGGTTCTTCAATATCAGTTTCGACACTTTTCTGTTCTTTAATTAAGAACTCCTTTAAATGTACTGGCGGTTCTTCTTTTTGTCCCTCCAAAACTATGGTATCAGCTGGTTTAAGTGAAGTTAGCAATATTGTTTCGTGGCCATTTTCACCTGGAATAAATCGCTCAGTAAAGCCTGATGCAGAGGGTATTCTAGAGGGTTTACTTATATCATCAGTATTTTTGTCAGCCTTATCTATTGTTAATTCTGTTTTCGACTTTAGTGCGTCTTCCAATGAGTCTGTAGTATCTGTTATTTTCATAGTTGTTCCACTCGGCTTTTCAATGTGCTGTTTGTCCTTCACACTAAGTTTAGACATAAGGGTGTGGGATGGTTTAGCTATGTCAATATTTATTTCAGCTGTAACGGTTGAGTCAGGAATATATTCGTCATCTGGATCTTCTATTATTTGTTCCGTTACATGTTCTTTCCCATCGATATTATAAAGTTGGCGTATTATTTTCGTACGTTTTGTTTTAACACCTTCTTGTTGAATGATATTTGGAACATTTGCGCTATCTTCTATTATTTCAACTTCATCTGGCTCTTCTATTACTTCTTCCGTTACGTGTTCTTTACCATCAATAACTTTAATGTGTCTTATTATTCGCTTTCTAATTCTTGTAATCTTGGAGGCAGGCTTAACTGTAGTGATTCTGTCTAAAGTTTCAGGCAATGTTTCTAGTTTTGAAGGGCTACCAATTCCGCTTACATTTAAAGGTTTTGATATATTTTCACTTTCATCAAGGTCCTTTGAAACAGTATCCTGTACTTCAAGTTCTATTATATCAGGTTTTTCCAATTTAACATTTAATTCACCGGACAAGAAATCAGGTTCCTCATCGGACTCTTCTATCATCTGTTCTGTAACTTTTTCTTTACCATCAATCATTTCAACTTGACGTAAAATTCTTATACGTCTAGTTTTACTTCCCTGATTTTGTATAATAATTTGCGGCTCACCTTCAATGGTTTCAACTTCATCTGGTTCTTCAATGACTTCTTCAGTGACATGTTCCTTACCATCAATAATGTTTATATGTTTGATGATTCTTTTTCTTTTTTTAGTTAATTTACTTGTAACCTTTTGAACAACAGTGGCGACGTTAGAACTTGTTTCCATGTTTTTCATTATTTGGGTGGCAAGTATACTAGGATAAGTTTCTCTTATTTTTTGTTCTAAATCTTCAGGTTGAGTAGCATAAGATTTTCCTATTATATGCGTTTCAACGGGGTGATCTACTTGGTATAACTTTTCAGTATTACTTTCCTCATGCAAAAATTCTTGTGTTTGATATTGATCTTTTGTTAGTTGGGCAGTTGTTTCAAAAGATTGCTTTTTGCCATCTAAGATCACATCCTCAGATTTTGGAAGACATGTAGGTGGTGATTGGTCCGATTTATCATGTTCATCTTTGTTGAAGTTTTCATCATCACTTTGTGATTTTTTGAATTTTCCTTGATCTTTTGGAGGTTGGTCTTTTTTGTCATCATCTATTTCAGAAGTAAAGGCACCATCTTTTACACTAATAGAAACTCTTGGAATCTGCTCCTCTAGCACTTCAATATTATCCGGTTCTTCAATCACCTCTTCCGTCACATGTTCTTTTCCATCAATTACCACAACTCGCCGTATTATTCGACGTCTTGTTTTAATTATCCTTTTTGTTACTTGTTGTACGACTGCTGTAACACTTGAAGATGATGTTTGTATAAGTTGCGGAATTTCACCTTCAGCAAGTTGTAGAATTTCTTCAGGTTTCATTCCTTGTTCCATCGTTATGATCATATCTGGTTTTGATGTAATTTCTTGTATAGAAACTTCACTGCCAGGTAATTCTGAAATAAGCTGTCCACCATATGTTTGATATTGTATATGTTTTAAACTACCATCGTCCAAAACTGTTGAACTAGATCCTTGGTCTCCATGAAGTGTCAACTGTGTGAGGGATTGCTCTTCAGGAATATTTGCAGATGACAATATTTGAGTATGGTGCTGGTGCGATTGAAGTACCTGTTGTCGTGTAACCAGTGTTTTCCTTACTTTCCTGACTATTATTCTTTTAGTCCCATCAGCATCCACAACAACCTCGGTAGTTGTTTCATCCGGTTCAACCATGACGGTTTCAAATGATTGGGGTAAGGAGTGCGTAATATTGAGTTGCGAGTCCTTGTGCAAGTCATCGTCTTTGTAGTGCGCATCTACAAATAAAGTTTGTTCACCAATTTGATCTCTAGTAACTGGGCGACTAGCGATTTCAATTGTTTCATGACCTGCAGATATTGTTTGTTTTACTTGGATATTTTCCAGAATTTCCTTATCCAAAGGTTTTGACTCACTTGTTTGTACCTCGACTTCTTTTGGTGGTGCACAAGTAACAGAAACATCAACCATATCGTTTTGTTCTGGCTTACATGTTACAGATCTGTCTACATGAGACGGTGCATCTGATATAAGGCTTCTGCCAGTCTGTGTTTCAGTGTTCACATTATTTACTCTATCTTTTTGTTCTAGTATTTTGGTTCCATCAATCTTTAAATTGATTTGACTCGGTTCAGTTTCCTCGATCAGCAATTTAATTTGGCTTGGTTTCGTTTCTTGATCTGACGCGTGTTCAAATTTCTGTGTCACAACTTTTTCCACAAATGTCTCCTCAAATTTATCTACTTCAGGGTCTCGTGGCGAAACTATTTCTTCTGGCATAGAAGTTGAATCAATGGTTCTATCTGTCTGTGAAACATCTTCTTCTAGAGGCGGTTCTGCTTCTGGCACTGTCCTTAGTTGAATTAAAGTTTGTTTTAACCTCTCGATTTCTGTAATGACTAGATTTTTTGTTTGTTCTAATGTTTTGCTTGTCGTGTTTAACTTCTCTCTTAATTGACTAGAATCATCACGAATCGTAATGATGATTGACTTAATTATGATTTCGTATTCATCATATTCTCTTAAATATCTTTCATAAATCTCTATATACTTAATGACATCCTCTTCTGTGAATCCATCGGACTGGTTCATAGATTCTTTCAATTCATTATTTATAGATTCAAGCCAGTGATCAAGTTTGGCAATCTTTTCTTTCTGTTCCTCTATTTCTTTAGTGTGACGAGACAACTCTACTTTTGCATCCTGAAAGAATAATAATCAAGTTTTAGGATGGTTTATATAACTTGTAATCTTTATACCTAGTTGTTTGAAATTTCAAACTATTTGTTTATACTTTTTACTGACTGTAATTTTTTTTATTATCCACTATGAGTTAGCCCTTGACGGCAATCTCACCTGATGTTAAGTGATGATACAGTCTAAGATGGTAGCGGGCTAACCTGTTAGAGGGGTATGGTAAACCCATACTCCTTTCGGTTTCTACGCGACATCGTGCCGGAACGCTAAATCGCTTGGCGACACGTCTTTGTCGGTAGGGTGGTAACTAGCCACGGCCGAAGCTTCCCACCAGACTAGACTCGAGCCGGGAATCGAACCCAGGACCTCCAACTTTTTTATAATCTGACAGCACGCGGGCTGCGCCGCGGAGGTCGTCAAAATAAAATAAGTAAATGTTTAGAATTTAATATTACGCTTAAAAAATCAATTAATAGTGATGTGCAAAAGGTTTAAGAATACACTTTAACCAATAATGAGGCAAGTATAGCTGCACCGAAGATACGGCGTACGATAATTTGGTTGAATGCCCCAGCTGGACGGATCCACGCAATGCCACGGATGCCAGCCGTTGTCAAGGTTACGGCAGACAGCGACAGCTTGTTGGAGGCGATGATGATTTAGGGACACCTCTACAAGTCCAGCGCAAGATTATCGGGAGCAGGTGGCCCACTCCTGCAAACCGCTTGTCCCTTTGGTTGAACCATCGGATGATGGCTGGAATCCGCACCGCTGGGTACCGTATCCTTCCATATTTGTAGTAATATTCGTATGTCATAAATGTAAATTACCTTGCTTACCTGGATGGTGGTAAGGCCCTGGCGCGCTTGGACCAGGAGCTTCGCTATCCTTGCCTTGATTAAAACTAACTCCTTAAGCAGCACCTGCACTTCCGCTTCTTGACGGAACTCCATGATCTTCTGCTCCAACAACACTGCCGCCTCCTCACACTTGACTAGAATTGATATGCCCTCCTGTAATATAGACGTGTTTGGTTAACACAAGTACTGTTTATTCAAATTTTCCCTACTAATAAGTTGAAAAAAAAAACTGTGTGAATAAAAAGTTGTCAGACCGATTGGCTGACTGATTTATCAACTAATCATTAAAACCACAGGAACGATCTGACTGTGTTGTTACATAGGAAAGCCATTATAACTTAGCAGTCAACTAAGACCGGAATTCTATTCTTTTATACATTAAAATAGGTGCTTGATGGTTTATTTTCAAAAAGTTGTCGAAAATACGCGAACGCGAGCTAACCGAAAACAATATATTTAGTTCATACATTCCTAAGTTGTAATATGTACTACTAGTTGTATATGTACTATGAAGCGGTGATAGCCTCGTGGGAAGCGGTGATAGCCTCGTGGTTAGGGCGCCAGCCTCCTAATCAGAGGTCGGCGGTCGGCGAATCCAGGTACGCACTTCTAACTTTTCGGAGTTATGTGCGTAGTTATGTTTTGCGGTTTTTTATGTTCGGCGGTTCGAATCCGGGCACGCACCTCTAAGTTTTCGAAGTTATGTGCGTTTGAAAAAAAAAATTAAAATATCACTTGCTTCAACGGGGAAGGAAAACATCGTGAGGAAACCTGCACGCCTGAGAGTTCTCCATAATGTTCTCAAAGGCGTGTGAAGTCTGCCAATCCGCACATGGCCAGCGTGGTGGACTATGGCCAAACCCTTCTCATATTGAGAGGAGACCCGTGCTGTGTAGTGAGCCGGTAATGGGTTGATCATGATGAATATACTAGTTAGATGCCTGTTGTAGACTTACTATGCAGTAAACAATATCTGAATTTGAATTTATTTACAAGCGATATGTACTAATGACTACATTCATTTACTTATTTACAATGACTGGGCAACGAAATTCATCATTCACACTTGTATAATTTAATGTAAATTAAAAAACAGTGCCATTTTCATTATATTTGCCATTAATATAACAAATAAATAATAATCAAAATCAATAAGCTACTGAATTGTTGACGAATCGTCCTTTTGGCAAACTAATTAGAAATAATATGAATAGGCATATATTTTTTCCTTATATCAAATACTTGGACGGAAAATGGAATAAATATTACTGAAATAACTATTCGTGTACCTACCACTCTTCGCCAATTAGGTTAATAAATAATAACATCAGAACCGTACTTTAGTATAAACAAAGTTTAAGTACAAAGTTTAAAAAACAACTGAGCGGTATTTATTTCTATTTGATTATATTACTTAAAGGAAGATAACATAGGGAAAGTATCAAAATCGTTTGTAACACCGTTTTAACGCCGCACGTGTTTTGCAATACAAAGAATTCACCCGCCACCACTTAATCCTATTGTTATTGCTAATGACGGTCTCAAGTGGAAAGACGCCAGTTAATATGGAATGTACTATACTGTAGGTGTGTTGAATCTGTAACTAAACAGTAGATGTTTTTATTAGAAGCTATCATTTAGTGTAGATATTGTAATCGTGTGAACTATGCCACTATAAAATCAACTTTCATCTTATCTTAAGATCTCGTACCTAGGTCATATATTGCGTAACGATAGGTACCGCCTGCTGCAAACCATTATGATGGGGAAGATTGTTGGAAAAAGAGGTGTTGGAAGGCGAAAGAAGTCGTGTCTCAGAAACATACGGGAGTGGACTGGCATCAAGTCGGTCGAACAACTGTTCCGTTTATTAATGGACAAGGAACGTTTCAAAAAACTGACTGCTGACCTCCAGTAATGGAGAGGCACTTGAAGAAGAAGATCTTATCTTAGGGTAGCTGGGTGATTTCTTAAATAGATAAGCTGTCCTTTGTATTCCTATATCATTAATAATTATATAGTGTTAAGAATCCTTTAATCGTTTGGTGAAAGTTTCCATATATTTACCTGTTATTTATTATAAATGATTGGATGGATGGATGGATATTTACGTGGCATACATGTTCTCAAAAATATCTTTATTTGCACGTTTAAATGTTAATAAATTAATATTATTTATCGTTTTTGTAACTACTGGATATTTATGTTTTGTTAACTAAATACAAAATTATTATTGTAACTACAAAGATAAGAGTATGCTTTAATTGTAAAAACATTATGTCAGAGTCTATTTTTAGATATTTTTTATTACTGCTACTATGACTAAGTAATATGTTTGTAATTACCATCTCAAATTAACCCTTAAAACTGTCGAAGCAATCTTGTCATGCAGAAATAAGGGCATCGATAGGAGGTATCAAGTGACACTGGTTGGGATATGAACCTACTAAATAAAAGGCCTAATGGATGGTTGGTATTTCGTGGTGTTGGAATGGCGACCCTGCGCTGGAAAACGCAGTACTGGACCTCCCACAGGGATCTCAGATATTAACCATAAACGAGGGCTCTGTCCTAAAGCTGGTCATGGCATATGCCCAGCATTGGGTGACCTGCAGTTGAAATGATAATACTGATGATGCCAACATCAAAAAACTTCGGATAACATACAAGGAAAATGGTGCCCTAATGTTGTTATCAATAGAGCTTACTTTGACTTTGATCATCCAAAATTAGTGTTAAAACGAGACAGTGTTACGTCAGACACTTAACGTTGTCTCGTTTTAATTCTTTCTTAATTCTAAGTAAGGTTAAACTCGCTTTATAAATTTTGACCTAAGAACGGTTGCAGCACTTTGGTTTTAAATGTATTTTCATTCTTTTACCTTATTAGCCAATATTTTTCATTTATTTTTTATTCACTACAAGTTAGCCCTTGACGGCTATCTCACCTGGTGGTAAGTGATGATGCGGTCTAGGATGGTACCGGGCTAATCTGTTAGGGGTATGGTAAGCCCATACTCCTTTCGGTTTCTACGCGACATCGTGCCGGAACGCTTAATCGCTTGGCGACACGTCTTTGTCGGTAAGGTGCTAGCTAGCCGAGGCCTCCCACCAGACCAGACTCGAGCCGGGAATCGAACCCAGGACCTCCAACTTTATAATGCGAGAGCGCGCGCACTGCGCCACGGAGGTCGTCAAAATTAGAATTAGTTCAATACCATACCCCCCCCCCCCCTAGTGGTGGTTGAGTTGAAAAATATTTTGTCTTCTTCGTTCAAATGTCAAATAAACAGACAGAGAAATCGGTGCATAACTATTTTTCCGCTTCAACGTTCATAAGGAAGGCCGACAATGTTTTCTGCGATGCGGTCATAAGTAATAAAATCTCAGGCAAACCTATTTATATATTGTATGATTCTCAATTGCTTTATTATGGTCACCAATTATATATTAATGTGGCCAACCGGTACAAATGTCACCGAGTTAGATCAGCGTTACATTTAGAAATTATTTTATAAATAAGTAAGTAAGTATCTGAATTGAATTCAATGAATAAGGGAGTAATAAAGTCGCATATAATATCAACATCATTAATAGGTAAATAATACGATTATATTACTTTCTGTCTACTTATTATTAATTTGTATCCAATGAAGTGTATCTATCTATCTATTATTCTCAGCTACATGTGTTTTTGTCCCTCTCTAGCAATATAATTAATTACTATGCCCATAATAATTCATACTTGCACAAAAGCAGTGAATACCCCGATAGCCTACGGGAAAATGGAAACATACGTGCAAGAATACTATTTTTGCTTTTTTTTTTTATCCACTACAAGTAAGCCCTTGACGACAATCTCACCTGATGGTAAGTGATGATGCAATCTTAGATGGTAGCGGGCTAACCTGTTAGGGACATGGTAAACCCACACTCCTAACTGGTTTCTACGCGACATCGTGCTGGAACGCTATATCGCTTGGCGACACGTCTTTGTCGGTAGGGTGGTAACTAGCCACGGCCGAAGCCTCCCACCAGACCAGACACGAGCCGGGAATCGAACCCAGGACCTCCAACTTTAAAATGCAACAGCGCACGCGCTGCGCCACGGAGGTCGACAAACGTTGCTTGGTTGTTAAAACACGTACTTTGACATATTATAATCGTATAACTTATTACTAGCCTACCCCAAAAACCTGTAGTAGATTTTTCTAAATTGTGTAGTAGGCATGTTTATTCACTCTGCGAAAAGTGCAGGCAGACCTGAGTCGCTTTCGAAGGGGATGAGTAAACGCATTTTCCAGCGTTAAAGAAAATGGAAATGGCGAAGAGCTATAATATATTTCATTTTGTAACAGACCCAGTTGGGGTTTTATTTCAGTTACCACCATTATATAAATTAATTGCATTATTGCGATATACTTATGAGTTTTTTAATCAATCATTCAATCATAATCTTTATTCAAAGAGTCCTTTAAAAGGCACTATTGACACGTCAATAATTTTGGATAGTAGTAGTGAGTTGACGGTGATAACTACATTCGTAAACTTAAAAGTAAAGCTTCGAGGGTTCCAAACGCGCCCTGGTCTAAGAAGGAGCCCACAACAAACTTAGCCAGGTACGGTATGATATTCACGTAATATTATCGATATGAATTGATGAATACACCTTTATTGTACACCAAATAAAAGGATAACATATAAACTGAAAATATACATTTCGCGGCCCGATCGCGATCGCTACATAGCCAGGCAAAACCAAAGGATTTTGCTAAATAAAATAGTAAAATTTACTAAAAACATTACAGTAATTCCTAAACGTATTCTCACTTCAAAGCAAACCCAGCCGTGGACGAATTGCGGGCAAAATCAAATCAAAAATATAGGTTTGATCAGTGATTACTTACTAACCACTAACAACTAGCACTAGCACCACACTAATCACTAAAGGTCGCACTGTGAAATCAATTATTCGTAAAAATCGATCGCTACTGAGTCGATGAGTATACTCGTTGTTCGATTCGATTTGGAGCCCGACCGCGCCGCGTCCCGATGCCCCACTGAGTGTTGCCAAACAAAACATACAGTATATTTGTCCATTTGAACACCTATAGGATGACATCACACATGAGTAATGAGACAATGTCATAATGTCATCGCTATCATGGGGTTATCTCGTAATCGACTAAAATTGCAACAAAAGTATAGCGCCAACTATCCCTATTCAAGGCCAGAGATAAAAAATAGCGAGGATATATCTATATCATCGCTATTTTTTATCTCTGACCTAAGATTTCTTCCCTTAGATTCCTTTTGGGAGACCGAATTCAACTCCCCTGTACTTTCGTAGATAGCACAATAAATTTAAAACTATTTTAGAGTTGATAACAACATTTGGAGTACCTTGATCCAAACGATATTTGTTACTGCTACTAAAATACTATGATAGGTAAGATTATGGTCTATACCTATCCAGAACGAGCCCGCTTAATTTAAGGGTTCTTAACGGTCACTACGTATATACATATATCATGATCCACCCATTACCGGCTCACTACAGAGCACGAGTCGCTTCTCAATATGAGAAGGGTTTGGCCATAGTCTACCACGCTGGCCATGTGCGGATTGGCAGACTTCA
The DNA here is from genome assembly GCA_928268935.1 of Lasiommata megera. Classification (NCBI taxonomy): domain Eukaryota; kingdom Metazoa; phylum Arthropoda; class Insecta; order Lepidoptera; family Nymphalidae; genus Lasiommata; species Lasiommata megera. Next base: position 16,973,935 of record OV743315.1, on the reverse strand, counting down.
CACGCCTTTGAGAACATTATGGAGAACTCTCAGGCGTGTAGGTTTCCTCACGATGTTTTCCTTCACCGTTGGAGCAAGTAATTTTTTTATTAAACTCACATAACGTCGAAAAGTTAGAGGTGCGTGCCCGGATTCGAACCGCCGACCTCTGATTAGGATACTGACGTCCTAACCACTAGGCTATCACCGCTTCATATATAAACATTACGTTATAGGCTAAGTAAAGTAAGTTTTTAGTTTATTACCTTTTTTATATTATATAAATTCATTATTTATTATTAACACAGTTTTACTTGTTTATCGCATTAGATTAACCCTGTAAATATAGACTTAAGTTGGGTAATATATAAAGTCATCGATTTCTTTGTAGTTCAAACAATTAAATATTAACGGTGAAGGAAAACATTGTGGGGAAGTCTGCACGTCTGATAACGTTCTCCAAGGTGGGTGCAGTCTACAATTCCGCACTTGGTCAGCGTGGTTGAATACAGCCACAACCCTTTTCATTCTGAGCAGTCCCGTGCTTATCACCATCAATCCACTAATCAAATCAAATCTTTTCCGGGCTCATCATCATCAATATGATGAGAGATCAGAGAAAAGATATCGAGTGGTAGACTTCAATCCAGTTAAATGCATTTCGACACATTTGAATAAATCAAGTCACTTCTCGCGAATACCTTGTATGTCATAGGAGAGAGCATTGCAGATTAATGGTACTATTTTAAGTCTATGACGTATTTACAGTGATGGGTTCTAGTTTTGTTTACACAAAGGCTTAGCAGCATGATGTCGACTGCGACTTTGTAACGCAGATGTGGTTGATGACGACATGTCTATGAAATTAAATGTATCTCTATGTATGCGCTTAATATCTTAAACAAAAGTGACTTGATGAAGACTTGATGACTTTACAAGCGAGAAAAGTAAAGTCTTTACTTTTCTCGCTTGTAAAGTCAACATCTCCTAGGATGATCCGGTGTCGGGTCGAAACGTGCGTAGAGGTTCTAGTGGAAGATTTTGTGTGGTGTTATATTATACAAATCTTCCGGTTGTCGGCGGAATATAGCAAATTATACTTGCTGTTTATTGTTTATCATGGACTTCCGCAAAGTAACGCCAGCTTCTATTCATTGCTTAATATCTTGATAAAGATATTTTACTGCTCACCACGATATTTATTCCCATATCCCGAAGAAAACTTTCGTATAAAAAAACAACTGTTTATATTTCGAATAAATCCATCGACTTTTGCGAACGAAATTTTATAACATACTTTATTTAGAATCACCGTAACGGGCATTAATGTTTAAAGTCGCAAATTCTTTTCCAACGACTATAGTTTACACGAACTTAATTTCTAGTGCGATATTAATTAGGTCCTTTTTGCTCTGACGTGACAGTGTTTCGATACACGCAAACGACTACGAATGCGAGCGTACGTAACGTACATAAATCTTTCGCTGCAGATAGAACATCCGTTATTTACATTTTTAGCACGGATGCCTTTTATTATAGCAATTCTCAGTAAGTATAGCTAGTTGATGCTATAAATCCCTTTCTCTTACGACAGAAAAGGAGATAGCAGTTGGACTTTTACAGGCTGATGATGATGATGATGATGATGGTCAATAGTTTTGTTTGTTCACAAACTTCTGCATTGGAGACGGCAGAGACGTTCTAATGACTGTGAATATCATGCGGATGCTTAGCACTGACTTTGCGACTTAAAAACGGAATTCCACTGAGCCCTCGAATTTAAAGATAGCACATATGCAACAAAAAAAATCATTAAACAACCCAATACTTTCATCAAGTTTAAAAGAGGTGTGTGACAACACCAATGTCCTGGATGTCAATATATTTTTTATAATAATTTTAGCGATCACCATCTAACATGCCACTTTTGTTTTTTAAAGAGCGATATTTCGTACTCAATTTACGTTTTTTATCAGCTTTGTAGTTATTTGGAGACATTTTGTTACAAAATTTTATACCTTTCAATGAATATCTAAATAATAATTTCATGATGATTGAAAGTTTCCGGACTGAAAAATTTCATACTAATATCTGTAGTTAACAAGGTCAAGTCATACAATGAGGCAGTTGGAAGCTTATTAACTGTGATATATTGGTGGTGTTTCAACAAGATCAACATTAGTTACGTCAGATATGAGAGCAACATGTTTCGAGACCCAAATAGCACGCACGAGAATAGAAGCCCGCGCTTAAGTCGAACGTCTGTCCTATATTAAAATAAACTAAAAGTCATTTCGTTGGAGTAATGAAAAGTTTAGTGATTCAAAAAAAAAATCATCGTCATCATTTTCCTTCGTCTATTATCGCCCCACTACTGTAAAACACTGTGGTCACTGATTCCCAGGACGGATCCACAGGTTGAGAGGTTAGAGCCTCTTCGTGAAAGACGAGGTATGGTAGTAAAAAAGAAACTCATTTCAGACTGTTACTAAGAATTTCTAGTAATAAAAACTAATTCCTTCCAATAGCCTGACCTAGAAACCGTTAATCAAATACTAGAGCTCGTGATATGTATTAGAAATATACCTAGTACCGGTAGAACGTATTTCAAAAGGTAAATTTAGTGAATCGATACAAAGCGAAGATATTATTTATAAGTCAAAAAAAAAATTGGTTGGTGAACGTTACGTTCATTTGTCAATAAGAAATAGAGCTGTCAATGTCTTATCTTTAAAATGAAGTTACATAAACCTTACGTCATAAATTTCAGCTGTGAGATGTTGACAGCTGAACTTGTAACATCCTGAACATATCAACGTCAATGTTAGCTAAGGTTTTACGAATCATTACTATCATTATAAACGCGAAAGTTTCTTTGAACGGACGCATGGATGGATGTTTGTTAATATTTCACGCATAAACTCCTGAACCAAAATGACTAAAATTTATAATGGAGATATATTATATCCTGGATTAACAGATATTGTACTTTTTATACTGGAAATTTGAGGTTTCTGTGGGATTTGCGAAAAATCAAAACAACGCGAAGTTAACATCTAGTAAGAGTGTAATAGACATAATATTGTTTAAATGTATGTGTGATGTATTATGTAATTATCGTATGTAATGATTGAGCTCGATACAAAATGAAGTATTTACAATGGAACTCACCCTAAGTCCTGCCTCCATTGCGTCAAGACTCTCATCTGGGAGATCTGAGAGATTTGCTTGTACAATTTTGACTTCTTCGAGCAGCGTTTCAATATCGTTAGATAAGTCAACCTGAGAACACACATCTAGATTAGCCACACTGTATGCATAGTCTTATTCAATGACCAGAGCTAAAATAGATTTTGATGCAATTAAACATAGAGTCACAATTAACTCTATCTAGTTAACCAGTCATTGGTTTGAAAATTAACATAGTCATAAATTTTAAATTTAACACAATCATTTAACAGTTAACATTTTATAAATTATAATTTTACAAGTTTCAAACTGTAAGACGTCTGACGCATCCAATAGTAAAATCTATTTTGGCATCTGTGTGCTACAAGCGGTAGGTATAAGGGTGTAAAACAACATTCCATTATGCGAAAATTAAATTCGAAAACATGAACTATGCTTTTAGTGGAGTGTTTAATTGTAATATATTATTAGTATGGTTTACCACACTAAAGCTTGCGCTTCAAAATAGTTCACGTCATCGAATTTAAAAGGACAACATCGAAAACAACATCAAGGAAAAAATATTAATTGTTGGCATGACATGCTTGGTTCACAATTTAACATTCTCGAGGAGTCATTCCGTTAGACGTCACAAATCGCTTCATTAAATTTCAAAATATCTCTCAAAAACCGTTATACAAAAATGTTACATGATTTAAAAAAAATTGTTCATCTCAGTGAACAAAAACAATGCACAAGCGGCAATGCATCTAAATTATGAATAACAAAACTGGGGTGTTCTTCTGTGCTTAATATTGTGTGCTACGAGTACATTGAGGGGCTTAAATTCACGTTATGTTACAAGCAATTAAATAAATTGATACGGAATATAAACAATACATCATTCTCGACAACACAATTATTAGCAAGTAAAAATAAAATACATGAAATTTGTTAACTCAATCAAACAATTATTATGTACCTTTGATTGGACTTTGTTTGAATTCCGTCATTTTAGTAGTAATCCTTTTCATCTACAAATTCTTGACTGAGGATTCTAATTAAATATTAGCAACCCTTTCGAATAATCACTAATTTTGAGTTTGACCTAATATTGTGACTTTATAAAGCCCAGAAAAGCATCTAAAATACAATGAAAGCGTCATTACTGTCTTTCGTCTTGTAGAAGTAAAATTACCCAAAAGAATATAGCCACTTTAATACAAGGGTAAATAATAAAAACGTCGTTTAAATAAAACAAGCTTAGTAACATTTAATTACTTTGTTTATTATAATCATAACAAATTCAAATATTAACTCATATGCTTCTATTTCGTTTGACTAGACATGACTAGATTCGTAGATAGCGCAATAGATTTTAGAATATTTAAGAGTTGATAACAACATTTGAAGTACCTCAATCCAAACGATATTTTTACCAGGATTTCGCTACTACAAGACGATCGGCAGATTTGGCAGACGACAATAATATACAATAGAGATTCTTGTAATAAGTGAAATTAAAAATTTTGTGAGAATATCATGCCAAACGTAAATTAAAAAGTGTAATGTTTTACAATACGACTGTAGCTCAGTCACCTTGGCTGCTTTCTGGATCTTCTCTTGGCGGGGCTCCTCCTGCTTGGGGGTGGGTTGGGTATCGGGCTTGAGGGATAGGGCTGTTAGTGTATCCTCTGGGATATCATAAACTAGCTGAGACGTACTCTCGCTAATCTGCTCCAGTAAAGAATCGCTTGGAGTTTCTAAACTTAAATACGAGCTTTGATCTTTCCAACTACATATACCACCAGGGAGATCCATGGAAATGTAATTGGAATCCGTAAGAGAACCATTAGATTGGCGTGGATTCTTTTCTTCTGAATCAGAAGAATGGCCAGATCCACCACCAGGGTCACGGTCTTTATCGTGCCAATCTTTGATTTCAATGATTTGTTCATCAATTTTATTTTTAGATTTATTTGCGACAGACATGAAATATCGACATTCGGCGTCGTGGTAAATATGTTTTTCAAGCCAAAACGAGTTATCGTTACTAAGATAATTTTCCAAGGTTTTAAATTCTCTTTTTTGGGTTGAAAGTTCATCAAGAGTTGTGGATAATTCATTGAGATCAAAACTATTCCGTTCACCTAAAATTTTTTCCGCATCATTTATTGCAGATTTATCAAGCCAAAATTGATCTGATTTTATATTTGACAACGTGTTAGTATCATGTTTAGCAGAGTTAGTAATTATGTCTTCAGAATCGATTGCATGCTTATAGGAGATGTCAGTCATTGATGTTATGTCCTGTTTTAACGGTGCGAGATTTGCTGTTTTCGAATCAATCAAACTAACTTGAATGTGATCATCACCAACCAATTCAGAGCATTCGTCTGTGGTATTCATATTGTTGGAGTGTTCTATTATTTGTTGTACTTTAGAGGAATTGAGCACTAGCGCCGTTTTATCTTCAACAATAGGTTTATTTGTTCCTTTAAGTGTATCAGTATCTGAAGACAGCAACTGTATTTCTGGTTGTGAAGCAAGCAAAGGACTCATATTACCAAACATTTCATCTTTAGCCGTAGATACATTGGATTCAGATAATGTCCTAGTATCAAGTGGTTCATCTTGCTCCGAAGGCAAGAGATACATATAACTTGATATTTCATCTATTGTAGTAGCAAAGTTAGATGCTAATACCTTATCAGATTTAAGGAGTAATATTAATTCCTCGAGTTTAGATGACACAATATTTTTATTTTCTGTGTGACTTCTCGCTCCTATTTGTTTGGTTTGATCAACAAGATGAGTGCATTCATCTTTTGTATTCGTATCAATTGAATAGTGAATAAGACCAGTCTTATTAAACATTACATCTCCTTCGACAGATGAATTCATTTCTGTGAGTTCAGCAGGCTGTAACTCCTTTTCTGTTTCTAAGGAAGCAACTAATGGATTTATATTATCAAATGTTTCATTTTTATCCGTAGATACATAAGTTTCATTCAGCATTCCAGTAGAAGATGTAGGCAACGGGTGCCAATTACTTAGTATTTCATCTACTGCAGTAGAAATCTCAAGATCAACATTTGTATCGGATCTGAGTTGTGATAGAAGATTCTCAAGTTTAGATGACATGCTTAAAAGATTATCATTAGGTAAAGATTTTTTAAATAAAACAGACGTTTCGGCTTGTTCGAAGGTTTCTTCGGGTTCAGGTGATGCAAGCAAAGGACTCATATTGTCAAATAGTTCATCATCATCATCAACAGATACATTCGTTTCAGCTAGTTCTTTTGGCATTTCGTCACTACTTGAGTTATCATTCTCAGGTGATAACATTTCTTCAATTTCTCTCTGTAAATCTGCCATTTTATTTTCAAGAGATTGTTCTTCAGATAATTTGTCATTTCTCATTTGAATATCCGCAATTACTTCTTCATTATTTTTTTGCCTATCAATATTGGTCAAGTCATATAATTTTCTCTTTTCAATGGTTTCCTTTGCAGTTATATTAAGTTTATTTTCTTTCTCCTCCACATTAAGTGCTTCTAATCTAATTTTTGATTGTTTATTTTCATCTTCATTCAATTCGATAGTTAAGACATCAGACGTATTGCTTAAATCGTCTAGTCCAGATGGATCAATTCTCCAAAATTGAGCTTCTGCATAAACCCTGTCTTTTACCGGTGTTTGTTGTGATTCTGGGGTAGAAACTGGTGTTTTTACAATTTCAATAGTTTCAGGGGCAGATTCTAAACTTCCTTGTTGGATCGAAGTTACATCTTTAGTTGATGAAGAAGTGTCCGGAAATTCCTTTAATTTTTTATCTTTTTTTCGCTTCTTTTTTTGATTTAAAGACTCTTGTTGCACTAACTCATTATTTTCAGTGCTTTTTGGGTCATCTGTTTCTTGAACTGGCGTACTTTCAACTTTTGATTTAGATTTTTTCTTTTTATCTTTTTTCACAGAGAGTTTTTCTTCATCTGGCGTCGTTGGTGCTTCCTGTATTGGTAAATTCGTGAAATCGCGAGATTTGGCAGAACGATTCTTTTTGCTCTTTTTATTTCGTTCTTTTTCTTCTTTGTTTGGCTGGCTTTCAACAGATTCTATATTTAAAGTATTTGTTAGTGCATCAAATCTATTAGCAGATTCGTCACGTGGTAACTCAATTTGCTTTGATGTCGAAGTTGAACGAGTATCACGAGTATCACGAGATCTTGATCTTGATCTTGATCTTCGATGTCTGTCTACTTTGATAAAGCCATCATCATCAATTAATACTTCAGATTTCTTAATTTCAACATCCGTTTCGTCTATTAATATAACTGGGGCTTTGTATTGATGACTATTTTCATCTCCAAGTTTAGCCCAAGAGCTTTGACTTCCTTCACGTTCCTTTAACTGATCGAGAATAGTTATACTTATTTGTTGGTCTAAGTTTTCTTCAGACTTTTTAAAACTTTGTGTAGTTTCAGACGATCTATCGTCCGTTGAAACTAATCCTTCGGCAAGAACATCAGCATAAGATTTTCCATCTTCTGCCATCTTGACCCAAATGTTTTCATTGAGAGGAACATCAGATGTAATTAGCTCTATACTAGGCTCTATAGTAGGTTTATTGTCAATGACTGTGACATTCTTTTTATCTTGATCTCGTTTCTTCTTTTTGTTCTTCTTCGATTTGGAATCTTTTTGATCTCCTTGACAAGGCTCTACAGAGTGTTTTGAATAAATATTACTTTCCTCTAATATTTGATCGTGAGATTCTTTTTGTAGTTTTTTACTCTTTGTTAATGCACAAGAATAAGATGGAAGGCCCGTTACATCTTCCAATGGTTGCTTAGGTTCAGTGCTATCTTCACTTTTTAATACTTGAGAAACAGCTGGTTTCTTTGCTTTTTCTGTATATTTTTTTAATTTAGTATCTGCTGTGGTTAAGTTGCTATCAGTTTGAGCTCTATCAATAGTTCTATACATATAAGAAGGTTTAAATTCTGGTGCATCAGCTGACAAGTTGGAGTACAAAACTGTATTCGTGTACGACGGTTTGAATTCTGGAATCGAGTCAATTTCAGGTAAGAGATCATGCAGACTATGTATGGGAGATTTTTCAGGGCGCATTGTGTTAGAATCTGCGTCAGTTACATCAAAACTTTGGTTAGTAATGGTTTCATTTTTAAGTTTGATTATATCATCAGTAAGTTTATTTGATTCTGAGGTAATATGATCCGTACTTATCATCTCAGTAAGAGGTGTATGCGTATCAATATTTTGTAATTTTATTGGCAAAGATGCTAACGAAGTAAAATCGGCGTCATGTTGAATATCAATATTCGATAGACTTTGGTGCACTTCATCCACATTTTGTAGCGTTGATATATCAGGAATAATCTCAAAATCTTGTTCAAAGTCGATATCATGTATACTAGGTAGAGCATTCGTACTTGGTTCTTTACTAACGTAAGACGCTTGTATAGTTTTATCCTGCTCAATTACTTTTTCTTTATTTGATGATTGTTGGCTTATATCTTCAATAAATTTGATTGTATCTTCTGTAGATTCAGACGCTTTTAAAATTTCGTTTGGCATTTCTATTGGATCACTGAAATCTGTTATAAAAGAATTTGGAGCCGCGTCATCTATAACGTCTATTAAAACAAATTCATCGTCATCTTGTATTGAAAATTGTCCATCACGAACGGAATCTGAAGTTTGTCCTTTTTCTGTCTGATGACATAACAAAGACTCTTCATTGTCCGTCAGACTGCTAAATACCATTGGCACAAGGGAGTCACTTATAGTGTATCCCTTGACAATGCAGTCGTCAGATGTTTCAGCTTTGCTTTGAATTTCCATTTCTTCTAAATAAATCACCTTGTTTTCATTTACTGTTTCAGAAATAATAGTTTCAGGTTTTGTTTCACCCGTGTTTGTTATTTCTCTGAAAGTTTGACTGATGTCAGTAGCAGCCATAGTTTCTATATTTTTTAATTCTGTTTTCTCTTGGTCGAATATTTTTAATGGGATGTCTTCATCAGATAATGGCTGTAATTTATAAATATTTTGGCATAATTCCTTTGATTCATATTTTTCATTTTCAAATTGACTTGTATTTAGAGTATTTTCACCAACCTCTTCTATGGGATCACTGCTTTTTTCCTTTTTTATTGTTGTGTCAACCTTGTGGCTAACAGAATATGCATAAAGATTTTCAGCATCCCATATTTGATAATAAGGATGATGAGGTATGTCAAAGAAAAGTTCAGAATTCTTTGGTATGGTATCTTTAGTATATTCTTCCATATCTTTAGTCACGGTACCTTTGGGTTTGGTTTCAATACTTTTTGCTGCATCATCTTTGTGTAATAAACCAGATTGCATCACATTTTGATGTTCTGATAAAATTTTATTAATTTTGCCAGACTTAATATCACCAGTATTAACCATCCCAGAAGATACAAGTAATTTTTCGGCATCATATATTTCATGATAACTAATACTTGGGATTTCAATAATATTTTCTCTATAACCAGGGATAACATCCTCTGACGAGATTAAATTACCAGGTATTATGACACGATCAACATGTTGTTCATTTACAGTTTCTGTATATTGATGGAGGCTTTCTGTATTATTCTCAAAAGTTTGATTATTTGACTCTGCTGGTTCAGATTCAATAATTATTAATTTATTACTGTCACTAGGTTTTGACAAAATAGTTGCAAGCATAATATCTGCCTCTTTAATAGCTTGATAATTCTGGACAGGAAATTTGTCATTTATTATATTTTCTGTTGTTATAATGTCATTATTGTTATCAATATATCTTATTTTTAAATTAGCTTTCTCAGATAGTTGGGGTATTATATCATTACTTTCAATTAACATATCTTCATTTGATATTTGTTTCTGATTCTGTTCTCTATTTAAATTTTGAAGACTTACTTCGTTATTTTCAGATTTAAGCTGATCTTTACTTAAAGCAAGCAAGTACTCTGAATCTGATATGTGGTGATAGCAATGCTTTACGGGTTCAAAAATTTGTTTATTTAAATCACTATCAATGAGTTTTGTACTCTCCTCCTTGTTCATATTACCTGTTGAACCTTCATCGATAGATACGCTAACTTCCTTTCCACCCTGATTTTCACTATAATTATCAACCTTGACGTTGAACACTTTGTTTGATTTTAGTAAACCTAAAACCTTTTCTGCCGCAGCTATTTCTTGATAATTATAATTTTGAATTTCATTTAGAATATTGCATTCTTTAGTTTTTAGAATTTCATGTTCTATGATTTCTTTAGCCTCTGGGGCCTTAATTGGCTTTAGATCCTTTTCTTCATTTTTAGTGATGGGAAGATTAAGCTTACTTTGATAACATGTTTTTTCAGAAATATTTACCAATCCACTTAAATCTAACGTATCTTGTAATTTATTTTCTTCTAATATGGGCTTTTCTTCAGATTCTAGTGATTTCAAATCAGCAGTATTTATGTACTCAGCATCAGCTATATCTTGATAATTTAAACACACTGGGTGTTCATGTTCTTGAGTTAAGTTCTTCTCTTCAATAGAATCTAGTAAGGTTTCAGTTTCCTCTGGTTGAATCACTATAGATTCTTCTCGATTATTAACAATTAATTGACAATAATCGTAATCTAGCTGCTGGAAATCGAAACCAATGGAATAGGTTTTTATTTCTTCGGCAAGTTCTTTATATGGAATTGATTTATATTTTTCTATTGGTCTTTTCCTTTCTTGAACAGAACCAAATATAACCTGTTCAAGTATTTCATCTCCATAATCACTTTCTTTTGATTCACACACTAAATTTATATCTGTAGATTCTTCTTCAATAATCACTTTCTCCTTACTATCTAGGGTATTGAGTGTTTCTGTAGATAGTTCATTATCTTGTTTTTGTTCCAATGATTCAATTTTCGCGTTATTGTCTTTATAAATACAAATGTTTTGCGTTGCTTTTTCTATATCTGGTAAACGTTCAAATTCATGTAATAAACCAACTTCAGAGCTGTAATTTTTCTCAAATTCTTCGCAAGGTTCTGATGCAGGTTTAGGAACAATAATATTTCTTTCATCTTCGGCTTGCAAACTATCTTCCTGAGTTTTTTCTGTTTCATCCACCATTTCTACAATATTTGTGTTTATGATCCCTGTTCTTTCTGTGTTACTAGAAACTCTTGTCTCAATTATATTAAGAATATTATTGGTAGCTGAACCTTCTATTGCTGTGTCTTCTTCAATGGAAGAATCTTCAAGTGAATTACTTTTACTTCTAAAGATTTTTACAGTTCTTATAGGAGGTAGCTTTTTCTCTTCATGAGTTATAAGATATATAGTATGGGTTTCTGGAACCTGTTCAATAGTTTCATATTGAGTGATTTCTTGTGGAGTAGTAACTTCATGTTCTTTATAAGTATCAGTATTGAAGAATTTGTCATTATTATTCTGTTCATTTATTACATTCCCGGCTATGGTTTCTAATTGAGGTTTACTAGTTTGTGGAGAATACATCTTTGTAGTCGTTTCAGGGTCCAGGTTTTTTTCTACAGTCTTTTTTAAAGTGCCACTACTGGTAATGCCCTTTTCTGGGGCAAGTGCTTCGAATAAGATTGTAACTTCTGAAGCAATTTGCTCTGGGCTCTTTTCAATTTTAGATTCATGCATTGTTTCGGTTATTGGTTCAAATGAAGATTCTGTATCTTCTTCTGCCATTAATGTATTCCAATCCATAGTAATAATTTTACTTTTAACTGTCTCAATATTCTCGAGTGAAATGTTTTGTACGTGAGAAATAGCTTCATATCCTTCACCAAAAACATCTTTAGTTTCAAGATTTGTTTCTTTTGTATCTTGTTTACTCTTATCACTTTTTTCAATTTCTTTTAAAGCTCTATCTATATCATCTTCTATATAATGTTTTACTTTCTTGCTTTTAGACTTCTTTTTATGTAATTTAGCCTCTTTGATTGGACTTTCCTGAGTTAGTGTAGATTCAGATATAGCAGTCTCTTTAGTATTTTTTTCTAGTCTATGTTTGTCTTTTGTATCTGATTTCGAATTTTCTTTCTTCTGTTGTTTTATTATATCTTCTATTTTTGATTCCTTTAAAGATTGAACTAGTGGTATTTCAATTCCTAAATTACTGATCGTATCCTCTATTTTGGGTTCAGTTGCAGGCTCTCCCAAACCAATATAATCACTTTGTGTACCCGGTTCGAACTGATTAGATTCCTCTTTGGATATAATCCGATCATCAGGTGTAGCAGTGAACTGAATTTGCGTTCTTTCTTGTTCTTTCTTGTATTTTGGTTTCTGCTTTTTCTTTTGTTTCTCTACTCCAATTTCCATTTTTTCTGTTTGTTTGGTTGGTGTTGTTAAAATGTTAAGGTTTTCCAATTTTTTTCCACAATTAGGATTATTCTCAAGTTGGTCATTTGATATTATTTCATCAGGTGTATATTTAGGACAAATTTCTATATCGGTTGCACATGCTTCTAATGGTTGTAATTTATTTACTGTTGTTTCAGCAAAATCTATAATATCCGGCATTTCTGAGGTATGTTCTGCTATTATGTCTCGTTTAGAATGCCCACATTTCACATTTACATAAGATTCTATAAATGTATCGGTTAGTCCTGATGTTTCATCATTTATAGACCCAGATTTCTTTATGTTGTCTTGTCTTTGAGTTTTCTTTTTCTTGCTTTTACTCGTAGAAGCGCTATCGATTTCTTTAGATTCCGTATTACTGTCAATTGATATTGTTTCATTCAACTCTGAAGCGCTTTCTTTACTTTTATCTCTATTATCTTTAGCTTTTTTCTTTTTTTGTTTATCGGACTCCTCAATTTCTTTGAGAGCCTTTTCAATCTCATCTTCTACTTCCTTATTTTTTTTTATTTTTTGCTTTCTCTTATTTTTCTTCTGTTCAGTTTCTATATTGTCGTTTACTGATTTTTCAATACTTGAAACATTATCAATAATCGAACATGTATTTTGAACCTGATTGTCTTCGTGTTTTATGATTAATTCCGCGGAACTGCGTACAGGAGTGAAATCTTCTTCGACTAATTCAGGATTATCATCAAATTCTTGCACTTCGATAACCTTTTTTGATATTTTCTTTTTCTTTGTCATTTGCGTTTCATGTGTTTTCTGTACTGGACGTTTATCAGGTGCTCTACGCTGTCGGGGTATATCTCTTGACCGACTGCGCTGAGACGGCTTTTCTTGCCTCTGGCCTTTTGATTTAGATAAATCTCTAGTTTGAATTTTGGGTTCATATTGTGGCAGTGGAGATTTTTCAACCTCAACGACGATTTCTTTAACCATTTCTACTTGTGCCACTTGTGGTTTTGGTAAAGAGGTTATACATTGAGCGTTTGCTTGTTTACGTAAACCAAGGGCAAGTATTTCCGCATAGGACAAATCTTGTGATCGATGTTTTGCCGATGGACTCACTGACCTATCATTATAATCAAAAGTATCTATCTCCTTTATGGTTTGAGTCAGAACTTGTTCGATTTGAGGAGATAAGGGTTTGCTTTCACTTTCGTCATATTCAATGGGCTGGTGTGAATAATCTTCGGATACTTCACGCGTATCAGTATCATAATAAACGCCTGCGTCACTCACGAACGCATCACTCTCACTTATTTTGGATACAATTTCACTAAAGCCTTGCACTGGCTCACTGCATTCGACCGGTTCCTCAACCGTTCGCACTATACTGATTATTTCACTTTGATACGTTTCCTCTGGGCTTGTGTTTCTGGAGTGGGATTGCTCTCTCGGCTCAGGCTCGTAAGGCATTCTGTGCAACGGGAGCCGTTGAACGCTCTGGGGGCGCTCCGCTGGGGAGGCGGAGCGTGAGCCCTGGCCCTTGACTATCTCAGCGTAGGTGGTACCACCCGGCAGCCAGGCGGGGCTGCGTGGGCGGACGGCGCGCGCGGGCACGGTGAGCGCAGCGCGCGGCCGCCGCTCGGGCGAGCGCGGGCGCCGGTTGGCGCGCGCGCTGGCTCCGCTCGACACGAGCATGGCCAGGGTGGCGGCCGGATCTTCCTCACTCGGCATGCTGTAGTACGGGTCGATCTCGTAGATGCTGCGAGTCAGCTCTTCGATACGCCGCACGACCTCCTGATACGCAAGTACGGACATACAAGATTTATAGTGGATTCGCTGGGTGTTACGAATGTTCGATGAAAGCGGAGGTTTATGAAAGAAACAACTGTGATTGCGATATCGAGTACGTATATTTCGTAATCGTTAAAAAAATATAATAGGAATAGACGATCGAGACTTAAAGCTAGGTGTAGACGAGCGCGCTACGTGTCCCGCAGCGGGTCGGCGTCCGGCCCGCCGCGCTGCACGAGCAGCTTGATCCGCTCATTGCGCGCTTGGATTTTACTCTGGAGCGACTTTACTCTCTCGCGACATTCCTAGCAGAGGATAGCGGCAAAGTCGGTTAGTGGTCGGGTGAGGGGCAACAGAAAGAAAACAAAACATGAATCGCGTGGTCGGTGATAATGTACATGTGATGGTGGATCGAACTATCGGTGCTACCGCTAAGCGACGATCGCCGGCGACCGGGGCCTCCGGGGCGATAAACAAAACTAGAACGCTAGCCTACCGAGTGGTTGCGTGGGGGCTTACCTGCTGGTGCGCCGCGGCGCGCTCGGGCTCGCGCGGGCTGCAGTGCGGCAGCGCGGCGTGGCGCAGCTGCTGCTCGGCTTGCAGCAGCTGCGCGCGCAGCCGCGCCACCTCCGCGCAGTACGCGTCCACCTGCGCCAGCGCCGCCGCCAGCTGCGTGGCCTGCGCGCTCGTCTGCTCCGCCAGCGCGCCCAGGGCCGCGTGCAGCTCGCGTGAGGCTTCCATCACGCCCGCGGGCGCGCTCGTCTGCGCCGCCACGCCATCTGGCCCGAAGTGCACCTGCGCGGGAAACGTGTACGCTTTTACCAGCACTTATATACACCCCGACAAGCTAAAGAAAATTAAACGGACATCTGAAATAAATAATTGCACGAGATACGAGCACGACCAATGCGGCGATTACCCGAACATTGAACAACCCCGTCGAAGTCTGTTGAAAAGAACCACATAATTTTTTAATTGCAACCATGAATTCGAACAGTAAACGCTCTTCACTCACGTTGAGTTTCTCGACCGCGTACGAAATCTTTGTTTTCTGTGTTGAGATATCGTTGATCAACTTCTCCCTCAGCGCTAATCTGTCTCTCAGCGGTTTCTTAGCGTTCTGTGGCGCCTCCAACGTTCTCGTCGTCGCCTCGAGCCAGTGTCCGACATCCTTAAGTTTTTTCTCACATCTCTCCCACTCCTCTGCCAATTCTTGTAATAAGCCATTCTAAAAAATAAAATAATAATTAAATGATATATTTAGTAATAAGTAATTTCGCTCGCTCATGGAAAAGGTTGAAAAATCGGACCGTTTTCGCCAAACGCTTTTCGACGTCGACGGTCGCATTTTCGGCGGCCTCGAGCCTCGAAGGCAAGTCTCCCGGGCTCGTGACCCGCTCTATTGCTTCCAGTTCTTTAGCCATGTCGGCTAAATTTTTAGCTTGCTGCTTACAACTCTTAAAGGCGTTCTGGAACAAGAAAAAATTATAAAGTAACTGTCGATATACACAAACAAACAAAGCCATGGGACGCAAGTTAGTAAGTACCCCATATTCAGTCTGTTTCTGTTGCGCCTCCTGCAAGTCGGCCAATTGAAGTGGCCGCGCGAGGAATGCGCGCTGGGTCTCCACCCACAGAAGAACCTTCTCCAGCAAGGACGAAAAGCGCGCCACCGCATCGCACGCGTCCTCCACGGCACCCTGGCGCGCCTCCAGTTCGCTGCACACGGCCGAGAACTGCTCCGTGAGCGCGCTGACGGTGGACTGGATGAGCTGGCGCTCGGCGGGGTCGCGGCTGCCCTCCACGATGGCGCGCGCCGTGCGCGTGAGGCATTCCACCCGGTCCGCCGCGGCCGGCACCTCGGCGCGGGTGGCGAGCAGGCGCTCGCGGTAGGGCTCCGGCGGCAGCGCGCGCTCGCGAGCCGTGAGCTCGGCCGCGCGCAGCCACGCCTGCAGCGCGTCCACGTTGGCCGCGTAGTCGGTGCGGGCGGTGCGCGCGCGCTTGCATTCCCGCTCCTTCTCCTCCATGGCCGCGGCCAGCGCCTCCGCCGAGAGCTCTAGCGCGGACAGCTCCTGCGCCACGTCCGCGGGCGCCGAGCCGCCGTAGCGCCGCCGGCTGTCGTCCGCGAAGGTCTTCGTCCGCCGCGCGAGGTCCGCCACCTGCTCGGCCAGCCGGCGCACTCCCTCGTCGTCCTCGCCGAACACGTAGAAGGTCCCGACCTTGGCGATGTAAACCTCGATCTCCTGCCGGAGCTGTTCGATCTTCTCCGACACGCGATCGAATTCGGAAACGATTTCGTCTATCTCCGCGAGTCTCGTCGCGATAGTCTGTCGCAATCTGAAAATGAAACAATCTTTAGGACACGTTCGAAAAGAATCGCGCCGATGGGGCTTCTGGCTGACGGGGAAGAGCTGCCAAAACGCGACGAAAATAATCGGTGCGGCGTGACGCGCCGTGACGCCGCAAGGTCGCGTGCGAATGGCGCAGCGCGTTACCTCGTCGTTCGTGGCGGCGCCGATCCGCTCGCTTCGCCCTCCCGTCGCTCAATGGACCGCGGGCGAGAGCCGCTCGGCCGCGTCGCGTCTAATTTCGTTCCACGCTGATGTTTGCAATGACATCAGCGAAGTTTCGGTGCACTCGTGTTTACGTTTGGCGCCGGCACGGGTTCGCGGATCGCGGTGACGTGACATCGGCGACCTCGCGCCCAACTTGACGAGGCAGGCGGCTCGGAGCCTCTCGAGCCTATTGCGCAACGTGTGCGACATGCGCGCAGGGCGGCCCGCGCCGGCCGGCGGCGCGGCGAGTGGGCGAAGTAAACATTTATAGAGCGCCTGCCAAGCGTCGCCCCGAGCCCCGAATTCCACGAACCCCACAATTCCACGGCACTAACATGCGAGCGCTATGACTCACCACGGAGGAGCACGCACAGTCGCATGGGAGCCGCGCCGGGGCCGCGCGCCGGCCGACACTGTTACCACAAGTTCCGTTGAATATCGTGAGTTACGATCTGGCTGGAGTCGCAGAAGTGTAGCCGGCGCTGTGCTGCGTGCATCGCTCCCACTTTGACTCCGCACGCCCAGAACCCGAGCCGCGCTCCGGAATAGCGAATGTGCTAAGTTTAAGTCCCAGTTCACACTGCGAGGCCCTGACCCGCGGCCGCGCAGTGCGCATGTGCGGCCGAAGCAGCCGTCTACGTCCTACGTAACGATTACGGAGTCGTGCCCGGCCGCGTCTGGACCCAATCGATTTAATCTAACCCCTATTTCACAGCGGCAAGTTCGAAAATCACCCTTTCGCCTTCTTGCTTAGAACGTTTCGTCTCATAAGTTCTATTATTAGCTATTCTATAATGTATTTACGTACAAGTTTTAAGGTTTTTTTTGCCAGTAATAGGTAGTTAGCTTATAAAGTATACAGATACTTATCGGTTATATTGCAAAGAAACTAAATTGACTACGATTGATAAATTAAATTGATCTGAAAGATGACCTCATATTTGTTTTTGAAAAAGTTGGAAATTTCCAGTCTGGAAATTTTCAGGATATCGATTCTGCTACGTAATTTATGCACCCTTTATAAATATCTACTTATTATGTATAAGTATATAGAAAGTCGTATTAGTCATGGTTCAAAGGGCTGTCAGCATGTTTGGAGAAATTAACATATGTCGTTATAGATTACTATCGTAACTATGAACTTTTATAAATTAAAGCTTTAAAATCTAATGAAACTGATCTCAATGCTACTTAATGTATAAAACGCTTTCGTCGTTTGTAGTTTACGACGGTTAAATTCTTAGCGCGCCTAGGAATACCAAACACAATTACAAACGAGATATTTGACAAGAATTAAACATTTTCTTAAACAATCATACACATACGTCTATTTGTTAGATTATGTCAACTAGCGTAACTTAAAAGTTAGCGCTAATTTGTCACATTTATATACAGGAACAAAACTATTTGAAAACCCCATACAAATATGATAGATAAACTTGTTTGTTATTCCTCTACATGTGTCTAGATCTCGACGGCAACCTCAACTGGTGGTAAATGATGATACATTCAAGATGGAAATTTTTTAGTGGTATTAAAAACCCATATTCCTAATTTCAAATCTTTAATATTTATTTTTAATATAGATAATGCAAAACTATAGACATAGGAGAGAATAAATAGAAAAGAGTATGAGCAACTAACTATACAAAAATGTGCCACTAAAATAAATCCGGTGACGCCTCGAGAATGCTCCCGCTAAGTATGGATGGCTGCGACGCCATTTCATGGTTGACAGGTGCAGCCGAAGATATATGCTAAGAGAAGTGGGTATTTTCTACATTTTAATATGTGTATAACTCGTTAACCCGCTATAACCCATGTGCGCGACTTGATGCGACCTGCAGGGACGCGACAAATCGACGCGACCAAGTCACCGAATGCTTCACGCGACGTGTACCCTATTTTCAGTTTTTCGTTTGCGATGATATGCGTTTAATTTGTTTCAACCACAGGTCATCATCATCATGATCAACCCATTATCAGCACACTACAGAGCACCACGTCCACCACGCTGGCCATGTGCGGATTGGCAGACTTCACACGCCTTTGAGAACATAATGAAGAATTCGCGGGAGTGCAGGTTTCCTCACGATGTTTCCCTTCCCCGTTGAAACAAGTGATATTTTAATTGCTTAAAAACACACATAACTCCGAAATTTGGAGGTATTTGCCTGGGATCGAACCCCCGACCTCTGATTAGGAGGTGGACGTCCTAATCACTAGGCTATCACAGCTTCACCAACCATTCTTCAGGTTCTTCATTATAAATTATAATATTTTAACTATATACTTAGATTCGTGATAACTTCGTAAATGAAGAAGGAAGTACGAAGAAACAACAAATATTATATATTTAATAATGATGTAGCATTGATTCTTTACCGAAGGTTTGTCATGATGTATGTTGGTTTATAATTGTGAAAGTGTAGTTCCGATAGCTGTAAATGTTTGCATAGACAATAGACTTGTTGCAGACTTGTTTAAACCTGCCCTTTAGAAATCGAAGAGAAAAGAGAAAGTAGATATTACTGAGCTAATGGGATCAGAGTGGTATGTTATAATATCTCTAAGGCCGAAATCTACAAAGATAGCTTTACTTCTGACTAGAGATACAGTTTAAACTAGACGACGTTATATGTCCGGCATATCCTATAATTGATGATTAATAAAAATAAATAGTCATCATCATCATGATCAACCCATTACCGGCTCACTACAGAGCACGGGTCTCCTCTCAATATGAGAAGGGTTCGGCCATAGTCCACCACGCTGGCCATGTGCGGATTGGCAGACTTCACACGCCTTTGAGAACATTATGGAGAACTCTGAGGCGTGCAGGTTTCCTCACGATGTTTTTCTTCACTGTTGAAGCGAGTGATATTTTAATCACTTAAAAACGCACATAACTCCGAAAAGTGAGAGGTGCGTGCCCGGATTCGAACCGCCGACCTCTGATTAGGAGGCTGACGCCCTAACCACTAGGCTATCACCGCTTCACTAGGCTATCACCGCTTCGAAAAATAAATAGTAGTATAGATAATATAAAACGCACTTTTGACGCGTCAATAACTTACATAGTTGTAAGTTGATGGTGATAACTAGATTTATTCTAAACTTAAAACTACCAAACCAGGGTTCCAAACGCGCCCTGGTCTAAGAAAAAGCTCACAACATACTTAGCCAGGTCCTTTCCGGAACTCATCATTTCTAATGTAATCATGAAGAGATTCCAATCGCTGCAAAGCTTCCTCATGCGGCGTATATATATCGACCCAGTTTCAGAACCGTGTGTCACCAGTTTCTATTATATCCCCGGAATTTCGTCATATTTCGAATTAACAGGGAGGTATTTCTACGACCCACAGACCGGCAATCGTACAGTTTGCAGATAGCTGTTTATCGCAATACGATCGAAGAGGTCGTGGGCTTGATTCCCGGCTCAAGTCTAGTCTGGTGGGAGGCTTCGGCCGTGGCTAGTTACCACTTTACCGACAAAGACGTATCGCCAAGCGATTTAGCGTTCCGGCACGATGTCGTGTAGATACCAATTATGATAATATTCGGAGTATGGGTTTACCATACCCCTAACAGATTACCCCCTCCCATCTTAAACCGCATCATCACTTACCATCAGGTGAGATGCTGTCAAGGGCTAACTTGTGGTGTATAAAAGAGCCATTAAGGACACCAACACCTTTAATTCAACAAATTTATTCATCTGTCTTTCGAATACCCCTTAACTATTTGTAAGGGAAAAACCGGAGGTTGGATTTTTAAAACATATAATAATTAATGCTCTATCCTTCAATATGTTAAAATTTTGCTTCTCAGGCACAATAAGCCTTACGCGCCGTTGCTACGCACAAATTACGCTGGGTACTGTATGATCGCTGACCCGAGATACGGAACAAGAGCCGTGAGCTAATATAAAGTCGAAGACGTTGGCTGACATCACCGGCCGGCCGGAATTATCGCGGCCCGATGACCTAATGATTCAAATATTGTCTTTGCCTTCGTGACGTCATTTCGACGACTTATTCTGTCGCTGTTTCTATGTATGATACTACTAAAAGCCTTGTAGGAACTATCCGTGTAGCAAGGTAATGTAGCGGAACAAAAATAATTTGGACTTTGGCGTAGAATTAAAAATTAAAGACTAATACATAGAATTCATTCATTATTATTACTTTTATCTATTACTTTCATATATATATACATTTACTTTTTTTTTTGTTCGTGCGCCTACCATTAGTTTTCTTAAAGTACCAAGGTTGACTGGTGGAGAATGCTTTTAGCATTAAGTTCGCCTTTTGTACAGTTTTTTTTGTGCAATAAAGTTTTAAAAAAAAAGAATTCTACAGCTCAGGGGCTTACAAATGACACACCTTGATGCCCTTAAAATATTAGATGTATAGATTATAATGTTGAAACAAGATCGTCAAAAATAATCATCATCATGATCACGATCGACCCATTGGCTCACTACAGAGCACGGGTCTCCTCTCAGTGTGAAGTGTTTGACCATCCACCACATGCGGATTGGCAGACTTCACACGCCTTTGAGAACATTATGGAGAACTCTCAGGCATGCAGGTTTTCTCACGATGATTTCCTTCACCGTTGAAGCAAGTGATATTTTAATTGCTTAAAAACGCACATAACTCCGAAAAGTTAGAGGGAACCCTCGGCCTCTGATTAGGAGGCGGACGTCTTAACCACTAGGCTATCATAGCTTGAAAAATAATATTGAAAAAATATAACTGCTTAAAGCGACACGGATATGATTCCATTTAGCTATTTGTGCGGATATCAATATGTCTAGATTACACGCACTTTCACTGGCATGTTTTGTTCCACTACAGGTTAGCCCTTGACTGCATTCTCACGGTTGTAAGTGATGATGGAAACTAGCTGACCTGTTAGGGGCATGGCACTCATATTAATCCCATAAGGTGTGATGGTAGTCGGTATTGGTACGAAATTATACCTGCTGGGTATAACTTTGGAGCACCCACTAATAAGACCATAACGCTGATAACTGCGAAGAGTAGAGGCCAGGAGGTTCTCAAAAAGAAAGAAAAAAAAGGTGATAGAGTGAAATAACCCTTCGGTAGTCATTATTAAACCAGTTTTCGTATTCCATTCAATAGTCCATTGGCGTGCTTTGATCAATAATTTACCAGATATAAAATCCTATACAAAACGACTCACACTTAGCCGGTTTAATTTGAAATATAATACGGCTGGTCTAAAATAGTACCATCCTTGTCGACAAAGAACGCAGTGAAAGAGCCGGCATTATATTTATAATTTTTAATTTGGTTAGGGCGTTAGCCTCCTTATCAGAGATCGGCGGTTCGAATCCGGGCACGCACCTCTAACTTTTAGGATTTATGTGCGTTTAAAAAGAAAATATCACTTGCTTCAACGGTGAATCGTGATGAAACCTGCACGCCTGAGAGTTATCCATAATGTTCTCAAAGGCGTGTGAAGTCTGCCAATCCACACACGCCAGCGTGGGCGACTATGGCCAAAACCGTCTCATATTGAGGGTACCCGTATTCTGTAGTGAGCTTGTAATGGGTTGATCATGATGATCATGATGAATTGGTTTAGAGAAGAAATTTGAACACAACAGAATTAGCAGTCGGAGCTATATTATACGCTCCAGCGAATGTGCAAAGTAAAACATTGCGGTTGAGCTAGTAATTTAAAACATCTCCTGTGGCCTGCTTCTGTTGACACAAATATAGAAGACTCGTTACAACTATAAACTAAGCATTCATTACTTGAGAAATCCAGTAACTTAATAAGAAAACCACATGGAATGTTTGTATTGCGGTACTATATGATATATAAAATAAATATGATTTTTTTGTAGAATCAATCAATTCTTTATTCAGTTTAAGCTATAGGTACATCAATATTTTTTTTTAATGTATCAAAACAACATTGTTGATGATTTCATAATTATTATCAAACGGTATAAAAAGTAAACAATAAATATATATTTTTTTTTTGTAGATAAAAGTTAGCCCAGCCATCTCACCCGGTGGTAAGTGATGATGCAGTCTAAGACAGTAACGAGCAGACCTGTTCGTTGCATGGCATTAAAGTCATTCTCCTAATTGGTTATCACGCGACATCATGCCGGAACGCTAAATCGCATTGCCGGTAGCGTAACCACTGAGCCAGACCAGACTCGGGGCGGGATTCGAACCCAGAACCTTCTACTAGATCGTCAGATTGCTAAAGTGCTCTCTAATTTTATTATATATCTACTAACTACATAGGTTTTTTGAAATGAAAAGTAACGACAAATAAACCAAGAGTTAACTTGCGCCCGCCTTCGTAGAATCTAAGGGAACGACTGCCTAAGGGCGCCTCCTTTGAGGCCGAACCTCGGCTTAGGCGACGTTTGGGATAACGGGGGGGTCGGACCGTGACCGAGGCCGTGGATGGAGCCCATGGAGATGACATAAGATAGCGGGACCTCGTTCTGGCCGGCGAAGATGGTGTGTAGCGTATGATTGTGTGGTAGGTGGTACGAGTATGTTGTCAGTCATCTGATCGTTAGGGTCATGAATGAAGGATATGTTTAGGTCTCCTCTTTCGGAGAGGAGCGCTTAGGTCAGGGGAGTAAAAAGAAGCCGCAAAGTTCGGAGGAGTAAAAAGAAGCCGCAACTACGAGAGGGTTGGAGTGTCGGATTGAAGTATCTAGCTAATAACCCTATTTAATATAACAGCGTCATCGGGGGTTACTAGCGAGAAGATCGGTCTGGGGTAAGAGTACCTCGGCTTCAAAACATCGCGAGGACGTCTCCCTAAGGGCGCCTCATGGGCCGTGACTTTAGATGAGACTTTGTCCGGATAGCGGCAGAAATAGGGGACCTTATCTCAGCCGGCGGAGACGCTGTGAATGGATAGCGTGTGATATGACTATTAGTATTGATAGTCAGTTGATCGTCGAGGTCGCAGAAGACGTGCTTGAGTATCTAATGTTTTTTTTTATTTGATCATGAAACTAGTAAATGAGTAATAATACATAGGATTAAACGTTAAAAACGTACTTTATTATTAATGTGCGATTGATTTCAAAAGTCCGGATTTGACATTTACCTTTCGGCGGAATATAGCAAATTATACTTGCTGTTTATTGTTTATCATGGACTTCCGCAAAGTAACGCCTGCTTCTATTCATTATTTACCTTCCGCCTATATCATGATCAACCCATTCTCGACCCACTACAGAGCACGGGTCTCCTCTCAATATGAGAAGGGTTTGGCCATAGTCCACCACGCTGGCCATATGCGGATTATGGAATTCTACAGATCAGTGGCTTACTATTTTAATGACACCCCTTGATGTAAAAATAATAGATATATAGGTTATAATAATGTTGAAACAAGAGCGTCAAAAATAATCGTCATCATCATCATTATCAACCCATTGCCGGCTCACTACAAGCACTGGTCTCCTCTAAGTATGAGAAGGGTTTGGGCATAGTCCATCACGCTGGCCATGTGCGGATTGGTTGACTTCACACGCCTTTGAGAACATTATGAACAACTCTCAGGCGTGCAGCTTTCCTCGCGATGTTTTCCTTCACCGTTGAAGCAAGTGATATTTTTTGCTTAAAAACGCACATAACTCCGACAAGTTAGAGGTGCGTGCCCGGGACCACCGACCTCTGAGTAGGAGGCGGACGTCCTAACCACTACTAGGCGGCTATCACAGCTTTTTTTAGTTAAGTTTTATAGTTAAGTAAATAAATGATACTCTAACTTTTTGGAGTTATGTGCGTTTTTAAACAATTAAATATCACTTGCTTCAACGGTTAAGGAAAAAATCGTGAGGAAACCTGCACGCCTGAGAGTTCTCCATATGTTCTCAAAGACATGTGAAGTCTGCCAATCCGTACATGGCCAGCGTGGTGGACTATGGCCAAACCCTTCTCATGTTGAGAGGAGACCCGTGCTTTGTAGTGAGCCGGTAATGGGTTGATCATGTAAATAAATGATAAATATAAAAAAGCTTTCTTCATGGCTAAATAAATATAAAACGATGATACTAATCGATTCAGTGTAAGAGTATAAATCAAGCTATCCTTGGCCCACTCTCTACATGTGTGAAGCGCAAGACCGTTTTAGCTTCACAAAGAAACGAAATATTTTCGACAACGCGCCATGGTTGAAGGAATATTTATCGATACTTCTAGCTCCTATTCCCATAGTCTATGTTACTCGCTGATAATAAACGATGGGTGAAAGAATCTTCAAAATCCCCGTTACCCGAAGTAAGTATTTTGAACTTTAATATATTAACTGCCTACAGAAAGACAGACATGCTGCCCTTGACCGCTCCATGTATGAGGCATACATGATACACAGCCAATTTAGCAAAATGCTTAAGTCAATCAAGCAATAAATAACTCTATTTAAAGGGGTATAGGGTTCAAACCAATTGTATGTTGATGTTGATAGGGTTGACAACATTATTTATTAAGAAAAAATCATACTTTGCTTTTTTATCTTTTTAAAATAAAAAAAAGAGTTTTTTTTTGTGAAATTGGATTAATTTTAAAAGTACTTTTAAATTGGTTACTTTCTTTAAATCCAATTAGGTACTGGTACTGTTTACAGATCATTATAAAAACATCGTTACTATGGTATGTTTTTTATTTAAGTTACATTGCTAACTTATGTACCTTAGCATAGTTAAGCTTAACTTTAAGTATCATAACATTGCAATTACGTCAAACAAATTGATAAAGAGTTGCCAAATCATGAGCTGCGTAGTTTTGTTTAAATATTTACACCTATATGACGATATACTAATCATGTAAGTGTATTCAATAAGTTATCGTCATTAAATGTGTCCATTATGGCCTATACCGCCATCATTTTTGAAGCCAAAATAGTATAATAACACTTATTCAGTACGAATTTAATACAAATTAAATTTATGTTGGTACATTTATCATGATAAATTTGATTCTCAAAGAAACTTGCAGTCTACTTATACGCACTTGGCCATCGTGTTAGACAGTAATGTATATCTATCATATGCTTGCCTTTTAAAAAAAAGGTGCAAAAATTATATAAGTAAAGCGAAGTTGACAACCCTAGTTTGTGAGCAAAATTAATTCGACGCGAAACCTGGACCCCTACGGTTTTGTCGCTCACTCAAAGAGTCCTTATGTCCTCGGGGTATGGTGCAATTTTGATACCATCTTGAAATACGTTTATTGAATGGGCCATAAACTGGTCAAGCTACCCTGCACTCATAGAATTTTAATAAGCGTTTCTTGCCATTTAAAGTTTTCGATGGAATTGCGAAAACAGAGAATTTCGAAGCGAGTTATTTTCGTAGGGTTAATAGGGTAGGGTAACGAAATTGCGAAATAGTTTCGTTAATATAATCATCCATACCCAACCAATCAATCAATTATAATCTATATTCAAATAATATTTTAAAAGGCACTCTTGACGCGTAAATAATTTACAAATGAGTGAGTACATCGTTAAAACTACATCCGTAAACTTAAAACTAAAGCTAGCTAACTAAAGGGTTCCAAACGCGCCCGGTTCTAAGAAGAAGCCCACAACGAATATGGGCTTATTGAAAACTTCTATACCCACCACCTTAAATTCCATTGAAAGGCTAACTTGTAGTAAGTAGAATAATAAAGAAACGACCAAACCTATAGAGGTGACAGAACGCTATCCCCTCTATTGAAGATTTTTACCAGTATCTCGTTCTGCCTAGTATTAAAGAAACTATGAAGATATAAGATTCGTGTACTTATCGCACAAAAATGTGATGATTTCACTTGAACCTAATTATTTTTGCAAAATAAACATCAGAGACATAAACATTTCAGCAAATGAAGCTGATAGAGCGGAAGACAACGCAAAAAACCACCAAAAAACTTGAGCATAACGCCAACAGCCATCAATAACGGTTTACTTCACCTCACAGAATTACAGACGCCATTTTTAACACATTTTAATTTTTTCGCTGGATAAACGTTTGTCATGATATTTTGGACTCTATTACAATTATTATAGTGTTTAAACATTTAAAAAATTTGGTGTAATATGATGAAGGAAGACGAACGCAAGTACAAAACGTTGATTCTTTGCCAACTTTTACAAAAAATGTTTCCGGATTCGATTTTCTTACACAAGATTTTTACGCCTTATTGTAAGATATGAATCACATTTTTTGAAGCAACATCAAGTTATCTACATCATTTAAAATTCGCTAATTTATTTTTTAAAATCATGAAGTCTTCTCGACATTGAAAGTAGTCATGTGCAATTCAAACTTATTTTTATCAAACTTTTTTGTTTAAATCTTCTGATTTAAAATATTATTTTTTTGTTTTATTCAAAATAAATTCTTGCCCACTTTTTGGTATGTAATGTTATTATTTTTACGATATAATTTCAACTAATTGCATTATTATTGTCAAATAGCTTACTCTCATAATTATAGAACTATGCTACACAACCTACCTTTTCTTTTCGGGAAATCTCTTTTATTTGATACAAATGAACGTCACAATAATTTTGGTCCGTTATCTTTGGAAGTAACTTAGTTGGCTAGAATGCGCTGTCAACCAAATAATATAACGTGTATGCAAATTACAGCTGACTAAGTTGGGGATAACTATCTAATAATTCAGTAACAACATTTGACGCGCACAAACCTAATTACTGTCACTGCAAATTACATAAAAACTTGTGAAAGAGACTACTAAGTTAAAAATAACACATCAAGATCTTGTATTGCACAAAGACGCAAGTTTTCATAACACAGATTGCAAAACCTTAAACAAACTACGTTAACGAAGGTATGAAGTTAAATAAACATGTTATAAAGAATGTTTTGCGGTGTACGGTTGACAATTGTTACTGTATGATTTCCTGACATCCTGGTACCTAGTACTATCATCATCATGATCAACCCATTACCAGCTCACTACAGAGCACGGGTCTCCTCTCAATATGAGAAGGGTTTGGTCATAGTCCACCACGCTGGCCACGTGCGGATTGGCAGACTTCACACGCCTTTGAGAACATTATGGAGAACTCTCAGACGTGCAGGTTTCCTCACGATGTTTTCCTTCACCGTTGAAGCAAGTGATATTTGAATTTTTTTAAAACGCACATTGCTCCGAAAAGTTAGAGGTGTGCCCGGATTCGAACCGCCGACTTCTGATTAGCTTCCTAGTACTATATATATATAATTTCCGATACAGAAACGCATACGGTAGTTGCATTAGCTTAATATTTCAATATTTCATCACGTTTCAGTGGATCTGTCTTCTCGTATCAGTGGAGTTTAAAACCGTTTCGACCGGAGGAGAGCTGTATGCAGTGTCTAGTCGACACAACTAGAGGCGTTACGCTATGTCACTTAGGCACGTATATAAACTGATATCGAGTTAACATCGAGTTTTCAAGTCCCGGTCAATGTATGCTTAAGACCAATCATGAGGAAATTGTTCCTGGGAATTTCGATCGAACTACCCACGAAAAATAAATATACTCGTAGTACACAATGTCTTGTCGCAATATAAAATTGCGAAACTTAAGTTGAATTTTACCTGTCTTTGATGGTGGGTAAAAAGGTTTGCATTACAAATTAATTAAATGTTGTTTCCTGCTATTTTTCATTTATTTTTCTGTTTATCAATAATCCCAAAAAATTCTATAGTATTTTGTATATTTACGGGATTGCAACAGAAACAAAATGTAAAATATAAACTAAAATTGAATGTAAGTATACTTTGAAATAAAAATGTCACGTTGAACACAGAGTGGGCGTAGCAGATATCAAAGTTTTCTTGGGACTTTACTTATCATAAGTACGTATTTAAAATCGTGACTTCGAAGCAAAATGTGTTTTGCTTAAAATTGCCACAGCTAAATGCTCTTACTGGTAAATGACAATACAGTTCTCGCAAAAAGTCGACAACAATCGTTCGGTTTAGTCATCAAATCACATTGATGATAATGAAATGCAACAAAGGAATAGAAGACAATATTGACGTTTATTAAGGAACTAGCTTTTGCACACGTCAAGTTTGATTTTATGATGATATTACTTATAATGCTAAAGAGGTTTCATATATCTCAGCGTTAGAGTGCAATCATTTATTTCCATGACTTACCTTTCTTGATCCTTTCTTCGTAACTAACCATGCGTTTTTGAACGGATTAATATTAAAATTTGCTAGAAAAAGAACTAGATCCTAAAGGAAACTAAACTAGCCATAGCAAATCAAGCAATTATGAAATTGATTTTACAAAATAAAGCACTTTATGGTAAAATGTTGTAAAATATTAATTGAATATTTATTATGATATACTTGGCTTATTATAAAATTACAATTAAACTGGTAATCCTGATGGGATGTTCATCATCGAAACATGAGACAGTTTCTTGTCTGATATCAGTTGATGCCAACCCAATTCAATCCCTTTTTTTTTTGTCACGCTGGGAAATGCTTTTACGCATCCCCTCCGGAGGCGACGCAGGCAAGACTGCGCCGCTTCCGACGGGGTATGTGGGACTCCCCGGCGGCCAGACTGGCGAACAGAATACCCACTAAAACCCAGCGATGCTCCTGCGCGTCGCCTGGTGGCTGGGTCACGGGAACACTTGTGCACTCGACCGCGGCCCAGCCAAACCCTATTCTAGCCCAAGATTTCAGAAAGTAAAAGAAAAAGTGTTATTAACCCGAAATCTTTGTAAATTAAATTTACACCAAATACGAGTGGCAATAGTGAAATAATCATAAGAAGATTCCGTTTACAGTGAAGATAAAATTGCAAAAGTCTAAGTCGAGATTCTTTTTTTTTTTTGCTATTTAGGTATGTTTATACATCAGTTAAGCCGGGCCTAATGATGTAAAGGTTGGAGTGATGCCTTTGAACTGTAGTTTTTGGTTGGTTACCGATTTATGGCAGGAAACTGAGACGATGAAAGACCGTCGCTTAAGCGTTTGGCAGATATAACTACATCTACACATGCCACGCCACACAAACTTACTTCTCATAAGCCTCCGCTAACTCCTTCACGTTCTTCTCGGTTTCCGCGGCGGCTTCCTTGGAGTTGGGCTTCAGCAGAGATACGACGAAGTCTGCGTGCTCCAACAGATCGTCCTTCGTCTCCTCCAAGCTTGATACTTCGCTTTGGAGTTCCTGAACAATTTATGCTATGTTTGTATTTTCAAAACTACACTACTGGATCAACACAAATCAGGTAACCAGAAAATAAAACAGAGCTACTGGTATAGCTCAACGAGCGATGCTAAAGTGGGAATGTGTTGGCGTCGTGACCCAGCGTCGATAAACGCAACGTTGGTTGACCACCAACTAAGTGAAAGCACCACATATACGAGTTTCAGGGAGACTTCGAAATTTGGAAGTTCCTACATAAGACCTCAATTTCTAACCCTAGAAGTAACAGAGTAATGAAAATAATAAAGCAATTCACCATTTACCCAATACTAGCGTATGGAATTTAATCTACAACAATTCTTGTATGTATACATTACTTACTCATTATAAATGCGAACGTCTTTGTGAATGGATTTTTAATTAATAACGCCTCTGGATCAGACTGAAATTTGACATTCTGGAATCTTTGGGCTACTATTTGAGATAATTTTTTTATCAGGCCGTCAGTTTTCTACTCAACTACGTTAGAATTAAGAGAATTTATAAAAGTATTGAACAAAATATTTGAAATATATTTTTATTCAAATCAAGTGAATTTGTGGATTATTTATAAAAAGCTTTTATTTAAGTTTTTTTTTTGTGTAGGGTTGTAGAAATATTGACGTGCTTGCATACCTGTAGAGCATGCCTTGTGTCCAGAGCTCGTCTTCGAGTCGAAGGGTTGCTGTCCAGTTGACGCAAGCGGTCGCCAATCGCTGTGATCGCTGAGGCGAGACTTCGCTGCGTGTCAAGGAGTTGGTTCCAGTGTTGGAGCTGGCTGTCTGCCTCTACTGCGCGCTCCGCCAGACCTGGAGATGTTCAAATTGGTTAAATTGGCCCTAATTTACCACTAACGGGAAAATCAGCCACAAAAAAAAAAAAAGCGGTGATAGCCTAATGGTAAGGACGTCAGCCTCCTAATCAGAGGTCGGCGGTTCGAATCCGGGCACGCAGCTCTAACTTATCAGAGTTAAGTGCGTTTAAAAAAAAATATCACTTGCTTCAACGGTGAAGGAAAACATTGTGAGGAAACCTGCACGCCGGAGAGTTCTCCATAATGTTCTCAAAAGCGTGTGAAGTTTGCCAATCCGCAAATGGCCAGCGTGGTGGACTATGGCCAAACCCTGCTCATATTGAGAGGAGACCCGTGCTTTGTAGTGAGCCGGTAATGGGTTGATCATGACGGGAAAATCAGAGAACAAAGACCTAGAAGTAGTTATACTGTTTGGTCTTGTTTGTTCTTGTAAAATTTACCTACATAGATAGAGATAATAGAGATAACAAGCATTTGATAAAAGGTAGATGTGGTCTCAAAGCACGGCTTAAGTGAAATTATTTTGAACTCACTCTTCTCTTCGCGGGATTAAGGAACAAAAAGACGATTGCTGAAGTAAAAAAGTTAATATAAACATTTTTTTTTTGTGAGATAGGTTTGCGCTTGACGACAATCAGTACCAGAAGGCACTGATGAGGTCTAGGTTGGAGCGCGCCTATTTACCCTTCCCTTGAAGGAACTAATGTTATACGTGGCTGGAAACACAGATGCTGGAAGAGAGTTCCACACCTTAGCGGTTCGATTCAGAAACGTTGTTCCAAATCGCTTCGTCCGAGTAGGTTGGATTTTAACCACGTAAGGGTGCCAGCGCTCACGATTTCTCGATACATAAGCACACTTTACCTTCCAAAGCCACATTCCAATCAGCGACGAGGTCTCTCGTCCTGTGCTCGACGCGCTCGCCACTGGCAGCGTCCGCCCCGCTGCAGAGCTCTCTTGCCCTCTCCCGAACTACGTCCAGGAGTGGCTGTTGGTTCTGGCATAAGCAAAATAAAACAATTTTATATTCGCATACTAGCTTTAAAAATTAAAATATCACTTGCTTCAACAGTAAAGGAAAACATCGTGAGGAAACCTGCACGCCTGAGAGTACTCCATAATGTTCTCAAAGGCGTGTGAAGTCTGCCAATCCGCACATGGCCAGCGTGGTGGACTATGGCCAAACCCTTTTCATATTGAGAGGAGACCCGTGCTCTGTAGTGAGCCGGTAATGGGTTGATCATGATGATGATATACGAGTAGATTAGTTAGTCACTCAGTCAGTCAGTCACCTTTTCCTTTTATCTGTAAAGAGTTATCTTATAGCTTTAACAAACACCGTCGATTCAGTTTAACAGGGACCAACTATATAACCATTTGTTATTTGATTTTTGTGTTTTTTTTTTGTCCATATAGTTGATTTAACATAGTTGATATAACAATAACAATTCGGTAATATTAGTTAGTAGTTTGGTTACTATCCATATAAAACTATAAAAATAGATGCCCTTTTTGAAAATTCTTCAAAATAAATTTAACATCAGGTGGAATAGAATAGAATAATTATAAGCTGGAATGTGGTACTTATTTTGGTCTGACAATTACTTAATTATACTTATATACCTATAGAAGGTTTATTATTTTCACATTAAACAATAACGATTAGGCGAATTCCGAAGATTGTAATCTATTAGAGTAAATATTATGTATTTCATCATAATTACCTGATATTAGCAATGAGTGCTGTTTTTATGTATCATTTGTTATTAAACAAGAACTTTTCTTTACAACGAAACACAATTGTTAGTAAAAAGTTAAACCACTAAAAACAGAAATACGGACTTTAATATTATTTTGCCGCATACGAAATAGGAATCCTTCACCCAATTCCTTATATGCACTTTATACCACTGTTTAAGCAAGTAAGAATCCATAAACAACTGTTCTAAACAAAACTAAACTAAAATAAGCAATAAGTATAAAAAATGTTTAGCAAAATGCAGATATAAGCGGCATTTCATATCAAGACTTGCCTTAATGTTATCAGAAAATGCTATGAGTGATAAGGTTTTGATAGCGCTCACATTCTGCAGAATCGCACAAGTAATTTGGATATTTATCTTGATAATGAAAACTATTACTTAATAATTTACAAACAGAACGATGACGATTGCTGTGTCAAAAATATACTTGCATATAGTCAATACTTTGCAATAGACGCACTTGGACACCTACCACAAGGAAAGAAATAGTAAAAGAAATATTTTTCGTAAACAGACTGTTTATTTAAAAGTTCCCTCATCCACCTATAAAGGTCGTTATAGAAAAATAGAATATAACAAAGAAGAAATCGTAAAGATTCGTTGCCACATAAAATGACACTTTTAATTAACAATACTATCCTCTTTTTTTGATCGTATTTTTTTTTGTAGTAGTAGATCTTCACGAGTAGCTCACACCGTTCGACCCCCCGTTATCCCGAATATCGCCTTTGTAAACTGACTGTTTATTTAAAAGTTCCCTCATCCTAGGTGGATGAGGGAAATTAAACATCGTTATAGAAAAATAAATATATAACAAAGAAGAATGGCCAAACCCTTCTCATACTGAGAGGAGACCCGTGCTCTGTAGTGAGTGTAGATGATGAAAGAAGAATGGTAAAGGATTCATTTACTACATAAATTGACACCTTTAATTAACATTACTATCCTCTTTTTGTGATATTTTTTTGTTTTAATACTCAAACATCGTCAAAGCCGAGGTTCGGCCTCCAAGAGGCTCCTGGTAGACGTTCCCTTTTTTTCGGGCCCTAGGGCTTACGTCTTCTAATTCGAAAGTTGGTACTAACCGTAGTAATTTGTTAATCAGTGGAATTTAGACTACGAACCCTTTTTATTTGTAAACTTTATGATAATTCTTATTCCATATTTTATATATTGCCTGGATATGTATACGGAACTGTGTTTCAGTTTTGGTGAGGAAAACGTTTCTCACCGTAGAGTCATCGGCGGCGACCTTGAGCGTCGCGTGGCTAACTCATTGCAGCTATTTATAGTACCGGTTAGTTTGGAAGCGTTTAAGGTGAACTTGACATTAATGTAAATGTTTATGTTGACTATACTAGTATATTTTAGCGCACTCAGCTATCGAGCCCTCATCAATTTACTTTATCCCCTAATCTGTCAGTGTGACGATGTTTAAGTACTAAGTAGATATAGTCTATTTTTTCTTAACTGTCTATTTAAAACAATATTTTCCGTATATTTTTAACATAAAGTATGTTTTTACAATAATAGAAACATACGTAGGTTTCTAATGTGCCACAAACAAATAACGATTTTTTACCTTCAAAAAAATTTACGAGTTCTAATAAATCATGATATTTGGTATTTTCTTACTCTTATCGTGCAAATGTTGGTTTACACTAAATTAAGAATTCGCCTAATGATCGATATGTCTAGTAGGTATATAAGCTCAAGTGTGGAGTCATTATAAAAGTGTTTGCAAAGAACTTAATATTGCCAACTATTCTAAAGTAAGTAGGAAATAATTACTTTGTAATTGCAATGATTCAGATGATACCCAATAGTATGTTCATTTGTTATAAATAAATTAGGTATAACATTTCGCTTCACGCTCTGTACGTCGTTTAATATGAAAATAATGATTTCTGAATGGTTGAGATATTAAATAATCGTACTGTAATGATTTGCTGATGAGAATACCAGAAAACAACTTATTATAATAGATTGAATAGTAATTCGGAGCTGCTTACCTAGCCTAAATCTTTAATCACTTTCACCAAGGGTTTCCCCAAGTTCACACATATTATAAGATATCCTAATTAATGTATGTATTTGTTATGTTATCACGCCTAAACCACAGACCCGATTTTAAAAATTCTTTCACCGATGGAAAGCTGTATGTAAGCGAATAGCATAGGCTATGTTGTATGACAGTATTACAACAGGGACGGAAGCACTGAGTGTGAATCGGCGAGGCGCAGCTAGTACAAAACATTTTAAAAATAGATCAGTAAACAATACAGAGAAGCCACTTTTGACAGTTAGATTTCGTGTAGGACTGCATAATAAAACCGACGAATGAAGCCTCCAAAAGTTTTACGAGTAGTTTTTGAATGACATTAACCGGCCTCGATTCGACCCTTCAAGGTTTGATGGTGGACAAAGGTAATCATTTAACTCCAGACTGACAGTGAAAATTTATTGTCATAATACACAATATCTAACAAGATTCACTTAATTCGTGAACTACGATAACTGTTTTTTTATCCGTAGTTCCCCATTGGGTCCGAGGATCTATTTAAAAAAAGACGGATAACTGGACTTTTTGAATTGAGGAATAGTGACTAACAAACTCATACCGAACTCTAAAACATATGTCACAAATGCGTAATTATTTGTTGGTTTGGGCTTTCACTCAACCACGGAGCCGTAAATACAACATGTGTCTAACATAGAGATATTTAAGAGCATTATAAGTTGTTTCATGTTTTTAACAGGAAACCAACTCAAGCGGAGGAAATCGCGAACAAAATTTTATATAAACTTATTTAATTTTATTAATCTATAAAGTTTTAAAACAAACATCATTTATTTTTTTATAATTTTGCACAAAAACGCACAGAAAAATAACATAACAGTTTGCACAATCATTTCGTTATGCACTGAAGAAAATTCGCGACCGGTATCCAATCGTAAACAAACCGGCCGGCGTCGTAAACCCATTTTACCCCACTCACCTTCCTTTTGCGCGGAATTTTGACACTTTTAACTTACAAACGATGCAATAATATTCGGATGGTGAATATTTCAAAAAACAGTTGTTAAAAAACTATGTGGTAACGTAACTGCACTTGTGCAATAATAAAGCGGTGGATAAAGATGTGTTTTTTCCGCTACGCGTTCTCATTGCTGTGTGTGCGGGCCACGACTGAAGTGCCTTGCCTGACTGTTCCGTGACATCATCAAGTTATTAAGGGGAGTTAACTCGGATATAGTGCAATTGTTTTTCTGACCCCTGTTATATATTTTTTTTGGCTTAAGGCAATAATTTTTTGTAAAAGTTACCAGCACTTCTTTTGTAGAGTAAAAAATAATTTACTTTGCAGGACACTTTCTTTCTTTTATTCTTTAAATTTTGTCTTTTATTTTTTAAATTTTGCACGTTGTTCAAAGCATTTGCTACCAAGTAAAACGTTTATGACATATTAGACGGCAAAGCTAACGGCTCCTGTTTTGGGTAAAAAAAAAACCAAAAAAGAGGCCGATTTTTTTTTATTGTATATAACTCTCAATACATTGTTCCGTTGTTGCATGAAATAGGCGAGCGCATTTCTAATAAGTATTCATGATTGTTAATATTGCAATCGTAAATTATTATCAAAGGAAAGCTTTTATTGAAGGAATTGAGTCTTCGATAAAAATATGTTATCGTTTTTTTTTTCATTTTTAACACTTTTTTTTTAATTTTTTTTTTATAAAGTATATCCAGGAACATAAACAATAGTTGATATTAATATACATTAATCGCGTAAAATAGTCTATTAGCGTTTTAAAAGTTTACTAAAAGTTTTTAATTCTCAGTTTTTAGTTTGCTCAGCAAATTTTATTTGAGTCAACATGCGTGGCGTCGCGTGTATTGCGTATCGCAATAAGTGCCCGGGCCAGTTTTTAGTATAAGTTATTGTTCAACAGTGCGCGAAGCCATTGTGCCTTTTTTCGTTTAAAAACAACCTTAATGTATATAATTATATAGTATGTATGTAAGTAGAATTTTAAAGTGTTCGAACTATGAGAAATGTTTAAAAAATATAAATATATGTAGTCCAAAATATGATTTTTTTACGTAGTACTTAAAACGATATATATTAATAGTTTAAAAGTTTGAGCAATATATATATATAAAGTAGCAGTTGCGAAGCTGTGATAGCCTTGAAGCGGTGATAGCCTAGTGGTTAGGACGTCAGCCTCGTATTCAGAGGACGGCGGTTCGAATCCGGGCACGCACATCTAACTTTAAGGAGTTATGTGCGTTTTTAAAAAATAAAAATATCATTTGCTTCAATGGTGAAGGAAAACATCGTGAGGAAACCTGCACGCCTGAGAGTTCTCCAGAATGCTCTCAACGGCGTGTGAAGTCTGCCAATCCGCACATAGCCAGCGTGGTGGACTATGGCCAAGCTCTTCTTATATTGAGAGGAGGCCCGTGCTCTGTAGTGAGTCGGTAATAGGTTGATCATGATGATAGCCTAGTGGTTAGGACGTCAGCCTCCAAATCAGAGGTCGAGGGTTCGAACTCGGCAGCCCTATAACTTTTCAGAGTTATGTACTTTTTTAAGCAATTAAAATATCACTTGCTTCAACGGTGAAGGAAAACATCGTGAGCAAACCTGCACGCCTGAGAGTAATCCATAATATCCTCAAAGGCGTGTGAAGTCTGCCAATCCGCACATGGCCAGCTAATGGACTATGGCCAAACTCTTCTCATATTGGGAGGAGACCCGTGCTCTGTGGTGTGTAGAATGGGTTGATCATGATGATAGAAAGTAGTACCACATTTCCTTTCTTAAGATAAGATAAATCTCCTTGCAAACTTTATCGAAGTCTGTTTTTTTAGTAATGAGATAAGGCGCATAAAGTAACAGTGACAAAAGTTAATTTTGAATTAATAGTATACCAGCTGTTCCCCGCAGTTTCGCCCGCTTTGCCTTAGAGTCGTAACCATCTTTATCATTAACGACCTCCGGGACGCAGCACGTGCGCTGTCACATTACAAAGTTGAAGGTCCTGGGTTCGATTCCCGGCTCGAGTCTGGTCTGGTGGGAGGCTTCGGCCGTGGTTAGTAACCACCCTACCGACACAGATATGTCGCCAAGCGCTTTTAATGCTAAAGATGGCACGATGTCGCGTTAAAACCAATTAGGAGTATGGGTTTACTAAACTCCTAACAGGTTAGCCCGCTAGCATCTTAGATTGCATCATCACTTACCATCAGGTGAAATGCCGTCAAGGGCTAACTTGTGGTATATAAAAAAAAAAATAAAGCCTAAGGATATTTATGTTACCGATTTTTCTTATTTCTTATTTAACACAAATACAATTAATCAAATCTGTAACTTCAATTTAATTTGTACAGTTTTTGGTTAAGTTTTTATTTGTAAATCATAATTTATTTGTAAATATTATTTAAAAAAATATTATATAGGAATAATACTATAAACTTAAGAACATTACGAGTAACAAAGTATGGTAAATAGAATACATAGTGTCAATGAGTGAATCTACCGTATCTACAGTTAAGTTGTTCATGGTCCTCGTTCCGATTGGCTGGTTAACGATTATCACGAATTAATTGAATACGAATGCTAATATTTTGCGGGCTCAGCTCCGTTTTAATGGAAGATTTGTTAAAACTGTATATAAAACGTAAGCTTGTACTAAAGTCCTTTACATAGTGGAGAGGATTATGCAAATGATAATCAAGTTTTGGCATGAAATATTGCTGTAATAAGATAGCTCTCAAATAATTTTAAGTGGCATATGAGATGGTGATAACAAAAATGTTACACGGCTAAGTTTCTTATGGTCTTCTATGTGATTCAGAAGACAGTTTTATAGCTACCACTGACCGTAAAATGGATGCGGACTAATCTTGATAATATAATGGTTAGGTTATGGTAAGCCCATACTTCTAATTGGTGAATGCGACATCGTGTCTAAACACTAAATCGGTCGGCAATAGTCGGTAACTATCCTGAAGCCCCAGACCAGACTTCAGCCGGGAATCGAACCCAGGACCTCCAATTTTATAATGCGATTGACACGCGTTGCACAATGGAAGTTGAATTAACAATAATTGATGTTGAGTCTTGTAATGAAATAAATCATCTCGAAAAGAATGAAAATATATTTATGTGAATGCACTTGAAAAGCCAGTTTCTTTTTTGATTACTTTGGCAATGAATGTTAAATTAGCGGTAATTATAATAATTTTTGTGATAATGGATTTTCGGAAAATCGATCACGTTTCATTACGTGACTCCCTTATATAAATTAAACTCATTACATATATCTTAATACGATAGGACGCGAAGTGAATTTAATATGAGATAGGAAATCAATTTAGCGGTCCCATAGACGCCATAAATTGGTTACATCGGAACATTAAACGAAATGTTATCTCAATTTAACGAAGATCAGACTGTTAAGCTATGTAAAGGAGATCTATGCTATCGCTATATAATTTATTAAATAATATGACCCATACTGATTCGAGCGCAAAAATGGTACAATTTGAGCCGATAGTTATATATTTTATAAAACCTTTCCATGCACTTATATATTTTGTTTTTTCTCTAGCATCAATCGAAAATAGGGACGCGTTTGGAACCCTCATAGCTTTAGTTTTAAGTTTACAAATATAGTTATAACCATGAAATAACTACTGTGTAAATTATTGACGCGTCAAAAGCCTTTTTAAGGACTTAAAAGATTATTTTGAATTTGAATTTGAATTAGGTTTTTGCCATGGTAAATTGACGACCTAATATAAGATCAACTTAAATAGAGCCCCGTTTTAGCAAAATCGTCGAAAATCCTTCAACAGCCTTCGATAATCATCAAAGCTGGGTAAAGGCCTATTTTTCAAAAAAGAGAAGAGTTTTCAACATACGACCCATCACGTTGCTCCAGTGCAGAATTGCAGGCTTTTATTTATGTGTAAGTTAGATAAAAACCGAGACCGACGGCATGACGGGACGAAGTTTATTTCCACACTCATCAAACAAGTCTTCGCCATATCCAGGATTTGAAACAAAAAAGTAACAACAAGACTAACGAAGTCTAAGACCACAGTCATCATCATCCTTTGGCAATGAAAGTTAAATTAGCTTTCATTATATAAATTTTTGTGATAATGGATATTCGGAAAATCGATTGTGTTTCATTACGTGACTCCCTTGTTTAAATTAAACTCATTTCATATATCATCGCCTTAATACGATAGGACGCGAAGTGAATTTAATATGAGATAGGAAATCAATTTAGCGGTCCCATAGACGCCATAAATTGGTTACATCGGAACATTAAACGATATGTTATCTCAATTTAACGAAGATCAGAATGTTAAGCTATGTAAAGGAGATCTATGCTATCGCTATATAATTTACTAAATAATATGACCCATACTGATTCGAGCTCAAAAATAGTCCGATTTGAGCCGATAGATATATATTTTATGAAACCCTATGTACTTATTTAACCTCTTTTTTTCAGCATCAATCGAAAATAGGTTTTTGCCATGGTAAATTGACGACCTAATATAATAAGATATAGTACAAGATCAACTTAAATAGAACCCCGTTTTACCAAAATCGTCGAAAATCCTTCAAAAGCCTTCGATAATCATCAAAGCTGGGTAAAGGCTTATTTTTCAAAAAAGAGAAGAGTTTTCAACATAAGACCCATCACGTTGCTCCAGTGCAGAATTGCAAGCTTTTATTTATATGTAAGTTAGATAAAAACCGAGACCGACGGCATGACGGGACGAAGTTTATTTCCTCACTCATCAAACAAGTCTTCGCCATATCCAGGATTTGAAACAAAAAAGTAACAACAAGACTAACGAAGTCTAATACCACAGTCATCATCATCCTCATGACCAACCGATTGCCGGCTCACGGGTCTCCTCTCAATATGAGAATGGTTTAGCCATAGTCCAACATGCTGGCCATGTGCGGATTGGCAAACTTCACACGACTTTGAGAACATTATGGAGAACTCTCAAGTATGCAGGTTTCCTCACGATGTTTTCCTACACCGTTGAAGCAAGAGATTATTTAATTGCCTAAAAGCGCACCTAACTCCGAAAAGTACGAAGACGTCCTTACCACTAGGCTATTACAGCAAGACCATCAGTATTGAATTTAAATCATACATTGATCATTGCTGAGACTGAACTAATAATCTAAAGACAGACACGCCGCCCCCCCCCCCCCAGACTTTGACCTTGGCTAAGACATACCGCCAGGCGATTTAGCGTAGTCGATTTAGAAGGATTGGTTCAGTCGGCAAAGCATCGGTAACTCCACTGGTGCATGATCATGGGCGAATGTAATCACTTAAAATTAGATTACGCGATGCGAAACAAAACTATATAATCTAATAAGGATACTGATAATGATATAGATGTTATATTTGTCGGCAAGTGTTGGCTTTAAGTGGTTGACAATGGGACACTAAGTGGCCATTGACCGGTCTCAATGAAAACCAATAAAAATAACAAAATGACGCTTCTCAATTCACGACAGCCATTTTGCTACTAAGCATTAAAAATCTAACACGATGATCGGTGACAATCGTATTTAAAACTTTATAGAGAGCTTTGTCCAAAAATTATATTTTAAACTATCTTTAGCATCTAAGCTCTTACAATTTGTATTATGATTAACTTTAAAAGATCATTTTGAGTTATTTTGATGCTTAACAATATACGAGGGAATTTGTTTTAGTGTTCGAAAGATTGATAAGTCACAAACAATATCCGAAATTGCCTAGTAAGTGTATCTTGTATAGATGTATAAAGCGCTTGCCTGGGGACCTAACAAAGTGCCCCATACTGCCCCAGTCTGTCAGCCCCAGTTCAAAAATATGATTCACCTTTAAGTAACGTCTGTTTCCAGTTTTATCTCACATAGGCAAACTCATCATCATCACATCATCGTCAAACGACGGAAAAATCGTGACACACAGGTACAATTCGACGGAATTGATCTCGTTATAAATACAGTCGCAATTTAAACTATATCATATACAAATAGACGTTGAAAATATTAATTTAGCCGATAC
Organism: Lasiommata megera; assembly: GCA_928268935.1. Taxonomy (NCBI): domain Eukaryota; kingdom Metazoa; phylum Arthropoda; class Insecta; order Lepidoptera; family Nymphalidae; genus Lasiommata; species Lasiommata megera. The sequence goes on along the minus strand of OV743315.1, from coordinate 16,932,146 downwards.
TTGGTACCTACATATATTTTTTCTGTATGTATGTATCAAATATGTAATCATAATTAAGCAAATTTTATTTGTAAAGACGACGGAAAAATAAGAAAAAAGTACAAATAAATAAGTTTGCTTACCTCTAAGTCTTTCTGGGCTCGCTCCAATTTCTCAACATACATGCGGAGGGCATCTACGGATGTCACAGGCTCCTGTTCTATGTTGTTCTTGTCCAAAATTGCCTTGATTTTCTCAACAAGCTGGCAGAAGTCCTTCCATATTTCCCAGTCTTGTTCTAACTGCGCCTGCCGTGATTTTGCTGAATTGAGTGTGTTCTTCAGTAGTTGGTTATGCTTCTGATGCTCTTTCGACAACTCTTCTTGTTCGGAAGCGGTAAGCGATGGCCAAATCTTGTCCACAGTATCTTGCATTCTCTTTCCAACTAAGTCTTTCATTTCTGGTTCAGATGTGTTAAAGAATGTCTTATGTTCTTCCAAGTCACCCTCAATATTTTCGAAATCAGTTCCATTTTTACCCATTTCTATCCTTATTCCCGCTTCGTTTACCCAAATGTTTAATTTTTCGACCATTTGTTGATACTGCTGTCTATATTTTTTATTGTCTTGAAGATGTTTTTCTCTGTTTCCTAATTCAGCGGGCAAGGATGATTTTAGAGAATTGCCTTCTGACACCATTTCCAGCAATGTGCCAGGAACGCCATCATCATTTTTAATAATGTCCATCATCTTTGTTAATTTTTCTAAGTATGATTGAACGTTTTTAGCCAAAGTTGCATGTTCAATGAGTTTTTTGTCCACACTAGCGACATCTCTGTTTAAAAGGGGCCGTGAATGTACTGCGGCTTCATTATCGTGAAGCCATTGAAGAATTCCAGAAAGATCTGCTGCAAGTTTCTTATGCTCTGCTGCAGCTCTTTCATTTTCTTGACGCTTAGCTTCAACAGTTCTTCTTAATGTCAATAATTGTTGTTTGAGAGATTGCAATAGTTCAGTAATATTGTTTCTGTCGATGACAGTGCCTTCTGCAGCAATTTGTTGACCTTTGTCAGTCGCCGTTGCAAGTAAAGCTTCGCAACCTTGGATTTTTGCAATGATATCGTCGTAACGTTTTATTTTGTCCTCTAAGGAATCATTTGATTTTTCAATATCGGAAGTAAGGTCTGTATATTTAGCAATAAAATCTTCAATTTCCTTAACAAGAGCAAAGAATTGCTCACGCAGCAGTAAGAGTTGTTTTAATTTAGATATTTGTTCCTCTATGGTATTCATTAATTCATCTTGCTTAGACAAAATATCTTGTAAATCATGAACATTACCACCCTGTAATTCATTAAGCATAGACTTATTATTTTTAAGGTCATCTAAGATAGATTCATATGCTTGGATGATAGGTATAACATCCTCAATTTTGCTACCTATTGGTTTATTTAATGCTTTTAATTTATTTTGAATTTCATTTAAGAATTCTAATGCAGCAGCTATTTTAGCAACGGCATCTTTGTATTCTTTGATATGTTTAAGCAAGATATTCTTTTTATCGTTTATAACAGCTTTAATTCTTGCAAATCTATCAGACAGAACCGTTATTTGTTCTTTAAGTTGTAACTTATTAGAATCAGATAAGGTATCCATAATGTCTTTAGACTTGTCTTTAATTTTAGTAATATTTTTATCTACATCATCAGCTTCTTTGCTAAGCTTTTCAAATTTGGTTAGTTGTTCTTCTAACAGTTGTAGAGATGCTGCTCGTATTTCTGGTGTAGCAGCCACTTCAGCTTCACTTAACCAACTCTGAATCTTAGCAACATCTGCTTCAAACTCGTTTCTTCCTTGTAATAATTTGTTTAAAGCAGCAAGCTTTTCATCAATATCTACTTTAGCAGAAGTGTAAGATTTATTAAGGTCATCCAGTAATGCCTGTAATTTTGTTCTATTGTCACTCGAACAATCTTTAGACACAGCGTTACCTTGACGCATAACTTCAGTAAGCAAGTCGTTGTGAAAATCTGATAATTCAGTCTGATGTTTTTTATGCAATGCGATTTCTTTTTCTACCTTAGCTACTTCTAGAGGAATTGGACCACCTAGTTTCTTAATTTCAGCCAGTTTAGCTTTAAGCCAGTTTTTAGCTTTTTCCATGTCATTCTCTAATTTCTTTCGTATTTCAGAACAGCCACCTAATCTGTCAATTTCTTGCTTAATAAGAGAAGACAGTTGTTTTTGTTTCGAAGCTAATTCAGAAAGCTCTGATTCTAGTTGCAGTTGCTCAGAAGGTTCAAGTTCAGATTGTATATTGCTAACCTTCTTTTCAAGTGAATCGATAACAGTTTTCTTACTATCAGTCTCCTTAAGTAAATTGGCTACCTTCTTTTGTCTTTCTTTAACCGATTTACTGTCATATCCAAGAGGTTCAGGATGTACAATGTTGTCAATTTCTTTTTGCATCCATTCATTTTGTGCTGCAACTTCACTCTTTGTGCCATCAATTGCTTTGTATGTAATTTCAAGCATTTGTAGTTTTCGCTGAATGCGCTTAGCGATATCATTGTATCTTCTTTCTACCGATTTCATCTGAAAGGAATAAATAGTATTTATAAATCATTTGTACTTTTACAGTATATTTTATTTTAAAAAAAACGCAGATACTCACTTGCTCTTCTACTTGCTGTGACTCCAGATTGCTGACAATGTTAATTACTTCACTTCCAACCGTTTTGATACTATCAACTTTTTCTTTGCCTGCTTTACCAAACTCTGCTGATAACTCTTTCAGAGCATTTAATTTCTGTGGGCAAGGTAACCCAGATCCCTTGTCAGCCAAGCACATTTTTTTAAGCACTGTGTCAAACCAATCATGAATTTCTTGACATTTGTGCCTGAAGTTATCAATGATAGCTTGATTGCCCTTTTCCCTTTCAATTGCTTTAAGTATAGTCTGTTCTAGCTCATTTAAATCTTCTTCAAGGTTTATTTCATCTTCCAAGCCTAAAAAAAGTTTTGCAGCATTAATATTATACAAATATATTACAATTTGGGAATGGTTTATATATATTTATATATATTCCTATACGCTAAAAGAACTGCGTATAAATGAAGAATCTTACTTATGGGATATCAAATTACCTTCGGTCGGTATCTCAGTAAGTATCCTATTCCTTTTTTCAGCCAGTGACGCAAGAGCGTCATTCATGGCCGCCATGTCTTGTTTAGCGGCATCAGGACGCAGTTTTGATGGATTAGACAGCCAATCGTGTGCTAAAGCATTGTGTACATTGATCCATTCCTGGATTTCTACCACTTGCTTCATAGCTTCTTCCATTCCACTTACAGAGTCCCGTAATGTTTCAAGGTGGCTTTGTACCTAATAAAGTAATATAATTAATACAAAAAATCAACACGCATATTATATACTTTGACGACATCAACAGATGCAACAGACTATGTATGTTGAAATTAATTTAATTAACAATTAGTAGAAAATATTTACAGATGGTAAAAAAATTATTGCATTCATATTTTGCTTTTAAAAGATTAAAGCAATTTTTCAAGTAAAAAATCATTCTGCTTTTCTGCTTTTTCGTGTGCTCATTTTTCATAAAATTCAAATAATATTCACATACATTTATTCTCTTAGGTAAATAATGCATCAAGCGAAGCCTTACCCTTTTCTCAAAAGCCACAAATTTCTGGCTGAACTCAGGTGCTTCGAGTGTTCTAATTAAGGAGTCAACTCTGGCGCTGCCTACCTCGCTTACATGTTTCTACAACAAACCATGCATCACACAAGTGCGGGTTAGTGAGCGGTGCGTTCAGTGTCTTTTGTGAGAGAATTCAAAACTTCGATAATATTCCAATATTATTACCAAATAAAGAAACGAATAAATAAAATCATCTATATACAGATTTTTGGGCTCCCCTCGCGGATGTCCCCTAATAAAGTTTAAATTTATCTTGAAGATCTATTTTAATCAATTCTTCCTTCAAAGTTTTGAAACGCTCTCACGCACCTTCATAAAAAAATCAATTCGTGATAATTGTGTTAGAATGGAAGTAGTTTGAACGCCGTGATCCAAGGAGTGCTTCACACATTTTTGTACCTTTGATATATATACAGTCCTTCTACAGCCTTTTCATCATAGAAGAATTATTTTTAAAGGACTTTTTGACAGTTCAGAAGGGCCCACGACTTAGCAAACTTGATAAAAAGGCAGTATGTAGTGCTATACTTAGCAGTGTTTGCTCTGAATCAAGATGAGAAGTCCTAGTTTACAAAAGTATTTCAGCGATCGACAGAAATATCTAAGCTTAGATTATCTCTGCGTGATTACAGCAGATTCAGATCTTGATCGACAAAATAATTATAGCTAATTATAAAGCGCATTAAATTGCTAATCTAAAGTGAATGCTAGAGTGGTTACCCCTCTGCTAAACATACTTTAGATAAATCATCCATCACTAATATGCACGACGAATTTTCTCAGACATGACACAAGCAACATATTACAAGTATCATGATGACACATGATAATGTTGAATTATTATTATTATTTAAAATAATAATATTTATTATATTATTTAAAATCAGAAAAAAATATTCTGAACAGAACGAAAATTACGTTTTTATTTTAAATTTATAGTAAATAATCTGATTATGATGAAGACCGCTGCTGATATTACACCTTGATTCAGATCTAAAGCAATTTTTACCAAAATGTCACATGATTGAAAATGTTAATTTTAACAGCAAGCAACATTTCCATATTTCGACCAACTGCTTTAGAAACCAGGTGCAGAAAAAATACATTGCCAACGAAAGCCTGTATAATTATTTTCTAACTACTATATTAACTATCTACTACTTCCATTAAATTTTCATAATTAAAATATTTCTTACTTTAACAACGGCACTACATACTCGTTGGTTTTGCTCTTTTCGAACCTGGCAATCTTAAAGCTTATGGTAGAATAACATGGTAAGCACAGTTTATTATACTTGACGAAATACACATACGTTTACAAAAACATGACTAGCATACTCTTTGTTTAAAGATAATAATTAAAAAAAAATTAACGATTCCGAAATTATATGAACTAATTAAAACAAAAACCACCCTACAGTACACCGTTCTAATTTACAAAGTTTGTTAAACAATTGCACTTTTTGAAAAGGATTGCAAATCCCTTTAAAATTCGCAATAGAGACCACTCGGAAATCTGGATATTTTTGACATTTAAAAAAATCTATAGTTGAACCTCCAAATAGCTTTTTAATCGAGCCCTGATGAAATTTATCTAAAATTTACTTATATTTAAACTGTGTTTAAAATAATTAAAAACAGATGCGGATGATACATCAAATCAAAACAGATTAAATAGACATTCACAAATAAAAATCACATTAAACTCAACATTTAGACTTCAAATGTGTAGCCACATATTATTTCTAGAGTAGTGAGACATGTATATTTTGTATTAAGTTATATTCAATTTTGGGCTACCGCTTGTTAATACCAGTAGATAGTGCCATACCACAGTTTTATATCTGTTACAACATCAGATGACGGCCCAAACTATCTATGGCAACCATCTTTCTTGTTGTTGCTCAACTTGGTAAATATAATGAAAAACGATAGCCATAATCGCTTGCAAAATGAAAGTAAAGATCATATCGTCTCACATAAATATTTTATATGTGGTTGCACAAGTGAGGGACTTTAGAATGACGCAAGCGCATCTGAAGCAAGCACCGCACCTGAAAACTTTAATACCTGATCAATAAGGTCCTCTAGTCTAGCTCGCACGTGCAACTCGCGAGGTGGTACCGGCAGGGGCGCGGTGTCTGCAGGAGATGAGGGACGGGAGACGGAGGCAGCTGCCGCCGAACATGCCGCCACGGCTGCAGAAAGCCTACTCTTCTCGGTTTGAAGACGATTATGGAGCGCCTGATAAAATTTTAGGAAATAGTTATAATTTTCATTCGACTTGAATTATATAATAAAACAGTAATTTATAAAAAAAAAACAAGCTTTACTCACCCTAGCCTTGTCAAGCAAGTCTCGACCATGCGAAAGACCATCTACAGGTACATCTAATTCCGTGATTGCTGGCTCGCATTCATCTAAATTATTCAGTATACTTTCCAGTGTATCCTCATATTCTTTGAACTTCGCAAGTCCTTCTCTTAACCGTCGCTCAATTTGCAGTGCTGTTGCTAGCAAACTCTTATGACTATCACTAACATTTTTAAGTTGTCTTCCTACTGTATCACGGATCGATGGCGCCGTGACTTCATATCTTTCAATTTGGGCGCGGCCCTTTTCTTCTAAATCGTCTAAAGTTGACTGATATTTCTGGATATCATCTAAGAGAACAGCATGTTGAGCTAACTGTTCTTCGGTCTGTTCTCGATTGGCAATGTACAAAGAGTTGTGTGCCATTAGTTGGAAAGATATCTGTAATAACCATTTTTCAGTGTCTTGTAGGGATTGGTGATATTGATTGTAATCTTTGATCTCAGACTCAATTTCTGCTTTTTTCGTTGCACATTTAGCTTTCAATGCATCAATTTCCTTTTCTATATCTTTAACTGCATTTTTTACAGCTGGTTTTCTTGCCCAACTACTAAGTTCATTAGCGTCACATTTCAGGCGCTGCAATTCAGGTGACTTGTTAGCAATTTCATCTTCAATATGTTTGTATTTTTCAAGAAGAGTCTTCATTTCACCAAGTTCGCCCCCTGTTTTAGGTACCTTGTCTAGATTTTGTTCTGTGTCTCTTATCCACTGCTTCATTTTATTTTTCGAATCTTCAAAGTCCTCCCATTTTCCAATTGCGGCCTTAAGTTGTGCAGTAATTGAGTTAAGATCTATTTTAAGTTGGTCCCAACTCTCTTGTAAAATTTTAACGTCATTTCGTAAACCATCTTGTTCTTCTGGCGGAGTGTTGTTTAGAGCCTTCTTGAAGGCCTCTTGTAGAATGACAAGTAGGTGGTGACCTTCAGTCATCCTGTTGGTGACGAGTTGGACAGTTTTTAATTTGTCTTTCGTAGTTTCAATATCACCGACGCCAATGGAGTCATGTACCGTTCCGTGTGCTGTTTCTAACCATTTTTGAAGTTCTTCCTTTGCTTTAATAAATTCTGTATGATCCGAAAGATTTTTCTCCCCATTGGAGACCAAACCTTGAATCTTGGTTAATAGAGATGTATACTCAGTTTGCAAGTTAACTGTCTTATCACGAACCCAGGCGCAAGCACTTAGCTCCATTAAGTTTTCACATCTATCATTTAGTTCTTCCATAACGTGTTTATTAGCTAAAGCTTGAGCAAGAAGATCCTAAAGGAAAAAAAAGGTATATCAAATACTCCTATTAAAAAATTAAAATATTGGCTATAAATATTTCTTAAATACTTACGCGGCACTTTTCTAGATACTCGGGTGTTATTTTATCCACCTTTTGCACAGTGTTTAACTTGGCATCAAAGTCCTTAACCCACGAATTCATCTTATCCAAAGTCTCTGTGAAATCAGACCAGGCTGCTAAGCATTTTTCTAATAATTTTTTGGTATCTTTGCAAATTTGCTGTAAGTTTTCCCATTCTATCTTCAATTGTTTTATTTCTTGATTAATATTGTCTTTTCCTTCATTTCCCGTTGTTTCTAATACTTTTTCACTTAATTTTACTGCTTTTTTAAGTAATGACTCTCCTTTGGGGAGTGAACTTATAATTTTAGTAACGCTTTTAAGTTTCTCCTGTACTTCTTCTTTTGCTCCATGTGAATCTGAGCATTGCTGGATTTCAATCTTACAGTTACGGATCCAGTCATAGAAGGTATCATAAGATTCTTTATACTGGATGTGATTATTGACGTAGTCCTCGAGTTTCTAAAATGAAAGTAGACAATAAGGTTTTTCGAAAGTAAAAAGGTACGATGTTATAATAAAATATATAATATAACGTTAATACTTACGCTAATCATATCATTGACCGTTGATTTTATATCATTGTATCGCTTTAAAGTATCATCAATTTCTTTTGATTTCAAAGACGAATCCTCTTGAAGTTTGTCATTTAATTTGCTAACAAGATCTTTATGGGAGTCAATATCTCGATTAAACGTTCTGAATTTCTCCAATTTAGCCTTCTTTTCTGAGAGATCGTTAAGAAGTGAGTCATCTGATTGTATTTTCTGGTCGATATCGTCTAACCACTCCACCAATAATTTATGAATCTGTGAAATTTTAAAATAAATTAGTTTGAATATTTATTACATAGATATTAATATGCTGGCCATTAAGACTAACATGAGAACATTACACAGATATTTTGAGTTCTGCAATATCGTACGTACACATTTTATCTTTATTGTCAATGTCGTGGCAGTTTGACTTTCTGTACATCACGAATAAAATCACGAAAACTTTATATCAACCCATACTCGATTTCATTGAAAAGCGCGAGCGCAAATAATTGAATGCTTAAACTATTTTGTTATTTTAAATTTTTACCTTCGAAATGTCGTCAAACTGTGATGCTCTGCTCGTCAATTTATTGCGGACTTCTTGTAAATCAGCGATCAATTTATCAAATTCTTGCTTCAAGCTATCTGTGTCTTCTTGTATTTTGGCCGCTCCTGTTTGTTCCGTATTCATGATTACCTTTTCTTTCAACTCAAGAAGGTACCTTAATTTGTTTTGACCTTGTTCTAAGGACTGACGTAAAAGCTTCACAGTGTTGATTTTGCTGTTAACTTCTTGTAGTGTATTAGGGATTTCTGCGCACTGGTTTAATTTTTCCCTAGTTCTGTCTAGCCAATCTTGGCATTCTCCATATAAAGCATTATGTTGCTGGTGCTCCTAAATTAATGTAAACAATAACCATAAGTATAAAAATAAAATACAATAACGTAACGTAAAATTATTTTTTGTTTTGTAAGAATTTTACCTCATAAAAACATTTTATAATATTTTAAAAATTTCTTGTTGTTATTATAATATACGAATATCTAATATACTAAGTCTTTTAGGCTACCAAGCACGTCCTAATCTGAAAAGTGGCTCTAAACAAACTTAGCCGGGTACTTTCTTTGCTATAATTTTTTCAAAATATCACTTACCTGATAATGCAGTTCCAGTCTTTTCATCACCTCCTTAGCAAGCGACAAGATCGCGTTATATTTAGTAGTGAGCTGCGTTATGCCATTGGAGACTCTTGTGTCTGAGCATGTTTCGAGTAAAGTCTGGGCGCGCATGTTTAGTTTGTCTAATTCTGCTTGCCAATCAAATAGAGTTTGGAGATGACCCTGATAACAAAAATATCATTAGTTGTTGGCCATATTGAATAGTCAACATGATGAGATACGTAGAAATCGACACGGCAATTGGAATATTATGAGGTTAACTGTGCAGCGCCGGAAAGCGCATCCTCTACCCGCGTAATGCGTAATGTAATATGTAATCTTTCAATCTCAAAAACCAGCTAACCAACTTATAAAATGTAAATAAATTTGTCCCATTTTACTTATACTTCGTACAGTCTAAGAAAAGTTGGAGCCCGAACTAGCTCTACATTGAAAATTGGTAATTTGTACATGCGTGTATTATTAGGAAATTGCCTTTGGATCGTGTAATAACCTAAACGCAGATTCAAGATGTTTCAAAACTGGATGTATTAAATTGATAACTCCTTACCTGGAACTCTTCTAGAACAACTTTCTTCTGTTCCAAGCTATTCTGCAATTTGTTGAAGGATTGCACGAGTTTCTCAGTCTTCGACAACCAATCCAGGGCTTCTTTGTATTGCTCTTCGTATTCTGTCCATTTCACGATACCACCCTCAATTAATGCCTTAGTGGTGTTCAATTGTTCTCTACAGAAGATTTAAAATATTGTTACATCCATTGTTACTATGTTAAGCTACCAACACACTTTGCGGTAGATTAGATGGTCGGAGCTCAAAACTTCCTTACAACATACAACTTATGAAAACTTATGACAACTTCCTTACAACATGCAACTTATGACAGGTAGACTCTGTCATCAAATTTTCGATTACATTTTAATTATTTTATTTGTTGTTATAGCGGTGCTATAAATACATATTCTGCGAAAAGTTCGGCATCTAACTCTCAAGGTTTATGCACGGTGATACACAGACGGACGGAACAGTGGAGTTTTAGTTATAGGTTCTCGTATATAGCACACTTCGGGTACGTAGCCCTTTAAAGACTTTTGGCTAATAATTTTATAAACGGCTTTTGATCATAGATTTCAATTTTATTTAATGCAACTTGGAAATATAGCACTATCAAAGTCAGACAAAATATGATAATGATTGATGATTCCGAACTCAAAAATATTCCTACTTGTGTCTTTGGGATGCAAAGTATCTGTATGCAAATGTTTGTCAAGATCGTTTGTTGCTGTTATGCTGCTTTGTACAGGTAAAAAATATTTTTTTACCTGTATAAAGTTTTAAGTAACCAAATTCCGCGGAAACCATTTTTAAGATATTTTTCTTATATATAATTCTGTCCAGATTTTGTCATTAATTGGCCGTTGGTTTAGCCGAAAATAGATAAAAAGCAAATAAAAACCATTTAAAAAAACATTCATTTTACCAATTAAATCTTCCCAATAAAATGTCGCAACATGAAGTATTCTTGCATTAGAATTTATTTGCTTGTATTGATTATTAAACGATTTCAAAAACTATTATTCAGTATTACTTAGCAGAATTTTAAGCTACTCAGCTTTATTCTAATTAGTTTTATTTTATGTTAGTTCATTTAAATAGATTTTCATAGTTCTTAGATTTCACTTTTTAGTTAAGATTTAGTACATTTCTGTCACGGTTTATAATTTAGTAGGTACAAGCATAATAATTAGTTGTTCACTAGTAAATTAATGAGAATAATTGCTAATCAACTTGAAATCGTTATATTTCCTAAACTATTACTTAAAATAAAAATAATAAATTTAAATTAACATTAGGTTTTAAAATACCTATTCAGCGATACCCCTAGTTGATTGACATAGCTTGTTAATTTTTATTATTTATTACAACATGGCGTCTGGTTGTGGCCCTGGTGAATTTTCTTTACTGTCATGTCTTTAGAGACACTCCCAAGGTCACAAATTTGGCCTTTAGAACGCCATATAGAAACAGACATATATAGACCGACTACTTACTACTAGATTACCCTCGAGTGAAAACACAATAATATTATTAATATATTTAGCACTTACACATAGGTATCGAATTCCTCTTGCATCAGAGCCACTTCTTCTTCAATGTCTTCCTTGTCTTCGTCATCAGCAAGAGCACATGAAATCTCTCCCTGTTCTAGCGCTTTCTGAAGTTTAGCTTGCCCATCTGGTAATTCACTTTCCAACACTTTAAGCTGTGATATCTTGCTGCTCAAAGACTCTTTGTCCCCTGTCGCGTCGGAACACTTTCCTAACTTTTCCTTTGCAGCTCTCATCCATTGGACAAAATCTGTACCGGCATCAATAAATACTTGGTGCTGCTCTACAGTTTCCTTTTGTTTTTCATACAAATCTTTTGCTTGTTTCGATAAACTCTCGTATTTACTTGTAATTTCAGATGCCGGTGCTTGTTGCATCAGTTCAGAAGCCTTAGATGTTACAGACTGAATCATGGGTTCAAACGAAACGATATCCTGAACAATATTGTTTGTTTGACGAAGCGTGGCCTTTCTTTCACCAAGACTAAGGCCTGTTGTGAGCCCTGCAAGGCGGTCTTGGCCCTTCTTTGACTTGGCAACTTTCTGTTCACAAACTTCTTGTAGTTTTGCTTCTCTATCGGAGATCCATTGTTGCAGCTGAGAGTAACTAGAACTATAGTCTGCCCATTGCAGTAAAGCTGTTTCTAGGTGGACCTTTGCCGTAGTCATCTTCTTAACCAAACGTTCCCATTCACTTTGTAACTCTTTCAATTCCGTGTTTATTTTGTCTTTACCATCTGATCTGGTATTTCTTAAAACCTTTTCTCCACTATTTATAGTAGCATGCACAAGATTCTGACCTTCTTCGCGACGTTTGAGCAAATCTTCGATTTGATTTAAACGTTTTTGTAATGCATCTTTGCTGCTATTGCTACCCGTGTCACCTCCACTACGAGTAATTTCCCAAGCATCATTTATCCATTTCTTAGTTTTTTCATAATTATCGTCATAGTTTTTGTGTTGTTCGTAATTAGTTTCAACTTTTTTAAGAACATCATTGGCCATATTAACTAATACTTGGTATCTAGAGTTTAAGTGCCTTAACTGATTATTGACATAAGTATCCAAATGAGAAGCTAGTAGGCCAGCCGCTGAGGCATTAAATTTATCTATATCGGCTTTTCCCTTTTGTAACTGATCGACTATTTCTTGTACTTCATTCACTTGACCTCCCTTTTCTTTAGCAGTACCTAGCAAAGCAATTTTATGGTTTTTGATCAATATTTCTTTTTGTTGTAACCAGTCGGATAACCTCTCGTATTCATCTTTGTACTCTCGCCACTGATTAACAGTGTCTTCTAACTGACTCTTTTGTTGTTTTATTTCATTAAACAATTGGTCAAAGCTTTCTTTAAGAGCTTTCATCTCATTTTTAATTATAGTCTGTCCCTCAGGTGAAGTACTTGCTAACACCACTTGTCCAGTATGTTGCAAGTGTTCTAATAGTAGTTCGCCTTGTGCTTGTTTGTTTATAAGAGCTTCAAGTGGAGCCACTGAATTCTCGATTGCTAGTTTGTCACTTAAGGGTTTTGATTTTAAAGATGGAACCTTTTCTCTTGCTCTGCCTAACCACTGAATAAGTTCGTCATGAGCTTCTTTGTATAATCTATGGTCTTTATATTGTTCCTCCCGATCTGCTAAAAGCTTTTTGATTTTATCATATAACGAATCAAATTTATTTAGAGTTTCTTGGGCTTGTGAAGCAGCTTGATTTTGTTGACCACTAGCTAACATTTCAGCAGCCTTTGATTTCAATGTTTCAACCTCCAAACGATCACAACGTGCTTTTTCTTCTACTTCCTTTAGTTTTTCAAGCTGGGCACGCTTATCTGACATTGAAGTTTCAAATGGCGACAAATCTGATAACATGCTTTCTAGCCAAATATTACTTTTTTGTATTAGTTGTATTTGTTCCAGGAATCCAGCCCATTTTGTCACAGAATCATCTAACAAGTTCTTAGTTTCAATCATTCTTGATAATAAAGCCGACCACTGCTCTTGTAAAGCTACCAAAGAATTATTAATTGCTTCGTGACCAGATGGTGCTGTATTTGCCATAACATTTTGAGCAAGTTCTACTAACGACTGGACTTTTGTAAATCCTTCGTCTTTAGTGAGTAGCAAATTTTGGATTAGGACTAACTTTGTTTCTAAGTCATCTTGTGAACATGAGCTTAAATCTGCACAAAAGTCTAATTTATCTCTTAATTCCTCTATCCATTGAGAGCATTCAGCTACTTTACTTGTAAACTCTTGATGCGTTTTGACATATTGCTGCCACCTATTAGTCAAATCTTTAACCTTTTGTGACAATGTTTGATACTTTACGGTTAAGTCAGAAATTTGAGAACCCCGAGATCCTAGTACACCGGTGTACAGCTGTTGTGCTTTTTCTGTAATATTGTCGATTTCAAGTTCCTTTGCCCGTACTTCACCTTGTAACTCTTGGAATTTGTTATATTGCTCTTGTTTTTCAGGCAAAGTTGCTTTCAAATCAACTGCGTGTATTTGATTATCTGTATTTCTAATCCAAGCCAAGCATTGATCTTTCATAATCTCATATTCAGTCCATTGTTGAATTTTATTTTCTAAAGATTCAATTGTTTTATTTATGAAAGATACTAACCCTTCCCATTCTTGATGGGAGGCATCGATTTGATTTCTTATGTTAGTTTGACCGTGACTTACTGTTCCTGGTAAAACTTTTTCGCCTAATGATCTTATTTTGTCTATGCGATTCTTTTCTTCGGGTAAGCTTACTTGTAATGATTTTATTTTTTCACAATTACTGCTTAGTGCTACCCTTTCTAAGTTAACGTCACCCCATAATTGAGCTGTATTATGAGTAGCTTCGACCCACTCTTGCAAGTCCATGACAGCTTTACTATACTGTTGATGATTATTCACAATAGCTTCATACTGTTCTACAAAAGATTTGGCTCGAGAAAGAATATTGTCATGCCTCTGTTTTAGTGCGTTCAATTCTTTAGAAATATTTTTGTTAATGTCAGGCAAGCTTTGCGCTCTAACTTCTAAGTCAGAGATATCTTGTTGATGAGCAACTGCATCTTGGAGATCGTTTCTATATACACTTAGTTGATTTCGTTTCTCATCTAATGTTGCCTTTAACAAGAGTTCTTTAGGAAGATTTTTCTCCGCCAAAGTCAACCATTCATTAACACCTTTAAGATTTTCGTCAAACGAAGACCATTTGTTAAGCTCAGAATCTAAATCTCGTTCAGCTTTCGTAATGTTGTCATACAAGTTATCGACAGCCTGCTGCATATCATGAAGTTGTTGTTCAATCAGTTCTTTGCCTTCAAGCGAAGTTGAGGGATAGAGTTTCTCACCTAATTCAAAAGTATTATTCACTAGAAGTGTGGCATTGCGTCGTTGACTAAGTAAATCATTTAAGCCTTCACGTTTACTATTGATTCCTTCAGGAGTATTTGTCGAATTATTTTCACACTCAGCAAATTTGTGTTGAGCTGTTTTTATCCAATCCATGCATTGGTTATATTTATCTTGGTATGCATTGTGATCATTTACAGCTTGCTGACATTTTTTGACTAACTCCTTAGCGGTAGAATGTACAGACTGGAAGCGCGATGTTAACTGTTGCAAGTTCATGGTAATTCTAGTATCATTACAATTCTCAATGAGTTCACTAAACTCATCTGTAAGTTTATCGACGTCATTTTCTGTTTTCTTTAAGTTAGCTAAAATTGCCTGCAATATAGAAATAAATTTGTTTTAAATATTTAGATTTTAATAATTTGGTATTTGGAATGGTTATTCTGTGAGGTATAACTACAACATCTACCGTTAGTACCATTAAATAAGTCGTATTATTCATCTACCAAAACCTTTTTATCTTTACTCTAAACTTCTTAAACACGGTTCCTATTATTAAAAATTAGTAATTCCATCATCAATATCATATTATAGCCAATACATAAACAATAATGTGGTAAATACTCAAAGGTACCCTTTTGTTAGGATTTTTTTATTTATTGTGAGATTAGATCGTATTCCTTAGAAAATTAGACTACACCTAACAGTGCTCGTAAATTTGTTCTTTTTAGTCTTACTTGATCCAAAGCTTCGCCCAAATTATTAACTGCACTGAGATCAGATTCGTGATTATCAATTGCTTTACTCAAATCCTGTTTAAAATATGTACACATTAATAAAATATAACATATTAAAGAATAGTGTGTAAATTAAATATAAACATACCTGATATTTATTAAGTTGATCTATCTTTTCTTCTAGAGTTGCTTTAGGTGTATATGTCTTCAAACTCATTTCTGTGTCACTTAACCAATGTTGCAAACGATCATTAGCGCTATCGAATTCAACCCATTGTTGTATTTTCTCTTCAATACCTCTTTTGACATCATGAACTGTGGCTGTAAATTTCTCTAAGTCAGCTTTAAGCAGCCCTAGTTCTCGTGACATAGCTTCTTTTCCACGAGGAGACAATTTAGTTCCTTTATTTTGAATAAGGTCTTGTAATATTTTTAGTTTATTGTTGCCTGTAGGCACAGCATCCAAAAGCTCTTGTATTTTAGCTAATTTGCTTTGCAAAGCCGCCTTATTTCCTGTGAAATCTGATAAAGAGTGTAGACGATCCCATAAGTGTTTTTGATAGTCTTGCAGTGTTTTTTGTTGATCATTGAATTGTTGGTAAATTTCAAATGTGCCTTCATGATTATCTATGAGAGTCGATAATCTACTTGTGAGAGCATTATATCTATCCCATACAGATTGAATTATTGATGTCATTTCATCACTTTCTCCTTTACTAGAAGCAATACTGGCAGCAACAGTTTTAGCTTTTTCAGTTACGGTTTCTATTACTCGTTTATGTGAACAAATTTCTTGCAATAGCGTTTTATTTTTAAGAATTCTGGATTTTATTTCTTGTGCTGAATTAAGTATGACTTTTTCCTCAGTTTCAACAATTTTCTCTTTTTCATCCAACCATGACAACGTCTGTTGTAGTATATCCTGGTAACTAGACCACTGCAACGTCTGAGATTCAAATTCTTTTTGCTGCTGCAAAATACTATCATTAAGTTTATCCCATCTTTCTCTAAGTTGTCTAATCTCGGATCGTATATTTTCCCTACCATTTGCAGCTGTTTCGGGTAAAACTTTATCACCAGCTGTACTTAAAATGCCTACTTTATGTTCACCATTTTCCCTCTCCAATAAAAAGACTTGAAGTTTGTTGCCTTTACTTTCAATGCTCATCTTATCTTCTTTTGTAATCATCTGTGATAGCTGTTCTTCTAGAGGTTTGAGCCATGTGTCAAATTCAATTCTAAGCTGAACATATTTTTTGTGATCAGCAACTAATTCGGACCAATGGTTTACTATATCTTTAGATATTAGATGAAGTTGTTGGTAACGACTACTAACTTGAGTTACAAGAGGTTTTAGTCTTTCTACGCCACTCAGTAATATAAGGCTATGAGATTCGTCAACAAATGTATCTATTTCTTTCTCCTTGGCATGAATTTCATTACGAAGATCAACATATCTCTGCAATTGAGCCTCTTTTTCCGCCAATGTAGAGCAAAGAGTTTGATCACGACATTTAGTTTCCATATTTTTTAGCCATTCAGATATAGATTCTATGGAAGAATCAAATTTATTCCAAATATCTAGAGTATGTTTTAACTTTTGTTCAGCTGATCCTATACTGTCAACTGCTTTTCGCAACTGTTTATGTAAATTATCGATTTCACCTTGTATAGATGCGTTTCCATTTTCTGATGTACTCTTGCTAACGGCGGAAAATATTGACCTTATTTCATCCAATTTACTAGAACCAATTTTTTCAATGTCCTTTAGGGCAAGAGCAGATTGTAGTTTTCGTGTAATTTCAGGTTTTTCACCTACCGCATTTTCAATATCAAGCAATTTCTCAGACTGTGATCCAAGCCAGTCTTTAAATTGCTGTATAAGTCGTACCAGATCTTCGTGTCTTTTAACGCAGTCTTCCAAGTTATCTTGCAAATTTTGTGATTTAGTGACAATATTTTGAAATAATTGTTTGATGGATTGCAAATAAACATTTAATGAAGCATCATGAGTTTGATCTACAAGTTGTTGAGCTTTGTCACAAACTGATTCAACAAGCTGTTGGTGTGTCATAATTTCTTGATGCATAATTTTATGATTTTGCAGCTGTGCTTTCTTTTCTTCCAGAGAAGCTTTCAATTCAGTATGCCTCTGCATTGCTCTTTCAACATCTTTTAACCATTTTGTTAATTGTTCCTGAGCCAAAGAAAAGTCAGAAAATTGGAGAAGACACTGATCGAGTTTATTGACTGTTTCCTGGAAGCTATCCCCGAAGCTATCCCACAATGTTCTTACTTTCCTAATTTTCTGACGTATTATTTCCCTGCCATCTGGGCTTGTATGTGAATAAAGTTTCTCTCCTAAACTTAAGAACTCCTCAAATGCAGGCGTCTTTTTATTTCTAGTTTCATAAATTTCTTTCGCTTTATTTTGTTTCTCTTGTAAAACAGCATAGTCACCCACAATTTCATTTAAATCTTGAAGATCACCCAGCATTCCCATTAGCCATTTTTCCATTGAATCATATTCATTTTCAAACTCTTGATGTTCTGATACGAACACTTCGTATTTCGATATTATTTCATTTACAAGATTGTTCAAAGTGTGATAGCGTGTTGCTAATTTAGAGGTTTTAGAAATAAGATCCGAATCACCATTGACATTTTGGCTATCAGTCAGTGAAGCAAAGTCAGTAGATTTAGCAGCTAGCTCACTTTGTATTTCTTTAACTTTTTCAAGATGAGCAACTTTAGCTTCAAGGTTACTTTTGAGACTTTGATCTCGTAGCTGATTTTCTTTTACTTTCAACCATTCCTCAAGTTCATCCAAAGTTTTTTGGCTTTCATTCCATTGTTTCAAAGTGTCTTTTAGTTTTTTATCATGTTCTTTGCATTGTTTTGTGAACTGATCCCAAGTCATCTTTAACTGCTCAAACTCGCTAATAAGAACTGGATGTCCATTTGGGCTTGTAGTTTCTAATACAGTATGTAATTGCGTTTTTAAACTATTAAGTGCATTATCAATTTCTTGAGATTTAGATATTACTTTTTCGATGGCAAGAATTTTTGAATCTACGTCTTCTTTTTGGGAAATAACGACATAACTAACCAAACTGTTGTCAGCGAGTACACGATTCAAGCGATCTCGAATATCTTCAAACGCGTGAACGTATTTTTCGTGGTCCATAGCATGAGATTCATATGCTGAAATCCTTTTGACAAGTTCTGTTGAGATTTTCTTATATCTGTCAATAATTAATAACAAGTTTTTTTCAGCTTCTTCATCAGGCATTAGTTTTAATTTCTCTGTTAGTTGAGACAACATAGATTGATGTAAATCGATTTCTTGGTGTAAAATTTTACTAGAATGAAGCTGAGCTTTCTTTTCAGGAAGAGTTGGTGATAACTTAAACTCGCCTAACTCTGCTTCTTTGTCACTAATCCATTTTTGTACTTGATTAAACGTATCATCGAAAGACGATCGCTTATTTATTGTGGTTTCAATATCTTTAATAACATTATTTAACGAGTCAACGGAATTTTCAAATGCATCTCTTAATGACCTTAATTCATTCCTTATTTGCTCACGTCCATCTGGAGTAACACCGCTAAACAGGGCTTCCCCAGACTCGATTGCATTATTAAGTAATTTTTGACCCAACTCTTTGTTTTCGTTTAATTTTTTTACTTGTTCCAAATCAGTGATCGAGGGTTTTGCGTGTTTACTCATTGCTGCTATCTCCGCAATCTTAGCGTTAGCACGTTTTAGCCATTCCTTAAATTCAACAATCGATGTATCGTATTTTTCTTTATTTTGTTTTAAATCTTTGAGCCTCTGAAGTTGGGTATCCACAAATTTTGTTACTGTCTGATATCTAGCCTCTAAATGATTAATAAATTGAGAAACACGTGAATCTGGATTACGAGACAAGACTTTTTCACCAATTCCAGCAAGTTTATTTATTTCGGTACTGTAGTCTTTCACCTCATCGTTGAGTTTTTCAAGTTGAATAATTTTATTTTCAATTTCGTTGACATCGAGCAGACTTGCGGCTTCTTCTCTAACTCGGTTTTCCTTTTCCTTTAGCCAAAGTGAAACATTTTCTAAAAGAGTCTCATATTCTTGCCAAGCTTCTATATTTTCCTGTAGCCGATTCTTAATTTCTTCATAGTTCGAAGAAAGTACATCCAAATTTTTTTCAGCCTTTTCTGTCTGAATAGCGGCTTCTTGAGCAGATGCAGGTTCAGCAACTACACGCAAAATTTCACAGGCTTCCTTGAGTTCAATTACTTTAGCTTTACAGTCTGCAATTCCATTTTCAACATCAACAAGAGAAGCACTCTTTACTTCTAAGTTGTACTTGTCACTATTGACATCAGGCATACACCATCTGGTTTTATCATCTAATATTTTTAAGTTTCTATTAAACATGCTTAATTTATCAGTAAATAGTTTTTGTAGGAATGTAAGTAAAGTGGCTTCTGTTTTATTAGCATGAACTAAAACACTCTCAAAACGTTTTTGTAGTGTGCTTAATTCTTTCGGAACAAGAGATTCGTAAAATCCTTGATAGTTTGCATTCATCTCAGATACGTTTTGAGCGAGGTTATCAATCTCATCACTAAGATTTTGAAGTTCAACTTTACAAGTTTGACATTTTTTTAAGCGATCAAGTATCTTTGCATTGTCACCAGACATATCGTCACATTTAATAATGTCGTCACGAATTTTACTGATGCTATCAGAAAGGCGTTTAATGTTTTCCTTCAATTGGTTCTCTTTTGATTCTAGAGACGATACGGCACTTTCTAAATTGTCTGCTAATGATTGTAATGCATCAAATTCATTGTCTAAATAATCAATAATAGATGATACCTGTCCCAAAGGAATATTTTTATTCAAATTTGTTATTTGTTCACATTTAGCTTTAATGCTGTTTTTTAGACCTAGATACAGCGGTAATTCTTCCTTGTATTTCATAAGATGATTCTGACCAAATCTTATTTCCAAATTATCACAAGCATTTGCTAAATTCTGTCCCGTTTCACTTAACCAACTAACTACTTGATTTTTTGTGTCATCAATTTGCCGCCAAACTATAAGTTGTGATTCCAAATCTTGTATTCTTTTTATTGTTGCATCATTGACTTTTTCCCAATGAGTTTGAGAGTTCAAAAATCCATTCTCCAGAGCACTAGTATCAAATCCACCCAAAGTTGATGCTTGTTTTAAGACGGATTGTTTAATAACATCCATTTGGTCTAACAGACCTTTTGATCGCTTCAAGAGTTCATAAGATTTCTTTGCTTTATCTAAAAATTGAGCCGTTTGCATGTAATCGTTTGGAGCATCTTTGCATTCATTGTGTAGTTGTTCAGCTCTATTCATTTCTCTGTCAAATGCTATCGTAAAGTTCTTAAGTTCTTGCAATGTCGATGATAGAAGAATATATTTATTTTTAGTATCGCGAACAGAGTTAACAATTTGGTCCCAATTATTATCTGCTGCCGACAAAGCATTTTGAATTGTGCCCATATTAGGCTGATCTTCTCTCATTAGATGTAAACCTTCTTCTCTTAAATCTTTTCTTATCGTTTGTTTTTCTTTTAATTCGGTATCAAGATTGTCTAATTTGTCAGTCATTTCTTGAATAGTTGCCTCTGTCAATGGTATAGGTTTCTGGGCCATTTCATTCAAAGCACTTTGAACATTATGTAAGACTTGTATCAAAACATTATTTTGCTCATTAAATTTATCCCATCTTGCGCCAACTTTTTGTACCAAATCTCTTTTAGAAACTGCAATATTAAGCAAAGCATCAGCTTTCATTTCGATTTCTTTGACTAAACTGTTCGGAGGTATAATTCTTCCAGTGTTTTGATCAGTCACTTTTACTCTTGAAGGTCCGTCTAATAAAGCCGTATTGCTTTTCCATTCTGGTATTTTTGTAATAATATTTACTAATTCTTGACGAAGGGCTTCATAACTTTCAGGTGTCAATTTTGGGCCTTCAATTTGGTATTGAATGTGGTTAAGTTGTTGTTTATTGTCTTCATACCAATTCAAAAGATCTGACCACTTTTGTAATACTCCTTTATTCTGCTGAATATTTGATTCAATTATTTGATAATGTTGCGCAATATTCGAATAAGTATCACTAAGTGATCTCGTTTCTTCAGGATGAGATGCTAACGTCATGTTCTTAACCTCATTGTATATATCTGTAAATTCGGGAGCCTTTGCTGCATGTTCTTGAAGGAGAACGTGCATAGACTGGAGAGCGGGCTCTACTTTATCGGCACTTATTTGATCATAGTTTTCAGTTTTTCTTCTAAAATCAGTTATCCAATTATCAAAGTTGTGCAGTTTTGTAAGAAACTCCTGTTTAACAATAATCTTATCAGAAAGCTCATTAACTTTGGTCCTTACTGATTCGGCTAGTGTATTTGTGCGGTCTCTTATATCTGCTACTTTGTTTTTAGCCAAATTTGCTCCTTCTGGTTGGATACTATGGCATATGTTATCACAAATCTGTGAGAGACTTATTATTTTAGCTTGTTGCTGCGAAATCTCATTACCAAATGATTTAAGCTTGTTTAGTTCTCGGTCGAGCTTTTCCACTTGAGGTGTTTCCACATTAACGCTGCGAGAGCTAAGGAGTTTTTCTCCACTTTCAACCCACGCTTCTAGTTTCTGGGCTTCTTTCTCAAAATTCTCCCAGTTATTAACTAGTTTGTCTAACTTATTATTCCATTGATCGGCTAAATCATGTACAACTGCCCACCTGGAATGAATAGCATCGACCTCATCTGGGGCACTAGTCTTTCCAGATAATTGATGGCTGACACTCGATAATATCTGCAAATTCATAAGCTGTTTGTCACAATCAGTAATCAAAGCTCTGGATTGCTGTTGCAATTGCTGAGCTTCCGAAAGTGTGGTCGGTTTGGGAACTTTGCTTAGTTTTAATTCAATTTCTTCGATCCATGGTTTAATTTCTGCAACGCCTTTTTGATATTTCTGCCAACTTGCTAAATCATGTTCAACAACCTTTGTCTGATGTTCCATTGATCGCTGCAGGTCGGCCATCATTTTTTCTAACAAAGTTACTTCTCCTTTTAGTCTGTTAGCATCTTGCACACGATGCTCTATTGCTAATTTTGTTCCTTGATCAGCAACATTTCTTACTATATCCAACTTTTCGGCAATAATTTTTTGTAATGCTTGAGATTTCTCAACACGTTCTTCGGGTGTAATATTTTCTGATCGAATCTGAGATATTAATATAGGGCTTTCTTTCTTTATCCAATCTCTAACGTGTTCTAATTTGCGCTCTATTTTTACCCATTCTTCGTTGAAGTTTTCTAAGTGCTCTACTTTAGTTTGTATATCATCTTGAACTCTTCCTAATTTTCTCTCTATAGTTTCTAAATCTTTTTCTATTACTGGCTTAGGTTTACTTGAAGTTAAAGCCTGTAACTCGGCGTATGTTTTCTGCAATTGAGGTAGTTTTTCAACCTTTGCTTTTTCCAAGTCCGTGCTTATAGCTTTTGTTTCTTGAAGTTCTCGACTTATGTTGGTAATTCCGAGTTCAATGCCTGGGTGAGCAACATAGCTTTCAATATTGTTAATATCTGATAGCAGATCCTCTTTTTGATATTCATAATTAGACCATACTTTTTGAGTGTCACGAAGCTTATGAAGTCGTTCTGTGTTTGTTTCATATGCAATGTTCCATCCAGTTTCGAGGTTTCTGACGTCTTCTCTCACAAAAGCAGGTGCATTGGCATCTTTTATTAGTTCTTTTCCTCTGTGTAACATTGACATGACTGATGGTCGTTGTCTATCTAGTTTTTGAACGGCAGCTTGCTGCTCTAGCACAAGCTGTTCAACATGTTGCAGTGACTGTAGGTCTGGTTCAACTTTAGCCTGTTCTTTGGCACTTTCAAGTATACAAATTACTTCATGTACCTCTCGGCGATAAGTATAACATCTCGTGTAGGTTTCTGTTTTTATCATAGTAATTTCTATGGTTGGAATAAGGTTTTTATATCTCGCAATAAGATTTTCTAATTTAACTTGTTCATCTTGCGCTTCTGTATCGGAACAATGATTAGAAAGCATGTCTAAAGTTTGAACTAGCCATTTCATATCTTCTCGCTTGCGGTCAGCTTCACGACAAATATTCTACAAGGTAATTGAAATAATATTAGTTTAATATATTTTTTGTACTATTACAAAATTATAAAAAATAGGGAAATTTGATTTTTAAAACAGACACGGGTACAAACATGAAAAAAAAGGTAAACAACCAAATAGTAATTATTAATGAAATTGTCATATAGTTACCATTAGTTCTTTTAGCTGTTTGTCCAACGTGAGCACGAAAAATAATTCATATTAATCTCTGGTGTTATTACACAAGATTTTGTCTATAATAATTTTTAATAATATAATAAACTATACACTTTATGTAATAGTTTGATGAAAGAGCTTACCTGGAAGATAGTCTTTTGCTTCTCAAAGGCCTCCGCGGAATCAACTTCTCTCACAATGCTATCCATTGTCTTATCCACATGATCCATCCACTTCTCCATCTCCCTGAATTTTTCTCTGTATGCATCCCACTTATCCGGTATTCTTTGCAACTGCTGCCTAAAATGTTCCACTCTATGTACCGTTGACTCCCATTCCTGTTCGCATCGTCTCAAAGCATCTTCCAAGGTTTTGTCTCCGGTCTGGTGTGTGTAGCTTTCGGAGATTTTCTTGAGGTTTTGGAGACATTGCTCCACGTGCATAATCTTGCCCTGATGACGGAAATACTCCTCGTTTCTAATTAGAATGCCATCAGCGTCGTCGCTTTGATTGTAAGCCTAAAAAAATATTATAATATATATACATGATATCTTGTACCTTACCTTCCTACCTATACGTTACCTTCTTATAAAAAGGCTAAGTTAAGGCTAAGAAAAATTATAATTTCGAATTAATAACTGGTCTCTGGTTTGTAAATTTTAGTTCAAAGTTTTTAGCGCTATATTATTTTTACAAACGTGGAATAACATTTTAATTCAGAGAAAGATAAATGATTTTAGAAGAAGCGGTGATAGCCTAGTGATTAGGGCATCAGCCTCCTAATCAGAGGTTGGCGGTCCGAATCCGGGCACGCACCTCTAACTTTTCAGAGTTATGTGCGTTTAAAAAAAATATCACTTGCTTCAGCGGTGAAGGAAAACAGTTTGCTAGTCACGGTCTATAATAAACTGAATAGATACAGAAGGTACTTAATACGAGTACCTATATCGCTGTCTCGATATATTACTTTTCTTTTTTTTTATACTCCACAAGTCAGCCCTTGACTGCTATCTCACCTGATGGTAAGTGATGATGCGGTCTAAGATGATAACGGGCTATACCTGTTAGGGGTATGGTAAACCCACACTCCTAATTGGTTTCTACGCGACATCATACCGGAATGCTAAATCGGTTGGCAACACGTCTTTGTCGGTAGGGTGGTAACTAGCCACGGCCAAAGTCTCCCGCTACACCAGACTCAAGCCGGGAATCGAACCCAACCTTCAACTTTTAAAATGCTGCACTAGCGCCACGGAGGTCGTCAAAATAACTTTCATAAGTAGTACCTGCTCTTCATAAACGATTTCCTTTTCAATATCCTTGATGCAGTGATGGAAGACAGCCTCATCGAGCCTGAACTCAAGTCGCATGAGATGTGGCGGCGCCTTGTCGAGCAGCTCCTTCCATCTTCGCTGCAACTCTTCAACAGTTTGCACCACTCGCGGTCTATCCTCCTCGTTAACCAGCTGGTGAATAAAACAACATTTGTAGTCTTAAATCAATTTGCATACAAAATCTAGCAAAAATGTGTCTTCGGTTTTTGTTTTCTACTGATGGTTATAATTGGAGTGTGTGAAATAATTTCATATAATCCATACTAATAATATACTATTATACATACCATATTTCAGTAATAAGGTTTTAGGACGAAATAAACTTGTTAAAAAAGTGTTTTTTTTCTTTACGCTACTTGTTAGCCCTTGATGGCTATCTCACCTGGCGGTAAGTGATTATGCTGTCTAGGATGATAGCGGGCTAACCTATTAGGAGTATAGTAAACCCACGCTCCTAATTGGTTTTTACGCGACATTGAGCCGGAACGCTAAATCGCTTGGCGACACGTCTTTGTCGGTAGGGTGGTAACTAGCCAAGGCTGGAACTCCCACCAGTCCAGACTCGAGCCGGGAATTGAACCCAGAACCTCCAATTTATAAAGCGACAGCGCACGCACTGCGCCACGGAGTCTATTAAATATATCTACTGAGATCATTGTTTTAGATTGATAGAGAGTACTTAGATCTAAAACAAAACACGTCAGCATAGGCCTATGTCTCATGAATAAGCAACAATAACACAATTTATGTAATAAATAATAAAAAAAAATATTCTAAACTCTCACAAAAAATAGTTATTTTGTTAACAAGACATTCTTATGTAGATAAACTTTATTCTTTAAGATTTGCAATTTAGGAGATAATGCAAAATTATAATTAAAATTCGTCCGGAAGGTGATTTACGTCTATTAAAAAGGTTCGCTCATGGTACTATTAGTATGATTAAAATCACGTTACGACATAACAATTAGTTTTACATAATAACAAACCTCTATTAGTTCTCGTCCAGAACGCACAAGGTCCGAAACGGCCCTCTCGTCGGCTCCTTGGAAGAATCGCTTGTGGAAATCCACAGCCTGTTTCGAGTCCACCCGGTTGTCAGCCAACAACGCTTCCGCTCTCGAGGCCCACTCCTCCACCGCTCGTTTCTTGGTCTCGAACTCGTCCCAGGCTCGGACGAGACGCTGTAGGTCGGCCTCTTTGCGAGTCGCTTCAGATGACACGTGTGCGAATCTGACAATATTATAATCTATATATATAAAAGCGAAAAGGCAAAAGATCGCGAGGTCGCTCCCCAACCAGATGGGCAGACCATCTGATGGGAGTGCAAATTCACACAATTGCAAGACTAGCCTCCGATAGAAGCCGATGGAAACAAATAATCCGCACGAGGTTGCAAGGACACCAGGAACACGATCTTCCGTAATGAAGGAACGACTAGAGAGAAAGAGAGATAAAAACGAAAGGTCACTGACGTACTTACTGATTAAACACGAGATCTCAAAAATGATAGTACGTATAAAGCTATAATTTAGCAAGTAGGTATTTGATAGTTAAGATATGTCGCTAAGAAAGGATATTTGGAAATTCCAGCCCTAAAGGGGTAATATAGGGGTTGGAAGTTTGTATGAAAGTCCTACGTTTTTAATTTTTAAATGTAAAATATATAAATTGAGTAAACTAATGAACTAATCATAAAGAAATTTGACATGTGCCTGTAGCTTACTTTCTGAAACAGGGCATTGACTGCACGGGAAACCTCAATCAGTATCAGATAGCAAATATCAGTAATTCTGATATCCTGTAAGATTGAGGTTTCTGATATCCTGTAAGAAGGAGGACCCAGAACGAAGTCGCGGGCAACAGCTTTTATAGATATATATGGAATAGCGAATCGAATTCGTATCCTAAGGGTTCCGTGCCAAGGTAAAATATTATATACTGCACAGTACATCTAGATAAACAAATACAGTTTTTTTTTAATAACATTGCGGGCAAACGGGTACAAGTATCCTTTAGAATTTCGGGTTTCCGCTTCTTTGAATGTCCTTATATCTTCAGAATATAAGGCAATTTAAAATTGCGGTAAGGCCTTTAAGGGCCGAGAAAACAAAGTAATAGTATAGTAATAAGGGCGGTGCGACATTGTAGCACGGACTATTTTGTGTCTGAATTTTGCGGATGAAAGTTTGTATGGGAAAAATGTGTCTATCTATTTACGTAAAGTCGCGGGAAATCTAGTAAAAAACTATTTTAAATTCAGTATTTTAGGAAATAATAAATTATATAAAATAAAAAAAAAATCGTAACTCAAACTATCAACTAAAATAACAAAATATGTCTCTTTATTTTTGTTTGACAACATAAACTTACATAGAAATAGAAATAATTACAAAAGAGAAAGAGAAAGGTATTATACACTACTCGCTTGTGTATACGACTGTCGCGCCGGCGCACGTCTCATTTAACGGCTTTATTCCACGGACTTTTTCTTACGGTTTTACTCTCACTTTTTTCAGTTAGGTCGCGCAGCTAAATCCCTATCTCCTCCGAGCCTGCCGTAAGGAACTTCGTTCCAAAAAGTTTTTATTAGAATTTTTGTTTTCTTTTTGGATGAAATTATATATACTCCATTATTTTTATGTTTCTTACTGTTTTGCATTACTTACTGTAATTGGTTTTAAATGGAATAAACGAGTGTGTTAAAAATCTTTAACGATTGTCTAAAGTCAATAAATAAATATGTAATTAAAACCTTTTTTACTATAATAACACAGAATGTATGTGTAGTGAGGAAAATAATTTATAGCTTACCGCTCATTGAGGTCCCTCATCAGCCTGACTTGCTCTGTGACGTCAGCGCTTTTATCAGTATCTGCTGAATTGACAATGTTTTGGAACACTTTGTTCTTGCTCTCTAACATGGAGCGGTAGTAGGTGGTTCTCGAGAAGAAGCTGCGGTGGACCTCGTAGCGCTCTTCTATGATTTCGCTGAAATAGGAGATCAAAATTAAGGATTTTTTTTTATATACATAGCGAGCAAACGAGCAGGCGGGTCACCTGATGGTAAGTAATTACCGCCGCCCATGAACATTTGCAGTACCAGAGGAACCGCCAATGCGTTGCTGGCCCTTGAGCAATTTGTTAATCCGCCCTTTGAAGATCCCCATATTATAACCATTAGGGAACACAGAAGATGTAAGCTGGTTCCACAATTTGCAGGTGTGTGGCAGAAATGACCTGGAATAGCGGGTGGTGGAAGAGGACCAGGTGGAAATCACAATATATAATACATGGGACTTTAACTCGGTAACACTTCGGTGTTCTGCAAGTGTCCAATTTTGAAGAACGCACCAATGGTTTCGTTACAAAAGGTTTGAGTGATTGTTTGACTATAAAAAATATTGTAACTTTCTTGATATTTCCTGTATTTTGCTGTGAAACAGGAATATTGAAATACGGAAGCGAACAAGAAGCTTATAAGAAAGGATGAAAATTACCGAAACAATATAAAACTAATTATAAAATTACTATACCGGTGTGCGGATAAACTCGACCGGGTTTTTGTAACACCGAGTAAGAAATATCTCCAAATAAATATAAAATATATATTTTAGTATTGTTTTTTTATGTCTTATTATATAAGATACTAAGCATTTCTTTTTTGAGGAAGATAGAAAATAGAAATAACTAAATAAAAATAGATTTTCTTTATAAGTGTATGTTATAAATGTTTTTTGAATATTTTAAAGCATTTTTAGTGCGAAGTGATGTGATGCACTAAAAAGTAATGCAAATATTCAGCATAAGACGAGTAAAATAATTTACAACAGAAGATATAAGAAAATGCTGATTTTCAAGATAAAGTTCAACAATAATCAAGGTTATAACGATGTCACCTATTATGTTTAGATTGTTGAAAAACAACTGCACTTACCGTCTAGTTTCAGTGGTAGTCCTCAGGGACTCTTCCGCCTTGTCTAACCACTGACTGATCTCTCTTTGTCCACTTTCTAAAGACTCGTGTTGCACCAAAAGTTGTCTGTATTGATGCAATTTCACAGGCACGGTAGCCCGCACTCTGACAAGGGCTTCCTTCTGTTCTTTAAGTTTCTTCATGTTATTCTCTACGTCATCGCGTGGTAGCTCTGCGATTGCGTTTTGGAAAGTTCTAGAACAATAAATAACACAACATTTCAGTTCAGTATTCCAATCTACCAATGTCTCATCGTTTTTCTTTAAAACCTACAAGAATATAGTCTCTACTTTCATTAAAACAAAATTATAAATACGAAAGTACCCTTAATATTGTCCAAATGTCCATTGGTATGATGATTATTTTTATAGTCTTACATTATTTATACGGATATGGAAAATAGTTTTATGTCCTATAAGAAAACCGTGTTTTTTATTGCATTATTAAACTGGAAGAGCAATCGAAAGTGAACGACAAAAACTTAGATGAGGAATTATACATGAGATTGTAACTTTCTGAAAATAACCACAGCATGCGTAATTGAAGTTAGCCTAACAGCTAAATCTATATACTACAAAGTATATCGTATAAATACCTGGATTGCTCTACAAAAAAGAGAAAATAACCAAGCGAGATGTATATGAAAATAAAGTGAGTTCATGATAAATTCAAATTCAAATTCAAAATAATCTTTATTCAAATAGTCCTTAAAAAGGCACTTTTGACGCGTCAATAATTTACATAGTAGTTATTTCATGGTGATAACTATATTCGTAAACTTAAAACTAAAGCTATGAGGGTTCCAAACGCGCCCCGGTCTAAGAAGAAGCCCACAACAAACTTAGCCGGGGTTAAACGGGATACCTTTATAAATACTTGATTAAAATTACCTGCTGATGGATTTGAATAACTCCTCATGCTGCTCAATCTGAGAGTTCAGCTGCAGTAACTGGTCAATGTACGTTTGTATATCCGTCGTGTTGGCCCTTGGTTGCCTAGACAACAGATTCTCAGCACCAATCAACCAGGAGTCAAGGTTCTGAATACCTTGAGCCAACTCCCTGCGATGACGAAGTGCATCACCTCCACGTACGTAACTGAAATTCAATAAAAGGTTTAGTTCATCGAGTATGAAAATACGAGTATAATATTGGCAGTTATTGCCTAGCTAAAAGTCTGGTATACATTGATATTAAATTAATAAACAGGTTAAATTGTTGGTAATGTTTGTAAGTGCTTTTATTTTTTTAAATAATCAAATTTGATCGTATAAATATTCATTTTTAATCTTACCATTCTGCCTCCTCCCAAACTCGTTCCCAGCGTTCAGTTATTTCCACGTACTTTCTCTTGATCTCGGAAGTAATTTCTTCAGAGCACGTTGCAGCCAAAAATCCAGCGGCATCACCAAGTAACTGATGCTTTTCTTTCCAAACTGTCAGGTCCTGGAAGAATTCCAGTCTCTCGTCTTCCGAAACCCTTAACATATGTTGGGCTTTGTCCAACCAACTTGTGAATTGGTCTGCCAATGTCGTCCATCTTTCCCAATGAGCAATAACTTCCTCCAATACACTTCGAGCACATCTGACATCTGAAGCCACGCGTCTCCAGTTTTCCGCAACATCCCTCAAGAAGGTATCAATTTCTCTCGCTTCTGTTCTATCTACCTCACATACTTTCTTATATTCATCTGCTACTTGTTTTATATCAATATACGCTTTATCAAATTCCTGGAAAATCTTATTTTTCGTCACAAAGTTATCGTAATCATCTAATAAGGCACGTACATAATCAATGCGACCGTATTTTCCCGTCCACACAGCTAGTTTGGCTTTGGTCAATTCAGTGAAAGCCACAATACAACACTTGTGTTCAAGGTACTTTAACCTGGCTTTTCTTTGTGGGGCTCTACGCTCGACTATCTGCAAACGATCTTTCATATCTTGTAGTCTTTCTGGGGGTATCCTAGAAGCGTCGGGAGATCTCAAGGCCGATTCGAATCTCGCGATCACTTCAGGTAGATTAACGAAAAACTGGCTGTGCTCTTCCAGCTTTTCGCTAATAATAGCGGCAGTTCTGTCGTCTAATGCTGTAGGTATTTCGTCAAAGTACAATAAAAATTCGGCTCTCCCCAACCACTCACCTACCATACAGAATTCTCCAGGTAGATCGGTGTCAAGGAGCCAAAGCCATCGTCTGTGTAGTCTCTCTAGATCGATCCATAGGGAGACAAGCTCTCGCCAGGACTTGGGTGCGATGGCCACTAAGCTTTGCGTATACATGAGTTTCTCAAGTTTCTGGTAGATGGGTTCTCTGGCGAGGCGGTCGTTTTCGGCGCGCACGTAGTCTTCGTAATTTCTCGAGAGAGTCCTAGTGTCATACTGCCGTTGGATGATAGTGACACGTTCTGTTAACCACATGCGAAGTGATTCGTATTCCTCTTGCACTGCTGCGACGGCATCTGGACCTGTGGTCTGTATATTCAAGATAACAATGTTAGCGCACAATAACGTTAAACAATGAATTCTTTTTATTTTAATTTTTGATACATACATTAATTCCTAATTAAAAAAATGATTTTATAAGAAAGGACCATCATTAATTATTTTATCGTTCACACAATCGACTTGACAAAAATTTAAGTGCTTGTCAAAACAATTAAGAAATTTTGAATTTAATGACTCACCTTAGGTTCTGGGTATTTATGTAGGAACTGTGCTACGTAAGTCATGATGGACCTTTCATCTGGTTTGTCCACGTCCACGTCCTCGGCATCCAAGAGCCTGGCGATACCTAGCTCGCTTTCGGCTACGTCGAAGGCATGTTCCAAACGTTGTCTGTTCGTCTTCCTCTTCATTTCAGCCAAGTTGATGAGATTTGCTTTGATAGCGTCGATGATAGCGAGGAAGGCGATACCGTCGCGCCATGATGGGCCGAAGTCTGTTACTTGGATGTTTGAGTCCCTAGATGAAAAAAAACAAATAGGGGTTTGAAATTGGAAAATATGGAGTCCTGGAATCATAAATTGACTCCTTTTTAAAGTGATTAGCATGTTGTTCGATATGTTATCTATATGTATTACTATCACTAACACTCGATAATTATAACTGGAGCCTGCCAACTCACATAGCACGCTTGCAGTAGTGTGATGAACCGATACTGTACAAGTCATTGTCAAATTAAAATTCTAAGCTGTTGTATTCATGTTCGCCTGGTACAGGTACCTGAGAAGTGTTCATAAATATTTTACCATTGTTGTAAATCGATTGGTTATATGTTTACATCGCGGGCAATGAACAGTCAGATCACTTGTTTTAAGTTATTAATTGCTCAAGAACACCTGCCCCAGCAGCTCCAGAGGAAACACCAATGCTTCTCATCATCGGCTGTCCTCCTTATCAGTCTCTACCCGGCGTCATACCGGAACGCTAAAAGCTCTCCTTGCCAGTAGAGTGGTAATTAGCCGCGACCACAGCCTCTCACCAGATCATCCCGGAATCGAACCCACGATCTCCCACTCACCCAATTTAGAATACGACAGCGCACGCCTTGCGCCCTGGATGACGTCAAAATTAACATAAAACTAAAGCTAGAAGGGTTCTTAATACGACCTACTCTAAAATAAAGTTAATTAAAACTTTGTGCTAGAAAAGGCCTATGGAGGCCTTTTATCAACAGTTTTTATATACCGGAACGCTAAAAGCTAAGTCCTTTGCCAGTAGAGTGGTAATTAGCCGCGACCACAGCCTCTCACCAGATCATCCCGGAATCGAACCCACGATCTCCCACTCACCCAATTTAGAATACGACAGCGCACGCCTTGCGCCCTGGATGACGTCAAAATTAACATAAAACTAAAGCTAGAAGGGTTCTTAATACGACCTACTCTAAAATAAAGTTAATTAAAACTTTGTGCTAGAAAAGGCCTATGGAGGCCTTTTATCAACAGTTTTTTATTTTATCCACTACAAGTTAGCCCTTAACGGCAATCTCACCTGATGGTAAGTGATGATGCTGTCTAAGATGGTAGCGCGCTAACCTGTTAGGGGTATGGTAAAGCCATACTCCTAATTTGTTTCTACACGACATTTGTCGGTAGGGTGGTAACTAGCCACGGCCGCAGCCTCTCACCAGACCAGACTCGAGCCGGGAATCGAATCCAGGACCTCCAACTTTATAATGCAACTGCGCGCGCGCTGCGCCACGGAGGTCGTCAAAAACAGTAGGACGTAAATCAGAGCTGAGCAGAGCGTGTTAATAATAAGGTACTGTGTTCAATGCTATAAACCTTTCGTAATAGGGTCTTATTGGCTCTTTAATTCCACCTGAGCTTGGCCTGTGTTTTAGCATAGTTTTAGTTTTAGATTAGTCTGAAGCACCATGCTACATAAGTAGACAAGGCTTTAGCAACCAATTCCATAATTCCATTTGTCTTCTACCCAGTAATCTAAAGTAGGAATAATCTGTCTTCTAGGTTTATTCTTGGGGCTACTTACTTAGGTAGGGCGTTAGCAACCCATTGTAACAAGGTCTTCTTTGCTCCCTGCTTCCACCTGTCTTCGGCCCTGTGGGTGGGGGTGGCTGCGCCGGACTCCTGAGACATGACTGAGGCACAACGCGATCCACCCAGATATTCTAATGCTCGACTGTTTTCTTCGATCTGCAGAAAGGCAGTTTTACTTATTAGCAGTTTTATAATAATTGCATGATGTACAATGAACATAATATTATTAATGCGAAATTTCGTTTGTAAGTGTGTATGTGTGTATGTTTGTTACTCCTTCATGCCAGAACTGAACCTGAACCGAAATTGTAGAAAGATAATAACCCGAACACATAAGCTTTTGCATGATTTGGGAAAAACTGAAATTCACATCAATGAGCTACAACTTTACCTATAGTTTGCTAAATTCAATGTTGGGGAACGGGAACGATAACTGGAATGAGAACTGATTCCACAGGAATTGAATTCTAGACAATTTTGTAATGTTAAGAACAAATAACATGACTTTACTGTTAACTTACTATTATCAGACAGTGGTTCATTATATTATTCGGAACGGTAATAGAGTGAACCAACTGATTATTTTTCTTTCCCCCCATTCATATTCATAATGCTCACATTTGCTTTAATTTTATTCGAGTCAATGTGAATTTGATATGGTGGCCGAAGGTTGCGCACACACGTTCTTCAGTCAGCAATCCGAATCCAATTCAAAAATAAACTGCGACCTACTTTTCTCCAAGAATCCTGCATCATTAATTTAATAATTTACAAAGCATTACGTTGAAATGAAAACAGTTCTAGAAAAACGGAACGCGACCGTCCATCGGCACCCCAAACCTGACGTCACGTATCATTTCACTGAGATAGCTAGTTTAATATAATAGTTTTCACATGTTTGCATCATTCTCTATTTTAAAATTGGTACTCAACTGTATCAACAAGAGGTTCTAGAGGAAGATTTTGTGTGGTGTTATATTATACAAATCTCCCGGTTGACGGCGGAATAAAGCAAATTATACTGGCTGTTTATTGTCTATCATGGACTTCCGCAAAGTAACGCGTGCATCTATTCATTATTTAACAGTATAATATTGTAATATTCATTTACTCCATAAGGTTATAAGATCGCCAAGATTTCAATGCGCGTAACGAATATTGCGATGAAAAAAAAAAACTAATGGTCTCGATATACATAACAGACTATCTTAGCTCTTTTACCTAACATTCAAAGAATAAGACAGATTTTAGTATTCATGATAATGGTCAACTTCTATCGTTTCATCAAATCGCGGTGGCAGTACGGCCGTCTGAAAGGGAAGGAGAACAAGCACAAAAATAATATAAAGTGAGACAAAATATGTTGTTTTCTCATCTTGAGTCATAAATACTAGTAAGTGTCATGTGTCAAAGGATGCGATTTCTACACTACTATATGACATTACTCTACCACTACATATTCCGTATCTATACTTCATACTAAATTTCTTTTTAGGCTAATAGTGCTAGTCACAAGAGGTACAAGTCGGATTTGAAAAAAAAATAATGCTTTAGATTGCCGGTTCATTTACCCACCTTACGTCCGTTGTCCTGTGGGTCCAATAAATTGAGCGAAGCTTGCGCAAACAAAATGTATTCAAGCCAATTAAAATGAGAATAGATCTACGAGGGTAAGAAGATAGTGGTGATGACAAACAGATCTACTGGGCGGATACAAATAGGTAATACACATGAACAAGGCATATCAGGGTAAAGCCGAGCGAAGGTTACACGTGTATATCAAATAAAATTTTCTTTACTCAAATCTTGAATGAATGAGCTGAATTTTGCTTTTTTTATATCTCTACAGGTCAGCCACTAACTGCAATCTCCTGTTGTCGTAGTATAAGATTTGCACGCTCGCAATCATGGAGTCGCTTTCGATTATCAAAACAATGTAACATCTAATTAAAATGAATCTTATTTGGTCGGTTTAGAGTCGGTATTACGATGCCACTTGTTTCGATTTTCAGATTATTATTATCGAATTTAATTATTTTTTTGAGTTTTGGAAAAGATCGATTATCAACCTCGGACGTTATTCGAGTAATAACAAAATATTTAGAAAACGATGATGAACAAATGTAGTCTCAAATGTAAATTCTGAAGCTTCAAATGTAGTCAGTTTATCAAGATAAGTAAGTGTATCCTCATTAACATGGCTACAGGTTAACAAACAGTTCATTCAACTCGGTTTTATCGTTCCAACTCCTTTAACTTCACTTGAATAAAGCATGCACGAAAATTCTAGTGAAAATTGCGAAGGGAATTCGCTTGGTCAGTAATTTCCAAGATAACCTAATTTAGGGGTTTTGTAAACAATTATTTTCTATTTCACACGCAAACAGCGTAACGGAAACAACATTAAAACAACTGTTTCGTTGGTCTAGTGGTTGGTATGTTCAGATACAGATCACGGGGTCCAAGAATCGAGCCAAGAATTGTAAATGATTGTTATTTTATTCTGTTAATAATCGTCAGTACCACGTTGATGTCAGAAAAAGGGCATTGTCCCAATGTAAATTACTAATAAAATAATAATCCTGAAAGCCAAAAAAGCCGCAAATCCGCTTTGGAACAACGTGTTTAAATTCCAAATTTAACCCTCCCGACAGACAGATGGCCTATGCTTAACAATAATGAAAGATATCGAACGATTAAGTAAAATGGACCTTATTCTGTCAACTTAGAGTCGCAATTTCTTTACAATTCATTCTTATTTTTTTTATTTAAACTGGCTGTGGTAGTGTGGACCAATTTGAGTTTTAAAACTAGGTAGATTCATTTCAATTTTCTATGAAGTTATTCGATATTAGAAAACGACCCTACGATTGCGAGCATACATATTTTGTACCAATGGCCATGGGTTAAAAAATTACGATGATACAACAAGACATACATTTCAGTTAAGAGATTTCTAAACCAGCTGATGGATCAAAAATATCTTAAACAATATCAATTTAAGTTCATTCGTTTTAAGAAAATAGTAAATGATGCTTTGCCCGAGACCTAATAACGCTAGATTTTATTTTACGTAATTTGTATTATTTCTTACTCCACTTTTAAATGTATGTGCCATTAATTACTATTTTCTTAATGCGAATCGACTTGATAAAGGTCTTATACTTTTCTAAGTTTAACTCTAAAATTCAAGTGAAACCTGCTACGATATTTCTAACTAAATCAGGGTTAACAGTGAGGGTTCTATTTGGAAAGTAGTGAAAGTTCCTAGTGTTCTAACTTCTAACTAATGGCGTGTAGGTTTGTTTAGAAAGTCTTTCCCAAAGTTAACTTCACTATCCGATTGTTACACGGATACCAAGCTTTTGAAGTTAATGGATTTCTGTCTGTTTGTTATCATCTTAGATTTAAGTTCGAAGTACAAATAATCTTGATTTTTCTTCTTCACCTCACAGATTTGTCTCATTACCCCGTTTTACAGTAGTTTATAATGAAGTTTCGCAAAATAAAGAGTGTTATTGTTGAATAATAAAAGTTGTTAGAGACAACTTAAAAACGCCATGTTACAATTTGCCGACAAAGTCTTCAGTTGTCATCGGGTTTCTCACGCTTTCATGTCTTGTTGCAACTTACATAACTTTATTGACAGCCCGAAATCAGCAACTTAAAACTCGTTTAGCAACTAGTGGATACAAATTAATGGCTAGTTGCAGATAAACCGTCGACGTGTAGGCAAAAAGTGGCCTTGAAACCCGCGCGTGCGCTGGTCTTCAACAAGATTTACAAAATCGCCGATACCAGTTCGCAGGCTTGTCCCAGTCATCATGATCAACCCATTACCGGCTCACTACAGAGCACAGGCCTCCTCTTAATATGAGAAGGGTTTGGCCATAGTTCACCACGCAGGCCATGTTCAGATTGGCAGACTTCACACGCCTTTGAGAACATTATGGAAAACTCTCAGGCGTGCAGGTTTCCTCACGATGTTTTCCTTCACCGTTGAAGCAAGCGATATTTTAATGATTTAAAAACGCACATAACTTCGAAAAGTTAGAAGTGCGTGCCCGCATTCGAACCACCAACCTCTGATTAGGAGGCTGACGCCCTAACCACCTGGCTATCACAGCTTCCCCTAGCTTGTCCCAGTGTGTATACACTATCATTGGGATGTTTAATAGGAAGACCTTAATGTATACCTGGAAGTAGAGAATAATGGTCCATATCAGGCCAAGCACGACCGCCGGCCTGCCGTCCACCAAATCGGCCGCGTTGATGTTGACCAACTTGATACGCTTGCCCGCCAGAAATCGAAGTGCAGTGTTCGCGTTGGACAGGAAGTGCGGGCGGCGGAGGACGCGGCCCCGTTCCATCGGCTAGAAGGAAAAATATACACTTTAATATGAGCATTAAGACGATTAAGATTATTTAAGGGCATGATAAAGCAAAATTAGGGATCGGTACAAAAATAACGCCAATCCGCTTTATGACCCGAACATTCATCGGTCTTCCGAGCTATATTGCCAGTTCAGCTTCGCGAATTACTAAGCTTTGTTGATGATTCAGCCCCCATTTTTTTGGGCAGATTAGGAACGCCCTACCTGGTTTCGTCTTCCTCGCGCTACCTATCCTTTAAGTTCTTTTAATTCAAACAAACAAACTTTATGATACTATATTATAGAAGTATATGAAGAACTACCAATTTGCATAATGTGTGTCAGTTTCATATGCTATCATTGGAAACTTAAATTGGGCATAGTAATACTTCAGCTAGTTACTTAGGAATTATTATACTGGACGAAAAGTTGAATAGGAGTGGTGATATCGGTAGTAATAAAGAATATGATAAAATGTTTCACAAGAACTTAGCCTGTGACTGCGATCTCACCTGGTGACGAAAAAAATTGGTTTCTACTCTACATCGTTTCGGGACGCTGAATCGCTTGGCGGCACGTCTTTGTGATTAGGACGGTAACTAGCCATGGGCAAAGACTCACACTAGCCCAGAATTCAGGAAAGTTATTTCCCAAACAGTCCTTGCTGAGGAAGGATTCTCCAACATTTAAGACCATCACGCTCAACTTTCCGTCAGGTATGTCGTCAAATCTTAGTAATACTCGTGGCAGTTCAAGAAGGTTATTGCCGTTTTGTACAGCGAAGTAAAAGAAGGTCAGGGCCAGTTATTGTGAAGAGAAATATGCCGGCATGAGCTCATGAATCAAATGAACTGACTGTCAGAGATAAACTCAGGTAATATTGTTTGAAGTCAATACACGCTCACCTATCATTGGAAGGCGTTTTCACTGTCAAGTGGGCGATTGAGACGGGATGGAAATGTTATGGCTGCTTGCCAGATTGAAGGTATGCTTTGGCTTCCGTGATCGTGAACGTGAATGAAATCACAAGGGGAATTTTGGAAAGAAGGGTAAGGCCAGAATGTCGTGGCACGAGCTCGTACATTGACTGTACGAGCTAACTCGTGCCGACCTCAAGGGAATTCAATTCCGTATCTATCGTTGATGGGAACCAGAATACATAAATACTTTTAGTAAGGCTTTTAGACTTGTTTTATTTTTAAAGGGATTCTTTGAAAAATATTTTACTTCTTTCTATGGTCATTAGTAATGATCTCATTCATCAAGTCTTCATATTCGTTGGTGGGATTTAGGATTTCATAGCAAATATAGACTTTTTTTATGGTTTGAAGTATTACTGCAATAGAAAAGATTTTACGTTGCGTACATGAACACCTTTGAATGGTTTTCATTAGGCAAAGAGTTCACAATACCTTTTTGACGACCTCCGTGGCGAAGTGCGTGCAGTGTCACATTATAAAGTCGGAGGTCCTGGGTTCCATTCTCAGCTCCAGTCTCGTCTGGTGGGAGGCTAGTTACCACTCTACTGACAAAGACGTGTCGCCAAGTGATTTAGCGTTCCGGGACGATGTCGCGTAGAAACCAATAAGGAGTGTGGGTTTACCATACCCCTAACAGATTAGCCCGCTACCATATCAGACTGCATCATTACTGTGAGATTGCCGTAAAGGGCTAACTTGTAGTGTATAAAAAAAAATCAAGATAGACAGGTAGGGTTTTCGATAATGCCTATTTCGACCCAATATATACTCATTTTAATTTAATGATCATTATGTATTGCAGTGTGTATCTAGACGTGACAATGTCTGCATCGAACGCCTAGGTATCCAGGGAAGAGTTGAGAGCACCAGAACATGTGGCAGTTCGCCCATGACATGGGCCGATCAAGTGAAAGCTACGGTAGGCGTCCCCTTGCATTAATGCTCAAGAAAATCTGTGAGAGAAGAGTAATGACGCATAGTAAAGTATGTCACAAGTCTTGTGACCACGACCGCTCTACTTTGAGCTGTCAGACTGAGGAGAAAGAGACGTATTGTAGTGGAGTATTTAGTAGTATGCAAATGAAACAAAAAATGAAAAATATTTACTTGCAAAAAAAAAAAACAACTTTACAAAGCTTAGTACATCCGTTGGGATCCACACTAGGTAATCCTGTGTCATGGAGCCCAATTCGCCGATATTAACGCTCGGATGACAGACAAATAAATTGAGACTTAAATAAAGTAAATAAATTACAAATTATAAAGTTTATACTCACCAATTTCTCGCCGGACAATACTTCGAGCAGAGCCAGAAGCTTGGTGCCATCTCGGAGGTCGTAGATGAGGTCGTCGATCCGAACGGGGGGTATGCGCTGCAAAACATTGTGTTTTTAATAAAATCGAATAAAAATCATTCGGTACTTGATTCATCCTCTTCGATAAAGTAATTAAAATATCGAAAATATGGTGCCTAAATTTTGAAAAGGTATAGTAACCTGAATCAATTTGTAGACGATGTTCAATTATCGTATCATCATCATCATGATCAACCCATTACCAGCTCACTACAGAGCGTGGGTCTCCTCTCAATATGAGAAGCGTTTGAGTCCACCACGCTAGCCATGTGCGGATTAGCAGACTTCACACGCCTCTGAAAACATTATGGAGAACTCTCAGGCGTGCAGATTTCTTCATGATGTTTTCGTTCACCGTTGAAGCAAGTGATATTCTAATTTTTTTTTTAAACGCACATAACTCCGGAAATTTACAGGTGCGTGCCCGGATTCGAACCGCCGACCTCTGATTAGGAGGCCGACGCCTTAACCACTAGGCTACCACCGCTTCCGTTAGGTAGAAAATAATTGTTAAAAAAAGAACTTGTCTAATACTGTACAAGCGTGTCACCACTTATACGTTGTATTTTTAGTTTATTACTGCTGATGTTTAGCAGTTATTAATAACGATTGATCCAACATTTTTATATATTGGATTTTTATCAGGAATCATATTTTCGATCGCCGTCACACGGGTACTGGGGCACCGCAGAAAAACCCTTTGAACGTAACAAACATACCAGCCCCACGTTCTTCTAGATACTGATAAGAAGGGCGTGCGTGTACTGCGGCGCCGGACTGCAACTGCGTAAGTCATCAAATATTGTCCATCCGAGACAGATAAGTATTTACTCACGAATTTAGGTACCTATTTACGTTACTTTGTTACTTTATCAAAGATAGCAATACCGTCCGACCCCCCCGTTATCTCAAACGTCGCATAAGCCGAGGTTCAGCCTCAAATGAGGCGCCCTTAGGCAGACGTTCCCTTAGTTACTTCGAGCTCTAGAGCTCAAAATTTCTTCTTGCAGAGCTTCTTTTCAAAGCCCGGTTACGCTGTGGCAACCAGTAGCACAGATAATAGTCAGTCCGAAAAAAAGTAAAAAAATGTGACTAAATGTTATTTATTTTTTGCCCACCGTGCAAAAACAAAAACTGAACTCATTGTCTTCTGGATTTTGTATGGTATATTAGTATATTATTGGTCGAAGAGGTGTATAATGTCATAAATTTTACTACGAGTATACACAAGTTCACGTCATGCTACTATATAAAGAAGTTGGTAGTTGTTATCACTTCTTTATATAGCCCACTTGTACAGATAATGCGCAGTTAAACAATGACCTTTGACAGTGTTTGTTAACAAATACATCAATTTAAATTGAGATTAAAGGAAAATAAACAACTTTAAGCGGTGATAGTCTAGTGGTTAGGGCGTCAGCCTCCTAATCAGAGGTCGGCGGTTCGAATCCGGGCACGCACCTCTAATTTCGGTATTATGTGCGTTTTAAAAAATTAAAAACCACTTGCTTCAACGGTGAAGGAAAACATCGTGAGGAAACCTGCACGCCTGAGAGTTCTCCATAATGTTCTCAAAGGCGTGTGAAGTCTGCCAATCCGCACATGGCCAGCGTGGTGGACTATGGCCAAACCCTTCTCATATTGAGAGGAGACCCGTGCTCTGTAGTGAGCCGAGAATGGGTTGATCATGATGAAACAACTTTAACCCGAGTTAATTTGTCATGATATTGTATTAAGGGTGGGTGATACAAATCGTTGTTGACTATTGGTCAGCACATTCGACTGCGGAACATCTAGTCGTTTCCCGGTTCGTGCCAAAGTCTTTACTTATCTGAATATATTGTCAAGATATTCTACCAGTAACCTTCTTCACACCCACGGACTGGTAAGTCCGGGGTTTGGACATAAGCGTACATAACCTACTTATTGCTATTAACGTGGACAAAATCCAATCTCCCCTGTAATCATCATCATCATCATCATCATTATCAACCGATTGACGTCCACTGCTGGACATAGGTCTTTTGTAGGGAGTTCCAATGCTCACGGTCTTGGGCCGCTTGCTTCCGGCGGCTCCCTGCTCGTCTGATGTCGTCTGTCCACCTAGTTGGGGGTCGATCAACGCTACGTTTACCGGTGCGGGGTCGCCATTCCAGCACTTTAGGACCCCAACGTCCATCGGTTCTCCGAGCTATGTGCCCCGCCCATTGCCACTTCAACTCCGCAATTCTCTGAACTATGTCGGTAACTCTGGTTTCCCTGTAATAGAAGTGGCCTATGTCCAGCAATGGAACATTACCAGATGATGACATTACCTTTGATAAATGAGAGTTGATCCAGTTCACGAATGTCTTCTTTTGTACTCTCTCCTGTTCAT
Source organism: Lasiommata megera (assembly GCA_928268935.1). Classification (NCBI taxonomy): domain Eukaryota; kingdom Metazoa; phylum Arthropoda; class Insecta; order Lepidoptera; family Nymphalidae; genus Lasiommata; species Lasiommata megera. Next base: position 16,889,552 of record OV743315.1, on the reverse strand, counting down.
CTGTAACAAAAGAAGGGAATTTAAGTATATTTGCTTTGAGTATGTTATACAAGAAGAGATTATAAGAACTATAAGTATAGAAGAATTGAAGTATACTCTTCCAATGCTATGTGGACGGATATTCACAATACATTTTAATAGGGATCTAGTATCTCAGCTATTCCTGCATCCTCCAATCATCAGAGAGCAGTCATGTGGCTCTCAATAAAAAAATGTTAAGTTGGTAGGTATGTACGGATAATAATGATTAACTTAATTGAGAAGTATATCAGGCCTTCTTCTTTCTATTGTTTCCTGAAACAATCATGGCACTACTTTTCTCTTTTTTCTACTAGGATCATTAAGACTTTGGCCTCCCTTTTCTCCCTCTGATTTTTCAGTACTACGCACGTTTTTATTTGAGTTTATTTTTTTAAGCCTTGCTTAACTTAACTTAACTTTGAAGATAAATGCACGACTGAGAGTTCTCCAAAAGATTCAAAGGCGTTTGAAATCTATCAATTCGCATTTGGTTAGTGTGGTGGACTATGGCATAAATGGCATAAATCCTTCTTATGCTGAAAGGAGAGTCGTGGCTTGCAGTAGATCCCTAATAGGTTTATAATGACGATTAAATATCCCAATATACACATAATTTTCCCACTAATGGCATTAATGCGAAAGCGTATAAACACGAAAAGGTTAATGCAAAGATAATTTGTCAGACTGTGCATTTTCCCGTGTAGAAAGTAAACGATGTAACTTTACCGCTTAAAAAAAATATCGCTTAAAATCACGCTAAACAACTATTGCATCCATCATGATCAACCCATTACCGGCTCACTACAGAGCACGGGTCTCCTCTCAATATGAGAAGGGTTTGGCCATAGTCCACCACGCTGGCCATGTGCGGATTGGCAGAATGCACACGCCTTTGAGAACATGGAAAACTCAGGCGTGCAGGTTTCCTCACGATGTTTTCCTTCACCGTTGAAGCAAGTGATATTTTAATTGCTTAAAAACGCACATAACTCCGAAAAGTTAGAGGTGCGTGCCCGGTTTCGAACCCACAATCTCTGATTAGGAGGCTGACGCCCTATCCACAGTTAATCTACTATAGGCTATCACCGCTATTTAGCTGTAATTCATTAACGCAAACTCTGATTTCACTCATTCTTTTGTTTTTTTGTTAGAAAGAAGACACTTTAATGTTTATCCTGTTTATTTCCAGGTCGCCGGCTTAGTAATCTTTTGCTTCGTGATTGGAAGACAAACAAATACACTTTCACACACACTAACCCAACGCGGATGAAGTAGTAGGCATCAGCTAGTTATGTAATAAAAGTGGTAGCTTAGAAGTTCAGTGATATATTTATTTATTTATTTATTATTAATATACAAGGAATATAATTAGTTATTCAATAAAGGCACCGAAAAAACCAAAGAGGTTTGTTCTTGGTGCTAATCAGTAACTTAACAATATGCAATAGGGTGCCTTGGTGCGAGGTACAGCAGCGTTGCATCGCTAAATAAAGCGATGTCGTGAAGGGCTTAAATGGGAGTGAATCACAGCTGCAAACTGCCAAATCTCCCAAGTTCAGTGCACCGGAGATGCTGTATTATATATTACGGGGGCGTCTGCCAAACATCGCGTAATCGCTTTTATCGGAACATAAGTAAGCTCTATTTGTAGTTCATGAGTTCATATACGTTCTTGAATTATTGGAAGTCTTTATGTAATGCTGAACTCGTGAGTGATATTTTGACATCATCGACTCAAATATTATCTTTTTTTTATCACGCTTATATTAGCTTCACCTGTATGTTTGTTTGTAACCGACTCCTTTGGACTCGATTTTGACCCACTTTGAACGGTCGGATTTCATTCAAACTCGGTAGATTTATCGTGGACCGATGACAATACAATAATTTTATTATTCTATTATCCTAATTAGGATCTTCAGGATATTATTTTCTCATATATTACATCACGAGCAAAGGAATTAACGGTATGGCTTGGAATTTAAATTTTTAAGCAATTAAAAAGATCACTTGCTTCAATGGTAAAGGAAAACATCGTGAGGAAACCTGCATGCCTGAGAGTTCTCCATAATGTTCTCAAAGGCGTGTGAAGTCTGCCGATCCGCACATGGCCAGCGTGGTCGACTATGGCCGAACCCTTCTCATGTTGAGAGGAGTCCCGTGCTCTGTAGTGAGCTGGCAATGGGTTGATCATGATGATGATGATGAAACGTTACTCATATAATTTTCCAAATAAAGCTCTTATCCAGTGATTTTTGCTTAATAATGCCTCATTTTAATTAAAAGGTTTGCTCTCTCAAAGGGATATACATCGCGGGCAAACGATCAAATGAGTCACCTAATGCAATGCAAGCTGTGATAGCCTAGCGTTTAGGATGTCAGCCTCCTAATCGAAGGTTCGATCCCGGGCACGCACCTATAACTTTTCGGATTTATGTGCGTTTTAAAGCAATTAAAAATATCACTTGCTTCAACTTTGAAGGAAAACATCGTGAGGAAACCTGCATACCTAAGAGTTCTCCATTACGTTACTCATATAATTTTCCAAATAAAGCGAAAAAGTGATCTTTGCTTAATAATGCCTCATTTTAATTGAAAGGTTTGCTCTCTCATAAGGAAATACATCGCGGGCAGACGATCAGACGAGTCACCTGATGTAAAGTAATTATTTTTTTTTTTTATTCACCACAAATTAGGCCTTGACTGCATCTCACCTGATGGCAAGTGATGATGCAGTCTAAGATGGTAGCGGGCTAACCTGTTAGGGGTATGGTAAACCCATACTCCTAATTGGTTTCTACACGACATCGTGCCGGAACGCTAAATCGCTTGGCGACACGTCTTTGTCAGTAGGGTGGTAACTACCCACGGCGGAAGCCTCCCACCAGACCAGACTCGAGCCGGGAATCGAACCCGGGACCTCCAACTTTAAAATGCAACAGCGCACGCGCTGCGCCACGGAGGTCGTCATCTGTAGCAATAGAGGTCACCAATGCTTTGCCGGCTGGATGCATTCTCCTATACGGATTCTAGTCGTCATACTAGAACGCTAAATCGCTTGATCTATTCGTCAGTCGGGTGGTATCTAGCCAAGGACGTCATTATGTGACTAGGTCATGTTCCCATGTTCCCCGCGATTTGACGACCTCCGTGGCGCAGCGCGCGCGCTGTTGCATTATAAAGTTGGAGGTCCTGGGTTCGATTCCCGGCTCGAGTCTGGTCTGGGGGGAGGCTGCGGCCGTGGCTAGTTACCACCCTACCGACAAAGGCGTGTCGCCAAGCGATTTAGCGTTCCGGCACGATGTCGTGTAGGAGCCAATTAGGAGTATGGCTATACCATACCCCGAACAGGTTAGTCCGCTACCATCGTAAACTGCATCACTTACCATCAGGTGAGATTCCCGTCAAGGGCTAATTTGTAGTGGATAAAAAAAAATCTATGGACTAAACCTAAAGCGCAATTCTTTCACAACCCCTCCAATCTCCATTTTTGTATGCTTTCGTATTTTCAATATGAGCACAAGAAAATAAATTAATTCTATTGCAAAGTAGAAGTATCAGTTTTATCAAATAAGTAGAAATCGATGTAAAAGATTTGTCAAAACGTATTTCAGGACAGTGAATTTATGTTACCAAATTACGTTGGTTATGGTTGCGTTTATAATCCGGATATAAAAACGTCAATTAAGTTCGGCGGAATTTGTGCATGCCTCGGATCCAGGAGGGGGCACGCGAGGCATCGCCTGGTACGGGGAGCGACCCATCTTTATCTGTAGCCTTAATTACACTAGCAAGTCGAAGGGGAACCAAAGCACGGGGAGGCAAACTCGCGGATTTTCCAGAACACCATTCTGGATCGAATTTGGCAAAGAATCCTTGAGAAGTCAATTCGAATATAAAGATTATTACAGTCTGACTATTCTATTATAGCACGGGTCTCCTCTCAATGTGAGAAGGGTTTGGCCATAGTCCACCACGCTGGATATGTGCGGATTGGCAGAATTTTGAACGCCTTTGAGAACATTTTGGAGAACTCTCAGGCATGCAGATTTCCTCACGATGTTTTCCTTCACCGTTGAAGCAAGTGATATTTTAATTGCTTAAAAACGCACATAGCTCCGAAAAGTTAGAGGTGCGTGCCCGGGATTGAACCCCCGACCTCTGATTAGGAGGAAGATATCATAACCACAATTAAGCTGCAAAATACAATATAAGGACATATATAAATGGAAAGGTCCTGACACACGGTCTTGCTCACTGACATATCAAAGACCAGCCCATAGAGAAATGAAATTTGGCAAAGACTTTGTACTGATGTAGACAAGAAATAAAGCTGAATTTAACACAAAATTTAGAGGACCGTGCCCGTGATTGAACCATCGACCTCAGATTAGAAGGTGGACATTCTAACCACTAGGCTATCACAGCTGCCACATTTATAATATAAGTGTTTCCAGTAAGCCGGTATAACCAGTGCCTCACAGACTCTTTTTTAAAAGTCAAGTTTGTTGTGACTCTACCAATGGTTCGGAATATAAATTCTTTTTTTTTTTAAAACACTACAAGTTAGCCCTTGACAGCTATCTCATCTAGTGGTAAGTGATGATGATGTCTATAATGGTATCGGACTAACCTGTTAGGAGTATGGTAAGCCCACGCTCCTAATTGGCTTCTACGCGTCATTGTGCCGGAACGCTAAATCGCTTGGCGACACGTCACTGTCGGCAGGGTGGTAACTAGCGACGGCCGAAGCCTCCCACCAGACAATAAGAAAGAACTCTCTTATAAGAACGAACGGACAAGTAAGTTCACGGAGCAGTGGCAGTAGCATTTATATATGCCATTTATTGAGAAAACGATCATGCCATGCCACGAAAGACGTAAAAAGCCAGTTTACCAAAGCATTGCGTGACAAAAAATAACGCAAATAGCTGTATATCTAACTAAATATCATATTTTATGTGATCTCTCGTTGTCAATAGTTTATCGGAAGCGCTATATAATTTCATGACAGAAGCAATAAAAATACCAATATTTACTTTCTATTTATTGGATATGGACAACAATCTATAGGTTTTAATTCAAATCACCCTTTAAAATGCAATGATTGTTTTGATGCGTTAATAACTTACACAGTAGTGATTTTTTTTTTCGGACCGTCTATTAGCTGTACAAACCCTATTGGTTGCCACAGCGTAACCGGGCTGTGGAACAGTAGTGAGTTGATGGGGATAACTACATTCGTACACTTAAAACTAAAACTAGGAGGGAACAAAACGTGCCATTTTTTATTACGTAGTCATCATCATCATCATCATGATCAACCCATTACCGGCTTACTACAAAGCAAGGGTCTCCTCTCAATATGAGAAGGGTTTGGCCATAGTCCACCACGCTGGCCATGTGCGGATTGGCAGACTGCACACGCCTTTAAGAACATTATGGAGAACTCTCAGGCGTGCAGGTTTCCTCAAGATGTTTCCTTCACCGATGAAGCAAATGATATTTTAATTATTAAAAACGCACATAACGTACGCACGTAGATAGTATTGCAAATATATAAAAAAACGTTCAATAATATTAGATAATTGATTAACGAACTTCCCACTTGAAGTTTGATAATGGCTACCGCAAATTAACCTTGGAACGAACTCGCCCGACCAGTTTTTCCGCAAATAAGTCGAATATAATTTGCATTATTGATTATCACATATAAACAAAACAGTAATGCACGGCGATGGGAGACACGAAAGGTAAATTAACAATAAAGAAAAGAAAATTGGTGTGAAGGTCACATCACAAATAACTTTGAAAGAGTTACTTTGAAAGTTATTTATTTGCACGCCTGCAGGTTTGGGACAAGAATGTCACAATAACGTCGCAATATAAAGTGGGATGTTCTAGATTCCATTCCCACCTGGCCACCATTTCGAGTCTGATCTGGAGTATATGCTTTGACCGCGGTTGGTTACTGGCAAAGACAAACTGCCAAGCGTTCCAGTATGATGATGAGTAGATACTGATAAGAAGATTGGGTTCAGGCGGCAACACACTGGTGGCTAATCTGGTGATGAGGATATTTATTGGCGACGGTAATCACTTGACATTAGATGATCGTCTCTTTTGACTGCGATGTTTTTTTTATACACTACAAGCCCTTGACGGCTATCTCACCTTGTGGTAAGTGATGGTGCCGTCTAGGATGGTAGCTGTTAGGAGATTGATAAACCCCCGCTCCTAATTGGTTTCTACGCGACATCATGCCGGAACGCTAAATCCTTTGTCGGTAGGGTGGTAACTAGCCATGGCCGAAGCCTCCGACAAGACCAAACTCGAGCCGGGAATCGAACCCATGACCTCCAACTTCATAATACGACAGCGCACGCATTGCGCCACGGGGATCGTCGAAATGTACACATAATAAGAGAAGAACAGATACACACAGAAATAAGTAGGTTTAGGTTTTTAGTAAGGTTTTTTTTATCGCTTATTATCGATCTCTTCAAGGCAGCTTTAGGATTAGAAAAACTTTTATTTCCCAAAAATATCCTATCATTTAAAAAATACGATCTTGAAAATAGAGCTTTGGAGTACAAATGAATATGACTTAGTATAGTGACAGGTACGTAATTATTAACTAATCCTCTATAAAGAACGAGATCAAATGAGACCACTCTATAAAACTGTTAATGCCCTTTGATTTTACATCGCAGCTAGCAATTTACGACTTATTACAAAACGTGTAAATGTAGATAATACGGTTGTTTAATGAGGCAAAGAGCTCATGTTAAATGATCGTTCAATAAATCACTAAGTAGATACTGTTTTACAGAACTTGCTTTAATCTATTTTTATAGTTTTTTCCTGAAACTCCTATTGAAAATGAAAATCATATAAAATATGACGAGTAAAGGGAGTCAGAGTTTTTTTTTAATAAGAGTAACGTCAGCATTGCTGACGTCACGCTTTTGTTTACTTCCGCTCATAGTAATTAAAACCACAACTTGCGGGATTACACTTTATTACTAATTTCTAGAGGTCCGAACAATCCGACGTCTCGAGCGAGAATACCACGAAAGATATCGACGGCCCGTATTTATAGCAAAGCTTGCTTGTGCAAAATTGATTGCTACCGTCTAAATTGTGTTAGTAAAATCATCAAGAGTTCAAATGTGGGTAATTATTGAATTCTTGTTGTTCTTGGCGCCGCTGAATGAAGTTAATAACTCCTTCGCGCCGACATATATTTATTTCTTTGTCATACAATAAAATAGCATTATTCGTGTTAACCTATTTATAGTTTATATACTATATAACATATATTTTTCACACTTTAAATTCGTGAGGTGATAGGGATGACTACACTCGCCATCTTAAAACTAAGAGGGTTTCTAAGGCGGCCAGGTCTAAGAAAAAACCCACATCAAACTTAGCTGGCTTTTTTCTTTTGTTCACTTTTAATATAACATTTTTAAGACTTGAATTAAGAATTTCCGCTATACACAAACAAACAATTGAGATAAAAAATGAAAGGATCGAATTATTTTTGGTGTCTTCTATCTTAATAACGACAGTATGTAGTGTTTTCATACTACATCGTACGGAATTCTACATCATCATCATCATCACGATCAACCCGTTACCGGCTCACTACAGAGCACGGGTCTCCTCGCAATATGAGAAGGGTTTGGCTATAGTCCACCACGCTGGCGCTGTGCGAATTGGCAGACTTCACACGCCTTTGAGAACACGTGCAGGTTTCCTCGCGATGTTTTCCTTCACTGTTGGAGCAAGTGATATTTTAATTTTTTTTAAACGCACATAACTCCGAAAAGTTAGAGGTGCGTGCCCGGATTCGAACCGCCGACCTCTGTTTAGGAGGCTAACCCTAACCACTAGGCTATCACCGCTTTTTTAACATGTGCAAGTACAACTGCCGGTTTTATACGTTATATTTACACAGATGGCTGTGTGCAATAGCCTTATTTTGACCGCAAGCCAAATGATCTAATGCGACCAACCTTGGCACGTATCAAGTAGCCATGTTTGTATTCTGCAACTTGTGATAGGCACTGCCTTTTTAGCTGATGTTATTATAATGTTACATACATTTGATATTATAAATGAAAAGTATATCTATCTGACCGCATGTGGCCATTTCGGCTTGATCAGATTCCAATTTTAATGGATCTAACTTGAATAATTACAGATTTCGATACAATTCTTGATAACGTACATTTGTACATTTGCAATGTGCCAAATTTTCAGTTATCAGTGTCTTTAATAAGTCAGTGAGTGAGTCTGTGTGTCAGGAATTTTCTTGTTATATATTTATATTGTATGTACCTATATATTGTATATTACAGCTGTGATGGCCCAGTGCTTAGGATATCCACCTCCTAATCAGAGGTCGGGGGTTCAATCTCGGGCACGCACACCTATCTTTTCGGAATTATGTGCGTTTTTAAGCAATTAAAATATCACTTGTTTCAACGTTGAAGGAAAACATCGTGAGGAAACCTGCATGCTGAGAGTTATCCATAATGTTCTCAGAGGCGTGTGAAGTCTGCCAATCCGCACATGGCCACTATGGCCAAACCCTTCTCATTTTGAGAGGAGACCCGTGCACTGTAGTGAGCTGGCAATAATTTTTTTTTTATAACTTTACAAGTTAGCCCTTGACGGCTATCTCACATGGTGGTAAGTGATGATGCAGTCTAGAATGGTACCGGGCTAACCTGTTAGGAGTATGGTAAGCCCACGCTCCTAATTGGCTTCTACGCGACATCGTGCCGGAACGCTAAATCGCTTGGCGACACGTCTTTGCCGGTAGGGTGGTAATTAGCAACTGCCGAAGCCTCCCACCAGTCCAGACTCGACCCAGTTATCGAACCCAGGACCTCCAACTTTATAATGCGACAGCGCACGCACTGCGCCACGGAGGTCGTCAAAATGATGATGATGATGATATTGTATGTGTGCGTGTTCCTGTCTATGAATAAAAAATAAGGATGACTTGATAAGTAAAGAAAGTACCCACAAATTAAATAACAAGGTAAGTAACATCGTAATTCGGAAATCCAACGACTTGTCAACCTTTTTGTTAAGCGGTTAAATAGATATAGCGGATATAGAATGCGTTGTTTTTTGTTCATCTAACAGCTACGTGTTTCGTTACACTCATTGAAAGTGAAGCTTCTAGCAAGCCGCGTGTTTAGGAGCGGCGATACGACCTTGGCGTCTATTCGTTATGTTTTGATTAGTGTGGTCACACTTCCACACATACTACATACCTACTTTTACACCGACTTTTATAATATCGAACGCGAAGGAACGAGTTAGATGCGAATACCCAATTCGTCTGAAAACGTCGTATTCAAAACGTCAAGTGGTTATCTTCAAATAGTTTAAGCTTTACGGATTTATGTTTTTATTACGGAAAATCAACGGTTAATACATTTTTTCATGATCAATTCTTAACGTTGTGAGCTAACGTGAATGTTAGGTTTTTACTACGTTCACAAATGGTTATACAGTAGGTACGAAACAGCTTAAGTTATTTGCTTGAGTCAATGTACAAAATAATAATTATAATAAAAATAAAATACTGCAATATAAAAGATAGGTAGAAAATTACTTAGAAACTAATCACATAATAACTATTATAATATATATTATATAATGTATTTGGTAAATTGGTATTTGTACATAATCAGTAATTCGTAAAATTTATTAATTTAATGATAATGATGCGGTGATAGCCTAGTGGTTAAGGCGTCAGCCTCCTAATCAGAGGTCGGCGGTTCGAATCCGGGCACGCACCTCTAACTTTTCGGAGTTATGTGCGTTTTTAAAAAATTACAATATCACTTGCTTCAACGGTGAAGGAAAACATCGTGAGGAAACCTGCACGCCTGAGAGTTTTCTGTAATGTTATCAAAGGCGTGTGAAGTCTGCCAATCCGCACATGGCCAGCGTGGTGGACTATGGCCAAACCCTGCTCATATTGAGAGGAGACCCGTGCTCTGTAGTGAGCCGGTAATGGGTTGATCATGATGATGATGATGATGATGATTAATTGATGAAGCCCAAGATGGATAATACATATATGATTGGTTACATATGATTTATTTCGGATTACTAGATACTGGGATCGATGCCCATTTTGCCAGTGATGCGCGTGATTAGATACGAGTATCTACTTATATTCAGGATTATCTCTTGCTACGATATAAGAAGAGAAAGTTGGTAGCTAGATTTATGTCTATTTATCTCGCGATGTTAGCCCTATTCCATGGAATTCTAAATATTGTTAGTTTTGGAAACGGTGTTGCTCATCGCCTATGCCACCAAAATTACGCTGCTGTATATAAGCAATCGTTAGAGACCGAATCAGGCAGTGTGGAACTCTTAATCCCTCTCTCCGATGGGAGGATAAGCTTTTAACTAGCAGTAGGCCAATTATTAGCTTAGGATGACGACGATTTACCTTTTTAACTAGTGTTTTACAGCTACAACCTTGACTTGCATTTCATCCAAAGGCCCTACAGGCCGTTGACTCGTTACGTTGTAGAAAACAAGAGCGGACGCGAAGTTGTCGAAATACAAACAAGTTTTGTGGACGGCGGTATGCCGGCGCAAAAAAATTAGGAACTGTGCTCTTGTTATATCGCAAACACATTCTCAGGAGAACGCCTTGAGACAAACGGAAACACGAGCTTCAGGTGAACCATGCTCTAGATATCCTCACGCCTCGCCATTTGCGACTCCCTTATTAAACTAATCATAAGTATATTTTTGTAGCGGTGATAGCCTAGTGGTTACGGCGTCAGCCTCCTAATCAGAGGTCGGCGGTTCGAATCCGGGCACGCACCTCTAACTTTTCGGAGTTATGTGCGTTTAAAAAAAATATCACTTGCTTCAACGGTGAAGGAAAACGTGAGGAAACCTGCACGCCTGAGAGTTCTCCATAATGTTCTCAAAGGCGTGTGAAGTCTGCCAATCCGCACATGGCCAGCGTGGTGGACTATGGCCAAACCCTACTCATATTGAGAAGAGACCCGTGCTCTGTAGTGAGCCGGTAATGGGTTAATCATGATGAAGTATTAGTTTTAGAAATATGAACCAATTTAGATCGCCATTCGCCGAAAGAACGCAATTAAGAGCGTAACTAGTAGGCTAGTAGGAACTTCGCGTTTCTTGTAATACCGGAACCACACTCTGGGGTGCACATGCCGAGGAAGACCTCTCGTAAGATGCAGCCAGCAGACTCAAAAGTTCACATACACCAAATGATCAGATGAGAATAGGACAAGCTACTTCTCGCCTCGTTTTTTTGCTCTTGCTCACGAATGAAACTTTTTATTTTTATGCCGGAAACACACTCTCGTTAGCTCTCCTCGTAGACTCACCTCGTTCACTTATCAATTCGCCCTGTAAGTAGTGGTATTGATAAGAGAACGCACGAGTTTCTGCCGTATTATATTATAAAGGTACACTGTTTTTGATTTTTTTAGACTACTTAACTAGTAGTAGAACTTTAGTATTTGTCGTTCTTTAATTTGAAGTACTAATGACTACCTCACGGGTATTTTTTCGATTGCTCGATATATAAATTACCATATAAAGATCGATATTTAACTTTTCTATTTTAGTCTCAACCACATTTTCGGCAGCAATCATTTTTATATAAAAACCGTCAGATAACTAGTAGACGTGTCACCTGATAAGTGATGAATAAGTATTTACCATCATAAACATTCGCAGCACCGATGATGATGATAGAAAAACCACCGATGTATAGCCGGCTTAAAACGTCCTCCAAATCAATTCTATGGCGCATCTTGCCAGAACGCTTTATCGTTTCTTTCCTTTGTTCTTTCTTTGCCTGTGGGGTTTTTTCTTTTTTTTAATGCTGGGAAATCCGTTTACGCATCCCCTCCGGAAACGACGCGCCGCTATAACCCAGCGATGCTTCTTTGCGTCGGAAAGACCAACCACCCCACTGGCAAAGAACCACGAACATAGAATCTTCCATCAGAATTTTTCAAAAAGAATATATGATTATTTATTGTTATATTTTCCAGTCCGAAAACCGAAAAAAAACGAAAAAAAACGTGTTAGAAGTCACGACGAAAAGCTAGTCTCTCATAATAGGATCAGAGCGAATTCCAAAGAAATAACATCATTTAACGTCGGTATTATTATTTACGATTCCACTTTGTAATGCTGAATGCTAATTACTGAAGAGATCGTTAAAAGTGAGGCAATAAAAGCTATTTTCATACGTTTCTGTGTAACGGGCATGATGTCACCAGCTTCGGTTCAATTTGCGTAATAAATTAACACGTAGGTACATGTTTAGTTTTTTTTTCTCTTTTCATGGCTTTACACAAATTAGCCAATGTCAAGTTTACAGCAATGGAGAATTGAAATTAGAGAAAATGGGTGGGAAACCTCGCATTAGGCGGACGCGGCTCCCTAAAACCTTTCTCAAATTAATACCTACTAACCATTCAAAAAACTAGCCACTACACAAACGACACCAAAACTATAATGTCTATAACACCAATCCTTTTCAAAATTAGCCAACTACATTAATTCAAGAAAAGCGTGAAAAAACCGCGCTCGCCAAATACGAAGTCTCAATCAGATATTTTGGAAATATCACACGTACATAGTTACGTGAATTAGAAGAGTAAGTAAATGTTTATACATTTTTAACAGATTAAAATACATATATCTTAATGATAGTGTATGTTTGTGAATTGTGATTTTTTTACTGTTTGTTTGTCGAAGCTTATGGTCATACTTGCAAGGGCTACTCCTAACAGGGCAGCCCGCAACATCTTAAGCTGCATCACCACTTACCACCAGGTGAGATAGAAGTCAATCGTTAACTTGAGGATTGTATAGAGAGTGTTCATTATAATTTTTAATAATTATATATATTAATACTATACTAAGAGGGCATTTCAGACTGGGGTAGAAAGATTGTATGAAATCCTATGTTTATTTTTAAAATCTAACTTTTATAACTTGAGTCTCTTACGTGTTATACTTATAGCATAAACTTACCAATCCGCATTGGTACAGCCTGGTGGGTTTAAGCTCTATATCTTTCTACTATGACATAGGCGGCATGTACCCAACACCATAAAATGAATGTTAGTTAGTCTCTTAATATTAGTCCCTGGTATATATCTAAAGTTGTCTGGTGGGAGACTTCGGCCGTGGCTAGTTACCACCCTACCGACAAAGACGTGTCGCCAAGCGATTTAGCGTTCCGGCAAGATGTCGCGTAGAATCCAATTAGGAGTATGGCTTTACCATGCCCCTAACAGGTTAGCCCGCTACCATCATAGACTTAGATTAGATTGCCGTCAAGGGCTAACTTGTAGTGGATAAATAAAAATAAATAAAGTTATTTCACAAATATCTCTTTTTTACCTAAAGTAAAGAAGTACTTTGAGATTACAACCGTTTTCGTCCATAAAAGTATCACTTTATTAATAACTGAGCTGGTATTTACTATCATTTATTTAAAAATCGACTTTATAGTTTTGATTTTAAGGTTTGATTTTACAAAGCTAGGTTTTAAAATCCTGACGAAGCGGGCCTGGAATCCAAATAAGATACAAAAGGAATGTCAAAGTCTTAAAGGTATAGCCACGGTTATATTATTACCGTGGTATAGCTTACGATAACTCCTTTGAACTTTTATTGATTTTAAACCACTCGACTCACAGTTATACCTCACCGAGTGCTAAATTGGTTAATTTGTACTAGGACCTCATGTTTCTATATACATACGTATAAAAAACTTAAAAACGATAAGCTACGAGGGTTTAAAAACTCTATCTAATAAAGATAAAGATAGCCAAATTCTTCGAAATAGTCTAGATTTATACGAGAATAATAATAAAAATGCAAGTTATAAGATTTTAAAAGAAAAGAAAGAAAACGTTTATTTATTCCAGCAAAACATACATAGTTTACAACAGAAGTCTTATAACTTAAATTGTCTAATATAGTACACTACCATTATGCACCTGATTTCCGAACTAGCTAAGACTGTTTCTCGGAAAACAGGGCCACCAACTCGGAGTCAGAAATCAGAAGACAATTTCAAGCGTCTGTAAGCTTGTAAGAGTGTAAGCGAAATGTTTTATATTATTGTGTATTTAAAAACGGTTTGCGTATATGGAACAAGAAGGTATTTTTTAGATTCCATTAGATGCTGGCTGGGTTGTGGACGAGCGCAATCAGGCGACGCGAAGGGTTATCGCTGGGTTTTAGTGGGTATTCTGGTCGCCAGTCTGGCCGCCTGCTAGTCCCACATACCCTACTGGAAGCGCCTCATCTCTGTCTGCCAGAGGGAATGCGTAAACGCAAATCCAAGCGTTAAAAAAAAGACTCCATTAGTTTTTTTTTTTTTCGGACTGTCTATTAGCTGTACAAACCCTATTGGTTGCCACAGCGTAACCGGGCTGCCACAGCGTAACCGGGCTCTCCATTAGTTGTTATCAAACTAATGGCCTAAAGTCTTCATTACATATTCACTTGGCCGAGGCGGCATAGCGCGACGCTGAGTCAGCGCTGTGCTAACAAAACAGGGGCAACAATGATAAATTTGTTAGAGCCTCCTTCTATTTAATAATAACGATAATAATAATATCTATTAAAGGCAGTACACCCAGTTACAAACAAGACGACCTCCGTGGCGCAGCGCGCGCGCTTTCGCTTTATTAAGTTGGAGGTCCTGGGTTCGATTCCCGGCTCGAGTCTGGTCTGGTGGGAGGCTGCGGCCGTGGCTAGTTACCACCCTACCGACAAAGACGTGTCGCCAAGTGATTGAGCGTTCCGGCACGGTGTCGCGTAGAAACCAATTAGGAGTATGGGTTTTCCATACCCCTAACAGGTTAGCCCGCTACCATCTTAGACTGCATCATCACTTACCATCAGGTGAGATTGCCGTCAAGGGCTAACTTGTGGTGGATAAAAAAAAAAGCACTTACAAACTTACAAAAAAAAATAAAATGTTCTTACAAAAAAAACAAAAAAAAAGGATAAAAACAGACTAAAAATTAGATAATAATAACAAATAACCGCTTATCTGTGTTTCGTACCGCGATGCTGTGATAACCAATGCCGCAAGATCGAGGGGTCCAAGTGGTCACACATCGCGTGGAGAATCTCATTCACTCAATCACAGCGATTACGTCACTCCAATAGTGACGTAATCGCTGCAAAAAGACGCGATTCTTGATCGATTAAAGGTTGGACTCTAATGCTACTATCGTCCACTATTAACGACCTACTACCACGAAAAGGTAGGTAGGTTCTTGTCGATCTCCATGGCACAATGGAGAACTTTGGTCTTCAAGTTTATACCAGCAAGCAAATGGGGATCTATTTAACTAGCTGAGGGCGACAACAGGGCCCAATTCATAAAAATTAAAATACTATGTGCAAGATAGTAGATTAGGTTCGTTTATCCCGATTCCTTAAGTAGTTAAGTACTTAAGGAATCGGGATAATGAGGGAAAATTAAAAATTGATACGAGCTAAGCCGCGGGCAGTCAGCTTTGAAATTTGCTGTGCATGTCATCTATGCTCTGGAAAATTACATGATTTTCTATACCGATCTCTCAAATAGTACCCTTGGGAAGATTCAAAATTGTTGTTGACTTTACTTTTCGTGCTTGTGAAGTCAACAACTCCTGAGGATTATCCGGTGTCGGGTCGAAACGTGCGTAGAGGTTCTAGTGGAAGATATTTACATATACAAATCTCCCGGTTGTCGGCGGAATATAGCAAATTATACTTGCCGTTTATTGTTTATCATGGACTTCCGCAAAGTAACGCCTGCTTCTATTCATTATTCAAAATTGTTAACGAGCGTATCTTTAGACCCAATTCTGGAGTCCACGCAGACGAAGTCGCGGGCAGAAGCTAGTAATTTTATATGTTAAATATAATTTTAGAATGTTAATTTTGGTCCGTCGGCGATATTTTTAGCCCGTGTTTATACTCGTATCATCGCTCGGAGCAAACTACTCTATATTGCACGTTTCTCCTTGTTGAATGTCGTTGCAATCTCGCGGGAATTCAATAATAACTTAAGGGTCGTGGGTGTTTATTAATGCTTCATAAGATAATATGTTGCGGTGAGATGATCCAGCTTAAAATAACATAAACCCTCTGAGCTCACGAAGTAAATTCGGTATTAGTGAAACGCTTTACATGCTTCAGTAACATATTTTATAATGAACGACGGTGGATACAACGGAGCGTGCTGTAGATACCATACATATATATATGCACCGAGATAGCTTAGCGAGTTGCGAAGTTGAAGTGGCATTGGGCAGGGCACATAGCTCGGAGAACCGATGGACGTTGGGGTCAACCCCGCACCGGTAAACGTAGCGTTGGTCGACCCCCAACTAGGTGGACCGACGGCATCAGGGAGCCGCTGGATACAATCGTCCCAAGACTGTGGACATTGGAACTCCCTACAAAAGACCTATGTCCAGCAGTGGAGGTCAATCGGTTGTTAATGATGATGATCATGATATATGCAATATACAAAGCGTAAATAAACATCTAGTATGGATTTATGGCAAGCGATGATAGCCTAGTGGTTAGGGTGTCAGCCTCCTAATCAGAGGGCGGCGGTTCGAATCCGGGCACGCACCTCTAACCTTTCGGAGATATGTGCGATTAAAAAAATATATATATCACATGCTGAAGCAAGTGATATTTTACGGTGAAGGAAAACATCGTGAGGAAACCTGCACGTCTGAGAGTTCTCCATAATGTTCTCAAAGGCGTGTGAAGTCTGCCAATCCGCACATGGCCAGCGTGGTCGACTATGGCCAAACCCTTCTCATAGTGAGAGGAGACCCGTGCTCTGTAGTGAGCCGGTAATGGGTTGTTCATGATGATGACTCTCTGTTTACCGTAGCTAAGTCCGCGTTCTCTTAGCTTTTTGCAAATCCCGCAAAGTCCAGGGTGTAATTTAACTACATTTAAAATTTCGGTCAAATTAGTGTCATAGTTTTTGCGTGAATATGTAACAAACATTCATATAAAAAACTTTCGCGTTTGTATTATACTAGCTTTTATTCTTCTACCCCTTTAGCTCTGCATTGAAACCATTTAATAACTATCAGAGATCATCATCAATGGAAACATGATAACTATATTTTAACAAACATTTTTTTAATATTTCATATTCAATGTTACTTTTAATACCTCCAAGAATATGTGTTTTGTCTGGTGGGAGGCTACGGCCGTGGCTAGTTACCACCCTACCGACAAAGACGTGTCGCCAAGCGATTTAGCGTTCCGGCACGATGTCGCGTAGAAACCAATTAGGGGCGTGGGTTTACCATAATCCTAACAGGTCAGCCCGCTACCATCCTAGACAGCATCATCACTTACCACCAGGTGAGATAGCAGTCAAGGGCTAACTTGTAATGTGTAAAAAAAAAAAAAGAAAGTTTCATGATGATCGGTCAAGTAGTTTTCGCTTAAAAACAAAAACAAAGCGTAAAAAAACGAAAGCGTAACAAATGATCATACATTCATATTCATAATATCACGTAAGGATAAGGATTTACACCACATTTAGATTTACGGTAAAATTCATATGAGCTAAGATTTAAATCAACTCAACTTAGGTAAGGTAAATTTTTGTTCGATTGCTTAAATAAACGAAAACTTATAAACGTATTTCGTTCAGTACTCCGTTATCCTATTCCACATTTCTAGCCTACTAAGAAACTCCTCTTTATACTGAAAAAGGTCTTACATAAAAACAATTGATAATTTCGTAATGAAAATTCAAATAAAATTCTTCACTCGACCCGAAAATTGAACCCAGGATATCACGATCTGTCGTTTAATGCCAACCACTACACCAACAAGACAGTCAAGTTAAAGCATCTTGTTAGTAAACTTCAAGAAAAACAAGCAAAGAAAACAGAACCAGCCGCCAATGCCGTTTTAAAACTTAAGTTTAAATATATATGTATTTGTAAGCGGCCAAGTCGATTCGTGGAGCATATGACATCATCCTAAACCTGTACGAGCTAGAGTGAAACAGAAAGTGTTTACCGAATTCGGAAAATAAATCCACGCTCGCCTTGAAGATTAGCATCTAGATGCCGAGCACGGTGCGGTAAACACAGAAAAAACGCTAGAATTTCGATTGAGTGGACAGACAAGTACGAATCTCGCGTGTTGTCATATTGCACAAATCTAATGAAAGCCGTACATGTTGAATACGTAACTAATAAGTGGCTTTATTTTTTTTTATACACTACAAATTAGCCCTTGACGGCAATCTCATCATGATCAACCCATTACCGGCTCACTACAGAGCTCGGGTCTCCTCTCAATATGAGAAGGGATTGACCATAGTTCACCACGCTGGCCATGTGCGGATTGGCAGACTCCACACGCCTATGAGAACATTATGGAGAACTCTCAGGCGTGCAGGTTTCCTCGCGATGTTTTCCTTCACCGTTGAAGCAAGTGATATTTTAATTTTTAAATAGATTGACTGATTAGGAGGCTCACGCCCTAACCACTTGGCCATCACCGCTTCCAAAAAAAAAATATCACTTGCTTCAACGGTGAAGGAAAACATCGTGAGGAAACCTGCACGCCTGAGAGTTCACCATAATGTTCTCAAAGGCGTGTGAAGTCTGCCAATCCGCACATGGCCAGCATGGTGGACTATGGCCAAAACCCTTCTCATATTGATAGGAGACCCGTGATCTGTAGTGAGCCGGTAATGGGTTGATCATGATGATATTTTTTTTCGTGCCAATGCAACGCTTGCCGGCTTGTTAAAAATGTTGTTTCAATTGTTTTCCGTAAAAGTGGACAAAGAACGCTCAACATTGTTGGCCGCTTTATTTGGATTGTTAAATGCCTATTGTAGTCTAAATGCCCAAATTGCAATGACCCTGACCTTGTGTTCACAAGAGCGTGCGTGGCTCGCCAAACCGAACTCACACACACGCGCACACACTCACGCATACACACACACTTGTTTTCTATGTTATATGTAAAGCGAAGAACGTTTGGAATATTTAATACCCCAGTTTTTTTGAATAAACTACTAGTAAGCCCTTGACGGCTATCTCGCCTGGTGGTAAATGATGATGCTGTCTAGGATGGTAGCAGGCTAACCTGTTAGAGGTATGGGAAACCCACTCTACTAATTGGTTTCTACGCGACATCGTGCCCGAACGCTAAATCGCTTGACGACACGTTTGTCGGTAGGGTGGGAGCATCCGGGAAGTATACAACGGGTCCCCCGGGTGTCCAGCAAAACCTGCGAGAGGGACATGCCGTGGTGGTTTTTAGTTCGGGTATACCCTCCTTTGGGGGTGGGAGTCCAACATAACCTCTTTCCCGCCCAAGGGTACGGAGGTAGCTATAAAGCTTTTCCGCCACGACAAAAAAAAAAAGGGTGGTAACTAACCACAGCCGCACCCCCTCCCCCCCAGATAAAACTAATTTTATTCGATTTTGTTCGAAACTAACATAAGAATATGCGAAATTGTGTCTTTCTGTTTGTACCGTTAGTTTAATACATGCATAGTATAATATCGAAAAAATTAAGTTTTAGCTACTAAAGCTTATTTTATTTAAATATTGTTTTATATTAACGTTACATTGCGAGTGAAAGTGCAAACGGGTCGCCTGATGGTATGAAATTGACTGTCGCCTATGAACATCTATACCACCAGAACATTGCGTTGCCGACTGAACTGAGCAGGAAAACTATCTAAAAGATTACCGCTAGGCGGTATGTTATGGCCAGCAGGATGGTGACTAGCTGCTGCCGAAGACTAGAGCCGGGAATCGAACTCAGGACCTCCTACTTAATAATACGACAGAGCACGAACTGCACCATTGAGGTAGTTAAAGGAAGTATATTATAGCGCAGATCATTTTCTTAATTACTTAATAGTAATTAATACTGACAAAGGTTACATAATATGGTGAAATAGGAAACACTACATCGTATTGAAATCATTAAGATAAAAACATGCGTCAAATCCAAATCAAATCACATTAAAATAACTTTATTCATATGTATAAAATTTTCCATTATTTCTATTCGTGAAGTGATGGTGATAACTACACTCGCCAACTTAAAACTAAAGCTAGGACGATTTCAATAGCGTCCAGACGTCTAAAACCTCTAAGATGAAGCCCATAAAGAAATAGCTGTTTTTTTTGGTTAGCACCATCTCACATAATCAATAATAAATTATAATTAGCTATGGAGTTGGAGCAATTCACACCCAAGCTTTTTTATCGTTTATATAATTCTTAATTTCTTAAAGCATTTTTCTACAAGCTTTCGTTTTATAAAAATTTTGAACTTATTGATAGACATCTCCAAGATATACATAAGTAATTTTGTAAAATAAAATACAATTTCCTTTGAATGAGTAATCCAATATGGAATCTTAAAAACTGCTGAAAGATCTATGTCATACTATTTCTTAAACTAACATGAGCTGCGAACGACGCCTCTTGCTTTATTATATGTTTATTCATAAGAGACACAGAAATAACTATGCAAAGTGACTACGTGCATCTCAGCACGTACGGAAAAATTACAATTTTTATTAACACTTAAAAGTTAGGTCGACTTCGCAGAGACATCTCAATAAACATCCATAGCTAAGTACCAATGTACACAGTCCATAAATGCCATTATAGGAGATAGGATTTTAGACCATAGACCGTGATTGGTCGCTGCTTTAATAATCCATACTTACCATCGGGTAAGCTTAACATCCGTCAGAGGTATGGGGACAAAAATTTCTCTCTCTAACTCCGGACTGACACTGAATGCCGAAATTTTTTTACAGGAAAATCAAGTATCTAAAAATTCTAGCCCTATCCGGAACATTTTAAATTATTGACGCGTCAAAAGTGCCTTTTAAAGGACTATTTGAATAAAGATTATTTGAATTTGATTAAAGCCAGGAAATTGCGATTTTTAGTGCAACTTTGTGTGATCAAGGACATGTTGGAACACCGTGAATTTAAAAGGGTCATATTAGTGCGACATAATCTAGGCTAAGCTATGATAGCCTAGTTGTTAGGGCGTCCGCCTTCTAATCAGAGGTCGGGGTTTCGAACCCGGGCACGCACCTATAACTTTCTGGAGTTATGTGTGTTTAAAGCACTTAACATATCACTTGCTTCAATGGTGAAGGAAACTTGCATGCCTGAGAGTTCTCCATAATGTTCTCAAAGGCGTGTGAAGTCTGCCAATCCGGACATGGCTAGCCATGGTGGACTATGCCAAACCCTTCTCATATTGAGAGGAGACGTGCTCTGTAGTGAGCCGAGAGTGGTGCATTATCATGATGATGATGAATCTAGGTTGGCTCCCTCGTCCGGGAAGTATACCACGCGTCCCCCGGGTGTCCCATGTGGTGCATGCCGTGGTGGTTTTTAGTTCGGGTATACCCCCTTCGGGGGGGGGGGGGGGTCCAACATAACCTCCTTCCTGCCCAAGGGTACGAAGGTAGCCATAAAGCTTTTCGGTGGTTTCGTGGTGACGACAAAAAAAGGCTGGACTCCCTACGTAAATATAGATATACAATGAAAACATACCTAGCTATTATAAAAGGTAAATAGAACTTTACTTAGATAACGTCATTTTAATTGCTTATTCATTTATGATTGAGCACGTTCGCTTACCTACTACTATTAATTATTATTGTAATTATTGACAGAATCATCGTTAAACAAATATCTTATCAAGTGTATAATAAGGGAATCCGTATATGGATATCCCAGTACTCTGATTGTCTATATGACATTCATGTGTGTCATATTTTTTTCCATTGCATCATCTTTTTATTTTCACGTTTATAATAACGTTAATAATTTTTAGGAGAAATTACAAATTATCTTAATTATCTTAATTTTGCTCTTGACCCAAATATCAATGCTCCTCGCGCTTGACCCCGGAGATCAAACATGCCAGATTGGTAATTAATGACTGGCAGAATGACATCATTCCTCTACCTTGAACGTGACATATAACTAGCAGTGACGGTAATACGTAATATAAAGTTGGAGTCCTGGGTTCGATTCCCAGCTCGAGTCTGGTCTGATGGGAGGCTTCCGCCGTGGCTAGCTACCACCCTACCTTCAAAGACGTGTCAACAAGCGATTTAGCGTTCCGGCACAATGACGCGTAGAAATCAATCAGGAGTATGGGTTGGCCATACCCCTAACAGGTTCGCCGCTACCATCCTAGACTGTATCATCATTTACCATCAGGTGAGATTGCCGACAAGGGCTAACTTGTAGCATGATAAAAAAAATTAAATAATCTTCAAGCCAAAATTCCAGTCAACACCTAATGGTTAACTGTTTAATTCAACAATAAGATTTGTTTTAAGAAATGATAAGCTTTCTTATTTAGAAAGGAAATGTACTCTTGGTATCATCATGATCAACCCATTACCGGCTCACTACAGAGCACGGGTCTCCTCTCAATATGACAAGGGTTTGGCCATAGTCCACCACGCTGGCCATGTGCGGACTGGCAAACTTCACACGCCTTTGAGAACATTATGGAGAACTCTCAGGCGTGCAGGTTTTCTCACGATGTTTTTCTTCACCGTTGAAGCAAGTGATATTTTAATTACTTAAAAACGCACATAACTCCGAAAAGTTATAGGTGCGTGCCCGGATTCGAACCGCCGACCTCTGATTAGAAGGCTGACGCCCTAACCACTAAGCTATCACCGCTTCACTCTTGGTATAATTGATATTAATTGCAAAATAATAATATTTCTATGGTCCTAATAAAAGTCATAAACTAAGTCGTACTCAAACTGTGCTAGTAGATTGAGGAATTACCTTCATTGTAAATCGATGTTAATTTGGCTAATATTTTCCATTCTTTTCTTCGGAGTTAGGACCAATCCAACGCGTTATTTTTATTACATTTCCACACCTTATTTCCAATACATATTGCATGAATACGAATGCAGTTTCTTTTTGTGCATTCATCAAGGGATCCGAAATAGTTCTAAGTAAATATATATAGGTATATCGTTGGATAACGGTGGTGACCTACTCCTAGCAAATATCAGTATCCAATACATCACACAGACGTACTCTATTACTGTATACGTCTGAGTGAATCTCCGCAGGTGGTCACAGTTCACCGAGCCAGTATTGCTCCGTGGGTATTAATTTGAATAATGGTTGATACCATGAAATCGAGGATCGATGTGGTTTATTTTGACACTAAAGGGGATCGGAAGAGTTATTACCTATTATTATGGAATGTTCAATACACGCTATACAGACTATGTATGGTGACCATGAAAACTGGTTAGTTGGATTCGTACATGTGTCCAAGGATCGTGGTAATGGAAATGGGTCCAAGGTGAAATTTGAAAGACTACATAACATAAATTACAATACATAACTATTTTTTATCTTTATATCTATCAATCAAACAAACAACAACGAACAAGAAACCACGATTCTTGTTAAATTTAATGTTAAACTTTATTTTTAGTGAGGTTTCGAATTCTACCACGGATCATGAGACCCACAAACCTACGGACTATAAACATACCACAAACAAAGACAGTAAAGGATTTTGGATTTACCCACATATTTGGATTTGCCCCAAGTGGGTTCTAATAAAACATAAAATAAAGAAACGTTTAGTTACTTAGAGTACCTTAAATCAAGGGTTTCGAACGCACCTAGATCTAAGTAGATGCTCACAACTAACTTAGCCGGGTTTTCTTTGTTATCACCATCATACATTATCAACGATTCATTAAAATTAGCTATGCCAGTTTTTCTTTTACTATTTACAGCACAAATAAAACCTATTTATCGTTCGTACTGTAACGTCATTGTTATAACACAAAGACCCTGGACTAAACTTTCCGTTTTTTCTTTTCTTTCCACAATGAAGAGTAAAAAGGATAGCATTATATTTAGATATGTCGGTTTAGATTAGGGATAAGAGAACAACCGACTCAGGTAATTCCTAATTAGAAAAACTAAATAACACACACACTTTTTTTTCCAACGGCAGTTAGATTTCGAGGTTTGGAATTGTTACCTTCCTTTAGGGAAAGAGGAATGTCCTAGCATCCTAATCCGAAATGCCACCGCAATGTAAATGTAGATCAAGTCACTGATAACGGTTTAAAAAGCATTTTTAAAATACTCGCCGGTGCATTACAAATTTTAGGGTTGCCAGTTGCCCCGTATTTCAGTGTTAAAAACACAATATTCCATACTTATGTAAATTTCGCTGTAAATGTATTTAAAATTTTTCCTACTCGTCTATTCTTGGCTAAAAAACTCTTTTTTTTTTTCACATCCTAACGTATCTTCAGATAATTTTATTTTAAAAAGCTCCGTGGCGTATTCTTATAAAGTGACAGGTCCTGCGTTCGATTCAGAGCTCGAGTCAATTCTGGTAGGAGGCTTTGGCCGTGGCTAGTTACTGGCAAAGACACACCGCCGAGTGGTTTAGCGTTCCGGTATTAATCGTTGTAGCAACCGATTAGGAGAATGGGTTTAGCCAGCAACGCATCGGTGGCTTCTCTGGTCTGGTTCATGGTTGACGCATATCACTTAGCGTCAGGTGAAACATCTGCTCGTATACCCGCAATAAAACAAAAAATCTTTATATCACATATATTATAAGATAGCTTCAACCGTCAAGGAAAACATCGTGAAGAAACCTGCATGCCTGAGAGTTCTCTATATTGAGAAGAGACCCGTGCTCTGTAGTGAGCCGGCAATGGGTTGATTGTGATGATGATGATAATGATGATTTTCTTTAATTTATATCATCATGATTAACCCATTACCGGCTCACTACAGAGCACTGATTTATATTGCTTTTATGTTTATGAATAATACGTAAATGTTTCATTGGGCCTGATTAGCAAAATAAAAAAAATCGTATTGTTATCATCATTATACAAAACTGCAAGTCACAAACTCTGATATCGCTATAGATTATAGTGAATTAAATATATCGATGTTGATTAGTGAGTACACTAAGAAATAATCGGGGCAACTGGCAGCCTCAAATTACGTTCCAGTCCGATTGAATGGTTGATCTTTGAGTTGATCTCGATCTCCTAATTTAGACACGGTAAGTTGGTAACTTAATTTATTTAGATTAGTCAAACTGCTTATGAGAAAGGTTGTATTGGAATCTTTGAGGCGATCAGGGAAAAAAATCAACTCCACGATGACTTAAGCAACAGCGGTAATTACCATGGAATTTGAAGTATTTTCGATCTCTCCGGCCCAATCGTGGGCACTTTAGATTTAATTGGGTCCTGAGTAGTCCCTTTTTGGCTGGCAGGGTCAAGTTTTTCGCGGTTGTATGCATTCCCGTGGCTCCGCCATCAATAATCGTCTGACCTAACCTCTGCGCCGGGAATTTGCCTACGGAAAAAGGGTTTCCCCACTGAAAGTTGGTATTTTTTTTTCTCGGCTGCTTTGAGAAGATTCGGCTGTGTGTTTACCACAAAGTGGTTAAGCATTCAGTTACGATGCCACATAAAAACCGATCAGGCTTAATATAACTCCCTAACCCCTAATAGACTATGCCACAACCATCTTAGACAGTATAACCACTTACCACCACCAGTAGTGAAACACCAAAAGATATTCTAAATAAGTAAAGTAGCTAGATCAATATTAATAATATAAGAATTCGAATACAGATAACATAAGTAACATAAACCGTCGTCTTTATCATCATGATCATTAACTTCCTTAGCTTGTTCATAGCAATGTCTTACTGTGAACAATAATAAAAACTTAGTAATAGGGCATGATATTATTTACCAAGTTCATACTGTAAATGACTTTTGAATGCATAATTTCAATGCAAATTCTACAATTCCTATACAAAATGGTGATGAATAAACACGAACAATTCAGCACGTCAGTGGGTGACATCACTGGAATTACATTGTCGCCACAGAGCACTGAACTGCCAGACGATTCAGTGTCCCACCTTTATTAATTATATTTCATTCATCACTTCCTTATGCATTATCTATGATTGCATTATTGAAAGCTATTACAATATTCGAACGACAGCGTAATCGAAAACGGACTTTTCGGAGTTATGTGCGTTTTTAAAAATCAGAATCAGGCGTGTGAAGTCTGCGAATCCGCATATGGCCAGCGTAGTGGACTATGGCCAAAGCCTTCTCATATTGAGAGGAGACCCGTGCTCCGTAGTGAGTCGGTATTGGGTTGATCATGATGATGATGAGAAGTGGCAATAAAGAAATAGAACAGGCTCTGTTGGTATACCAATTATTATGTATGTTGGTATATAATGATTAAAATTAGAGAGTACACGATGAAGAACTATTCTGCTAGTGAGAGATATAAACATGATTTTCAATTATATTGTAGGATGTTAACAACCCAGGATAGGTAGTCTTGGTTCATAATTACAAGAAGGCCCAATTCCAAATTAAATTGGCAAAAGGCAAGCAAGATAAAGGATTCTTTTTATGTCATATGCAGTTGAAGGTTTGGATAAAGTAGTTCAGTGTACAAAGGCCATATCCAATTTTAGCACTTAAACCTTTAGGAAACTGTCGTAACCATTTGTTCCAGGAACACAAAATTAAAAGCTTCAATTTACTCTACGACTTTGGCAAGAGATTTATTTACATCGTCAAAAGCTATTTCACTTGAACCCATTTTGATATGTACATTCTGTAAGTGAGTAACTGACGTGAAATTAAGTAATGTATCATTAGCATCTATACTATCCCAGAAATGCAAAACAATCTGAAGAAGGTCATAAGTGTCAGTGAGGAAGAGAAAAGGTCTTAATACACAGCCCTGAGCAAACCTCTATTTTTACGACGTACCCATTTGACCTTTCTTGATAGTATTTCATTCAATGAGCGTCTAATTTTGTCATTTTCTCATTCGGTATTGCGAACGTGTGTCTTGTGAAATGAAATTCAACGAATTGTGAACGTAAACAAACGCGGGCGACCGGCATATCGATGACGATCGACATATTGATTGTGACATTGCACTCGTCACACAACACCGATCAGCTATGATCTTAATCAAGATACTTTGAAAAATACCCGCTGTCAAAACACATTCATACATTTTTTCTGTAGACTTACTGTTTACTCCAAATTTTAAATGCTTTTCATAACTCATTTATATCATGTAGGCTTTAGTTAGGCACTTTAGTAACGCAGTTTCTGCACAGGTTCGGAAGACAGATTCTAAAAAAGAAGCTAGTACTTATTTTTATCTAATCTAATTTTACAATATAATAACCATTATTCTATCTTGTAAAAATAAATGCAGCTTCACGAAAACCAACTGAAATCAATTATTAATTTACAACACACCAATTTAATGATATATATTTATTTATATATAAAAGTATATATTTATATATTATATTTATTGATATTTTATTTTGTTTTAAATTGCGCCATTACCCTCATTTCTAAATTAATTCTTTCCCCAAGGGTTGTCTGGAAGAGATTGCTGAAGCAATAAGACCGCCTTTGCATACTTATGTGTTAAATGTTTTGTATCGTTGTTTCTCTAAAGTTTGTGTGCAATAAAGAGTATCTTATCTTCATCATGAACAACCCATTACCGGCTCACTACAAAGCACGGGTCTCCTCTCAATATGAGAAGGGTTTGGCCATAGTCCACCACGCTGGCCATGTGCGGATTGGCAGACTTCACACGCCTTTGAGAACATTAGGGAGAACTCTCAGGCGTGCAGGTTTCCTCACGATGTTTTCCTTCACCGTTGAAGCAAATGATATTTTAATTGTTTAAAAACGCACATAACTTCGAAAAGTTAGAGGTGCGTGCCGGGATTCGAACCGCCGACCTCTGATTAGGAGGCTGACGCCCTAACCACTGGGCTATCACCGCTTTATATCTTATCTTATCTTATCTTATCTTAATGTCTGCCAATCCGCACATGGCCAGCGTGGTGGACCATGGCCAAACCCTTCTCGTATTGAGACCCGTGCTCTGTAGTGAGCCGGCAATGAGTTGATCATGATGATTATGGTGACACCAATTTAAAGTGGTCTTGTAAACTTAAGCTAAGCCCACATAGCCATGGTTCGTGCCCCGTGTCACAGCGCGTGCCTATCATATAATTCCCACCTCGAGTATAGTCTGGTGGTTACCACCCTACCCACAAAGATATGTTTTCCGGTACAATTTCGCGGAGAAACCTATTAGGAGAATAAAAATCACCATGCTTTCGTAACTGATTTCAAATAATTACTTAATTTTAAACGTACAAGCCGAAGATTTTAATAAATCTGCAGCATTAATTAGAGATCGGTTGAGTTTCAGGGGAAGTCTCTAAAATTCCTTAAAATCATAACAATTTTTACAAGTTGAGTTTGATAATCAACACTAACTATTGGCTTATCTTTGTCAGATAAATCAAGACTACAACAACGTATGCGTAATATAATTCGATGCTATTATTACTCTTAATTAACAGAATGTTTAACGGCATCGAGAGAACGCAAGAGGATAAATTCAGAGCCACAAAGCAATGAACCTTGACCTCAGCTGCCTGAGTGATTTATGACTTATGCATATTGAGAAAATCCGTGTTTGCATAAAACGCTAAGTCACCTAAAAGCTTAATAAAACGTTTTCAAAACGTAATCGCTTGCTATTAGTCTGATAGAAAAGTCAAAGAATAAGTACAACACCACACTATTAAATGGGATAAAAAATATTGACCTATGATTATTACAGAATGATTAATAATGGGCTTCAGCTTTAAAATAAAATAGAAAATATTATTTTATCTCATTTGAGTGCATTCATTAAATTGTTGATATTCCGAATTCGTTTAGTTTTCTAATGAATATTTTATACACTAGCATCGCTCCGGAGATAATTATTTTATATTGGCATTATATATTAGCATAAGAAGCATTTTTATTTAACACTGTCTTTATATATTTCATAGAAATTACTAATCAAAGTGCAATATCCTGTTTTCGTACTGGTCATTTAATTAATTTTATTTCTTAAAAACATCTAACGATAATTATCTTCATAAATATTTTTTATGTATATTTGGAGAGTGTTTGGATGGAGCGTGTTTGAGAAGTTGGGGTCGTATTCCTACTACTGTGTCCACATACGGAATTGGACAATTTGATTTTTTGTTCCACCACTAGTTAGCCCGTGACGGCAATCATCTGGTGGCAAGTGATGATGCAGTCTAAGATGGTGACGGGCTAAACTGTTGATAATAAATCATCATCATCATCAGCCTATATTCCGCCACTGCTGGACATAAGCCTCTTTGAAGCAGCGCCAACTTATCCTGTCTCCCGCTTTTTTCATCCAGTCGATGTCTGCTACTTTTTGAAGGTCATCGCTCCACCTAGCTGGGGGACTACCTATACTCCGTTTGTCGAAACGTGGTCCACTTAAGTAACTTCTGACTCCAATGACCTACGACAAACGTAAACAGCCCACTGCGACTTCAGCGTTCAAGCCCTTCGAGCAATGTCGGTTACCTTAGTATTTTGCCGAATCTTCTCGTTACGTAACAATGACAAAAAAATGAAAAATGATAAAAATTTACCAAAAACACAGTTATAAAATTTTACAGTTTTCCGATGGTACCCGCACTAAGTAATCCTGTCTCGTGAGTACCTTATTTCGCTTTAACAGTTGAAATAATGCAATACGCTTGGTTGCTCAAACTAAATAAAAAAAAATCTCAATAAGATGTATCAAAGAGAACGCCCTTATGCTAAATGCAAGAAAAGCTTCTCCGTTTCCAAACAATAAACAGCAAGTATAATTTGCGCGAAAAGTAAAGTTTTACTTTTCGCACTTGTGAAGTCAACATCTCCTGAGGATGATCCGGTGTCGGGTCGAAGCGTGCGTGGAGGTTCTAGTGGAAGATTTTGTGTGGTGTTATATTATACAAATCTCCCGGTTGTCGGCGGAATATAGCAAATTATACTTGCTGTTTATTGTTTATCATGGACTTCCGCAAAGTAACGACTGCTTCTATTCATTATTCTCCGTTTCCTTCTAGTTTAAAGAATTGATTTAGCTTACTTTACGGAACTATGCTTAGTAATAAATTCCTAATTGTTTTCTACATCTTACACAAATCGTAGGACATTTAATGTTGTATCGTTTTGTTTCTTAATTAAGAGATAAGATCTCGGCCTAAGTCCCAACGGCCAGGTATATATTATAACAGAAAAAATCTTCTCACATTATTACACTTTTAAGCATTATTATATACATATTTTATAGTTTCGTCGAAGCAGGTATTGAATAATTTTCACACGGGCCTTGCCGAGTGGAATAAATGAACTTGAATTAAATCGACCGACTGTGATGACATCATAGCCACTAATCATCACGGCGTCACCACTATGTGTTGACCCTCACGCCGAACAACAGAGTAACATATCTAACAGAGAGTTCACACTTACATGCCAATGGTAATACTTACTAATACATTTAATATTTTGACGGCATCTGAGGCGCAGTGTGCTTTTTCAATATAAAGTTGGAGGTCTTGGGTTTGATTCCCAGCTCGAGTTTGGTCTGTTGGGAGGCTTCAGTCGTAGCTAGTTACAACGCTACCGACCTACCGACGTCATCATGAACAACCCATTACTCTCACTACAGAGCACGGGTCTCCTCTCAATATGAGAAGGGTTTGGCCATAGTCCACCACGCTGGCCATGTGCGGATTGGCAGACTTCACACGCCTTTGAGAACATTATGAAGAACTCTCAGGCGTGCAGGTTTCCTCATGATGTTTTCCTTCACCGTTGAAGCAAGTGATATTTTATTTTTTTTAAACGCACATAACTCCGAAGAGTGCGAGGTGCGTGCCCGGATTCGAACCGTCGACCTCTGATTAGGAGGCTGACGCCCTAACCACTAGGCTATCACCGCTTATACCTACCGACGTGTCACCAAGCAATTTAACGTTCCTACACGATGTCGCGGAGAAACCAATGAGGAGTGTGGGTTTACCATACTATTAAAAAAATTGCTTTGATATCATTGCTAATTAAGTATTAAAAAACTGTGAGAGGGTGATAGCAGAACAAAATAAAACCCGACTTTTGTTGTTGTTCTTAGATCAAGGTGCGTTACGAAACCACGTGACGCGCCCTGGTTAAAGAAAGTTTAGTTATCCCATACCATCACCGCATGAAAATGCCTATGAATAATATGTATGAACGAGAACATTAAAAAAAATCTTTTTGATTTGATTTTTAACTGTCTAAACTAATATTGAGAATGTTTAAGTATGGCCGTCTTCCAGTAAGTGTATCATCGGTCCGTCTATCTGTCTATCCTTCTATCTATACATTTATTTGTATTTTATTTAAGTTATATATTATAATAATATTTCTTTTTTATTATTAACAAATATAATGTTATATAAACTAAATCAGTAGGCTCAATTTTGTACTCCATCAGCAATATCCGGAACTTGTGCAGAAACACTGTCAGGATTCATTATTATTATTATTTTTTATTATTTATTATTTACAAAAAACCTGTATACACTCAACAAAAATAATCGTCGCGACACCATTCTGTTCAATGCGAAATAGAAATGAAAATATCTGGCTTGCTTTCTATAAAAGAGAGAGAGACAGACAGAGAAACATGCGACGCCGCCCAGCTTACAATAACAAAAAGTGTCGTGACAACTTTTCGTAAGATTTTTTCCGTCTAGCCCCCTTTCACAACGCGCGATAAGGAACTTCGTTCCAAAAAGCTAAGAACATCTTACAATCGCTTCATACCTTGGACGAAATGTCACGAATCGATATAAATATTCACATTTGCAAATTAATATCACTATCATTATACTACACGGGCGTGTTCTCTAAAAATAGATTAAGACCGCAAGGACAGCGTCTAGCAATAAAATGTCCTTATCTTAGGTAATAAATATATCGGTCAACAAATACGGTAACTTTTGGGAACGGTCAGTGAAGATGGTCGGCAGCTGTGATTTTATATGTGGTAGCTCCTGGGCAAGGTGTCCAGCGATGGTTAGTTCCTTTTTTTTGTCGTTGTGGAAAAGCTTAATGGCTACCTCGGTACCCTTGGGCAGGAAGGAGGTTATGTTGTACTCCCACTTTCGAGGGGGGTATACCCGAACTAAAAAACCACCACGGCATGTCGCTCTCGCTGGTTTTACTGGACACCCGGGGGACCCGTTGTATACTTCCCGGACGCCCTACCAGCCGCCCCAGCCTACCGTTAGACCTGTGCTAAAAGGGGAAGGATCAGGACAGCTTGATCCCCCCCCCAAGACAGGTAGGAGACTTGTGCAATGACGGGCAACTATCCCAATAGCTACCCAATAGCACGGTGGTTACTTCCTATCCTAACGACAAAGACCAAGCGATTTAGTGTTCATCTACGTTGTCACATAGAAACCTATTACGCGTATGGATTTAACATATTTGAAATACCCTAAACAGGTTAGCCCGCAACCATTAGGTTACGTGATCACTTACCACCAGGTGTGATTGCAAAAGGATTTAGAACGTTGCTTAGTAAAATATGTTCTATTGCGTAGATATTAGTAGATAATAATATTGTGGAGGGCTCATAATCCTTCCCGCTGCGAGACAAGAGACCTTTGCCCTTTTTTTTGCTTTCAGAGAGGTATATGGGGTATTAGAAGAGAAACCTCAAATGGGCAGATATCCAGAGTACGTATTAGATATTCGTCCCAGTCAGCTAGCTGAAGTATGAAGCAATCATCGAGATTACAACAATAAATATTTATAATTACATCGGCCAAACTTGGACGAAAGATAAGATAAAAAACCTCGGCGTTGTGTCATAACAAGAGAATTTTGCATTTATTGCCTATACTGATAAGGAATTTTTATCAGAATTTGTTATTGGAAGCTTTACAAAAATATACTTATAAAGACACAGATTTTACTTTGGTGGTGTATAAACCTTCTTCTAAGCTAGATAGCCTAGTGGTTAGGACGTCAGCCTCCAAATCAGAGGTCGGAGGTTCGAACCCGGGCTCGCACCTATAACTTTTCGGAGAAATGTGCGTTTTTAAGCAATTAAAATATCACTTGCTTCAACGGTGAAGGAAAACATCTTGAGGAAACCTGCATGCCTGAGAGTTTTCCATAATGTTCTTAAAGGCGTGTGAAGTCTGCCAATCCGCACATGGCCAGCGTTGACTATGGCCAAACCCTTCTCATATTGAGAGGAGACCCGTGCTCTGTAGTGAGCCGGTAATGGATTGATCATGATGATGATAATATATAAAGATATTGATATCTCAGAGATATGTCTGTTTGTATGTACATAGATATTAATAGACGGTAGTATTTATGAGAAGACATTTTTATCATTGAAGTGAGTTAGTCAGTCTGCTAAGTGCTACGACGTCCAAGTCTCATTATTAAAATAATCTCAATAATGGGATTAAAAACAAACAGACTTATAAACGTGTTATGTGCTAATAATATGACAACTGTTTACTTTGCACTGATTGCGAAGGGTTTGTTGTTGTGTTGAAGATTTTTATTCTTGACACCGAATACCTTTATAAGATCGCTATCAGTTATAATTGAGACCAATGAGATAATAACACGCTGGCCGTGTGCGGATTGGCAGACTTCACACGAATTTGAGAACATTATGGAGAACTCTCAGGCGTGCAGGTTTCCTCACGCTGTTTTCCTTCACTGTTGCAGCAAGTGATATTTTTAATTGTATTTTAAAAACGCACATAACTCCGAAAAGTTAGGGGTGCGTGCCAGGATTCGAACCGACGACCTCTGATTAGGAGGCTGACGCCCTAACCACTAGGCTATCACAGCTTATATATTATATTTATTGGTAATACTTATTATATATTTAGTTTATATTTTGCATCGCCACCCTTATCTTTCATTAACTTAATCCAAGGTTTGTCTGTAAAGTGTTCCCTGTTATTGTTTCTCAACCATTTGTTTGCAATAATTAGTATTTATCTATCTATCTCTGGTCCGATTAGAGCGGCTATTTTATTGTTCTTTTTTATACACTACAAGTTAGCCCTTGACGGCTATCTCACCTGGTGGTAAGTGATGATGCAGTCTAGGATGATAGCGGGCTAACCTGTTAGGAGTATGGCAATCCCACGCTTCTAATTGGTTTCTATGCGACATCGTGCCGGAACCCTAAAATCGCTTGGCGACACGTCTTTGTCGGTAGGGTGGTAACTAGCCACGGCCGAGCCTCCCACCAGACCAGACTCGAGCCGGGAATCGAACCCAGGACCTCCAACTTTATAATGGGACAGCGCACGCACTGCGCCACGGAGGTCGTCAAAAGTTGTCTGTCTTTTAATACTCATCTCCATCTAGTCATTGGAATGAGTCCCATAAATTTTAGCGTATATTGTTCAACAGTTTTAACGAAACTAACTAGCATAAATAATTTGAACTTCGATCGAAAACTTTATCAATAGGAAGAAAAAATTTATTCGATGACTTCCATTTTGTCAAAGATTTTTGTAATCGGTCGCAATTAAAACGCAAATGTTTTCTTAACTTGTTTTTGGAGTCAATACTTTCTCAGTAATCTTCTAGTATTTCCCCAGCAATAAAATCTCATGCAGAAACTTAAAAGATAAGTATGTAAATCGTCAATCTCAAGGTCACAATAATATCGACGCCGGCCGGCCTCTGTCTCGATATGTTCTGTACCGTTTCACTGTATTCGATTTACATTTGAGCCGTCTAAGTAATAAGTGTCAATTGTTGGACTTGTAAATTGATATTACTTTGTATATATCCAAGTCTCTAGTATTGGGTATGTGGCTCAGTATTTTTTTTGCGTTTTCATTGTGTTTTTTATCAGGTTAGCGGTTTCCTTCAAACTATAAATTTGTACACTAAATTCAAATTCAAATTCAAAATAATCTTCATTCAAATAGTCCTTAAAAAGGCACTTTTGACGCGTCAATAATTTACATAGTAGTTATTTCATGGTGATAACTATATTCGTAAACTTAAAACTAAAGCTATGAGGGTTCCAAACGCGCCCCGGTCTAAGAAGAAGCCCACAACAAACTTAACCGGGGTTTTTCTTTTTTTTCGTTATCACCATCTCACATAATGAATAAAATGAATAATAAACTATAGTACCTATGGAGATAGAGCAGTTCACACCCAAGCTTTTTTATCGTTTATATAATCCTTAATATTGTAATATGATTTTTCTACAAGCTTTCGTTTTATAAAAACTTTGAACTTATTGATAGAAAAACTTTAGGACAACATTTTAATTAGTGTCTATCAACTCGAACCAAAAGTGGCCATGAGAAACTGTGCGGTATAAACCCCTAATAGAAGGACTGGGGATACTGAGATAGAGGAAGTATGGTTTTAATTGTATATTAATAAACCTAGAATCGAGGTTGCAGGCATAAAATAGGTTACCGAATAGGGCATGTTATGTGATTGAAAATACCTTAAGGTTTACTGATATGAAAAACGTACCACTTTAGTTTTCGTCCCGGGACTGTTGCTTCAGGCCGGATTGGCTCATGGTCCATAATCACATAGTAAATATTGGATCAATGAGGCAGCTGGCCATAACAAAAAATCCTACTTTCTTTAATCCTACTTGTAAGATGCGTAAAAGGGTCAAAATGAAGTAGGAATATCTATAATTTAAATCCTACAGGATTTATTTTCATACAATAATAAAAGGATTCTTAACGAGTTTGTCTTACCTTGTTTTTATTCATACTCCATCACAACGTTTTGGCTCAAGAAGTATACTTAATATCTGTTACTACTATCAATAATTTAATTTAATAAAGAAACCAAGCAAGAATTATCAACAGCAACTTAACTATTTATTTTGTGCGGTGGGAGGTTTCAGCAATGGCTAGTTACTATCCAACCGACAAAGACGTGTCGCCAAGCGATTTAGCGTTCTTACACGATGTCGCATAGAATTAGGATTATGGATTTACCATATCCCTAACAGGTAAGTCCGCTAATATGTAGCATCGTCACATACACTTAATGAGATTGCCGTCCGACGCTAACTTGTAGTGGAAAAAAAGCGATGACATCAACTAATCAAGATGATGGTGTCAGAACTTAAAACTACATTCTCTAAATCGTGATTGATTACTTAATTTAAGCTTTAAAATAATCTAGCTACAATAGAACCAAGACTACATAAACCAAACCTCCGATTAAGGAATGGATACGTGAATAAATGAAAACTATCGTATTCAAACACGGTGCATTTAAAATTCCTACGAAATAACGAAACAAGGACACCATTAAAAATACGTCGCATTTTCCGAACCTCCAATCACCGTGAAATGTCCAAGGTTAATCAAAGGTCAATTGACCAAATTCTCATAAGCCAACCTAAACATAAGACCGCATTTTGGTCCAACAATGTTGGCCGGCATGCAGCGGCAATCACTTGCAGAAGAACTCCTTCTTAGATCTCAATTCCATAGAAATTAAGCTGGTACAATAATTCTAACGCGGACTCCAGACCTTCAAGCTCTTAAATTTGATTTAAAAAAATAGTTTACCTCGTATTTCCGCGATATGCGAGTCGTATTCCGATTTGCTCCGTAAGTAATCCTTACGGGGCGCAGTGTGCAATGTCTGGTGCTTGTACTCCGAGTACCATTCATGCTGGGGGGAGTCCGGACGGTCTTCACCCTCGAAAGTCCTTCCATGTTCCAAAGATCTCTTAACAGACACACGTTCGAACTTTACGAAGCGGACGCCGGACGCCAAGTCTCCCTCATCGACTTGGCGTTCGACCTGCTCCGTTTCTGACTCCTCGAAGTCCACATGACGCAGCTTCAAATTTGGGAAGGTTGCCTCGTAGCTTTTCGAAGGCGATTGTGTGTCCCTAGTATGCTTGAGTTTAACTTCAATTTTCGGGGACTCCGGCTGTCGTTTATGCTGCTCTATTTTCCTCTCTATCTCGCTCACATCAGCAGAAACACTTGCAGAGTCCACTGAGTCGGTCTTGTTACGCCTAGACCACACTCTTTCGAAGAAGCTGACGCGATCGCGTAGACCGCTTTGCGACGGGGAGTCGCGGCCGTCCGACATAGCGACATGACCTCCTCACACGGAGGAACGCTCGATACTGAGTTTCGAGTGATATTAAAACTTAAGTGAGGGTTTGTAAGCATGCGCGGAGACCACATGTGACTAGTTGATGCTAGACGTCGCCCAGACGACGGCTGGAAGCTTTCAAAGCTCAGCACTTTGAGGATCTCTATGCTTTGTTCCCCTTTTTTTCATTACCCCACTGCCTTAATAGCCCACATTAATGGCATTGTTGCGTTTTACTAGAAGGTTACACAAAACTAGCTCTAGTTCATTAGTACGCATAGATTTCTCATTGAAATTAGTTCGTTATTGTAAATTAAGTTAAATCAAAAACTAAGGTCAGTTTTTGATTGATTCAACTGTTGGAAACATCTTACAAATTATTCTTCCAGACATGTTGTAAATTTAGATAAGTTTATTATACATAATCGTATATCATACCTATGGATGTAAAAACACTCTCATGGTTTTACATCCATACGTATTTTCATATTATAAAAACGAAAGTTTGTTTGTTTGTTTGTAAACTATGTTCGTTTCAATCATTATACTGATATTGGTACATAAATAAAGTTGGTAGTAAGTAATACATAAAAAAAAATTTTTTGGTACCTATGCACGAATTTCAAATTAAACTGATCTTGGTAAACATGTGCATATAGACAGCTTGCATCCTGGAGAAGAAAAAAGTTAGTTTTTTCGCCGGGAAAACAAATAATTATAGCAGGATATTTTTAATTCCTGGAAAACCTCGAAATAGGGGAGCAACAGCTAGTAGCTTTAGCCACATAGTGTTTCACAGTGGACGTTATAAGTTTGACCAGTATTTTTTAATTTCGGTTAAAAGTGGTGATAGCCTAGTAGTTAAAACTCCAGCATCCTTTCGTGGGGACCGAGTTTGATACCTCGCATGCACCTCTAACATTTCAGAGTTATGTGAGTTTTAATTTTAAAATTATAAAAAAAAAATGTAACGGTGAAAGCAACGGTCGTTAGAAGACCTACATGCCTTATATCTCTTCATCATATGTGAAGTCTATCAAACAACATTTCGCCAGCGCGGTGGACTTCGGCCACAACGCTTCTCATGCCAAGAGGAGACCCGATCGGGTCTCCTCTTGGCGAAAATTTAAATTTAAATTTAAATTTTCTTAACGAAAATTTGGTAATAACAAAACAACAAATATTATGTAAACTGAACTGAATTCAACACCTAACACACACACAAAACACGTGTAAAGTTTCTCATATCCGAAGAAATCAATTGAATATTATTCAAATACGTTAAATAAGACATAGTTCATGTAAGTAATAAACGCTAGAACAATAAACATTCAAGCGTGCCAAACGAAATCTTACTGAAATGAAGCCGTCCCTAATGAGTTCACCTGTGTGGAAAATCCTAGTGCAATATTATCAAACGCTATTAGCTATCAATTGCTAAAACGTAACGTGATAAGCAACTGTTATCACTTACCTACTGGTAATGAATCTCTGTCATATTACGTGTAAGTGCATTCCGTAGGTAATTGCAGTCACTGTAATATTATATACAGTATTCCATCTTCATAAAAAAGGGGGAAACGCGGCCTATGCCTACGCGCCTCGATCTCGGCGTGCATTCGGCATGCAGACAGTCGCGACTGTGCCGCAGAGATGAACGGACGGTGTTTTGTTTTTTTAAACAATAACCGCGCGATTTTTTTACTTAAAATAACTTCAAATATATATTTAATATGACGAGTAGGATATATTGTGCACTTTTTGGTTGCATTCATAATAGTTATTTATTGTTTGTATGAATAATACCAGAAAATATAAAGTTGACCGTCTGTCGGTCACTAGATAGTTGAAATTTGAACACAAAGTAGTCAAATGTAATTAAAATGTTGGAGGCGGGTAGCCCTATCTCATGTTTAGGTGCCGAGCGGCTGTAGGTATTTATTTCAAAGGTAAGCCCGAGTTACAATACTGTACACATATTATTACCTTGTTGCAGTTAATCATACTTAAGGAATAATTAGGCAAGCATTTTATCTGTCGACTACTTCAGGTTATCTATGTTTAAGAGAAAATACAGCCAACTTGAAAGTTTTTTAAAAATTCACAGTTGTACCTACTAAATTTGTAGATTTAAAACTGATATTTTTATTTTCACAATATATAGCACAGAAAATTTTATTTTTAGTCCTGTTAGTTAGGTTTCGGTTTTTATATAAAAAAAAATAATGGCACCATTATATGTATGTGATCTTTATACGTTAAGAGATTAGAAAAGTATACAATACCCTTAAAATGAAATTATTACCCTTTTATATATTGTAATTAAAGTAGAAGCACAAATAATTTGTTTTTTTTACAATCAGGTCTTTTTTATTTTGGTTACATTTTCCAACCCCATCCCACGTAGTGTCACTGCCACAGAATAAATCTAATGGCGCCTACTTTATCAAAATCTACCAACCTGTTTAGTACTACCATAGTTGTATTTATTCTATGGCTATATTATGGCTTGGAAACTCGAAAATATTTTAAAACGGTAGCGGTCATTAACTCTGGTATCGGAAGCATTTCGGTTTTGTTTATTTATACGGTTAAATTGAGAAACGGATTTGTTCGAAATCGATTTCGATCAGTTCGATTTCGCTCTATTCACAGAAATTAACTATTGTTTATCTAGCTATTTTTTGTAATTTTCTAAATGGTCACCATTGAGATATTCTTTTTTTTTTATCCACTAAAAGTTAGCCCTTGACGGCAATCACCTGATGGTAAGTGATGATGCAGTCTAAGATGGTAGCGGGCTAACCTGTTAGGGGTATGGTAAAGCCATACTCCTAATTGGTTTCTACACGACATCGTGCCGGAACGCTAAACGCTTGGCGACACGCCTTTGTCGGTAGGGTGGTAACTAGCCACGGCCGCAGCCTCCCACCAGACCAGACTCGAGCCGGGAGTCGAATCCAGGACCTCCAACTTTATAATGCAACAGCGCGCGCTGCGCCACGGAGGTCGTCAGGTCACGGAGGTATTCAGGAGAAAAGTGAAATTAGCACCGAATATCAAACAATTCGGTAATTGGAAACATCATGGTTAAAACAACAACAGCGTTAAAAGAAGATACTACGATGTCACATTCACCCGCAACCGAAATTTCACGAAACATATTATACAAAGCGGTCATTACGTAGCTTTGTGCAGAGTCGCGTGCTGAAGCTAGTATCAGAATTTTAGACATATACGGCGTACGCACATGTGAGCAATAAGTGGCCTAGTTATTGCCCGACCTCCGTTATTTATTATTTATTGTTCTGTCAGCCATTTTGTTCGCCGTGAAAGTTGACATGTGCACAAACATTTCGCTATGGTGAAATCAACAAGTCGGTGTCAGCTAGTTCACAATATAATAAAGTATAAATGAATACTCAGACCGGCACTTAAGCCCTAATAAAAACATTTAAGATCTATTAAAAGGGTTCACATTATTGTAATTGCCCGGATGGCAACTTCTACCACAAGCGTACCGTAAGGGACTTCAACTGTATTTTATATATGTGTATAGGTTTACATATATGTATATTGTGATTGAGGTATACATATAAAAAACTTGTGAGG
This sequence comes from Lasiommata megera, assembly GCA_928268935.1. NCBI lineage: Eukaryota > Metazoa > Arthropoda > Insecta > Lepidoptera > Nymphalidae > Lasiommata > Lasiommata megera. The sequence goes on along the minus strand of OV743315.1, from coordinate 16,848,684 downwards.
TGTCAAGGGACACCCGGATGGAACGAAGTTCCTTTCGATTAATTAGTGAAGGAATTGTAATAAAATTTTATTTTATTTAAGTTATAATAATATTTTTTTTATTATTAACAAATTTAATGTTATATAAACTTAATCAGTAGGCTCAATTTTGTACTCCATCAGCAATATCCGGAACTTGTGCAGAAACACTGTCAGGATTCATTATTATTTTTATTTTTTATTATTTACTATTTACAAAAAATACACTCAACAAAAATAATCGTTGCGACACCACACTGTTCAATGCGAAATAGAAATGAAAATATCTGGCTTGCTTTCTATAAGAGAGAGAGAGAGAGAAACATGCTACGCCGCACAGCTTACAACAACAAAAAGTGTCGTGACAACTTTTCGTAAGAATTTTTACCGTCTAGCCCCCTTTCACAACGCGCGATAAGGAACTTAGTTTCAATAACAAAATATGAGGAAATGTAAATTGGATGAAAAGGTAATGAAAAGGTTTATATAATCTTAATGTCTAGATCATTATAGATAGTAGAATAAATGTCTTTTTTATTTTTTTATTAAGTACCTTCTGGTAAAGGTAGTCCCGTGGTCTGTTAAGGATCTGATGTGTGACCCCCCTCTTTTTTGGTCACCTTGAGTGCCCGCAATTACCGCGTTTGGCAGACTGTGACCTAATTGAAGTCCACAATTTCGGGGCGCTTTAACCGACTCAAAAAGATGAAGGGTTCTTTTTAGAGTTCACAAAGGGAGTTGTTAGATTTAGGACTAAGTCGACAGACAACAACGAGGCCGGCCTCGACATACACAGCATTGATGGAAGAAATTATGGATTATTATTAGTTTCTGCGCGACATCGTGCCGGAACATCAAATCGCTTGGCGACACGTTATGTCGGTAGGATGGTAATTAGCCACGGTCGACCAGACTCGAGCCGGGAATCGAACCCAGGACCTCCAATTTTAAAATGCGACAATATTACTTACTAGGCTTACTAAATGTAGTACAATTAAAAGTAAACACAAAATTTAACATCCTCCTAATACTAGTAAAAACCGATTAGTATAGAAATTGGCCGGCAACAAATCGGTGGTAGCTCTGGTGTTGCAGACGATCAGGTGCGGTGGTAATCACTTAACATCAGATGAACTGCCGGCTCGTTTGCCGTGATGTCGTAACACCAAATATTCGTATTCACTCTCATCTGTGAGAGAGCAAACCTTTCACGTAAATGAAGCATTAATTAGCATTGGAGAAGAACTTTATTTAGAATTAATTCAAATTCAAATAATCTTTATTCAAATAGTCCTTTAAAAGGCACTTTTGACGCGTCAATAATTTACATACTAGTGATTTGATGGTGATAACTACATTCGTAAACTTAAAACTAAAGCTATGAGGGTTCCAAACGCGCCCTGGTCTAAGAAGCAGCCCACAACAAACTTAGCCAGGTAAATTATCTTTTTGTTATCACCCTATCACATGCCACTTAAAATTATATTAAGAGCTATCTTATTAGAGCAATATTCCAGAAATCCCAGAAATTTCATTTGGCAATTTGTTATAAAAATAATAATAATATTTCAGTAACGTTTAAAATAACAAAAATTCAACGTTATGCATACACTTAATAAAATGTCCCTGAATAAATGTTGCGAGAAATTCACCATGGTGGTATAGAGTTCACTGAACCGTTTCTAGCGATTTCCCTCTGTGTAATCGACTGTGAACTCAACGCAGTAGAAGATAAGATTAAAATTGGTATACTTATCGGACAAGAGCCATATCTTTACGCGCGGTAATCAAATGTCGTGGGTGTAAGGAACGAGTTCAGGATTATCGTTGGTTATATACCAACCCACTGGCAGGACATGAAATATACCTTGATATTATTGATCTTGGTCTTTAAAATTAAATTAAAATATCACTTGCTTCAACGGTGAAGGAAAACATCGTGAGGAAACCTGCACGCCTGAGAGTTCTCCATAATGTTCTCAAAGGCGTGTGAAGTCTGCCAATCCGCACATGGCCAGCGTGGTGGACTATGGCCAAACCCTTCTCATATTGAAAGGAGAACCGTGCTCTGTAGTGAGCCGGTAATGGGTTGATGATGATGATGATTATATCAACACAAAATATTTTCCTACTTACTCTTTTTTTTTTTATCCACTATAATTTAGCCTTTGACGGCAATCTCACCTGGTGTAAGTGATTATACCATCTAAGATGGTGGCGGGCTAACTTGTTTAGGGTATGGTAGAAGCATATTCCTTATTGGTTTCTACGCGACATCGTGTCGAAATGATAAATCTTTTCTAGTCTTTGTCGGTAGGGTGGTAAATAGCCACGACCGAAACCTCCCACTAAACCAGAGTCGAGCCGAAAATTGAACGCAGAACTTCCCTCTTCATATACTGGGAAAGACAAACGCCAAGCGGTTTATCGTTTAAATATCACGCTAAGTAGAAATCAATTAGGATGCAGGGTTGAGAGGGCAACGCATCCGTGGCTCTCCTAATGCAGTACATGTTTATTAGAGACGGTAATCACTTAACATCAGGTGGTCCGCCTGCTCGTTTACCGAATAAACGACCAAATCGTATCAGTAAAATCCTTTTCTCGAATCACATACAGCAATTTAGCCCGGGGAATCCTGGCCGATATCTTTGCTTTAAAGAAAACCAGTCCGGCCGGTTTGATGGCACACAGCATTGTTCGCGACCGTCCACCATCTTGAATTATATTAGCGAAACACTGCTTTGCCATTTCGTAATTTAATTATAATAAAAACGCCATAACTCTTAACACGTACTGCATTGTAAATGAGTTTAGAGCGAACAGTAATGTAATTATACCGTTTATCTATTTAAGTAGATAGAATTAAAAAAGAAAGAATCTTTTGTTTATATACATACTCGTAAAACAACCAAAACATCAAAGACGTAGACTTTATAAAGGGTGTCGTGATCACAAAAAAAAATATATATTTATATATATATATATATATATATATATATATATATATATATATATATGAAAATTTCCTGCATGTTCTAAAAAATATTGATAAATTCAAGAAAAAAATGGACTGTAACGCACTGAATATCACAAGTAAAAGTAAACTTGTAGTACCGTTTAGTAGGCTGCACAAAAATAGTAACTCATTCAAAGGAAATTGTATTTTATTTTATAATAAATTACCTATTGATATCTTGGAGATGTCTATCAATAAGTTCAAAGTTTTTATAAAACGAAAGCTTGTAGAAAAATCATATTACGATATTAAGGATTATATAAACGATAAAAAAGCTTAGGTATGAATTGCTCTATATCCATAGGTACTATAATTTATTATTGATTATGTCAGATGGTGAGAACGAAAAACAAAACCCTAAGCTAAGTTTGTTGTGGGCTTCTTCTTAGACCGGGGCGCGTTTGGAACCTTCATAGCTTTAGTTTTAAGTTTACGAATATAGTTATCACCATCGAATCACTACTATGTAATTTATTGAAAAGTGCCTTGTAAAGGATTATTTGAATAAAGATTATTTGAATTTGAATTTGGTCTCAGCATGATTTCTCCATCTGTCAACGCTGATCTTCCGTGACGCCAGACGTGACGTTTTAACGGCGAACGAAATTTTTTTTTTGTACACTACAAGTTAGCCTTTCACGGCTTTCTCACCTGGAGGTAACTTACATAAATTATATGCAAACGGGTCACCTGATGTAAAGTGATTACCGTCGCCATTGAACGTCTGCATCACCAGGGAAGCTATCGATACGTTGCTAACTGAACCCTTACGTCCAATCTGCCAGGACTTTTAAATCGCTTAGCGGTATCAAAATTAAAATTGCGTTTATTCAGCCTGTTAAAATACATTTCATCTAAAAAAGTATGTGTTTTTTTTTACACACTACAAGTTAGCCCTTGAAGGCTATCTCACCTGGTGGTAAGTGATGATGCAGTCTAAGATGGTAGCGGGCTAACCTGATAGGGGTATGGTAAACCCACACTCCTAATTGGTTTCTACGCGACATCGTGCCGGAACGCTACACAAGCGACACGTCTTTGTCGGTAGTGTGGTAACTAGCCACGGCCGAGGCCTCCCACCAGACCAGACTCGAGCCGGGAATTGAACTCAGGACCTCCAACTTTATAAAGCGACAGCGCGCGCACTGTGCCACGGAGGTCGTACGTAGAAATTGGCTGAACAGGGCGCTGCCTCAGCTTGATGCTGCGTCAAGCTTACTACGCCATTATTTATTTATTATTTAATATTTATTACTAGCCGCAGTCGAAGCCTTCGACCAGTCCAGACTGCAGCGGGATTCGAACCCAGGACGTTCCACTCCATTATAGACGGCGCACGCGTTGCGCCACGAATTTCATGGAAACAAAACACTTTATATAAGACTAGCTGATGCACGCGACTTCGTCTGCGTTGAGTTAGTGTGTGAAAGTGTGTTTGTTTGTCTTCCAATCACGAAGCAATGGCTTACTAAACCAACGACCTTGAAATAATTACAGAATAATCTGTTAAGTATCTCCTTTCTAACAACTAAATACAGAATTTGACTTTCATCCCCTCTCCCAAGGGATCTGTGCTGAATCCCGGGATAAAAACTATCCTATATGTTGAACCAGAGTATCAGCTACTCCTATGCAAAATTTCATTCAAATCTATGCAGTAGTTTCGGCGTGATGAAAAAAAAAAAGACAAGATGCAGACAAAAAAATAAAAATAAATTGTTTTGGGCTCAGTATCGATAGTAAAGGATCCTCCAATTAAAAACTTCAAAATATATTTAATGTACATTTAAATTATAGATCGACCTACTTAAATATTTAGTAGCTATCTTACATAAAGTTCTGCCTTGGTTTATGTTTTTACAATTAATTATTAATCCATGCAAACTAAGGCGATCGGAAATTAATTGTAACATACGCAACGGCTAATGAGGATATCAACTTATTAAAGCTGTTGCCCGCGACTTCGTCTGCGTAGAATTTGCTGATTCCCCTTGAGATTGAGCTTACCCGTGCGGCCAATGCCCTGCTTCAGAAAGTAAGCTACAGGCAAATGTCAAATTGCCGATTTTACGTGTTTCTAAATTAAAAAACATAGGACTTTCACACAAACTTCAAACCCCTATTTTACCCCCTTAGGGGTGGAATTTCCAAATATCATTTCTTAGCTGACATCTCTTAAACTACCTACTTGCTAAATTATAGCTTTATACGTGCAATAGTTTATGAGATCTCGTGTTTAATCAGTAAGTATGTAAGTATGTAAGTATGTAAGTAAGTGACCTTTTGCTTTTATATATATAGATTTTGCAACAAAACAGTTTAAATTCTATTCAACAGCAAACAGTACTAGATTCTGCATCGAGAATATAAAACCATCTCATAAGACGTAAGAATAGGCACAATAACGCCTACGTGCGAGCGGAATATCCAGAATAAGAAAACGCCAAGCCACTTAGAACCGGTCCGGCGGGCTAGAAACCCGAGCGTCTATTGTATAGGACGACCGGAATAGTCTAGGTCAACTGAGTTGAACCTACCTTTAAGTATATGCTTATAATGTCATTTGAATAGATGGCAGTCCTTATGGAGTATTTAAATGATTGAATTATTAAAGAATCTCGGGTTTGTTTATACAGCTTTGCCCGTAATAGATTAAATAATAGTTAGAAGCGACTTTACTGGAAAAAGTTATATCTCTTCTTTCTATCTTAAACAAACTCCTAAAGTAAAAGTAAGCCCACTTGTAATTTAAATGAATTAATTAATTAGATATTGTTTATTTCAGTAAAGGAACACATCGTCATTTACAAAGTCTTATGAATTCCCAGATTAAATGCAAATAGATTAAGCCATCATATAGGTACATGAAACAACAATATACAACTTTAGTTTTGCTAGTATTTAAAACTTAACCCTAATTTAATCGTCAGAAAACTGCTAAAAACTAGATTAAAATTAAATTCAAAATTCAAATAATCTTTATTCAAATTTAGTCCTTTAAAAGGCACTTTTGACGCGTCAATAATTTACATAGTAGTGATTAAATGGTGATACGTAAACTTAAAACTAAAGCTATGAGGGTTCCAAACGCGCCCCAGTCTAAGAAGAAGCCCACAACAAACTTAGCCAGGTAAATTTTATTTTTGTTATCACCATATATAAAAAAGAAATACAGATACAATAAGAATGTCATAGATATTAGTTTATAGTAAGGTAAGATTCCTAACACAAAAATATGACAGTCCTCTATCATATATATATATTATTATATAAAAACCTGAATAAAAAATAAAGTTATAAAAAAACCAAAAAACTATTCATAGCCAATCTTATTTATCATTTACGTAATCCTTTATTCTATAATAGGATTTTTCTATTACCTTACGTTTAATATAAACATTGAATTTATTGAGAAACAACTTTATGACATCACATACTAAATCTGAGTATGTAGTCAACCAATCCGCACTTGTCCAACATCGTACGTAGCCTCTTCTCAATCTGGGAGAAGACCTAGTGCGCTAGTGAGCCGGTAAGGAGATGTCAATGATGATTATAAATCTGAAGCTACCAGGGTCTCAGAAACACTCGTCAAAGAAGACGCAAACAGGTGAGCCGTCCATATGTTTGATCACAATGGACCGCAGACGTTTGTACCAAATTAGCCATCAGCCGGCCCACGGTTTACTGCCGCGCGTTGCTGCTGTATCGAACATTTATATTTAGGATTCACTCATCTTTATTTAAAAACATTTCAATGCCCGTGTGCACTCGGAGTTAACGGAGTCATGTTTGATGGTGAAATATGTGGTAACTGGCTGCTTTGGCGACTTCTTTGGCGCATGGAAGATCAACAATAAACAACAAATTTAATTTGCTATATTCCGCCGACAACCGGGAGATTTGTATAATAAAACACCACATAAAATCTTCGCGCTTGTGAAGTCAACATCCTCAGGAGATGTTGACTTCACAAGCGCGAAAAGTAAAGACTTTACTTTAATATAGCAAATTATACTTGGTGTTTATTATTTATCATGGACTTCCGCAAAGTATCGCCTGCTTCTATTCATTATTTGCATGGAAGATCATCATGCGTGAGATCGAAAAATCTATACCAATTTATTGCTTATAAATCATATTCTTTGTTCATTCGTAACATTTCGACGACCTCCGTGGCGCAGCGCGTGTGCTGTCACATTATAAAGTTGGAGGTCTTGGGTTCGATTCCCGGCTCTAGTCTGGTCTGGTGGGAGGCTATGGCCGTGACTAGTTACCACCCTACCAACAAAGATGTGTTGCCAAGCGATTTAGCGTTCTAGCACGATGTCGCGTGAAAACCAATTAGGAGTATAGGTCTACCCCTAACAGGTTAGCCCGCTACCATCTTAGACTGCATCATCACATGCACCAGGTGAGTGAGGCTAACTTGTAGTGGATTAGAAAAAAACAAGATATCTCAGCAATGAATATCATGTAAATCCATACGAGATATTTGTATAATCCTTGACAGCAATCTAGGCTGATGGTAAGTGGTGATGCGAGGGCTGATAGCGGGCTTACCTGTAAGAGGTATGTAGATATAAGCCCATGCTTCTTATAGATTTATACCCGACCGTGCCACAATGCTTACCTGTAAGGGGTATGATAAGCCCATACTTCTTACTTTTCGGCTTACACTCGACCGTGCCAGAACGCTAAATCACTAAGATGGTAAATGAAGCTTCCAACCAGACCAAACCAGAAACAGGAATTATGTAAATATTTCTGAATTGTTCCTGCCGGAGATCGAACCCGGGAATTCCCGCTCATAATCCCCCAATTCTAAACACTGCGCCAAGGAGATAGTCTCGAAGAGTTAACAACAATTTAAATCTGTCTGGTCCTATCTATAAACCCTGCGCTTTCCCGCGATAAATAATGTAGATCGTATGATCCATACTAAGTAGTATTACTTATTTATTTTATTTTTATTTATTTGTACCAAATTTGTGATAACATACACTTATGTAAAAGGTATACAATGGAAGATTATCTCTATAAGAGCTCTTTTCCAGCTACCCTCAATTATGTCAATCTCCGAAATTCTAATGTTCATTTTTCAAAAAAAAAAAATAAGCTCAGTTCATTGCTTTGTTTAAATGGACGAAAGACAAACCAATAAACACATTTTCGCATTTATAATACTGTCACGAAATCTTTGGGTAAAATACCACATTCTAATATTACTGAAAAGTTACGCCAGTGCAGTATGGAATAGTAAGAACGCCATCTATACCGTATATCGTTACAAACTTACAAGTTAACTTTCACGCTATAGAATAAGTAGAAAATCTCGCATTATCGGAGTGCCTTCACGCTGATGACACATGTCAACGTTAGAAGAGCAAGAAAATTATTGCCATATGTGTGAACGAGATAGAATCTGTCAGACTTGACATGAAACCACAGAGCATGCCCTAACAAAATTGTAAATTTAAATTTAGAACAATTCTTTCGTTTTTTTTTCGACTGCAGGACGACATCGACGTAAACAATTTAGTTTATAGAAAAAGAAAAAAAAAGTTTAATTTTAACTAAATGTTTGCAACATAGATAAATTGTTTTAAATGTTAAAATGTGTCCATCTCTGAAAAGAAAACTGTATCATTTAAGTCATTTCGTCCATCATCACTCTGCCACATTCCTAGAGCTTCCTCCCCGGATTTAGATTATCTCCAAGAATAGGGACATTGACCTCGGCTCATTCCCGTCCCCGTTCGTTTTCGGCGTTTATTGTTAAATTCACAATCATCACGTCACTCAGGAGTGTATTTTGTGCGTAAAATCAATTTTGTGTATTATGGTCGACATCACAATATAGCAATAGCAATATTTTTTTATATAAATGGCGGGTTAACGAGAAAACATTGTCATTAATCAACGTCGCAGTTGTTGGCTTTTGATTAATTTGTTTATCCGCTTTTTGAACAACCCCAGATTTTAGTTTTAATTCAACAGTAGATAATAGATTTATACATAGTAAACAGATTCAATCCAATGTTTGGAGTGGATATTCAATGCCTTGGTCAGAGATTTATCATTTTTCATTTATATCATCACCTTGGGGTGCTACTCACTCATGTTTAAACATGTTCGATAATGCTTAATTATCTAATATAATAAATTTCAAAACTATGCATTCAGTTGCTCTATGACATCATGTGAGCTAAGAAACAGGTTTTTTTACACACTACAAGTAGGCCCTCGACGACTATCTCACCTGGTGGTAAGTGATGATGCAGTCTAGGCTGGAAACGGGCTAACCTGTTAGGGGAGTATGGTAAGCCCACAGCCGGAACGCTCAATCGCTTGGCGACACGTCTTTGCCGGTAGGGTCGTAACTAGCCATGGCCGCAGCCTCCAAAACTCGAGCCTAAAATCGAATCGAATCGAACCCAGGACCTCCAACTTTATAATACAGGTCGTCGACGGAGGTACTAACAATTGGAAACAAGAAGCTGATTATTTCCCTGCACTACAAATAGGAGTTTTTTTAATTAATTAACACAGCTAATAAATTAAATTACTTGCAATTCTTTCTTGACCGTAATAAAACTTCTTACTGTAAGCTAAGTATGCGCTAAGTTTGGCAACCGTAATCTGGGATAAAAAAAAATACAATATGCTGTATCAAACTATATTTTATCTGAGTGCCAAATTTCATCCAGTTCTCTTGTGAGATAGTTAAATATTACGAGATGTGATGAAACTTTAAAGTTTTTAATAGATAGATAATTCTGATTTGGCGTTCGCTTATTTATTTATAGTGCAAGCAACCTATTTATGAAGCACGCGTAGCTTAACTCATACCATAGTTATTAGTCTGTAACTGGCTTCAAGCAATAAACGTGAGTATAGGTAATAAACAACATGAAATAACCTCGCTTTGGAGGACTTTAGTTCTAATTGATTGGTCTTTTAGATTAGTAAATGAATAACTACTAATAAATATTATTACTCACTACAGAGTAAAAATCGGGAAGTATTAAAAAACAAAAGTTATTTTTTTCTCAGTTACCCATAATTACAGTCTCTACATGACATAATCATGATCAACCCATTGCCGGCTCAGTACAGAGCACGGGTCTCCTCTCAATATGAGAAAGGTTTGGCCATAGTCCACCACGCTGGCCATGTGCGGATTGGCAGGCTTCACACGCCTTTGAGAACACGGAGAACTCAGGCGTGCACGTTTCCTCGCGATGTTTTCCTTCACCGTTGAAGCAAGTGATATTTTAATTGCTTAAAAACGCACATAACTCCGTAAAGTTAGAGGGTGCGTGCCCGGGTTCGAACCTCCGACCTCTAATTAGGAGGCGGTCGTTCGAACTACTAGGCTATCACAGCTTCTCTACGTCGTGTTTACTAATAATATTAGGGCTTGTGATATATGTAAGGCACGCGCGTCGATATTTCAGGGAATGACCTACATACGAATGTTGAATGAATTAAGGATTTCCTCTACCTCTCAACATGAGGTATGAAATCGGATACCTTTATTGATAAAACGGGTATTTATATTTTCATTGTTTTTCCTCCAGTCTCACTACTATATGACCTCATGTAAGGGCGTTACTGAATGTTTTGAGTACCACCTTATGAGGGTTCTATCAAGCAATATATATCAATATAATATCTAAGCAAGCAAACTTTTTCTAAATAATTAACATTATTTATACTAACTACGAGATATGCCCTCCGGTTTCACTCGCAATAATGTTGTTCACTCTTATGTTGTCCAAGAAAATTTACTAAATCTTCTAACGTAAGTACTAAAATAAAAAATGTACTGTTTGATGATCATCATCATGATCATAAAAACTGCATTTGAAATTAATTGAAAGAGAGCCTCAACAAGAAGGTTTTTGTTCAATTTATAATCTGAAGGAACGGCAGTGCCCTCACCAAGTCGAGGAAAAGAAAACAAAAAGTGTGTTAAAGTATTTAATGAGATCCGGTTCCATACTTTCTCCTAGAAATATTCCTTCATAATTTTCTCCATTGCCTGCTGTGTAACTCTTCCATAGTTTAGTTAAACTTACACTCTTTCTTGGCAACGTTATCATCATCATAATCATGATCAGCCCATTACCGGCTCACTACAGAGCACGGGTCTCCTCTCAATATGAGAAGGGTTTGACCATAGTCCACCACGCTGGCCACGTGTGGATTGGCAGACTTCACACGCCTTCGAGAACATTATGGAGAACTCTCAGGCGTGCAGGTTTCCTCACGATGTTTTCCTTCACCGTTGAAGCAAGCGATATTTTAATTGTTTAAAAACGCACATAACTCCGAAAAGTTAGAGGTGTATGCCCGGATTCGAACCGCCGACCTCTGATTAGGAGGCTGATGCCCTAACCACTAGGCTTTAACCGCTTCACTAGGCAACGTTATACCGGCAACTAAATCACTCAACAGTACGTCGTTTTCGTTATAAATACTACGTATAACTGACAAAATGGTTGCTTTTCAGCTTCTGGATAGTTGATGGTTGTTAGCGACATTTATTATGACTGCTATGACGTCACTGTGTTGGCGGGTGACGTCAGCAGAATCAGCTGGATCAGATATATTCTAGAGATAAACAGACGCTGCGTTATTAATAGCGGTGAATTAATACTAGTGAATATTCAAGGCATTCTAGATTTCTAGAAGTCGATGGCGCCGCGTTTAACCTATAATGTTTATGATGCTCATAATAATAATCCATCTTAATGAATATATTTGAAGTGTCTGTCTGTAATTACGCAATAACTGCGTGTTATTAAACTCATTCGATTATTTTAACTGCATCGTAACCCATATATACGCTTTTAGAAATTTTAATCCGCCAATCTACTTGTCGGAGGTCTCTGGAACAACTGAATTACTTGATGTCACTTTTAAACAGACAATGTTTTCGGTATCTTCGGTACTGACCTTGACAATGTGATAGACCACCGATACAACCCAAGACCCTGCATCCGTCAAATATTCCAAAGGTTGAATGTTTTATGACGGAAAATTTCTTATGCCTGCCTGTCGGCCTAAAAGGGATATAATATCTTAAAGTTTTGTTTTCTGTATAGAATTGAATGAGACCTATTTAGACTGCTGCACTGGGAAACCTTGGTGATCGTTGGATGTATGCATCAGTGTTTTGGGTAAATGAATTAGAACATCACCATGTTTTTTGATATTTAGTGCCTGGTGAATCTGTTTTACGATTAAGTTAGTTGCCAATATACATTTAAAAAGGACAGACGTGTTTCATTAATTGATCAAAATCAAACCTTACATGCCTGATTATTTAATTTTCTCACAATCGAAGCCATTTGCAGTCCCTTGCAGTCTACTGTTCTGGAAATAAAATCTTGAAATAATCGTTAAAACTATATTTACGACAGTAACGATTTTTATACGAATCTATTGGAACGGCTTCCAGATTTAGGGCTGCGAATGTGTAGAAACGCCAATATTAAACACGTGTGATGTGAATGTGACCTATTTGGCTAGATAAACTGGATTCGTCACCGAGAAATGTAGAAATGCATATTTTATAGTTCAATGCATAGCTCGCTGAGTGATTTGTATCTTTAAATTTGACGTAAACAATCAATCAACTCTGCATAGTTTATTATTTTACTTTACAGTCCATTTTGTCAATGTACCTTGCTCTGTCAATAATTTACAGTCTATGCTAGGAGTACCTCTACGTGATCAAATCAGAAATGAAGAGATCCGTAGAAGAACCAGAGTTACCGATATAGCTCAGTGAGTTGAGAAGTTGAAGTGGTAATGGGCGGGGCACATAGCTCGGAGAATCGATGGACATTGGGGTCCCAAGGTGTGGGAATGGCGACCCCGCACCGGTAAACGTAGCGTTGGTCGACCCCCAAAACGTAGCGTTGGTCGACCCCCAACTAGGTGGGCAGACGACATCAGAGGAGTCGCAGGGAGCCTCTGGGTACTATCGACCCAAGACCGTGGATATTCGAACTCCCTACAAAAGACCTATGTCCAGCAGTGGACGTCAATCTGTTGAAATGATGATTATGATACACTGTCTTACTATCATATGTCTAGTTGTTAAGGTATATTTGATTAGAATTTTTATAAAAGGCTTCGGTTATGGCTGGTTACCACCTTACTGACAAAGACACGTCGTTAAGCGATTTAGCGTTCCAGCACGATGTCGCATATGAATCAATTAGGAGTACGTTTCCATCTTAATTCTAATTGCAAAATCACTTACTACTGGGTGAGATTGCCGAACATATTACGATTATTAATTCCCATGTCTGGCCAAACATTTATACATTAGGTTTTAGTTTTCTCCTATTAAATAATCAGTAGTTAAAAAAAATGTGTTTTCCAAACCCGTATCTCGCGGAGTAAGTTAAGCCATTGCACTTATTACTATATAAGACCGTAAAACTAACCGTTAAAGTCAGATTACATGTCGTGGGCATATGCTAACCCAACCCCACAGCTGGGCGTAAAAATACTAAAGATGTACAAGTGTATGTTTTTTAACATCGTTATCGGTTTTAATTATATAAAGACATTTTCTTATATAGACAAGAAACATTTCGGTTTTAGATAGTTATGAACATTGAAAGCTGAACATGAAGCTGTGATAGCCTAGTGGTTGGGACGTCCGCCTCCTAATCAAAGGTCAGTGGTTCGAATCCAGGCACGCACGTTTGTTGTGCGTTTTTACGCAAAAATACGAAAAAAATATCGTGATAGTGGTTAGGACGTCAGCCTCCTAATCAGAGGTCGAAGGTTCGAACCCGGGCACGCACCTGTAACTTTTCGGAGTTATGTGCGTTTTTAAGCAATTAAAATATCACTTGCTTCAACGGTGAAGGAAACATCGTGAGGAAACTTGCATGCCTGAGAGTTCTCCATAATGTCCTCAAGGGCGTGTGAAGTCTGCCAATCCGCACATGGTCAGGGTGGTGGACTATGGCCAAACCCTTCTCATATTGAGAGGAGACCCGCGCTCTGTAGTGAGCCGAGAATGGGTTGACCATGATGATGAACATTAATTTCAGTACAAAGCACAGCAACTTGTCTGAAAGATCCTCTTAATCCGATAGCCGCATTATCATCCCTCTTAACACATATTGACTATAAAGAATATTTAGTGCTTTATTTTTTCTGAATTAAATAGCAATTCCACTGTCTGCTTGGCCTAAAGCCAGAAAAGAAGATGGCAAGAATGAATTTTATTTACGGAAGTTTACAAAAATGGTTTTATTGAAGTTGTTACAGTATAACTTATAACTAACATAACCATATTTAACAAAACTTTATATTTTGTACAGGTTACAGTCGACTTGTCAAGGTTTAAATTTTGGCCAGAAAAGAAGATGGTAAGAATGAATATTATGTGCGGAAGTTTACAAAAATAGTTTTATTGTAATTGTTACAGTATAACTTATAACTAACATAACCATATTTAACAAAACTTTATATTTTGTACAGGTTAAAGTCGAGTCGTAAGTTGTCGAGGTTTAAATTTTGGCCAGAAAAGGAGATTGTAAGAATGAATATTATGTGCGGAAGTTTACAAAAATAGTTTTATTGTAATTGTTACAGTATAACCATATTTAACAAAACTTTATATTTTACTAGCTGTGACCCGCGGTTTCATCCGCGTAGTTCCCGTTTCCGTGGATATACCGGTACAAAATATCGCCTAATAAGTTGCAAATTGCCTCTTTGAAGGTAGGAACACACCTACATTTCTTAGACTACAGTGAGTGACTATAATTTAATGTGAAATTTATTTAATAGCAATAAAGTTCAAATTGACCCTTCATTTTATTTAAAAAACGTTTATATGGGAAAAAGAAAAGAGCTGTTTTTTGGGTTTTTCCGGCAATTATTCGAATTTTTCTCACTTTTTAAACCTTCCCTAGACCTTCAAGAAAACATAAATCAGTTCAGCCGTTCTCGAGTTTTAGCGAGACTAACGAACAGCAATTTATTTTTATATATATAGATACAGGTTAGAGTCTAGTTTTAAATGTTGACCTGTTTTTTAATAGCAGAGGCGATAGTAAAAAAAATTGCCTTTAGGTCGGGGCGCCATACAAATGTGAAACGGAACAGTTGAAATTACGGAACAACACGGCGTCATGCCATCTGCCGTGACGGCATATGAGTAAATTAATCTACAGACTGATCTCTTATTGCAGATTACAACAAAACAATCTGGTATGACTGTGACGCATTTTGCAAGAGGAAGCACCGACCGCGGTCAGATCTGGTACAAGGTGGGTGATCTCACCAGTTCAGTGTTACAAATATTGCGTTTGTATCCATCCAGAATACATTAGCGATGTTTATTTTGGACCGCTACCGCTGCGATGTTCCCGTTGTTTTTGTGATGAATTGAGTGTTCAAATGAAAATCATGTTTTAGACATTTACCGCCTTGGTCTGCATCATTACTTACCACCAGGTGTGATTGCATTCAAGAACTAACTTGTAGCGGAATAATCAAAACATATAGCGAGGTCCCAGGTATGGCTAACAATTTATAAATTATGTTTTATATTTCCTCCTATACAAAACTCTTAAGAAAAATTGTGTTTCCCAAGCCCATGTCTCGAAGAGTAAGTTACGCTATCTCACTTATGATTACACGCACGTGATTTTCCGATTACATGCAGTGTCCCACTCATCATGATCAATCCATTCTCGACTCACTACAGAGCACCGGTCTCCTCTCAATATGAGAAGGGTTCGGCCACAGTCCACCACGCTGGCCATGTGCGGATTGGAAGACTTCACATGCCTTTGAGAACATTATGGAGAACTCTCAGGCGTGCAGGTTTCCTCACCATGTTTTCGTTCACCGTTGAAGCAAGTGATTTTTTAATTGCCTCAAAACGTACATACGAGTAACTCCGAAAAGTTACAGGTGCGTGCCCGGGTTCGAACCTTCGACCTCTGATTAGGAGGCTGACGTGCTAACCACTATCACAGCTATCACAACAGCCCAGCAGTGTCCCACAACTGGGCATTAAAAATACTGACCAAGTGATATTTAAGAAATTTAGGAAAGATGAAATTTTGGGAATTCGTCATATTTTGAAAAGCCTACCCCTTGTGGATGTGAGAAAACTAAAAAATAGCTTAAAAAGTAAGTAAATTTATCATTTACATATGGGTGGTATGAAAATGACAAATCACACCATTTTAATCAAAAGTTTTGGCTAGTCAATGACCTGATTTAAGCCTGCGTCAAGATGGCTGCTGGCCAGATTAACATGAGATTTAAATTAAAAAACATCTTTAAATACAACCGCTGTGTGTGAAATGTTTAATAAGATTATGAAATCTTTATTCTGCTTGTACATGTATATTTTAGTAACAAGACGGCCTTGGGTAGAAAATTTCGTATCATAGTTAAACAGTTTAACGTTCCGTCTTTAATCATTCTCCTTTTAATAACCTATATTTATTAAAATTAAATGAGCTGTAATGAAAACATGTAAACTGTACTAAGCAACTTACTACTTAGTTTTTGACGACCTCCGTGGCGCAGCGCGCGCGTTGTTACATTATAAAGTTGGAGGTCCTGGGTTCGATTCCCGGCTCGAGTCTGGTCTGGTGGGAGGCTGCGGCCGTGGCTAGTTACCACCCTACCGACAAAGGCGTGTCGCCAAGCGATTTAGTGTTCCGGCACGATGTCGTGTATAAACCAATTAGGAGTATGGCTTTACCATACCCCTAACAGGTTAGCCCGCTACCATCTTAGACTGCATCATCACTTACCATCAGGTGAGATTGCCGTCAAGGGCTAACTTGTAGTGGAAAAAAAAAATAGTACTCAATATTTTTTTTTTGTCATCAATTACAGTGGTAAATAATTTCATTATCTCCCACTTTCCAAGATACAGTATATACTAGTTTGGGAAGTGGGAGATTCAAAACTTCCCTCTATGATACAAACATAGCTAGCATGTGTTGTGTATGTGCGTGTGTGCGTGTGTGTATGTGCATGTGTGTGTGTGGGTGTGTGTGTGTGTGTCTGCGTTCAAAATACGACTATTCACATCCGTAAGTAGATGTCTATGCTATTGCCACTTTGTTTAATTACTAAGGCTTTTATTTTGGGCTATTTAGTACAAGTTCTAAGAAATAGCAGATTTCAGAATCCGCTCTTTGGATGCCACTGCTAGTATTCTTTGAACATTTACAAAATGTCACTAATCTTTAATATTGCAAAGAATAATGTCAATTCATCTGACTACAACAAAACTCCAATGGTCCTAATCAAAAAGGACTTCCAAATACAATTGACAATGTTGTATGACAAAAAGCAGAGTTAATCTTTAGGATCCTAACCATATATTTAACTAGTAACTGATTAATGGTTTTTATTTTGTGTTGTACAATAAAAAATGTATTCATTTTTTTCATCCATTATTCCATGTCTCAATCCCGTGGTCGTTTCTACTCTTTTTCAATATATAAATCTGATTTCAAAGAATTTTGCTATGGAAACCTTTATTGACGTGAAATTCGAAACCTGTGGTTTTCCCGGGACAATAATAATTTAAAGAAGCTAATGTAGAAAATTTGAACCTAAGGGGGGTTCCAATTTTCTACATTAGTTTCTTTATTCTTCGTTATTTCTTCGTTTAGTTTTAAGTTAGCGAATCACTTTTATTTGAAATAATAAACAATAAATATAGCAATTCATAATTTCTCATAGATGCCTGTAAAATTTTACATGAATAAAGCTATTTAGAATTTTAAATTAGAATTTTTGTGTTAACCCCGTGTACATTTTATTACCATTCAAAATTTGCGGCGTGAAGGAGTAACATACAAACATTTATACACACTTACATACAAACTTTTGCATTTATAATATCTGCATGACTTGTTATGGTTTTCCGCGATTTGGTTCGACTTTAAAAAGTGTATTTCTATGAAATAATATCTTCTTACTTTTCTTGCTCAGCTGTTAAGACATGATGACGTAACAGAGAAACAAAGTTACTTGCGAATAATTATAACATTAGCTAGGATTTTTGCTCTTGGTAACAGTGTTTTCCCACTATCTGATACAACCAGTGCAATTACTTGATTGACAGACGCTCTTCAGGTCTGTCGAGCTCGGAACGGATTGACATCGCGTCCGCCACCTCGTGACGCCTCTGAAATTAGCGCTCTTGGCTTTGGACCAAACACTGATTTTCTTTACATAAACTGCTAGACTTTCAAACCTAAATACTACGGTTCTTACGAATAAACGTGGCATGACATCGAAATAGCTATGCGATGTTCTATCACACTCGGTCGTGTCTGTTGAAGTGTGACCAAAATAATAACCATTCTGGTATCATGTCTATTTTAAGGCCCTAAGTTTACTTTCAACCTTTTAATGTGTTCATATTTAGTGCGATAAAAAAAAACATTTATCTCATATAGACGTATTTTACACTCTTTTTTATCTCATTGACCTTGTGATAACAAAAAAAAACAGCCAAGTTTATTGTGGTCTTCTGCTTAGACCTTAGCGCATATTAAACTCTGCTAGATTTAGGGTTAAGTTAAAAACTGTAGCTATCAGCATCCCCTCACGAATTAAAATCATCATGATCAGCCCATTGGCTCACTGCAGGGCACGGGTCGCCTCTCAATATGAGAAGGGTTTGGCCATAGTCCACCACGCATGCCATGTGCAGATTGGCAGACTTCACACGCCTTTGAGAACAATACGAAGAACTCTCAGGCATGCAGGTTTCCTCACGATGTTTTCCTTCACTGTTGGAGCAAGTATTTTAATTTCTTAAAAACGCATATAATTGCGAAAAGTTAGAGGTGCGTGCCAGGCATCGAACATCGGCAATCGAAAATCGAATCCATGATTAGGACCTAATACGTACTAACCACTAGGTACAGTATGAATTAAAATAATGGAAATTATATTATATTAATAAAGTTATTTTGAAATGAATTTCAATTGAATTGAATAAGGAAAACTTAGAGCTTGGAAGTTGACGGTTTCCAAATGTGTGTGTGACATACATATTATTCCAGTTTCTTAACATTTTACTTTATGCTTTCAAATGCCTGGTTTGAAAACCAAATTTTTTAAATTATGGGCTAGTTTTATTCTTACTTGAATTACAAATAAACAAATCATCGCCTTTCAATGTGTATACACTAGACTAAATTGTTCTAAATTGTTTAATGGATTCTGACACTGTACCTATTTCACAAATATCTCCCATACAGATAAATGTGCGAAATGCTTTTAGATGCGTGGGTGTAAATAGGTTCCATACTCATCGAATCCAAGTATACAACATATATATATCCAAGTAGTCAACATATTGTGTACTAATACATATAGTCCAATTTGTAACTTGATACAGTCAATTGACACAAGTTAATATACCCAACTAATAAATATGGGATGTATTTCTGATTGAAATTTTGTCAAAATTTAGACTGATTGATGATGGATTATTTAACTAATCTTTAAATATATAACTATACATTTGTTCGCTGAATGATCGTGTTTAGTTCATGCTGGAGCTATCCTTAAAGTAAAATTAAAAAAAAATTAATAATATGCTTATTTTTTTTTATTTTCAATGAATATTTCACATTTTTCTTAGATTTGGATTATTAGATAACCGTGTTAAATAAGACCTGACATGGGAAGCTATTTTCTGTATAAAGCACTTCAGATTCACAAGGACAGCTATCTTAGTATGAAAATATTGAACCACTATAAAATACTACTAATTTTATCAATAATAAAACATGGTTATCCTATTCATAAAAATAATTTTGACGACCTCAGTAGTGCAGTGCGCGCGCTGTCGCATCATAAAGTTGGAGGTTCTGGGTTCGATTCCTGGCTCGAGTCTAGTCTGGTGGCTTCGGCCGTAGCTAGTTACCACCCTACCGACAAAGACGTGTCGCCAAGCGAATTAGCGTTCCGGCACGATGTCACGTAGGAACCAATCAGGAGTGTGGACTTACCATACCCCTAACAGCTTATCCCGCTACCATCCTAGACTGCATTATCGCTTACCACCAGATGAGATAGCCGTCAAGGGCTAACGTGTTGTGAATAGTTATAATTTTCATAGAAAACATTGTAAATAATTATAAAAAAAATAATTCTACTACCAAGTCAATATAAAATAATAAATGTCAATGTTATGTCAATGTTTGTTTTTTTTTTTACAATTTTCAGTCAAATTTTATATTATCATATCGTCACAAGTGTTTGGTAGAAGTCGCCTCTCTGGCGTAGGCCTACGCCATTGTAAATAATTGGTTGGATTAAATTTGTAAATAAGTTGGTTTTTGATACTTAGACATGTCAAATGTCGCATTATAAAAATCTAAGGTACTATATCTAATATACTATAATCACACTCAACACATACCTTGTAATAGCTGAATGGTCGCTTGGTACTCGGCAAGTTTCTCGTCTACATAACCTTCTTGAGACTGACTAGCAATGATTTCAGCGGTCGACGGACCTCTCTCCTCATCCTCTTCATAGATCATCGGTCGCGGTGGGGGGGGAGGTTCCAAAGGCACTCCAGCATAATCGTACTCTCTGACGGGTTCGTATGGAGACGAGTAATAGTACTCAGGACTCTGTCCTAGAGTTGGAGACATCGGGTACGGGGATATAGAGAAATGGGAGCTGGGGGATGGAGAATGATGTCTTAAATGTGGCGAGTGCAACGGACGGAACGGTTTGGGGGATGGCTGAACCGGAGGTGGAGACACTAGTGCAGTCGAGTGCCGAGGTCCAGATATTAGTGGGGGCGGACTCGGCGCCCATGGCGATGGGGGACGATAGTTGAGTGGGGAAGGGGGACCCGGCGGTCTGGCGCGACCGCGTCCCGGAGGCTGCGACATATTGCGGATTGATTCCTGTCAACCCGGTGTGTCACGCCTTAATCTGCATCGCTGTAACAAAGAAACCCCTGGTTAATGTGTGTGACCTTGAACTAAGCTGTACTTACTAATGATATAATTAAGTTGGAATTTTGAATAGAGATAGATTATAGACTGAACTTGACTTTTTGACGACCTCCGTGGCGCAGTGCGTGCAGTTACCATACTCCTAACAGGTTAGCTCGCTACCATTCTAGACAGCATCATAAATAATAAAACCATGCGAACTTTTTGCCAAATTGGTAGACCTTCGTTTTTCTTGTTTACTCTCTTTTATAGTGATAGGATCTCAATGACAGTTAGAGGTTAAAGGTTGTTAAATTGTATACTATTCTACTAATACCTAACCCTAACAGGTTAGCCCGCTAGCATCTTAGATTGGTTCATCACTTACCACCAGGTGAGATAGCCGTCAAGGGCTAACTTGTAGTGTATAAAAAAAAAATTAACACATATCTACGCTTTTTATTCCAGGTAAATGCACGAATCTAGCTGGATGTTTGAAAAACTGAATGACACGTCGATGTGTCAATCTATAGTATAGCATGTCATAGCAAACTTCCTAGACATTAGATTTATATGTCGGCGCGAGTAATTAACTTCATTCAGCGGCGCTAAGAAAATCAAGAAATTAATAATTACCCACATTTAAACTCTTTAAATCACTAATTAATCATTTCTTTGTTAATCAGTGTATTTAGACGGTAGCAATCAATTTTGTACCAGCATGCTTTGCTATAAATACTTGGCGGTTGATGTTTTTCGTGGCATTCTTGCTCGAGATGTCGGACCGTTCGGACCTCTTAGTTATTGTCGCAATAAAAGTTAATCCCTCAAGTTGTGGTTTTAGTTACTATGAGCGAAAGTAAACAAAAGCGTGACGTCAGCAATGCTGACGTAGCTCTTACTAAAAACAACTCGGATGCCCTTAACTCGTCATATATCTTGGGAAATAGAGCGGAAACCGGAACAGAAATGAGACATGAATAGTCTTCAGTCATAAACGCTGCTTATTCAACAAGATTTATAAAAACCTGTGGAATAACAAGCAGTCGCGGGCATCATCTAGTCTTACTAAAAAGGCAAAGTACAAAGCAAATAAAAAACATAATAAAAAAAACTAAAACATGATAATAGAGCCCACTTCTTTATAGTCCTTAATTAAAAATGAGTCTAATAAACTGCTCAGAAGCGGTAATCATCAGCGTAATCAAAATTTTGTATTACAATGACTTATAGTCGAAGTAGTGGTAGTAAATGGTATAAAGTAATTACCCACATACAATTAATTATTACCCACATAAAACCACACAAATACGTGCAAACCTTTAACAACTAACACAGATCTATAAAGAGTAAAACAATAAAACTGACTTCTTGTACCCTGCATTAAATGCCAGAACTTTATTACAATTGATACCATAATCATGAGATTACCTAGACGCTCTATGTTCGCGTGCCATATCTATTTTAAGCGAGCCCTACAAAAAAAGGGATGCCTTGCGAAAGGAGCTGGAAATCAAACAAAACAGATGCCTACATTTACGAGCATCAAATTCGTTATTAAGTGCATCGTTGTAGATACCAATGAGGTTATCGTATGGGCTGGTAATTCATATTAAAAGAATATTTTTTGGCTGAGCTGGACGGTTGACTCATTTGTGTCGACCGTCTAACTCAGTTAGGAAATGTTCTTTTCATGCCTAATATGCTTACTTAGTTTCTCTAGTTTTAAGCTGTTAAGTTACAGATTAGCACCGAGGACAAACCCCTTTGGTTTTTTCGGTGCCTTTATTGTATAATTAATTATATTCCTTGTATATTAATAATAAATAAATAAATATTATAGATGGTTTGTTTTTCTTCGAACCGTCTTAGTGACCTAAATGGTTCACTCTATAAAATCTATGAGCTTTTTTTGAAAGAAATCAGTGACCACAGAGACAAAAGGGGAATTCACTTATGCTGTGTTTATTTATATGCAATGACAAAGTTAGATATGGAAGAAAGGCGGGGGACTTCGTATTAGACGGGCGTGGTTTTTTCACGCTTTTCTTGAATTAATGTTTGTTGGCTAATTTTGAAAAGGACTGGTTGTGTTGTGTACATCATAGTTTTGGTGTCATTTGTGTAGTGGCTAGTTTTTTGAATGGTTAGTTAATAAGTTAGTTTTGAATTTGGGACAGGTTTGAAGGAGCCGCGTCCGCCGAGTGCGAAGTTTCTCGGCATTTTCCCCTTACTTCAATTCTCCATCGCTATACTCGTAAACTTGACATTGACTAATCTGTGTAAATTTAATTTTTTTATTACAAATATCGATACAGAAGTCATTATTGATGTATACATTGAAATTATTCCAGTATAGATAAAGTTTGAGATGTTCTTGCCAATAACATCAAATATAAACAAAACAAATTACAATTTTAACCCGCTTTACTTTTATGTCGAGCATTTAAATTATTGATATAAAGTACTGGTAGGAGAGCCCATGATGCTAAATGGGGATTTACTCGAGCGTCATAGAGACCTATTGGGTTGCAAAGCTTAGATGATAAGAAGAAAAAAATGTTATATGATATATACCTTATCTATCTCCCTGTATATTAATCTGCCGCGCTCGAGTAAATCCCGAAATCCCCGCTTGGGCTCCCCTACTAACTATACTATAGGTATATTTAATGGCGAAGACGGGTTAACACAAATTTAGAAGTTTAAATAAAAATAATTTCAATGATGTCAAATAATGTTACTTGTCATCGAATAACATAACATCTTGCTATTATGACCGCGTGGCGTTTAAAAAGTGTTTTTTATTAATATTTAAAAATAGTAGACCTACAGATAAAACCTTGAATCTGCAGCCGCTGCATCGACAGTTTGAAAGACATAACTGTGAAATAAATTATATTGGACACAAGCCAGAACTCTAAAAAGTGTCTTCTAAAAGTTCTGAAGCCATGTCATATTCTTCACAGGATGAATTAAAGATTGTTTATTGTCATACTTGTGTTAGGAAGAGCAATAAGCGATTAACGGAGATTTATTGTCCCATTACAGTCTATAAAATAAACCATAAATAATAAAATCATGCGAACTTTTTGCCAAATTGGTGGACCTTCGTTTTTCTTGTTTACTCTCTTTTATAGTAATAGGATCTCAATGACAGTTAGAGGTTAAAGGTTGTTAAATTGTATACTATTCTACTAATACCTAAACCACCTAAGGTTAGCCCGCTAGCATGTTAGACTGGTTCATCACTTACCACCAGGTGAGATTGCCGTCAAGGGCTAACTTGTTGTGTATAAAATATATATACATATTACGAGTAAATTGGCAAATCGTTAGGAGTATGTACATGTGATATCTCTCTATAAGTATAAAGCCTTCATAAATATTAATTTTTGCATTTTTAGTGATGGTGATAACAAAGATTAAAGTTAACTTAAATACTAAAGCTACTAGGTTCAAACCCACAACAAACAACCGGGTATGCAAGCATAATTTATCATCATCGTACAGGCATTAAAACTTATCTTTAAAGTTAAGCAATTAAATTTTTTCGTTAATGTTTCCCTTTATATTCATCATCATCATCATCATGAACAACCCATTACCGGCTCACTACAGAGCGCGGGTCTCCTCTCAATATGAGAAGGGCTTGACCATAGTCCACCACGCTGGCCAAGTGCGGATTGGCAGGCTTTACACGCCTTTGAGAACATTACGGAGAACTCTCAAGCGTGCAGATTTCCTCACGATGTTTTCCTTCACCGTTGAAGTGATATTTTAATGTTTTAAAACGCACATAACTCGGAAAAGTTAGAGGTGCGTGCCCGGATTCTAACCACTATAATCAATTATTATAATATTAACTAGCTGTGATAGCCTTTATATTATAATGCCTGAAATGCCCCATGCCTTAATAGTCCACACAGCGTAGCAAATCTCGCTATAGTCAACGACCTTCATAGACTGACACAAGATGGCTCCCATCCAGAGTCCAGACGGTCACAAGCTTCGCAAAAAACTATTGGAGCACACGCTTCCCTGGCACTCGTCCAACCGTGTTATTACGATGGGACAACCCCCCGACGTCAATACTAGACCACTGGGGCTAAGATGAGCGCCACGAGATAAATGTGTCTCGTTCCATCTCGTAGAAATAAAACGAAGAAATGTTAAACATAACAAGGTTTATTTAATCTATAATATCATCATCATCATGATCAACCCATTACCGGCTCACTACAGAGCACGGATCTCCTCCCGATTGGATCCATATGAAAAGAATTTGGCCATAGTCCACCACGCTGGCCATGTGCGGATTGGCAGACTTCACACGCCTTTGAGAACATTATGGAGAACTCTCAGGCATGCAGGTTTCCTCACGATGTTTTTCCTTCACCGTCGAAGCAAGTGATATTTTAATTGCTTAAAAACGCACATAACTCCGAAAAGTTAGAGGCGCGTGCCCGGATTTGAACCGCCGACCTCTGATTAGGATGCTTTCTATGAATTCTATGAAAGGGATGCTTTCTATGAATTAAATATATTTAGAAAATTTTAATTGGAGGATGCTTTACTATCGATACTGAGCCCAAAACAATTTTTTTTATATTTTTGTCTGTCTGTCTGTATCTTAGCCGCGCATCACGCCGAAACTACAAGATTTGAATGAAATTTGGTATAGGAGTAGCTGATATACGGCGGTTCAACATATAGGATAGTTTTTAATCCTTCAGATTTAAGATTTAATTTTTTGTTTTACTTCAAGAATTCAGATTTTATCACGGTTCGCTTGGGAGAGGGGCTGAAAATCAAAATGTATATTTAGTTTTAATTCATTACCGCGTACTCCGATTTCATTCGTTCTTTTTTTGTTAGAAAGGAGATACTTTAATATTTATCCTGTAATTATTTCAAGGTCGTCGGCTTAATAATTCATTGCTTCGTGATTGGAAGACAAACAAAAGACACAGACACGCACTTTCACTCACACTAACTCAACGAAGACAGAGTCGCGGGCATCAACTAGCAATTAATAAATAAGGAGGATTAGGATTTTTTGGAATTTTGACGAGGCCATGGTACTCGTAGAATAATTTACTAACATATTATAGAAACGAAGAGTCTGGTGGTCCGTGCTGTTGTACCCGGTATATATTGTTACTACCAGCTAGAATTATTATTATATGCTACGCTTAAGATAATAAGAATCATGTGTCTGCTAAAGTAACGAAGTGTACAAATTATGTAACAGTTAAATGAAAAACAAGTGATTGATTGATCGATTGATAAGTATTAACTTAAATACATTTAAGTTTGAATATTTAACCTAGTAGTTGTAATGAATTTTAAGTATTTACTCGACGCGAGTGAATTTTAATATCAATGTGTGAAAATTTTAATTGTCACCGTGAATGTTTTTTATTTATTTTTTTCAATATAATATACATTCAACTTTAACTTTTAACACAATACTGATCAGGTGTAACAAACACCCGATCGGGTTCATCGTCCAGTGCTCGATACGGAATTAAGAAGCCACAAACAAAGTTATAGTCGACAAGGATATGCATGACTGGTAGGAGTATATGTTGAAATACATCATCATGATCAACCCATTATCGGCTGACTACAGAGCACGGGCCTCCTCTCAATATGAGAAGGGTTTGGCCATAGTCCACCACGCTGGCCACGTGCGGATTGGCAGACTTCACCGGCCTTTGAGAACTTTATGGAGAACTCTCAGGCGTGCAGATTTTCTCACAATATTTTCCTTCGCCGTTGAAGTAAGTGATAATTTAATTGCTTAAAAACACACATAACTCCGAAAAGTTGGAGATGCGTGCCCTGGTTCGAACCCCCGACCTCGTATTAGGAGGCGGACGTCCTAACTACTAGGCTGTCACAGCTGTTGAAATTATATTATGTTATATTATATTTTATTGTAACGAAATACAATTTAGTTTTAAATAGAATAAACTAATAATATAAAAATTAATTACCATCAAAGGGACATTACCGTAATGACGTAACCATATAGGTCAACGTGCATAACACTATTGCGTAACACCTAATTTCGTAATATTAAGAGTTAAGCCTGGAAAGCCGGCTGCCAAGTTTCATACAATCAGCATGACGGAGACACAACAGGTGAAGCGAGTAATAATATCCACCAGTCTCGCTAATGTTTATTTAATTATTATTAGTACGAAACTTGTAGTCCTTGCCCCACTAAAAATAAAAAATCACAATTCACACTTTAGCATGGAAAATATAATAAACAAAAACACAAAATAAAATAAATTTTTGTGTTTTGCAAATACGGAAATATATGTGTTTTTTTTTTATATTAATAAAATTTAGTAATTTAAGTATAGTGGTTGCAACTAAGTAGATAGATAGATAGATAGATAGATAAACTCTTTATTGCGCATTACAAACTTGGATTCAAAATAAATAAAACAAAAATAAAAAACAAACATAATGCGCAAAGGCGGTCTTATCGCTGAAAGTGACCTCCTCCAGACAACCTTTTGAAAAAGGAAAGAGTTAAAAGAATATAATAGTGCAATAGCTAATTATTAGCTAGTAATTCTAACACTTAATTAAGGCTGTAATTATTTTCTATGATAGCCTAGTTGTTAGAACGTCCACCGTCAGAGGTCGGGGGTTCGATCCCGGGTACGCACTTCTAACTTTTCAGAGTTTTGTACGTTTTTAAGCAATTAAAATATCACTTGCTCCCACAGTGAAGGAAAACATCGTGAGGAAACCTGCATGCCTCAGAGTTCTCCATAATGTTCTCAAAGGCGTTTGAAGTCTGCCAATCCGAACATAGCCAGCGTAGTGGACTATGGCAAAATCCTTCCCATATTGAGAGGAGACCCGTGCTCTGTAGTGAGCCCTTTATTTATTGCACCAATGTAATTATTTGATAATTAAATAGTGGTTTATTTATTTAGCTTCTTATAAAAAGATTATAAAATGTATTTTCTCTTTAGGTGCGTTAACTGCGTTATTATTAACTGCGTTAATATTATCTACCCGTGAACCTCCTGATCAACTACAAGTTAGCCCTTGACGGTAGGATGGTAACTAGCTACGGACGTCCAGACTCGAGCCAAGGATCGAACCCAGGACCTCAACTGTAATGACACAGCGCGCGAGCTGCACCACAGAGGTCGTCAAAACTTGATTTTAACCTCGCATGCGTCCATAAATGTCTAGATAACCGAAGCATTCTAGACATTCCGTCTTCAATAACACAGTGAATAGACCAAAGCTATTATAAGCTTCCTTAAGCCTGTTGCTATAGAGTCTTGAGTGATACAATCGACGAATTTAGACGAAGAAATCACTCCAGCTGTACCGGCTAAAGTAAAGATGATCTACTGCTAATTTTACATTCTAATGCCGAGTGTGATAGTCTCCAGTTATTTGGTTGCGGAGGCGTGAGTGATATGAAAACTTTTTGATTTGACATCGGAGTATACTAGTATCTCTATTTTTCAACCGGGGTTTGAAAGGAAAAGTTATTTTACCGTGTCTTGTGGGGATATTCACAATATGAATACTCAAACTGAATTGCAGATTTCTGAGTTGTAAAACAGAGCGTACAGAGCGCTGATAGCCTAGTGGTTTTAGCGTCAGCCTTCTAATCAGAGGTCGGCGGTTCGAATCCTGGCACGCACCTCTAACTTTTCGGAGTTATGTGCGTTTAAAAAAAAATATATATCACTTTCTTCAACGGTGAAGGAAAACATCGTGAGGAAACCTGCACGCCTGAGAGTTCTCCATAATGTTCTCAAAGACGTGTGAAGTCTGCCAATCCGCACATGGCCAGCGTGGTGGACTATGGCCAAACCCATCTCATATTGAGAGGAGGCCCGTGCTCTGTAGTGAGCCGGAAATTGGTTGTTCATGATGAGTTGTAAAACTTACACATTTTCACTGGTGTGTAAAGTGTGTAAAACTAAATTTAAATCAACAAACTAACTGTATGGTATTATTTCGTAGCTATTTTGATTTAAGATTTTTTAGGCCGGTATATCTTACAAAAGAAAATGGCGAAGCGATACGCGTCGTCCTTTGGTGAAGATATGTTGACGGTATAAATATTTAATTATTTGGGCAATTATTCTTCATATGACAGTTAATTATTAAATAATTTAAATAATCTTTTGTTTTATTTGAAAGAGGTTTACTCATTTAAGTTTCCCTATTGTAGTGTTTAAAAAAAAATGTTTTTTTTTAAACACTACAAGTTAGCCCTGGATTGTTATCTCACCTGTTAGTACCTAAGTGATGATCCAGTCTAGGATGGTTATGGGCTAACCTGTTAGGGGTATCGTAAACTAACACTCCTAACTGGTTCCTACGCGATATCGTGCCGGAACATTAAATAGCTTGACGAACACGTCTTTGTCGGTAGGTTGGTAACTAGCCACGGCCGAAGCCTACCAGGAGACCAGACCCAAGCCAGGAATCGAACCCAGGAATTCCAACCTTATAATGCGACAGCGCGCGCGCTGCGCCACGGAGATCGTCAAAATTACCAATTTTGATAGATATTCTTCGTTCGAAAATAAATTAATGATCGACAAAACTAAATATTTGTTTTGTGTACCTACATACATAGTCTTTTGTAATTTTGTTTGCGCAACTTCGAATTTTCTTAAACATTAAGAAGCCCAGAACACGTGATAGCCCAGAGCACGTGCTTACCTGTGTTGTATGTATATAAATAAACATACAACCGGAAAAACCATTACCCATAGATCGCGAGCATTGATGGTTTTAACGGTGGTTGTTTATAATGTTTTCTTTGCTGTGCGTAATTTTATTAGCAACAACTAGGCCAGTCAATGGTGGACGCCTCATTTCATCATGATCAACCCATTGTCGGCTCACTACAGAGCACGGGTCTCCTCTCAATATGAGAAAGGTTTGGCCACAGTCCACCACGCTGGCCATGTGCGGATTGGTAGACTTCACACGCCTTTGAGAACATTATGGAGGATTCTCAGGCGTGCAGGTTTCCTCACGATGTTTTTCTTCACCGTTGAAGCAAGTGATATTTTAATTATTTAAAAACGCACATAACACCGAAAAGTTAAGAGGTGTGTGCCCGGATTCGAACCCCCGATCTCTGATTAGGAGGCGGACGTCCTAACCACTAGGCTATCACAGCTATAATTACATTGGGATTAAAAATATCACGCCATTAATGAGACTCCACAATATAATGGCCATCAGAAAATGAGACATCTATTAGTTTGAAACACGATTGTTATGAGAGAAATATTAAACAAAACACTCATTGTTGCGATACGAAACGCACGCTATAAATACCCGTTACGCAGAAACGCCCTTGGCCAAGGCGCTAAGGTTGGCGCTTGTTTTAGTGACGGTGGCCCTCCGCAGCTGATACATCGACGAAGCTAGGGGGGAGGGACCAGGCTTCCCGAGAGCCCATTCAACAGAACATTATCACTGTCATTTATCAATGTCAATGTATCTTCACTTTATACTTAACGTACGTATCTTCACTTTATATGTAATCTTCACGCTGATGTATAATTTAAGTTACTAGGGTGACATGAAAGCGAAGCAATGTCTATCTTAAGAATGTAATAAACACACCCCTAACTTCAGCAATACAATTTTTAAAGCAGAACATTATCACTGTTATTATCAACACATTACCTAGTCACTATAAGGCGATGGTCTCCTCGGAAAATAACTAGTTTACCAAAATGGCTTTGAGCGTTAAACTTAAAACCACGCCTTCGAGAATGTTATTAATTAAATATTACTAGCTTCACCAATAAAGTTAATTATAATTAATATATTACTAACTAGCATAGTCATATAAAAATCCGCTAAACAAAGGCAAGAACTCTTAACTACCTCTGAAGCTGAAGGGAACATCTCAACTGAAGTGACCCCCCCCCTGGCCCCCTTAGGTCTTGACCGTCAGATCATCATCATCATCATGATCAAACCCATTCTCGGCTCACTACAGAGCACGGGTCACCTCTCAATATGAGAAGGGTTTGGCCATAGCCCACCCCGCTGGCCGTGTGCGGATTGGCAAACTTCACACGCCTTTGAGTACATTATGGGGAACTCTCAGACGTGCTGGTTTCCTCACGAAGTTTTCCTTCACCGTTGAAGCAAGTGATATTTTAATTGCTTAAAAACGCACATACTCGTATCTCCGAAAAGTTATAGGTGCATGTCCGGGTTCGAACCCGTCCTAACCACTAGGCTGTCACAGCTGGATACCGTCTGAATACATTTGGAAAATTAAAGGGAACATCCCCCTTCCCTCCCCAGTAAAAAACCTATCCCCCTCCCCCCCAGAATACACCTAGCTACGTCAAGCTGACATCACTCACCAAACGACAGGCCAACAGATGTTTGAACATGTGCCCGTAATTCTAAGATTGTTTTACAATTGCGCTCATGCCACGAATCTCACATTTGATTTATTCATCTCAATATTTTACAGGTAATATTTTTGCGATGTGTACTTACTTCAAACGAGAACCTCTCGTAAATATTTTTTTAACAAAATCTGGTGAAGTTTCTTTGATTGTGAGACAGGGTTGACCAGCGTGGTCG
Organism: Lasiommata megera; assembly: GCA_928268935.1. Classification (NCBI taxonomy): domain Eukaryota; kingdom Metazoa; phylum Arthropoda; class Insecta; order Lepidoptera; family Nymphalidae; genus Lasiommata; species Lasiommata megera. Next base: position 16,817,031 of record OV743315.1, on the reverse strand, counting down.
AATAACCAAGCGCAAAACATTTAATCGTGACAAGAAACAGGGTGTTGTAGCCACCCGATAACGGGTCGATATTGATAATACTAATGATGATGAAACTCTGGTAACGATAGGAACTTGACACTAAATATGTCATTATTCAACTCATGATAAAAGAAATACTATGAAAACGCTAACCCAATACAAAAAAAACGTAAATTTCATAAAGAACACGGAAGCGCAAAGTTAGGATATCAATTGAAATCCAAAAATAAAACTAAATCTCCAATTGAAGGTCTTGACAACGTTTCTCAAAGAACTTTTAGTTCAGTGAGTTCGGGTAGAGGCTGGCGGCAGGCCAAATAAAAATATTTTTACGAAGTAAATTTGTAACTGTATTTTGCAATTGGTATTATTTATTCCTCGTATTTGGAAGAAATTTTACAGGGTTGGTCTAATCGACGCAGTCATGAGTGAAAAAGATTTATTTGTATTAGATTTGAATTTGAATTTAGGCATGACGATGATGTGTGGGTTTACCATGCCCCTAACAGGTTAGCCCGCTACCATCCTAGACTGCATAGCCATAGCCGTCAAGGGCTGACTTGTTGCGGATAAAAAAAACGTTGACTTAAATATCTCTTAAAACCCTACAAATCACCAGTCTAAAAAGTATTTCTTAAACATCTTTATTAGGCATATACATAGGCTACCTATTACATTCATACCATAATAAAGTACGATTTCCTGCGGATAAATATTGGTAAGATCATCACGTATCCCACGTAAAAATTTCTACGGGAATGAAGTCGCAGGAATCAGCTTGTATTCAATAAATTACTAAGGGAATAAACAATTATTTTTCCATAATTTTAATTTAAAATCTGTAGACTTCATGCCCTTGGTATTATGATTTACACTTCGTTATAGTATCTTGATTGAATTTATAAGAGCGGCCTAATTCCGATATAACGTGCTAACTCGCGCTAATGTTTGAAGTTTGGTCTAAAATTACGGACCTGCCCAAACTACTGACGCAGTGACCTAAAACTTTTATTGAGGTGAAAATTTCAAGTCTCGATAGTAATGAACATTTTTCTACCCATACTTTAAATTTTAGTTTGTGAGGATTGTTATTTATCTTTTGTTATACTTATCGTCTAGGTTAATTTTAAGTTATTATTATTATTTTTAACCGTTTGTACTCCATCTTGCGCATGCTATGTTCGCATCAAGAAGTCAATATTGTACATTAGATATTTTTGTATTGTAATAAAGTATGACTATACAATTTTTGTTAGTTTTGCGAACGAATAAGAATAATACACAAAGATTTTAATGCGCCGAAGAGTAACATTTGGACTGTACTGTAAAAACAGTAGTTTTCAATAATTGGTTAAAACTAGCCGCGAATGTTTATGAGCTCCTGGTATCTATGTCGTTACAATTTTTTTATCCCGGAAAATACGGTTACCGTGAGATAAATAAATATACAGAGCAATATTGTGACCTCTTCACGTTAATTTCGCATGTATAATTTAAGTTACTAGGATGACATAAAAGCGAAGCAATGTCTATCTTAAGAATGTAATAAACACACCCCTAACTTCAGCAATCAAAGAAAAAATGGACAAGGGAATGGCCACACCCCGACAGAATGAAAAGAACATTCCTGAAGCTCCAGCCAAAATCAATAGAGTAGATTTGCTCCTGCTCCCTGCGTCTAGACTTTGTGGCGGATGTCTCCTAAGATGACGCAATGCAGAGAAGCCTGTCTGCGTAACCCACGTTTAATGCCCTACACTACTGTATCCGAGCCTATGGTGCGGAGATTTTAAGTGAAGAAAACGTTACAACAGCGTTACTATTAACCTGTCAATAATATTACGAAATATACCTAGCCTAGTGGTTAGGTCGTCAACCTCCTAATCAGAGGTCGGCGGTTCGAATCCGGGCACGCACCTCTAACTTTTTGGAGTTATGTGCGTTTTAAAAAAAAATTAAAATATCACTTGCTTCAACGGTGAAGGAAAACATCGTGAGGAAACCTGCACGCCTGAGAGTTCTCCATAATGTTCTCAAAGGCGTGTGAAGTCTGCCAATCCGCATATGGCTAGCGTGGTGGACTATGGCCAAATCCTTTCATATTGGGAGGAGACCCGTGTAGTTAGCCGGCAATGGGTTGATCATGATGAATATTACCAAATATATTTATTTATTTAAATATTTCTTTGCATACTCGTTGATTTACTACTAGCCGTAGATCGATCATTAACGCTCAAAAAATGGGACGGAAAAGTAGTGCACAAATAGCGACGCGTGCACTCCTTTCTCCCCGTGTGCGACATGGCTAGACGAAAGTCACCGATTCTAACACTCGAGCCGTATAATCCGAATGAATTACAAAGCACTACGCGCCGCTATAGATAATATAACGGCCAGATGTCTAGTGTATTAGGCGGGTTGTAATACATCGATATACCCATATGTAGGAATGTATAGTTAGTTGATGAGAAATTCTCGCCTTGTTTTTGTATGACGCGATCTATCTACGGCTAGTGGTAAATCAATGCATACTGTGTACACATACCCAGTTTGGGTGTTGTAACTTGGTCTGGAATCGACCGTCGAGATATATCTATGGACTAAAATATTAGACTAATATATTTTTTTATACACTATAAGTTAACTCTTGACGGCAATCTCACCTGGTGGCTAGTGATGATGCTGTCTAGGATGGTCGCGGGCTAACCTGTTAGGAGTATGGTAAACGCACGCTCCTAATTGATTTCTACGGCACATCGTGCTGGAAAGCTAAATCGCTTGGTCTTTGTCGGTAGGGTGCTTACTAGACACGGCCGAAGCCTACCACCAGATAATTCTCGAGCCGGGAATGAACCCAGGACCTCCAACTTTATCATGCGACAGCGCACGCACTGCGTCACGGAGGTTGTCAAAGTAGTAAACTTGTGTTCTTTAGAAAACGTTAACAGTAAAAACCTATGCATTAACTACGCCTCCCATGCAGCAAGATAGCCCTCTTCTCAAACAGCTTTTTCTGCACTGATTCACTTCTACAATATAAACATATGCGTATATGTATAATGGAGACGTGCGAATGATTCTTAATGCACCAGAATGATTATACGGTTAATGATTTTCACATAAAACGTTTTAGACATGTCGCCAAGCGATTTAGCGTTCCGGCACGATGTCGCGTTGAAACCAATTAGGAGTGTGGGTTTACCATACCTTTAACAGGTTCGCCTGCTACCGTCTTAGACTGCATAATCACTATCCATCAGGTGAGGTTACCGTCAAGGGCTAATGTAGTGGATTTAAAAAAACATGGTTTGTAATTTGTAATATTATTTCAATTCCGCCTTTTTATATTTGCATTAGGCGCATTTAAAAAAAAACAATAAAATTAAAGTCGTCAGTTTAGTGTAGAGCTTGAACGACTAGATGCTCTCGTTCTTCCTAGAATGTGTGTGATTCTACAGTAGCAGATGGACGCAGAGTCTACCTGGGAACCTACGCTTCATTCCCAAAATTTCCCCATCAATGCAGACTGCTAGGCTTCTGAAACAATTTTGGATCGCTGGAATAGCCGGTCCAATGGGGAAAGTTTTGCATTGCACACCTAGTGAGTAACTTAAGTGCAGAGATATATTCTAAAGAACGGTAGTTCAGCCTCCCACGGATTTCTTCGGAGCGGTGCTCACATGAGGAGCCGAAGTAATGAAGCAATAAAATGCAACGAGATTTTATCGGTATCAAAATCTAGCAAGTGACTTACTGTATGCAATATTTTTAAGCACTCGCGCTTAGTCAAAAACAAAAACCGTGAAAACAAAAAGTGTCTTACTTATTCTACTAGATTCTGTATGATCAACCCATTACCCTACAGAGCACGGGTCTCCTCTATGAGATGTATGAGAAGCATTTGGCCATGTGCGGATTGGCAGACGCCTTTGAGAACATTATGGAGAACTCTCAGGCATGCAGGTTTCCTCACGATGTTTTCCTTTACCGTTCAAGCAAGTGATATTTTAATTTTTAAAAACGCACATAACTCCGAAAAGTTAGAGGTGCGTGCCCGGATTCGAACCGCCGACCTCTGATTAGGAGGCTGACGCCCTAACCACTAGGTTACTACATGAGTTTTATTATTTAATATAGACTAAATTATTGCTCGATGATCTGCAATGAGGATAATGATGATGCAGACATGTATTGATTCCTCAGAATAAAGAGAGAAAGAAAATGTATTTATTCTCATATGGTGTTATACACATTACATCTACAAGAGCATATCATTATTCACCGCCTTCACAACCAACGCAATGGTCTAGGCTTACAGAACTTTTGACACACGTCTTGGTTTTGTTATTTCATCTTACGTCAATCAACTTTACATCCATAAAACTAAGAATCCTTAAAATCCACATAATAGTTTCATAGTCCACTGATAAAAAGAAATAGGGCACCAAAAACCCAAATAGGCTCAGCTCCAAAACATCTGAGGTTAGGAAAACACCGGGAGTTTATCTAAATATGAAAGTAAAATGAAAATAAAACATTAAACGAGGGTATGACGAAAGCTCTGAATCATTCTGGAACGCGTGCAGACATTTGAAACCCTACACTCGCGACTACATAGCTCCAGGAAGCACGTGCTATAATTTAAACTACAGGAGTGCAGCGACAGACTACAAATAAAAAAAAAAAACAAAAATACGTTACCGGTAGCGCGGAGGTTCGAAAATCCACAAAACACTTCCACTGTTACACGTTTTAAAAAAAATCGAATTCACTCACGCGGCGCTTCCCAAATAGGGATGTATTTTCTTTTTTAATTCACGCCTACCAAAGTGAGGTTTCGGTACCGCGCGTTCGGTCGCGATGGTTTTGGGAATGTCGACGGCAGCTGTCGATGGACTGAGGCGGGCGGGCGGAGTCGTCCGCGCTCGGGCGCTTTCGGGCTTTAATTTTAGAACTTGGCTCTCTCCCCGGTTTTATATAGACGTGAGTACATCGTATAAAGCGTATTCGAGATGCGGAGACCGCATATATATAGGAATTGCCGCTTTTTATTGAGCGGATTGAAAATTTTTGCATACCACCCCGTCGGGCGGGCAGACTTTCAGTTCGCTGACTTATTTGGACATTGATAGCAAAATGCTGTGGTATTAAGGATTTTCGTTTAAACATAATTAATTTGCTCAACCCTTGATAGATATAGATCTATAGGGTCATGTTCTATATTTAGAAGAATTAATAAACTTTAGTAGGGCTGATTCTTCAAAACCATGATATGGATCCTGGATTCTTCCAGGACCGATATCTAGGAAACAATCTAGAACCTCAAGATCCATAGTTGAATATGGTCATATGTTAACGACATTACAGACAGTTTTTCACCACAAGGAAAAAGGATATTTAATTAAATTAAGGTTCTTATTTTCATATATCTTCTATGTACAGCCTAGCCCCCCATACCTCTTTCACGTAGCGTAGTGGGTTAATGCTCTAAAACCCTCTTTCCTGTGAGAGGAGCTTGTCTTAGCAGTGAAACGTTAATAGGCTGATGAAGATAATTCTTGACCCTGGACATACCAGGGTCTAATTTGGGGTCGTAGTCTAGGGCGACTTTGAAAAAGTTACTCACAATTAAATTAAAAAGCGGTTTTATTTTATTAGGACTACAATTAAAAAACTATTTACCTCATTCGTTTTTGACTAAAAGGCAACCAATATTTTTGACTCAAGTAATGACATAATAATACGAAACAATTTTTTTATTTGACTGCAATCTCACACTGTTGTAAATTATGTATATAGGCTAAGATAAGATGGTAGCGCGCTGAACTGTTAGGGGTCTAGCAGTAATATTAAAGTTATACCTCTAATCAGTTTCAAGACCGCTTAGCACCGCTAAATCGCTAAGTCGCTTTGGTACGTTCTTGTCTGAGACCAAAGCAGAACTAAGGAGAATTGTCGAATCTGGGACCTTCTATTTAAACTCAAGCACTGCACCAGAGCAAGGATTGACCCGACGTGATTATTTCCATAAAAATATTTCATAAGCTGGTGAGTGTCATGAGCCACTTTTTATCACAGAAAAAATGTATCTATATATATAAAAGCGAAATACCACTGACTGACTGACTGACTGACTGATGATCACGATATCTCAGGAACTATAAAACATACGAACTTGAAATTTGGAAGGTAGATTCCTTTTAGGAAGTAGAGGTCAGCTAAGAAACGGTTTTGAGAAAATCCACCCCTAAGGGGTTGAAATGGGGGTCGGAAATTTGTATGAAAGTCCTATATTTTTGAAGTTAGAGACATGAAAATTGGCAACTAAATTTTTAATTACAAATAATAAAGATCAGTAAAATCAATGTTACCAAAATCTACCCCAAGGGGGTGAAATGGGGGTTGGAAGTTTTCATGAGGATTCTATGTTTTCGAAGTAAGGGACATGAAAATGGGCATTTAGGTAATTTGTTTTAAATAATAAAAACCTGTACGCGCAATATTACAAAAATCCACCCCTAAGGGGTAGAAATGGGGGTTGGAAGTTTGTATGAAAGTCCTATATTTTTGAATTTAGAGACATGAAAGTTGGCAACTAAGTTGTTAATTATAAATAATAAAGATCTGTATGATCAACAATGCGAAAATCTACTCCGAGGGGGGTGAAATGGGGGTAGGAAGTTTTCATGAGGATTCTAAGTTTTCGAAGTTAGGGACATGAAAATTGGCATTTAGGTAATTTGTTTTAAATAATAAAAACCTGTATAAGCAATATTACAAAAATCCACCCCTAAGGGGTAGAACAGGGGTTGGAAGTTTGTGTGAAAGTCCTATATTTTGAAGTTAGAGACATGAAAGTTGGTAACTAAGTTGTTAATTATAAATAATAAAGATCTCTTTCAATCAATGTTACGAAAATCTACCCCAAAGAGGGTAAAATGAGGGTTGGAAGTTTTTATGAGGATTCTTAAGTTTTCGAAGTTAGGGACAAAAAAATTTACATTTTGGTTATTTGTTTTAAATATTAAAATCCTATTCACGCAATATTATAAAAATCCACCCCTAAGGGGTTAAAATGGGCGTTGAAAGTTTATATGAAAGTCCTATATTTTTGAAGTTAAAGACATGACAGTTGGCAACTAAATTGTTAATTATAAATAATAAAGATCTGTATCAATCAATGTTACGAAAATCTACCTCAAAGAGGGTAAAATGAGGGTTGGAAGTTTTCATGCATATTCTAAGATTTCGAAGTTAGGGACATGAAAATTGACATTTAGGTTATTTGTTTTAAATAATAAAAACATTTAAAAAATCCACCCCAAAAGGAGTGAGAGAGGTGAGGGGTTGGTAGGAAAGTTTTGCGTTTTTGGAATTTTAAATTAAATTAAAATCGAAAATCGGCAATTAGAGCATTACTTTTCAGTAATAATACATGTATAAGGTATAAGCTCTTTTGCAAAATCACACCTTGAAAGTAGAAACAAATAATGAAAAGGAATTTGGAAGTTAGACCGTAGAGACGTAGACATCGCTAAGAAAATAAAAAAAACTTGAGAGGTGTCAAGGGACACCCGGATGGAACGAAGTTCCTTTCGTTTAATTAGTGAAGGAATTGTAATAAAATTTTATTTTATTTAAGTTATAATAATATTTTTTTTATTATTAACAAATATAATGTTATATAAACTTAATCAGTAGACTCAATTTTGTACTCCATCAGCAATATCCGGAACTTGTGCAGAAACACTGTCAGGATTCATTATAATTATTTTTTTTTATTATTTATTATTTACAAAAACCTGTATACACTCAACAAAAATAATCGTCGCGACACCACACTTTTCAATGCGAAATAGAAATGAAAATATCTGGCTTGCTTTCTATAAGAGAGAGAGACAGACAGAGAAACATGCGACGCCGCACAGCTTACAATAACAAAAAGTGTCGTGACAACTTTTCGTAAGAATATTTTCCGTCTAGCCCCCTTTCACAACGCGCGATAAGGAACTTCGTTCCAATAATTTGTAAAAGTCCGAATAGTAATATTATAAATGCGAAAGTGTGTTTGTATATTGGTATGTCCTTCAATCAGGTCGCAACAGAGCAATGGATCGACGTGATTTTTGAAAGTATAGTTGAGGATCTGGCGAGTGACAGGAATTTTTACAACTTATTCTGACTGAATTTTTAAAACTTATTCCACGCGGACGAAGTCGCGGGCGCCAGCTAGTATATATATAATGTCATTTGTAATAACAATATTTGGGCCTTAATATATTTTCATATTAAAATACACAGTTGCATGTGATGTTAATACATTTATACTTCTTCATACCGGAACTGCTGAACATTATTGGGTAAAATTTGATTTGGGTCTTTGAATAATATACGTATTAAATTTTATATGCCGAAACATCTGCTTTATATGTAGATATACATAACAAAGAGAATATACAATCAATAATTTAATCAAAATGACTTTCTATATAATATATGAATAATGTTTTGTGTAAAAAGTATAACGTACCTACATATTTGTTATAGGTACATTTTTAATAAGACTGACTTAATTGAGAATTCTACCTACTTTATTTGGGATTTAATAGATAAGTTAAAATCATAATCATTATGTAGGTACATAGTAATAATATCTTTAAATATAGGTGTTTAAAAAAAATGTTATTTTGAGTAATTTGCATATTCGCTCTCCATGTTCCAAATATGGTATCAACCTTTTTTCTGAACGCTAAAACGTCACGATATTACAGTTTTACAATAAAAAATCTTTACGAAACATAAATAAACTCTGTAAACTTAATTTCTCACTTAACCTATAAATATTATTACCCAACTATAAAGTTCAAAACTGCAACAATATGAAATTCTAATTATATATTACTTATGTAAGCAACAACACCAGTATTTCCGAACTTTATTCCAAACGTCAATGATAAATAACAAAAGTCAATATGGCTGTATGAGCCCAGATCCCCTTGCCTTTCCCATGAGGGATAAATAAAAAAATAATAACAAAAGTCAACTGTCAAATACACTATTTACTTGCGTTAATTAATTGTTTTTGTTAGAATTGAACTGTTAATTAGTCATAAGCAACAATTTAAAATCATGTGTTCCTAGTTCGACACATACTATAGTCGAAAGTAAATAAAAAATTGGCCATTTTATAGTCTTTTGTCTCGTTGTCTGATGCGATGTTTCATCCAAATATAAACGAATATCGGCTGACTTCAATCATAGCCGAGTGTTGTGGAGGCGTTGCAGTGGTATACTCGGCGGTATACAAACCGTATAACGAAAATGTGGCTATTAAAAGATACTTCGTGGATAAATCAAAGGAGAAAGCAAATTTAATTCAGGTGAATACAAACACTATCAGCCGTAGTCTACAAATAGACCTGTACACTTAATTTAAGTTTCATTTCTTCCAAACATTTGAGAGCTTTGGAATATAGAGATTGGTGGTAAAAAAAAATTAAAGTATTTAGCATGGTCCACAAAGCCATTCTGGTGAGAAGTACTCTGGCCAACAAAATGTTAGAACTAATAGTAATCTATTTGTTAGGTTTTCTGTCAAGAGTTGGAAAATTGGTGTTATTTCAACCCAGTGCCTAGAAGAACATAATAAATGGGCCCTGGCCCTACTAACTATAAGAAGGCAAATTTTCTTACTTTCATATAATATAGCCAACCATTTTATTTTTTTAAGTTTGTTTTCAACAATCATACAAGAAGTGGCATGTTCAATTAGTCTGAAATATCTTCATACATAGTTTTTATTTTTATTTTACCTATATCAACTATACAGCCTAACTAAAGTAAATATATTGTTAACAGCAAGATATCTTAACAAGAAAGGAGCTCCAGCATCCCAACATACTGCCATACCTCACATCATTTGTATATGGCAGAGAGCTCTATGTGGTTTCACCGCTCATGAACCTGGGCTCATGTAGGGACATCCTGGACAGGTACTTCCAAGAGGGCCTGCCAGAATTGGCCTGTGCTCTCATACTGAGAGATGTGCTGCTAGCCTTGCAGTATTTACACAGACAATTTTATATTCACAGGTTAGTAAAAATGTTGGCCTTCGTGCACCATATTGACACAACACTGACTCGGCTGCAATTAGTTCATTGGAATGTAAGCTTTATTTTTGGAGACAAAGTAATGGAATGTAAGCTTTATGCTATATGACATTAGGCAAATTATTCAATATTAATGGACAAAAACTATGTGCGGAGTTAAAGTCAAATAATACATAATAAAGTTATAACATTCTTATAATAAATTGAGTTGAGTTGGTGTCAGGTGTCAAAATAAAGTCAACAGTAAGCAGTGCAGCTTTTTACTTTTCTCGCTTGTGAAGTCAACATCTCCTGAGGATGATCCGGTGTCGGGTCGAAACGTGTGTAAAGGTTCTAGTGGAAGATTTTGTGTGGTGTAATATTATACAAATCTCCCGGTTATCGACGGAATATAGCAAATTATACTTAATAATAATAATAATAATAAATTCTTTATTAAACAAAAACAAGCATCAAAATAAGTACATAAACAACTTGCAAATTAACTTATTAACGCACTTTAATGGTGACAACAACATAATGGTGATAACAACTAATAGATTAATGCGTGCGTTAATGCGGGGAAGCTACCGTCGCGTCGCAACGCTTCGCAGCTGATCGCGTTGCGTCGTGGCATTATGTATGTGTGTATGTGTGTATGTATGTATGTACTTGAGCAATAAAATCTACTGCCCCTGATTTAGGTATATACCTGTATTTCAGGCGGCAGTACTCTCCTAATTTTATTGAACCACTTAATGAGTGTATATGTGTGTGTGTGTGTGTGTGTGTGTTTGTGTGTGTGTGTGTGTGTGTGTGTGTGTGTGTATTCGTTTTATAACTTAACCCGAACCTAAGACTTCCAGCAGTTTTTCAGTTTCACTGTATGATTTTGTGAGTAACCACTCTTTTACACGTATTTTACATAGTTTTTTGTTAAGAGGATAAATATTTATAGCTTTATTTATTTTATTATAGAGTCTAGAGCCAATGATGTAGTATTGCCTCCCAGTAAGTTTGCTTCTGTGTCTTTCTGTCTGGAATATCATGTCAACTCTTCTCTTATGTTGATTTTTAACGTAAGTAGTGGAACAATGTTTTCGAATAATAGTTTGAAAAATAAAGAGTTGGCGAACTGATAAAACTTTACAGTCTTTATATAATTCTATAGTGGGAAATCGAAAAGGTCTATAAGTCATTACTTTTAGAATAGCTCTTTGTGCTCTCTCTAACGGTAATATCGTTTTTTTATGACTACCTCCCCAGACTGAAATGCAGTAAGATAGTAACGATTGGACTATTGCGTAGTATACCATAAAAATAGTTGCTTTATTTGCAGATCCTCTAAGGTTTTTAAATATATATATCAACTTTCTTATTTTTGATGTTAAGTTCGAAATATGCAACTTCCAGGACAAAGTATTATCGATTAGAATTCCAAGATATTTTATGTTTGAAGCATATTCTAAAGTAGGGCAGGAGCAATGTGTAGTTCCCAGGGAATTACATACGTGTACCTTAACCTTGCATTTGTTAATGGGAGGTTGAGAAGTAGTGGAAGGTGAGAAGGTAAGAAATTTAGTTTTATTAACGTTAAGGCTCAGTAAATTTGCAGTTAACCAGTCAGAAACCACTTTAATAGCAAACTCAGCATTTTTAAATGCATTATCCCATGTATCTCCTGTAATTAACAGGACAGTATCATCTGCGTAAGATATTATTTTGCAATTTGGAATTTGGAGGTAGCAAAGGTTGTTTATGTATATGAGGAAAAGGGTAGGACCTAGAATACTGCCCTGTGGGACACCATATGAAAGAGGCATGTAATCACTTCGATGTTCATTTACTTTGACTTGCTGAGTACGATTCGTTAAGTAATCTCTGAAAATGTCCAGTGCTATACCTCTGACTCCTATTTTATCAAGCTTATTCAAAAGTAGGGGGATAGAAACAGTGTCGAAAGCTTTCGATAAATCTAAGAAAATGCCGACACATTTTAATTTTTTATCAAGGGATCTAGTAATTGATTCAGTTAAATCAAGAACTGCATCTTCGGTACATTTACCTTTCCTGAATCCGTACTGGTTTGGTGCCAAGAGTTTATGGGTTTCTAAATAATTGACTAGTCTATTATTTAATACTTTCTCCAATATTTTAGACAGAGCAGTGAGCAAAGATATAGGTCTATAATTATTCACACTATTCCTATCGCCATTTTTATATATCGGAATAACTAAAGCCTTCTTGTAGCAATTCGGGAAAATACCCTTGGCTAGAGAAAGATTACAGATTTTGGTCATAATAGGGGCTAACTTAGTACAGCAGGCCTTTAATACTTTTGAAGGAATTCCATCCCATCCCACCGCACTATTAGATTTTAGGTTCATAATATTAGTTTCCATTTCTTTTACATTAACAGGCAGAATTCCAAAGGAGTTTACAGGAGATAGGTTATTATTGAGACAGTCATCTAGGGAAAAGTTCGGTTGTGAGAGAATCTGAGATGCTAGTCTACTACCTACCTCTACAAAAAATGTATTTACATAGTTAAGAGAAGTTTTAGGGTCAGACTGAAAATTTAGCAATTCTAAGGGGGGAGAGCATGAAATATTTATATTTGAAACCTTCTTAATGACATACCAAGTTCCTTTTGTGCTGTTTTTATGTTTTTCAAATTCTAGTTTCTCATAGTTTCGTTTAAGTCGCTTTAAAAGGTTATTACAAAACTTTTTGTATCGTAGGTACGTGATTTTTAGTGTTTCAATCTCAGGTGAAGCCTTGTATTTTTTGTATAAGCGGTCTCGATGTTTAATGCATCTTAAAAGTCCAGGAGTAATCCACGGTTTTAATATAGTTCTTTTCCGGGAAGTACGTATTTCTTTCGTGTTTGACTCAATGATGCTGCTGAGCGTGTCAACAAACTGAGTTGTAGCTACGTTTGGATCTTCTGAGTCTACTAATTTTTCATAATCTAGTTCATCTATGCACTGTTTAACACTAGTATAGTCAATGAGATAACGATGATTTGATAGATGTTTTCTTGGATATTTCATATCAAGGGATACAATTTCTGGAGAGTGATCAGTAACTGATGGATCCAATACCAGTGTTATACTTGAGAACCGAGTCTTTAGTAAAACATGGTCGATGCAGCTTTTGTCACGCGTAAAAAAGAAATGTGATGGCAAAAGGCCATGACCACTAATTAAGTTCAAATACTCATGTGCTGGAGTATCATTATTCGATTGAGAAATGTGTATATTTACATCACCAACAACAACCAGCGACGCACATTGACTTATACCAGCAATAACCTCATTTAGACTGTACAGAAAATTATCTATTTGTTTAAACGACGGAGACCGATATATAGCAAGGATACATAATTTATTATTAAAATTACACATTATTGAGCTCGCATTGATTAATGTTGGATATGATAAAGTACAATTGAGTTCATTTTTAACGTATAATATGACGCCGTCGCTGCGGTTTATAATATGTTTTGAGCAATGCGGCGTATACCCATTTAAAGTAGGTACTTGATTTACGTTTTTTAGCCAACACTCTGTAAGAACGATAATGTCTATTTCTAAGTTTATACGTCTCAACAGAACCTGGAGCCCATCGAAATTTGAGTTAATACTACGAATATTCATGTGGAAAATTTTTATAGTATTTGCTTTGTTGGAGATGTAATTTCTACACATTTCGGCTTCACACTGATATGACGTCATATTACCTAAATTTTGAAGGTCTGTATTTATATTTCTCCAATCAGAATCCAGGGTTAAACTTATTTTTCATTGCACATAATGAGTAAGAACGGCTTAACAAGCTAGGGACATTTATAAGTAGTTTCGAACGTGGAGAAAAATTATGTATTATAAACTTCCATTTAAAATAAAATGTATTAAGTTTCGGACTCAATAAATAGTTTGCAAAATACGAGTAGGTTTGGTTGGGTGCATAACCTCCAAGGAAAATGTTCAGAAACGTTGCGTATAAAAGTATGTAAAACATTGGTAGGTTTAAAAAGTTATTAAGTATAACGGTTAGATTATAATATATAAGTTGTAGTTGTGTATTTGGTTTTGTAAGTGTATGTACGTGTAAGTAAGTTATGTTTATTACGCTAAAAAAGTAAAAGAGTGTGTTAAATTGAAGCTGAGTGCTGGTTCTTAATAATACCAATACAAAAAAAGTCATGCTAAAATCGTAAGTCCATTTAAGCGTTGCAATATAAAAACCTCGAGTGTAGCCACTAAAATCACTTATTACCAGTCATGCTGAAACATTCTTTAGTTTTGAGAGGTCTTCCTCCGAATCTATACGTATTTGAGGGGTCCCTTCGCTTTTACGTAGGTATATCGCGCCACGCGAGGTCCAGCAGAACGAAAACCCGTTAGTTTTAGCAAAGTCTCGCGCCAGGAAAAAAATTCTTTTGCTCTTTCGGGTAAGGACTTCAGATAGATATATCGGTCGAGATGGGCCTGCTATGTTTATATTCGTGGTATTGAATCGCCGTGGGCCGGTGTTCAGTTTATTAAACTTTTTAAAATTAGAAATGAGATTTTCTTTGATAAGAACACTAGTAAATTCAACAACAATCGGCTTTTGCGTCTCTGATTTCGAGAATGATCTATAAATATCCTTGATATCTAAGGCCTGTATAGTTAGAGAAAGCTGTGAGCACAAATTTAACACAAAAACTTTTAAGTCCTCCTTGGTTTCCTTTTGTTTTAAATTCTGGATATTTCGTATCTCAATACATGAGTTTAGAGATCTCCTTTCGAGGTTATCAATTTTATTTTCGAGTGTAGAAATATGTGCTAAATATTCTTTTCGCTCGGCCTCAAACTTGCTCAATCTATTTTTAATCTCATCATTTTCCTTTGATAAAAATTCAATACTTTTTATGATTTCCGCATTCTGTGTCCTAATTTCATTAACTGAGTCCTGGATCAAAGACAATTTCTTGTCCTGCTCATGTGTAAAAGACAGGAACATCTTGCGCATCTCAGCAAAAAATGCTCGCGACTCATTGTCATCTTTACCGTCAAACTT
Source organism: Lasiommata megera (assembly GCA_928268935.1). Lineage (NCBI taxonomy): Eukaryota > Metazoa > Arthropoda > Insecta > Lepidoptera > Nymphalidae > Lasiommata > Lasiommata megera. Next base: position 16,801,855 of record OV743315.1, on the reverse strand, counting down.
ACGCTTCGAGCGCATCGTGATATTAACATCTTTGTCGGTATTTGGCGAAAATAATGCCGGTTCCGAGTCGCAGTGATGTAGTGAGCGGGCGACGCGGGGAGCAGAGGGGGGCGGGGACTGCGTTTCGTGCGACATGCTCACAGAAAAGTACCAGGGCGTCAGTATTAGTGAGATATCTTCGGTCCACGTAGATTGCAAAGTAGAATCACCTTTACACTATACTGTTATGGTTTAAAATTCACGTAATGATCAACCGTCGTATTAGTTAGAAACGAAAATGGTTACACTATCACTTGCAGCAACTTATGCACTCCTAATTTTGTTCGTTGTTTATTGAGAACAAAATCGTATTTTAATTTAATTATTTACACAAAATACACGTCTTTAGAGTACGAGAGTTCCGAGGAGAGGACTACTTGCTGTTTATTGTTTAATCAATAGATTGGTTATAGTTAATATGACAGTAAGACTTCAAACCACTTGGGAAATTCTCCAAGGCAATAGATTGTAAAACAATCGAATTGTGTATTTCTTCGAAGTTAAATGCAATCATTACTTATTTAGTGTTAATACGTAAATATGTCCAAGCCTAGTATGTCTATTTATCCATGCTTAAAATTATTATATAATATTATAAATAGCAATGTTAGTTTGTTTGCTTTTAATCTATATTCAGCACAAGCACTGCACCACATGGCACAAAATATGGTACAGAAATATTTGCACATCAATTTCAGAAGTGTCCGCGCAAGTCACGTGCTCCTTGACTCAAACGGCAATGTCCGCCTGTCAGGCCTCCGCAGTGCAGCTTCCATGATGGTCCGCGGTCGGCGCCAGAAGCAGCTTCACAGCTTGCCGCCACCCGATCACGACAACGCAAATCTCATGTGGCTAAGCCCCGAATTGTTGGAACAGGTAACTCTTCTATAACAACAATTTTATCAAGCAAGTTTTTTTTTATCATCGTTAATAAATCGTTTCTCGGTTTTCGCCATCGTACTTTTATCGATTTACCAAAGTCACATCTCTGCTATATCTCATAGGTGTAAGCATAAGATCTAATAAAACTTCCTAGGACTGTATACATTCAAAAGTTTTATCCGAAGTCCCTTACATGAAATTAAATTCCGCATAGAGTTTAATAATTGAACTAGATTTGGCCCACATTGAGTAGTAATTTCTTACAAATTTCACACCATGGAGGACACACACTTAGCTCTCTTTTACAAATTTTAGTTTTCTACATAAGAAACAGAATTTGGCATATGAACACCCCAAAACTAGAAACAATAAGTTTTTAAAGAATTTAATTTAGTTTTAAAAATCAACTTATAAAAATGAATATAATATAATAATCACTCCATTACCGGCTCACTACAGAGCACGGGTCACACCACGTCCAATCCAATCCACCACGGTAGCGGATTGGCAGACTTCACACGCCTTTGAGAACATTACGGAGAACTCTCAGAGATGTTTTCCTTCACTGTTGAAGTTCAAAAAGCTCCGCAAAAGTTAGAGGCGTACTTCGTAACCACTAGGCTATCACAGTTTAATATTATAATAATATACTTTGCAAAGGTTTGTCTATTATCCATTGATTTACCACTAGCCGTAGATAGAGCGCGTCATACAAAACGAGAATTTGTCACCAACTAACTATACATTCGCATATATCGGTATATCGATGTATTACAGCCCGTCTAATACACTAGACATATGGCCGTTATATTATCTATAGCGGCGCGTAGTGCTTTGTAATTCATTCGGATTATACGGCTCGAGTCTTAGAATCGGTGACTTTCGTCTAGCCTTGTCACACACTGGGGGAAAGGAGTGCACGCGTCGCTATTTGTGCACTACTTTTCCGTCCCATTTTTTGAGTGTTAATGATCGATCTACGGCTAGTGGTAAATCAATGCTATTATCCCTAACGATATTGTATGGTATTCCAGAATCTCAAAGGTTACAATGAACAGTCGGACATGTACTCGGTCGGCGTTCTATGCTGTGAGCTCGCTAACGGTGCGGTTCCGTTTGCCGAAGTGCCCACAACGCTCATGTTCACTGAGAAAGTGAGGGGCAGTCGGCCGCAACTACTGGATTGTTCATCCTTCCCCGAACCTCTGGATGAGGGTGAGATGAAGTGTGAGTGAATGTTTCGCTAACATGTATACGTCCAACTAAAACTATTGCTGTTGTAATTTTATACTTGATTTTTTCATTATTGCAAGATTTTATAAACTATTTATGAACAGCATTTTAAAAGAGTAAGTGATCTTTTCGGTACGGTAAGCCTTCCACCTTTGGACTCTATGATCCACAGTCATCATGATCAACCCATTGCCTGCTCACTACAGAACACGGGTCTCCTCTCAATATGAGAAAGGTTTGGCCATAGTCCACCACGCTGGCCATCTGCGGATTGGCAGACTTCACACGCCTTTAAGAACATTGTGGAGAACTCTCAGGCATGCAGGTTCACGATGTTTTCCTTCACCGTTGAAACAAGTGATGTTTTAATTGTAAAAACGCACATAATTCCGAAAAGTTAGAGGTGCGTGTCTCTGATTAGGAGGCCGACGTCCTAACCATCAACTCGCTACTATGTAATTGACGCATCAAAAGGATTTCTTGAATAAAGTTTATGATTTATTGATTGATTGATATCTTATTTATAGTTTATCTTCGCACATGACTCCGAAAAGCTAGAGGTGCGTGTTCCGGGTCGAACCCCCGACCTCTGATTAGGAGGCGCTAACCACTGGGCTATCACGGATATATATTATCCAAAGTATTATATACTTTTTCGCTTGATTACGAAATAGTCTTACGTTCCGTCAGCCTATCTCCCTTCATCATAATGATATGTGCAGGCATGTACAACACAGACAGCGGGGTGGGAGACAGCGCAGAGGGGATGTCCCGGCTGAGGGCCGCCTACGCTGCGAGGAAACTGAGTGACAACTTCCACCACCTAAGCGACCAGTTGCTACAGAGGTATGTGGTGAAATTTTGACGACCTCCGTGACGCCGTGCGTGCGCTGCGCATTATAAAGTTAAAAGTCCTGGGTTCGATTCCCGGCTCGAGTGTGGTCTGGTGGGAGGCTTTGGCCGTGGCTAGTTACCACCCTACCGAGAAAGACGTGTTGCCAAGCGATTTAGCGTTCCGGCACGATGTCGCGTAGAAACCAATTAGGAGTTTTTACCATACCCCTAACAGATTAACCCGCTACCACCCTAGACTGCATCATCACTTACCACCAGGTGAGATAGCCGTCAAGGGGTCAACTTGTAGTTAATAAAAAAAAAATTGTCCTACAATTATGTCTGAAGACTTTAGCATCGCGTTTGCGAGGACCGAGTTCGTTCCCAGCACGCCTCGAACTTCAAATTCAAATAGTCCTTTAAAAGGCATTTTTGACGCGTCAATAATTTACATTATTTAGATTTAATTAATGGTGATAACTACATTCGTAAACTTAAAACTAAAGCTATGAGGGTTCTAGGTGTTATATACTTATTTGGATTTAATAAATTAAATATCACTTGCGTTAACGGTACAAAAAACGTCTTAAGAAAACCAGCATGCCTGAGAGTTTTCAATGATAAAACGCATCTTGGGAACCAGGCTCCCATGGTCCGCATTTGTGCTAGATATAATAAAGCATCCCGGACTGTACCTGGCATTGACATATTCCACAATACATTTCCGGTGTTTAGAAAGAAACTCATCGATCATCTATGGCATGATCGTTGAGTCTCCCATCTAAAAGAATATGTAGCTTGTTCAATTAATTTATTTTAATTAGTTACTACGGGCGGGTGCGTGTCTTTGTCGGTAATTTAGGTAGACGTGGGTAGTTTCGGGCAAAGAGACCAGACACTCTTGGTAGAACAGAACTACAATTATAAGTATGGTAATTTATAAGGAGCAGACTATACGCTCCACCAAGTACGAATGCACTACCGCAGCTCAACCACCGGTCCGACCCGACCGAGTGCAATCAATGCAATGCGCCGTCCCGCGCCGGTGAGTCTTAAAAGAACCTGCATACGTCACTTAGTGTTGCGTAAGGAGAGGGGGCGATGCCACTCTCTTGTCTGTCGTACATGACTCCAAAACTAGATGGCGCTGCTCTCTGATTGCCGTCATGTATATTGTAAGTGTATCAATAATAATAAATAAATATATAAATAATGTTCTTAAAGACGTCTCAAACGTGTATTCAAACATGGGCTATCTCGGTAGACTACGTCTTAACCTTCTCGTTCTCAAACTGTCCTGTAGTGGACTCGTAATTAGGTGATAATGATGAAAGCGTGTGTTTGTATACTCCAGGGACCCAGAACGCCGGCCGCCAGCTACCCAACTCCTGAACCACGCATTCTTCAAGCAAATCAGAAAGACTGACTTCTTGCCCAGCCTTATTGGGAGGGTTAAGCCTATTAAACCTGATCCGGGTTAGTATTATTTGTTTTCACTTTTAATATATACAGTCATTAAAAAAACAAAATAGCAGAAGTTATTGGTGCTTAAACGTTAAAAGAGCACCACTATTGTAATATAAGGCCATTTGCTTTGACGCTTGTTTCCAGAGTGCAAATGATGTAGTATTAAATTCTTTCATCAATCATGTACTAGAAATGCAATCATCATCATCATCATGATCAACCCATTAGCGGCTCACTAAAGAGCACGGGTCTCCTCTCAATATGAGAAGGGTTTGGCCATAGTCACGATGTTTTCCTTGACCGTTGGAGCAAGTGATTTTTTAATTTTTTTATTAGGCATGCTGTAGTTACCTCTAAATTGATTTATATGTACACATCTAGCACTTAAGGTTTTTAAATGTTTATTTTTTTTACATATAAATCTGTTGGTAGCGCTTTGGATAAATAAATAAATAAAACGCACATAACTCCGAAAAGTTAGAGGTGCGTGCCCGGATTCCAACCGCCGACCTCTGATTAGGAGGCTGACGCCCTAACCACTAGGCTATTCCCGAAGTGCAATATGGGATTGCAAATCTATTAGAAACATAGAGTATTAAATTTCATTTAAATTGAAAACATTAATATAAAAAATAATAATTACCAAAAATTTGTCAGGAAATGTTTATTATCATGGATTTTTTTTTGATGAATTACAGCACATCTGGTATATTATTGATGAAAGATTAAACGATTAAATAATTCCAGATGACATATCAGCACTGCTATTGCAAGAGAAGCTCTCGGAAATGGAAATCGAAAAGACGACCGAATGGGACTTCTAGCACATACCAAATTATTTGCCGCGCAGGTAATATATAATAACCAGAGTAATTAGGGGCAAGCACAAATATATCACGCCATATCCTGACATGAAATTCGCCCCATCTTGGCACTTATTTACACTGGCATAGGGATTAAGCGCCGAATGGCTTTTGTTCCGGCAAATTAAACAGTTCTTTATATAGGAACTGGTTAATTTGACGTCATACATGCTCTTTTGGGCCTTCAGAACTTATTTTTTTATATATGAAGACGAACAAAGTACCTGGGCAATGACTTTCACTGCTTGGAGCAACGATAAATAATGATTAAAGGAAAAATATCACACCAATATACCAGTTTTTTTTAAGAAATTAATAGGGAATTACCCTGGCAGGGATATAAGTTGTAAACACATGACGCCATTTTGATTCCTGGAACATCTTGCGTCCACGGCCATCCAATCACGTTTGCTTATCACTTAAGGCTTAAACCGGCGGGACGCAATTTTGCAGGCCACCGCGTACTAGAAAGATCCTTTTGTGGTCTTTGCTTTACGTTACTCAATACCATTCATATTTTATAGATGGCTGATTTTTTGATCGTTAGATAACCTGAGAAATATATTTGTTAGAATATATATACAAGTGTCAAATTTGAATGTATTCTGTTTAAGTCGGCCTGAAGATGGCCGAAGTCGGCCCCATCTCCATACAAAAATTATTGACCACTTTTACAAATTTTTTTCTACTAAATTCTGAACTAAAAGTTATCACCATGAAATAACTACTATGTAAATTATTGACTCGTCAAAATTGCCTTTTTAAGGACTATTTGAATAGAGACTATTGAATAAAGAGCTATATGTATGTATATAAATATATAATCTCAACACTGATTAAGGTTCTATTGCACACAAATCTCTAAATGAAAATAAATTGGGAGGTTTTTAGGTTGTGCTGTATTTTTCAGACCCTTATAGCACTTGGGAAATGGAAGTACTGCTTTGGAATAAATATTAACATTGTGAAATATATATTTTATGTTTCCCTTAAACCTTACCACATAAAATACAAAACAATTATGGTGTTTATATGTTATAGAGGTATAAAGAATGTTAATTTTATGTTACATTAAGTTTAGATATGGGAATATAAATATTTTTGTATGGAGATGCTCCTGGCCCGGGCAACATTAATATAATTTCTTGGTCAAATAACCTCAAATACAATGTACATTTTTAAGTACATTTTGCCTTATATACTTGTTTCAAAGAGACAATAGAGTTTAAACCATCCATTCATTTTCTCACAGATCATTATGAAAAATTATGGTCATGCTTCACAATGTTCCTATAAGCTTTATTTGATGGATCAATCTGCCATATTTGCGATACAATTAATATAATTAAATCAATAAATTCATCCATAAAATTAAGCTTTGCCCGATATTGTGCAACATGCCATTAGTGAAATTATCTGTGAGGTGGATATACCACACAAGTGACGTCATTGCGTCATACGAAAATATAAATGCAATGTAATTATAGTAAATGTTATTTTGTTAACTCGGTGATTTTAACTTTTAGAACAATTGTGATGATTAAATATGATGTTAGAATTATTTGTTTCATTTGGAAATGCGAAATCCATTTATAAGCACTTTGAAACGTCATGTCACTTCTTAGTAACGTTGCGGATGAGATCCTCATCGAATTGTAAGGTTCAATAATTTTAAATGAACAATTCATAGATGCCTGTAATAGGTTTATATGAATAAAGCTATTTTTGATTTGATTTTATTTGATAAAGGGGCCATTTTGATTGTCACAAACTAAAAATAGTTTGTGATAATCAAAATGGCACCAACAAAAAAACAAGTACAACAAAAGTTATATACGTTTCATTCCATTACAAATTTTGTTTTGTTTAACAATCTGTTATATGTAAGTATGAAAAACTCTTAGGAAAAAGTGTCATGATGATGTCAAAACAGAATAATTATTGGAAAATATCCAGAAATGGAAGTTCAATCATCCTCAAATGCACAAGTGCCTCTATATCAGTTCAAACGTTATTTTTGTTAACTAAGTATTGATTAGACATAATATTAAAAGAAATTTAGACCGTACTCATTCTTTTTAAATTGCAATGGAAAGCTAATTCTCTTCTCCTGAATGTAAAGCCACAGGAATGCTTACGCAAATCCACTTCAGATTTAACGTGCCTCTGAGAACCGTAAAAAAAACCGGTTAAGTTTGTTGTGGGCTTCTTAGACGGGGCGCGTTTGGAACCCTCATAGCTTTAGTTTTAAGTTTACGAATGTAGTTATCACCATCAAATCACTACTATGTAAATTATTGACGCGTCAAATGCCATTTAAAAGACTATTTGAATTTGTTAAATGGGAGATAAACTTTTTTTGTATACACTACAAGCTACACTACAACCTTGACGGCAATCTCACCTGATTGTAAGTGATGATGCAGTTTAAGATGATATGGCTTCAACATGGCTTTCTGCCGCGAAAATCGACGACTACTAACCTCATTGGATATGTAGCTGACATAGCTGAAGCTTTGGAAAATAGGTTAGAAGTACACGCAGTTTATACTGATTTCAAAAAAGCCTTTGATTTAGTGAATCATGACTTATTATTACTTAAACTCAATCATCTGGGAATGCATGGCTCTCTGTTAAGGTGGTGTGAATCATATTTAAAAAACCGATCTCAACTAGTTTCTCTATATGGTTTCAGGTCTAAAATTAAGTCAATTCCATCCGGAGTTCCACAAGGGTCTCACTTGGGTCCCCTTTTCTTCCTTATTTTTATTAATGACCTTAGTCAAACTCTCTCCTCAAATTTCCGCTTTTATGCTGATGATCTTAAAATTTATCGCATCGTTTCTAGTGAAGATGATTGTGTAATGCTTCAACAAGATATGAATAAGATTATTAACTGGTGTGATAACAATTTAATGGCTTTAAACTCTGATAAATGTGTGCATATTAAATTTACCAAAAAAAAATCTACAATTAATAGGATTTATTATGGATGCAATGACATCCCGCTGCAAGAGGTAGATGTTGTCCGTGATTTAGGTGTATTTTTTGATAGCACATTGTCTTTTCGTTACCATTTTGATACAATTGTGAAAAAAGCATCAAAGTTGTCAGGTTTCATTTTGCGTCAAATGAAATTCTTCCGAGATTCAAATCTTTCAATAACTATCTATTCTTCTTTAGTTCGCAGTATTATGGAATACTGCAGCCCAGGCTGGTGCCCTACATATAACGTACAACCGTGTTCAAAAGCGGTTCATTTACCACCTTGCGTACGTTGATAACAAATGTCGTGACTTGGTCTCGTATGATTCTCGGTTACTATCCTATAATCTTATGTCACTAAAGAATAGACGTAAAATGTTAGACATGGTTTTTTTCTACAAAATCATTAATGGATACACTGATTCACCGGAAATCCTGGAGTGTCTGAGGTTTAGTGTGCCGCGTAAGGGTAGTCGCCTCCGGAATCGAAAACCGTTTCATTTACCGTTTTGTCGAACCAAGGCAGGTAAGCATGCGCCTATCTATAGAATATGCTCAATGCTGAATGATCACAGGAATATCTGCGACATCTGCTGCAGTTCTGTGGCCTCTTTTAAAAAGCAAGTAAGACTATCTATTACAGCATTTTAATGCTGTAATAGATAGTCTTACTTGCTTTAGGTATAAATTGAATTATTATATATCTAGTAAGGTTAATTTTAAGGTTGTGCATGCTGTGGTCATTTCTAGAAGGCCACTATCTGGTGTCTGTTCTTCTGAAATGTTTTTTGTTGTTTTTAGATAGTGACTAGTTTAATGATCCAATAAAAATAAAAAAATAAAAATAAATAGCGAGCTAACCAATAAGGGTATGGTAAACCCACACTCCTAATTGGTTTCAACGCGACATCGTGCCGGAACACTAAATCGCTTGGCGACACGTGTGTCGGTAAGGTGTTAACTAGCCACTGCCGAAGCCACTCGAGCCGGGAATCAAAACCTGGACCTCCAACAGCGCACGCACTGCGTCACGGACGTCAAACATTGCCATCGCCCACAAATCTTCCTCAGGCAGGTGTGTTTGTGTACCAGGAACACAAGTTAGAAGTGAGCCACTTACTCCAACCTTAACCATATACAAGATTCGCACCATCTTCTGCCTACAGTTTCCATCACCCTAACGACCTCTTGACAGGATAACTCACAAATACAGGCGTTAGAAAAACTAAATAATTTTCAAAATTATTTATTACTTATGATAATATTGTACAAACTTAAACTTTCATGATAACTGTAAAATATCAGAGTTATTAAAAATGAACCTAATAACTACTAGCAATATGGTCTAACATCGCATGCAGCCATATCGCAACAGCCCGCGCGCCCGCGTCCTCATCGTGCACGTATCCACTCGCTACGTACGACGCCCGTCCCGCTCTGAAAAAAGGTTTTATTTAAACTACCAAGTCTGTAAAACTTGAAACAAGCCATTTTGTTCTAGAAGATTAACCTTGGCAACGGTAAATATTTAAAAGTCGAGATTTAAATGGGTTTCTTATCGTCCTCACTCTATTCTTTCGATTGCAGAGAAATGGAGAAAATGGAATAGTGATTGGCGCTAATGCTTATGGGCATAAATTTGTGAACATAACTGAAGTGCCAGGTCTAAAAGTATAGACAATATTTCCACTGTTTCTTGTTTACGATAAAGAATAAAAAGGTCAATTCTATACCAATAATTACCAAATTCTTACTAATTATCATTTCATTTATAGTAGAATATATTCTATACCATCTAAATAAATGTTTTTTTTTGTAGAAAACACTGCAATGGCTTGTTAAAAAAATATTCTACTAAGACCATTACACACCTTTATACACAAAACTTAGGGGGCACAACTATAAATTATTGATAAACAAGATTAAAATTTGTAATAGAAAACTCACGATACGTTGTTTAAAAAATTAAATGCTCATATAACTGAAATACCTGGCGGTCATGGTTGCAGTGGCTTTAGATCCTTTCTCGGCAGCTTCCACAGTTTTCTTGAGGGCAGTTTTGAGATCCGCTGTCAAGTTTTGTTTGTAGACTAAAGCCGCTGAATGCAATGTATCCAGCTAGAAGAAGAAACATCATCACTACTCCTGAAGCATAAAAGTTCGGAACCTCCCAATGACGGGCAAATAAGTGGATGAAAAGCAATACCAGTATTTTGAGCCAGAATGTACGTTTAATGCAGGACTAGTAAAAGTCATCGTGCAGAAGAATTTTCTACAAAAGTAATTAAAGGTAGGTATAAAAGCTAGTAGCCTAGTGGTTAGTACGTCCACCTCTTAATCAGAGTTCGGGGGTTCGAACCCGGGCACGCACCTCTCATTTTTCAGTGTTATATGCGTTTTTAAGCAATTAAAATATCACTTGCTTTAACGGTGAAGGAAAACATCGTGAGGAGACCTGCATGCCTGAGAGTTCTCCATAATGTTCTCAAAAGCGTGTGAAGTCAGCCAATCTGCACATGGCCAGCGTGGTGGACTATGGCCAAACCCTTCTCATACTGAGATGATGATAAAAGCTGAGAACGATGCGTTAAACACAGTAATATGAGATGGTTAATGGATCTTTTTAACTCCGTATGGAACAGCAAGGTATCCGTACCATGGTTCTGTCTCCAGGTTCAGCTCCGCCGTATTTAGTAATTGCTTGCATCGCGCTCTCCCACGCTGCTAACCAAGTTGTTCTATCATTCGACGTAGCACTGAAAATTAAGAATAATTTGCACAATTCTTTCCCGGTAAATCCGGTGTCCTTTTATTGCTTCTTCTTGTTCAGGGGTTATTTCTCTTAACAAGGTTCGTCTCTATCTTTACGCACTATAAGTATCTGCTATCGTTTGTCATTGGCAGTTACAAAGAATTTTATTTTCTGCATAAAGTAAAATAAACCTAAGCTTAGTACGTATATCGTAACAAAACGGACCAGAACAAAAAGGCATACTTAGCTATAGCTTGAGACGCTGCAGCAAATCCTAAACTGTAGATTCCTCCGGAAGTCCCTCCCATGTCAGTTTCAGCCATCTCAGATAATTCCCATACAACGTTTGAAGGGTATTCCAATGACGCCGTCTTAATGAATGATAAAATCGCTGAAAAAAATAAAGAGCTTAGCTTTTGAATTATTTTAAATCCAACTTCAACTACAGTTTCCATTTTAATTGATCCAAATACCTTGCCCAAATTTCTTGAGCGTGATCCCACAGTCCCCATCTCCACATCCTGAATCCAGCCTGTTGAGTAGCTCCTCGTTACTCACCAACACTTCCGCACCCGCTCGCAAACTGCCTCGAAAGATCTCTTGTTCTTTCACTGACAAAGATGGGCCGACTACTGCCTGAAACAAGAATAACCGATATGACAGGATAAGAAAATGTCTTGAATAATTAATGATGTCTTTAGCAAACACAGTGTTGAGTTTGGGTTAACATCTTGTTCCATTTTAAATTCTAACAATTTGTACAATAAAAACAGTTATCTCCTGAACGATACTTTTCTATTTAAAGTTGGTTATGCTGCAGAAGTGTTGCAAACCAAAGTAATTGAATTCATCATCATTATCATCATGATCAACCCACTACAGGCTCACTACAGAGCACGGGTCTCCTCTCAATATGAGAAGGGTTTGGCCATAGTCCACCATGCTGGCCATGTGCGGATTGGCAGACTTCACACGCCTTTGAGAACATTATGGAGAACTCGCAGGCGTGCAGGTTTCCTCACGATGTTTTCCTTCACCGTTGAAGCAAGTGATATTTTAATTGTTTTTTTTAAACCGCATATAACTCCGAAAAGTTAGAGGTGCGTGCCCGGATTCGAACCGCCGACCTCTGATTAGGAGGCTGACGCCCTAACCACTGGGCTATCACCGCTTCACTTCATCAATTGAATTCATACCTATTAAAAGTTCTTAGAGAAGAATTATTGTGCTTTTAATTCCCTTAAATTATAAGATAGCTTTAGATGGTAAAGCCAACTTTAACATATACATAACTACCTTTCTCACGTCTCCCTGCAATAACGTTTCATCATCACCATGTTCTGCATCACCTTCTTTCACGGACATGACACCTCCGGTCCAGCCGATTGCTTCAGTGGGTGCATCAAGAAGTTGCAACCAAAGTTCGCCATGCTCTTTGTTTAGGTGTAGGATACAAATCTGAAAGCCTTGCATTTCTAAAGAGGTCTTTAGGTGGCCAGAAATCATTCGTTCAGTTTTTATTTGCTTTTGATCTGTGGATTAGAAAAATGTGTCTATGAATAAAAATTCCTGGAGAAAGGTGGGAGACTTCGTATATGGCGGGCGCGGTTTTTTCACGCTTTTCTTGAATTAATATTTGTTGGCTAATTTTGGAAGGGACTGGTGTTGGTTGTGTCGTGCACAGTTTTGGTGTCGTTTGTGTAGTGGCTAGTTTTCTGAATGGTTAACAGGTAATAATTTGGGAAAGGTGAGAGTGATCCGCGTCCGCAGAGTGCGAAGTTTCCCGCCATTTCTCCCTAACTTCTACATTGCTATAAACTTGACATTGGGTAATCTGTGTAAAGCCATAAAACTAAACAAAAAAAAATCCTTGAATCCAGTTTGTGTTGTGTATCAGATTTATTATCTTAGTCAGGAGCTACTCACAAAATTTGTGTAATAAATTCTTAATTAAAACCTTATGGTTCTTTATACAGGTATCTTCGATTTCGACTTGATAGATACTTCCTCTTATGTTTCCTTACTTGATCTTGCTTAGATTTAGCTGAAATAAAAAATATTTCAATTCAAACCTAAGTAATCCTTGATTTCCGCTGCAATAATGTTAATTTCCATGAGCGAAGTGCCTCCCATGTTGTTTATCATTACCGCTGCTCTGCTGCCGGCGCTGAGTTGAAGATACGAAATTATCTGAAAACAATCATGGAACTATCTACTACTAACTAATGTCTTGTGATTACTGTTCAGTCTTTCGATTCATACAAACTGATTGCCCACGTACTAAGCAGTTTGTACCTTCTCCACGTTATATACCTTGTCTAGAATTACTGCCACGATTTCTTTAGCTGTGCCCATTTTCAGTTTCTCGATACCCGCTTCACCATGAACCCCGGAGCCCAATTCCATCTCATCAGGTGCTATCTCAAATAGAGGCGGCTGTCCTGTTTTAAGAAAGAAATGTGATTGAAGAACTTTCGAAAACTGGTTTACAACACCGGTGGAATATTTATCACCTAAAACTTCTTAACGACAAGGAAGAGAGTGATTATAAAGCATTTATATTGAAAATGCTAATTACCTCAGCTAGAATTGATCGTATTAAAAGCACCGTATCAGACATGCGGTATTGGTACAGTACTTACGGGAGTAACTTGTATAAATTCTCTTACAAATTAAAAAAACAACTCTTGAAGCCTTCTTTTCAACTTAGGCCTAATTATTCTGGTTAAAGATGATAGTTTTTAAGATAACAATTGTTTTCACAAAGACAGTCAAACTGATTAAATATTCATAAACTGATTTAAATCAACTATTCCTAAACACTTATAAACAGAGTTCACTAGAAAAATATTTAAAAAAATCTTCTGAATTAAGATTGTCAAAGAAATGTCATTAAATCTTTAAACTACGAGTAGAACCTGGTAAAGAGCAAGCACTGAAGCATACTCCAAGTGTCCCCAAATTCTTCGTGATCTCTTTGATAGCAGTGTGCATTGAAGACAAATCGTATCCTTTGGCAGACATTGCACCAAGCATCTGAAAACAGTTTTTTTTTTGTATAAAGCATATTACCAGATTATCATATACTAGCTGTTGCCCGCGACTTCGTCCGCGTAGAATTGCTGATTTTACTTGAGATTGAGGTTACCCGTGCGGCCAATGCCCTGCTTGAGAAAGTAAGCTACAGGCAAATGTCAAATTGCCGATTTTCGAAAAATTGCAAAAAAATCTAACCTTATACTTACGCCCTAAAAGAAAATATTTCAAAATTTCAAGCTTGTAGACTTCATGATAAAAAAATAAGCAAAAACTATCATCCCCTATTTTACCACCCTTGACAGGTAATATTTAAAAAAAATGTGATGTACATGTTTTTTATTTATTATTATTAATCTTAATGCAAATTTTTGTGTCTCTAACTCTAAAAACAAAGAAATTTCATACAAACTTCCAACCCCCCTTTTACCCTCTTAGGGGTGGAATTTCCAAATATCCTTTCTTAGCTGTCATCTCTTAACTATCAACTACCTACTTGCTAAATTATAGCTTTATACGTACAATCGTTTTTGAGATCTCGTGTTTAATCAGTATGTAAGTATGTCAGTATGTGAGTATGTAAGTGACCTTTCGCTTTTATATATATAGATTACTGCAGAAAAAAAATTGATCTACCCACCTTGAAAAGGAAAACTTCACCACACATTCCTCTACCGCCTGTCTTATTATGGCTGGATGCAACGTCTTCGCCAACGAAGAATAGCTCCGTCTAAAAAACAATACGATTTGACTCTAGACTTTTAACATTTATCATCGTTTTGCATCCATTATTTATCAAGGATTTATTTCTCTGGATGTCTATAGTCCCCATAAGGATTTAGGGAAGTTCAAATTAAATACTTCCGGTGCTTCCAATCAGATTATCTACTCGTATAAGAGGCGTTTCAAGCCACATTTCAGGTACTGACTTACCTTGATACCTGCAATTTTAGCTTTTTCGGTTGCTTTTCCAAAATTTAATCTATCACCAGTGTAGTTTCCACAAAACACTAGAACGCCTCCTAAAAAATACAAATTCTTATAGATCCAGTATGGGTAAAGTTTTATTAATGTGCATTCCTCTCTTAGGAGTTGATTTCTGATCGAGTCAACGAATTGTGCGAAGTATCCAAAACTGGAAGTGGCAGATGCTCGTGAGGCGTACAACATCTGCCCTCAAAAACATTGCTTTGTGAAGACCACGACCACTCTGTCAAGAGTGTTACGATAAAGAAGATCCAAAACTGTATTGAGAGAGTCGTCTGCTTATTATAAAAGTATATGGATATGTCATGATCAACCCATTACCGGCTCATTACAGAGCACGGTTCTCCTCTCAATATGGGATATATATGGATATACTCTTATAATAATAATAGCAAGAGCCTAATATTACCTGAATTGTATTTGTAAAGCTGTGCAATCGCGTAAAGCACATTCGTGGTTGGAGGAGATGCGAAGACGCCACCAGCGACTGCTCCGGAGAGCATGCCCTCACCTATGAAACCTACGAATAAGGAACATAAATCAATCTGATGCTCGAATATACGAGTAATGTGTCATCATCATCATCGTCATGATCAACCCATTCTCGGCTCACTACAGAGCACGGGTCTCCTCTCAATATAAGAAGGGTGTGGCCATTGTCAACCCCGCTGGCCATGTGCGGATTGGCAGACTTCACACGCCTTAAAGAACATTATGGAGAACTCTCAGGCATGCAGGTTTCCTCACGATGTTTTCCTTCACCGTTGAAGCACGTGATATTTTGATTGCAAATAACTCCGAAAAGTTGTAGGTCCGGGTTAGAACTAGAAGTAAGAGGCTGATGTCCTAACCACTAGGCTATCACAGCTTCGTAATTTAATAAGTAAGTAAGTTATGCATACATTACATTAAATAGCATTAACGCAGTTTTTATCATATATTTGGTACGAGTATGTACCTACCTGCTGCAAAAGGCTCGTGTCCAGAGCCCCCTCCACTAAGTACCGCTACTCTTCCAGAGTCAGTCTGAAAAATTAAACAAAAAATTCTACGATAATAATTCCTATTAACATGTCGAAGCTGAACGAAAACTTAAGCACTCGTATTTCTGGGTTTGCCTTTAGGTACATAACATGGACAGCTGTATGCAATTGTAGACAAAGTACTGTCTTTGGCCATTGATAAATAAGAATTCGTCTTCAGTTTGAACTCTTGAATCTTAAAATGCAATTGGTATTTCTGCGGTGTATTAACCTATTTCATGCCGTAAAATCTGCTTCGGTAATTGAGGATGTCAGTTTAACTTGGTAAGACCATGAAATTCTGTTATGTATAGGTTAGTAGTTATTTCGGCCGGTCATCATGTAGTGTAACTCTTGATTCTTGCCAGAATAATATGAAATTAAAGAAATTTTGCCACAAAGACTACCTTTTTTGTTGTCCTCGGTCCTGCCGTTAGGCTGGATGCTACCGTTGGGCAGGACGGAGGTTAGGTAGGACTCTCCCCCCCCCCTTATCGTTGGGGTATACCCGAACAAAAAACCACCACGGCATGTCCCACTCGCTGGATTTGCTGAACGTTCGGGGAACCCCTCGTATAATTCCCGGAAAAACACTAAGACTACCCAGGTCCTAGATAGGATAACAAAGGATCGTGATTTAAAGCACCTTAAAGCAATCAATCGATGAAGCTTGGAAAGAACTGCTAACCCTTGACCCATTAGCGTAAGTGTTGGATAGGTGTTAGTCAGTCAGCTGGCGTAAATTAGGTTCATATGTAAGTTACTTTTTTTTTTTTTGTCGTTGTGTAAAAGCTTTATGGCTACCTCCGTACCCTTGGGCGGGAAGGAGGTTATGTTAGACTCCCACCCCCGAAGGGGGGTATACCCGAACTAAAAACCACCACGGCATGTCCCTCTCGCAGGTTTTACTGGACACCCGGCGGACCCGTTGTATACTTCCCGGGCGATATGTAAGTTACCTACCTTACTTCTTAAAGTGACCACCCGGTGTTTTGGGTGCAGGTGAAGATTGGGGTAAAGCGCCACCACTCCGCGCAGATTGTCGTCGACGCATGTCTCCGCCGAGTTTATGACTTTCTTCGTGATCGGCTTGCTGCATGCCATGTCGACGGCTATCTGAAAGAATAACAATTAACACATCATTTTCTGTTTCCTCTTATCTCTGAATACATCTCATCTCATAACTAAACTTAGTAGCCTAGTTCTTTTCATGATATGTTTTGCTTAATAGCTTCTTCTCATCATCATCGTCATGCAAGGGATACACTTCTGGTTATAGATGTTATACAGGAATTTCCACACGCCACGGTTTTTTAACCGTTGTCATCTTACCACTAGCTAGTGGGAAGTCTATTAACGACCAGAATTTCTGTGTGGTGGAACCACTCCACCACCATGTCTGTCGGTCATTCAAGGTATGTACCCAACCTTTCTTCTTCTACAGAACGCCTTTTCCATTTTGCCACGCACAGATGCTCTAAGAAGAATGTAGTAAGCATAGCATCCTTTCTAATCAAGCTTATAATAGTTCCTGCGTTTTGTAGCCATAAGGCATCTTTGGCAACACTTTGGTTTGAAGATTGCAGTCACATATATTGATACGAAAGAAAATGAAGAAAAGAACTTACACCAACTTTGAAATTACTAAACCACTACAACACAAACTTTAAGCAATAGATTTAAATTCGTGTTCAATATTGTTGAATGGAAACAAAAACAACCGCCAGAACAACGGGGTTGCGTGTTGTGTTATGAATAGATAAAGAATTTCTTATCACGTTACATAAGCCGCTAATTTTATCTCGCGAGTATAAAGTTTACGACCCCGGTGAAGATTATAGCCGGACAAGTACCTAATTGATAAATATGAATTTTAAATTCCCAACCATAACTTTTACCTACCTGCCCTTGAAACACAATATTAGACCGTATTTTTTAACATGAAGAGCATATCCATGTAAAAAAATAACATACTATTTTTAATAATTAAATTAAAAAATAGTATGTTATTTTTACGTCCTTTAGGTTAGTGGCTATTTAGTGGCTTTTCTAGATTTTAGTTATACAGCCTGATTATTCTAAATTAATTCTAATAATACCATATCCAAAGAGACCTATCGTTAAGATGGCAAGAATTCCGGTCACAGCAAATCATTTGCGGCTTTGACCGCAATACTCTTAAAGTCGAGAACAAAGAAGAATAAATGTAAAATTAGAAGAGATTAGAAATAAGCTATATTTTCCATAAAACCATCAGAATTCTGAATAGGCATTTTCACTGGTAATTATACGTTACAAAATTAATTGTTTAAATATGCAGGTACTTACGTCATTTCTTATTACTTCTCATTATTTGTCCTATTAACACAATCAAGCGCTTATATATTTATTGTAGGAATCTAACCTTTGCCAATGAATATAATTATGAAATGAAACGAACATAGCCGTTTACTAGAGCTCCACAATAGGTGCATGTCGTTTGCTAAGAATCTAAATAAACACAACGCAGTATAGGTACCGACTACAGTACCAAAGAAGAATGCATCAAGAGACGGCGTAGGTATAAATTATTAGCTGACACTTTCTTATAACTAGAGACATCTATTAGAAATACTTTGAACTAGGTTGTAGCCGTGTAAAACTGCGCCTAGGAGTACTGCAGTTCATAGAATAATTCACCATTCATCGTTCAGATTAGCAACGACGCAGTTAGCTTTAAGGCAGGTTTTCTTAGGATTTTTAAATGAAGAATTTTTTGACGACCTCCGTGGCGCAGCGCGTGCGCTGTTGCATTTTAAAGTTAGAGGTCCGATTCCCGGCTCGAGTCTGGTCTGGTGGGAGGCTTCGGCCGTGGCTAGTTACCACCATACCGACAAAGACGTGTCGCCAAGCGATTTAGCGTTCCGGCACGATGTCGCGTAGAAACCAATTAGGAGTGTGGGTTTACCATGCCCCTAATAGGTTAGCCCGCTACCAGCTAAGACAGCATCATCACTTACCATCAGGTGAGATTGCCGTCAAGGGCTTACTTGTAGTGGATAAAAAAAAAAGAATAAATAAACAGGTAGGGAGAAGAGTCGTCGGAATTCAAACTCACTAGTAATGCCTTAACCCATTAGTTTACCATACCTACTACCTTATTCTTAAGTACTCACGAAAATATTTTTGACTTTACTGTGTACTATACTTCGGATTCCAAGTTTTTCGGCGTAAAGGTAATCCCAAAATAAGGTTAGAAAATTATTCTTTTAATTTTTTTTTATCACAAAATATTGCAATAGAAAGCCCTGCAGCGTGACAGCGGACTTAAGGATGATCTCATAATTAGAGACATTTTCATTGGAGTACACATATCCTTCATATATATGTCAATGTATTATACGTTCTTTGGTAATAAAACATTCATTATTCAATAGACTATTTATAACTACTACGTAGCGTATATTCAAAAATAGCTCTTAAACTTATAAAATTTTAGAACTCAATATAACATTGACTCGGCGTTTAGTTAAACCGTTCTATTTAACTACAAGGAAGATCTAGATTTACTAGTTTATATTTGTACCAACATCGTTTGCAAGTAGTCATTTCCACTAGTTTATATTTGTACCAACGTCGTCGTTTGTAAGTAGTCGTTTAATATCTGATCTTGGGTTCTAGGTTTTATTGAGGTTATCCAATAAAAGCCGTATAGCCTTACCAGTGTAGATATTTTCAATCCCCTTTTATGTCTTGTAAGAAAGGCTAAGCTTTTTCTGTAAGAAGACTTCATTTTAATTAAAAAAAAAACTGCATTTTTAAAACATTGGTCGAACTGTGAGTCGAACCCGTCATACGAGAAATACCCTGTAGCTTTATGATACTGATGAAAAACACGTGTATAGTTCATAACCTTGAGTATGAATTGTTGCTCTTTTTTTTTTACATGGTCTAAATGGTCTCCCCCGACCTAAGCGCTCCTCTCCGAAAGAGGAAGCCAAAACATATCCTTCACGACCGTGACGATCAGATGACTACTGACAACATACTCGTACCACCTACCACACAATCATACGCTAAACACCGCCGGCGAAGACGAGGTCCCCGCTATCTTACGTCATCCGGTGGGCTCCATCCACGGCCTCGGAGACGTACGGACCACTCACCGTCCGACCCCCCTGTTATCCCAATCATCGCCTAAGCCGAGGTTCGGCCTCACAGGAGGCGCCTTTAGGCAGACGTTCCCTTAGTTTCTTCAAGCCCTAGGGCTCATTATTTCTTCTGGCAGAGCTTCTCTCCGAAGCTCGCCAAACAGCCGGGTTACGCTGTCGCAACCAATAGGGTTAAGACAGCGAAAAAAAAAAATACGTTGCTCTAACTTGGTCTTTATCTTAAATAGTTTTAAGTGACAATGTAAGATGGTGATAACCGAAAGAGTACCCGGCTAAATATGTTGTGATATTCTGCGGACACCAGGGCACGTTGGAATCCTCATAGCTTACTGATACTGAGTAAAAAACATTTAAGAGTTCTCTATAAGTCCGCCAATCCGCACACGACCAGCGTGGTGGACTATGGCCAAACCTTCTTATGTTGAGAGGAGACCCGTGCTCTGTAGTGAGCCGGCAATGGGTCGATCATGATGATGATGATATTTAGTCTAGCTCCCAATGACGTTGCCTAGTAAATGCCTATTCATTATTATTTAAAGACACACAAGTGCTGGGGGAAAACGGGATCCGGAAGGGATTCCAAAGGGTACGTCTTTGTCGGTAGGGTGGTAATAGCCACGAAACCGAAGCCAGAACCAGACCATATATTACTGAGTAAAAAACATTTTCATATATTATTATGTTTTACTTAACAACAATACATTACTGTTACATAAATAACTTACTTCTAAAAATAACATTATAAATTTATGTAAAACGGGCTGTTTTTAGGGATACAAAATTTTGATCACAGTTAATACAGCTTTTTAAGGCGTTCGACATCTGTGAACGTATTTGAACTTCAGTTAAAAAAAGGATGAGATGATCGTGATTGAGTGAACTGTGAACATTACTATAACATAAAGTTATTACCTGTTAGCCTAGTGGTTTGGACGTCAGCCTTCTAATCAGAGGTCGGGGGTTTGAACCTCTACCACTCCCCTATAACTTTTCAGAGTTATGTACGCATATTTGGGCACTTATAAACACAGATGTAATATTTAAAACATAAACTAAAATCTGTGATAGCCTCGTGTTTAGGGCGTCAGCCTTCTAATCAGAGGTCGGCGGTTCGAACCCGGGCACTCACCTATAACTTTTCAGAGTTATGTGCGTTTTTAAGCAATTAAAATATCACTTGCTTCAACGTTAAAGGAAAACATCGAACCACTTTACGTTGTGATAAATGAGGCAAGGGAGGGTCTAAAATCTCAAAAAATTGCGTTACGTAATATATGAATGTTCCCTTAGTGATCGAACAGTTAAAATGAACACTTCGTTGCCGATAGGGTATGATAGCTAAACTGCCGGCATGTCACTTGAATAAATGGGTACGTATTAAAATTGTATCGTAAAGTTTCTAGAAACTCCTTGGAACTGAGTAACGCCGCCGCCAACAAGGCTCCGCGCGGCGCCGTGGTACACTACGCGGTACGGCACGGCGATGACGTCATCAGGCACGTGCCATTCTATGGTCACCCGGCTCGCGGTGTTCGAGTCGCCCTCCCGCTCCCAGTGAAACCTGGCAAATGAAAACTTTTACATTAAACGCTGGCACGTTCGTGAAACTCTGAAGAATTTGATTCCCTTCCGTCCAATTTATAACGAAACAAAAATATATATCATTTTGAAATAAAATTTCAGTTGTGGGGCACGCTTGTGCTCATATGCGTATTCGTATAAGCGATTTCAATGACATAGGTCGGTGGTTCATAATTGCCTTTAGCCAGTGTTTTTTTTTTCAAACGTCAAGACGGCAATCTCACCTGATGGTTAGTGATGATGCAGTCTAAGATGGTAGCGGGCTAACCTGTTAGGGTTATGGTAAACCCATTCTCCCAATTGGTTTCTACACGACATCGTGGAATGCTAAATCGCTTGGCGACACGTCTTTTTGTCGGTAGGGTGGGTAACTAGCCTCGGACGAAGCCTCCCACCAGAGCAGACTCGAACCGGGAATCGAACCCAGGACCTCTAAATTTATAATGTGACAGCGCGCACTGCGCCACAGAGGTTATCAAGTCAATGCTTAGAACATTCACCTTGTTCTACCGCCATTGTATATTCCAAGTACCGCTGGTTATATTCGCTACACAGTAGAAAGATGTCACTCACTTGGTATCCCAGTCAGCATCTGTGGCCACGGGTACCCATTGACCAAGTTCTAGTCTTTCAACTACTACGTAACTGGACTCCTGGCGAAGGTCGTTTCTGGGATTAGCTCCAATCTGACGAAAAAAAAGCCATGGTAGTAATTTTCGTGTGGTTTGTTTTTTGGTGTGGCAACACTCGGGTTGACAGCTGTTTAAACTTGTCCCTATTTTAATTTCATCATGGTCAACCCATTACCGGCTCACTACAGAGCACGGGTCTCCTCTCAAAATGAGAAGTATTTGGCCATAGTCCACCACGCTGGCCATGTGCAGATTGGCAGACTTCTCACGCCTTTGAGAACATTATGGAGAACTCTCCGGCGTGCAGGTTTCCTCACGATGTTTTCCTTCACCGTTGAAGCAAGTGATATTTTAATTGTTTAAAAACGCACATAACTCCGAAAAGATAGAGGTGCGTGCCCGGATTCGAACCGCCGACCTCTGATTAGGAGGCTGACGCCCTAACCACTAGGCTATCACAGATTTTAGTTTATGTTTTAAATATTACATCTGTGTTTATAAGTCCAAATCCCATAATAGCTAATTATAAGTATTAATACGTATTTGGCGGGCGCGGTTTTTTCACACTTTTCTTGAAATTGGCTAATTTTGAAAAGGATTGGCGTTGGTTGTGTTGTGGACTTTATAGATTTGGTGTCATTTGTTTAGTGGCTAATTTTTTGAATGGTTTACATGTATTAATTTGGGAAAGGTTTGAGGGAGCCGCGCCCACCGTGCGAAGTTTTCCGGCATTTTTCCCTAACTTCAATTCTCCATTGCTATAAACTTGACATTGGCTAATCTGTGTAAAGCCATAAAAAGAGAAAAAGAGTTAGTACAAATTGAATTTTACATTAGTGTTTAGTTTATTTTCTAATGGGTTAGTAGTTGTATCTAAGTTGTCATGGTTAATACTATTGAAATTATTTTTCGCACGCCATTGGCCATGGTTTCATTCTCAGATACCATTACCTAGATCTTCACGTCTTGAGTCTATCGTTATACTCACAAAAACAACTGTAACAGTATCTCCTCTTCTAACTACTTCTGGTGGTTGTTCTATAACATCTCCAAAGTTTCTTCCTAATGGTGATGTGTCCACCACTACCGGCATGATGAGGGTGATGGTACTATTCACGTGGTCTTCTGGCTCAGGACCCGGTGGGACGTTTGTGCCCTGGAAATTTAGTCTTCGTAACTCCCTAATACTGAAATTATTTCAGCGCAAAGCTCACACATCTGTCTAAGAAACTGTTTAAAGCATAATAGCCGATCGCACGAATTCCTTAACATAAATACGTTTTTTTTTTGTTATTTGTTGTTAGTTAATTCAGAAATTTGGCATATATATTATTAGCGCCCTATTAGCGTCGACTAGAGTTATTATGCATGTTGTAGTTACCTCTAAGTTAATTTATATTTATATCCTAGCACTATAAGGTTATGAAAATGTCTGTATTTTTACATATAATTCTGTTGGGGGCGCTTCGAATAAATAAATATATCTTACACATTTTCTGTCTTTGACTATCTCACAACGGATTTTTGTTGAAACATTAAAGCTTACTTTCGAAACACAGTCAGATAAAATAATCAGAGAAAAAGCCGGCCGGTTGAATACTATGAACAACTTCTAATAAAGAATAAGATGGCCGCATCAACTTTTGACTACAGACCGTTTGGTCAATTCAGTGATACGTCTACTGATTTTATTATACACAACTAAATCCAAGCACTCCCTAAAGTTGATTTATTACATATCATCATCATTATCAACTCATTACCGAATAGGCATAGACCTCTCCTACAAACCGCGGATGGTAGACTTTGAAAACATTATGAACTCTCTGGTTTGCAAGTTTCCTACTGTTTTCTTTCGTCATTAAAGCAAATTATAATTATATAAGAGTAAATGCCGTAAAAATAAACACATAAATTGTACAATGAGTTAAACGGATACCAACGTTGATAGCAGCGACGGTGAAATCGTTAAATTTGTTCAGAAATATGTCCAAAGTGTGCGGGCCGTAAATCGTGGAGGCAGCCTCATAGCGCTGTATCTGAAAACCAAAATCAGCTTAAACCTTCGATTTCGATGAAAATAAACATTTCTTTTTTCGGACTGTCTATTAGCTGTACTAACCCTATTGGTTGCTACAGCGTAACCGGGCTGTTTGGCGAGCTTCGGAAAGAAGCTCTGCCAAAAGAAATTTTAAGCCCTAGGGCTCGAATAAACTAAGGGAACGTCTGCCTAAAGGCGCCTCCTTTGAGGCCGAACCTCGACTTAGGCGACGTTTGGGAAAACGGGGGGGTCGGACGGTAAAATTAACAGCGCATATTCTTAGATACTAACAGTCAAATGCGATACCGCGAATTCGTTACTGGGTAGGCTGTTAGATCATAAGAAGTTGGTACACAGCTGTGAGTAGGGGCACGTGGGGGTTTCAGTCAGAGTCAAAAAAAGAGGTTGCTAGCGATATAATGCCATCTTGTTTGCACGGGCAATGACCTCGTATATCTAGCGCTTGAAACACATTAGCGAGCTACGCACACAGGTTTGTCTCAGCGCTCGTAGCGAGTATATCAAAATGAAATACCCGCATTTCATCTAAAATAAACTTGTGTTGCACGCTACTAGACTACAAAGAATTAGAAATACATTCAAAGGTAATTGTTTACAATTTTATAACAAACTAGCTGACTCCCGCGACTTCGTCTGCGTTGAGTAAGCGTGTGTGAAAGTGTGTTTGTTTGTCTCCCAACCACGAACCAATTACACCTTGTGTCCGAAAAAACCCAAATATCTTACGGAATACCCTATTTTTTTTCCAAAATAAAATTTAGCCTATGTTACTCGTGGATAATGTAGCCTTCGAATGGTGAAAGAATTTTTAAAAACTGTCCAGTAGTTTTTGAGCCTATTCATTACAACCAAACAAACAAAGTTTTCCTCTTTATAATATTAGTGTAGATTACCAAATGAAAATAAAACGTAAGCTTGTAGAAAAGTTCTACTATAGTGTAAAGGATTATGTAAATGATAAAGAAGCATGGGTATGAAATATTGCTCTAATGAGATAGCTCTTTACATAATTTTAAGTGGCATGTGAGATGGTGATAACAAAAAGAAAAGTGGGCTTCTTCTTAGACCGGAGCGCGTTTGGAACCCTCATAGCTTTAGTTTTAAGTTTACGAATGTAGTTATCACCATCAAATCACAACTATGTAAATTATTGACGCGTCAAAAGTGCCTTTTAAAGGACTATTTGAATTAATACGATATGCCATCTGGCATTCGAGTCATAAGGTACTTGATGTATCTATTGTTTTTGTGATTAAAAACTTGGACCATCTTAATAAATAGAAGCACATTTGAATTTTAAGCGCGTGGCCAAAAAATTATAAAATATGATTTCTTCCCCATTACAGATTATTCCAGAAATAAGTTAAATTAAGTAAACGGATTGCATTCAAGATTTGTTGGGCTAAAAGCCCTAACACTTGGTGGAGAAAATGGTTAATCGTGTCTTAAAGCTATACTTTATTGAGAATTTACCCAGCATCCTAAAATACTTTCCAAAATTTGGACAGCTGCTGATGTTTACAATATGAATTTACATATTACTCGTACATACCTGATACTCTTCAAACGTGGTCACATAATGAATGTACTCATTGGTGAGAGCCGACACTGCGACCCGGGGTTCAAACCCGCGTTGCTTCATCACTTCACCTACCACGTCCTTCATGCGCCGGCCCGCCATCGTTGTGGGCTCACCTGGCACACCCAATATCGTGAAACCTCCCAGCCAAATAAGGGATATCGAAGCTATGCGAGGGTGCCAGGGCAGCGGAAAGTTTGCCTGGAAGCATTTAATTCAAGGTTATGTTGGGCTACTTACATAAGGGGGCGTCCATAAATAACGTGAGGTGTTTTTTTTAATTTTCTGCCCCTCCCTCCCCCCCTGGTGAGATGTCGTGAGATTTTATTCAACCCCCTCCCCCAACCCCCAATCTCACGTGAGATTTTTCAAAATGTGAGTTTCTTACGTAATACAAATATGGTGGTTTGACAGTCAGTAAATGTATAACGTCGAAGTATGAATGAAATTATTTTCTTTCGAACGAATTAGTAAATGATCTTAATCGTATTACGATTACGCTTAAGATTAAATCTTAAGCATGTACAATCTGGATTAAATGGACCAAAATAGTATATTTTTTTTTTGTTTCAATCAGAAAAAAAATTTGCGTGATATTTGCCGAGACCCCCCCTCTCTCCAACGTAAGATTAGATGAGATTTGACTCGACCCCCTCCCCCCCTTAAACACCTCACGTAATTTATGGACGCCCCCTAAATACAATAAAAATACAATAAGTAAATTAATGACGCGTCAAAAGTGCCTTTTTTAGGACTATTTGAATAAAGATTATTTTGAATTAGAATTTTGAATTTATACAGTTAAGCTTATTATTGCAGTTTGTTTCCAACTTTAAAAAGTCTTTGTTATAGTCAATTTATGATAAGTATAATAATATGTTGAACAACGGAATTGAAAATGCCTTTGAATTAGAAGTTTTCTCTTTCTAATATCTACCTATCTTTATTATGGTATAATCAATTCAAGAATAACCAAGAAGCTAATGTCACATGAATTTGACGACCTCCGTGGCGCAGTGCGTGCGCTGTCACTTTATAAAGTTTGAGGTCCTGGGTTCGATTCCTGGCTCGAATCTTGTCTGGTGGGAGGTTTCGGCCGTGGCCAGTTACTACCCAACCAATAAAGACGTGTCGCCAAGCGATTTAGCGTTCCGGCACGATGTCGCGTAGAAACCAATTAGGAGCGTAGGTTTATCATCTAGGTTACCATCCTAGACAGTGTCATCACTACCACCAGGTGAGATTGCCGTCAAGGGCTTACTTGTAGTATATAAAAAAAAACTTGAGAGGTGTCGACGAAGTTCCTTTCGATTAATTAGTGAAGGAATTGTAATAAAATTTTATTTTATTTAAGTTATAATAATATTTTTTTTTATTATTAACAAATATAATGTTATATAAACTTAATCAGTAGGCTCAATTTTGTACTCCATCAGCAATATCCGGAACTTGTGCAGAAACACTGTCAGGATTCATTATTTATTATTTACAAAAAACCTGTATACACTCAACAAAAATAATCGTCGCGACACCACACTGTTCAATGCGAAATAGAAATGAAAATATCTGGCTTGCTTTCTATAAGAGAGAGAGAGACAGACAGAGAAACATGCGACGCCGCACAGCTTACAATAACAAAAAGTGTCGTGACAACTTTTCGTAAGATTTTTTTCCGTCTAGTTTCACAACGCGAGATAAGGAACTTTGTTCCAAAAAGAATTATCTCTGAGACTCGAGAGGGATGTCTCACAACATGACTGCATTGGAGATGTTCGAACTAGAATGAATAAATTGTCTCACCCTTCCGGTGGCAAGTAAGATTGGCTTTGGAGCGTGGCACAGAATATCTTCGGGTGTAGGTAAAGCTACGATTCCCGCGATCGAGTCCAGCAGAGGGTTGCCGTGAATTGTTCCCTGGAAGAAATAGTGCTAGTGCTAGTAACTCAGTCACAGATGTGCACAATGTTTTGAGGGTTTGCAGACATTTGACAAAATTCATATAAACTCTACTCTAATATGGATCTTTAGGCAGGTAGTGTGAAGTGTGCTATGTGTCCACTTGTGAAGCGCTGATAGCCTACTGGTCAGGGCGTCAACCTCCTAATCAGAGGTCGGCGGTTCGAATCCGGGCACGCACCTATAACTATTCGGAGTTATGTGCATTATTAAAAATTAAAAATATCACTTGCTTCGACGGTGAAAGAAAACATCGTGAGGAAACCTGCACGCCTGAGAGTTCTCCATAATGTTCTCAAAGGCGTGTGAAGTCTGCCAATCCGCGCGTGGCCAGCATGGTGGACTAGGGCCAAACCCTTCTCATATTGAGAGGAGACCCGTGCTCTGTAGTGAGCCGGCAATGGGTTGTTCATGATAATGTGTCCAAATACGTTTACCACCAACACCAAGCCGACAAAGATTTTCCACGATATTTTCATCTCCCAGGCTCCTGGGGTATGCATTTTTTTTTTCGGACTGTCTATTAGCTGTGCTAACCCTATTGGTTGCCACAGCCTAGCGTTTATGCGTATGTATATGAAAGGCACACCACTAACTGGTGTATCATGTGAATGACTGATTGATATACGAATACCAACTAATAAACCATTGAACGAATAAGGAATTTGCTATTAAAATGCAGGTGTCCCTAAGAAAGGAATTTTGGAAATTCAAACCCTGCTCCTTAGGGTCCAATATAGGGAGGTTTGATGTTCTTATGAAAGAACGTTGATAACCAAACTTAACGTGATCAATGCAGCAGCAAAAGTTTTTGAAAGCTGGAAGAGAAAGATGATCCAGAGCATAAATTAGCATCATCCCGTAAATTTTGAAAAGAGTATATAGATATGTTGTAATTTATATATATTATGCTCTAATGAAGAAGAAAAATAAAATTATATATCTTAATCATCATCATCATCGTGATGGCATCATCATCATCATTACCGGCTCACTACAAAGCACGGGTCTCCTCTCAATATGAGAAGGGTTCGGCCATAGTCCACCACGCTGGTTATGTGCGGATTGGCAGACTTCACACGCCTTTGAGAACATTATGGAGAACTCTCCGGCGTGCAAGTTTC
Source organism: Lasiommata megera (assembly GCA_928268935.1). Taxonomy (NCBI): domain Eukaryota; kingdom Metazoa; phylum Arthropoda; class Insecta; order Lepidoptera; family Nymphalidae; genus Lasiommata; species Lasiommata megera. The sequence continues at coordinate 16,772,670 of OV743315.1, read as the reverse complement.
TTCACGATGTTTTCCTTTACCGTTGAAGCAAGTGATATTTTAATTTTTTTTACACGCACATTTCTCCGAAAAGTTAGAGGTGCGTGCCCTGATTTTAACCGCCGACCTCTGATTAGGAGGCTGACGCCCTAACCGCTAGGCTATCACCGCTTCTCTAGGCTATCACCGCTTCTCTAGGCTATCACCGCGTGATAGCCTACAGGCTATCACCGCTTCTTAATCATAGTTGAGTAGACTGAACTGCACTTATGCACTCGTATTTGTTTTATTTCTAAATACCCACACACAATTTGTGAGAGAATCAAACTGCACAAAGATACTTCCTGATGTCTATGTCTTTACACATACCTGAGTAATGTTCAGAACATTAGCTCCATCGATGGTTCCTGAAGCAAAACTATAGCCCATAGCTGGCACGCATCCTGTCACCGTTTCGCTCTATAATAATATTAATAAATTTAACTTCAAATCAAATAAATTGAAATAAAATATATTTAATCAAAAAATTCACGAACCGCATTAAATTCACGAAGCAAAGGATCGTATCTCGGCACGGCCTGTTCGGGTAAATCGACAAACTGATGCAAGACTGCAATTTCACCCTCCAACTCATCGCCAGGTTTTTGAAGAGCTTCCTGCAAATAAACCACAGCAAATCAAAATATTTTAAGTCGACAAAACTGTACTCTTTATCTCAGTCAGCTTATACTTAAATTAATAAGCTCATGACTTTTCATCTGGTGGGAGGCTTCGGCCGTGGCTAGTTACCACCCTACCGACAAAGACGTGTCGCAAAGCGATGTAGCGTAGCGTCGTTCCGGTACGATGTCGCGTAGAAACCAATTAGGAGTATGGGTTTACCATACTTCTAACAGTTTAGCCCGCTACCATCCTAGATATCATCACTTACCACCAGGTGAGATAACCGTCAAGGGTTAACTTGTAGTGTATAAAAAATAAATAAAAAAATACTTCTGCTGTAAATCTACATTCTGCTATAAATTACTCACCATAGCCCCTTGATACACTCTCTCTCCAATGATTCTGGTACTCTCAAACATATCATTCCCAGGACCCTGAGCGAAGCATCGCTCCAGGAGTGCACACAAAAGGAACTGATTGTCGCACTCGTTGCCGGAGAATTCGCAGCGAGCGCCTCGCAAATTTGGCGATATGTCACCCAGGACAGATGAGAAGAAACCTGCTACCACCGTTGGCTGAAACAGTAGTGATAGATAATAATCTAGCTCATTAAAAACTTGGAGAATGTTTCGGTTAAAGGAAAAGTGATCCAGACATATGAACTTTTAGAGAAAGATGAGATTTTAACGCACCCAAACCTTGATATGAAACTATTCAACCAGAACAGAATAAGCCTCGTTTGCATTTCTAGTTAAGACAACATAATAGAAGCTGTGAAAGCCTAGTGGTTACGCCGTCAGTCTCCTTATCAGAGGTCGGCGGTTCGAATCCGGGCACGCACCTCTAACTTTTCGGAGTTATGTGGGTTTTTTAAAAAACAACCAAGATATCACTTGCTTCAACGGTCAAGGAAAACATCGTGAGGAAACCTGCACACCTGAGAGTTCACCGTAATGTTCTGAAAGGCGAGTGAAGTCTGCCCATCTGCACATGTTTAGCGTGATGGACTATGGCCAAATCCTTCTCATATTGAGAGGAGATCCGTGCTCTGTAGTGAACCGGCAATGGGTTGATCATGATGAATAGAAAGCATATAAACATCAGTTGTTTACGCAAAAATGTAGTTGTACTAACTGGTCTTAGAGTTTAAATATTGATAAGTTATAATAGCATTCCGTTAATAACCTACATGTCCACAAAACGTAACCTACTGGTCAGTTTTCGGAATTCTTCAAATCCAAACCATTGCGGAAGTTTCCTTTTGTTTAGGAGTTATGCGAAAAGAAGATTCTAATGATCTACTTTAATAGATCATTATTATACCTGCTTCGAATTTCTTAACTACCTCCAAGGCTAGCCACACTAGGTATTTTCTAGGTGTTTCACGTCGTTGATCACATGAATGATATCCATTAAGCTTCTAGGTAATTTGAGTAATGAAATATTTAATTTTAGCTAAACTGCGGCATGGTAATATCATATTATGTATACAGTATTTAAATATACAAACGGACGAAACGCGAGCTATGCCTACGCGCCTCGATCTCGACGTGCGCTCGGCACGCAGACATTCGCATTCATTCGAACGGACGGTGTTTTGTTTTATTTAACAATAACCACGCGATTTTATCACTAAAAATAAGTCAAGTACATATTTAATATAACGCGTAGGATATATTGTGCTGTTTTTGGTTGCATTAATAATAGTTGTTTATTGTACTGTTTGTATGAATAAGAATAGAAAAAAAAAAGACGGGTTGCACTCCGGGAGTGCCGGCAGAAGTGAAAACTTGATTATTAACGTTGAGCATGTTTGATATTTTGGAATGGTTAGGGAATAATTTTGCACCAATTGCTTTATCAGTATAAAAGTACTATCATTTATGTGGTAGAATACAATATTCATTTATTGCGCTATCGTACACAAACATGACAATTTATATTATATTAAAAATTTAACACTTTAAAACTATTACAAATTAAATCAAATTACATTTGCAAATCATCTAATTGCTTTTGGAACAATTCTTCTACATTTTTGTCATTTTCCTTTAAACCTTTTGTACGTTGATAATATGCTCTTTGATTCTCACAATGTCTTTTTCTTTTTTTTCTTCTATTTCCTCCTTCGAATCTTTTTTCTTCAAATCTTTTTTACGCTGACGCCAGCCTTTTGGTATTCTCGATTCCGTTCTTTTTTTTTTCTTTTCTTTCTCTGAAAAACGGAGATTATTTATTATCATTTTATTTCATTTATTTTCATTCGAAATTATTTGTTTGGTAAACCAACACCGCACATGTGCTTATTGTGATGTTATAAAAATATAGGTTAATGCTATAAAATATAAACATATTACAAATATTACATTTATACTATGTAAGTTCATATGTATCTAAAGGGTGTAAAAAGACCCTTAACGAAAACGAAAACCACATATTCTGCCCATCATTGGGATCATTTTTTTCTTCTAGACAATACCTGGGAAACCACAGGTTCTGGAGATATTGAAGGTCAAAGTGTCCATTTTTTTTTCAACTTTTTTGCAAAATCGAATTCTAAGCGTTAACACAACGCGCGGCGCGGCTCGAGCCGGTCGGGTGTGTGTGTGCAGTGTGCCGTGTCCGTGTACTCGTGTAGGCACAACGCACACATTCGAACAGCCGGTTGCGCGCAAACCATTACCCGCTACAAAAATCTGATTATTTTTAAAGTCCAAAAAAAAATTCCGTTTCCCAGCAATTATTTTTGCGCAGTGTTACTTAGTTTCATGTACAGAATGCTTGGTTGACGGCTTCGTGAAGGGTCTGTTTACACCCGTTAAGCAGTACGATAGACTCGATCGAAACCTAACCTTAATTATAAAATTATATTAATTAAAAATTAAAACTTATTAAATTTTCATCTAGTATATTTATAAAGTACTCACTCATTTTCTTTCGCTATTTCTTCATCACTTTTATCATTAATAGATGCACTTTGTTTAATTTCCATATTTTAAGCACTTTACATTCACGAATTTTACGAATACACAACAATGTGATCACTACACAGACGGTCGAGCCATCAGCTGTCACCATCCATGGATGCGCGTGGCACGCTGTAACATTTATTTTATTTTTATTTTTATTTTTATTGGATCATTAAACTAGTCACTATCTAAAAACAACAAAAAACATTTCAGAAGAACAGACACCAGATAGTGGCCTTCTAGAAATGACCACAGCATGCACAACCTTAAAATTAACCTTACAACTAAATAATTCAATTTATACCTAAAGCAAGTAAGACTATTACAGCATTAAAATGCTGTAATAGATAGTCTTACTTGCTTTTTAAAAGAGGCTACAGAACTGCAGGAGATGTCGCAGATATTCCTGTGATCATTCAGCATTGAGCATATTCTATAGATAGGCGCATGCTGACCTGCCTTGGTTCGACAAAACGGTAAATGAAACGGTTTTCGATTCCGGAGGCGACTACCCTTACGCGGCACACTAAACCTCAGACGCTCCAGGATTTCCGGTGAATCAGTGTATCCATTAATGATTTTGTAGAAAAAAACCATGTCTAACATTTTACGTCTGTTCTTTAGTGACATAAGATTATAGGATAGTAACCGAGAATCATACGAGACCAAGTCACTTAATCTGAACTGACGGTGACTCATCGTTCTTGCGCACAAAAATACGGCCTCCTCGAACCCATACGTATCTATAGTGTTTTTCCTGTGCGGCAAGCCTAGTTGATGCATGCAGACGTTTGTTAGTTGGGGACAAGTGCTCTGCGACATAAACCTGCTGCTTAGTACCGGCAATCCCTAGGTGAGAAGTGTTGAGTTTGTCAGCTGCATGTTTTTTATTAAAGATTCTCACAGCCGCTAAAAAGTTATCTCGCTTAAGTGGGCTAGATAGTTTAAAAATGATACTGCGTGGGCGTTTGGATTCGGTATTCATTTTTGCAACTCTATGAAAGTTTACTATATCAGTGGGTCTAAGCTGAAAATTAACCACCTTGGCCAATTGAGAAATCAATGTTAGCAGATTTTCTGATCGATGCTCGGGAACACATTGAATTTCTAAGTTGCTGTCACGAGACTGTTGCTCCATCTGAGATATTTTAAATTCAAATTCAGTCGACTGAGATCGTAGTTCCAAGTTCTCAATTTCCAGTTTAGATATTCTGGCAGACAAGTCCTTATTTAAAGTATTCTGTTCGTCGTGACAGTCAGACAAAAATTTAAGAGATTTGATAGCCTCATTTAGCTCATCCTGTATAGTAGTAAATTTTTTTATAACTCCGGTAACTTCTTGTTGTAATTTCATTATGGCTATGTTAAAATTACCCAAGGTAGATTGCTGGTTTTCAAGCTTTTGATTTATCTCCGTTCGAAAACTACGTATTTCGCTCAAAAGACAATCAAGGGACATGTCTACTAATGTAGGTGAGCTATTAACGTCCGCACGCTGCACATTTTTCCTTTTATTGGATATTGGAGTATTAATATTATCTGCCTTAGGACGCTTGGCAATACACGTTGGGCATATCCACTTAGACCGATGGGTTGAAGTCTCACCATAATTAACACAATCTGAATGATATACGAGTAAACAATCGATGCTTGAGCACTTCACGCGTTTTTGAGTGACAGAAATGCTGGAGTTACAGGCACCGCAATTCATATTTATATTATGTGGATATTTATGACAACCGTTTTGACTTTTTCGTTTTGACACCACTCCGATGCTCAAGTTAAACAAGTTTTAATAGAAGAAAACCATAGTGATCTCTTGAAATATTACATTACACGATTCTCCTATCACTTAATAATACAAAAACTATGACTCTTTAACAGTACTGCAGGTAAAAACGATACTTTTTGAATTATAAAGCGTAGCGCGTTAGTAGCGTGTAGGTTGACGTTCGTTGCCATGGAAATAAACATACACGAACATTCGCGCAAGCGCCCTGCGCTGCCTAAACGAAACAGTAGGCCCAGGCATACATTTTCGCCGCGCCGTAGAGAGGGGATAGCTGTCTACTCTCCATCCGTCTTACGCTTTTTCGATCAGGTCACGTGTCCTGACGCGAGTTTAAGATTTTATACCCATTACAGAAAAAGTGCTCAACGCCGCTAAAGAAGTTTTCACTTCAAAAATCCGTCTGTCTGTCACTGGATAGTTGAAATTTGGAAAAAAAGTAGGCAGATGTAATTAAAATGCTGGAGGCGGGCAGCCCTATCGCATGTTTACGTACCACGCGGCTGTAGGTATTTACTGTGAAGATACGGCCGAGTTACAATACTGTATATATAATATTACCATGACTGCGGCTTCCTCTCGTCGATTGATCTGTTCAATTTGGTTTAAATTCCATAAATGCAGAAGAGTATAAGATCATAATTACGGTCGCACGGGTTATGGCAATGGTACGAACGGTACGAACTCGTACGAACCTTGCCAGCTGGTCTTCCGGGATTGAGGGCCTTTTCCATGCGATAAGCCGCGTATCCCAAGTTATCGGATGATATAAGATGGTTCGTCATGTTCATACTCGTGGTATGTACGGCGAACCAAGTCATCACCCCGTGTAGGCTTCCATCTGCTTTAACAATGCGGACTTGGGTTAATTCGTCGTCGAAGTTTCTGTCGAACCTGCGGGAATAATGAATGAATCAATGAATGAAATGAATAAATTTTGAATTTTCTTGTAGAATTACACCAAATGATGTAATCATCATCATCATCGTGATCAACCCATTACCGGCTCACTACAGAGCACGGGTCTTCTCTCAATATGAGAAGGGTTTGGCCATAGTCCACCACGCTGGTCATGTGCGGATTGGCAGACTTCACACGCCTTTGAGAACGTTATGGAGAACTCTCAGGCGTGCAGGTTTCCTCACGAATGATGTAATAGTCATTTGTAAAGTGTAGGGATTATGAAAATTAAGTCGGGAATTAGGATTTCCATAGACACGAATATATCAATAGACTAGAATAGTACTAGAATAGTTGAAGGTCCTGGATTAGATTTCCGGGTCGAGTCTGGTCTTGTGGGTTCGGACATGGATAGTTACCACCCATAATCTAATAATATCATAAACATGTCGCCAATATGTAAAGTTCGCGTAGAAACCAATGAGGAGTAAGTTTAACATACCTAACAGGTTAGCCCGCTACCATCTTAGATTGCATTATCACACACCACCTAGTAAGATGACCGTCAGGGTCTAACTACTAGTGGATGAATAATAAATAACGCATTTTCTTAACATTAATAGATAGATAACATTGATAGCTAAATAGATACTCTTTATTGCACACAAATTTTAAAGAAACAACAACACGGAACACTTAACACATGAGTATGCAAAGGCGGACTTATTGCTTAAGAAATCTCTTCCAGACAACCCATGGGAAAAGAATTGAATAAGAGATGAGGGTAACAGTGCAATTTTTAAATAAGGTAGGCAAACGGTATTTGAAAGTTCCATTACTGTTAGAATTACTTTTTTAACTCTGGCATATTGATAAGTACGTATTATTAAATATCTTGGCAAAAGTAAACTGACTTAATTTATAACCGAGCTTCACTGTTAGATTAATTTTCTACGTTGCTTCTTAGCGGAATGCTAAAATAGTGGACTAAAAAATAATGCTAAAATGAGACTTTTACAAGCAACTAAGTTCTGGGTGGTCAAAGTCAAAGCTTTAAATGATTTTACCTTTCTCTTTCCTCAGAAGGATTGTGGTTATATGAGAATGGAGAACGATTGTATTGAGCATCCTGTACTTGAGTGCGACTGAAGTAAAGATGAGATGGCACTATATTTTCATGGGCTCGTACAATACTCTGAAAAATAAGTCTTCTATATGGCGACAATATTTGTTTTTCTTAAGAAATTATCAAAGAGAAAGAAAGAGAAGATAGAGTGGAGTTAAATTTATAACAAACTAAGAAGGCATGCAATTGATTTTTCATGCTTTCAATTCAATTCAAAATAATCTTTATTCAAATAGTCCTTAAAAAGACACTTTACATAGTAGTTATTTCATGGTGATAACTATATTCGTAAACTTAAAACTAAAGCTATGAGGGTTCCAATCGCGCCCCGATCTAAAAAGAAGCCCACAACAAACTTAGCCGGGTTTTTTTTTTCGTTATCACCATCTCACATAATGAATAATAAACTAAATAAATTTCTTTCAACAGCACCAAAATAATTAATATCTGGAAAGGGAATTGAAGTAAGAGTTAATATGCGAAGGTCCTATTCCATGGGACTAGACAATGAAGATTACGCTTACATTCCTGAACGGTTCAATTTATATTTTCTTCAATCTTTATACACCACTCAATTGACCGTACAGATCTCCCAGAGTTCCCACTCAATGCACATTTCGCTCCAACACCTGAACCCCCTCAAGAGATGGTAAGTTTACAACGTTCAATTGCCCCGAGATCTAATCCAATTATAAAGTTCGATTGCTTAAGGACCAATACATATTACCGCGCAGATTTGCCAATTTCACAAGTATTTTTGACGACCTCCTCATTATAAAGTTGGAGGCCCTGGGTTCAATTCCCGGCTCGAGTCTGGTCTGGTGGGAGGCTTCGGCCGTGGCTAGTTACCACCCTACCGACAAAGACGTGTCGCCAAGCGATTAAGCGTTCCGGCACGATGTCGTGTAGAAAGCAATTAGGAGTGTGGGTTTACCATACCCCTAACAGGTTAGCCCGTTTCCATCCTAGACTGCATCATCACTTACCACCAGGTGAGATAGCCGTCAAGGGCTAACTTGTAGTGTGTAAAAAAAAAGTATTTAACAGCAAATCAAGCCTAATACATTGTATCTGTTCTGCTTTCGCTTTACCCGTGTTATTCCATCTATGTAAGCGTTGTAAGTCTCCCTTGAGAAGCCGAGTATGGAGACGTCGAGGAGGAAGTCCACCAAATGCCCCCCAGGACCGCTGTGTGTATGTGTGCCTGTGATGATCACGTTGCGCAGGCTGTACATGTCGCCATATACCTCCTTGAGTCTGTTGACTACCTGGTAGTTGAAAATAAGAAAAGAAGCTTAGTTTAAGCATTTGAAATTTAGTTTGGCTGGTAATTACTGCTGGTAATAATAAATACGACTGTACAGACAACACAAAAACTATGTTACAGAGTACCCTTTAGAATACCTATGCGAAGTAATCAAATACATCGACTCTTTTCTACTACAAAATGTCGTACTAATGCGGGTAAGAGGTCTCCAATATTTAGAATGACACAATCACGTAATAAAAACTTTAATAGTATTGATATCTTCACAATGCGTGTGAGTGCTTTTAAGAGGTTGGTCATAAAACTTTACACAAGAACTCTGAATATTAGTTACTTAATGTTGTTTTTTTTTCTCTTAATTTTCTTTTCATGATTATGTTTCCTTTTATTTGTTTGTTATATATGTACATGTAGTCAAGTATGTCTTCTCAATATGTTAATATGTGGTTTACGTGGTTAATAATTATTTAATGTAAAACCCTTAAACAAGCACATACCGTGTCGTTGTTTGTGAACCTCAATAAATAAATAAAATAAAATAATTAAAACATCTTTGGCCTAATTAATGTCCCACTGCTGGAAATACTCCCTTTCTCTTATAACAAAGAGATACAGAGCTCTGACCCATCTCGCTGCACGAATGGGTCAATGAGCTTACGTAAAATAATGTAAATCTTAGTTAGCGGTTATTGTATCGCTACGGACTATTGGGAACGACAGTTATATGTGACCCCGAATATCTGATCTGGTCGTAGGTTTAGTTTGTGCCTATTTACCACCCTTCCAAAAAGGACGCCGAAAGATTTAACGTTCCGGTACGATGTCGCGTAACCGATAAGGACTGGGTATTGGTTTGTAATACCGTGCCTATTCTTAGCATATTAGCCCATATCTTGTGGAGGGTCTGCCTCGGCGGACGCCGCTGGCTGGGCCGCGGTCGAGTGCATAAGTGTTCCCGTGACCCAGCTACCAGGCGACGAGAAGGAGCATCGCTGGGTTTTAGTGGGTATTCTGGTCGCCAGCCTGGCCGCCGGGGAGTCCCACATACCCCGTCGAAAGCGGCGCAGTCTTGCCTGCGTCGCCTCCGGAGGGGATGCGTAAAAGCATTTCCCAGCGTGAAAAAAAAGCCCATATCTTAAAATGTACCATCACTTATCACCAGATCGCAGTCAAAGGCAAACTTGTAGTGAAATAAATAAAGAAGTTACAAACCTCACGCCGAACTGCAATGCCTACTGCCTGTACATCAGCAGTTACCAGAACTATCCTAGTGTTCCCTCTGACGAATATGAAAGCTCTGGAGTACTGTCGCATGTGGATCCCTTGCCCCGTCTGACCCAATTCTGCATAACCCATCTGTTATAGAGGAATAGATAGATAGATACTCTTTATTTTAAAGAAACAACAACACGGAACACTTAACATATTAGTATGCAAAGGCGGTTTTATTGCTTAAGCAATCTCTTCCAGACAACCCTTGGGGAAAGTATTAAATAAAAGATGAGGGTAACGGCGCAATTTTTAAATATAATATAAATTATCAATAGTTATGTCGGCGCGAAGGAGTTATTAACTTCATTCAGCGGCGCCAAGAACTTCAAGAATTCAATAATTACCCACATTTGAACTCTTGATGATTTTGTTAACACAATTTCGATGGTAGCAATCAATTTTGTACAAGCATGCTTTGCTATAAATACGGGCCGTCGATGCCTTTCGTGGTATTCTGGCTCAAGACATAGTGTATTATCTATGCTCGAGACGTCGGACCGTTCGGACCTCTTAGTTATTGTTGCAATAAAAGTGTAATCCCGCATGTTGTGGTTTTAATTAGTATGAGCGAAAGTAAACAAAAGCGTGACGTCACTCTTACTCGGACGGCCTTGACTCGTCAGGTAATATTATTATTTAATAAAACCTGTTTTGGAGTCTACAAACAAAGTCCTTTTGTTATTGTTACAAACCTATTTACCAACCATAACATGCTGAGTTAGCATTTCTGAGCAATATGGGCCTATAAAATCGATACTTTATGCCAAATTCATTTAGTTATTATACTCTAGACAAACTACCGACCGGGTTTTACGCCTGCCCATTGGCCTTCAGCAAAGAGATTAGAAGGCAATTACTCCGGCCCGCATCTGCTTTCACTAGAATTATGTAGATAGGCATTCTGTGATATTTTTTAAACATTAAAGTCTTAGCCAGTATCAAAGCACGCTTACCTTTAACTTAAGATATATTTGTAACGTAATTCAAAAAAGGAAAATCAAACTTAATTAGTGTGAAGTGCAATATAAAATTTTACTACTTCTGGTATTCACGTAGGTCTATTATAGACTTTTTTAAATAAATTAAAAGAGAGGATTCTATAAAGGAGTGTGTATACCTAATTACGTTCTCGCAAAATTCCTACGTGAATTAATATCAGACAAAGACAAAGCAAAGCGTGACCATGCTCGGATGATTCTTACTCTTTCGAGCAAAAGACTACTGAACTAATTTGACTAAAATTTGGAATGGAGGCGCATACTTTTATTCCGAAATATACAATAATATATATATATATATATATATATAATTACAATACAACAATAATATAAAGTAATAAAATATAATAATACTCACAAAGGTAATTTCCACGCACGGTCCAGTCATATCCGCTATACCAACTCCGACTCGATAAGGAGCATCAGGTTCTGGTGCGAGCGTGGTGGTGGTAGTCGTGGTAGAAGTAGTCGTAGGGGTATCGTTTGTCTCCTGGACGTAGATCACTATCAGCGTTGTCATACCAGCTATCACTCCCAAGCATAGTAGGATTATCACAATCTTACCGGTGACTGAGATGGACATGTTTCTGGAATGGTTAATAATTATATAATCGTTTCTTCTTCTTCATCGTAACACTTTTAACGGAGTGGTCGTGGTCATCATGAAGCAATGTCTTTGAGGACAGATGTTCGCGTGTGACGCCTCACGAAAATCCGCCACTTATCTCTGCTGGCCGAAAGCCTGATGCACTCGTGCAAAGGACCGCCCACAACAAACTTAGGCAGTGGCAGAGGGTGGCAGCTCACCAAACAGATAGGCAGACCAGCTGAGGGACTAGCCTCCGATAGAAGCCGGTGGATATAAATAATCTGCACGAGGTTGCAAGTACACCAGGACCACGATCTTCAGTAATAAAGGAACGACCGGAGAGTTTCCCCATCGTTTCTCCGAGCCCCGCCCATAGCCACTTCACCTTCGCAACATGCTGAGCTATGTCGGTAACTCTGGTTCGTCTAAGAATCTCATAATATCCGACCGTACCATACTGTATATTAATTAATTTATGAAAAGATTACCTGAATCCTTAGGTGGCTGTTTGCAATTAATCCTGGCAATCCCTTTGTTTCAAAATAGGTAAAGCACAAATTAAATTCAGTCACATCGAAACAATTTTTTTTTCTTTTAAAATTTATTTTTGCACTGACTGCAGCACGCGTCGATAATTGTTGGATGAGTTTTGATAAAAAAATATTATTTAATCCTAATTATCCTACATTCGTAGATAAAATATCTCCTATCAATGTTATTTTAATTAATTAGTTTAGGTGCCTATTGATACCTAAATATTATCGGTATCTGTGGCCGTGGTAAATTTTATTTGTTTTTGGCCATATTATATGTCGGCGCGAAGAAGTTATTAACTTTATTCAGCGGCGACAAGAACCTCAAGAATTCAATAAATTACCCACATTTTAACTCTTGATGATTTTGCTAACACAATTTAGACAGTAACAATCAATTTTGTACAAGCATGCTTGCTTGTACAAAATACGGGCGGTCGATGCCTTTCGAGGCATTCTCGCTCGAGACGTCGGACTGTTCGGACCTCTTAGTTATTGTCGCAATAAAAGTGTAAACCCGCAAGTTGTGGTTTTAATTACTATGAGCGAAAGTAAACAAAATCGTGACGTCACCCTTACAAAAAACAATTCGGACGCCCTTGACCCGTCATAGATAATTTCCCATTTCCCAATCTTTCTTAATTGTTTAGTCTAGAGATTAGTTAACTACGATCAATAAGTATTACATCAAAAGTTAAGAATTGCATTTTACTTAAAATAAATTCTTAGCACCAGTCATTTATCGTGTTATCAAATAAAGGATATTATCAATTATTGATTAAAAATACACTATAATAAAATATTAAAAGCGATGAAATTCGTACACATGTAGTATCAAAGGCATTATCAAATTGATCTTAAAACGTTTTACCTTCATATTTATTTCTGTATCCCCGGTTCATATGGTATTAAGTAGGTCTACTCTATCTTATCTCCTTGCAGCGTTACCGATTTAGGGGTTCTCTATCAATTGACTCAAAGTGTATATTAGACGTAAACTTATAAAAAGTCCTACTTTTTATGTTAACGATAAAAATTGTGGCTTTATCTAGTTTGCTCTAAGACAGTTTTAAGCAATCATGTGAGAAAGTAAGAAGGTAGGTCTGCTAGGAGGCTTAGCCCGTTGCTCGTTACCACCCTATCGACAAAGACGTGGCGCCAAGCGATTAAGCGTTTCGGCACAATGTCGCGTAGAAACCAATTAGGAGTGTGGGCTTACGATACCCCTAACAAGTTAGCCCGCTACCACCTTAGACTGCTTCATCACTTACCACCAGGTGAGATAACCGTCCAGAGGTAGTGTGTAAAAAACATTTTTTTTTTGGGTGGTAGTGATTGCTCCCGCAATTTTTTAAAATGACGTTGAATCTTTTTGTTACAATAAGGTATCCAGACTACATAGAATAAAACAATAATTCTCATAATACATAAAGCTGTGATAGCCTAGTGGTTAGGGCGTCAGCCTCCTAATCAGAGGTCGGCGGTTCGAATCCGGGCACCCACCTCTAACTTTTAGGAGTTATCTGAGTTTCTTTTAAACATTTAAAATATCACTTGCTTCAACGGTGAAGAAAAACATCGTGAGGAAACCTGCACGCCTGAGAGTTCTCCATAATGTTCTCAAAGGCGTGTGAAGTCTGCCAATCCGCACATGGCCAGCGTGGTGGACTATGGCCAAACCCTTCTCATATTGAGAGTAGACCCGCGCTCTGTAGTGAGCCGGTAATGGGTTGATCATGATGATGATGATGATAAAAAAATATTCTAATTTTTTCATTCTTCCATTCGCTCATTCAATCATTAATATATAGACGAAAGTAAAATAAACAACGAAATATTTTCTGAAAATTTTATTGTCAAAAGAACGGCAAACTTATAAATATAGAAATTAAGATGGCAAGCCTCGGATAACTAACTATTAACCAATAATCACTAAATTAATTATTTAAGTATTATCTATCTAAACATTATGTTAGGTAAGTAGGTACCCAAAATCTCTGACATCCGTATAGACCAACGGTAAACTTATATTTTAGACTATAAACTTAAATTGAATTAGGTTGGCAGCCCGTCAAACATTTCCGGGACCACCTCCTATATCCGTCCGCTCAAATAATTAGCGGTGCACCCTCAAACAATGTGTAAAAAAATAAATACAACACCATTTCATGACTACGAACCATGTGAATATAAATTTCTTTTATTTCACTTAAATAATGAAGCAATGGAAAGTTAAAATACTAAAAACTAGTATTTTAATGCCTTTATGTATTTGTTTTTAAACCCCATCAGTTTATCGACCCACCAATATATACTGGAGGTGTACAACAAGTGCAGTGTCTTTGAAGTAACCGACGCGACGCCGCCTTTCGGGACCAGACTGACTATTCGATAGAACGAACTACACTTGCTAGCGGTAACCCACAAACATACCAGAATCAATGCTGACTATTATAATTGTAATATTTTATTATTATAAGTGCAAGTTGCAATAAGAAGTCTTAAATATTCTGATGGAATGTGCCCAAAACTAAGGGGGTATAGACGCCATTAATTTTATATTATAATGTCCTAAACTCTGTAAGATATTTAAACAGCATATCCACAGAGATTCTTCGATTTATTGGGATTGCCATCGAGAACAGATTATAGTTGTTTCCTCGAAGAGATATATCTTATTATGATTTTTAGTATCCTTATAAATTCTTCACTTTATATCCTTTGTAAACTTACAAATTAAGACTATTTGCCTCGCCGAGTGAATAATCTTTTGAAAAACATAATTAAAAACTAAAATTAATATTTAAAAGATCATTTACACTGAAGTTAACCTTAAAAAGATTGTTGAATTCTTAGGTAAAAGTAAGTAAATGGAGTATATAAGTATGGAGTATAAATCCATATATTTTTCAGTTATTTGCAATATTTTATGGCCTCAATTAGAAACTCAACGGTTCATTAATACGGAACGAGACAAATGGCGTGACATGCTCTTCGCGGTAAAGACAAGATTTCAACCCTCTAAAGTCATTAAACTTTTTTGTTTCTTTCACATGGCACATGAAATCGACTGATTTAGCCTATACCCCCTTATACAGAGTTAAAAAAATACGTACATATAAAAAAAAACAAGTGTCCCATAGAATGACGTAATTTGGAAACCCTAAGTTATGATAGGTGCATGCGTAAAAACAAAATTAAATAGTATTTAATCGTTAATTACTTACACTGATTATCTATCGACAAGCGACGATAAAAAAATTAAGTAGATAAGTATACTCGTATTACCTGTTGTTGGCGATATTATCTTAAATGTTTTGTTTTTTAAAAATCCCGTAGGAACGGTCCGAAGGTCTTATCCGGAGTAAAAAAATATGCCTACGACGGAAAAATCATTTCATGATCAAAATCATTTTGTGTTGTTTTTCTTTTGTAATAAATTCTATACTAATTTAGAAAAATCAGAATCCTTATTTTCTAGCAATCCTGTTTTTTTTTTTTAAGTTATATATTGTTGGCAACACCGCCCGTTTTAATAAAATAACGCGACAATAACTAAAATCGTAAATTATTTTTATTATTATATTTTTATCGGTTAAAATTTACAACATATAATATATATTATAACAGTTTAAAATAACAGTTAGAAAAATATAACACAACACTATAATTTATTGAAAAATTATAACAGTTTAGCCCACCTCTAACCATACCCCTAACAGGTAAGCCCGTTACCATCTTAGACTGCATCATTGCCGAGATTGCATGAGATTGCCGTCAAGGGTTAATTTACAATGTTAAAAAAAAAAACATCAAAATTTATAATGGTGATAGTTATGTGAATCCAATTTAGCGACGATGACATATAAAGAAAGTAGCTATGTTCTATTAAATGTAAAGTTTATTACACAAGGTCACCGAAAATATGACCTACAACTGCGCACATATCTCAGTCATGGAATGATGAGATATACCACAAATCTTGTTTTGTGAGGGAGTACTGGATGATTTTCAGTTAATGTTGTCTCACTGAACAAATAATGTTGGTGGAATGCAAAAACAATATTGATTGTTTCCAATACAACAAATCTCCTATAACCTAAAGCTTACTGGGTATTTATGGCGCAGTATTTGAGGTTATTCTTTAAATTAAACAAGTATTTAAAAAAAAAACTATTTTTTCATTAATTATTAACACACTTAACGTTTATCTGCGCCATACATTTTATATAACTACGTGCTTTTATAACATATATAATTTGAGATTTCAATGCAACAGAGAATTGCGGCTGCAACTGATGTAAACTGACATAAGTTAGAACAGTATTTCATCGTTGATGACAGCGTGAACTCTAGAAGTAATAAAATCTCACTAGCTTATATGAAAATTAAAAAAAAAACATCAAATTTTACAGTTTCTTATTCAACGCATAAATATCTTTGGGATCCACTGACCTAGACCGAATATTGGGATTTATATACATACAGAAATACTTTACAATAATTTTTTTATCCAATATATACAAGACATTGTAAAATTTGCATAGGGCTTTGACTTTGGCTTACCGCATATTATAAAATGGCATTTTATTTTTCTTATAACTATCTATTGCTGGTTGCTTACGATTAAGTGACTTCGAAGGAGTCACTGAACCCGTGGTAGGGGTAGATACCCCCCAGGATGTATTTGTAGTTGCCGTAGTGGTGCAAACGGTACGTCCCCGGAGGCGTGCCATCAGGGACCTCCCATTCGATTACTGCGTGACTAGTGCCGAGTATCTTCGAGTTGCGTTGCCATATGAACCTGAAGGAAGAAGTTTTGTTGTATATTTAAAGTAATTTAAACTTACATCATCATCAACTCAATCACGGCTTGGAAACTTCCGTAATGGTTTGGATTTGAAGAATTCCGAAAACTGACCAGTAGATTACGTTTTGTGGACATATAGGTTATTAACCGAGTGTAACTTATCATTATTTGAACTTTAAGACCATAGTTATTACTACTACATTTTTGCGTAAACAACTGATGTTTATATGTTTTCTATTCATCATGATCAACCCATTGCCGGCTCACTACAGAGCACGGATCTCCTCTCAATATGAGAAGCGTTTGGCCATAGTCCACCACGCTGGCCATGTGCGGATTGGCAGACGTCACACGCCTTTGAGAACATTATGGAGAACTGTCAGGCGTGCAGGTTTCCTCACGATGTTTTCCTTTACCGTTGAAGCAAATGATATTTTAATTGCTTAAAAACGCACGTAACTTCGAAAAGTTACAGGTGCGTTGTATTGCCCGGGTACGAACCGCCGACTCTGATTAGGGATTTAGGATTTTATTCTGTGGGAGTTGTATTTTCATTCATCATAAATCTGTCACCTGAAACGAACAGAGTAAAAAGACCAGAATTGTTTGCAATTGGACCAGAATTGGTAGCAAATTTTCGCTATGAATTAGTTTGATCAGTATTTTTGATATAATATACCCGCGTGAATATTAATTGCGCGAGTAATCTCTTTAATAAATAGGAACCCTGGATGGGTTCAAAACTAGTACGTAATAGGTGCTTGGGCGGTTTGGGATTCGATGGATACATATTCAAGGTCAACCCGCGATCTGAACCCATAATACCTTGATCCGTTGTTATTATAGTAACCTACAGCGTATTCGTAAATCATTAGTACATATACTGCAAAATCAACAAACTAATAAAGATATTGCACAAAACTTTGCAACCAAATTTCGAGACAATGTCAAAAAAATATTACAGAACTGTAAAAGCACACTTTTAGATAAATCCACGTATGCCTTACCATCTGACATTTCAATTCGATTCCAAAAAGCTACATCTGCCTCGGTATTAAAAATAATAAAATCATTAAGGCATCAGAAGGCACCAGGTATTGACAGTGTAAGAGCGGTGGTGTAACACTCCGTCTACGGCTGTCCTCCCCGCGACCCCGCGCACTCCCGCACAACGGCTAATGAAGCACTCTGCGCTAAGGCGCCATCAGAAATCGCGACTCACAACTAACGTGGACGCGTTAACCTATAACTATACTTTTACCTTCAAAATACTAAGTGATTAAATATTACTATTAATATTTGCCATAATTGTGCACGCTGGTGCAAAAACAATTGTGCGTTTTACAAACAACCCCGGAATGGGGTTTTTGTACATCTGGCTCTAACGTTAATTTTCAACGTTCACCTGACCTACACTGCTGTCCATCCATGCCATCTTCGCTTCTCTCCACGTCAACATAAGTTAAGTGGTGTTACGTGCCTAGCGCGGGAACTTTATGAGTGTGCTGAACCCACCTAAAATCTCGTTGGAAAATACTGTTTATTATACACAGCTTTAGCTCTTAGCTCATTAAAATAATTGTTAACATTTTTAACCCTTGACTTTTATTTGATCTCATAATAACAGTTGTAGCAGTGGACATAAAAGCAATAGACGATAAGATATCACCAGCTTTAACAAAACTGATCAATGCATCTATTCGAACAGGAAATTGTCCAGTCGGACTCAAAACAGGTATTGTTAGACCTATACACAAGGCGGGAAGTCGTAAAGAATATTTAATTATTATATAATTATAAGAATATATAATTTTGACGACCTCTTTATATAGTTGGAGGTCCTGGGTTCGATTCCCGGCTCGAGTCTGGTCTGGTGGGAGGCTGCGGCCGTGGCTAGTTACCACCCTATCGACAAAGACGTGTCGCCAAGCGATTTAGCGTTCAGGCACGATGTCGTGTAGAAACCAATTAGGAGTATGGGTTTTCCATACCCCTAACAGGTTAGCCCGCTACCATCTTGACTCGATCATCACTTACCATCAGGTGAGATTGCCGTCAAGGGCTAACTTGTAGTGGATAAAAAAAAAAAAATTAAAATTACCGACCTATAACTATTTTACCTACGAAATCGTCGAGAAATATATTGGCAACCTAATAATAGCATAACTCAGAGAAATAATCTTAATAAAGTTAAAAATAAAGATAAAACATAATAAAGATAAATATTTCTATTGAAGAGTATGACACTTAGATAGAATTAAAAAGAAGGTACTGTCTCTCAATATAAGCGGTGTCATCTAACTTTACTACGTTGGAGAAGGCAGTGGCTGTTCATTCAAATAGCAAGAATATTGAAGCGAATATTAAGAACAGGTGGTAAAATAGATGGAAATGATTACTTGGTCTCCCAATCGGCGTCTGTCGCTACGACAGTCCAGGCATCGTCCTGCTCCGACTCCAGGCGCTCCACAGCTGCGAACCAGCGGCCGTGCCGCACGCTGTTCCGGGGATGGCCAGACACCTGCACAAATGAGGGTATCATTTGAAAGTGATGTGGCTGAAAAAGCTCAAGCATGCAAATACAAGGGTCTAGGCTACGAATATGATTTTATCCCATTCCGTGTCGAGACCCTTGGTAAGGGAGAAATAGCAAAAGGGTTAGTCGACATCACAGGAGGCCGAAGAGCTGCCAGCTAGTTCGGACAAAGAATTAGTCTTGCTATTCAAAGGGGGGACGCTGCCAGTATCTTCGGTACCTTGCCTAAAGGGACTCCTTTTAATAATATATTTTAGTTATTATATTTTTAAGGTTTTTAGTTTTAAGTTCATTGTTCGCTATATATATTTAAATATTATTATTATATCTTTAAATAAATGTTCTATTTAAAATTTGTTGTACAAATTTACCTAATTCCAACTCTGTGTTGTTAATTTCTAGAGAACACGCAATCTAATCTAAGTATACGAAATTATTTATTTGTCCACGAAAAAACATGGCAGTGATTGAAATCGTGTGAAAAAAAGTCCCGCCTCAGAAATAACCCAGCCAGCCGTGGAACTGATATTCAGGATATATCTGAATGCCTGAGAGTTCTCTATAATGTTAACAAAGTGCACTACGGCCTAAACTAAAAATCATCATCATCATCATGATCAACCCATTACCGGCTCACTACAGAGCATGTCACTCACAACAGGGTCTCCTCTCAATATTAGAAGGGTTTGGCCATAGTCCACCACGCTGGCCATGTGCGGATTGGCAGACTTCACACGCCTTTGAGAACATTATGGAGAACTCTCAGGCGTGCAGGTTTCCTCACGATGTTTTCCTTCACCGTTGAAGCAAGTGATATTTGAATTGTTTAAAAACGCACATAACTCCGAAAAGTTAGAGGTGCGTGCCCGGATTCGAACTACCGACCTCTGATTAGGAGGCTGACGCCCTAACCACTAGGCTATCACCACTTCATAAACTCAAAATAAATAGCATAAAATAAAAATAAAAACTCTTGACATTGTAAACGTAGGCCCGTGTCCGATGGTTAGCCATGATGATTTGATAATGATGCATAAAAATGCATTATTTACAAAAGTAACGAATAAATTAAGAAAGCAGGTGAGATTGTCATCAAGGGCTAACTTGTAGTGGAAAAAAAAAAAGCTTACAAATGTAGCAGTAACGACATCCCCGTAGCTATAGTGTTTCTGTGGGTGTTTGACGCAGTCCCCAAACTCATGGCCCCAGGGGGCGGAGTCCCATAGCACCGGAGGCACCAATGTGATTAGCTGCTCACTGAAATCCGGTGGCTGCGGCCCTGGTTCTAACTTCGAGCCCTAAAAATACGTTAAAAATAAGTGACTAAGTGAACAATAATATAGTATAGCAAGCATATATAGCAAGTATAATTTGCTATATTCCGCCGACAACCGGGAGATATGTATAATATACATTTGGTTGTCGGCAGAATATAGCAAATTATACTTGATGTTTATTGTTTTTCATGGACTTCCGCAAAGTAACGCCTGCTTCTATTTATTAGTACCTAAATGATTTATAGTTCTATATGTCTCGAAAAAAAATCTTATAACATAATTCTCTACAATTTCTTGCATTAATTTGTTGCTTGATTCAAGTTGCACAAATTATATGAATTGTTTACATTTTAAACTAGGAATTATTTAGATAGTAAGTCATATTACGTAATAGAAATGTATGCCCACAAACCTGCAACAGTGCGTTGATGAGTTCGACATACTTGTTAAGGTAGATGTCCAACGTATTCGGTCCGAATATCGTGGAAGCTGCTTCGTACCTTTGAGCCTGCGAACATTTTTACAATACCACTGAAGTCATTCGGTTTTTACATTTATGTACACGCTGTTATACGCAGTTGATGATAAATACTTAATCACGGAGATATGCAGTAATTAACATAAAAATCTTTGAAAAAGAAAGTTAATAATTCATATTCTTATTAGATGCTTGAAAAAATTTATAACACTTATTAAAGTATCTATTAAAAATATGAATTATTAGTCCAAAAAAGACACCTCCGACAAATTGATAATTCACCAAACCCAGCTATACGAGTTGTTATGTCATTAATTCAAAATTATCAAATCTCCCAATAAAATGCATCATCATCATCATGAGCAACCCATTACCGGCTCACTACAGAGCACGGGTCTCCAGTCTCAAAATGAGAAGGTTTTTGGCCATACTCCACCACGCTGGCCATGTGCGGATTGGCAGACTTCACACGCCTTTGAGTACATTATGGAGAACTCTCAGGCGTGCAGGTTTCCTCACGATGTTTTCCTTCACCGTTGAAGCAAGTGATATTTTTAATTGTTTTAAAAACACACATAACTCCGAAAAGTTAGAGGTGCGTGCCGGGATTCGAACCGCCGACCTCTGATTAGGAGGCTGACGCCCTAACCTATCACCGCTTCATAAAATGCATATATATTGCAAATTCTGAATACTTTTATATTAACGAGTCAATATATTTGGGCTGAAACATTTTCTACGTGTCACAAGAACACAAGTATCTGTACAAATATATCATAAACATTTAAAGTACCTGATACTCCTCAGGCGTGGCAATGTAATCCGAGTATATGTTGGACAAACCGGCCAACACCACCCTCTTAGCGCCGGAGCTCTTGGCAACCACGTTTCGCAATCTTCTCCCGGACATGGTGGTGAATTCTCCGGGCACAGCTACAAGGAATAACCCCCCTATCCTGGCCACGGTACAGGAAACTATTTTGGGTTGCCATTCGTAAGGGAATTTTGCCTGGAATTTATAGTATTTGACATTGAGGTTATTTTTTTCTTGGCTTTGGCGAAAGATATCTTCATATCTAAGATGAGATCACAGTAGTATGGAAGTATATCCATACTCCGCATTCAATGGCTAAATACTTAATTGTAAACGATTTAATGCAAGATAACGAATAAAACTCTACAATGAGAATATTTCTTAGACCCTCAATAGGTAATTGGTGAAAAGTCTACCTATTGAGGTAGACTTTACTAACCCAAAGTCATTAATGCTACTGAATCTTAGGCAAAAAAAGGAGAAAAGGTTGTGAGTGGTGTTATAAAAGCAGATATGCTTCCAGAAAAGCTTCGCCGAATCTAAGTCGGAGCTTTCGGGACTTCTCAGTGGACAAGAGATCACTTTTGATGTCCTGAGAAGCACAGTTAGTTCATGCTAGAACATCTCCTCTTAACACACACATTGTGTTTTCCCAATATGAGTTAAACTGTTTTCCTTCCCTATCCTTTTGATCCGTTTAAGCCATCAAGTGTCCCGGAACACAAAGGTATCCCATCGGTTTTTCATCCAGCAAACCCATTTGACACACAAAAGTGTTCAAGGTATACTTGATGGGTACAATAAAGACCTAAAAACAAGAGACAAAAACACTCACCCTTCCAGTAGCAAGTAGAATAGGCTTCGGCTTATGGCACTGGACGTCTTCAGGAGTAGGTTCAGCGATGAAGTCTCTAACTGCATTCCATAAAGGGTTGGAAGATGTTGTTCCTTGAGTGAAATCAAACGCTCCGGGGCCATCTGTGGTGCCAGCGGCAAAACTGTAACCCATAGCGGGGTAGCAACCGGATACTTTTGCACTCTGATACAAAAGAATATCTTCTAAAATATAAGGGGTTTTTTACTAAATTTATTGGAGAAATAGCGGTAAACATCTATGTATCTTGTAGAAATCATAAATAGGAAGGATTTGTTTGTTTGTACACAATCATCATCATCATCATGAACAACCCATTACCGGCTCACTACAGAGCACGGGTCTCCTCTCAATATGAGAAGGGTTTGGCCATAGTCCACCACGTTGGCTATGTGCGGATTGGCAGACTTCACACGCCTTTGAGAACATTATGGAGAACTCTCAGGCGTGCAGGTTTCCTCACGATGTTTTCCTTCAGCGTTGAAGCAAGTGATATTTTAATTAAAATAAAAACGCACATAACTCCGAAAAGTTAGAGGTGCGTGCCCGGATTCGAACCGCCGACCTCTGGTTAGGAGGCTGACGTCCTAACCACTAGGCTATCACCGCTTCAGTTAAAAGTTAGTTTAGCACGACTTTATTGTAAACAATAAAGTCATGCTAAGCTAACTTTAATTATTTCACACTAAAGATATAATCAATACAATCATTTTAAATATGCTTCCACTGATGTATGGATGGATTTTGTGGGAAGTTTTAATTTCACAGTATTGTGTTGTTAAGGTCTATTGACTCCCTGTATCAAACAAAGCGCTGTATACTGCAAAAATCCAATAGCGAATGCGCAAACACTGGTAAAACTTTAAAAATTAAAAGAATAAAACCTCTTCAAAAGGTACCTACTTAAATTAACTTACAGCATTAAATGTTTCAGTAACTGGGTCATAGGGAGAGACTTCTTGTGCGGGCATCTCCACGAACTGATGGATGACGCCTACAGGGCCTGTGAGATCTTCACCTGGCTCCCCCAACACTCTCTAAAAGCATTTCAACATACTACATAAACTAACTTACATTATAATCGACTACATAAAATTAGTGATTTGTATAAATTTTATCATCATCATCATGATCAACCCATTACCGGCTCACTACAGAGCACAGGTCTCCTCTCAATATGAGAAGGGTTTGGCCATAGTCCACCACGCTGGCCATGTGCGGATTGGCAGACTTCACACGCCTTTGAGAACATTATGGAGAACTTTCAGGCGTGCAGGTTTCCTCACGATGTTTTCCTTCACCGTTGCAAATGATATTTTAATTTTTAAGAACGCACATAACTCTGAAAAGTTAGACGTGCGTGCCCGGATTCGAACCGCCGACCTCTGATTAGGAGGCTGTCGTCCTAACCACTAGGCTACCACCGCTTCAAATTTATAACAAATTAATAATTTAAATTTCTGGGTTGTTCTCTCAATAAGTTTAAAGTTTCGATGAAACCTTTTAAAAGTTTGTAGAAAAGTACTATAATAGAATTTACCTTTGAATTTAACGAAAAAAATGTATCTCACCATGGCAGTATTGAAGAGTTTGGTAGCGATAATTTTAGTGCTCTCGAACATGTCCCGTCCAGGTCCCGAAGCGAAACAGCGCTCTTTGGGTAATTTGCACAGAAGCGTTTCTTGATCACATTCCTTACCAGAGAACTCGCATCGTGGTCCCCGCGTGTTGGGAGACACGTCGCCCAGGTTTGTTGATGCAAACGCACAAACTATGGGACCCTGAGGAAACGGAATGGGAAAAATGTTGTTTTTTTTTAATTTTCAATGAGCTCGAAAATTCTATTATGAAAGCATGTAGACTTTGCTGCAATTAATACAAAAGATTCCGCATCCAAGTAAAATATATAGAACTGCCAGAACTATTAAGATCAGAATTCTCGACGACCTCCGTGGCGCAGTGCGTGCGCTGTAGCATTATAAAGTCCTGGGTTTGATTCCCGGCTCGAGTTTGGCCTGGTGGGAGGCTTCGGCCGTGGCTAGTTACCACTCTACCGAAAATAACGAGTTGCCAAGCGAGAAGCCAAGTGTTCCGGCACGATGTCGCGTAGAAACCAATCGCGTACAAACCGCTACCATCCTAGACTTACAGTCTAGGATGGTAGCGGTTTGTACGCGTATATCATCATCATCACTTACCACCAGGTGAGATAGCCGTAAAGGGCTAACTTGTAGTGTATAAAAAAAATACTTTGTATGGAGATCTAACCATCATGGTTCATTAGTATAGCCTCCTTACGCAGGATTACGCAGAGGAGGCTCAGTAATAAGATGTACCTTTCCCGGCAACGTATTGTTTCCATTCAGCTCCTTCTCCATGAGTATAGACGCGTATCCCACGTTGTCAGAAGATATGAGTCGGTTGGTGTTGTTCATGCTGGTGGGGTGGACCGCGAACCAGTTGATGACCCCGACTATCTTATTAGACGGTGTGATAAACCGGATCTGCGCCAGTCTCTTGTCAACGTCGTATTTGTACCTGGAAAAAAAGAGTTTTTATATAGGTTAGGGCGTCAGCCTCCTAAACAGAGGTCGGCGGTTCGAATCCGGGCACGCACCTCTAACTATTCGGAGCTACGTGCGTTTTAAAAAAAAAAAAATATCACTTGCTTCAACGGTGAAGGAAAACATCGTGAGGAAACCTGCACGTCTGAGAGTTCTCCATAACGTTCTCAAAGGCGTGTGAAGTCTGCCAATCCGCACATGGTCAGCGTGGTGGACTATGGCCGAACCCTTCTCATATTGAGAGGAGACCCGTGCTCTGTAGTGAGCCGGTAATGGGCTGATTATGATGATATATTTATTTTAAAAACATCGAGTATTCAGAGTCAACGCGGAGGTGATACTGTCGTTTTCGATGCCCCTGACTGCCTCGCTAAACTCAGGATTCCAGATGCAACTCTCGAAAACTCTCTACGCTCAAAAGTTACTCTAAAATCCCTTGTTCGATTACAGTTTATTCTGGCTCCCGTAGCGTAAGACATTGGGTTATATCTGCTTCAACACTGCAGATCAAGCGGCTTTCATTCAAGTGTAGGCTTCGGGTTCACGATATTTATTACTGTATACAGAACACTGTGCCATGTGTGAAGTCGCTCTTACAACTACATACGCCATCGACGAAAAAAAAAAACGTACTCGATAAAACGGAACAGTAAAACGGAGACATGTGCCGTTACGGCCGGTTCACACATGTCTCCGTTTTACTGTTCCGTTTTATCGTGTACGTTGTTTTTTTCGTCGATGGCGTATGTAGTTGTATGAGCGACTTCACACATGGCACAGTATTCTGAATACAGTAAAAAATATCGTTCCGTAAAAAAATTACATTCCGTTTTGTCATCGAATACTGGACGACGGAACAGTAAAAATATACGGATACGTAGAATTTTAACGGATAGATACTGTGTCCGACGATAGTGCCAATACAACACGACAGCGTCCATCCTTGTAGAATAGCGGCGGTATACTGCGACTTCACACATCGCATCCAGTAATGACGGATCCGTTGAACGTTATACGGTGCCTATGTGTGAACATAGTATAAATTTATGACGTATCCGTTAAAAACGTGTCAGTAAAACGGACTCCCATGTATGAACGGGCCGTTAGCCCTTAACGGCAATATTACCGGGAGGTAAGTGATGATGTAGTCTGGATGGTAGAGGGCTAACCAGTTAGAGGTATGGTAAAACCATGCTTCTAATTGGTTTATAAGCGACATCGTGCGGGAACGCTAAGTCGCTTGGCGATACGTCTTTGTCGGTAGGATAGTAACTAGCCCCGGTCGGAGCCCACCAGACTAGAGTCGAACCGGGAATCAAACCCAAGACCTTCATCTTTAAAACACGACACCGCACGCTCAGCGCCACGGAGGGCGTTAGTGTAAATGCCAGCGGTTCATGGCCTGACGTTCCCTCCAAAGCTTTTGAGAATATCCAATACCCAACATTCTTTTGCCTCTGAAAATCTGACCCAGAACCTCCGGTTGTATGAATTCTCTATTAAGACACCGCTAACTTTTATTCATTTTTTTTTTAAGATTCGTTTGCGCTTGACGACAGTTAATACTAAAAAGCACTGATGAGGTCTAGGTGGGAGCGCGCTTGCCTAGAAAATTCCTATTCGCTCTTGCCTTGAAGGTACTAAGGTTATACGTGGCTGGAAACACAGATGCTGAATGCATAATAATGATCAGATAAATAGACGAATTACTTCTCTCTCTCTTCAGGCGGGTTCCGCAGGTATGAGGTCGGCGACCTGTTGATGTTGGCGCCTAATAACTCTGCTTCGCCGTACTCCAGACGGACCGGTGTCATGTTGTTGTGTGCTATCACTATACTCTACAATGAGAAAACATACGTGTTTCAAAATGGCGCCGTACAGCTGCCATATTTTATTATCAAACAAAGACCAAAGTTATAGCCAGTATCGCTCGCAGTATATGAGTATTCTAGAGTAGTCGCAGTAGAGAGTAAGAATAACTTCTTAGTGGAATAACGAAATCATATGGATACATTCATATGACTTCGTTATTCCCATACGTATTTAAACCATTACACTCCATTTTTGATCGTTGCGAAAATACACGACTCTAGTAATGACGTACAAACCTGACATCCTAATCTATTCAGGCATTAAGAAGTTATGGGGGAGTAAGCAAAAGTCACATACATAATTCTCTACTTTTGGTCAGTTCTTATGCTATCCAAAGTTGGGTTATATTCAACTGTTAATTCAGCTTCAGAAAGATTGGCAGCAGCAATAGACGGTTTTCGAACCGAAAACAAAAAGGTTCCATGATTAGAAAACTTCGCACTAAAATGTAATCCTCATTGGATTACATTTTAGTTAACACTTAATCTACGCCTTCAAAGGCCACATTCGCTAGTATCTTATTATTGATTTTATCTGCATATTCTGTCTAGGGCTTCGTAGATAGGCCCTCGGTTGAGGGACCACCTCAGCGGACGCCGCTGGCTGAATTGCGGACGAGTGCGCGAGCGTTTCCGTAACCCAGCCACCAGGCGACACGAAGGAGCATCGCTGGGTTTTAGGGTATTCCGGTTGCCACTCTGGACACCGTTGAGGCCCAAATACCCCACCGGAAATGGCGCAGCTCTGTCTGCCTATCTTCCGGAGGGGATGCATACATTTCCCAGCATTAAAAAAAGGCACGACAATGGGAACTTACTTTGACAATCCCCGTTATATATGCAATGTAGGTCTCCTTCACGAATCCCAGTATGGGCAAATCGAAGAGGAAGTCCAGGAGGAATCCTCCCGGAGTGGAGTGCGTGTGAGTTCCGCTCAGTATCACGTTATTATCGTTGTACAGGTCGTCATAGCGTTTTTGTAGACGTTTTAACACCTGTAAGCCAATATAATTAAGAATTTAGTCTCCGGAAATATCTCTTTTTTGAAATATCGCAAATATATAGTTAGTAAGTTAAGTACCATTAAGTTGCAGACTAACACCGAGGACAAACCTCTTCGGTTTTTTCGGTATATTTATTGTTATATGAATTGCAATAAAAAACTAAAAAAATAGTATAATAGAGTTGTATACGTAGGATATTATACGCGAATTTTCATACTTATCCCTTAGTGACTAAAGATCAAAGTCCTCGAACAATGTTTGTGCTAACTTTAATTCCTCTGAAACATTCAATCAAGCTCAGGGCCTATTAAGAAAGCTCAGTCGCTTAGAAAGCGTCTCACGCTTTTTTATTTGACGATATCCGTGACACAGCGTGTGCGCTGTGGTATTATTGGGAGGTCCTAGGTTAATTCTCGGCTCGAGTCTAATCTGGTGGGAAGCAGTGGCCGCGGATAGTTACCACGATTGTCTCCCGTTTCTTTTGCTGTTTTGTATGTCTTATTTATTATTATTTATTTATTTATTATTAATATACAAGGAATATAATTAATTATACAATAAAGGCACCGAAAAAACCAAAGAGGTTTGTCCTCGGTGCTAATCTGTAACTTAACAGCTTAAAACTAGAGGAACTGAGTAAGCATATTAGGCATGAAAAGAACATTTCCTAACCGAGTTAGACAGTCGACACAAATGAGTCAACCGTCCAACTCAGCCAAAAAATATTGTTTTAATTTCTGTTTGACATTTTTAATGTGTAAGTTTTGGAACGCTGGGGGTAGTTCGTTCATGAATCTTGTTTTTTATGGTTTACAATTAAGCGTATTTTCATTTCATTTCACCCCACTGATAGGATGCCAAGTAGTAACCGAAAAGGGGGGTGTTTTCAGCGACCCAGCAGTAGCTCATCTGATGCTGATGTTCATGGGCGAGGGTAATCATTTAACATTAAGTCTCTGCTCGTTTGTCCACGATGTAAAATCAAATTAAAATAAAGCTTGTTCTGGGCTATTTGACCTAACTTTTAATGAAAATAGAAACAGACATTTTACGCATTCGAACTTTGACTCTTGATCGCTTGACACAGGATGAAGGCAACCTCGAATTTGCGGTTTATGTGCATAATCAATATTTTACCTCTCGTCTGACACCAATTCCCATCATGGCGGCGTCCACGGAGACAAAGACAACACGTGTACCGTTGCCCTCGTCCTCGAGCACGAACGCGCGCGAGAACTGCCGAAGATGAATACCGTGACCCGACTGCTCCAAGTTTGCGTAACCCATCTGGAAGTTAAAACAAGCTATAAATAAAAATAAACAAGTTTTCATATTCCTCTACAATTTATGCACACTACAGAGCACGGGTCTCCTCTCAATATGAGAAGGGTTTGGGCATAGTCTACCACGCTGGCCATGTGCGGATTGGCAGACTTCACACGCCTTTGAGAACATTATGCAGAACTCTCAGGCGTGCAGGTTTCCTCACGATGTTATTGTTTATTTTTTTTAAACGCACATAACTCCGAAAAGTTAGAGGTGCGTGCCCGGATTCGAACCGCCGACCTCTGATTAGGAGGCTGACGCCCTAACTACTAGGCTATCACCGCTTCACATTTATAATAGAAGGGGTATTTTTTATCATAGAGAACTGTTTATGAAATAGTTTTCGAATCATCGTGAAAACTAAGTCGGATGTAACCGCGGGGCACCGCTAGTTATGAATAAATACATAATATTCACATTACTGCCACAATACGACCTTGCGAACTAGTTATTTCACAACGGCTACGATTTACCCACTGCCATATTATATTTGTCAAGGATTCAGATAAATGCATGAGTTTCAAAATAAGAGCTGTTTAAAATGCATGTAACTAAATTATTCACTTTTAAAGATATTGCAACAACGCTTGGAAGCTAAACAATAAACGTTTCGATGCCTGGTTGCAGTAAGAGGCTGAATATTTGAAATATTATATGTCGTCGAAAGTGAAATCTACCTCAGTAATTGAATTTATAAAAATCATGTAGAAGCTTAATTTTGCTATGAAAATATATCACCCTATAAAATTGTACAAAATCTAAAAATAAATAAATAAATAATAATCTAATAATTTCCTTGTAGATATTGAGTCAGTAACAGACACTAGTTAATAATTGTGATACTTCAAAGCCGATAAACCTTAAAAGCCAATTAAAAACCCAAAAAAAAGACGGGTTGCACTCCGGGAGTGCCGGCAGAAGTGAAAACTTGATTATTAACGTTGAGCATGTTTGATATTTTGGAATGGTTAGGGAATAATGTTGCACCAATTGCTTTATCAGTATAAAAGTACTATCATTTATGTGGTAGAATACAATATTCATTTATTGCGCTATCGTACACAAACATGACAATTTATATTACATTAAAAATTTAACACTTTAAAACTATTACAATTATTTTACATTAAAAAGTTTATCTATATCAATTTCCATATTTTAAGCACTTTACATTCACGAATTTTACGAATACACAACAATGTGATCACTACACAGACGGTCGAGCCATCAGCTGTCACCATCCATGGATGCGCGTGGCACGCTGTAACATACACGAACATTCCTGCGCTGCCTAAACGAAACAGTAGGCCCAGGCATACATTTTCGCCGCGCCGTAGAGAGGGGATAGCTGTCTACTCTCCATCCGTCTTTTATTTTATTTTATTTTTTTATTTTTATTTGTATTGGATCATTAAACTAGCCACTATCTAAAAACAACAAAAAACATTTCAGAAGAACAGACACCAGATAGTGGCCTTCTAGAAATGACCACAGCATGCACAACCTTAAAATTAACCTTACTAGATATATAATAATTCAATTTATACCTAAAGCAAGTAAGACTATCTATTACAGCATTAAAATGCTGTAATAGATAGTCTTACTTGCTTTTTAAAAGAGGCCACAGAACTGCAGGAGATGTCGCAGATATTCCTGTGATCATTCAGCATTGAGCATATTCTATAGATAGGCGCATGCTGACCTGCCTTGGTTCGACAAAACGGTAAATGAAACGGTTTTCGATTCCGGAGGCGACTACCCTTACGCGGCACACTAAACCTCAGACGCTCCAGGATTTCCGGTGAATCAGTGTATCCATTAATGATTTTGTAGAAAAAAACCATGTCTAACATTTTACGTCTGTTCTTTAGTGACATAAGATTATAGGATAGTAACCGAGAATCATACGAGACCAAGTCACGACATTTGTTATCAACGTACGCTAGGTGGTAAATGAACCGCTTTTGAACACGTTCCAATCTGTCACAGTGTACGTTATATGTAGGGCACCAGACTGGGCTGCAGTATTCCATAATACTGCGAACTAAAGAAGAATAGATAGTTATTGAAAGATTTGAATCTCGGAACAATTTCATTTGACGCAAAATGAAACCTGACAACTTTGATGCTTTTTTTACAATTGTATCAAAATGGTAACGAAAAGACAATGTGCTATCAAAAAATACACCTAAATCACGGACAACATCTACCTCTTGCAGCGGGATGTCATTGCATCCATAATAAATCCTATTAATTGTAGATTTTTTTTTGGTAAATTTAATATGCACACATTTATCAGAGTTTAAAGCCATTAAATTGTTATCACACCAGTTTATAATCTTATTCATATCTTGTTGAAGCATTACACAATCATCTTCACTAGAAACGATGCGATAAATTTTAAGATCATCAGCATAAAAGCGGAAATTTGAGGAGAGAGTTTGACTAAGGTCATTAATAAAAATAAGGAAGAAAAGGGGACCCAAGTGAGACCCTTGTGGAACTCCGGATGGAATTGACTTAATTTTAGACCTGAAACCATATAGAGAAACTAGTTGAGATCGGTTTTTTAAATATGATTCACACCACCTTAACAGAGAGCCATGCATTCCCAGATGATTGAGTTAAAGTAATAATAAGTCATGATTCACTAAATCAAAGGCTTTTTTGAAATCAGTATAAACTGCGTGCACTTCTAACCTATTTTCCAAAGCTTCAGCTATGTCAGCTACATATCCAATGAGGTTAGTAGTCGTCGATTTTCGCGGCAGAAAGCCGTGTTGATTGGAATGAATATACTTTCTTAAAAGAAAAAGAATTTTTCCCTGTATGAGCGCTTCAAAAACTTTGGCACATGATGACAAAATAGATATCGGCCTATAATTGTCGACATTGTTAATAGACCCAGATTTCTGAATTGGAGTAACGTGAGCAAGTTTCCATTTAGTGGGAAATACACCAGATCTTAATGATAAGTTAAATATAAATGTAAGTGGAAACACAAGATGTTTTGCACATTTTCTTAATAAAATTGGAGGGACAAGGTCGGGACCCATGCCTTTATTAACATCTATAGTTATCAAGTATTTAAGAACCTCATCCCTATTCACAAGAACATAGGACGCTGATATAGCTTCATTAGTACTCAGATTGCAATCGTACGTAGGACCGTTTTGGGAAGTCGATGGTCGCTTTTCATAAACCGATTGAAAATATTCTAAAAACAAATCGCATATTTCCTGACCTCCTTTAGCAGATGCATTTCCAAAAAACATTATATTTGGAATTGGAGTACTATTAGTCTTTTGATTATTACAAAATCGCCAGAAATATTTAGGATTTTTACGCAAATGATTGGCGGCCGAATTTTTGAATTTTG
Organism: Lasiommata megera; assembly: GCA_928268935.1. Taxonomy (NCBI): domain Eukaryota; kingdom Metazoa; phylum Arthropoda; class Insecta; order Lepidoptera; family Nymphalidae; genus Lasiommata; species Lasiommata megera. The sequence goes on along the minus strand of OV743315.1, from coordinate 16,739,652 downwards.
CATAACATTTCAAGAGTAAAAGATTACAACGATCTCTTATAGTATCAAATGAAAGTTTATCTCTTTCGTTTTTGTATTTTTTATATCTATTATGATATTTAGCTTTCTCTTTAAGAGCACTAATTAAACTACACGAAAACCAAATTGGATAATTATTAGCTTTCCTTTTAGACATCGGTGTGTGCATATAGATAATTGGCATCAGAGTTTCATAGAATACATCAACGGCAGTATCTATTGACTCGGCCGCCTTTAGTAAAACTTCCCAATTAACCTGAGCTAAGTCAGTATTAATGGCCTCAAAATCACACAAATTAAAATTAAGATGTGAAGCAGAGTTACTTTTTAGCAATCTTTCAATGGAGTTACCACAGTCAATAACCAAGGCCGGGTGATGAGAATCAATGGGCAGTAATGGAGAAGAAGATTTGACTACAGTTAAAAATGGTTTATTAGAAATAACTAAGTCGAGAATTCGATCATTGTCGTTCAAAATAGAATTGAATTGGAGTAAGTTACAAAAGGACAATGTGTCCAAAAAATCATGAACGATTACATGACTAGTGGGCTGAGGGGTGAGAGAGTGACTGTTATATGTAGGAATCCAGGTTATGTGTGGCAGATTAAAATCTCCTATAAGTAAAAAATTTGATGTTAAAACTGTGTTTTGACATACATTTGTTAAGTTTTTTAGAAATACTTCAAGATATTTATAGTCAACTGGAGGAGGTAAATAAACAGTGCAAATATATAAAAATTTGTTGTTTCCAACGCTGACAGAAACCCACAGGTCTTCACAAGTAGATTCTAGCTCAAAATTTCTATGTACTTGGAATTTCTTGTGAATTGCTAATAGTACTCCGCCACCATCCTGTTTATTTAAATACGAAGAAGTTGACGCACGATCACGCCGAAAAACTATATATCTGTCATCAATAAATTCATAGTCAAAAACCGTTTCATTTAGCCAAGTTTCTGTAAAAATAATTATGTCATATTCAGTTTGTAGAATAGATTTATATAACTCATCAGTTTTCGTTCTAAGACCTCTTACATTTTGATAAAATATGTTAAAATAACCTTTAAATTTTTTATACCTAAAGAACGTGGTAACAAAATTTGGAAGAAAAAGAAAAATTTACAAAGAATGTAGAGCATCTACATTCTTAATCTGAACTGACGGTGACTCATCGTTCTTGCGCACAAAAATACGGCCTCCTCGAACCCATACGTATCTATAGTGTTTTTCCTGTGCGGCAAGCCTAGTTGATGCATGCAGACGTTTGTAAGTTGGGGACAAGTGCTCTGCGACATAAACCTGCTGCTTAGTACCGGCAATCCCTAGGTGAGAAGTGTTGAGTTTGTCAGCTGCATGTTTTTTATTAAAGATTCTCACAGCCGCTAAAAAGTTATCTCGCTTAAGTGGGCTAGATAGTTTAAAAATAATACTGCGTGGGCGTTTGGATTCGGTATTCATTTTTGCAACTCTATGAAAGTTTACTATATCAGTGGGTCCAAGCTGAAAATTAACCACCTTGGCCAATTGAGAAATCAATGTTAGCAGATTTTCTGATCGATGCTCGGGAACACATCGAATTTCTAAGTTGCTGTCACGAGACTGTTGCTCCATCTGAGATATTTTAAATTCAAATTCAGTCGACCGAGATCGTAGTTCCAAGTTCTCAATTTCCAGTTTAGATATTCTGGCAGACAAGTCCTTATTTAAAGTATTCTGTTCGTCGTGACAGTCAGACAAAAATTTAAGAGATTTGATAGCCTCATTTAGCTCATCCTGTATAGTAGTAAATTTTTTTATAACTCCGGTAACTTCTTGTTGTAATTTCATTATGGCTATGTTAAAATTACCCAAGGTAGATTGCTGGTTTTCAAGCTTTTGATTTATCTCCGTTCGAAAACTACGTATTTCGCTCAAAAGACAATCAAGGGACATGTCTACTGATGTAGGTGAGCTATTAACGTCCGCACGCTGCACATTTTTCCTTTTATTGAATATTGGAGTATTAATATTATCTGCCTTAGGACGCTTGACAATACACGTTGGGCATATCCACTTAGACCGATGGGTTGAAGTCTCACCATAATTAAGACAATCTGAATGATATACGAGTAAACAATCGATGCTTGAGCACTTCACGCGTTTTTGAGTGACAGAAATGCTGGAGTTACAGCCACCGCAATTCATATTTATATTATGTGGATATTTATGACAACCGTTTTGACTTTTTCGTTTTGACACCACTCCGATGCTCAAGTTAAAGAAGTTTTAATAGAAGAAAACCATAATGATCTCTTGAAATATCACATTACACGATTCTCCTATCACTTAATAATACAAAAACTATGATTCTGTGACAGTACTGCAGGTAAAAACGATACTTTTTGAATTATAAAGCGTAGCGCGTTAGTAGCGTGTAGGTTGACATTCGTTGCCATGGAAATGATGTCTTACGCTTTTTCGATCAGGTCACGTGTCCTGACGCGAGTTTAAGATTTTATACCCATTACAGAAAAAGTGCTCAACGCCGCTAAAGAAGTTTTCACTTCAAAAATTTAACCTAGCTGATACCCACGGTTTTGTCCGCGTCTGTGTTAAAAATTCCAATATAATCAAATACAAATGATTCTACTGGAATTTACAAAAATTTTATAGAAGAACTATCTAACCCATTTATCATTAATCTTCCCGAGACAGTTCGCTATGTTAGAATAAAGAAGTTATTGCTTAACAATAATAATTGATAAGTGTTAATCCATAGTATGATGTATCTCCTTTACAAAATTACACACGCATACGTACGCACCCAAGCACGCACGCACGCACACACAAAACTTACAAACTTTCGCCTTTTCAAGAACAAGCTTATTTCCGGCGATGGAAAACAGGTGACCGGAGCAGCCTTCAAGCAAGCCTCTGGCTGGCGTAACGGCATATTTTGGCCGAAGGTCTTCTTGAGCGACATCCGTTGATAAAGTCGTGGTAATGATCGAAAACGTTCACGTCGGTCTTTATGTTTCAACTACCTAAAGGCAGACCTATGTATCCATGAGGATTTCTTCATCACCCATCATAAAAATGGTTACGTGTTACGTCTATTGCATGTACTAAAGATTGACATTTACTCACAAAGCCAATTTCAGCCGGCGGCCCCGTGACGTCAGCAATTCCCACGCCAACGCGCAGTGCGTGGCTCCCGCACACGCATAGGGCAAACCACGCCACCCAACATGTTTGTGACATCTGAAAAAATATATTGGTTTAGTATCTGTAAATAGGTACCAATGGCTAAGGTCTAGCAACGCAAATCTTAAAGCAAACCACTGTTCCAGGCAGAGATCGCTACTAAGCGATAAGGCTGCCTTTTTTATCCTGTTTCTTCTTGTTTTTCTTATTGTTTCTAATTATATGTGGTGTACAAATAAAGAATAAATAAAAATAGGACACGCATTCATAGCTAGTATACTTGGGAGTCTGTTAAGATAATTTTTGGATAATAAAGCCCCCCAAAGCTTGAATAGGGGTTGTTTGAAATTAATTTTAAAGTAAGTCATACGGGATCGACGTAGATTATTTATTTATTTATTTATCCAAAGCGCCACCAACAGATTTATATGTAAAAAAAAAACATTATAAACCTTAAGTGCTAGGATATACATATAAATCAATTTAGAGGTAACTACAGCATGCCTAATACATTAACTTAAGTCGACGCTAATATGTCGCTAATAATATAATATGCAAAATTTTAGATTAACAAACAGCAAATCACAAAAAACACAAAAAGGAACTTATTACAAAAGAACAGAAAAGTAAACCTTGTGTTTATAATTACGCGTGCGAAGCCTATCAGGATATCAGGCAATGAATTTATATTGAAAACAAATTGCTTACAATATATACAGTAATTTGAAATAAGCGTTGAATTAAATTTTAGTTAGTGCGTTTGTTGATGTATTGATATTAACAACTCTATGATAATAGTCAAATGGTTAGTGCTAGTAGTACCCGATAATTGGACGCAGTTATGAAACAACGTTTTGAGACTTCATCGTTTCATTTACTTTTCTAACTGCAACAAGAAAACGCATTACACCAACATGGAGACGAATTGGAGTCATTGGGGGTTGGAATTTCTTGCATCATCATGATCAACCCATTCTCTACAGAGCACACTACTGAGCACAGGTCTCCTCTCAATATGAAAAGGGTTCGGCCATAGTCCATCACGCTGGCCATGTGCGGATTGGCAGACTTCACACGCCTTTGAGAACATTATGGAGAAAACTCAGGCGCGCAGGTTTCCTCACGATGTTTTCCTTCACCGTTGAAGCAAGTGATATTTTAATTGCTTAAAAACGCACATAACTCTAAAATGTTAAGAGGTGCTTGCCTGAATTCGAACCGCCGACCTCTGATTCCTTCCTTTCAAATTGAAAGGAATCACGAAGCCAATAGGGTGGTGAAGGTATCTATATGTTCTAAGTTTCTACTTGATCAAATCAGAAATGAGGAGATCCTTAATGTTCTCCATTACGTGTGAAGTCTACCAATCTGCAGCGTGGTGGACTATGACTAAAACTCTTCTCATGCTGAAAGGAAATCAATCCCAGTGAAGGGTTGATGACATGATGAAGAAATTATTTTGGTGTCACACTCCCTAAGCAAGATCGACGGTGTGCGAGTTAGATTGCTATGCCTTGACATGTAAAGAACTAAGTGTAAAGACGTGTCATCGATGAGTAATTTGTGTCTAGTTAGCGCCTGATATATATACCACCTATAAACAAAGCATGTAAATTGTAGTTAAACAGAAACGTTAATAAATCGCTTAGGACGGTAAAAGCATTGTTTTTTCTCTTCTTACATTAGTTATCTAAGTGAATAAGCAGGTTGTAACAGAATAGATCTATCAAGTATGAATTGTTCCTTATTTCACGATATAATAGCCTTAGTGGAAAACTGCCTATGCAAGAAACACTTCAATTTTGCTGCTAAGTAAATCAAGGATAAACCAACAAACACTTTCGGATAACTTATAATCGCGAAAGTAAGTAAGTATATGAACAAAAAAAAAAAATATGATGTTGTTTGCCTTTATTGAACACATGATATGAGCAAGTTTATGACCTTGAACTTAAATTATCTTAGTGCCCTATGTACGTACAACTTCGCAACAACAATTTTTAATTGCAACTCATTTATTATTATATCAAACCAACTAGAGATATATGAATATATAATAAAAATATGAATATAACATTAGCTAATATACCTATGTGTTTTAATAATTTAAAAAGTACCTAAGGAAAACTTCCCATTATTAAAAGTACTTAAAAGAACATTTATTTTTATTTTTATCTCTGCCTCACAGGAGGCGCCCTTAAGCAGACGTTCCCTTAGTTTCTTCGAGCCCTAGGGCTCAAAACTTCTTCTGGCAGAGCTTCTTTCCGAAGCTCGCCAAATAGCCCGGTTACGCTGTCGCAACCAATAGAGTTAGCACAGCTATTTTATTTAATTTCATTGCTTACAAATATGTATTTAAAAAAATAATTACCGAAGGACGTACCAAGGAGTTATTACAAATAAATACAATGTAAGGCAAGGCAATAATGGAATATACACTAACGACAGATAAATCAGTAGGTAACTCTTCTTAATGTTTGTAACTATGTTATTTGAGATGACAGCTCCATACAAGTTTTGCGATGAGTAACCATTGGCGTATGTAAAATTATGCTTTCAATATGAAAATGAATAGTGGACAACTGGGAAACGTTACTGAATTGGCTAGCTGATTTATAATTGATGATGAACGATGATAGGTACAGAGTCATATATTTTGGTTCTTAGTGGTTCCCTATTAGACTTCTTCCAGTTACCTTCAGCAGTGAATTCCTAACTCACATCTGAGGGTAGCTGGAAGAGATCTCTTATAGAGTGTTTGTTATCACAGATTTAGTACAAAAAGAATAATAATAAATAAATCACATGACTTTTTTTTTAGTTTATGATTGGGTCTGAGCGAATCGGTACACGGCTCGTCCGACATTTTCTTTTGCCTTTTTTAATTAACTAAAACTATTGTTTTAGTTAACTTACTGATATTTTAAATGAACTGTATTTTTAAACGGCTGTGATAGGTGATAATTTCAAAAGAAAATGTAGTGAACTAAAGTAACAAGAGAGGGGTGTCTAGTTAATAAATTAATCGTGAGGTAATTTTTATTTTATTTTATGTAATAGTGGTTTACTAGTGATTTTTACATTTACTTACATACTTTAATTATAGTTAGGTGCACAATAATTTACATTATTGCTTATTGCATGTAAAATCGTCTCGAATTAATCACAAAGTGCAGTTAAAGGTTCATTGCAATATAGCGATAGTTAGTAACAAAATTTATGAATTAAAGTTAATATTATACAGAAGTATGTACTTAATAAAATATTGGTTAAAAATAAACGTCTGATAATATTAATGATTCGTACTTTTCCTAAGTTCATAATGATCAATGAATAATTTAAGTAACTAGTACTAAACTGGGATATTGAGTAGATCGCTGATTACCGACCCTCGAAAACTATTGAGTGAATTTGTATTCATAAAATTAGTATAAAAATGTAATATTAAGGAAATAATCCTCACGATTAACTTATTAGACCCTTTAGTTCTGATGGCACTATTTGCTTTATATAATTATGTAGATACAGAAACCTTTATTCCCCGCTATCTTACGTCATCCGGACGTGGACTCTATCCACGGCCTCGGAGACGTACGGACCACTCACCGTCCGACCCCCCGTTATCTCAAACGTCGCCTAAGCCGAGGTTTGGCCTCAAAGGAGGCGCCCTTAGGCAGTCGTTCCCTTAGTTTCTTCAAGCCCTAGGGCTCAAAATTTCTTCTGGCAGAGCTTCTTTCCAAAGCTCTCCAAACAGCCCAGCTACGCTGTGGCAACCAATAGGGTTTGTACAGCTAATAGACAGTCCGAAAAAAAAAAAAGAAACCTTTACGGATCGGTTGATCGGTAAACAAACCATCCGGTAGAATGTATTTGTGTTTGTATCTATCTACTAAGAAGCCTTGTTAGTGCAGTGACGTACCTACTGTTAGTAAGGTAACTAGATATAGCGTTATTCCTGGACATTCCGGGACTCACCCACAGTTCAGCCCATTTGGCTGTCCTAATCGTAATGGTAGAAAGTTATGCTATCGCCACGATTCTAATTTACGATTCACTAAGTCACGATTATATATATGTGTGTGTGTGTGTGTGTGTGTTGTTAGTAAGAGTTAAAATGTTGTTAATCTGTATACGTACAAAAGAGTATAAAACTTGACTAGAATACTATTATTAATGTATTAAGGGGAGAAAGGCGGGAGACTTCGTATATGGCGGGCGCGGTTTTTTCACGCTTTTCTTGAATTAATGTTTGTTGGCTAATTTTGAAAAGGACTGGTGTCGTTTGTGTAGTAGCTCTTTTTCTGAATGGTTAACAGGTATTGATTTGGGAAAGGTTTGAGGGAGCCGCGTCCGCGGAGTGCGAAGTTTCCCGCCATTTCTCCCTAACTTTTTTTTTTTTTTTTCTTCTCTTTTATGGCTTTACTTAGATTAGCCAATGTCAAGTTTATAATTATTAGATTCTTTTTATGGCTTTGCACATACTAGCCAATGTCAAGCTTATAGCAATGTAGAAGTTAGGGAGAAATGGCGGGAAACTTCGCACTCTGCGGACGCGGCTCCCCCAAATTTTTCCCAAATCAATACCTGTTAACCATTCAGAAAACAAGCCACTACACAAACGACACCAACACTGTCCACGACACAACCAACACCAGTCCCTTCCAAAACCAGCCAACAAACACCAATTCAAGAAAAGCATGAAAAAACCGCGCCCGCCATATACGAAGTCTCCCGCCTTTCTCTCCCTAACTTCTACATTGCTATAAACTTGACATTGGCTTATCTGTACAAAGCCATAAAAAGAGAGAAGAATGTATTAAGGAGGTTATCATCATGTCGTGCCGCCATGTTTTGGATCCCGCCAAAACGGTGGCCACTGATTGGTCCACGCAAAATAGCAACAATTAAGGGCGCCACGGGTACATTGTCATAAGTTAGTGATATTTTTGGAAGAGAGGTTTCTATTTAACTGATGTATTATATCTAAGTTTTTACAGTTATCTATTTGCATTTAGTAGGTACTACGTAATACCTTAATCACTTTCAAAAGATATTATATACGATTAAATTATAATATTATTGTTTCGGATTATTTAAATGTATTTAAAGAAAAATGGTAAGTACTGCATACTTACGTAAATATCGTAACGTAACTTGTGGCGTAAGTATAACTTCTGGGCAGGTATATATAATTAACATTAGGATTTCTTTATGTTATTATTTCTTTAAAAGCACTGGGTAGCTATTGATTCCGTTAATTACATTGCATTTACCAGTCATCATCTGATGCAGATTTTAAGAGATTATTCTTGATATTACAGATTTGGTACGAAAATAATAAAAATAAATAACATAAGACTTTTTTTTTAGTTTATGATTGGATCGAGCTAATCGGTACACGGACCGTTCGGTATCACCACAGGCCGACATTTTTATTTGCGTTTTTAATATAATATTAAAATAGTTTTTTAGTTAACTTACTGATGTGTTATTATAACTGTATTTTGAAACGGTTATGTTATTATTTCTTTAAAAGCACTGGGTAGCCATTGATTCCGTTAATTACATTGCATTTACACAGTCATCATCTGAGAACAGATTCTGATTTTAGGAGATTTTTCTTCAAATATAACATAGCTTTCAGCGCTATGCCATGAAACCATAGTATATTGTATATGTGATGTATGCAGTATATCTGATGACCAATATGTTCCTAGTTAAACACTGAGTCTACGTAGTAGGTACATTCTGGAAACAAAGCGTGTTCTAAGTACGTACGCAGTTAAATCAGAAACGTAAATAAATCGCTTAGTCAAACTAAACTGTTTTGCGCTAACATAGACTACATCGATCATTCAATCATGTAGGTACTTACCTGTCAAGTCATTCAAACCATTAGACCTTGTGCTGCAAGAAAATTCAGTTGTTACAGTTAATCAATAAATAAATAAACAATTTAAAAAATTCTGATTGAGATGGATATTAATTAATATGCGCTGTCCTTTTCTACGGGGAACATAGTAAGAAATGCAGTACCTTTCGACCTGTCAATTAAATTTAATTTATAAAAACGATTACATTCAAACTGAGGATTTTTTACTTAAAAACTTATAATGCCCATATTACGTACGATGACAACACACACATACACACACGCACACGCACACACACACACACACAAACCAAAACCATATTTTTTTTTCTTTAGAAGAACATAAAATTATTAATGTAAGGTTCGGAGGTGGGCGGCGGCTCATGCAACACAGTTTTTACTAATACAGGGCCGTCCTTGCCATTTGTCTGTATGAGTTAAGTGTTCTCAATAAGTTTGTTGTGGGCTTCTTCTTGGACCGGGGCGCGTTTGGAACCCTCATAGCTTTAATTTTAAGTTTACGAATATAGTTATCACCATGAAATAACTACTGTGTAAATTATTGACGCGTCAAAAGTGCCTTTTTAAGGACTATTTGAATAAAGATTATTTTGAATTTGAATAAAGATTTTTGTGTATTATAGAATCGGCACCAGTAACCTAAATTCGAAACGCTGGTCATCGAATAAAAAAACTCCATTAAGTACCTATTCATTGTTATTGTTTAACTAAGTTCCGCGTGTAAGCAAAGTGTAGACGTGCCTAAGCGGTTTTCCTACGGACCGACAATCAACCCCGATCACGTCTCTCGGAAGTGGGCGACTGTCAATGTCAGCGGTCAATAGGCACTTACCTTAATGTTCACGATTCAAATCGCGAATGACGAGTATAGGTACATCACCATATCACAGCTTTAACATTACGCGCGCTAACAATACGTACGGCGAACGACCGCGTATTTGGTTCCTCGATTCATGAACCAACTGCCTCCAGCGTTCCAAAAATTACATGTTAAAAATGTCAAATATAAATTAAAAGAATATTTTAAAGCTGAGTTGGATGGTTGACTCATTTGTGTCGACCGTCTCAGTTAAAAAATGTTCTTTTCATGCTTTATATTCTTACTCAGTTCCTCTGGTTTTAAGCTGCTAAGTTACAGACCGAGCACCGAGGGCAAATCTCTTCGGTTTTTTGGGTGCCGTTATATTCTTTTTTATACATTGTTATTATTAATATATGCCCGTACTGTCCCAATGTTGGGCAAAGGCCTCCCTTTCTTCCTTCTATTTGTCTCTGTCTAGGGATATTTGGGGCCAAGCCGACAGATAGGCATCGAGTTCGTCACGCCAACAACGCCTCGGTCTGCCTCGACGTCTTTTTGTTTTTTGTGGCATCCAATGTTTTTTATATTAATAACTAAATAAAAAAAACATTACTACTCTAACTCTGTATCCCATGACAGATGACCACAAGTATGCTTGTTGATAACTAAACCATCGGTATTTGGTAAGTATTCCAGGAATCGATATTTTTGGCAACATAAAATTAAAATATGTACCTAGTCAGATCGGCTTGTTATTCTTTCTTACCTTTTCACCATATGAATGCGAATGAAGCTTTCACGATATTCTTAATTTTTTATTTTTTGTTCGACAATAAGAAAGCCCTTGACTCCAATTCTCCTATTTTTAGGTAGTGATGCAGTCTAAAATGGTTGCGGGCTAAAGTTTTTTTTTTTTTATAAATAGCCTAGATCCCTCAGTTATTTGTCATAGTAATTTGTTAAGAATGCATGTTTCTAATTTTTTATTTCTTTGTTTAGTAAACGAGGCGACGAGTTTAAACCCAGGAAGATGGAAACTTTCTGATGCAGAGTACCTCGAGTGTTCACTTGTTTGGCTCCAAGTCAAACCAACCTTCTTTCTAGAATAAGTACAAAGCGTCCGTTTTTCACAATAGCAACATTGTTGTTGCGCACTGACATATTCAGCTGGTAGATCCCGATTTAATCTCTTCACTGACACGAAGTCGTGAGAATATGACACTATGATCTATTCAATATGTATGAGGATTCTCAGTAGGATAAAATAATCTACTTTATTACACTTAAACAAAAAAGAGCAATGACCTAAAGGTCTTTTATGATACTGACTACAATTGAGGTAATAGAATAAGTTGTTTTAAAATGTCACTAGATAATGTGTTTGGTCGTCAATCGTGCGTTAACCAACGCGGCTTCATTGTAACTTTATCGTTGGTGTAGTGTTTAGCCTTATCCAATATATATCCCTAGATCTAGATTCCAGTGCCCCTAGAGTAATATAGAAAGTCTACCGAGCGTCACAACAATTGCCTTCACGCTATCACATGTATGGAGGTGAAATTACACGTTTCACGTTAAAATTACAGTCCATATTATAAAATTACTTATGCAATGTTACATGAAAAATTTATATCGGAGGCCACTGGATTAAGATGTGTTGGATTTTTTTGATGCCCGTTCTAGGCATAGGTACTTATTTAAATAAAGATTTTTAGGATTATGGATTAATAGACGTTGTGTAGAAAACGGTGTGTCAATTCTATTCATCCTCTATTCTACGCCTATAAATAAAGCCATAGAATCCTAAACCATATTGCGAAAGAAACAAATGCTCTAGGATATTTTGGTATGCTTTAATATTATATGATGTCAGGAGTTTCAAACCTCTTAAATTCGACATTTTTTTCAGTAGTATCTGAGATACTACTGAAAAAAAATGTCGAGGTGAGGTGTGGTGAAGTTAGGTTTATCAGAATTTAAGAGGTTTGAAATTCCTGACACATAATATAACATTATAGCGTACCAAAATATCCTAGATAGAGCATTTGTTTATTTCGCAAAATGGTCATAACGTGGACCATCGTTACGAAGGGGGGACGAAGTAAACAAATGCTACTCTATATATTATGAATCGTGTCCGAAAATCAAGAATCCCAAAAAAAAAAAAAAAGCGAAATAAATAACTTCTGCATCTGACACTGACATCAAGCCCATGTGATTTATATTTAGTAATATGATCTTTACTCTTTGTATTTTTTTTTAATATATTTTTTTTTCACACTCACGTAACGCATTGTGCCTTAACGTGACCTTGAAATTTCTCTTCCAAATCTCATCAATGTATGATGTTGATGTCGTACATAAATATAATGTACATACATAATACGTTATATTATGCATTTTTCTAGTATAGAAAGCAAATGCACATGTGATACCACTTTCGTATTTTCATCAATAGAAACCGCAATTAGTGATGTAGGATGTTGGCATTGAATAATTATCGACATAGATTTAAGTGTCCTCAAATATAATTTCGTAAAAATACGTTTATTATTAAAAAATAAAAATTACAAAACTAATTGTTCTAGGCTAACTTTGCCCAGGAGTCTAAATAAAAAGTAACTTTGTTTCAAAATTTGTTCTTAGTAAAAGTCTTACTTAACTTAAGGGCTCCGCTCATTAATTTACTCCATTAACTTTATCTATGTTAAGGATATACGGTGTTGGTATATGTAACATTATTATGATACGCCCACTACAATGTACTGATTGCAAATACGCAAATTTTTCTAACGGCTATCTATTAACATCAGTGAAATCCAAGCTATGAAGATTTAAAAAATACCTGTACATACTTCACTTCGGGTCTTGATTACTCACAAGAAATAAAAAGTAGACTTCAAGGCAAATTTCGTGTTTCACAAAATGTAAAGGATACTCTACAACCCCTTATTACCCCAACTAAAGCTTGATCTAAGATGCAATCTTATGAAATGCTACGTCTAGTCTTTTCCATTACTTCGAAATGTTGGTTAATAATATTAGTTCGAAATGTCATAAAGGAGGATGCTAAAGATCACCTTGACCAGCTTCACAGTTCCCGCCAAATAATGAAAAAGATATTGAACTTGTCATTGTATAAAGAAAACTTAGTTTCTTTGGATACCTACATCGCTTAAACAGTTCATCCTGGAAGGCAAGATTCGCGGAAAGAGAACATCCTGTCGCCAAAGACTTAAATGGTTGAAAAATATAAGAGGTTGGATTGTACTAAGTTATCCAAAACAAAATAGCAAATAATAAGGAAGGTATTCGTCTACTGATCACCAAACTTCAGGGCAACATAAATAAAACATTCAAAAATATTGTTCTGTACCTAACAAGCCTGCAAAGTGTACGTTATCTTTAATGTGACAATGGTTTATTATTTACTATCAACAACAGTTCGTTGCATTATAATAAATCTGTTTATTTTATCGTTGACCGGTATATAGTCGTTTTTGCACGTAATTGAACAATGGGGCGTTAAATACAGTTTCCAAAAGAAGATTGTAGTTCCCCATCTTATGCATCGCTCCACATCTCTGTCATTAAGGTATTTTACGAATAGATATCAAATAATAATAGTCGATAGAATTATATCTATTTGATAAACTTATTGAGTGAAAGTGGTGTAAAATTTAAATTAATCGATTGCGTTGATTGGGCAATGAACAATCTGTTACTGAATGTGTGAACGCCAAACTGGAAGATTCGAACTTGGCCTTTACGTTTCGCTCTGTTTCGGAGAGCACGCGAAGCTATTGGTCCAGATTGTAGTTTGGGTAGACTCTGCGATATGACAGACTTTTACCCAAGCAAATGTGTCTAAAATACGTGGTTAACAATAATAATAAAAGGGAACGAAATAGAATCTGATACATATCGATAAAATAAACAAACGTCACTAACTTACTTTAGTGAGAGTTCACGAAAGTTTTAAATCCATATAGGTAACGAATACACTAACATCTATATATTTCATTAAATAGGCACGTTTAGAGACAAGGGAATAACCTATTAAATACCACCTATACATACAAACACAATACAATAACAAACAGAAGGAATACAAGAAATAAGCATATTTTTTTTGGATCACTGTGTTCTTAGATATACTTTATATTTTACTTTAAGATACGTCCTGCAAGAAATTAATTTACGTAGCTAGCTGCCTAGGTACTTACTTGCAGTATTCATTTTATTAATTTGTTAAGTTTAATTACTTTTATATAGTGATTCAGGTGAAATATTAAATTTCACTATAAGTTGGTACCTACACTACTTAGGTATATCTCAGGTTTATTTTTTTAACATGAACGAATTTGATTAGTACCTAATATATTCTACAAATTATAGCTTAGAATGTACTGGCTTTAATGGAAGGCCATCTTTAATGATTTGAAACCATTTTGGTTTACCTTTTTTGTTTTCCATAACATTCGGTTGGATTAAAAAACAAAGAACAATCAATTGACTTAATAAATTAGTCATAATTTTAAGTTTAAGAATAACTAACGGAAATTTCATAAATCAAACAAATAAATCAGATTCATTAAAACATAAATACTCCCATGCCATTTTCCCTCGTTTCATAAAATTAAAGAATTGAACAACTCATGTTTTAGCGTAACATGTAGAAAATATCAGTTTTGTTTATGTTTACCTTGAATTTCGGGCCAATCACTTTTCCAATAAAATAATAAGTAGGTATCTACTTATTGCCACTGCAGATAGTTAGTCATTAATGTAACCATTGTAACACTATTCGATCATTCCAATTTAATAATAACAACAAAATTTTATATTGAAATAAAGCTATATCAGCAAAGAGACTGCGTCCAATATTACGCGGTAGGCAAGTCGCGATGTTTGAGGCAGACGGAAAACAACGTCCTACTTCTGACACGCCTTGTTTTCAACTAGTTAGAGTAGTTATAGTTACCCGGTCTGGTTAGGCATTTCGTGAGCTCGGTCATCGCCGTAGAATGACGCTAGTGAATAAAGAAACGGGGAAATCATGTTTATTGACTGGAATATCAAATAAATCACCCAATTGTTATGAAAAATAATTAATACTAAATATACAAAGCTCTCAGTACAAATATGTAACACTTTGGTTATAACTAAAAAGTTCTACAGCATTATCCACCAATTTGAAATATAATAATTATGCCGGCAGTTGTCTCAAACGCTTAAGGCTCAGGTTCTGAATTATTTTTTATGTAAAACATGAAATATACTTACGTAGAATTATAGGTAAAAGACCGGTTTGACGAAATAATATTGTATGTCGTCACAGGGCATAAATTCAATGCGTTTATTAAATAATTTGGTCATTCAAGAATTATGCACATCCCGTTCAGTCACTCAGTAGTTGTTGTGCAAGAAATTCCCAACCTTGACCTATCCTTGAAAAAAATCCATACCTACCTTATGTTGTTTTTTCGTTCTACCTATATAGTGTTAGAAACTTCAGGATATTCATAGGCCTTCGATACCGGTTGTAGCGGATAAAATAATAGGAAATTTAAAACAATCATTAGTCATAACTAATGTTTCAAAATAATATATTCTAAATGAGACTATATTATTGAGTATGCGAACATTTTATTTACTAGAACTCGTAGCTTGAAGTAAAACCTAAAATTTAACTTAATTAATCATCTACATAATTGTGTATTAATCCAAATATTTCAATCTCTAAATAAGTATTATAACTTAATATAATTCTGATGAGTCTAGCTACAGAATAAATGACTGTCATCACATTTTAACATTTCGCGCCATTACTGCATAAAGTTATTACAGGCGCCATCTTTCGAGGGACCTTGAAACAGAAACAGGCATTGTGTTCACTAGATGACGCCACCACCGGTTAAAGTTAAGCTCTTGACACACGGAGGAATTATTGCGTTTATTTATTTAGGTTTAGAAGACTCGTGTATAACTAGTAGGTACCTAAACGAAAAGTCGGTCTCATTACTAGTGTTAACGTGATAAGACTATAAATAAGAGAAGCCTAATATCAATTATCGTGGCATATAGGTACCTAATGTCCCGCAGTAGCTTATTTGGAACGCAAGACAAACGCTAGCTGGAAGTCTCAATGATATCACAACTATTAAAACTAGCATTTCATAGGTTTCGATATCTTTACGTACTACGTTTTTGTGTAAGTACCTACGTACGTAACCTATCTTATCCAATATGAACGCTGCCTATCAACTGCACATGATACAAGAGTGGCGCAATTTATTTTTAAAACACTATCTTTGAAATCATTATTATAAAGGAATCGGCATAGCTTGGCGAGGTAATGCGGCCAAGTAATCTCAGCAAGGAAATAAATAGGCTTAAAACAAAATAACGTTTTACTTAAAATCGGTTGTATTTACATTTCGTCCATCGTAGAAAATCAATAGTGTTCAACATCACAAATAAATAAAAATCGTACTAGGTATTCACATAAGTCGTACATAGTACATTATATGCGACAGCTCATTCTTACCGTAAAAACGAAAAGTGACAAACTAATCAATAAGTTGATCTATTTAATTCAAATTTATTTCAATGTCAATCCTAATTAAAATAAGGTCAGGTATTTAGTATAGATGACAATTTCGCTAAATGCTCGTCCTAATCATTCCGCCGGTCTCCACCGAGAGCTCCGCCGCGTGAAGTAAAAAAATATAGTCATTCAAGATTTGTATTTATCGAATCGGCTGGCAGCGGCGTGAACTCGATCGGAGACGGGCCGGATGGCGCGCCCGTCATACATCGCCGCACAGCGCGACGGGCGGCGACACAGCCAGCGATGTACAGCGCGCGACGGGTGTTCCTCCACGCGCGCCGGCGCGTTGCCGTAGCTTGGTGCGGGCCGGGCGCGTAGACGCGCGGCGCAGCGGGGCGGGGGGCGCGCGGCAAATCGAACGAGGCCACGCGGGACCGACGCCACTCGCCCTCCCTGCCGGCCTCGCCGCGCCGGCTTCGAGCGTCCCTTCCTCGAATATCACCACAACGTAGGTACCAACCTACACTACTAATTCTTTAACCTACGAATCTCTTATTCCAAACCTCAAAAATGGAATACGGAACTGAGGGAACTACCCTAATTATCAATGTTATGGACAAAGTTACAGGCAGGTTTAAGGTGTCAGCGTCGCTATCGTGCCACGGCGACCGCGTCGCGCTCTCTTTATCAGTCGCAGGGAGCGGGCGGTGGGCGCGATGTGCTGCTCTAGAGATAATGGCAAAATTGTGATGTTTTTCTAGTATTTGCAACAAATGTGAGCTGCTATATGCAGAACAAGGCATCGAACCGAACTTCGTACAATACAACCTTCGTAACAATCTATGAGTGCATACAACAAAAGTTTTAAGTCATCTGAATACCATAGCAACGATTTCTCTATACGAATAGAGTTTGAGGAGTCGACGAAGTAGCTAAGGTTTAGAAAACAAACGACGGTATCATTTATTGAAATAACAGTTTCCTTGGATGCAATAACCACACTATTTTTTTACATTTACTGATTAAAACTCTCAGGCTTCCCTTACACTAAAATATGTACACACAAACTCTCATCGACAACAGAAAATGAAGAATTGAGCTTTGTGACTTAATTTGCTTACTCTCTATATTATTATTTAATCAATACAGCCGGGCCGGGTTATTTCTTTGTATGAATTACGTGTGAATATTTATGCTACTGTGTATAGAAAAATATCACAACTTCACCATTTGGGCTTACAGGTTAACCTAAATACAGAGTGAATTTCACTTAGAAATAAAGTTTACTTTCCAAAACACATTTGTACATTTCATGACAAAATTCAACAGTATTCTACTAAATCTTAATTAATAAATTGTAGCAGCGAACCGCGAGAAATTGATACAGCTTCAGAGTACCGAACTTAGATTATATAAAAAAAAAAATTGATTCTGCATTGTATTAAGACTTAATTGAGTTTTTTTTTGTCATTCAAATATAAGTGCACCCGTTTTAGTTGGGAGTGATGTCGGCCACGCGTGTTCCCAACTGGCTGCGTGATGGGGTTGTCGGTCGCTGCTGTCAGTTGGGGCGAAGCGCGGCCGCGCCAGTCCGGGGCGTCACATACACTATTTAACTTCACTGTGACATTGTCCTTATAAAGAGCACGAAGCGTATTACGCGTCATCCTCTTCTTCTTCCCCTAATAATTCCTCTTCTACTTCATCATCTGCAAACAGTCATTGAAAGTCAATCATCATTACCCCACTTAAAAGTTAACGTAATATCTGCCATTTTTTTATGGAATTAGGAATCAATTGAGTACACCACATAAAACGTAAATTTACTGATTTACGCCTAATTCGTTGTCACGTCGGTAAACACGTAAGATAAAATTTACGTGATGATGTTAGAGTTTGTTTGCAAGTTGCTTTAACAAAGTTTTCTAAAACTACTCAAATACAAAAAAGCAACGACTGAACGAACAATTGCTCTTTAAATTGAGTTAAGTTTGGAAATTAAGAATCTAGATCGTTTTTTATAAGCAGTTACGTCGAATCGTACCAGCAAAATTAGGACACAATGGCAGGTTGGGATTGGAAGTTTAATTCAGGTAACGGGAAAATTCTCACGATACATTATGTAATAGCAAAATTTGATTTGTATTCTTAGCAAATTAATCTAATCCAACAATAAAGTGAGAGTTATAAGAGCATCGCGTCTGGAACTTATAAGGTTTCAACGATGCGCTTAACCATAACAATGGCGGGTAAAAAAGTGCGTGCACAACCTACTTGAATTACAACGTGCGGTGGTTACGCAGATGGCTAAAGACACGAAAGGGTACGAAAAAAACTTGACAAATTTATTCACAATAACCTCAATATACTTATGTGTATTATAAGTATGTCATTCAGAGAATGTGATTTCAATGTTTATATGATTATTGCAAAAACGTAGTTCTAACCAGACTTTCCATAAAGTGTTAACAAATTTGTCCTTTCGTTATAAATTTGAGGTATTTATCTTGTAACTACGTGAATATCTCGCGCGCTCTTAGAATTCGCGCCATAACGACAAAGGTCGACGTCCTTTTCTAATACTTTAAAAAATATCGTATAGAATAAAAATACTGAACTGTGAAAAAGGGCAATATTTTGACGATTCTAATCACTTGGGTTGTTTTAAATTTACCTTCGATGTCGTCTTCGTCTAGTTCTTCTTCATCTTCTTCGCCTTCCTCACCCTCAACTTCTTCATCGTCATCTTCTTCCCCGTCGCCTTCTACGACGAATCCGTCAAAATCTTCCTCGTCACTGTGACCTTCTTCATCTCCACCGCCGCCATTTTCTTCCTTTCGCGCCTTTTTCGCCTCTACCGTTTTTTCCTGGACAATGAAAACAAGACTGTGTTGATGGTGTGGAAATTATTTTCTACACGTGCATACGAATACATATATAAGTACGAACGTATCTCTACAAATTTTAACGTTTATTTCTTATGGCATCGGGAATCAACAAATATTGATGGTAAATAACTGGCTATTAACACGAAACAATTGTTAACGCGTAATTTAATTGACAAAAGCGGCAAATACGGTTTACGTGCAAGATAATGAAGCGCAGGTGACGAGGATTGGTAACAATAAAAGAAGCGTGGGTTATTAGTATGGGGGAAAGAGACGCTAAGTGTGGGGCCGGCGTCATACGGCCTATTTTCCCGCAACAAAGACAAACTTCCGACTGGCAGTATGCATAACAGAGTTTGCGTAGAAAAGCCTCGATACCGCTACAGCGACAATGAGGCAATGTTCGATTCGGTTACTATATTCAATCAAGTTCTGTATCGAAAATCTCAGAAACAAATATTTAAGTTTTAAGTATTGATATTAATAACCTAGTTGAGCGTAAGTTTGACGCGCCTGTTGGCTAATAGCTTGATTTAGGTTACACTGTGTGGGAAAGAGACAGAGGATACCACGTTTATTGTATTAGAATGTATTATTTGATTTCCATGGGTTTGCCAGACAATTTTTGCCTTGATTTTCCCTATAGATTAATATACTGTATTTAGTAGTTGCTGAACAAAGGAAGTTTCATTTGCTGACAAAACTACATGCATGCTAATGTTGCCGGGTCACTGACTACCGATTCTACTAGAGAAAGGGCCAAAGAAAGTAATGTACTAAAGAAATTATATCATAGAAGATAGTAAATTAATATAAGGAGATTAAAACCTTTGATTTAGATACACTAAAAAGCTTTGCTTATTATTAAGGTTTGACATTCCAGAATATCTACTTTATCTATTTGACATTTACATGCCGGCCATGTTATGCTACTGAGCGTCACGCTACCACGGATATAAACGGGGCTTAGAAAGCGCAACAGAAATAGATAATGGTACGCATTAAATCAATAACATAGACGCCATTTAAAGCATTCTCTCTTGTGCTGAAATATATTCGCTTTTATGAACCAGACACGAGTAGGTTCCCGCGCCATGTTTTTTTCCTGCCAAGGTCATGCCTCTGTATCCAAAACGAGTAAACAAAACTTACGGACCGCCAAAAGTGGTTAAAATTCTTAATAACAACCCGTAATAATCTCATGATGAAAGAAATTATAAATCTAGTCTGACTCATCGATTACCTCACATGCTTTAAACGTGAGCATTAGCACTTATGTCCAAAAATACACCGGTTGAACAGAATTTCCTAGAATAGCGGCAAACTGCAACTTCTTGTTTAACAAGTGGAACAACTCCGAATACAATAATGGACTAGAAATAATATGCCCCATATAACACGTTCAATAAAATGGCGAGCGTCTAAAATGAATACATAGTCTGACATGTGCACTCACCTCTGCTGCCCTTTTGGCTCCTTTCAGGTCACGTTTAGCGTCCCCGGACTTCTCGTCTCCGGTCTTGTCTACTGCCACTTCACTGTTATTTTCGTTGGAGCTCATGATTGTTAAGAATTTGTGTTAATTACTAGAAATATCCAAGTTAGGTATACGGCTGCCACAAACCGACGCGCGACTGACTGATCGAGTGAGCGGGCGGGCACGATGGATATGAGTTTGAAAACGAAGATGGCGCGCGCTTCTGAACGCCTTGCGGCTGATTGGTCGAAAGTATCTACCACCGACTAATAGCAGGAAATTTCATGTTATAACTTTAAAAATCGTTCTCATATATTTTTTTCAAGACAATATTAATGTTATAATTTACTCTATTTATTCTATTAAATAATATATTAAATTCAAACACAACCATAAAACTAGGAAACTTATGAAGTATTTTTGAAGTGGTTATGTTGAGTTCGTGTTTCCGGTATTGTGGAGAACAACACCAAAGTGACGTATATCCATTCCTGTCGCGCACCTGTCAATACTCAATACTGTATCAGAAAAACATATTAAAAAAGTGGCGGGAACCAGGATTGTAATCGATTCGTTTGAAACGTAATGATAATGGGGTTTATTGTGTAATGTTTGATCGAATGCTTTCAAAATTATATTGAAAGTGTGGTACTGTATTAAAGACACAATAATTTATTTCTATAGTTGACAAACGGTGCAAAATGTATTAACTACGAAGTAATTAGTATTACAGAGCGAATATATCCATGAATATCTATTAAATTTTAGGCAGATCAGCACAAAAATGGTGCCTACAAAATTCTGGCCAAAGAGGGAATGTTTTCAGCAATTACTTTGATATAACAAACTTAAAACATCTTTTGGTCGTATATAAATTATTGTTTGATAATCCCTGCGTTTTAAAACGTCTTGTATAGAAAATAATTGTAAAGATTTTGTATTAGGCATCTCATTGCAAAAAATGTAAGTGGTTCAAGTAACACAAAAGCCAATTTAATGCCTTCCGATACATTAAAATTCAGGCAAAGGAATTAATGGATTTTTTTCCTAAAAATTCACGAGAAGGATAAAACTGCTAGCATAGGTGTTGGTAACTGGATTCGATTCCCGTATCTAGTCTGGTGGGAGGCTTCAAGCGTGGCTAGTTACCACTCTATCTGCGTGTCGCCGAGTGATTACGCGTAGCAACCAATTAGGAGTATGGGTTTACCATACCCCTAACAGGTTAGCCAGCTTACCATCTTAGAGTGCATCATCACTACCACCAGGTGAGATTTCCGTCAAGAGAAAGGAACATTTATACTCTAGGGAGGTCAAGAGATAACTTTGAAAAAATTACTATTCCATACAGATTATGGTCATCGTTTTTTTATTTACTTTATAAAATAAATGAGGGACTCAGCCCACAGAGTACTTTTTATATAGCGGCTTAGTCTTTGAAAGGCTTAATTGTCCAACATTATAACTTACCTTAATTGAGATGTAGTACGTATCATGATCAACCCATTACCGGCTCACTACAGAGCACGGATCTCCTTTCAATATGAGAAGGGTTTGGCCATAATCCACCACGCTGGCCATGTGCGGATTGGCAGACTTCACACGCCTTTGAGAACATTATGGAGAACTCTCAGGCGTGCAGGTTTCCTCACGATGTATTCCTTCACCGTTGAAGCAAGTGATATTTTTTTTTTTTAAACGCACATAACTCCGTAAAGTCCGCACCTCCAGTGCGTGTCCGGATTCGAACCGCAGACCTCTGATTAGGAATCTGACGCCCTAACCACTAGGCTATCACCGCTTCTGTAGTACGTATAGGCCAGGTGAAATAAAACTTGCGTCAATAGATCATTTTACTATTTTTATTAACTTTTTTTTTACAATTTCAATTTTTCTCACAATAATAATTGGATACAGGACCTTAACATTCTTTTAAAATTACTATAGAATATTACTACATGAAAATATCTAGCCTTATTAAAGGTACTATGAACAATCAAATTAATAAAATTGCATGCATCCATAATGTGTATACGCAAAAAGTGAAACTTCTTTGGCTTAAATTCTAATTTTCATATGCTTGTATGCTTATTCAAAGTAATTTTTATGTTATTTGTATATTAAAAAAGTTGTCAGATTGACGAGGCTCCGGGTCTCGATTGTCTCTTTTTTCAGGATTTCTTACTACTGCATATTCAGCACTTACAAGAAGTTTCACTAGTGTTTTATTCTGTAAAATAACTAATATCAACCATTGCCTACTTTTCAGATGCTCAAACTAATGGATTCTGTGTTGTGTGCAAATAATAGTTTTAAAAAATAGCGAAAGTGCTATCGAAGGTTAATGGGGTCAAACTTAGTGCTCACTGCGAAAAGTGAGTGAGCAACAGATGCTGTTTTTCCTTCCTAAGACTGGAATTACACTGCGGAACTAAGATTGTTCATGTTGAATTTTTATTTTGTATGTAATTGTATTAGATTAGTTCAGATCACTGATAGCTGGAAGGTCTAATGAAACTCATCTTTCCAGATTCAAAGGTAATTATTTTTTATTCAATGCATAGGTCAACGTCGAACGCGTTCGATCAGTCAAGCCGCGAATATATCAATTATAAGTATATTTATGGGATTAATCCAATTGTGACCAAGTGCTGAACTATTTTCTAAGCGATGTTACTCGAATCAGTGTTTCCAGACTAAATTACCTATGTCTTCCATTTTTGTTTCCAGTAAAATTTGTATTAGTAATAAACTATATACTTACTAATAGTAATGAATTGAAATTGCTTTTTGGAGCTCAAAAACGTTGCAAGTTCAACAAGCACGTCGCTTGAAGTATTGGTAGCATTTTATCGCATCGCTACATTTCACTCACCCATGTCAACAATAGGTAAAAATTGTCTCAGAGATTTTAAAATTCTACGAGAATTTTTTCTCCCTCTCAAGTTTAATGCGCAAATCTAGAAATAATGCCTATATAGGTACCTATGGCACAGAATCGTCACGTAAGAACCCAAAAATTACCTTATCCACGGGTGGCGCAAACAAGAAGAACTCTAGAACTAATAAATCGCTTTATCAGTATAAAAGGCAGACTATTTTTAGGCAGCGAAGTCGCCATTTTGAGATTTCGCTGTTCTTGTGCTCTGCTCCACCTCTTAGGATGAAGCGTTATGTGCCGTAAACACATAAGAAGCTCGAGTTATTAGTTTATGTAATTGCAATTTTATTTTATTTTTTATAAAACATTATGTCTTGAACAATAACACATAATATAAAGAGGGACACAAATATGAAACTGACACTTAATTCGCAATGTAAATCCGACTTAAATGTTTGATCTTATTTTTATAATAATTACATAGTGGTTATACTAAAATTCTAAACTAAAACGACTACAGCTCTATCAGTGAATATTTTACCACGCTTTTCAATACGGAACATGAAGCAAAATATTCGACACTTCGAACAGGTTATTTTATTTTAGAATTCGAGTACAACTAGATATGGACTAATCTATATACTAACGCACTATGAGCAAACAGAATGGCTTAACTAAATTTAAAGTATTTTCACAAATAAACATATCACAGGCATAAAATCTTCAATGTTCACTCATTATAATGAGAACGAAAACGTTATCTCCGCAAAATTAAACTTGAGACTACCCAAATCTTATACTAGTACGCCCAGTATATGAAATCATTAATGGTTTTCCAGTATCGAAACAGTATATATGCGGTGGAGTTGTTTGGTTATAGCAGAAAGTACGAACTTTTGAGACTACCCAAATCTTATACTAGTACGCCCAGTATATGAAATCATAAATGGTTTTCCAGTATCGAAACAGTATATATGCGGTGGAGTTGTTTGGTTAGCAGAGACTACGTGAGGAAAATCTTCAACAAAATTAGCCTTGAAACATAAAGATTTGTAAGTCACCATTATATCACCATTATATATGTGCTGCAATCCGTAAAGGAAATGGATGTATATATATTGTTTTCGTTGAATGTTGTAATTGGATTATTAGTTTACGAAACATCCGCTAGGAGCGCTGACCTTAGAACTTTTAACAAGCTTGAGATTTTACACTTTTTGAATAGTCCATTTCACCGCTTATGTGTTTCGATACTTATTACGATGTCTACTATTCGCGGGCGTTTCAATTTCATACGACGTGTATCGTATAAATTGTTATGATCCAATCTAGGGCATAGTTTAATGGTGCACGCTATTGTGTGCCACAGACTGCCAATATGTTCACGATTACGTCCATTATTCATTACTCTGTGTCACTAATAAACAAGAACATACAATATATTTTAAATACAATAAGAGACAAAATATATTTATAATAACAAAACAGGGTAGCAACGATAAGAGTACACGCGCACTATTATGAAATCAGCCGCAAAAACTAACAGTTCAACAAGATAGAAGACGTTTACACCAAAGACGTGTTTGTCTTTAATAAGAAAAACAATCTTGAGACAACCGATACGGGCATTGCAATGCAATCAAGTCGGCTGTCTCCGATTAGAAATCATTTCTGACATAAAACGATTAATTTTTTTAACTCAAACCACTAAGCGACGCGGTATCTGTATAAAACCAATACATATTCCGTACATGCATACAATGTTGCTATCATATTATTTCAAATATAACGTGACACTAATGGCACAGTCACATAACATGTCACCCCACACCACGAGTGTTGAGTCAAATCAAGTTTTGTATCCCCATTCAAACTTTCCTCTTCTGAGTACGCGTAAAGTTTATAAGAGGGAATCGTTACGATTTTAGTTCAGCAGGCAGATTTAGAACCTTATATAAAACGTAAGGTTATTGTTGTATTTATAATAAGCATACAAAACACTGATACTGATTAAATACGCGTGGCGTGTGTCAGGTGTGTTTCCAGCTAAAACACTGACAATACCTGTTCTGTACAAAACAATACCTTAACTTTTGCACAACTAACTGTAACATAGGATATAGTGATAAGGATAATTATTTGTTTTACTTTTGTCTAAAGATTTAAATTTGATTTTTTAACTAGAGCGCTCCATTTTTTTTCAATTATGTAAAACCTATTTTAAGATATATTGCGACGGTGCATCTGTGCATTTTTTTTGAGCCTATCATAACGCAACAATACGCCGCGAGATGGTTTCCGCTGCATACGAGTGGGATAGATACATTAAACCTTAGGTCGGCGTAAGAATATCGACGATGTAACTTAGTTCTGCAATAGCAGTCAGCCGACCATACGCTAACGCTAGGCAAAGGCTTCATAATAGCTGGTGTTTTAGCTCAAGGGTTTTTATTAGTGATAATAATCGGGACTGACGTCTTAACTTATTCTCCAAAGCACGGGGTGTAATCATCATGATCAACCCATTCTCGGCTCATTATAGAGCTCAATAAGAGAAGGGTTTGGCCATAGTCCACCACGCTGGCCATGTGCAGATTGGCAGACTTCACAGCCTTTGAGAACATTATGGAGAACTCTCAGACATGCAGGTTTCCTCACGATGTTTTCCTTCACCGTTGATGCAAGTGATATTTTAATTGCTTAAGAACGCACATAACTCCGATAAGTTATAGAAGTGTGTCCGGGTTCGACCCCCGACCTCTGATTAGGAGGCGGACGTCCTAACCACTGGGCTATCACAGCTTCACGGGGTGTTATAAAAGCCTAAAATATTATATCTTGCATTTCTTGTCATCGAACTCTAGACAAACAAGGCAGATAAATAATATTACTCCGATTGTTCAGAACAACATACATTAATATAGAAACTGCAAGGTTTGTTAGATATGAAATATAAAGATGCAAAAATAACTGCAATCATGCGAAAATAAACCGGTAAGGTATGTGTTTATAAAGCTATGATATTTTTTTTGATAACAAGGTTCACATAAATCCTATGAAACATTCAACACGGGATGAACTAAAAATGACTTATTACTCTATAAATATCCCTTTCGTCCCAATTCAGTAGAACCTAGCGTGCGAAGGAGATAGCAAAAGGTTCCACTCTTTCCCATACCCAGTTTGTGGCTGTTGCTTATAAATTATAGTACAAACGAAAACAACGGGCAATAACTACTGAGAACTAAGGCAAATGTTTACCATATACGTTATATTATAGATTAAAATTGTGTGAGAGTAACTAATTTTATAAAGAATATGATTGTTACAACAAGTGATGAGCTAGAGATGATTGTTTGGCGCTGCATGACGGGGACGAGCTCATGACTAAGGACCCCGGGTGGGTTCGAAACTAGTAGGGCAAACACAACAACTTTAACACAAAATTAGCATAGAGGAAGCATTTCCTAGATAAAGGGTATAATAAAAGGCTTATATTATAAAGGATACTATATCCGATTAAATATATTAATTAAGATTCGCCTTTGGATAAAGACTTCTACAATTCCAAGAACTATGTATGTATTGGGTTTTCTTAATAAGAAATAAACGATTACTTCAATCAAAGGGGATTTGCAAGCGCTATTTAAAAAGATATATTTTATATATTTCATCTATGCTATTACTTATATCAGACATCTTATTGTTAAGTTCTTAAGTTAACATGTGGTAAATGAAGTTGGTATTCTTTTTTTATGCTGTAGTTCATATTCCCATACAGCGTAACTGACAAACAAGCGCCAGGAATGTTCCAGAACAAGCGATTTTATAAAGAAACTACCAGGAAGATTTAGTTTAAATTGCAGAGAACAGAAAATTTTAAGTGTTTCTAACAATTTTTCTGATAATAATGAGATATGTGTCCTTGAAAAATAAGATCTCAACCAGAAATAGGGAATTCTTTCGATTGTCAATCATAAAACGTATTCAAAGATATCATCTCACTTTAAGTAAGATTATACAATTTTGTTTTGAATATTATACATTATATCAATACAAAACTACTAAAAACTATACATATACAACAAAAGCCGAACACTATATCTGTTAGATTTCGTATGCATTTGTAAAATAATTGATTGAATTATTTGTTATCGTTATACGCTATTTTTTTCCTAACTTAGCCCTTGACGGCTATCTCACCTGGTGGTAAGTGATGATGCAGTCTAGGATGGAGGCGGGCTAACTTGTTAGGAGTATGAAAAGCCCAGACCCCTAATTGGTTTCTACGCGACATCGTGCCGGAACGCTAAATCGCTTTACGACACGTCTTTGTCGGTAGGGTGGTACCTAGCCACGGCCGATGCCTCCCACCAGAAAATAACATACAAAGCCATTGGAGTTCATTTATCTACACGCGGTATGGGACTACGTAGTACAACACGACATATTTTAATTAACTAGACGTTTTTATGGCTTCCATTCATGCCAATCGAGCACTGATCCCCAAGTGTAATCAAAAACTTTGGAGCAACGTAAATCTCTGTATTGAGTTATCAAAGTACGACGTAGATTGTAACAGTTAACGCTAACGCGGAAGTGACGTTAGTTTACACGAAATCTCACACCAGCTAGAGATCCCTTCGTGTCGTACAAATGTAGATAGTAACAGTTAACGCTAACGCGGAAGTGACGTTAGTTTACACGAAATCTCACACGAGCTAGAGATCCCTTCGTGTCGTACAAATGTAGATAGTAACAGTTAACGCTAACGCGGAAGTGACGTTAGTTTACACGGAATCTCACACTCAAGCTAGAGATCCCTTCGTGTCGTACAAATGTAGATAGTAACAGTTAACGCTAACGCGGAAGTGACGTTAGTTTACACGGAATCTCACACTCAAGCTAGAGATCCCTTCGTGTCGTACAAATGTAGATAGTAACAGTTAACGCTAACGCGGAAGTGACGTTAGTTTACACGGAATCTCACACTCAAGCTAGAGATCCCTTCGTGTCGTACAAATGTAGATAGTAACAGTTAACGCTAACGCGGAAGTGACGTTAGTTTACACGAAATCTCACACTCAAACTAGAGATCCCTTCGTGTCGTACAAATGTAGATAGTAACAGTTAACGCTAACGCGGAAGTGACGTTAGTTTACACGGAATCTCACACTCAAGCTAGAGATCCCTTTGTGTCGTACAAATGTAGATAGTAACAGTTAACGCTAACGCGGAAGTGACGTTAGTTTACACAAAATCTGACACTCAAGCTAGAGATCCCTTCGTGTCGTACAAATGTAGATAGTAACAGTTAACGCTAACGCGGAAGTGACGTAAGTTTACACGGAATCTCACACTCAAGCTAGAGATCCCTTTGTGTCGTACAAATGTAGATAGTAACAGTTAACGCTAACGCGGAAGTGACGTTAGTTTACACAAAATCTGACACTCAAGCTAGAGATCCCTTCGTGTCGTACAAATGTAGATAGTAACAGTTAACGCTAACGCGGAAGTGACGTTAGTTTACACGGAATCTCACACTCAAGCTAGAGATCCCTTCGTGTCGTACAAATGTAGATAGTAACAGTTAACGCTAACGCGGAAGTGACGTTATTTTACACGAAATCTCACACGAGCTAGAGATCCCCGTACAAATGTAGAACTAATGATGGGGTTCCGTCACGCAATTACGTCCGTCACGTCAACGTAATTCACGTCACGCTTAATGAAGCTACTGCAACTGATCGTGTTACTAGTGAATGTTACGTGAGATTACACGGCGGTACAGCTAGTGCAACTGATTGTGTAATGTTACGTGAGATTACACGGCGGTGCAGACGTTTCCGTCGAACTCAATGTTCCCTCCGTAATGCGGGATGTTGTCGATGTCGGGATTGCTGCCCCGCGAGTCGTTCCGCCAAGCGCTGTACAGGGTCGGCAGGAAGTCGTTGAACAGCGGGCTGCGAGGCGATAAGCTGTTTTCACGCACCACCTGCGGAGATTCGACAGTAAATATAATGCGAAGCAAGCTTAGTAACACGAACAGTAGCTGCCTGATAACCTTTCCGTATATGCAGTACATTTATACATTTACTAGCTGGCGCCCGCGACTTCGCCCGCGTTGATAAGTTTTTAAAATTCAGTCAGAATAAGCTGTAAAAATTCCAACGGGAACTCTCCTATGTCACTCTTCAGGTCCTCGACAATAATTTCAATAATCACGTCAATCCATTGCTCTGTTGCGACGTGATTGAAGGACAAACCAACATACAAACTCACATTCGTATTTATAATCATCATCATCATGATCAGCCCATTACCGGCTCACTACAGAGCTTAGGTCTCCTCTCAATATGAGAAGGGATTGGCCTTAGTCAACCACGCTGGACATGTGCGGATTGGCAGACTTCACACGCCTTTGCGAACATTATGGAGAACTCTCAGGCGTGCAGGTTTCCTCACGATGTTTTCCTTCACCGTTAAAGCAAGTGATAAATTAATTACTTAAAAACGCACATAACTCCGAAAAGTTATAGGTGCGTGCTCGGATTCCAACCGCCGACCTCTGATTAGGAGGCTGACGCCCTAACCACTAGGCTATCACCGCTTCACCATATAAGTTGATGTAATGGTACTCCAATAATATAGGCGGTGGAAAACGTAAGCTGCATTCCAGATATTTGCTATGCGAATTAAAAAAAATGCATTAATTTCGAGTAAAACATACCTTTTTCATTCCCTTATAATCGGGATCGCTTCCCTTCTTTGGTATCCATATCTTGATGTCTTTGTCAAGACCGCTAGTCGCCATCACCGGGAAACGAGGGTGGGTTTCTATACAGTTCACCTGGAATACGAGGAGTTATTTGTAATGGCTAAGTAAGAATAGATTTTCGTACAAAATTCATCTTAACAATTGATATTCATGTTGTTTTGTTCTAAATATAGCCTTGGTTGGTTTAAAATTGTTACGTCACACTGCTCCGCCAATCACAGTCCGCCACGTCACAACTAGCCAATCGGAGCCAAACCAACCCTAGCCAAGCCACCACTCCACTACCGGAAAGCTCCGGCGGGAATAAGGCCTGTTATCGCCGCGATTCTAAGAAGCTATATAATTACATCATGATGTATTTATTAATTAAGACATATATTTTACAACTGGTTTGTTCTTACGAATCCTCTAAAATGTTATTAATCTGTATACGTACAAAAGAGTAAAAACGTTTACTAGAATACTATTACTAATGTATCAAGTTGTCATTATGTCGTGCCGTCACGCTATTAGTTCCCGCCAAAACGGTGGCAAATGATTGGTCCACGAAAAATAGCAAGAACATTGGACGCCGCGTGGACATTGCGATAAGTTGATTGATATTTTTGAAAGAAAGGTTTCAATGTAACTGGCGTATTTATCTAAGTTTTTTAAGCCAATGTAAGAGGGCCTGCGAGCTCATTCTAGTAACCTTTTTCGCCACAGTAGGTACAGTTGCCACTGTGCCAATTTATATACAGAAAATTAATAATATAAAGATTAGTATGATTAACCTCGCTTTTTATTTACGTCTGCTTCATAATATATTCAATAATAATTAAAATCCTTTTCCACAACGAACAGTGTGGAAAAACAGCATTGCTTTTAAATGAACAAGCCAATTATGCGCAATTTAGACAGCCTTAGTACTATTATTGTATACCGAGTTAATGACTGTAAAATTCTAGAATAATCTAAAGACACGAACAAATGTGTGCGCTATTTATTAGTAAGAATAACTGTATATAATAATAACTAGTATAAAATCGTGTTAGAAATAGATGCTGCATCTTTCTGGAAAAGTATCGTGGTATTAATAAAATAAATACTAACAATTAAATTTTAAACTTAAACGTGTTCCTTCTCGCCATATTATGCAGTCCAGCGGAAGGAGTTAAGAGAAGAGTTTTAGAGAATAAGACATGGTAGAAACTATTAATATTGAAGGTTTTTAAGACAAGCGTTTAAACTCGCATGTTAAAAACGTGCGTATAAACCAAACATACGACCCTGGGTTAAATAAAAGAGACGTGAAAGTCAAGACGTGTTATTTTACGGTTTAGGGTATAGAAATTGTCTAATTCCCGAATGTAAACCTAATACAGTAAGGTGAAATGTCAAAAGCACAGGTTGTATTAGCTGGATGTTTGGTAAAGAGATATAACCTACCACGCCATGTAGGTCGCCCTCCATCCACTGCACGATCGCCTCCGACTCCTTCTCCCAGATGTAGATGTACGAGCAATCTGATCCGGACACGATGTATTCACTTTTGGGACCGAAGAATGATACACCCTAAAAATTTACAAATAGTTAAATCAAAACAACCATTGTTTTCACTCAATTTAAATAAACTAAGGGACACCCTTAGAGTATTAGCATCATGATCAACCCACTGCCGGCTCACTGCTCGAGTCTTCTCTTAGTATGAGAAAGGTTTGGCCATAGTCCAGCACGCTGGCCATGTGCGGATTGGCATACTTAACACGCCTTTAAGAACATTATGGAGAACTCTCAGGTGTGTAGGTTTCCTCACGATGTTTTCCTTCACAGTTGAAGGAAGTGATATTATAATTGCCTATCATCATCATCATCATGATCAATCCATTACCGGCTCACTACAGAGCACGGCTCTCCTCTCAATATGAGAAGGGTTTGGCCATAGTCCACCACGCTGGCCATGAGCGGATTGGAAGACTTCACATGCCTTTAAAAATATTATGCAGAATTCTCAGGCGTGCAGGTTTCCTCACGATGTTTTGCTTCACCGTTGAAGCAAGTGATATTATAATTGCTTATAAACGCACATAACTCCGAATAGTTAGAGATGCTTGCCCGTGATCGAACCCCCGACCTCTGATTAGGAGGCGGACGTATGGTAGTACCTATACAGTTTTGTAATAACAGAAATAAGTACCTTGAACGTAGCAATGTTCCGGTGCCCGCTATACCGATGCGTATATCCATCTTTGACATCGGTCGAATCTCTAAAACAATTAAAGTCGTGTTAAAAAAAAGGATATGTCTTCATACCTTTCTTATTCCAGAAGTTTTTAATTCCCGATCCCAGATAACAAAAACACTCCGAAAATAACTTTTTTATTTATCCACTACAAGTTAGCCCTTGACGGCAATCTCATCTGATGGTAAGTGATGATTCAGTCTAAGATGCTAGCGGGCTAACCTGTTAGGGGTATGATAAACCCATACTCCTAATTGGTTTCTACACGAACGCGTGCCGGAACGCTAAATCGCTTGGCGACATGTATTTGTATGTAGGGTGGTAACTAGCCACGGCCGAAGCCTCCCACCAGACCAGATTCGAGCCGGGAATCGAACCCAGGACCTACAACTTTATAATGCGACAGCGCGCGCACTGCGCAACGGAGGTCGTCATATAGAATTCTATAACAAACTAGCTGGCGCCCCGCGACTTCGCCCGCGTGGATAAGTTTTTAAAATTCAGTCTGAATAAGTTGTAAAAATTCCAACGGGAACTCTCCTATGTTACTCTCCAGGTCCTCAACTATAATTTCAATAATCACGTCGATCCATTGCTCTGTTGCGACGTAATTGAAGGACAAACCAACATACAAACTCACATTCGCATTTATAATCATCATCATCATGATCAACCCATTACCGGTTCACTACAGAGCACGGGTCTCCTCTCAATATGAGGAGGGTTTGGCCATAGTCTACCACGCTGGTCATGTGCGGATTGCCAGACTTCACACGTCTTTGAGAACATTATGGAGAACTCTCAGGTGTGCAGATTTTCTCACGATGTTTTCCTTCACCTTTGAAGCAAGTGATATTTTAATTGTTTAATGTCATAGTTACTGAAAAGTAATGCTCTAATTGCCGATTTTCATTTCTCTAATTCCAAAAACTCAGAACTAACGTGTAATCTTCCAAACCCTCACCCCTCTCACCCTTTTGGGATGGATTTTTGTAATATTGCGTATATACAGGTTTTTATTATTAAAATCAAATAACCTAAATGCCAATTTTCATGTCGATAACTTAGAATCCTGATGAAAACTTCCAACCCCCATTTTACCCTTTTTGGGGTGGTTTTTCGCAACATTGATTATACAGATCTTTATCATTTATCATTTAAAATTTAGTTCCCAACTTTCATATTTCTAACTTCAAAAATATAGGACTTTCATATAAACTTCCAACACCCATTTCTACCCCTTAGGGGTGGAATTTTGTAATATTGCGTATAGAGGTTTTTATTATTTAAAACAAATTTCCTAAATGCCAATTTTCATGTCCCTAACTTCGAAAACTTAGAATCCTCATGAAAACTTCCTACCCCCATTTCACCCCCCTCGGTGTAGATTTTCGCATTATTGATCATACAAATCTTTATTATTTATAATTAACAACTTAGTTGCCAACATTCATGTCTCTAACTTCAAAAATATAGGACTTTCATACAAACT
Source organism: Lasiommata megera (assembly GCA_928268935.1). Taxonomy (NCBI): domain Eukaryota; kingdom Metazoa; phylum Arthropoda; class Insecta; order Lepidoptera; family Nymphalidae; genus Lasiommata; species Lasiommata megera. Next base: position 16,705,465 of record OV743315.1, on the reverse strand, counting down.
TCCAACACCCATTTCTACCCCTTAGGGGTGGATTTTTGTAATATTGCATATACAGGTTTTTATTATTTAAAACAAATTACCTAAATACCCATTTTCATGTCCCTAACTTCGAAAACATAGAACCCTCATGAAAACTTCCTACCCCCATTTCACCCCCCTCGGAGTAGATTTCCGCATTATTGGTTATACAGATCTTTATTATTTATAATTAACAACTTAGTTGCCAACTTTCATGTCTCTAACTTCAAAAATATAGGACTTTCATACAAACTTCCAACCCCCATTTCTACCCCTTAGGGGTGGATTTTCTCAAAACCGTTTCTTAGCTGACCTCTACTTCATAAAAGGAATCTACCTTCCAAATTTAAAGATCGTATATTTTATAGTTCCTGAGATATCGTGATCATCAGTCAGTCAGTCAGTCAGTCAGTCAGTGGTATTTCGCTTTTATATATATAGATTACCAAATGAAATTTCTGGGATATTTCTCAATAAATTCAAAGTTTATATAAAACGTAAGCTTGTAGAAAAGTCCTTCTATAGTGTAAAGGATTATGTAAATGATAAACAAGCATGGGTATGAAATATTGCTCTCTAATAAGATAGCTCTTACAATAATTTTAAGTGGCATGTGAGATGGTGATGACAAAAACAAAATTTACCTAGCTAAGTTTGTTGTGGGCTTCTTAGACCGGGGCGCGTTTGGAACCCTCATAGCTTTAGCTTTAAGTTTACAAATGTAGTTATCACCATTAAATCACTACTATGTAAATTATTGACGCGTCAAAAGTGCCTTTTAAAGGACTATTTGAATAAAGATTATTTGAATTTGAATAAGGCACACTAACTTGTTGTAAACGTCCTTCTGCACGTCGAACAGGTAGATGTCCTCGTCGTTGTAGGAGCCCAGTATCTCGGTGCCGTCGTGGTTGTACACCGCGCACGTCAAATGCATCGCGGACTTGCGCCGAAGCCCTTTGGCCTGTAACAAAACGGTTACAGTTATTGGATAGTCCATTGATGCGACCACCGGAGCATTAGATAGTTAAAATATTTAGTGTGACGTGCTGTACACTGTACTATGAACAAAGGGAAATACTTGCTTTTAACTAACGCATTTCATGATCAACCCATTACCGGCTCACTACAGAGCACGGGTCTCCTCTCAATATGAGAAGGGTTTGGCCATAGTCCACCACGCTGGCCATGCGCGGATTGGCAGACTTCACACGACTTTGAGAACATTATGGAGAACTCTCCGGCGTGCAGGTTTCCTCACGATGTTTTCCTTCACCGTTGAAGCAAATGATATTTTTATTTATTTATTTTTAAACGCACATAACTCCGAAAAGTTAGAGGTGCGTGCCCGGATTCGAACCGCCGACCTCTGCTTAGGAGGCTGACGCCCTAACCACTAGGCTATCACCGCTTCTCAAACTAACGCATTATTTTATAGTTAATTACCTATCGATATCTTGGAGATGTCTATTCAAAATTGTTATAGACTGCAATATATAAGGCTGATTTTATGTAATTTTTAATCGTTTACAATTTGTCACGGGCGGCGGGTGGAGGTGTCCGGGGCAGTACAGAAATAAACAGAAATAAACCTTTTTTTCAATTTTGAAGTAGACTACAATATATAAGGCTGATTTTCTGTAAGTTTTAATCGTTTACAATTTGTCACGGGCAGCGGGTCGTGGAAGTGTCCGAGGCAGTGCAGAAATAAACAAAAATAAACCTTTTTTTTCAATTTTGAAAAAGACTAAAATATGTAGGCTCGATTTTCTGTAATTTTTAATCGTTTACAATTTGTCAGGGTCGGTGGGTCGTGGAGGTGTCACTGTCCGGGCAGTACAGAAATAAACAAAAATAAACCTTTTTTTTCAATTTTGAAAAAGACTAAAATATGTAGGCTCGATTTTCTGTAATTTTTAATCGTTTACAATTTGTCAGGGTCGGTGGGTCGTGGAGGTGTCACTGTCCGGGCAGTACAGAAATAAACAAAAATAAACCTTTTTTTTCAATTTTGAAAAAGACTAAAATATGTAGGCTCGATTTTCTGTAATTTTTAATCGTTTACAATTTGTCAGGGTCGGTGGGTCGTGGAGGTGTCACTGTCCGGGCAGTACAGAAATAAACAAAAATAAACCTTTTTTTTCAATTTTGAAAAAGACTAAAATATGTAGGCTCGATTTTCTGTAATTTTTAATCGTTTACAATTTGTCAGGGTCGGTGGGTCGTGGAGGTGTCACTGTCCGGGCAGTGCAGAAATAAACAAAAATAAACCTTTTTTTTCAATTTTGAAAAAGACTAAAATATGTAGGCTCGATTTTCTGTAATTTTTAATCGTTTACAATTTGTCAGGGTCGGTGGGTCGTGGAGGTGTCACTGTCCGGGCAGTACAGAAATAAACAAAAATAAACCTTTTTTTTCAATTTTGAAAAAGACTAAAATATGTAGGCTCGATTTTCTGTAATTTTTAATCGTTTACAATTTGTCAGGGTCGGTGGGTCGTGGAGGTGTCACTGTCCGGGCAGTGCAGAAATAAACAAAAATAAACCTTTTTTTTCAATTTTGAAAAAGACTAAAATATGTAGGCTCGATTTTCTGTAATTTTTAATCGTTTACAATTTGTCAGGGTCGGTGGGTCGTGGAGGTGTCACTGTCCGGGCAGTACAGAAATAAACAAAAATAAACCTTTTTTTTCAATTTTGAAAAAGACTAAAATATGTAGGCTCGATTTTCTGTAATTTTTAATCGTTTACAATTTGTCAGGGTCGGTGGGTCGTGGAGGTGTCACTGTCCGGGCAGTACAGAAATAAACAAAAATAAACCTTTTTTTTCAATTTTGAAAAAGACTAAAATATGTAGGCTCGATTTTCTGTAATTTTTAATCGTTTACAATTTGTCAGGGTCGGTGGGTCGTGGAGGTGTCACTGTCCGGGCAGTACAGAAATAAACAAAAATAAACCTTTTTTTAAATTTTGAAGGAGGTTGAAATATAAATATAAGGCACGATTATCTGTATTTTGTGTCATTTGTATATGCATTGGCTCACCGGCGGCGGGTCGTGGAAGTGTCCGGGGCAGTAGAGCGCCACGGGCTGCGTGGCCCGGCGCGTGTCGTACACCTGCACGAACTTGTCCTGCCCCGCGAGCAGCAGCTGGTGCTTGTTGAGCGGGTGGCCCGCCATGCTGTACAGCGGGAACGAGCACAGGTGGAAGTTCCTGCCGACAAATTCAAACACGTTGACTTTCAAAGTTCTCCGTCAAACAACAGCCTTGTTCAAATGTCTAGTATAAATCCCAAATCTTTATTCATATATGTTCATTGTAGCACAATTTCTAAGGTCACCGTCCGAGCCCCCCGTTATCCCAAACGTCGCCTAAGCCGAGGTTCGGCCTCACAGGAGGCGCCCTTTGGCAAACGTTCTCTTAATGTCTTCGAGGGCTCAAACTTTCTTTGGCAGAGCTTTTTTCCGAAGCTCGCCAAACAGCCCGGTTACGCTGTGGCAACCAATAAAGTTAGCACAACTAAAAGAGTCCGAAAAAAGAAATCTAAACACTCATAATTTTGCCCTAATACCAATTATGGATTTTCATATAAAATTTTAGGGGTGAAATTTCCAAAGATTCAGAAGACTTCTGAAAATAGATTATTTCTCACACGTTATTTATCACGGTCATACAAACTTACTTCCTCTGTTTATTTACTATTTGGGGGTAAGATAAAAAAAAACATTCATAGTGCACTAACACCTCTAACATGAACCTCGATGAACATTCTATCGAAATTTCGAATTCTTCAATAGAAGAGCCGTTAAAGCTATAGGTTAGCTATAGCTATAGGTATAGGCCACCCTACCGACAAAGACGTGTCGCCAAGCGATTTAGCGTTCCGGCACGATGTCGCGTAGAAACCAACTAGGAGCGTGGGTTTACCACACTTACAGGTTACTACTTAACAGGTTAGCCCGCTACCATCCTAGACAGCATCATCACTTACCACCAGGTGAGATAGCGGTCAAGGGCTGACTTGCAGTGTATAAAAAAAAAAGGGTTGTATAAGAGTCACTCATGATGAAGCCTTATATTGGTGTAGACGGTTCAAAAAGTTTCTTTATTTAATATTCTATGAAAGCGAAGCATGGCTATATGCCTTCTGTACGTCACCACGATCAGCGATTTGTTAAGTTAACTCACTTGACAGTATGCTCCACTCGTACATCAGACATGATGACCAGTCCATCTTCACCAGCAGAGACCACCACGTGGGGATCAGCTGCCGACACGTGCAGCTTGTGTGCAGCGCGCTTGTGCGACGCTAGACGACGACGCATGGGCGAGCCACCACTAGTAGGGCACTGCAGTAATCGGACCTGACACCAAACAGAACATTTAAGCATAAAAAAAAGAGATTTTAGGCAACAACAGATTAACCTAATTCATTGCATGGAGATGAGTCTATCTTCTGAACATCGTCAAAATTTGCACACCATTCAATGGGCTCAAACATTGTGCAGTATCATGTTTAACAACTGTAATTTCTCAAGTGTTTTGCAAATTAATTTTATGATTTTGATTGATATAGGCGACACTATCATCTTCTGACTCAGGCATTGTAAACAAGATATTCATTTTATCAGCTTGGCTGTCTTTGGCATAAGTGAGGAAAAGTGTGGGTCACACTAATGCACCTTGTGAGACTACATACTTTCTAAAAACACCAATGCAAATTTGAAACATACCTGCCCATCTCTAGCACATGTGACAATATTAAGTTGACTCTGAGCATTAAGGTAGAGAAACTTGCTCTGAAAAACATTTGACTTGTGGCCAGTTTTGATGGTTTGTAGGGCTGCCTTTTTTGCCCAATCCCATATTATTACGCTGGTGTCATCTGATCCCGATGCTAACAGTCGACCTGAGAAATATAATTCATTATATCATCAAATATAACTTATAAACACAAATTAAAATTACAGGTTGAAACTTTTTCCAAAAAAAATAATAAGACTCATATTATAATAATAAATACAGAATCGACATATACAAAAAACGCGAAATATGTCAGGAATCGGGGTATTAGGCCATACTTAAAGAAGCTTAGTTTTAAATTGGGGATTGCAGTTATCACTATCACTTCGCGACTTAAACTAATGATAAATATGTATATCATATATGAACGCTTCGTAGATTGTATATAGGTCATGGCCATTAAGAATTTAAATTTCTCAGTTCCGATTATATTATTTAATTGCATTAAATTTCATTCTTATTATATTATTAGTGCATTTTAATATTAAAATGTACACTGTTTATTTTCGTTTATTAAGCTAATTTATTGATATAGAGATTTGAGATACATATATATGTATATTTTTATATTACATCGTGATGTTTACTTATACTACAACCTGATGTTACGTGAATACCGCCGCCCACGTACATCTGCTGCACCAGAGGCCCACCGATGCGATGCCGTAGTATGTCTTTGCCAGTAGCGTGGTAACTAGCCGCGGTCGTATCCTTCCACCAGACCAGACTCGAGCCGGGAATCGAACCCAGGAACTGCCACTTTGTAATACGGCAGCGCACACACTGCACCACGGAGATATAACTCCATTAATGATTTCGTGCTCATTAGTAAATAAATAAAAAAACAACGTCATTATTTTAATCCCTCATTTCAGTTTTTGTAAACACCATAATGAGTTATTTAATTTGCAAGTAGTATAAATAATTCAAATGTTATAATTTATTATTATTATACAACAAATATCATTTGCTTCAACGGTGAAGGAAAACATCGTGAGGAAACCTGCACGCCTGAGAGTTCTCCATAATGTTCTCAAAGGCGTGTGAATTCTGCCAATCCATACATGGCCAGCGTGGTGGACTATGGCCAAACCCTTCTCTTATTCAGAGGAGACCCATGCTCTGTAGTGAGCCGGTAATGGGTTGATCATGATGATGATGATGATGATACAACATGATATAGTTGACGCCTACAAAAAACTGTATTAGAATCATAACAAAGTTTGTGTGATGCAAGATGCAAGATTAAATAGTAAATAAATAACTTTATTTTTCAAAGTTTAAAATTATAACAATTCCTGGCCTCCACACTAGGTGACCTGTATTGTGGAGACCATGTTGTTTATCACTTTTTGACATTACTAGATGTTACATTACATTAAAAACTTATAAAGTTACAATGTACATTATAAAATAAATACATTATATAATTACCTTCGGGATGGAAATTGATAGCATTAACACAGCCCTTATGTTTGATCATAGTATGCAATTTTTCCATTCTGTAGACAGCATGCAGTGATCCATAGAACTTTCGCTCAAACATCAAGTCATTTTGTATAGTTTTGCCGCAAGGAAATGTCAGTCCCATCTCGCGATTGATTACCTCTGTAATATTGATCCAACCATTAACTTGTTAATTAATAAACATTATATAGGAAAACAATGCTTTGTATAAAATCATGTATCCATTACAATAAAGATTTTACTTTTATTTTATAACATTGACGTGATAAGAGAAATCAATAAATTAACCATATAAATTTACAATTTTTTCTGGAGAATGCAATATCAGATAACGTTTAAATAATCATTTGGATTTGCTTACAATAATGCTTACAATGGTGTTAATATTATTAATTTAATTATTTATTTAAAACCGTCGTTTAATTTTAGGTTATTTACCAGGTCATCTTATCATCAATAAAACTAGTTCAAGTTAATTATTATTCATAATTCACATTTACAGATAACACTAAATACTAAAGCCAAATAAAAAAGTTTAATTTGTTGTAAATCTTGATGATCTGCATTTGTATATTTATTTTTTAAACTCTAAACAACAACAGATTAAATTTCTAAAGCTTAAAAGTTACTTTTTTTCATTTTCTACTGTTACCTTGAAGGTAATCCAGTTACACATAGTAGGAAACGCAGACAAAGGGTGTCACCAACCAAGTTGAACTAAATGAATTAACCCTCTACTTATATTCTCACCTCTTAGTATCTGATATTTATGTTGAGGCTGTGTCTTTAGCAGCACAGGTGGCACTTTCCCCTGGTTCTCATTCTGGTCCACATTCAGCATGTTCCAGGGTGATCCATCACTGGTAATGCCTACTCTGTTTCGTAAGTTCAATATATCTTCACTTTCAAAGCTGTCATTGCTGTCAGACGATGTGGATGTTGAGGAGGAAGACGAGCTGCTGCTTCTGTTTTTATAGAGTTAAATAGTTTTGTAGGTTAGGAAATTTTATTAAATGCCTTGTTAACTTAGCGGTTCACCTGGTGATAGGCATTACTCTAAAAGTTGTTAGGTTAAGTTGATGGGCATTAGCTAAGTAAAAATACTAACTCATATCTGAGAAGCCAATCATGCATGGCAATGCAGTATTAGAGATTTAGAGTTATTAGATTAAATAGCTTTACTATAGATAATTAAGCTGAAATGGTGCTTTTCTTAGATGATGTTCTTCATAATGAATATAATAAACTTGTTTTGACTGTCACCAACACCTCACAACAATGTAAAATCATAACTTTTTTATTCACTTCTCATGAAATATATCAAAAATCATACTGCATTATTATATGATCTGTTATTGATTATGTGCACACAATCCTTTCAGTGATTTCCCATAGAGACAGTAAACAAAAGTGAAATTAGTTCAATTTGATTTAATAAACCCTCTTAGTACACTTCTATTGAGAGTTGCAAGTCTATCTGACATGGATAGTTTGAAAACTATCTTTATGCATCAAATATCAATGTTATTAACTGCGTACAATGAAATCGTTATTTGATTGGTGTTTCAGTAATAAAAATTTTGTAAAATTATTGTAGTTGAGCTAGTTTGTAGAGGTTCTATTGTTATATAAAGCTTAAGTGTAATTAACACATAAAAGTTGATTCAAATAAATGATGATATTTTTAATGATAATTTTGAATAAGAAGTGGTGATAGCCTAGTGGTTAGGGCATCAGCGTCTTAATCAGAGGTTGGCGGTTCAAATCTGGGTTACGCACCTCTAACTTTTCGGAGTTATGTGCGTTTTTAAACATTTAAAATATCACATGCTTCAACGGTGAAGAAAAACATCGTGAGGAAACCTGCACTCCTGAGAGTTCTCCATAATGTTCTCAAAGGCGTGTGAATTCTGCCAATCCGCACATGGCCAGCGTGGTGGACTATGGCCAAACCCTTCTCATATTGAGAGGAGACCTGTGCTCTGTAACTATGTCCATAGTCTTTTAGATTATTGCCAAGAGACCTCACATCACTATCAACAATCTTAACCACATAAGTATTTAAAGGTTACTAAATAAAGATGTTCACTACTCACGAGCTAGGCGAGCCATTGGAGAAATCTGTAGCAGAATCTATTTCCGCTGTGTTATAAGCTCTTCTGTCTGGGGCTTCCTCGGCTGACAAATCATCCGAATCCCTTGAAGAGGCATCAGAATCACTCGGCCGTCTATCTGGGGTCTTACGTTTTCTGTAAAACCTCGACCTCCTTGGGCGTCTTATATTTAGTAAGATCGCACGAACGTTGCTACAAGAAGGGGCGACCGCCAAAACTTCATTGCTTAAAGAGCTCCCAACGACTGCAGGAGTTCGATCTTCACTACTGGTACTTTCCGACTTATCAGCAGACACGCCACTGTCAACATTTTCCTCTTTCTGCTCTTTACTACTAGAAGCTGACGAAAAATAACAATTATATAGCGACAAAAATATAAAAATGCGGAATACACATATTAAAATAAAATCAATACTTACCAGCCTCCTTCATACTATCCTGTGAGCTACCATCATTTAGCTTAACCTTTTTACTGCCTATGTTAGGGCTCGGAGGCGAATCCTTAGTTTCATCATCGCTACAAGAGTTATTCTCCATTTCAATTACGTTACAGAAATTCTTGCGCAAAAAAATCGTATGTTGGGTACAAAGCGATAATTAAACACCAAACGGATCAATGGAATATTTTCTGAAACAATTTCCAACAATAAATCTTATATTCTTAAATTATAAGTTAATATGGTAACTAGTAATTCTAATCCAAATTATTGACTATGCGAACCTATTTTTCTTAGATTTTTCTGTTTTGAGCTTTTGGCAGATGGATAATTGTCGGACATGAAGATTTGAGGACGCAGTGTTACCAGCTCCCAAAATCAACATTTGAAAATCCTAAAATGTAATTTCAATTATTGAAGGTTGAACATCTAATTTGATAATGATACATTATTGTATACTACAAACATAACTTCTAAGGTTTTTGAAAATCATACGTTTACAATTAAATCTAGTTTAACATATGATAAATTGATTATTATACATTAATTTTGAACACGAAAAAATTGTGAAAATCATTTTTCTAATTGCGTGTAGCTTTCGCTACACATCAACCAATGATGGAAGCATTCTATGTACAAAAGAAGTAAGCTGATAAATATGCGGCGTACACACGAGTCAAATGAGAGAGTGAAGTCTGCAACGGCTTTCGCGCAGTGCGCAATACCAATTCCGATAACATGTGCAGGCCCAACTGGAGACGGATACGGAAGGTAACTCGAACCAACAAAGGTTAATAAACAGCGGTCGATAATACCACTGGTACTACACATATTTCCGTGCCGATGGGTCGTTGCGATCCGGAGCCAAGTATATTAAGATTCTGTACATTCTAGCGAAAGTGTTAGAGACGGATATACATAATTGTTTATATAAGCAGGTGAACCCTGAGTTGTCCGACATACAATACAGATTCCGTCCAGGGCGGGGAACAACTAAGAACTTAATTCACTTTATGGTAAGATATAAGGATGACCAGTGGATGTTTACAATTAGACGTAGCCTATTTCGATTTTAGGAAGGCATTTGACACAAATATCGAAAACGATGTCATACGAAGTCAGTATGTCGACTGTGGTGGACATCGATCGGAACCTTATTATATTAGATCAAGAGTCGGTCAGGACAGCAACTCAAAACCCCATTAATTTATTTTTTGGTGAACAAATCAATAAACGTGGTTACCAAGCCGATGAAGTACCTAGGACTCGGAGAGCACTTTCGGCGTTTCGTCCTGAAGCTGGTGGGAGTCGCTGGATCCTTTAGTCGACTCCTGCTCACAACGCGTAACAGTGTAACACCACGCGTGTGTAAAGACGCCGGCCTTTACACACGCGTGGTGCTGCCCCTCTGGGTGGACGCTCTGACTGCCAAACTTAGACTCTGCTGCATTTAAGAGGCAGTAAGTGTAATGACGGAAGAAGGCGGCGGAATGGTGCCGGGAGGACGATGCAGACGTGGACCCTCTATGGCAACGCTGGGCGGAGCGCACCATGTCTGCCTGCCCCCTGACAACGAGCTTGGTTGATGGATAAGATTAATTATCACTCGTCGATCTTAGTTCTACGGTCGTGAAGATGGAGTTAGTGGCCCTCATAGATAGGTCCTCGGTCGAGGTGACGTCGCTGGCTGGGTTAGGGTATTCTCGTAGCTACTCTGCCAGTTCGCAGTTCTGTCTGCATCGTTGCCGAAAGAAATGCGTCAACGCTTTTTCCAGCGTTTAAAAAAAAAAAAGGCAATCAAAACGCAGTTCGATCTGAATTCCTTTTTATTTTGTCCAAACACAAGTTTCTGTTTATTTAAATGAGGTTACGGAATTAATTGTCTGTACTATTATTTATTCTGTGGAATATATAAGGTATAACTTGGAATGTCAAATGTCAACCTTTGGTGGTGGCAACTTGGCAAGCATGAACCACAACCAGCCACTAACTAGTCTACAAAATAGAAAATACATTGATGCAAATACTTTAAGTATTTTAATTTTTGTTATTCAATAGGAAATCACTGAACGTTAAAAATCTTAAAATTTATTAAAAGTGACTATCTTATATCATTATTTAATAATTTAACTTAATAGTTACGTCCACTACCGGCAATCTTAACCTCAAGATGCATTCAGATGAAGAAATTCTGTCTTTTATGGATTTACTTGACTTGGACGAGGAAGTTATAGACTTGAGAGCAAAAGATTTAATGGCAAGAAGCACCTTTACTGCTCGGCATCTTAATAATTTTATTCATTTGCTCAAATACAAACAACTGATAAACATTCGCGAAAACAGCGAATGTGACAATGAGTTAGAATACCACTTCATTGGTAAACTCATTACAGTAGTTAACGATGAAAACATAGATATCATATGTAGAATTATCTACACTGTACTTACATTGAATGACAGTACAGTTGTCTTCAAATCAGAACATTTAATACAGCAAATACTAGCAGAAATATATTTACCTGCTCAAAAAAATGTTATATGTACAGATGCGGAACTAGAGAGGCTCAAAACAACATTTCTACATATTAAAATATGTGGAAGTATTTTAGATGCAGTTGTAAAGAGTAAAGCCAGTTTGTCTCTACCTTTTCTTAGTACACCTTTAGAACAACTTATATGTAGTAAAGATGAAAAGATCTTCATATATTTCTTAACAAATACTGTGCCCAGACTTTTTGCTTCTGTAAAAGGCTACAATATCCTAGATAGAATATGGGATTTTCTCAAAGAATTAAAAGATGATGAGGTTATAATGACTTTAAAAGTTTTATGTTGTTTATCTAATTACTACTTACCTGAGGTTGACTCTAGGTCCTCTATTGAATCCCATATAATATTTGAACATAAATTTTGGGATATCATTTTACTTGGATTAAGTTCAGAAGGTGCATTTGCGAGGAAACAATCAATGTATTTAGCAAAAAGAGCTATCGACTATATTATGAAAAGCAAAAAGAATGTTAGAATATTGTCCAAGTGCAATTTTGTATGGCATGACAGTGATAAAGACAATTTAAAGAAATTGTGGGATAATTTCTTTATTCTTATAGACAGCTTAGAAGAAAAGCAGTGCAATATTGTTCTACCGTCAATAAAATTATTTGAGCTTGTAAAAGACATTGGTCAATGTTGGTTAAATTGTGCTTTCAATATTGGCCTTAAACATGATAATACTCAAGTTAGATTAAAATGCTTGCATTATCACCTCCAATATGGCATACACGATGTGTTTGAAGCTGAAAAAATATTGGAAGCAATTAATGATATTGTATTATTTGATCATATGCATGAATGCAATATTGAAGATGATTTGATTAATGTTATTAAAGATAATGCAACATTCATGAGTATTTTAAAAGCTCTACCCTCGGTTAGATGGGCACCAGTACAGCTGTACCATGTAACAAAAGCTTTAATAACTTTTGAAGGAGTATTATGTAAAAATGATCAAACAGTTTTGATTGATCTTGTAAGTGACCTGTGTTTAATACCCTGCAATAATGTTATCATAAGAAAATGTATACACATAAACATATCACACTTAATTGGCAAGTGTTGTAAAGACTTACCTTGGCATAAATATATTCCTGTATATGCACATTTACAATTGGATAATACCACTAATTTCGGGTGTATAAAAAATGAGAATTTGTTTGAAAATTTCATAAAGAATAACATAGTTATCCCAAAAGAAGAAATGGTTGAATTTTTGAAATTAATATCTATGTCACACACAAATATTGATTTTGCTTTCATATACTTTGAAGTACATGAAGACACATATTTCTTGGATTTTATTGATAAAATTATGCAGAAAATAGAAGACATTAGTAAAAGACCATATTCTGACAAAGAAGAATGTTTGGAAAACGTTATTTTTATAGCTCAATTGTTAAATAAATCATTACACAAAAATGGTGGTTTATATGATAAAATAAATGCAAAGTCAACACAAAATTTGAAAACACTATTGCAGTATATAATGAGTATTTTAGTGAGTGATATAATTATGGATTTAGAAAAGATAACATTTTTGTTCGGAAATTTGGACAATGTTATAACTGTAATTAGCGATTTCAAAGAAAAAGAAATCCTATTGCAAATGAACAAAGCAACTATAAGTTGTTTGCAAGATAATGATGTAATTATAGATAAGAAAGTTTTGAGCATTTTTATGTTTTGTAATTTATTAAAATCTCCATTGATGTCAAAAAATTACAAACAAGATTCGGTAGAAATGAAAAAAATTCTGGATGTTATAGTTAATGTTAAATTTCTTGAGAATTTTAGTAAAGAGAATAGTGGAAGATTAAGAAACGCATTTTATGAGAAGTCATGTGAGATTGTTAACATTTTATTGGAGAGGGTGAACTTTCAGGCAAATATTTTAGAATTTATTAAAGTTGTAATAGAAAGTGGTGGATATGGATGTCTCAAATGGATACTGAGAATCATGAATAGAATATTTCGCACAATACTAGATGATAAGGATATTAAATTTGATGTAATTCAATTTTTAAATAGAATGTGGCTAGAAATAGAAGAACTAAGATCAAATAGCCAGTACACAATTTGTATGAAGGAATTTATTATTCTGATCAGTCATGATGCTTTATTAGAAAAACCATTGTACAACAATATTGTAATTTTATATTGTTGTAAAATAATTGAATATGCTGAAGTTAAAAACATGCCTTTATACCTTTTGGTTGACCATTTTAATAAAATAAACATTTCTAAATACAACCATATGATTTATGTATTAAGCGAAATTATATTGAATCCAGTAGTATCAAGGAAAGAAAATAGGTAAGTATTCATTTTACAATGTCAAGTTCTTAGGTTCTAATTTGCCTATTTGCCAAAATTTCATCAGTATCACAATTATTACCATAATAACAAATTAAGGGACAGAAAAGCACATTGATTTTTAAAACTTGTTTGTTTAGCAGCTCAAGTAATATTTGTAAGCCCTTTACTATTTATTTCATTTAATAGGGTGTCGTTTCCCATATCACTTAATTATGTAGTAACCTATACATATATAATTTTTATATCTTTCAGAATAATTGAAAATGCATTACTAGAAATATTGCAAGAGCCAATTTTTGGAGCAGACAAACAGTGAGTATTGATGAAAATTTAAGAATATAGGATGATAAATTAATATAAGCTGTAAGCAAATGTTGCAACTAAATTTAATTTTACAGCAATACTTATTTTAATTCACACATACAGTTATTGGCTGTATCAATACTCAGCAAAATATCGGACCCTGAATTACTGAACATGTTAATGTGTTTTATGATTAAGAAGATAGAAGAGCTTTTTAAAGGTAAACAGAGGTACCACAGCAATTCGCATCTCCAAAGAGCTTTGCAGGCTTGCATTAAACATTTGCTCTTGATTTTAATTAAATCCAGGAATGTGAAATTTCAAAGTACGGCTTTGTGGTGTCTAGATTTTCTAGGCAGGATACCTCATCAGCCTTACGAAAAATCATGTCTAGAATGGTACATATCACTGTATTTTTATTTGGAGGTTTGTGTTATGTTCTTTTTAATTACTTTGTTTAGCTATGTTCACTTGTGATTCATTTCGAGGCCTTTAGACGATCAATGTCTCACCAGTTTTTATCCGTTACTTAACTTGATGAAACTGACCCTAAAGATCAAAGTATCTAAATATATTATTTTACCTGATTAAGGCGACAAATTGATTGTAGGCCACAAAAACCATCCAATTGCCGCCGTATTAGTATCCTTAGAATCAACTATTATGCTGGCAAAGTTTTCATTGCATGACGTGCTTTGTATATGTAAAATTAAAAAAATAAAAATTAATATTTTACAAACCCACTTGCAGAAAGGTATTGTAAATGAGGAAATTCTATATCAATTGAAGTCAAAAAATGTACCTCTTTCATCGCAGTTTATAATAATGCATTGGATTGTGTTACACAAATTAAAGGCTGGCATTTGCCTCAACCAGGAATATGACTTTTTGATGCAGTTCCTATTATCACATATAATGGGTCCTGTTTTCAGTATACGATTGCAAGCTCAGTATTTATCTTCCATACTTTATGAATCTAACGAGCTGTTGTCAAAGAATAAGTTGGATAATTCAAAGTATGTTTATATGATTGAAGTTATAAATAACACATTACAAGAGATTACAAAAGTTGGTGACAAAAGTTTTAAGAAACTAAAAAATGATTATTTTGTGAGTAATTTTGATATAGTTAAAGATCTCATCCCGGCAGAGATATACTGGGGTTTGCCCAGAAAAGTTGAAGGTTTAATTAATCCTGCCACTGACAATGGTTTTCTTAGCAATATCCTTAGTGATATTGAAGTCAGTTTACATACAGAAACAGATGATGAATTTTACAAGGAATGGATAGAACAACGCCATAAAACTTCAGATGTACTTAAATCAAAGGAAAGCGATAAAGTTATCAGTAAAGAATTTGGTAATTCACAAGCAACAGGCACTATACAGAAAAAATATGTACCATGGAAAAATATGAGCGATATTGAGGTATACGATAATAAGAATAAAGTAAGTGTATACTTTTCACTCAGTGATTTATAATCTACAAGTTGTTTAAAGTTTGGTCCTGAGTTTAACTTTAATGTTACTTGACTCCAAAAATTTGCACTTTAAAACTTAATATTAAGTTGGGTAAAAAGTATATTCGTATATTCGTAGGATGTGTTTATATATTATAAACTTGAAATGAAATCTCTTTGGCTGTACTATTATGAATTGTGTACTCATGTGGTGCTTTATTGAGATATAATTTAACCGAAACGTATTTGAAGAGATTAATAGCTGGTGATAAAATCTGGATCATGTACGTGGTCGTGGACGGTGATCAAAGGTCGGCCTTCAAAGACTGCTAAAACCCGGGTATCGTGTAAACTCGCATAAAGTGATTTTTCTTTATGAGCCGTCGGGCAAACTTATCGGTTCGGACCTCTACTACAGAATACTAATGACATTAAAGCAAGTATAGAGAAAGCGGCCGGAATTGATGAAAGAAATTGTGTTTTTTATCTACATGTTTCGGTCTCTGGAAAATTCTTTGAACAGTCAAGTTACCATCAAGAGAGCACTGCGAACTCTAAAAATTTTTCACTACCTACAAGATTGAAAGAGACATTGGACATTGTAGAAACACACAGATAAAATAAAAACAAATATACTTTGAAAATAATAGACTTCATATAATATCCGAAGAAACTTTTTCCCCAACCAATATTATTATTTTGCAAACGGTTCCTTGAATCTTAAAATAAATTCTACCCACAAACCTATCAGGATTCTGTTTTCAGAGGAACAAAACTGAGCTAATAGTGGTGGCATCCCTCATCGACAAGTTGCCTAATTTAGGAGGAATGGCCCGTACCAGTGAAGTGTTTGGTGTGCAGACCTATATTGTGGACAGTCTAAGGCATCTACAGGACAAACAATTCCAAGGCTTAAGGTAAGAGAACTTCTAAGCTAAGGCTACGAAGTTCTTGCGGGATCTTCTTGGTAGAACTTTGAAACTCTCTGCTAAATGCTTCTTACACATCTGTATTTTGGCTTTATTAAACGTAGCACAAAGAATGCGACCGCTAAACTTCTAAATTATATTAACGATGTCTGGAATGACACTAAATCCGTTTGTGAGCTGTCCAAACTAAAAAGTATTCAAATTTATTGAAAACTTGAAGCTGATACGTGTCCGCGTAAATTAAGGGATCTGCAAATTCCGATTTAAATCGGCCTTTAAAGGCGCAGTTGATGCTTTCGTACAATATTTTTACATTGTAGTGAGATGATGATAACTACATTCGTAAACATAAAACTAAAACTGTCAGGGTTCCAAACGAACCCTGGTCTAAGAATAAAAACCAACACATCAAACTTAGCTTGTTCGTTTTTTTTATCACCATCTCACATTGTCACTTAGACTATTTAAGAATCTAACTAGGTGGTAGTTAGAGAAACAATTCTTACCCAAGTTTTTTTTTCATTTGCGTAATCCCTTATACCATAATATTACTTGTCTATTAGCTAATGTTTAATATTTAATTTGAAATTATTGAGAGACAACCCCAAGATGTAATCTGATCGTTTGTAGTATTTAATGTATGAATATGAGTTCTTCGAAATTTATATAGAGTAGTGAACTGCACTGCAAATTATTTGTGATTTATAAGAAAACTCACGATCAATCTGAACAAGGTCATGAATTTGAAGCGAGATGGGCGTCTAAAGATCTGCTTAATGTTACAGTGTATCTGCCGAGAGTTGGGTAACAGTAGAGGAAGTTCGCCCTGGGCAACCCCTTAAGGACTACCTGATGATGAAAAAATCTGAGGGCTATTCTGTCGTCGCTGCCGAACAGACCTCCACAAGCACTAATCTACAAAACTTCAAATTTCCCAAGAAGTGTCTACTTTTGCTTGGGTAAGTACTTTTGGGTGGGTTTTTCTTCTTGGTTTAAGTATAAAAAAGTGCATCCGAACATAAACTGTAATCTTCTTAATTATTTTATGAATCTTTTGAATCTTAAAGGAGAAAAAATAATTAACAAAAGACATTATTATATATTTTAATTAATAGACTCATATTTTAATTAATTCTTTCCCCAAGGGTTGTCTGGAAGAGATTGCTAAAGCAATAAGTTCGCCTTTGCATACTTATGTTTTAAGTGTTTTGTGTTGTTGTTTCTTTAAAATTTGTGTGCAATAAAGAGTATTTATCTTATCTTTTTCTAAAATCTATTGAGGCTATGGAATGAATTGAACCGTTTATTTTTTAGGAATGAAAAGGAAGGGATACCATGTGATCTACTGCCGTTCATGGATCACTGCATAGAAATACCGCAGCAGGGGGTCATTCGATCACTGAACGTCCATGTCACAGCAGCTATCTTTATATGGGAATATGCTAGACAAAACATGTTGTAATTCTTTTTTATAATTAATTATTTATTTATAAATTATTTTTTTCAATGACTTTGTGTTGAATATTTGAAACGATTAACGTGCAATCTATCTATTTCATAAATAAATTGCGTTTATATGATATGTTTAATTTTAATGATGATATTTTAACCAAAGCCAAACTATTACGACAGTTCTTGATATTTTAATCACCGCAAATTGAATAAAACATACATATTTGTATCAACCTTTTACTTCAGATCTACAGAAAAACTTAACCATATTCGGTAATAAAGTTATTTTGACTGGTTTAACCTCGAACTCCTCTTGGTCGATTGAGAGAACGACATCGGGCTTAGTATCCAACGGTTGAAGTTCTACGGTCCTTGCTTGAACGACTTCTGGTATTTTATCGCCGTGTTTGGCACGTTTCCAACCGTCGGATACAAATTCCGTGTAACTGTACTTATTCTTTCCTAACCCAACACTTAACATTGGCAACCCATCGCTGATATTGGGTTTTATTTTAAAATCGCAAGTCTTGAAACACAATTCGTTAGTCATTGCGCATTCTGGGTTGTTGACGCTTGCCCAATCTGTATGCGGTGGCGATTGAGTATTCGGCATGAAGAACGCCCATTTCCTCTTAATTTCCGGTTTTCTCCTTAAACAGTTACTGCATCCAGAACAAGGTGGGGTGTACTTTAATGTGCCATTGCAGTTCCAGCATAAAGAATCCTTGTACCCATTGAAAATGTAGGATACGTGTTCACGTAATGGTCCGTATATCCAGTATTTGTCTTTCTTAGCTAAAGTATCCCGGAATGCTCCCCATTCTATAGAAGTTAGAGCATAAATGGGCTTACTTGGTACTTCATCTTCGTTTGCTACTGGCTCGATTTTCATAACGTTTTTCCAAGTTGTGTTATTCTCTATTATGGCCATACAAGCTTGTATGAGTTGTTTGACTCTGTGTATACCTTCACCGCCTGGGAAGAGGGTGTTGCCAAGGCTATTTGTTCTACCAAGTGGAAGTATGCCTAATGGAAATCTATTAGCTTCGTCGTTTCGCCGAAGTAAGCCTGGTGAAAAAATATTTGAGTTATAGTTGCTGCTGTGCATAGTTGTCGGTCATAGTGAGCAAAGTCATTTTTTTTTTATTTATTTTATTTGCTAACAATTACAGTGATACATAATTGTATGCACATAGCTCAGAGAACCGATGGACGTTGGGGTCCCAAGGTGTTGGAATGGCGACCCCGCACCGGTAAACGTAGCGTTGGTCGACCCCCAACAAGGTGTACAGACGACATCAAACGAGTCGCAGGGAGCCGATGGATACAAGCGGCCCAGGACCGTGGCCATTGGAATTCCCTACAAAAGACCTATGTCCAGCAGTGGACGTCTGTCGGTTTAAATGATGATGATGATGATAATTTTATGATCTCCCACTTTCCAAACTAGTGTATAATGTATCTTGGAAAGTGGTTGAATTGATTAAAGTGGATGAAGTTAATATTTATTCAGGACAAGCTAAAACTGCCAACTAACACATTCCCATTAAAGTGATAACCGCCTGTTTTAGAAATCGGCTGAAAGGTCTATAGACTCGACCATCTCTAAATACTGATCTAGTTGTCTACATTTACTGTCAGAAATGATGGAATACAGTTGTCTATGTATGCCGCGTGGAATAAAGAAGCAGGAAAGAGCATTCCAGATTCCAACAGCGTTACATAATAAAGAAGGTTAACTAAATTTTGATTTTAGCTGTACGTTGGAAATGAAAATCATTTCAATATATAGTTTAGTTTCAGAGATATTGAATTGCACGTGCTCGATGCGTGTGACATCATACTAATACGGCGTTTATGGGAACGAGCGGTACGATATGCGTCAAACTGAGCGCGCTAGTTATGTAACGTAGTTTAAATGGCAGTTAAATCAAAAATACCTAGTGTTATTAAATAAAACAAAGAGTAGGGTAAACATACAAAATCTACTGGGCCAGTGTCATGTTAATTTCATTATGTCATAAGATGTAAAGTAAGGGTCAGCCTCCTCGTTTTCTTTGTTTTGTTTATGTTAAATAAAATAGCAAACATTAATAGTAATAGCTGATAGGTTGCGTTCTGGACATTATCCGTCGACTAAAGTAACATTTCTGATGAAGAAAATATTCTTTTGTGAAATGTAGCAGATACAACGTAAAACACTAAAAGTAATATGTTATGAGGAGATATAGCCTGGACCGAGTGTATGTATAAATAGGTTCTCTTCTTCACTGTCAACCAAATCAGTTTTCAGATTTTTTGTATAGATATTACAGAGTAAATATTCCAAATCGAGATATTACTTTAGATGATAGACTAGCATATGCGTTCAAAAAAAAAGTGAAACAAAAAAAAATGGAAAAAAAAGTCTACCTATTTTTTTTGTCTTATTTCATACAGATACTAGATAACTATAATCATAGTGATTGCATGAGTAAAATAAGTGAGTTGCAGACGAGTGCGCGAGCGTTCCCGTGACCCAGCCACTAGGCGACGCGAAGGAGAATCGCTGGGTTCAGTGGGTATTGCGGTCGCCTGGCGCTAGGGAGTCTCGCATACCCCATTGGCGCAGTTATACCTGCGTCGCTCCCGGAAGGGATGCGTAAACGCATTTGCCAGTGATAGTAATAAAAAAGTTCGTAGTGATTCTCTTGTTAGAATATAAATGATATTTTAAACAATCAAAAGTTTTTTCCCAAATAATCCTATCTCAGTCATACCTGTTACAGTTTCCGACAAGGTACCATCCCCACCAGCCACAATTATAGCTTCAGTACCACGCAGACTCTCTACTATTTCCTTAGCATGCCCTTCTGAAGTTGTCTGTATCACATCTATCTGTAACATTAATTAAATCATCATCATCAAGATCAACCCATTCTCGGCTCACTACAGAGCACGGGTCTCCTCTCAATATGAGAAGGGTTTGGCCATAGTCCACCACGCTGGCCATGTGCGGATTGGCAGACTTTACACGCCTGTGAGAACACTATGGAGAACTCTCAGGCGTGCAGGTTTCCTCACGATGTTTTCCTTCACCGTCTCAAAACAAGTGATATTTTAATTTTTAAAAACGCACATAACTCCGAAAAATTGGAGGTGCGTGCCTGGATTCGAACCGCCAACCTCTGATTAGGAGGCTGACGCCCTAACCACTAGGCTATCACCGCTTCATTAATTAAAACAATATTAAAAATATTGTCTACTTTCAATTGAAATAGATATCATTACAACACCACCTTTATTTTATTAATCATCTTATTGATGTGAATGTCCTATTGTAATTTATCAATCTTCATCTATCTATTTTCTATTTATATTTATAAAAACAACTGTACAATTCCTGTACATTCAATACATTATAAACATTATTATTGGGGGAACTATATTATAAATTCAAAACCGATTTTTATTTAAAAAAAAAAAATAGGGGATAGATGGATAGTATAAAATATGACATGTCTAATTTACTCTGTATCTCCATCAAATCAAATCTGATTTTTTTTTTGGATATTTTATTGTGGAAAGGCGGGAGACTTCATATATGGTGGGGGCGGTTTTTTCACGCTTTTCTTGAATTAATGTTTGAGGGAGCCACCTCCTCAGAGTGCGAAGTTTTCCACCATTTCTCCCTAACTTTGCTATAAACTTGACATTGGCTAATCTGTGCAAAGCCATAAAAAGAGAGAACTAATAAAATAATAAACTTGAGATTGGCCGATCTGCGCAAAGCCATAAAGAGAGAGAACTATTATGTTTTTTTTTCTAAATTTGAAGTTATTTCTATCAGTTTAGTTTGCCCAAATTTTTAAATTTAGAATTTTGAGATATAGGTCAGAATTCCTTAGCAAACTGCTGCAAACCCATCCCTTAAGACTTAGCAATGTGTAGGTGCTAGGTTAACCTTTTAAATACAAATTTAATTTTGCTAATTAAGTTGTAGTCATCAGCTGGTTAACTTCAGCCCAGTTACGCTATCGCAACCAATAGGGTTAGCACAGCTAACCCTATTGGTTGCGATAGATATATAGATAGAAGTCAGTCCAAAAAAAAACTATAATATTACACAAAAACATGGTAAATAAGTTATATAACAAAGCAGTTTCATATCTGCTCTGAGCTGATGCCTATGAATGAAAAATAACCTTATCAGAATTAGATAAGTAGTTTTAATGAATTTTTTATCTATAATATTAGTTGTATAGACACACCTATAATGTAGCAAGTGTGTATAGCAGTAATAATTCCTTCAGATTTCAATATATAAAATAAAGTTCAACCTGCAATCCAGCAAGGTGCAGCAATGGTTCACAGTATTTCTCAAAATCCTTCTTTGCCTTCCTTTTATTAGCGACAGGGTTAAGTATGACAGTGACCAAGGTAGGATTTCTGTCCATCGGTATAACAGAGTCACCATATTTGACAGCTTCTTTACATGCTGCTTGCATCAGGATACTAATTCTGAAATGAGAAACTTTTACATGTATAAAAAAAGTCATTGATTTTTTTCATTGTTATTAAAGTATTGTATATTCAACTAGACTGCACAGATTCATAGGTCTGGGTATCTTAGAGGTCAAGTCACTCCAGTTGCCACAGTGAATTATTTCAACTGTCTTTGCTTTCTATTTTATGATTTATACATGTGCACACATGTGCTCATACCTTATATTACATTATTTTCATGTATAGTATTCCTAGACTGCACAGATTCATAGGTCTGGGTATCTTTGAGGTCAAATCACTCCAGTTGCTACAGTGAATTATTTCAACTGTCTTACTTTCTATTTTATGATTTATAGATACTTATGTGCACATCCCTTATATTATATTATTTTCATGTATTTATTTAGCATTCCTTAGAACCTAATCAACCTTAAATTTCAATATACGCATCAGTTCTAAAAATACTGTGAATATATTATGTAAACTGTACATTTTTATCAGTGTTTAAGAACTAATGGGCTCTGGGGGTACAAGGCGGTGGAATGGCAATCTGGCACAGCCAATTGATCTATTTTTTTATCTGTAGGTGTTGTTAAGTGGTTTCAGGGTCTATATGTGCAGTTTTTCTTGCCAGCCTAACACTAAATTTAAAATGTCTGTCACTACCATAATCAAAATTGAACTTAACGGTTGCTGTAATCAGTTCGCATCCTACCGAACTACTAGACAACTTACGGAAAATAAAGGGTATACATATCTTTAAGTAATTTACCTAGTTACTTACTCATATTTTTCTTTTGCTGTAGCAGCACCATAGAACAGTACCACCGCTCCTAAAACTGACTTTTTCCAATTGTTTCGTAATGTTTTTCCAATTTTGATAATCCGCTCCATTGTACTATATAAATTAATTGATTCATTCACTATCCAAAGTATTTTTTTTTAGGTTATTTTTTATAGTAATCACTAATCAGCTGTTTAAGTCAGTTGCACAGAATACAGTTTACTTCGAATACAATGACAGATGATCATCTGTTTTGCCTCAGATTAAGTAGGTAGATGAAGCCATGAACCAGTGAGAAATATTGTTGAGACACAGGATCGCATCTTCTGTCTTGGTTTTTCACTTTTAAAAGTACGCCAATCAAAGTTCTGGCATTAAGTATTCGATTTGTATTAGTTAGTTTGGTTATTAGCAGTTTCGCCATTCCGTGCTGTTTTACGTACACGGTGGCTTCATTTATTGGTATAATTAATCTAAAATTTTGTCATATTTAGGTATTCATCAAAAACAAAGATCACTATATAATAAAAAACACAAATACCTAATAACTCCGTCGGTTCTTCCTGACCTGTTTAAAGAATGTAGGTACTCCGTGTCCCGACCTTGACATAACGTGAAATCATAAACAAGAATTAATCTAGAGAAGTGTTAGGAGTTAACTGATGGTACATGGCAATACTGATCCGCCATCATTTGTCTGCTTATTTGACAGAATTAAATCAACACAACCGTTCCCAATTTTTATTTTACCAACAAAACTAGCGAACGGTTAAATCTTTTCATAATGGAATCACCTGAAAAGAAAGACCAAGAATTACCTGATGGTTGGGTTTTATGCAAGTCCAAGTCGATTCCGGGGAGAAACTACTATTTTAATAGGAAAACCGGAAAATCTTCATGGACGCAACCGCAGGTGAATTTCGTAACTTTTTTCGCATAATTTTCATTCTGTTTTACAATTTTTTGCTGTTTATGTATACTCTATAAATTCTTTGATTCCTTAAGTTGTAAATTTGTAGCAAACTTTTCGAAATAACAATTATTTTTTTATGGGATGGAGGTATTTGATTTTGTCTTATTTCGAAGGATGATGACGACTCTCTAAAGAAAACTAGCAAAAAGGAGAAGTTGCTAAGGAAACAGGACAAGAGGAAGAGAGAAGAGACTACAAAGAAAGTTGCAAAGCGAAAAAGCGATGGCTATGAAGAAAGTACATCAAAGAAAAAGACCAAACAAGGTACTTTTACATGTTATTAAAATCCAGTTAACATCATCCTGATGTGTCCTTGGCTTACCTAATTTCATTCAACTCAATAAATCAGCCTAATGTATGATATCCTGTAATGCTTATTAAATTCTGTCAGAAGGTAGGAATAATAAAAAACAAGTTTCATTATTTGAATTCTATTATGAATTGTATTAGTTTAAGTTTTGCTTGAAATATTGCAAGGCTGTCCCATTCAAATTCAAATTCAAAATAATCTTTATTCAAATAGTCCTTAAAAAGACACTTTTGACGCGTCAATAATTTACATAGTAGTTATTTCATGGTGATAACTATATTCGTAAACTTAAAACTAAAGCTATGAGGGTTCCAAACGCGCCCCGGTCTAAGAAGAAGCCCACGACAAACTTAGCCAGGGGATTTTTTTTTTCGTTATCACCATCTCACATAATGAATAATAAACTATAGTACCTATGGAGATAGAGCAATTCACACCCAAGCTTTTTTATCGTTTATATAATCCTTAATATTGTAATATGATTTTTCTAAAAGCTTTCGTTCGTTCATTCAAGAGAAGGCTATTAAGATCCCATCCTTACTCTACCACAGTCCATGCACAATATGATTATGACAACACAAAGATTATTATGATGAGCCTTAAGTTTAATAAGGAAAATATCTATTTTTTTAATTTTAAATCATTAACTGTTCAGCCAGGTAATATTTGTTGACCTTTTTGTTGTTTATTTTACGTCTTAGATACCACAGATGCCTCAAGCAGTTACATTCGAAATACAAGTAGATCTGGTGACATCAGTAAAGCTAGTGGCACAAGTTATAGTGGTAACTTCAGTAACTCTAGTATTAAGCAGAGCCCAGACTCTAGAATTCATAATGAGAGACAAAAGAAGTTTGATACACCACAAAGTACAAGTACTCCAAAAAGACTTTCTAAAAATGCGCCGTCAAAAACTGTTACTTCAAGAAGCGCACCCAGTTCAGCAGAAACGTCATACAATAATTCTCCGATAAAGAACTTGGCTAATACAAGACTATCACATTTAAGAAATGTGTTAAATGCTGAAGTTAAAAATGAAGAAAGTTTGGAAACATCACCAAGTAAAAACAAAATAAGTCCTAAAAATGAAACCCCTCAGAAATCTAAAAGTAAAAGTCCATTAAACGAATCAAAAACAATGCAATCGCCAAGCAGTGATAGCTTGCAGTCAATTCCATCACCTTCACAATTCTTTGCGGCAAATAAAATAATATCATCCATGAAAGCACAGTTACCTGAGGAATATTGCAATAAGGAGAAACAGAAGGACACTTTTGCTGACATTGAAAAAGGTATGGTTACAAATATACCGTATATAGTAAAATAACAATATTTTTTTTCTAGCACACATTTAAACAATATTGTCTTAAAAGTTTGCTTAGAGCAATTTTATGATATTACGTTAATTATTAATCTTTCATATGGGCATTGTAAAGGTCATTTTTTGTCACATAATTTTCAGTAGAATTTGTATTCCACAATTGTGGTTGTGTCAAGTGGTAAACTTTACTTTTCAAAAGAGCCTACTTTGCATAGAGACTATATGCATTTTCTTCTTACTGAGTACTAAAATTTATAGGTATATGCAGTCAGACACCCGAATATCCATTCTCAAAACACCCTGCCACGCCGCCACAATTTTCAGAAGCTAGTAAACTTGTGTCAGCTATAAAATCCAAATTGGCTTACAAAGTGTCATCATCCAAAGATGTTAAAGCTTACTCATCGGCAAAAGATAGGATGGACTCCATGAGAGCTAATCTAAGTACCGAAGCAGATCAGGAAGGCGGCAGTTTTTTAAAAAAAAGTAATGAATCTGAACCTATTAAACATGTTGAAGCCATGGACACTGAAGACATTAAAGAGGTTTGTATTACTATTGCATACTTTAAAATTGGAATATTTGTGATCCACAAGTATTCATAGTTCACTCATAAATCAGATTTTTTGTTGTTTCTATTGGCCATACTCTGGTTTGTGTATATAAACCAATCCATGGTCTTCAACTAAGGACTCTCTCATGTAATTAATGGCAGGAAATTATTGCATTTCATATTTAATATTTAAAACTTGTCTGGTGGGAGGCTTCGGCCGTGGTTACCACCCTACCGACAAAGACGTGTCGCCAAGCGATTTAATGTTCGGGCACAATGTTGTGTCGAAACCAATTAGGAGTATGAGTTTACCATACCCCTAACGGGTTAGCCCGCTACCATCTTAGACCACATCATCACTTGCCATCAGGTGAGATGCAGTCAAGGGCTAACTAGTGGTGAATAAAAAAAAAATAGTAGAACAAAAAATACATCATCATTATTAAAAATCAAAAAAGAATATTATCCCAAACATTTTCCTTTCTCTTACCAACTCTATGTCAAGCTGTCAACTTCAATATTAATAGGGAGTTTCAATATTCTCAACTCACAAGCCACTTCTAAAACCATAATAGATCGAAGAATTATTTTCATCAAGCACTGAGAGATGTATATTGGATTGATATTGAAATCTTACTATAAGTACTAATCTGACAATTATTATTAGATGTTATTCATAAAAATCAACAAACTGACTTTTATGGAGGAAGGGTCTTTTCCTCCTTCTTTGTCTGATCCTTTTATTTCTGCAATTGATTTGTCAAAACCAACCAAGTCATTGCTGTCGGTTTGCAGAATAAATATAAATTGTATACATGTGACTTAATTTAAATATATTAGCCGAATAAAGACATATACATATACATGATACATGACTTGATTTATTCATCTTGAGGTATAAAATTAAATAATTATGATATTTATTTACAGGTAAACTGTAACATTCCCACATTTCCCGTGCAAAAGGACAATTTCAGCAACACAGATAATGTGATACTGGTTGTTGATACAAACATATTTATACATGACCTGGACTGTATCAAGAATGTACTCAACTCGCATCTAAAAGGTGACAAATATTAAGTGTTGGTTACGTATGGCTATTAGAATGTCTCACTTGATGATTCTTTTGATTAATGGGTATCTTTTGCTCATGATCATATTTTGAAGTTTCTTTTGTTAAGTAATGCAAAAGAAACTGTAACTTTGTTATATGCCTAATACACACATTTTTTTATTGATTGGGAATTATTGTTCGAACAAGATTGCTCTGATATAGTTTTACGTGACAACGTAAGATTTTGATAGCAAAATTAATACAATATGGTTGCTTATTGTGGGCTTCTTAAATTGGTCGCTATTAGAAAAGTTTTAGTAGTATGAATGTAGTAATTTTCACCATTTAATTCCAATGCAAATATATTAATAAATATTTATTTATGTATTTTTTTATTACTTTTATTTATATGTATTGAATGTATTATATTATATTTTTAAGTGCTTATATTGTTTATCATGTATTATTTGTAATTGTACCTGCCTGCTTGTATTTATATTATATCCTGGTCTCTAGGTTGCCTGGTAGAGATCTCTCTTTAGCAATAAGGCTGCCTATTGTACCTTCTTTTCTTTGTGTTTTTCTGTCTTGTATTTCTTCTGTGCGTGCAGAAGTGAAGCGGTGATAGCCTAGTGGTTAGGGCGTCAGCCTCCTAATCAGAGGTTGGTGGTTCGAATCCGGGCACGCACTTCTAACTTTTCAGAGTAATGTGCATTTAAAAAAATTAAAATATCATTTGTTTCAACGGTGAAGGAAACCTGCACGCCTGAGAGTTCTCCATAATGTTCTCAAAGGCGTGTGAAGTCTGCCAATCCGCACACGGCCAGCGTGGTGGACTATAGCCAAACCCTCCTCATATTGAGAGGAGACCCGTGCTCTGTAGTGAGCCGGTAATGGGTTGTTCATGATGATGATGATGATATTGTTTATCATGTATTATTTGTAATTGTACACCCTGCCTGCTTGTATATATATTATATCCTGGTCTCTAGGTTGCCTGGCAGAGATCTCTCTTTGGCAATCATCATCATGATCAACCCATTACCGGCTCACTACAGAGCACAGGTCTCCCTCTCAATATGAGAAGGGTTTGGCCATAGTCCACCACGCTGGCCATGTGCGGATTGGCAGACTTCACACGCCTTTGAGAACATTATGGAGAACTCTTAGGCGTGTAGGTTTCCTCACGATGTTTTCCTTCACCGTTGAAGCAAGTGATATTGTAATAATTTAAAAACGCACATAACTTCGAAAAGTTAGAGGTGCGTGCCCGGATTCGAACCGCCGACCTCTGATTAAGAGGCTGACGCCCTAACCACTAGGCTATCACAGCTTTTCCTTAAGGCCACCTATTGTACCATTCTTTCTGTTTTTCTTTACTGTTTTGTATTTCTTCTGTTGTGTGGTGTAAAATAAAGTTTATTTTCATTTCATTTCATTAAAATGTTTTATGTAACATATCCATAGCAACTTTGAAATGCCAATTTTAATGAATTTAAATCATTGTAGGTTACAGCGAGCAACCAACACTTCTGGTGCCATGGCGAGTTATAAACGAGCTAGATCGTCTGAAGGACAACAATAACGGCAATGGAGCACTCTGCAAACGCGCCAAGGCAGCTATGGACTACCTCTATAAGTCGTTACCGGAAAATAGTCGGATTAAAGGTAATTTGAAATTATTCACAAGTGGTTAAACACAAGTTTTTCGACTCATTGGTTCAGAAAAGCTTTCTTTTTGATTACTCAATTAACTCCGGGAGTAAAAGTCCATTTTATCCATTAGGAAAAGTTACATGCTCGTATATAGCATATAACGCGCTTATTTTAGCATTATCTATTCTTTCGTCCTTAATCTTTTTGTCTTTGGGCTTAGCTTTAAACAACTTGACTCATTACGAAGGTTTGGTCCTGGCATTTTATTCACCTTTGAAACGAGTATACTGGAATAGCAATTTATGCAACTGTTACGTATTGCCTAATTACGTAAAGTTGTAAAAAAGATTTAGAAATGTTTCTACATTGAGAAATGTAAAAAAAAGTTGAATAAATTCCTACAAAATAGGTACACTACAGCGAAACAAAGCATTGGCGCCAAAACCCATTTCGTTTGCTCACACGTTACCACAGATAAGAATAAATGCAAACAAAACTAATTGGTTTACAAAAAAAAATTGTATTTAAAATTTTTTTTGGAGAATAAGATTTTTAATGTGAATCTATTTTTAAATATCTGCGTATACAGAATTTTACAATACACAATATTTTAGGGCAATCCTTAAGAGACGCAAACTCCCACATCTACCCCTGTGAAGTGCCCGATGATGAGATACTGAACTGCAGCCTGCAACAAGCCGAGAGAGGCAGAAATGTGGTATGTTTTTAATTATTTCTTAAATTCTAATAGAATTACTATGATAAGAAATCATCCGCCCAATTATCTCACTGCCAGACTCGACTTTCTCCCGTAGCTGTATTTTAAAGCTATTATCTATCAATAAGTTCAAAGCTTTTTTATGTTATTGATGAAAGCTTTATTAAGTTCTATTACGAAATTAATTTGTTATTGACTAAGTATAACAAAAAAAAAACCCGGCTAAGTTTGTTGTGGGCTTCTTCTTAGACCTGGGCGCGATTGGAACCATCTTAGATTTCGTTTTAACTTGGCTTAGTTCTCACCATATATATCACCTCACGAATAAAAATAATGGAAGATGTGCTATGAACGATTCATAATAGGTTCACATGAATAAAACTATTTTGATTTGATTTGATTTGAATATAATAATAATAATACTAGATCTATATATATACTTGGATTAGCTATCAATTAATCAAAGTCAAAAATCTATTAATACGATTTCCTGCACGATTTTCTGTTTCTTGAATATTAACATTTGAAGCACAAATTTATTTATTTTTTTGTTATAAATGGCCCTCAATGCTAAGGTAGGTACCAAACCTACCTTAGGTCTTGGAATAAAACACAGTTTACTTTAATTTTTTTCTTTTTAAATTATCCCTCAGTCAAAGTCAAATCTTTAATCAAATTGCCCTTTAAAAGTGTACATACATATTTTAACTAATATTAGTAACGAGTCGAGCATATAGAATGTACTACACTGTAAAGTCTTTCATATATAGATATCCATGGTCTTCAATCTGTTATCCAATTATTTGTTTCCTAACCTTGTTTCAGATACTAGTATCAAATGATAAGAACCTATGCAATAAAGCTTCGATAAATGGTGTGAAGCGAATAGACGTGAAGGAATTGAAGAATCTGGTCGAGAATAAACCACAGCCTAGCGACCCCGACCTATTTGCCAGTGTAAAACGTTACCAGCAAACTATATACCACCTTTTGGCCAACATACTGGAGGTATGACTTTTATAATTATGTTAAAAAAACAGAGACATTGTTTTTTAGGTTTTAAAACTGATACAAGGAACTTATATATAGCAATAGATGCCAATCGATGATGATTGCCTAAGGTAATTAATTTCCTATTAGAGTTTGTAATTTCAGTGAACATCTGTCAGTGAAGATAGAAACACAAAAACGGGGTATTTATGCTACCGAATAATAAAAGCCTAAAAAGTTTTGTATTTGCTCTAGAACGAAATGCGTGCGAAGTACAACAATCTCTGGCAGCATGTCCTATTCAAAGCTCCACCTTGGACGTTGGCGGATGTGCTCCAATGTTTGCTCAAACATTGGATCGCGGTGTTCAACGAAGTGTTCCCGCGGATAGAGCTGCTGATAACAGACCTAAAGAACAGTTTGATGACAATCGAGAAAAAAAGTGAGTCCTTTAACATCTGTATATTTAGGATGAACGGGGGGCGGGGCGTGGTCGGTAATTTGGGTAGACGTGGGTAGTTTCGGGCAAAGCGACCAGATACTCTTGGTAGAACAGAATTACAATTATAAGTATATGGCGAAGACGAGGTCCCCGCCCTTCAGGGGACGTTCCCCAGAAGTCGTTGAGCCCAGGTGCTCTTCTCTCAGGCTGAGCTTCATGCTCGCCAAACCCCCCGGTGACGCAGTAATAATCACTATGGTCGTCTGCAACTGTCAATTCGAAATAATAATTATAAGTATCGTATAAAGAGCAGACTATATATATACGCTCCACCAAGTACGACTATGCACTACCGCGTCTCGACCACCGATCAATGCAATTAATGTAATGCGCCATCCCGCGCCGGTGCGTCTAAGAACCTGCATAACCCACTTAGTGTTCCGTAAAGAGAGGGGCGATCCCACTCTCTTGTCTGTCGTACGTGATTCTAAAACTAGATGGCGCTGCTCTCTGATTGCCGTCATATATACTCAAAGCGAGACTGTCAAATACCCTTTAAAGGAAGGCCTTAAGTGGTTTTGTTTATTAACACTCTCCATTGCAGATCCAAACACGCTAACCCAATCGGAAGTAGCAAATTTCAAAGAACTGTGCATGGATGTGGCGAAACGCTGTCAGATTATACCGGAGTATATGGAGTTAGCAAAGGCGACGGTGGAGCGCCTGCTGCGCAACGGCAACGAAGTCGATGGCACAGATGCTGTAGTTGACGCTTTCGAGGGTCTATGGACCGTTTACTCTAGCTATTGGTACGTTGTCTTTAACTCTAATCCGGAAAGTATAAAACGGGTCCCCTGGGCGTCCAGCAAAACCAGTGAGAGGGATTTGCCGTGGTGGTTTTTAACGTGTATACCCCCTTTTGGGGGTTGATTCCTACATAACGCCGTCCTGCCCGCAAAGGACGAAGGTAGCCCTAAAGCTTTTCCACCAACCCCAGACGCATTAAGTTGCATGCTGCTAGAGATCTGTATAGTATACTTAAAGCAGTGATTTGCATCTAGCAAGAAGCGCAAACATAATAATAGCCCATAGTTTGCAAATACCTGTTGCATATGACGTAATCAATTCAATCCAATTCAAATAATTTTTATTCAAATAGTCCTTTAAAAGGCGCTTTTGACGCGTCAATAATTTACATAGTGATTTGATGGTTATAACTACATTCGTAAACTTAAAACTAAAGCTATGAGGGTTCCAAACGCGCCCCGGTCTAAGAAGAAGCCCACAACAAACTTAGCCAAATCTTCAGCAATTTCTAGGCAGAGATTATTAAAAGCCCTGGAAAATGTTTGAATCACATCTCAAGCCTTCGTTCTAAGAGTGGACTTGAAACCACTGTGGATATCCATAGTGAATACTTGAGCCGTTGCTTCTATTTTTTTTTATTTATACTTATCGTCATTTTGTTTTATGTCGTTATATTATAATCATAAGCTAAGGTGTCGCCCTTAAACGCCCTCTCAGCTTCCGTGTTCCCAGCCAAATATAATCTTGGTGCCTTCAAGAGAAGGGATAATAGGCTTTTCCTAGGCAAGAGCGTTCCTCCCATACTTGTATCTTCTCACATTTCATCACAGTAATAATCAGGCATGATTGTAGTCAAGCGCAAGCCTATCTTTAATAAAAAAATGTTGATAAATTAATATCATATGTTGATAAATTAATATCAAAAGTTTTCGAAAGGATAGTCCATGATTGCATTTATCCTGTGCTGCATAACATCATTATTCCACAACAACACGGTTTTGTACAGAAACGTTCCACAGTAACTAATCTTCTTGTTTTTACCTCACAATTATTTGAAAACTTGGATAGCAATAAACAAACAGACAGTATTTATACAGATTTTCAAAAAGCCTTTGATAGGGTGGATCACAAACGACTACTAGAAAAATTGGCATATAACGGTATACGTGGTGACTTGTGGCGATGGTTCAAATCGTACATAACAAATCGCACTCAAAAAGTTGTGATTAATGGACATGATTCGAGGATGGTTGTGATTACTTCTGGTGTACCACAAGGGTCAATTCTTGGACCTCTTTTATTTATTTTATTTATAAATGATATACATAAATGTTTCAAATATAGCAATTTTCTCCTTTATGCAGATGACCTTAAAATATTTAAAACTATTGAATCATCAGAGGATCATAGCCTTCTTCAAAAGGATTTACATAGCTTTACGGCTTTCTGTATAGAAAATAAATTAAATCTAAGTTTGAATAAATGTAAGCATATCACTTTTACTAAAAAAAATACTACTAGCAACTATACATACTCGTTATGTGGAGTTAATCTTGTAAAAGTTGATAATATTAAAGATTTAGGAATAACATTAGATACTAAATTACATTTAGATATACATGTTCAAAATATTATAAATAAAGCTTATAAAATGTATGGGCTTATAATGAGAGCTAGCAACAATTTCAAAAGAGCTTCAACATTTATACACCTATATAAGTCATTAATTCGCCCTCAATTAGAATACGCCGTTTGCATTTGGAATCCTTACTATGATAAGTATGATAAGAGTATTGAGAAAGTACAAAAAAAATTCTTGCGCAGAATACATTATAAATTTACTCGTAGTCACTCTTCCTATAACCAACTTCTTAAAAAATACAACCTACTTGACTTAAATTCCAGGCGTAAGCACCTTGAAGCGATGCTTCTATATGACCTTTGTCATAATAAATATGACTGTATTGCTTTAACTAGGAAGCTTTGCTATAGGGTACCGTTTCGAACACCTATACGAAGCACCCGAATACATCAGCTCTTTGCCACTACTAAATGTCGCACCAATGCGGGCAAGCGTGCTCCATTGTATCGAATGACACAATCATATAATAAGAACTTTAATAATATTGACATCTTTTCTACACGTATTAGCACTTTTAGGAAGTTGGTTATAGATAAGTTAAGTTTTTTTAGTAAAGTAAATTAGGTTTTTTTTTTTTGTAAAGTTAATTTGGTTTTTTTGTAAACGGTCCACTTACAATGTATCTGTGGTTTACGTGGTTGACGCCACGGTTAATAATATTAGGTGTAAGTTTGATTGTTATATATTATACTGTGGCTTTGTTTGTAAACCCAAATAAATAAATAAATAAATATCATTAATTCAACTATAGGTACCCATTTTTTTAAAGAAAGTTACCTACGATCCTCAAATCTAAATTATTGTGGAACTTTCCTTTTGTCCACGATGCCCCAGTAAAGATGATCTCGGTCTTATATGACACTGAAACCCGGCGTAAGGCGCAGGGAAGTCGATTGCGTTCTGCGAAGTTGAATTACCCAGTGACACTAGTGAATAAATGACCTTGGTCGTCGTCTATTACTCTGAACTTCGAAAAGCCAACAATTGGGAGTGTATTCTTGAACCTCAGACTGAATTCTTACCAAGAGTCATCAGGTGATATTATACCAATTTCATGGAATTCAGCACTTAACAGTATAAATTTCATGCCATTATGAACTTGGAGGAAAATGCTGCAAGCTTTAAATATTGTTCCTATGTATCCTGATCGCATGGACCGACAGAAGGAACGTAGTCTTTTAAAGAGAATCATCGTATAAATGAAGTGCAATAATCCCTAATGAAATTTGGTTTTTTTTACAGTGCTAAGTTGTCCAACGCGTTGGGCATCCCGCACAGTATAGAAGACAAGCTGTCCGGCAGCGAACCGCTGGCCGTCCTCACCAGCAAGTGGACTATCTTCAGCGGGCACGTTAATGATCTCACACTCGCTATCCAAAGGTTAGTATGGTTTCACGTCAGTAGGACGTCGTGGGTGGTTCTTTAAGAATATCTAACTTGGTAACAAAGCATTATTTTTTTTAAAACGATTAAGTTTTAAAAATAATAAGCATCCCACTCATCAAGTACGTCATCAAGGAGTTCGAAGCAGAAAAAAAGCCAGTTTTTTTTTTAAACCAGTTAGCCCTTCACGGCAATCTCACCTGGTGTAAGTGATGCTGCAGTCTAAGATGGTAACGGGCTAACCTGTCAGGAGTATGATAAACCCATACACCTAATGAGTTTCTACGCGACATCGTGACGGAACGCTAAACTGCTTTGCGTTACGTATTTGTCGGTAGGGTGGTAACTAGCCACGGCTGAAGCCTCCCACCAGAGAAAATTCTTCCGGTCCGGCAGTCGATCTTTAGCTGGTTTCAAATTAACCTCTTTTTACTTCACTCCAGATCAATGTAACAAAAAAAGTGCGTACGCATATTAGTAAACAAAAAAAGTACGGACTCATGTGTGCATCATTTCAGGAAATTAAAAATCCTCACCCTCCCTTCAATCTATATCTTTGAAATGTGCAAATTTGTCAAAAAAATCTATACTTTTATAAAAAAAAAGAAGAAAAACCTCGTCGATTTCCCGATTAACCCTCCCACCATCAAAGCTAAAACTCCGCACCTGTAGTCCCTACGTAATGTCTAAAAATATATAATGGTCTGCCAGACTGCATTCGAAACATAGAAAAAGAAAATGAATTTTACACAGTATTAAATAATTTTTTATTGGAGAAGTGTTATTACACAGTATGTGTAATAACATATGGGTATGTGTACACAATATGCAACGAAATAAATAAATAAATGTATGGTTTTCATCTTTATTTTTAGCATTCTAAGTACAGACACCACAGAGAGTATAGAAGAACTCGTTCAGAGGTTTGAATGTGTGTTCAGAGATGCACTTTCCGCCATTTGCATGAACAACAACGTCACGAGGGAAGAACTGCAGTCGTTTTGCATCAAATGCAGGTACGCAACGTGATTGGGGTAATTATTACTATAAAGTTCTTTCAAACTAGCAAACGAAAAAGGGGTGAAGTTAGTTTTACGCTGCAGAAATGGGAGCAATAGGTATACCAGTAAAGCCGCTTTAATCTACTGAAAGATCATTACCTAGCGATATCATCTTTAAGTTGTATTTTAGAACAAATTACTAAATCCGACTTGGTAGGGAGAGGAGCACGATCAAAAACTGTCACCCAAGTCGAAGTTTTGGAATCCTCTTGTTACATCTTCTGTAACAAGATGGTTCCTGCACGGTGTTTGTCTTGCTGAGAACTTTTTATCTTATTTTATGACGCTCCCGGCGGCATCTCAAGTCTTAAGTCATCGGTAAGTGATGATGCAGGCTAAGGAGGCAAGGCAGTTATTTAAAACCCATTTTCCTAATAGTTTTCTACGCTGCATTAGAGAAATTTAAGAAATTAATATTCACAAATTTTTCATGCGCAGATTGAATTTTTCTCTGTCAATTGTTAGACTCATCTCAGCCTTGCGTCAAAAGATAATAAATAAATAAATAATATAGTTCCTCGTGAATAATATTTTTTATGTATTTGATTCGAATGCCTTTATATATCTCTTTAATGGATGAGCTAAGCTAAGCTTATTTTAAATTTAATCATATATTTTTAAACCCTAATTCATTGTTCCAGGAACATGCTTCAAGAAGCCCACAGCAAATTCTCCCAACTAAAGGAAATATTGAATGTATGTAACAGTAGGTTATCTAGTGATAATAATATGAATTAATTGCGTTGTATAGTCACAGTCAATACGGTTAGTTTGAAATAATCTATTGATCATTCCACTATGGTCCGATTTTTCAATTCCCGAATAGTTTTTTTTTCTTTCTCTTTTTATGGCTTTACACAGATTAGCCAATGTCAAGTTTATATCAATGGAGAATTTAATAGGGAAAAATGGCGGGAAACTTCGCACGGTGGACGCGGTCCCACCAAACCTTTCCAAAATTAATAAATGTTAACCATTCAAAAAAACTAGCCACTACACTAATGACACCAAAACTATAATGTCCACAACACAACCAACACCAATTTCAAAATTAACCAACAAACATTAATTCAAGAAATGAAAAAACCGCACCCGCCAAATACGAAGTCTCCCGCCTTTGTCTAGTTTTTTTAGTCTGTGAAAGTCATTTGACGTTTTGGAAGTCGTTTATATTTATTATCTATTGTCTTTCTTGTACAGCAAATGCCAAAACGTCAAATTAATTTCACGTTAAAGAAGGCGTTACAATGTCTGTAGTGTATAAGAAACATGTTTAATTTGCTTAAGTTGTGTTTGCATTCATTTTTGTGTATGCTTTACTCAGCATACATTAATTGTAAATATGCAAAAAAAAAATATGGTGAAAATTATACTCCATTTAAATTTTATGAATAATTGAAAAGTCGGTCCTAAAATCAGTGAATTACTATTTTTTTTAATGCAGTCAGTATCCAACAATATATTTTTAATATTTATCAATGAACTATTTATTTGATTTCCATGCTTTATTTGGTAATTATATAGGTCTGAATGATTTTATTGCTATAATTCAGTTGTGCAACTTTAAAAATTTTGATACATCATAGGTAATTAGAATCTGCATTCCTTTGTGTACACTTTTTTATCATACATTTGTATGAACTTTTGTATAAACTCTCTTACGAGCCCAGTACGAGATTTTCTGCATTACTCATTAGATGGCGCTCTTTCGATTCTATACAAATTGCAGTTAACTTTCACGCGATCGAATAAGTAAAAGAATTCTCATTAGGCACGGCACTATGATCCACTTGCTCAAGAAGATAAGGCATAATGAACCATAAATGTGCATAGTGGAATTATTCATCACATGAATATTACATATTTTTACTACATAATTTTCCTTTTACACTCACCGTTCATGAAGATTTACTTAATATAAAATATTTTATAATTTTTGTTACATGATTAAATATTTTGTTACTTATTCGAAAAAAATAAATTAAGGTTTAAGAGTAATGGACGTTTTTACTTCATCGGATATGACTTAATTATATGATAACAAAGATTCTATATAAAAGTTTGTACTATATGTATTTAGAATAGGTTATTTTTTGCGAATGGATAGAAAAATTTGTCGAGACTCACTTCAACATATAAAAAAATCATTCAAAGAATTTTCAAAAACTACACTTTGATAAATATAAAGGAAATTAAACCTGCCTAATCGATTTGCAACAAAATATTTTGATCTATATAAAACATAAAAATTGTTTATACCTGTCTGTTATAGGCTTTGAGCCTATTTTTTTACATAACAATTTATGTTTATGTAATCCATAATATGAGCATTGATTATAATGAAATTTTAGAGTGGTATCTGAGAGCTCACGCCCTCGAAGGTCCCTGCCCATAAAAATCTACATGTAAATGCTTTTTTTTTAAGCATTGCAACGCATTTAGTTAGTGATCCATATTTTCTAAAGGCGAAATTTTTCAATAATTTTTATTTGCACTGTGCGTAAATTTGCCATTTGTATCGTAAAGTGTTAACTAGAAACAGTAAAGAACAGGTGAATAGAAAAGTAAATCTTGCACTATAGATAAACTACAAGAATCCTTAGTTTATGTGTTCAACCAGGAGTTAGGCATTTAGAGGGCAGATAATACCCCACTATGAGTTATATAAAAATCTGTGAATATATAAACTGCTCTAGGATTCAAGTTCGTGTTTCATCAATACCGGTTTAGCTGTGGATTAGTGAAATATAAATAAACAAAATGACAAATTTGCAAGTTGATAAAGTTCTGCAATTTTTATAGAACTCAAAAACAACATTTTTATGATTTTTAACACAAATTTTTTTTTTTTTTTTTTTTTTAATTTATCTTATTATTTATTTACACTCGTTATTCACACACCAGTATTAATTACAAAAAAAAAAAAAATACAAAAGAAGAATAGTAAAACACTGATATAATGAATAGAATATAAAATGGTGGTCCTTGGATGTATTTTTAATGTTTTAAATT
This sequence comes from Lasiommata megera, assembly GCA_928268935.1. Taxonomy (NCBI): domain Eukaryota; kingdom Metazoa; phylum Arthropoda; class Insecta; order Lepidoptera; family Nymphalidae; genus Lasiommata; species Lasiommata megera. The sequence continues at coordinate 16,666,417 of OV743315.1, read as the reverse complement.
TAAAATTCAATGTCAATAAAAACTCTCTTATAAACCTTTATATTTAAATGTCGTGTTGCTGTTATCTTTTTAAATGTTGTAGTTTGTTGACTGTGGCCATACCAATATCTAGTCGCAATTTGTACAAACGTGTTATTTAGAACAATTTGTATAAATTATATATTTACCTTCTATTTGTTTATGAAGTTTCTTTCATGCTTTACACGCGTCTCTCACAGTACTTCCATTTGCACAGCGCGGGTTCCACACTTCAAATCAACGAGGCGATGCTTAACTGGAACTGTATTGCAGCTAAGTTATTGAAAATGATGATTTGTAAGATATTTATGTAATTTGCTGAAACGTTACTTTTAATTTATGTTGTAATTTTTCTTAAATTGTTGTTTTATTTTTAGAAAAATCATAATATTTCTATAAGTATTGTTTGTACACCGATAGGCTTATAATAGGCATATTATATAAATGTATCGCCGTTTTATTTTTTAATTTAGAAATGTGTTTTTACTCGAATTAAATTAACAAGTTTTAGGTCGAGATGTACGTACGTATAAAGCCAACTTACTCTTACCTCTTAAGAAGCTTAGCTTAAGGAACAGTTAAAGCGAGACAACGTTATATGTGTCTCGTTTTAATACTAACTATGGGTGACCATAGTCTAAGGACGTTCTATATATTTCAGCCTAAATTAGCGCTTTTTTTTTTAAACTCTGTATTCATGTGTATTTTAAAACATGTCGATTAAGCTGATTTTTGATATTCATAACAATAGGCTTTGCACACAATGAGATACGTGATTTGTGATCTTTGAACAATTTGATATGTGGAACCTGCATCAAACGATTGCACGCACTGTGAGACATCATAGTATTTATTGTGTATACTAGTGCGTGCTCTTTGGAGAGTTTTATTCACATAACGGGCCTAATGTGTTGATTTTTTTCTTGATGTGATAAATGATAATCCATTATTCGCGTACTTATCATGTACACTTGCTGATATTAGATTACAATAATCATCATACGTACGTACGTCACGTCCCAATGTCAATTTTCTAATTTTTCTAAATTTAAATTATTTAGTTAGAATTTAAACCCACCAAACAGATCTAAGACAGTATGGCATTGAGATTATTATCATATGTTAGTGATACTAATCGGGTTTTTTGGACCTTCGTGGCGCAACATTGACCTTGGTGAGCGCTGTGACCCTATCTAGGCTATCGCCCTTGCTAGTTTCCACCGTAGAATCTAATGATGAAGTGCCGCTAAGCGATTAAAGAATTCCGGCACGATGTCGAGTTAAACCGATGGGATATTATTTCTCTCTTAGTCAGGTTAACATATAAATATAATTATAGTTTATAGTGTGTTTGTGAACTTGGCTCTCCAAATAGCGCATCGTATCCCTCAGGGATACTTTATTATTTACTGTATTATATTTACTGTATTATACGTGTAATTAACGAAATTGATATCTTGAAAGAAACTTCATTGTCTTCCAAGACTGAGTAATTTTTATATTTTGATCGTCTTCAACGGATGATTACATTATTTCTACATATTCGCACATTTGTTACTCAAGTGTGACTATCGCGTAAAAGAAACACGTTTGCTTTATTTACTGTTTTATTACCTCCAGGTAATTATTTTCCAGGATATGCTTCCGTGACTATCTGTATGTCTTTTTGCCCGTTGGTCGATGTTGGGCATGTTTAACTGGGGTCTAAAGACTCTGTTGGCTTCTGCATCTTTGACTCTACCAAAACTATAGATAGATAATTCTCCTTTTATAATGCAGACAGATTAGTTACAAATAACACATAACGGAACATTCAGTTACGGACAGTGTCAAGGTCACAGAAAATCCGTTAGAAGGTTACTTATAATAAATTTAATAATTACTAGTTGAAGCTCGTGATTTGGTCCTGTACGCGTTCCAATTTCCGCTACATTTCCCAGCATATAAATCTAATTTCGGGAATGTGTCTATGGCTAACTAGTTACAATAGTTGTAGTTGTCCTCGACGTAAATACATTTCAGACACACACATTTCCACATTTTTTGTGTGAAAAACAGTATTTACGTCGTCTTTGGATTTTGCTACACATTGTATGTAAGTGTGTAAGTTTGAATGAGTGAAACTTTAGAAAATATAATATTAGTGTGAAAAATACCACTGATAATGTTACCAACTCGAGCGGACTATAGAGAAGTTAGGAATGTAATGTAACGTTGAGACACAATTTTATATCGTTGGCGGGTTATGGAATATGAAGCGCTTACTGGCCCTTCAGGACCCTTCAGAATTATTTCGCAAACATAATTATGCAAATGCATTCTATTACTTAAGCTATAAGACTGCCTTTGCTTAGACACTATTGAGGAAAGTAATCATAAATTGTTATGTATTAGGGTTTTCTGTCGAGATATTTATCTACTAAATTGTCAATATATATGTTGTTACTGGAAAATAATACATTAGTCGATCGCGTCTATTACCACTGTCGATATTTAATAATATATAGATCTAATCTCTAAATTCTTATCCTTAGAGAGATGGGGCCTGCCCAGCAATGGGTCATTAAGAGGCTGCTATCTTTCTCTGGAATACTATCAATCGATTACAGTGCCAATTACTGACACCGATGGAAATATCAGGACCAATGTTTCTTAGTGCATCGCTTACTATAAGCTATTGCTGTATTTATAGGACTTTAGTTACCATATCTACTTAATACTGCTCAAATTAAAGCATTGGAATCTGATTTTTATCATGTGACATAGCGTTTGGCTTTTCGAATACTACGGGCACAAAATAATTTAACCTCATGTCACTTATTAAATTAAAGACCTCCGTGGCGCAGCGCGCGCACTGTCGCATTATATAGTTGGAGGTCCTGGGTTCGATTCTCGGCCCGAGTCTGGTCTGGTGGGGGAGGCTTCTGCCGTGGCTAGTTACCACCCTACCTACAAAGACGTGTTGCCAAGCGATTTGAAACCAATAGGAGTATGGGTTTACTATATCCCTTATAGGTTAGCCCGCTACCATCTTAGACTGCATCATCACTTACCATCAGGTGAGGTTGCCGTCAAGGGCTAACTTGTAGTGGATAAAAAAAAAACACTCCATTTAGCTTTGATTAAAGTCAGTTTTGAGTCGATTAGGCGATAAACCTGTTTCTAAATTTTAAAAAGCCACCAATTTGACTGGAAATGCAGACTTTAGTAAACGTGTTTCTTTTGCATAAATTTCAACTTGCACTCGAGTAGATGTAGCTCAACCAATAATGGAACTCTGGCTGATTTTTCAATCTTTAATTACTGTTTTTTTTTTTTAATTATAATTAAAATCATTCGTTAAAATGCAATGACAATCTTATATTGTTAGGCGATTGACAAATCAGCCCTAAATATTATTAATTGTAAATCAAACAATATGAATATTTATCTCGTATGTCTCCTTCGATATGGTGGTTTATATTACGTTATATGAGTATCGATATAATATTATATGATTTTACAATCCCTGCTGGGGCAGTTGTGTGTAATGTACGAGTCACGAAAGTTAAACAAGAAGAAATATAATTAATATTGAATACTACGCAAGTTAAGCAAGCATGGCAATATACCCACCGAACCCTTTCGAGTTCTTTTACTGGTAGTAAAATGTACTTAATACACGTTTTTGTAGAGATTTCGTACATGTTTTTGTTTTTGGAACGAAGTTCCTTACCGCGCGTTGTGAAAGGGGGCTAGACGGAAAAAATTCTTACGAAAAGTTTTCACGACACTTTTTGTTATTGTAAGCTGTGCGGCGTCGCATGTTTCTCTGTCTGTCTCTCTCTCTCTTATAGAAAGCAAGCCAGATATTTTCATTTCTATGTAGCGTCGCATGTTTCTCTGTCTGTCTCTCTCTCTCTTATAGAAAGCAAGCTAGATATTTTCATTTTCTTTTGTTATTGTTGTTAATATTGACTTTTGTTATCTCAAAAAAAAATTATTACAATTCCTTCACTAATTAATCGAAAGGAACTTCGTTCCATCCGGGTGTCCCTTGTCACCTCTCAAGTTTTTTTTTGGGATAGGTTTGCGCTTGACGACAATCAGTACCAGAAGGCTCTGATGAGGTCTAGGTTAAAGCGCGCTTGCCCAGAAAATGCCTATTCACTCTTCCCTTGAAGTTTATACGTGGTTATACGTGAGAACGTATAACACGTGTAGAACTAAGGTTATACGTGGCTGGAAACATAGATGCTGGAGAAGAGATCCACACCTTAGCGGTTCGATTCCAAAACGTTCACATTCCTGTGCAGAAATCTATTAAATAATACTCAGGAGTACGAAATTTTGTACTAAGTCGTGTCCGTGTTCGTGTCTTAAGTCCATTTTACTATAACATCATAGTAGTTTTAGTATAAAATTGCGAGTATTCCAATATTAAATATACTAAAATTTATAGCCCATACCTATTTTGTATATATTTAGTGTCAATTTTCGTGACCCGGGCTGTATAAAGCGAGGCTAGTAAAATAAGATGCAAAATGAATAATAACTTGGACGTCGTTCATAACTCATTCTATATAGCTTTGGTAAGCATATGCCAGACTAGACTCCACGAGGGATTTTCAGGAGTTAGTCAGCGTGACGCACCGACCAAAAAAAAAAACACGTGAAATAAGCACTAATCTATGTTAATAATAATAATTGAAGAGTAACTTTGTCTGGTGGGAGGCTTCGGCCGTGGCTAGTTACCACCCTACCAACAAAGACGTGTCGCCAGGCGATTTAGCGTTCCGGCACGATGTCGCGTAGAAACCAACTAGGAGCCTGGGTTTACCATACTTCTAACAGGTTAGCCCGCTAGGATGGCTAGACAGCACCATCACTTACCACCAGGTGAGATAGCCGTCAAGGGCTGACTTGTAGTATATAAAAAAAAAGTCTTGCGTACCTAGGATCGCTGCCATTTCTCGTTGTTAAACGTTTAAGTTAATTTACACTTTATATCTAGTTTTATTGGTCTTGCTTTAATATTGTTTGAGCTATAGGCCGTTGCGAACTTACAATGTATTATAAAGTTTAAGTTTTCGTTTATCTGTTAAGTTTATATTTTGTATATAATGTTGTCTATGGTATATGACTTATGTGTAACCTCTAAAGCAACTTTAACCTGTTGCATCCCCTAAAATAGTTATAGATTATATGTGAACTAACCAAAAACCCATCGTAAAAATTATACTATCCAATTCGGTCCATGTTTTTGCTGGCCAATAAAAACAAATCTATACATTATTCTTTAACATATCAGAGAATTTATTAATACTTTAACCAACTAGAATTCAATTCTCTAAGATAATATTCAATTTTAAGTATGTCCATTAACGTTTTTTAAGGTTTATTTTTTTGTAACACTACATTACGCTTTGTGGTCCGCTGGGCTGCAAATAACAAGTTTATCAGTCAGTTTTGAAACGTGTCAAGACAAGTGACTCGAAAGAATTCTGCATTTCTACTATATATTTTTTTTATACTATTAAGTGTAATGTGTATTTTTACTCATTATTTTTACCTTCTATTTGCTTGTTTTTTTTACCTTTGTAGTTTTAGGTTTTTGGGAGTTAAATATTTGTGGATGTGATTTTAATTACTATGTTCCTCAATCCTGAATATATTATGTAAAATTTTCTGTAAACAATATGGGTGGAAAGCTGGCCTTTCTGGCCTTACCTAACAGTGCGAAATCTTTGTTCAGAGCCCCTAGCGTAACTGACCTAGTTATCTAAAGTTAGAGTCAATCTGTTGTCTTACATGTAAAATGGCAGGTTCCCGATAACTGTAATGTGACATCGGTTAACATGAAAGCGTTCTTAACAGCCGATTTTAATAATCTAATCTTCTGATAGCAGATTTAATTGAGTAGTACTGACCTTGTCCTACTCTATCCTATGGCAATGCTATCAATCGATCAATGGCGGTTTTAAATTCAATCCGCTATCTGAAGTTTTTAAATTAGATTAATTATTAAATTTAAACAATTAAAATATCACTTGCTTCAACGGTGAAGGTGAAGGAAAACATCGTGAGGAAACCTGCACGCCTGAGCGTTCTCCATAATGTTCTCTAAGGCGTGTGAAGTCTGCCAATCCGCACATGGCCAGCGTGGTTAACTATGGCCAAACCCTTCTCATATTGAGAGGAGACCCGTGCTCTGTAGTAAGCCGGTAATGGGTTGATCATGATTATGATGAAGAATTATTAAAATCGGGCGTAAGGCAACTGGGTGTGGACAACTCGACTGTTACTAAGTACTAAGAAGTAATAATAGGTTTTATTTGTTGGCCCGCAAAAAATTTAATTAGCCTGAAATTATATTGTCAACTGTGATTGATGTACCTACTTTGTTTCAGTGTATTATTGCCTCGAGCTGTCTGTATTGTGTTATTTCTCCGACGATTGCTATCCGGTAAGCTCCATACACAACACATGATTTGACATAAGTGGGTGTTGAATATTGAATGGCAGCATGAGTTACTTTGCGGGAGTCCAAGTTGTACAGTGATGCTTAATTTGCTGAAATCCGCGTAGCATTGGCAATTGTGCACGCAAATAATAATTTCTTAAATTTTTCTACGCCACACTATAGTGAAACGCTAGACAATTGAACGTTGTAACGTCAAAATGAGGATGCTCTGTTGTCGGAGCGAAACGTGCGTTGAGAGGGCATTCTGACAAATCTGTTTGGTGTAGTGTATAAAGATTGAAGGTATTTTGACGACCTCCGTGGCGCAGCTCGTGCGCTGTTGCATTTTAAAGTTGGAGGTCCTGGGTTCGATTCCCGGCTCGAGTCTGGTCTGGTGGGAGGCTTCGGCCGTGGCTAGTTACCACCCTACCGACAAAGACGTGTCGCCAAGCGATTTAGCGTTCCGGCACGATGTTGTGTAGAAACCAATTAGGAGTATGAGTTTACCATACCCCTAACAGGTTAGCCCGCTACCATCTTAGACAGCATCATCACTTGCCATCAGGTGAGATGCAGTCGAGGGCTAACTTGTGGTGAATAAAAAAAAAAACCAATATATTGTGCATTTGCCAATTTTACGTTTATTGGAAATATAAAACCTTTATTGGTTATAAAGATAAATCTATGGAATCCTGATTCCCGCATTAAGTAATTGTGAAATTGTACCACTATGTCACTCGTAAAGAGTTGTATGCCGTCACATTGTAAGAAACGATATATTAAAAAAAGGTCGCCACTGGTTATCATCTGTCGGAAAAGTTACAGAATACGTAGACAGAGGGGAACATTGTACACATTTATGATTTAATAAATGGTGATTGTAAATGATAGAGGAATAAGTATTTAATAAATCTATGGTTGAATGTATGGTGTAAAATATTTGTTTTTTTGACATCCCAAATGTTACTGCCCTCGGCCGTTCTTTGTTTTCCGTGGAATGTTTGAAATGGTAACAAAACCAGTTATAGAAATGGTGGATGAAAAAAGCTTTTTTGCACCTCCTATGGTGATATCGTTCTTGAGTGATCCAAGTCCCTACACAAATCGTGTTGCCAACCTGTTTGTGAAGTAACACTGCAGTAAAAATCGAACGCCAATGTAAGTTAGTATCTTCTACCTACGTTATTATATTGCTTATCCCAAGTCCTGACTGTTGTTACACTCAAGAGTTGTTTATCCACGACTAAGCGAGTATACGCTTCGTTATAGAAATGTTATTAATAAACATTAAGTAAACCACTGGTATAAAGACCGCAAAGAATATATATTCATCGAAAAATAAAAGTGAATCCGTGTAAATTGTTTTTTTTTTTAATTCCAACACATTCATTAATGTTCAAAAGAAAAATGTAATTGGGGAATGATAAAATTAAAAAATTAACGTTAAATTAAATTACGGGCGTTTGTGTCGATAACATCCGGATTTCTTACTCTAGATTGAGTCTGTATAGCATAGGAGTTTTAAAACAAAACCACGCAAAATAGTTGCATATAAATGCAACTATTTTGCGAAAATAAAACCAGATGTGCAAAACCACTTTAATATATATTGAGATTGCAAAGGGAAAATCTAAAATAACACGTTTCCAAAATAGCTTAAGTCGTCCCGGATTGAGGATTATCACAGATAGAATGGGAGCATACGTTCTTCAATTGCAGAATTTAAGTTTCCTTGGAGATGGAGTTGGGTCAGTCAAACCATAATCAGTGAATTGACTGGGTAGGAAAACTACGCCTTTAAGTAATGATAGGCTTAGCCGGAGCAGAATTACATAATACAGATTTACATAGTTTCGAACCCATCCGGGGTTCTTGTTCATGAACTTGCTCGCGCAGTTCAGAACTCACTCGATCAAATTGACTAGAGACTTCGCTCGACACATGTACGTGATAATAGGAGCAAGATGGAGTGACATGGCAAATCTTACAACGAAATTTGGTCGCGCTTATTCAAATGGGCTTATTTTGGCTTTCATACATTTTTTTACATTGTAGTGAAAAGATGATGATAGCGAGATTCGTTGACTTAAAACTAATATAAGGGCTCTAACGCCCTGGTCTACAAAAATGCTCAACAAACATAGCCCAGTATTTTTTTTGTTATTACCATCTGAGATTGCTACTTACAACTATGTTTTTAATAGCAACCTATTTAGACAAACGATTCATACCCAAGTTTTAACGCAATCCTTTATATTATAGGACTTTTCTATAAGCTTCCACAATATGATACAAACTTTGAACTTATTAAAATGCAACTCTTTAGATATCTTCCCATAGTTTATTGTTAAGATGCATACAATTTCCTTTAAGCCAATTGCTAATTTTATGATGCCTAGTAGACTGCAGTGCAAGTTTATTTTCTTAAACTTGTTTGGGAAACGTTTTTATGATTATAAATTTACCATAGGTACCTATTACAGTGTGCCTCGCTCTTTTAACTGTTTTTTTCGGACTAGCGTCATAATCTGTTTTGGTAACATTTCGTAGGAAATTTCCTACGGAGTTGAGGAAAACAATGTCCATATTATTGCACCTAGGTGACCAGACGTCACACGTTTATACCGTTATCAGTTTTTATCATATCGGATGCTTTTTCGGCAATCATAAGAACAACCGCGTATGTATTCCCGCTAACAATTTTTGGCATAACGCTTGCATCAACCACCCTCAGACCATCAACACCTCTCACCTTCAACCTTTTATCCACAACGCCATTTGCACCCATCTCACATGTACCAGCTACGTGATATTGCGACGCGACCAAGGTCATAGCGTAGCACTCCCAGTATTTTATACTCGCAAATGGAAATCGCTTGCACTGCTTAACATTTAGATCAACGATTTCCGACTGAACCTCTTTAAAATATCTCGCATTCACAACACTCGTGTAATCTGAAAGACATCGTGCAATTTTTTTTACATCATTCTTATTTGAAAAGTAATCAGCGTGCACAAGAGGCTTGTCCATTGGATTTTTGTTCTTTAAACGGATCTTACCCCTTGATTTGGGGTGCAACAATGTCACTAATGCAAATAAGGTATCTCGCTTCGTAGAGTCGGCCATTGCGACGCACACTTCGTCATTCCAGCGGAATACGCTGGAGCACATAATTGTCGCCAATATCGTTCCCCTTTTAAGCGGCAACGCGGTGACTTGGTAGTCAGGATAAGTTTGATTCTTCTCCAATGCGACATGCCCCATAATTGTTGATGCGGGAAATCTTTCCACGTTGTTTAACAGCTTCAGGTCGTCTAAGATGGGCAGCGCTGTCGAACTTTCCCCTGTTAAGACAACGGGTACGATGATGTGATCTTGCAGATTGGCACCAACGTTGGGAGAATTTATCAATGTATCTACACCAATTTCTTCTAAATGATCTTTTGGTCCAATGCCTGATAGCATCAATAACTGCGGACTATTCACAGCTCCCGCTGACAGTATGATTTCTTTTGTAGCCTTAAAGGTCTTTATAACACCATTCGACTCCTGCACTTCTACTCCTGTAGCTCTCTTACCGTCTATAATAATTTTTCTTGCTAAAGTGTTCTTTAGTATAAATAAATTTCGTCTATCCTTTATTGGAGTAATAAATGCTAATCCGGAGCTCTGTCGTTGCTTGTCTATGGTGTAGCTTGGAACAGAATAACCGAGCTGCTCAGCACCATTTAAATCCACTAAAATGTCATGACCCATTTCTTTGAATGCGTCGAAATATTTTTTTGTTTGTTTCTCCCATTCACTTGTAACCCCAAGGTAACCGCGTCTACCGTGTAACGATGAAGATTCGCCTCTAGAGATCCGATCACTGTTTAATCGTTGCGTCTTTTTGAAATAAGGGAGGACGGAATCCCAGTCCCAACCTTTATTTCCCATGGCGGCCCACTCTTCGTAATCAGCCTTGTTTCCTCTGACGTAGAACATGTAGTTGATGTTGCTTGACCCACCCAGCATCTTTCCCATAGTTTGGTGGATGGTTCCCGTATCGTGCCCTCCAGCTGTCAAACCATCCTTCACTGTGTAGTAATTCCAGTCTGGAAATGATGCACCCAGCAATATGGATATGGCAGGAATCTGAAATGCGTTTTAATAGTTTTTAGGATCAGCCAATTCTAGTAATTTGTCATGGAAACAAATCCACATGTAATTCGAATAACTGATTCCTCATTTTTTTAACCTCCAAAACAGAGTGTTGTATTGCTAAAGAAAAAGTGGTAATTTACAGCATGCATACGTAGTCGTGGTGGTATTAGGAGGATTTAATTATTCTAAAATCTTTCTTAGTATCTATGTAAGTTAGTATTATAGTTTATTTTTATAGTACACTCTATTGTACACATCATCAGCGAAGAGTCGATATCTGTAACTAAAATTTTCGTGCAACTACACTTCAGTTAACGGTTTAGTTGAACTCAATTGTCTAATATGTAGGGGTAATGAAAATTTCTGGAATATATGTGAGAAAAAAATTGCTAGTATGAATGGTCGAAAATTTATTGTTTCTTATCTTTAAAATGAACTTTTTCTTACGAAAAAAAAAAAAACAATTAAAAAAAAAATAGATTACTTCTACTTGATAACCACGGAATCATGTTTTTCATATACTTCGACAGCCTCTTCATACTTGTAAAGCAATTGACAGATAAGAAAAAACTATTCTAGAGAGAGCAAAGAGTTATATTTTCTATGATTACTTTAAAAATATCCAGATCTTTACAGTGCGATTTACGTATATATGAGATGATAAAATGTTATGTGATAATAAATAAAAAATAGGTGTATTATACTGTTTTTTCATATTTTGATTGTACGATTACCGAAGCGAAGGATTACGAAAGACGATGGACTTATTAAATTTAATGACAAATAAAAACTAAGATAGGTATCAAAACAATGGTCATTTTGCATTAGGCAAAAAAAGGTTAATGTAATTTACTAAATTTAAATCTTGCATTAGCACCGTGCCTCAAATAACTAAAAAACAGTTTTCTGTTTTTATTGTTTACTTCTGCTGTAATAATAATATTTTTGCTTAGTTCAGGCAAAACCCACATTTTATATGTATAAAAATTACAAAATTGAATGAAAATTGAACCCTACACGTAACCTTCTATGACCTGTCATTAATATAATTAAAATTTAGGTACTTATCGCAAACAACAAAGATGAATTAAAAAAGTTTAAACAAATACAAAAAAGAAAAAAATAGAAGCACGCATCCCTTTTAGGGTGTTTCTTAATAGAAACCTTTTTTTTATGCAGTGTTCCTCACCGTTGAAGCAAGTGATGTTATATTTCAATTAAGTATAATAATAATAAAAAGTTTCGTCATTCTCTCTCCTTCGTTCCTTCATTACAGAAGATCGTGGTCCTGGTGTCCTTGCAACCTCGTGCGGATGATTTATTTCCACCGGCTTCTATCGGAGGCTAGTCCCGCCATTGTGTGAAATTTGCACTGAGTAGAGTCCTTCAACTGGTCTGCTCATCTGGTTGACGAGCGGCCTCTCGCCATTAAAACATAACTCGATATCAAAATACCAAAATTGAGAATGTGTAAATCCTGTTTAATGGAGACAAATCACTGAAGCTGTGAAAAACAAGCAAAGCTATAAGCAGGGTAGTATTTACTCACTTCAGAGACAGAGGGAGGGTCGTCTCCGGCCTCAACGAGCAGAACCGTCCAGTTTCCGACTTCAGTGAGCCGGTTGGCGACCACGCAGCCTGCTGACCCACCTCCGATGATGATGAAGTCGAAGCTTTCACCATCTATAACAAAAATTGGGTTTAATGTAGATCAGACATTGTACTCGCTAACGGCGATTGATTTTCAGACTTTAATTTTAAATTTCAAACTCCTAGTTATTATTACTAATTTGAATAAAGATTATTTTGATTTTATTTGATTTATAGGTTTGACACTACTACTAGTTAAACCCTGACTGCAAGCCTACCCCTTGGTAAGTAATAATGGTGCCTAAGACGGTAGGGGGCTAAGCTATTAGGGTTATGGCAAGTATACTAAACCCACACACCATTGTCAGTAATGTTCCACGCCCATATCCCATCACCGGAACATACTAGAGTTAATTCAGAAATAATTAATTCCCAAATACATATAAATATGTATATATGTGATAAGATAGCTCTTAACATAATTTTAAGTTGCATGTAAGATGGTGATAACAAAAAGAAAATTTACCTGGCTAAGTTTGTTGTGAGCTTTTTCTCAGACCAGGGCGCGTTTGGAACCCTCATAACTTTAGTTTTAAGGTTATGAATGTAGTTATTACCATCAAATCACTGCTATGTAAATTATTGACGCGTCAAAAGTGCCTTTTATTATATTCTATTTGAATAAAGATTATTTGAATTTTAATGTGTATATATATAAAGTGATGTTGAAAATCTAATCTTGAAGTGTTATGAACAATGACGTGTTTATTTATTTATTTATTAGGAAGCCCACGTTGTATACAATGTGACTGCTGATTTATATATTATAGTACAATTTTTAACATAATATCTTTTACTGACATAGTACACCCCATTTAAGGGCTAACTCAACATGTAATACAAATTATAGTAATGATATACGTAATAATTAATACCTACCATAAACATTTGCTCCGGCTGGATAGTGTTCGTTTTTGAGAACCAGTGTCGATATAACAACTATAAGAAGCTGGATCACCTCCAGGAATGGCGCTAGCACCTTCACTTGAAAATGTGCCCACAGAAACCACATCCTGTACATCACGACAAAGAAATGAGTTAGAAGAAAAAAAGGACGTGACAATTAGAGGGGATTTTTTTATCGGGAACTAGAGTCGCATAAACCCTCGCTAGTTACCAGCCTACCTTTTTTTTTGTCGTGGTGGAAAAGCTTTATGGCTACCTCCGTACCCTTGGGCGGAAAGAAGGTTATGTTGGACTCCCACCCCCGAAGGGGGTATTCCCGAACTAAAAACCACCACGGCATGTCCCTCTCGTAGGTTTTACTGGACACCCGGGGGACCCGTTGTATACTTCCCGGGCGAGTTACCACCCTATCTACACTACGTACGTAGCGATTAGGCATTCCAGTACGATGTCGCGTAGACCTATGGGGTATTGATTTAATATAACATGTACCTAGGTAGATATAGACAATAATATAGAGATTATCTTTGACGATCTCGGTGGCGCAGTGCGCGCGCTGCCGCATTATAAAGTTGCAGGTCCTGGGTTCGATTCTCAGCTCGAGTCTGGTCTGGTAAGTAGACTTCGGCCGTGGCTAGTTACCATCCTACCGACAAATACGTGTCGCCAAGCGATTTAGCGTGACACGATGTTTCGTAGAAACCAATTAGGAGCGTAGGTTTACCATACTCCTAACAGGTTAGCCCGCTACCATCCTAGACAGCATCATCACTTACCGCCAAGCGTGATATAGTAGTGTATACAAAAAAAAATTAACAATACTCCGCCGTGTCATTTAAGCAAAAGTTTCTACGCAGTTTTTTTTTTTTTTTTTCGTTTTATGGCTTTACACAGATTAGCCAATGTCAGGTTTATTGTTTTATTAGTTCTCTCTTTTTATCACGCAGTTCTTCACTCTCGCTATTATTATTTTTTTGTAATCTATTAAAATTGTAATAAAGGCTGTATTAGCCTTTAAGCGGGGTATACAATGTAAACGTAAACTTTATTCAAATAGTCCTTGAAAAGGCACCTTTGACGCGTCAATAATTTACATAGTAGTGATTTGATGGTGCTAACTACAATCGTAAACTTAAAACTATAAAAATAATAATTAATAGCTGTGATAGCCTAGTGGTTAGGACGTCCGCCTACTAATCATAGGTTGGGGGTTCGACGCATCTTTAAATTTTCGAGTGATGTGGGTTTTAAGTAAAGAAAATATTACTCGCTTCAACGGTTAAGTGAAACATCGTGATGCATGTCTGAGAATTCTCCATAATGTTCTCAAAGGCGTATGAAGTGTGTCAATCCGCACATGGCCAGCGTGGTGGACTATCGCCAAACCCTTCTCATATTGAGAGGAGACCCGTGCTCTGTAGTGAGCCGAGAATGGGTTGATCATGATGATGAAATAATAATTAACAGCTGTGATAGCCTAGTGGTTAGGACGTCCGCCTACTAATCATAGGTCGGGGATTCGAACACGCATATGTAAGGTTTCGGAGTGATGTGGGTTTTCAAGATATGAAGGCAATGGGTTGATCATAATGAAATAATAACTACTCTATCTAATCCATCCGTTAAGGGCTAACTTGTAGTTGAGTAAAAGAAAAGTTAAATAGTTAGGTAACTATTTATCGCGTAGAAATCAAATAAGAGTTTGGGCTTACCATACCCTTGACTCAGGTTAGCCCGTTTCCATCCTAGACTGCATCATCACTTACCACCAGGTGACATAGCCGTCAAGTGTTAAATTGTAGTGTATAAAAAAACAAGTTGGCCATTACTGCAAACTTGGTGGTAAGTGATGATGCAGTCTAAGAGGGTTGCCACATACTCACATAATTCTAATTCTTGATGATACAGATGATGTACCGAACTTATTCATTGAATTTCTCTGAAAGAAACTTAATTGCACTACTTGTTTTGAACAGGTTGAATCTAAAGATGCTACAACTCTGTTTAAATCCATAAGTTTGTGTAACTAAAAAAAACTTGACTAATTAACAATTTAATAAGGCAGGTATATATAAATGGAATTATAATTAAGGATGCGTTTTAATAAGCTAAGTTTTTGCTTAGAAGTGATGAGAAACAATGCTGATAACGGAAAAAAATGCGATTTTGCAATCTGAGTTTTTACAATAACAATTTATTTATCACCTACTACATAACAGAGTCCGCGCTTTTATAGCTTGTTAAAATCCTGTGGTACCGTCCGACCCCCCCGTTACCGTCCGACCCCCCCGTTATCCCAAACGTCGCCTAAGCCGAGGTTCGGCCGCAAAGGAGGCGCCCTTAGGCAGTCGTTCCCATAGTTTCTTCGAGCCCTAGGGCGCAAAATTTCTTCTGGCAGAGCTTCTTTCCAAAGCTCGCCAAACAGCCCGGTTACGCTGTGGCAACCAATAGGGTTTGTACAGCTAATAGACAGTCCGAAAAAAAAAAAAAAATCCTGTGGAGTCGTTCCCCGAGATAAAAGATTGTTGTGAAAACTTACGAACAAAATCGCTTTAGGTTTAAAGATCTTTATTCTCAGAAGAAACAATTTCACTTAATGAGAAATTAATAAAATAAAACAGTTTACAAAAATGAAATAGTAGGCTAAAAGTGGCGTGTTTATAAATTTACACAATGCTTTTTAAGTTTCATTTTGAACGATGCAAATGACTTTTCGCAAAAAATATCTTCGGGTAAGCTATTATACATTTGTGCTAAACGCTTTCGCATTTATATTACCAAAAATTGTCTCTAAGTTTGAATGTAAAATTACAGACGAAGTACATCTTTGATATGAAGCGGTAGCCGAAGCCGAAGTCACGCACCAAAAGTTAAGATTGAGAAATTGTATGTTTTCTAGTCCCCTACCGCGTTCGGCGGAAACCCACAAGGGGACCTCCAACTTTTGAAGACCAAAGCTGAGGTCTTATCGCTTCACCAAGGAGGTCGTCAAACTAGTCGGCCCGTGTTGAAAACTGGTTATATTGTCACACCGCATGAGAATTGGCGAAAATCTAAACCAGTGATTCCCAAAGTGATCTATATCGACCCCTAGGGGTCTATGACGACCTATAAGAGGTCTATGTCAGCAAAAAAAAATTGGGGGTCCATGAAATGAAAATGGGGGTCCACGATAGTGGATCTCCTAACGAAAAAAAGAAACAGACTGGACATCATTAGCCGAGGAGATTTAAGATATTACAAAATTGACGCCAAATGTTGATAATTTATTATTAAAGCGTCAGGTTCATCCTTCTAACTAAAAATATTGACATATTGCTTATGTTATTTTATTTATATTTTATTTTATGTTTATTTAATGTTACGTATATATTTTTTTGAGTAGTTTTGATTTAATTTCAATTAATAAATGTATAAATTAACATGTGTTTTTACTTTAAGTTTTTAACACTAAACTACACTACAGTTAGAAATTTACAGGAAACCAATATCAGGTAAGTAGGGGGTCTACCCAACACGGAATAACATGACAAGGGGTCTACGACACAAAAAGTTTTGGAACTCTGATCTAAACGTATATAACGTATTCAATGCCACTTTACGGCCGCTAATTTGATCTTAACCTTTACGTTGTTTCAAGTTTACATTATTGTTAAAGGTATTGCCTTTGACTGCCCCGTCGGTCTAGCGTATGTAATCTTTTTTATGTATTAGTATTTAGTTATTCGTATGTAGGTTTATGATTAAAATACGTACTTTGTATATCTTTTTCTTTCTTGGCAGAGATCGCTACCAAGCGATAATACCGACTTTTATATCCAAGCAGGATATAAAATTCTTTCTATTTCTGGTTTTCTTATTATTTTTCTTCATTTTGTGTTGTACAAATAATATTTTTTTTTTATACACCACAAGACAACGGCATCTCACCTGATGGAAACTGATGATGCAGTCCAAGATGATAGCGGGCTAATATGTTGGTAACCTATGGTAAACCCATACTCCTAATTGGTGTCTACACGACATCGTGCCGGAACGTTAAATTGATGGCGACATGTTTTTGTCGGTAGGGTGGTAGCTAGCCACGACCGAACCCTCCCACCAGACCAGACTAGAGCCGGGAATCGAACCCAGGACCTCCAGCTTTATAATGCGACAACTGCGCCACGGAGGTCGTACAAAATATTCATATCCCATATTGCTAAAACTAGACAAAAAATCTAATATAATTATAATCTAAATTTTAGATCACCTTACATTTATACGCAAATGCGTTGCGCCTGAGTTCCTACAACGAATTCATAGTTTACGAAAAAAAAGTCAGTGTAGATTTTTTCGTAAATTAATTGATTGTGCTGCGAGTGAATGTCAAAAAAAAGTTGGCCATTAAAAGAGTTGGAGATTGCATTCAATTTTAGTTTTTTGACATCTACTCACAGCACAGTGAATCAATCAATTCTCATTTATTTCATTTAGAAAAATTCCCCACTCAGTGTGGTAAAAATAAAAAAAAATAGGTATTTTTTTGTGTTGTATTTATTCAAAAATTGTATTATGATTACAGTGGTAATATAATCCAAATTGAACCCCTACTTTTTGACAGTTTTCTTTTCGTGGTTTTTGCGGAGCGAGCCGCATTTATTTTGTCTCTTACGGTTTTGAAACAGTGTGATCTCAACTTTAGAATGATATTATAATTATTAAAATTACTTACATGATTATACAAGGTCGATTTTAAACATATTCCATTTATTAACTTATTTTTGTAACACATTGATAAAAGTAAGACTCTGTGGATTATGGTATTAAAATACGAAAAAATTGTTTTTAATTTTATCTACTCTGGCCTGTTTTGAAGGCTTCGACTGATGTTTGTTACCCTTCCAACAAAGACATGTCGTAAGCGATAGGGGTAAAGTGTATAACTGATATACCCCTATAAGGTTAGCCGGTCGCCATTTTAGTCTGTATTTTATTTTACTGTCAAAATAATGTACACTTAGAGGAAGTAGGTATCAAATTTATAAATTTTGCTAGCGGACCCGGCAGACGTCCTGTACGGTCGAAGGTCGAACATTCAATATTAACTGGCGTTTTTCCACTTGAGACCGTCATTAGCAATAACAATAGGATTAAGTGGTGGCGGGTGAATTCTTTGTATTGCAAAACACGTGCGGCGTTCAAACGGTGTTTCAAACGTTTTATATACTTTCCCTATGTTATCTTCCTCTAAATAATATAATCAAATAGAAATACCGCTCACTGGTTGGTTTGCAACGAATTAGATAAGGCCGAAACGGCTTCTTTTTTTTTTTTTTCGGACTGTCTATTAGCTGTACAAACCCTATTGTTTGCCATAGCGTAACTGGGCTGTTTGGCGAGCTTTGGAAAGAAGCTAAAATGAATGGGCTGTATAAGTGTTTGGTTTATTACCCCTATTGTTTAGGTTCGTACAGTTAGTACACTTGAACGCTACTGCCATGAGAATTGATCTAATCAAATAAAAACAAAAATTCAATTCAATGCAGATTTACAAGGCCTAACGGATTCTATTACTAGATTCTATTAATGTCTGCCAAGTAGTAGGTATATCGTGAATTTTTATAATTGAATTCACAGAATGTGTACTTGTTACTCCAAGTATCACAAAACAAGTAATAAAAATAAAATAACGGAGAAAATTAATTGGGCTCCCCATGTTAGAAAGGTGTTTTTCTCGTTTGTTTCGTCCCTGTTTTCTTAATAATATAATAATGGTGGTAAGTGATTGTGTAGGCTAAGATGGTAGGGGCTAACCTGTTAAAAACCAATTAGGTATATGAGTTTACATCGTTTACAAACACGTCTGCGTCGTTAGGGTGGTAACTAGCCATGGCCGAAAGAAATTCGATTTTGTATCGTGGGAGAGATAAGGCTAATAGTATGTAGGTATTACATATTTAACATCGCTTCTTGGTAAGGAAGAACTCTGGGAGAGAGTTCATAGTTTTTTTCTTCTTCAATTTAACGTCGAAAAGAAAGTAATAAATTCTAGGCAACAGAGATTGGTGTTGGCAGTCATTATCATCATCATCATGATCAACAATATAAGAAGGGTTTGGCCATAGTCCGCCACGCTGGCCATGCGCGGATTGGCAGACTTCACACGCATTAGACAACATTATGGAGAACTCTCAGGCATGTAGGTTTCCTCGCGATGTTTTTCTTAACCGTTGAAGTAAGTGATATTTTAAATGCCTAAAAACGAAAATAACTCTGAAAAGTTACAGGTTTGTGCCCGGATTCGAACCCCGATCTCTGATGAGGAGGCTGACATCCTAACCACTAGACTATCACAGCTAATTATTGTTCAGATCAGGGCGCTTTCGGGAGTCCTCGTACATAGTTTTTAGCTAACTCATGTGGTTATCACCATCACCTCACAACTTTATAAAATGTAGAATGGGTTACGTTAGGTACGAACCTTTTATGCTTCACTTGCTACTAAAGACACTAAATTTATATTATTGTTTCACGTTGATTAAAACTTTTTGGAGCTAAACATTTATTAATTATATCTAACTGAGAAACTTCGCTATAAATTGTGGATAGCAACGAAATTTTCAAACCACACTCTTCCCAATGATTTATAAGTAATTTATAATGTTTATTAAATCCATACACTATTTTGTTTAACTTTATACAATTGGTCCTAAATCTTTATCACGTAAACAACTTGACTTCATAGACGTTGCATAACTAATATGTAAGTTAACACACTAGAATAATAATACGCAACCCAGTATCCTTCCCCCTCTTAACTGGTTTTTATTTTCTTAAATTTAAAGGCGAGGTCTTCACTATGATACTTTTAAAACACGGCGATTTTTTCCCACAGCCTATTATTTTATTACCTCATTTAAATCGGACATGGGCGCGTCCATAGATTGTTAGTATGTTAGTAACATTTTATCCTTAATTACTATGTTAGTATTGTTATTGATCACATCAGAAATACAAAACTCCTGCTTATCTTAAAGAGATGTTTCGTTTCCCTGGTGAGCAGTCAGACCTGAGATCATGCCGTGCGCTGACTTTGAGCATGCCGTTCCATAGAACGAAATTTTATAAGCGATCATTCACAGTGCAGGCAGTCGAACTGTGGAACGCGCTCCCATTAAGCATAAGACGGTCAAAGTCACTCACTGTTTTTAAAAGAGCTGTCAAATTTTATTTCCTCACTCAAAAATGACGACTTTTATGTTTATTTTATTTCTTTTTATTAATATTATAAGGTATATATTAGTATATTTATTTCATACTCATTAATGTATTGTATTATTTATGTAATCCGGTGTATGTATTAGTATGTAGTTATTAGTATGCCGGTTTTGCTTATATTACTATTTACGCCACCTACTTTCTTCTACTTTCTTTTTTCCTAATCCTAAGGTTGCCTGGCAGAGATCGCTACTAAGCGATCGCTATAACGCCGCCATTTGTATCCTGTTTCTTCTTGTTTTTCTTATTATTTCTATTAATATGTGGTGTTTTTTTAAATTTTATTCGCCTAATAGCTACCGCCATACAGTTGTGCAGTATGGGGCAGTCAGGCCTGGCAGCAATTACCTTTAGGATGCCGTTGTCGCTTGTACGTAGTCGATTCAGGAGAGACGCCGCTTTTCTACGCATTATGGCAAAAAAGTCGTTTGTGTGTGCGTCAGCTAACATTTTGGAGGCACTGCCACGGCAGCCTCAACAGCATCCTGAAGGTTGCTTTTATAATGAACGCGCAGTTTTTTTTTTATATACATAGCGAGCAAACGAGCAGGCGAGTCACCTGATGGTAAGTGATTACCGCCTCCCATGAACATTTGCAGCACCAGAGGAACCGCCAATGCGTTGCTGGCCATTTTGCGACAATTTGTTAATCCGCCCCTTGAAGATCCCCATATTATAACCATTAGGGAACACAGAAGATCTGGTTCCACAATTTGCAGGTGCGTGGCAGAAATGACCTGGAATAGCGGGTGGTGGAAGAGGACCGTTGTTGGCTCGGCGCGTATATTTCACCCACAGTTTTTGACGACCTCCATGGCGCAGCGCGCGCGCTGTTGCATTATAAAGTTGGAGGTCCTGGGTTCGATTCCCGGCTCGAGTCTGGTCTGGTGGGAGGCTGCGGCCGTGGCTAGTTACCACCCTACCGACAAAGGCGTGTCGCCAAGCAATTTAGCGTTCCGGCACGATGTCGTGTAGAAACCAATTAGGAGTATGGCTTTACCATACCCCTAACAGGTTAGCCCGCTACCATCTTAGACTGCATCATCACTTACCATCAGGTGAGATTGCCGTCAAGGGCTAACTTGTAGTGGATAAAAAAAAAAAAAACAGTCCACCAGTATAGAAAGACTGACAGAACGTTTTAAATAAAGTTACATTAGAGCACTACAAGTTTATTTTGAAGCTCGACATTAGGTGCGACAGGTCGAGGCAGATCGTAGCTCGAGATGGGACCTTATTTGTCCACATGCCTACCTCTAAGGCGTCATATTAGGGCTAACTTACAACCCACGGTATAATTATGTTTACCCATTTTTGGGTGCGGTTTGATGTGCCGATATTTATAGTTAAGACATCAAGAGTCGTCTATTGTCTACTATGCGGGGTGTTGACAAAGTTGGCGTAATTTTGTAGGAGTCGGGCCTAGTTTTGTTTACTTAAGTAGACTTTTTTGACGACCTCCGTGGCGCAGTGCCTGCGCTGTCGCATTATAAAGTTGGAGGTCCTGGGTTCGATTCCCGGCTTGAGTCTGGTCTGGTGGGAGGCTTCGGCCGTGGCTAGTTACCACCCTACCGACAAAGACGTGTCGCCAAGCGATTTTAGCGTTCCGGCACGATGTCGAGTAGAAACCAATTAGGAGCGTGGGTTTACCATACTCCTAACAGGTTAGCCTGCTACCATCCTAGGCAGCATCATCACTTACCACCAGGTGAGATAGCCGTCAAGGGCTAACTTGTAGTCGATAAAATAAAAAAAAAGGAATCATCTTTTGGTATAACTATCATAAGCATTTAATAATGCGAAGCATTGCGGGCAACAGCTCGCTGCGTGGTTAAAGGAAGGTCGTTATGTATAGTAGATACTTAGATCGGTAGTTTCTTTAATCTTTTTAATCTTAAGTATCTCTATGCCGTATTCAAAACGTGTGATGTTTACTAACCGAGTAATAAAGAGCTTAAAGCTGCCTCGTTTTTGTTGATTAAATGGAATACATTTTGGAATACAGGCATAGCAATAAGCCAGTTATGTAATGGCCGGAATATGTATTAAAACCTCGCCGAAAAGAAAGCCTAAGAAAGCTCTGTAAGATCTTAGCATGTGAAATGTTTGAATATAGTTTTATCTTTCTTGCATAGCAGTTGCACTGTGGATTTTTATGTAGACGGCCCTGGGTTCAATCTTCAGCAGGGGCCAATGAAGGCTGGAGTTAACGGCTATTACGTAAGCTTTAATACCTTATGTAATGGCCGGTTATCATTACGTCAACATGGAGGAATACTACCGAAGCATGAAGTACGATCATGTACGCATGCGCGGATTTTTTTCAGACGGTTTCCGTTTGCTATTCTAGGATAAAGATTTTTATGCCCACGACCAGATGAAGGAAGTGTCTTCTCGTATATCTATGAAGTTCAGATTCTATAACAATGAAATTTAAATAGGACCACATCGAAAGTTGCAATGCACCTAAGGCAAAAATAATATATTCATTGGTTAATTAATCAAAGAAGTTACGGACAAACAAATATAAAAATATACACTATTTATTACTGAAAAATTGTCCTTACGTCTTTTTTTATAGAAGAATTTAACCGTTTTATCCATCGGAAAAAATGTAAGTATTGGATAAATGGTTTTTCAGGTTATTTTAGAGCATAGTCTTTTTTCTTTTTTCATTTATTATTATACCACACTGCAGGATTTTATTTTATTAATAAAATGTTTTTATTTTTAATACTCTCGGTTTGACCTAAAATGGTCATTTACAATTTCAGTATGACATTTGTCACGGGTTGCATATACTTTGCTTGTCTGTGCTTGTCATTTTTACAAGTTGAATTTGACAAGATGATAATTTGAAAACAATTTAAAGTTCAAAAATAAAAATCTAAGAATCATAATTATTGTTGTGATTTGTTATGTAAAATGTCGAAATTGCGTGTAACCTTAAAGCTATCATATTGCCGATATTATAGCGTCCAGCAAGCAAGCAAGAAACTACCAATTATAGCCTGTAAACGCCCAGAATTCAATCATTATGAGGGCCAAACATACAGTAAGTTTGATAGTGTAAAACTTGCTTCCCAAGGCTGGTTGCACGCCAAATCAAGAAATGACTATTTTATTATATACGGGAACGCCAATAAAAAAGAGGAAAAAGATGTTTATAAAAAAACTTTTGAAGAAATTGGGTTATGTAGTGAGCTAATTGAGGTTATGTCTCAGCTAGGGTATACCTTACCCACAGCCATACAAGCCAAATCTTTTTCACCAATTATACAGGGGCATAACACTGCCCTGACAGCAGAAACTGGTTGTGGAAAGACTTTAGCTTATTTACTGCCCATTTTACAACATATTCTTGAGTGGAAACCTCATGTGCAAGAAGATTTCAATAGCCCTTTAGCTGTGGTAATTACTCCGAGCAGGGAATTAGGTAAGTGATATCCTTTAGAATCTTAAGTGTAATCTTATTGGAACTAAAACCCCGTTTGACTTAACATTTTTGTTTACATAGTAAGAGAACTTATGGAGACATTAATTATAGTTTCAAATTATGCTGTCCTCTTATGAGTCCTCTAACCCCAAAAAAAGTGATTTAAGTTATGTTTCATAGTGAGAAAAACAGAAGGGGATAGGTACATTTGTTTTAAACATTTATTTTAAAGTTTTGGAACAAAGTTCCTTACGGCAGGCTTGGAGGAGATAGGGATTTTGCTGCGCGACCGAATGGAAAAAAAAAATATTGTAAAACTGTAAGAAAAAGTCTGTGGGATTAAAACCGTTAAATGAGACATTTTTTTTTATTTTACATAATTTATTATTTCCTAAAATACTGAATTTCCTAAATACTTTCCTGTACTTAAATAAAAACTAATCAGCAAAATTCAAGAGAAAAATCAAGAAAACTACATAAAATTGAGCATATTTTTTTTTGCAAATTGTGTCAATTCTACATTAGCCAAAGGAACTTTTTTCGTACCTGGTGTTGTGGGACACCACATCTTTTTCTAAAGTTTCTTACTGTCTGTTCTTGGGGAAGCAAGCTACCTTATTGATCTTGTGCATAATGAACACAGGCTGCATTTATATTTCACTGCAAATAAATTTGCAAGTTTCCTAACAATATTTTCCTTCACTGTTAAGTGATATATGTTTGAATATAATTGCGTAGATAGATAAAAAAATGACAAAAATTAATTATTATACAATAACTTTGTATTATTATTATAACTTTTATATTTACAGCTCTACAAATAGGAGAGGTGGCTCAAAGCATTACCCAGAATCTAAACATCAACATCTCAACCCTAGTTGGGGGTAAGATCAAACAGAAAATGCTTAATCCACCAATAGAATACTGTGACCTGCTTATAACCACACTAGGCGCATACAGTAAATTGGTTACAACCAACATATTTAAAATTCACAATGTCCATCATGTAGTTTTGGATGAAGCCGATTCTTTGTTGGATGACAGTTTCATTGACAAGATTTCACATTTGATGAGGAAATTCTCTGTAAGTAACTATAAATATCCATAGTAAAAATTTAATAAAATGAAAATGAAATCTAGGAATATAAATTTAGTATGGGAATTTGACGACCTCCATGGCGCAGTGCGCGCGCTGTCGCATTATAAGGTTGGAGGTCCTGGGTTCGATTCCCGGCTCGAGTCTGGTCTGGGGGGAGGCTTCGGCCGTGGCTTGTTACCTACCCGATTAAGCGTTCCGGCACGGTGTCGCGTAGAAACCAATTAGGAGTGTGGGTTTACCATACCCCTAACAGGTTAGCCCGTTTCCATCCTAGACTGCATCATCACTTATCACCAGGTGGATGATGAGGAGATAGCCGTCAAGAGCTAACTTGTAGTGTGTAAAAAAAATCCTGCTGAAAAAGAACTTCTTTAAGTGATTTTAAAAAATCAGATTGCATTACTATTCAAGTGCGTAATGTTTACTTCTTCATGTTAATTTTTTTTTTTTATTATTTTTGTACCAAATTTGTGATAACAGACACTTATATAAGAGGTATATATAACACATAATATAATATTTGTAATGCATATTGTATATTTTCAGATCCAACACAAAGTGGATATCAAATGTCCACCTGAAGGGTGTCAAGTTACCCTGGTCAGTGCAACTTTACCACACGAGCTACCAGAAGCTGTGAACTCCTTCGTGGACCCCCAGTCATTAAGAACAGTGACTACCAACAACATACATAGAATGTTACCTCATGTTCCTCATAAGTATGTATTTTATAGTTCATCATCATCATCATGAACAACCCATTATCGGCTCACTACAGAGCACGGGTCTCCTCTCAATATGAGAAGGTTTTGGCCATAGTCCACCACGCTGGCCATGTGCGGATTGGCAGACTTCACACGCCTTTGAGAACATTATGGAGAACTCTCAGGCGTGCAGGTTTCCTCACGATGTTTTCCTTCACCGTTGAAGCAAGTGATATTTTAATTGTTTAAAAACGCACATAACTCCGAAAAGTTAGAGGTGCGTGCCGGGATTCGAACCGCCGACCTCTGATTAGGAGGCTGACGCCCTAACCACTGGGCTATCACCGCTATCGCTTATTTTATAGTTATTTAATATTTATTGAAGTTATTCTAAAATAGCTGCTCTGCCTCACAGTTTCACTCCAATTCTAGTGGGAAAATGAAGATGAAGATATAGTCTATGAGGCAAGAATAATTCAACACTCGAGCTATTTCAAATCCTTTAGTTAACTGTAAAAAGTTATTATTGACAGAGGTACTATTTTAAAAGCATAACTTCTGTCTTTCGTAATTCTTTTTAAGTTACTCTTAAGAATATTGTTTTTATTTAATTGTTATACAAAGCAAAAGGGACAAGCTAATGTAATCTTTGTAATGAAATTTCCTCTAATGCCTACAGTACACTAACAAATATTGGAAATGATAGATTAAACATTTTGTAAATTTAAACAATTTATCATGACAGGACAAACCGCTTTGGTTTTTTCGGTGCCTTTATTGTATAACTATTTATATTCCTTGTATATTAATAATAAATAAATAAATAAATGAACAATACAATACCAACAATAAACTCATCTACACTGCATGCATTCCAGCTTTTTGTTAAATAAACTCATCTCTATTTCTCACTTAGATTCCTTCGCATAGGAAAAGCACAGAAGCCTGCAGAACTATTAAAACTGGTGCGATCAGACATTAACCAACAGAAACCTGTCATGATATTCTCAAACAAAACTACAACCTGCGACTTTGTGTCCATGTTTCTGAATGAGAATAACATAGAATGTATTAATGTTAACGGTCAGATGGCAGTGCCGTTGAAAATGGGGAGATTTGAAATGTTCAGAAGTGGGAAGATTAATGTGCTGTCATGTACCGATATTGCTTCGCGTGGATTGGACACAACCAAAGTAAGTTAAAAATGTTTTGTGTGTTGTTATAAAAAAATTAGGAGTCCCATGAAGAGTTGAAATTATTGACCTATTTATGGACCCTATGTAAATTATTGACGCGTCAAAAGCCTTTTTAAGGACTATTTGAATAAAGATTATTTTGAATTTAAATTTGAGTTACAAATAAAGCCTAAAAAGCTGTGATGCTTAAGTGGCAATGGGCGAAGAACTGATGGATTTCGGGGTCCACAGGTGCTGCAATAGCAACCAGGTAACTTAGCTTATATTATACTCATCTTTCGGAATTTTTAATTCAAACTATTAAACGAATCTATAATTTAAATCGATGTTTGTACGTTGGTTGCCTATGCTTTCCGAAACCATTGATCAGATTGTGATGAAACTTGTTTGGTGTTCTGGGTATGCCTGCGAGGGATCGTCGCCCAAAAAATCTATGTCATTTTTACGTCGCATTGGAACTTATGCTAGGTACAGCTATAGGCGAGCGCCGTGGACTGCGACCTAAAACATTCTTGTGTGTTCCGTTATTGGTCGTAGGCCACTAGACATGACACTAACCATCGAGGTCGGAGGAGACGACCTCCATGGTTGGAGTTACTGGGTTCGATTCCCAGTTCGAGTGTGGGCTGGTGGGAGGCATAGGCTAGTTACCACCCTACCGACAGAGACGTGTCATCAAGCGATTTAGCATTCCGGCACGATGTTGCGTAAAAACCAATTAGGAGTGTGGGTTTACCATACCCCTAACTCAGCCCGCTACCATCCTAGACAGCATCATCGCTTACCACCAGGTGAGATAGCAGTCAAAGGCTAAGTTGTAGTGTATAAAAAAAAAGTTACCACCCTACCGAGAAAAAGGTGTCGCCAAGCGATTTAGCTTTCCAGCACGATGTTGCGAAAAAACCAATTAGGAGTGTGCGTTTACTATACTCCTAACTGGTCTGCCCGCTACCATCCTAAACTGCATCATCACTTACACATCATCAGGTGAGATTGCCGTCATGAGCCAACTTGGAGTTACTGGGTTCGATTCCCAACTCGAGTGTGGTCTGGTGGCAGGCAGCCGTGGCTAGTTACCCTACCGACAGAAGAGTTTCGCAATGCGATTTAGCGTTCCAGCACGATGTTGCGTACAAACTTATGAGGAGTACGGGTATAACAGGTTAGACCGCTACCTTTAGTTTGCAGTCAAATGTTAACTTGTAGTGGAATAAAAAAAAAACACTTAAAAGGAAACGTTGTCTTGAAACCGCTGTTTTTTTAGGTGCGTCATATAATAAATTATGACTTTCCTCTATACACCGCCGAGTACCTGCACCGGACGGGACGCACCGGCCGGCTGGGGTCGGCGGCGGAATGCCATGTCACAAACTTCGTGGCTTGGCCTCGAGAGATACAGCTCGTGCAGAAAATAGAGGCTTCCGTAAGAAGAAACGTCCCTTTGCCCAACGTTAATGCGAATATTAGAAGACTGATTGAGGACAGAATAGCCAAAACCTCCGCAGCTGGATTGCAATAGGATTCAATGAACCTGCACCTAAAAAATGTAAACCCATCTGTTAGTAGTTTAGGACTAGATGACCCAGTGTGCTTTTCACTTAACCACATTGGATACGAAGGGCCAATTCCCATACAAAAATGTATAAATATAAAATTTGTTTTCGTACGAATGTAAGGATTAATTTTATCTTTGTAAATAAAACGCTAACAAAAATTTTTGTTTCATTGTAATTTTAAGATACAAGGGGGAAATATATGGTCAAAAAGGGTTTTTATATTAGTATTTGATGTAATAGGATTGACTCTAGGAATCCATATTCCATACCCGTATTATGCGATACCCCATTGCGATAATGTGTGACAATCACCTATGTTTGGCTCGTCGATCATTTCATGAATAAAATAATGTGTTTACATGGATAAAGATATTATATTAATATTTGCTTCAACGGTGAAGGAAAACATCGTGAGGAAACCTGCGCGTTCTCAAAGGCGTGTGAAGTCTGACAATCCGCACATGGCCAAACCCTTGTCATAATGAATGGAGACCCGTGCTCTGTATTGAGCCGGTGATGGGTTGATCATGAATAAAGATATTTTGATTGGTTTTGATGCACAGATCTTGTTGTAATTTGGTATCGATAGGAGACTTGAGTCCCGGCAAAGTGTCATGCAATAGTTCCCGCTGGATTAAAAAACCGTTATTACACACGCTTCGATCAACCTCTACATAGGTATATTATTCCAATGAAATTTACCGGTCTTTGGTGTTCACTTACAGATCATTCTAAATTTTAATTTAATAGTATTTTTCACATTGATGATAAATACTACATTCGTAAACTTAAAACTAAGGCTATGAGGACTCAATACGCGTCTCTATATTCAATATTTTTTTTTGTAATCACCATCTTTCATTGCCACTTAAAACTACCTTTACTAGGTTTAGGTAGGTATGACCGAAAATTATTCATACTCAAGCTTTTTGACATTTATGTAATTCATATTACTATAATAGGACGTTTCTACAAACTTTCATTTACTATAAGTTATAATTAATTTAAACTTACAGTTATTATAAGTTATAATTAATTTTAACAACTCCAAGTTGTCATGTCATCCGTTAGTTTTGTAAAAATGTAGGCTTTAAATGAACTACAAATTTCATGTAGCCTAGTTTATTGTACTGATAGTGTATTTAATGTTAAAATAATTGCAGTCACATTTTTTCTTAAACTTTTGTTGTAGGTATTAGTTATACCGTCATAATTACAAACTCTTTAAATTTATTTTTCAACGACTCGCAAATTCCGTTTTATAAATAGTCGGCCCATTTTATAATTAGCACAAACTTGTTACGAGTTACAAAAACACAAAAACGCGCCATTCGTTAAAAACGTTTTAGTAACCTCTCTCATTAACAGCTATTAACACTAATTGCTGGATTATATGAACTTGGAAGGGTAAAGAAGTAGAGGTAGACGTGACGTCAAGCGATTTAGCGTTCCGGCGCGATGTCGCGTAGAAACCAATTAGGAGTGTGGGTTTAACATACCCCCAACAGCTTAGCCCGCTACCATCTTAGACAGCATCATCACTTACCATCAGGTGAGAGTGCCGTCAAGGGCTAACTTGTAGTGTATAAAAAAAAATTGCCGATTTTTGATGAAGTTGTAAATGTGACAAATATACAAATGAAAAACATTGCACACTTCAAATATTTTATATTTCCACACAATAGGTAGGTACATTCTAAAATGGATTGTAGGTACATTCAAATCTAATACTATATATTAAGTATATTGTATTTCCTCTTATAAAATTTGAACACACTCTCCTATAAAGTATATAAATATCAAGGATAAATTCTTAAATGTTACACAATGTTTTGAAAAATAGGTCTTTAATTCTTAACTAGTAAATATAATATTGCTTTCAAGTTATTATAATTCTCTACTTATAACTATTATGAATTTTATACATACTTAATTATCAAAACTATGCCAGCGGGACGAGATAAAGAATAGAGAAAAAGACCAACTTAGTGAAAGGCCGACATCTATAAAGTTCCCTAAACTTTACCGAAAAATACTGAAATCACTAGATACCTAGTAGGAGATATCAGGCCCTAGTTACATGTATGTTTGTTTTTTATTGTTAGTTGTATTAGTCAATTCTCTATTTATTTTCTTGTATCAATATTAGACACATATCTTAATTTTTAGTTATTGGTATTTTTATTTTTGCCTGAATATGCACTTTGTAACTGCCTACATTTGGGGTTACCCATGTACTTCGAACCTGAGATATATTTTTTGTAACATATATTATGTGTAATTCTGTTGGCGGTTCATAGTAAATAAATAAATAAACGGTCAAAACGAGACAAAGTTACAAGTCCGAAATTAATCTGTCTCGTTCTAACCCAAGGCAAAGTCAAAATATGCTCCATAAATCTCAGCATAACGTTCCGTACGTAGGTGTTACATTAAACACTATATCATATTTGCAATATTAGGATAATAAGCAATATCACCAGAAAGCTAGTTTATTTCACTTTAATTTTCGTTGTTATTGCGGCAACACTGACGGCCCGGGTAGGGGAGTCTTACTAATAGGGTAACGTTTATTATTACATGTTAATGATGTTAATTATGTTAAGAAAAGAAAAGGATAAGGCATATCTATAAACTAACTGGCATTATCCCGAATTCTTTATCGCGTGCCACTGGCCTTGCTTTAGAAAATATGAAAAAAAAGCAAAGTAAGCCCTGTAAAAGTTGCTGCGAAAAAGCCTGAATGGCATAGGTCAGAAGGCTAATAGACGTTGGGTCCCAAGATGTCGACATTGCAACCCGCTCAGGGAAACTTAGCCTTGGTAACTTACTCATAGTACCTGCCACAACTACTCGGCAGATGAAAAACTGTTGAGGCGTAAAGAAGCGGTTTTATTTATTATTAATATTAAAGGAATATAATTAATTATACAATAACGGCACCGAAAAGACCAAAGATTTTTTTTTTTTTCTGACTGTCTATTAGCTGTACAAACCCTATTGGTTCCCACAGCGTAACCGGGCTGTTTGGCGAGCTTTAGAAAGAAGCTCTGCCAGGAGAAATTTTGAGCCCTAGGGGTCGAAGAAACTATGGGAACGACTGCCTAAGGGCGCCTCCTTTGAGGCCGAACCTCGGCTTAGGCGACGTTTGGGATATCGGGGGGTCGGACGGTGAGTGGTCCGTACGTCTCCGAGGCCGTGGATGGAGCCCACGTCCGGATGACGTAAGAAGACCAAAGAGGTTTGTCTTTGGTGCTAAGCTGTAACTTAACAGCTTAAAACTAGAGGAACTGAGTAAGCAAATTAGGCATGAAAAGAACATTTCCTAACTGAGTTAGACGGTCGATACAAATGAGTCAACCGTCCAACTCTGCCAAATAATAATGTCGCATAACTGTAGCATTGCCTTATTCTTAGGAGTTTCCTTAGCTTCTCAATTTGTCCTGAGGGTAAGAATTCCAAATAGACCAAACTTTCACACAGGTAATCCAGTCCGGTCGATTTCATGAGGAGATTTCCCTTCCGTTTTAAAAATAAATAAAACTCACGCTAGGACATTGCTACATTTGTTGTGGAACATTAGTCTAATGGGCATTATGAGCTCTGCAAAGGCTTCTGTTAGTTAGTCTAGTTCTCTAATTAGCCGTTATGGGTTACATACTCAGCAGCGAGGTAAGTTTGTCTAACGTCGTCTTTTGTGAGACCGTAATAGGCTTAAGTAGGCCTTGATGCCGGAAAGAGCCAGAGCTTGATGCTTCGAAATCTTCCCAGAAGGAGATTGGGAAACCAGTGGCAAAGGGCATGGCCCATGATCCTTTAGCGCCCTTGCTGGGACGCTGTTGTTTACTCTGGGTTTTACTCTGCCAGCTATTTAGCTGCATGTCCCATGTAAAAAATACTAAAAATTAGTCGCTGGCGACAAGTGACACAAGATAGTGAAATTTAGGAAGTATAGCCTATAAAAAGCCCAAGACCTGTATAAAAAAAACAGTGAATTGAGACGAAGATAATTATAAATTTGCGATCTTGGACTGCAGTAATAAAAAAAAATAATAAAACTTAAATTGCAGGGCTTACTTAACTCTCAAGTCAATACAACTAATATTTTTATTTTCATAATTAAAAGTATTCCTATTTAGGTATTCTATTATAATTTTATCTACATTTTGGTGTTATGTCTCACAGATTGTTACTATGGGTTCCTATAATATTAGGTTTTGTATCGTTATTATTATTTCCTACACAGTAATCTACAGTATCGTTATTCTTTTGTACATCATCTAATATAATATATATAGCATACCGTCATACATCGTGAATGTTGCAACATAGGCAAAAATATCTGAATATTGGAGTCAAATATTTCGGAGAATACGGTAAGTAGGTACGATTTTTGATATGATGATTGTTGATGTTTTGTAACATAATGTAGTCTATATATTTTTATTCTGATTATTTTAAAGGTATTTGATGATTATTATATTGTTTAACAAATTAATGTGATTAAATACGCATACAATCAAATGTTTTAATTGAATGCGTACAAAAATTATTTGTCACTGACGCCAAAGACATTTCACTTTTTGTGCGTATCTATGTGACAAGTAAGTATAAAAAAAACACGTTTTCAAAATCATTAAATAGAAGTGTAGTCATAACTTTCCTAATGACACCAAAGTTAAATTTGCTAATGCGGTATGTCTAAAAATGTTTTTTTACAAAATATATAAAGGTGAATTTGAAAACATCTACATGTTCAACACTCAACGTTTACAATGCCTGTCCCAAAAACTCACGCTCATTTTATATATAATATATATATTGATTTGATATATTATATTGTATTGATATATTATATTGATTTCTTAATCAATATATATTGATATATATATTGATTAAGAAATATACAACACAAAATTTCAAGGGTTGAAGGGTATAGCCGAGGAGAACTTAATAATTAAATCTTTAATATGGCCCAAGACATCACTCGTGTACCTAATTGAAAAAGTCTGTCGAAAACAACCTATTTATTGAAAAATGCGAATTATTTTAGTCTGTGTCTAGAGAGCCTACAATGTTTGGATGCAATTAGATTAACACATAAAAATGCATTTGTATAAGTATCTTTCCGTTTCTATATCATAATAAAACATCTAAAAGTCTCATGGGATTCAAAAATACTTTGTTACAATATTTATAATATACTAACACAGAAGTTTCTAATTCCTTGAAGAAGGACCAGGCCTCGCATCCTCCGTGGATCTCCACCTACCTTCCAATACAGCCTTCGATTTATCTTCTTTATTACAAACGCTTTGGTGACTGTACCGCCTTTGCTCATCGAAAACTGTGTCAGATATGTGAAAAACACTATCTGCACTAGTCTTCCTCTTATTAAGAGCAGTCAAGCTCGTTGTGGCCGGTGCTATCCTATGAGGAAACCTTGGAGAACCTCTAAACTTCTCACAAGAACTTTGGTTGGACATAGGCCGTCTATGCGTTGTGGGTAAAACGAAATTGACTTTAGTTTCCGGCTCGGCAACGTATTTCTGCGTACCCGATGACACACTTTTATCTGACAGGTTTCTCGAGCTCGTGGACTCGTAATTTGAGCATGAGGGCTCATATCTCGAGCACGTAGGCTCATCATCTGTCACCCTTATAATCGGGCCACTTCTTGCAAAGGATTGTCTTCTCATCTCTGGATGTGGTACATGTAATGTGTTACAAGATAACACCATGGAATGTTTTCTGCTCGGCATTAGTCCAGCGATCATACCCACATGCATTCTTAAAGCTGATGCAATGCTTTGGCTTGTTGGATCTGCTATAGAGATCGCTGAAGCTTTGCGACTAGATGTCCTGCTACCAAAGAAACTTCTTAGTCTTCTTAAGAAGCCTTGGTTTTCTTCGCGTTTATTTAAGCATAGATTATATAAGTCAATGTTTGGTTGGGATTTTCTATTGAGCTTTGGCTGGGAGCTAAAGCTAACGGAGTTTCTTCCTCGACACGCTTCAGCGGAAGGCCAGCTTGCTCGGGGTATGACGGGTGGTAGGACGGAAAGGAGGAGCATTGGAAGACCTCCACTGATGCTAGGCGTTCGTTTGTCTGTATCTGTGTTCGGCCTATCTTCTTCTTCAACAGTGTTAAGCTCGCTCTGAAAACAAATTTTGTTCAATTATTTCCTATATGGACATAGTATGTACTATTTAAGAAATATTTTTATTTGATTTTGTATATCAGTGACCTATTTTTAACTTGTGTTCGTTGTTCGGCAATTGAGTTGAAAGTTGAATGACAGCAGGCCTATAGAGATGTGCCCGAATTAACGAGAAAAGTTAAAAACGATGAAGATAAATTAGTTTTTCCTAGCTATGACCTGTTAACTAGCATCCTAAATGTATATATGTGCCATATTAATGGATAAACTTCCAGATGCAAACCGAATTTTCCTGTGTGAGAATTGCTGAGTAGCTTCACAGTCACAATATTAAATTAAGGTTTTCAAATTAACTTGCTCCTCCTGGTCGCTGGACCGATGACCTGAAAAAGATCATTGGTGGCGGGTGGATGAGGAAGGCGGAGGACCGTGTGTGGTGGCGCGCTTTCGGAAAGGCCTATGTCTATGTATTGATTGATAGAATTAACTTACTCGTTTATGTAAACTACTAGACGCATTCGATCCTGATCCAAGTTCCAAAGGCTCTGCTAACAATTTCTCCAGCCTCCCAATCTCTCGGTCCAAAGCTGCGACCTCCCTCTTGTACACTTTATTCTGTATTTCTATCCTAAAGTGCAGTTCTTGAGTTTCATCTGTCACAAATCTTCTAGTCTTACACTCGAGTCTTAAGCCCATGCTTTGTATTACAGGGTCATCTTGCGCTAAAATTATTTGGACTGTCATATTGAAATTTCTTTAAATAAAAATAAAAAATTCTTTATAATTAAAAAACTATTGATGTGATAGTAAAATTTGTAACGCCAATTTAAAACTCAAAAAAGTATAAAATCATCACCTTGCAGCAAGCTACCATCGCAATACTTTCATGAAATTTGCTACAAGGTGGTTGAGGGTAGATTTGCATTTACAAGCATTAGCAAAACTATTAAATGTAAGAATAGAAGGGACTCGAGTACATTGATGTGCATGCGACGTTGACGATTTGGATTTTTAAAATTGCAATATCTTATAAGAAGTTAATTAATTAATTAATAATTACGTTTATTTAACACATTTTTACACATTTTACATTTTCATTGTAATAAGACACAAAGAAAAACAATGCAAAATAACAAATATGGTATGCAGCCTTATGACTTTACATGAGTTTTATTATTTAATATAAAGTAAATCTTCTGAAGCCAAACTTCGTGTACCTGTACTTCAGCTTCAGTGCCGACTCCCCTGGGTGTAACTTAATTTAAAACTTAATAAAGCTTGGCCAAACTAGTGTTAACAAAAATACAATAAAATAAAAATGTGTAACCAAAAAGAAAAGCAAAACAAAAGTCTTCATGTGTTATAATGTATATATATAATACTTGTTCCTCTCTTGATAAATGATGATGTGAAATATTGCTCTAATAAGATAGCTCTTAATATAATTTGAGTGGCATGTGAGATGGTGATAACAAAAAGAAAATTTACCTGGCTAAGTTTGTTGTGGGCCTCTTCTTAGACCGGGGCGCGTTTGGAACCCTCATAGCTTTAGTTTTAAGTTTACGAACGTAGTTATCACCATCAAATCAGTACTATGTAAATATTGACGCGTCAAAAGCGCCTTTTAAAGGACTATTTGAATAAAGATTATTTGAATTGGAAGTTAAATAAAAGTGTACCTATGTCTATTTTATGCGTGTGTGTATATTAATCATCATTGATCTCAATACACATACCTTTACACTTAATAGCGATGATTTTCGGCAGGAACAGTAAGCATAGGGTGGACGTAGTGGCAATAAGAATCAAGCTCGTGATGGTGATATACGCCAACGTAGCGCGTTCGGATAGAATCGTCCCAATCACCACCACGCTCGCACTAGTAATAACTACGGAGTATACGCTTATGCCGATGTATTTGGAGTCATTAAGAGCTGATATCTCGACGTTTCTGGTCTCCCAGGCCATGTACACCCCAACTATCAGAAGAAGGCCTTTGTAAGCGTAAAGGGCACACAGCCACCCAGTGGTATTCTGCGATTTACAAACTTCTATCTGAAAGAGAATTTATACAATTCAGTCAAATCAGAAACCAAATCTAAGCAAAAAATATCTGGCAGTAATTATGTAAAAGCTTTTTGAGGTGTACGCCATCTTTGTATATCTTTCATAATTAATTTGCTGGAGGATTTAAAAATTGCATAATTTTCTCATTAACGTTTGTTTGTTTAAATAATTTAATATCCATATATATCGTAAATGCATTTTACGAATCGATTTTAATCACCTTTGAATATCAGTAAATAGTTGTAGCTTGTTAAATGTTAGGGTAGGTCAGGCTGAATTTAAGGGATCTAGACGGGAAATTTTACGTAACGCGCGTTTTATTTTGCGCGTAGTTCAAGGCCATATGAAAATGAGAACCTTTATAAAATAAAATAAAAAATTAAAATATTTTTATTGCAGGTGAGACCCATATAAGACTATAAGTATTAATAATTTAAATCTAGAAAAAATATTAAAAGTAGAGTTAAAAAAAATGAAAAAAAAAAATGAATCGGCGAACATGCCCGACGGGCTGCAATACCTCGGCATTTTTAATAAAATGCGAAGGGCATTGTTATACTGTACCCTGAGAATGTTAAAGGATGTTATGCAAAATTGCACTTTTAGTAATCGATTTTATTGATTCTGGGATGATATCCAGAAATACACTAATTCTGCAATAAGAATATACCAACCTGAGGTTGATAAACAACGCTCCGGTCAGTCGAGCTGATTTCAATGGTCAAGTTCTTCAGGTGTCTTTCCATCGGGTCCAGGATCGCCCATAGTGTCACTATCAGTCCGTCGATCACCAGCAGGGCGCACACTAGTGATATGAGTGGCGTGTCTTGAAGGAGCTTGGTTTTGCAGACACCGCTCCGGTTGCTGATGAACAGATATCATTATAATAGACTACAAAGAATCCACCTTGGATGACAGAATTCAAAGCTTCAGAAGACAGGCCATTGAATTGGTAGACTACAGGATTGGGAAGGCACACTCTCGGTATTCTCTAAGACGATGATGGTGATGATAAATCAGGAAGCTACACATGCAACATGATAGGTATTTTTAACAAGCTGTGTCCCGCAGTTTTACACGCGTAAATTTGAGGAAAAAAACCAACTTAAACATATCCATTATTGTAAAGTCTTACAGGTGGAGCTGTAAATAATGATAAAGTATTTTTGTGCAAGATATAGATTAATATCATGTTAATAAACAGTACTTCGTAAATAATTCATTATTTGACTACCTTCGTGGCGCAGCGCGCGCGCTTTCGCATTGTGAAGTTGGAGGTCCTCGGTTCGATTCCCGGCTCGAGTCTGGTCTGGTGGGAGGCTTCGGCCGCGGCTAGTTACCACCCTAATGAAAAAGACGTGTCGCCGAGCGACTTAGCGTTCCGGCACGATGTCGTGTACAAACCAATTAGAAGTATGGGTTTACCATACCCCTAACAGGTTAGCCCGCTACCATCTTAGACCGCATCATCACTTACCATCAGGTGAGATGCGTCAAGGGCTAACTTGTTGTGTATAAAAAAAAAATTTAGAACATATTTGATTACCACCAAAAAAGGTTGAATTGAATGTTGTACATGAATATTACGGATTATAAATTTTACAGAGTATTAAGTAGATACCTGTACAAGTACAACTAAGTTGTTAATTCCCAAGTAAATTTACACACCTTATGAATATTCGATGTACTCTATACGTCTTCGCGAACATAGATCCGAACGCAAGCGAGAATCCAGCTGATAATATGTACACTCTGCTCTGAAAATTAAAAGAATTGCATTAGTTAAAATACATTCCAGCATACATAAGACTTATTTTTATTTATATCCCGTTATTGCTTGTTACACGATCTATGAGGCGAAGACAAAACCGCGGCGTCAATCCGGCTCCTTTAGCGGCGTTGCCGAGGCCGAGCTGTATAAATGAACTTATGTTGGATACATACAATGTCTCGTTTTAACTATTTTAACTGCTCTTATACTCGCTTTATAGATCATTGGTGATTAAACATGTCGTTTCATCTTGTGATTTGTTACGTCACACTGCTCCGCCAATCACAGAGCACCGCGTCACAACTAGCCAATCGGAGCCAAGCCAACGCTAGCCAAGCCACCACTCCCCTAACGGAAGCCTCCTGTGGGAGTAAAGCCAATACAAGCGCCTGCGAGCTCATTTTAGTGATCTTTTTGCTGCAGTAAAGTTTCAAAGCCGAAACTGTGCCAAATAATATACAGAATAAATATAAATAAAGATTAGTGTGATTAGTCTCGCTTTTTATTTTAAGTTTCCTTCAGATCTGTTTTACGCAGGGCGAAGGTAGGACGTCGGACGCGGCGTTTTGGACACTCTTTCAGTGATATTTACAGTGCACATCGCAGAGAAGGGTATGTAGGACGGCAGGATCGCGTTGTCGACGCCGAGAAGTGCCACAGCGGTGTACACCAGTACGCAGCCGATCAGCGTCATGTTGTTTAGACGCGGTGACGACAGCTTTATGAACCTGAATAACAAAAAACCCGCATAAGTTAAGAACAATAGGGCATTGTCTACCATTTTCAAATCCTATATCTGAGCTGTGATAAGACGGTATTGCTATAAGTAATCTCATAATACGCATCTTATAAGCGGTATTAGCGGTTTATTTGAAGCGGTGATAGCCTAGTGGTTAGGGCGTCATACTCCTAATCAGAGGTCAGCGGTTCGAATCCGGGCACGCACCTTTTCGGAGTTATGTGCGTTTTAAAAAAATTAAAATATGACTTTCTTAAACGGTGAAGGAAAACATCGTGAGGAAACCTGCACGCCTGAGAGTTCTCCACAATGTTCTAAAAAGGCGTGTGAAGTCTGCCAATCCGCACATGGCTTGCGTGGTGGTTTCTAAGCGACATCGTAGGGTGGTAACTAGCCATGGTCTGCTCGAACCGGGAATCGAACCCTGAACTTCCGTACTTTATAATGCGACAGGTCACTCGCTGCGCTACGGTCGTTGTGTTATACTTGCGACCAATGACAAGTCTAGTTTAAAGCGGGGCGTCTTTTGTCGCTTTCTACACCTGCACGGACGCGTATTTGACGCCTTTGTTTTGACCTTAGCCTCAAAGTCACCGCAGACTGCCGATTATCATAAGCCGTTAGTTTTGTGAAATTTGTGTTCTATTCAAATGTGTGATTAAATTTAATGTGCTACAAGATTGCCTTCAAATTTAAGCGCCCTAGCGTGTTCTCTAACAGCCCCAACTTATATAGCGATAGAAAGTTCGCAGGTACTTTGAAAGTAAATGAGAGAATATCGAATATCTACTAAGAGATTCCCTCGGCGAAAATAATATAATATTTTATATAATATAATAATAAATACTACATGGTAGATACGATTCCCTTAAAAAATTGGGCAGGAAGTTTAACCATGTACAATAATAATATACTAAAGACTCATAGCGTTAGATAACTACGCGGTCAGGTGATTTTGCGCTTTAAAATAATAATGAATAGAAGCAGGCGTTACTTTTGCGGAAGTCCATGATAAACAATAAACAGCAAGTATAATTTGCTATATTCCGCCGACAACCGGGAGATTTGTATAATATAACACCACACGAAATCTTCCACTAGAACCTCTACGCACGTTTCGACCCGACACCGGATCATCCTCAGATGTTGACTTCACAAGCGGACTTTACTTTTCGCGCTTGTGAAGTCAACATCGCAAATTAAACTTGCTGTTTATTGTTTACTTTAAAATAAATTTTGAATAATTAATATATTGTTTGAGTAGTAAGCAACTTAAGCTGCAATTTTCAGTCATGGTTTATTGTTAAAAATGTTATTACAAATAAACAATTTTAATTTCGATTTACCTTCGTTTGCTGTAATGCAAGTTGAATGCCAGGAAGGCGAGGGCCAATGCCACACCTGCCCCTGATAACGCCGTCACCGCGAGCCTCGCAGGCGCCCACACGGGGTCCACGCGCATCACCAACACTCGCCTCGCAGCTGGTATTCCGCCCGCCCACTGCGGGCGAGCGCATTCCGCGCACGCCATCTCTCGGCCGTGAGTGTATATCCCCACGGCTTTGGGTCGACCACCTTGAACCATTTAATTGTACGGCACTTTCTAATCGACCATAGTCTACTCCCTCCCTTCTTATGTCGAGTTTGAACAGCTGCATACACCTCTAATTTTTCGGAGTTTTGTGTTAAGTAATTTAAAAAATAAATATCGTTGAAGGAAAACATCGTGAAAAATCTGCTTGCCTGAGATTTCTCCATAATGTTCACAAATACCACATTCTCGTTATTCCTGGACATGAAGTGCACAAAGGTGGACCACTTTTGAGCAATAATTATGTGTGGATATATAATATGTCTTTTCGGAGTTATGTGCGTTAAGCAATTAAAATATCACTTGCTTCAACGGTGAAGAAAAACATCGTGAGGAAACCTGCACACCTAAGAATTCTCCATTTCCGCGCTGCTCCACCGAGGTCGTCCATTATATTCTCAAAGGCGTGTGAAGTCTGCCAATTCGCACATGGCCAGCGTGGTGGTCCATGGCCAAACCCTTCTCATATTGAGAGGAGACCCGTGCTCTGTAGTGAGCCAAGAATGGTTTGATAATGATGATATAATATGTTTTCGGATAAAAAAATCGATTTTCTTTCGAACTTTCATGACTATCCACACATTATTATAGACAATATATATAATAATGTGTGGATAGTGATGAAATGTCGAAAGTAAATCGTTTTTTTTTATCCGATTACTTCGCTGTAGGCCCTTCTGGCGGTCAGTACAACAAGTCTACCTATCACAGAAATGGGTAGGTGATAGTCAGATCTTATATCTACTTATAGCTAGAGAAAAATTTGTTGCTGATGTTGATGTACTTTATAAATTCACCTTACTCACATCTAAGGGTAGCTGGAAGAGATCTCTTATAGAGATAAGCTTTCCTTTGTATACTTTTATACTTGTATTTGATATCACAAATTTGGAACATAAATAATAAAAATAAAATAAAAATAAAATGTAGATTCTTTTCGTTTTGTTTGGGTTACTGGGAAAACTATGATTATATTGAGAAAAAGGTTCTGACGCATGAGTTGGTAGAGGGACGGACACTATGACATAGTAAAATGATTCTGCGATGCACGCAGTTGGACAACGAAAATTGCCGATTAGTTTTTCTTGTTAGTAGAATTACCCAATGCTTTATTATGTGCCAAATTAGGAATCGAATAGTCCTATAATTTTACCTATAATATTTTCTTTTATTCCACTATTAGTTAGTCCTTGGCAATAAGTGATCATGCAGTCTTTGGACGACACCTATAAAGCGAGGTTAGCCTTACCTCTGTAGTAAGATACAATTTGAAAACGAGACAGTTTCTGTCGGACACATAACATTGTCTCTTTTTAAATGTGTCTAAAGTCAGAGGTAAAACTAAGCTCGTTTTATGAATCTACCCTCCGTGGCGCAGCGCGCGCGCTGTTGGATTATAAACTTGGAGGTCCTGGGTTCGATTCCCGGCTCGAGTCTGGTCTGGTAGGAGGCTTCGGCCGTGGCTAGTTACCACCCTACCGACAAAGACGTGTCGCCAAGCGATTTAGCGTTCCGGCACGATGTCGCGTAGAAACCAATTAGGAGTGTGGGTTTACCATACCCCTAACAGGTTAGCCCGCTACCATCTTAGACTGCATCATCACTTACCATCAGGTGGGATTGCCGTCAAGGGCTAACTTGTAGTGGATAAAAAAAAAAAACCCTCAGATATTAACTTGCTAAGCTGTTGATAGTATGGCGGACTATATTAAAGCAACACCTCTAATGAATTTCTACGCGGGATTGTACTGGAACGCTGATTCGCTCAACTTTAATTCTTTCTTTACAGCCGCAGTTGAAGTCTTCCTCTAGATTAGCCCAGACATTCCAAATTGCCCATGCTGGATACTCAACTCGTAACGCATTTAAAATACCACAAAAATCACCAATGCTTCAGGGAATTGGGCATAAAATGAATGAACTCATACCTTGTATCTGGTAAAATGCTGACATTCCTATCCTGTCTGCTCCGTTGAAAGATACAGGCCCCTGAAAAGATTGAGAAATACACTGACATAATATGTTACTGGAGGTACCTACAGACAAACCTAAAATACGAGTAAGTTGCGTGTAACAAAATAACGTACCTGTCTTACTAAATATCTATTATTTACAGTCTCCATTAAATAATGAAGCAAAGGAATGTACCATTACCTACGCCGCAGAATAGTGGGTAAATACAATAAGTCACATTTCATTTAGGTATTTGATATCGTCTTTTGTTTATCCCGTTTCGATAGTTAGACCTGTGTTTATACTCTTAATAAATAACTTTATTTGTTCTATTAGTTATTTGTTATTTGTTATCCAGGGAAACGGGGATGTGTAATCGCATTTCCAAGGGTTAAAAAACAAAAAATAAGAAACTTCGCCAAACTAAATAACTTCTAGTCGTGTATTCGCACAGAGTTCCACGTCTATTAGCGTACCTACCTATATATAGAGGTTCCGTGAATAATATAGGTGGAACTTTGCGCGACTTTCACGTGGTAATTTTAAATACATGGTGGTATGAGGGTACGATATCGAATCATCGAGAATGAAGTCGTTTAATTTTCAAATTGCTTTGTTTCCGTTCGGGAATCGGTTTCCGCTGGGTTTATGAACAGCCAAAAAAATCGCGGGCAATACCTATTCATTAATATAGTTAATTTGATTTCAGAGCGTTCAAGTAACAAATTATAATTAAATTTCAGTAGGCATTTTCTAAAAACTACAGAGAATCTCTTTTAAATTTCGAAATTCTGACTTGGTGACATCGGAAGCACCTCGAGCGATAAAAGAACATTCCAGATCAGTACAGAATTAACAGAAATGGAAACAGTCTTACAGGCATCCACTGTTCGGTTTCCAACTGCCACCCGACCTCCGTGGCGCAGTGCGTGCGTTGTCGCATTATAAAGTTGGAGGTCCTGGGTTCGATTCCCGGCCCCAAAGGCTCGAGTCTGGTCTGATGTGAGGCTTCGGCCGTGGCTGGTTACCACCATACTGACAAAGACGTGTCGCAGCGTGCCGGCACGATGTCGCGTAGAAACCAATTAGGAGTGTGGGTTTACCATAGCCCTAACAAGTTAGCCCGCTACCATCTTCAACTGCAGCATCACTTACCAGTAGGTGAGATAGCCGTCAAGGTGTATAAAATAAAACAAGACTTAGTGCCAAGTTTGGAGCATTCGTGATCAACCCATTGCCGGCTCACTACAGAGCACGGGTCTCCTCTCAATATGAGAAGGGTTCGGCCATAGTTCACCACGCTGGCCGTGTGCGGATTAGCAGACTTCACACGCCTTTCAGATCATTACGGAGAACTCTCAGGCGTGCAATTTTCCTCACGATGTTTTCCTTCACCGTTGAAGCGAGTGATATTTTAATTGCTTAAAAACGCACATAACTCCGAAAAGTTATAGGTGCGTGCCCGGATTAGAACCCCCGACCTCTGATTCTGAGGTTAACGTCCTAACCATTAGGCTATCACAGCTTCTATCGAGTATTGGCATCACTTATTTCCCAAAAACAGTGAAACGCGATCTTCGCAAACTTCGAATATGCAATTATTTAGTTTTCCCTCTACGCCGGCGTTCGGTAGACATAACATAGATCTTATAGACGATGTCGCATCTATTATTTACTAGAGACGGTGCCATACGACTCGCGCCACCTACTTGCGCATTCCCTAGGGAGCATCTTTCCAAAAAGTTAGGTTTATTTGTGCCTGAGCGGAATCTATTCCGGCTTGTAACCTCGTTTGCTTTGACGCTAACTTCGTATCTTAGTCTCTGGTGTCATTTTGTACCTTTTATTCGTCGGCAATTTCTGAGTTTGTTTTATTAGATACAGTTTTTTACCGTAGTAATTAGATACTCTCTGGTTTTTATCTGTTTAACAGACCTCAAAAGTTAGGTTGCTTAAAAAAACAACCTATTTTAAAGTTTAATAACTTTTAGTTGCAAAGTGATGCTTTTAATGTTACAAGTCCTGTTGTGTTAAAGATGGGTTATCGGAATTGGTTTCCAAAGTAGCCGTTTTACTCAGCCTGTAATATTTTCGA
This sequence comes from Lasiommata megera, assembly GCA_928268935.1. Lineage (NCBI taxonomy): Eukaryota > Metazoa > Arthropoda > Insecta > Lepidoptera > Nymphalidae > Lasiommata > Lasiommata megera. The sequence continues at coordinate 16,621,629 of OV743315.1, read as the reverse complement.
GACTTCAGCCATGCGTATTTAGATTATTAGAAGTGTTTTTCTTGACATTTTCAAGAGACAGTTGCGAGATCTAGCCTTACCCGTTATCACAGTGTGCTTTCGGCAGCTAATTGCGGCAGTTTATTGGCGAATTACCGACATAGCTCAGCGAGTTGCGAAGTTGAAGTGGCAATGGGCGGGGCACATAGCTCGGAGAACCGATGGACGTTGGGGTCCCAAGGTGTTGGAATGGCGACCCCGCACCGGTAAACGTAGCGTTGGTCGACCCCCAACAAGGTGGACAGACGACATTAAACGAGTCGCAGGGAGCCGCTGGATACAAGGGGCCAGGACCGTGGCCATTGGAACTCCCTACAAAAGACCTATGTCCAGCAGTGGACGTCTATCGGTTGAAATGATGATGATGATGATTGGCGAATTGATATTTTTTTACAAGTTGTAAGTTTAGTCAGCGGCTCGAAATCAGTAACTTGCCAGGCAACGGAAATCAAAAAAAAAAAAAATCGGTATCTAACGTTATCTAGTCGACTAGTGCCAATCCTGTTGTACATATGTCTAAAGCTAATGCTATCCTTTTCAAAAGGAATCATTACGAAAAGGACAGAAGCAGTTCCGCTCAGTTTAGTTCAGAGATATGTGTATACGAAAGTGTAAAAACCAATAGGGCATTTAATGCGAGGTCACGTGATAACAGCGTGGCATAATTATTGTATTAGAATGAAAATATATATAAAAATATAAATCACACATACATTGTAAAGGCGAAAGTTTGCAAGTGTACGTTTATTACTCCTTCACGCGGAAACTTTTTCCAATTAGGCTGAAATTTGGAATAGACAAATATAAATAGATAAGGTATACTTTTGATAACCATAGAGGCTACTTTTTATCCCGGAAAAATCCATGGTTCATACGGGATTTGTGTAAAAGTATACAACTGTAGCTATAGCTTATAATAATGTCCCTATACGTACGACGACTAAACACACACCCATATACATACACACACACATGTTCAAACACGTACGCACACACACAAACCACAACCACAATTTTCTTTTTTATTTTGTTTATATTTTTCGTTTTATTTAGTTTTTTTTCTTTAGAAGAACATAAAATTATTAATGTAAGGTTCGGAGGTGGGCGTCCTTGTCATTTGTCTGTATGAGTTAAGTGTTCTCAATAAAGATTTTTAATTTTTTCTTATTACTTGCGAAGAAATTAGACTATTATGCTGTAGGGAGCCGAACCGGGCACGAGAAAAGTAATGAGATACCGATTATCTTCAATTACAAACTTTCTTATTCCACAGGGCTAGTAAGTGAAATCTTAGAGATAAGCTTACCGAAACACCGAGGAAGCTCAAGTTGCCCAGCTGACTCAGGAACTCGTCCGCCATGTCCTTTCTATTGTAATCGAAGTGCGCCAAGCCCAGCCTGGTGCTGTTCTCCGTCTCCAAGCTCCGCCACAGCAGTTCCGCTTTGCTCAACGCCAGAGCGATGGCCCAAACTGCGTCGTACGTGTGAGGAGCGAAGGGAGAAATCGGCACACCGACCCTTTGCATCTCGCGGTAGAACATTTCGTTCGTCTGAAAAATATTTTATTATTATACACTGCTTACATTTATTTCACGCAAAATTATGATGTCCTATTATAGGTGATAGCCTAGTGGTTAGGGCGTCAGCCTCCTAATCAGAGGTCGGCGGTTCGAATCCGGGCACGCACCTCAAGTTTTCGGAGTAATGTGCGTTTTTAAACAATTAAAATATCACTTGCTTCAACGGTGAAGGAAAACATCGTGAGGAAACCTGCACGCCTGAGAGTTCTCCATAATGTTCTCAAAGGCTTGTGAAGTCTGCCAATCCGCACATGGCCAGCGTGGTGGACTACGGCCAACGCCTTCTCATATTGAGAGGAGACCCGTGCTCTGTAGTGAGCCTGTAATGGGTTGATCATGATGATGATGATGATGATTATAGTGTAAAAGATTATGTAAATGATAAACAAGCATGGGTATGAAACATTGCTCTAATAAGATAGCTTTTAATTCATTAATTTCATGCAAATACAGGGGTCTAAGCTCCGAATATGATTTTGTCCCATTCGGTGTCGAGACCCTTGATCCGTGGGGTCCTAGAGCTCTAAGGCTTTTTAAGTAAATAGCAAAAAGGTTAGTCGACATCACAGGGGACCGAAGAGCTGCCAGCTAGCTCGGACAAAGAATTAGTCTAGCCATTCAAAGGGGGAACGCTGCCAGTATTTTCGGAACCTTGCCTTTAGTCCCTTTAGGGACTCCTTTTAATAATATATTTTAGTTATGATGTTAAATATTTATTTATTTTGTAAGATTTTTAGTTTTAGGTTAATCTAATTTTATTTTAAGTTATAGGTATATGTAGTCTTGAAATTGCTAGACAGCCAATAAAGTGTTTACTTTAGTGGATTTGGAGTTTTTAATTAATTTTAAGTGGCATGTGAGATGGTGATATTAAAAAGAAAATTTACCTGGCTACTTTGTTGTGTGCTTCCAATTAGACCAGGGTGCGTTTAGAACCCTCGTAGCTTTGGTTTTAAGTTTACGAATGTAGTTATAATTATCAACTCCATCACGTCAAAAGCATCTTTTAATAAAGGATTATTTTAATAAAGATTATAATTGATTGATTGATTGTAAATATAGCCTATATTATTTCGGGATAAATCATTTTGATGGCGAAAGAATTTGTAAAAGCGGTTCCCTAGAACCGATGTTCAAGATGTCAAATAAACATGTTAACAATAAAATTCAATAATATTAGTAAAGACAACCGGCCAACTTGATTTATTATTAATATCCTGAAAACGGAGACTTTTATTTGGGCACCGTTTGGAATCATTTGGAACCATAATAGTTGTTCAGTTAGCGAATACAAAAAATAATTTCATCATGATCATCATGATCAACCCATTCTCGGCTAACTACAGAAGCACGGGTCTCCTCATAATATGAGAAGGGTTTGGCCATAGTCCACCACGCTGGCCATGTGCGGATTGGCAAACTTCACACGCCTTTGAGAACATTATGGAGAACTCTCAGACTTGCAGGTTTCCTTACGATGTTTTCCTTCACCGTTGAAGCAAGTGATATTTTAATTGCTTAAAAATGCACATAACTCAGAAAAGTTAGAGGTGCGTGCCCGGGTTCGAACCCCTGACCTCTGATTAGGAGGCGGACGTCCTAACCACAAGGCCAGTGATTCTCAACCACTGTGCCGCGGCACTTTTGTGTGCCGCCTAATTTCAAAAGTGTGCCGCCAAATTTTGCAAATATATAATAATTAATAATTAATCCCTTATTAATCGTTTAGTTATTATTGTGGTATATATTAGTTTATTTCGTATATTTAAAATTTTTGTCATTAACTATTTATGCAGTGTGTTGTTACTCGTAAGTAAATAATTTTGAAGTGAAAACTTCTTTAGCGGCGTTGAGCACTTTTTCTGTAATGGGTATAAAATCTTAAACTCGCGTCAGGACACGTGACCTGATCGAAAAAGCGTAAGACGATGACGTAGACAGCTATCCCCTCTCTACGGCGCGGCGAAAATGTATGCCTGGGCCTACTGTTTCGTTTAGGCAGCGCAGGGCGCTTGCGCGAATGTTCGTGTATGTTACAGCGTGCCACGCGCATCCATGGATAGTTCTGGTAATGATGATGGTGAAAAAGTCGTTGAAATTATGGATGAAAGTTGATTTTTCGGAGAGATAAACTTTTTAATGTAAAATAATTGTAATAGTTTTAAAGTGTTAAATTTTTAATGTAATATAAATTGTCATGTTTGTGTACGATAGCGCAATAAATGAATATTGTATTCTACCACATAAATGATAGTACTTTTATACTGATAAAGCAATTGGTGCAAAATTATTCCCTAACCATTCCAAAATAGCAAACATGCTCAACGTTAATAATCAAGTTTTCACTTCTGCCGGCACTCCCGGAGTGCAACCCGTCTTTTTTTATCTTTTTCTTTGTGTGCCGCCAAATTTTGAAATCGTTAAATACGTGCCGCAACAAAAAAAAAAGATTGAGAATCACTGCACTAGGCTATCACAGCTTCTTCAAAAATAATTTAGTAATCAGAAATCAAATTCCAATGTTCTCATGAATAAGGTAAGGTTCAGAGAGAGGTCATCAATGTCAAAAGGTAAGGAGATCAGAAATTAGATTAGCATCTAACGAAACAGGTTCTGCAAATATATCCGAATGATATGCATACAGATAGACTAACGAGCTCTAACGAAGGGAGTCCGATAGTCCATGTTTGCTTTGCCCTCGTCGTATCGAAACGCCCGCATGGACGATTCGATTCGACGAAAATTCGTTACGGGAATATCTCAGTAACGAATGTTTTTTAAGTCCTTTGATCTCGTTCATTTTTACGCTGCAATTTTCCGAGTGTTGCCAAACTTTTCAATTCAAAGTTAGCTATTCAAGGAACCCTTACAGTTACAATAGTTCATCTATCCGTCAGCTAGAGATATAGATATAGAATAATAAATAGATAGAGATCATCATCATCATTACCAACCGATAGACGTCCACTGCTGGACATAGGTTTTTTGAAGGGAGTTCCAATGCTGACGGTCTTGGGCCGCTTGCTTCCAGCGGCTCCCTGCGACTCTTCTAATGTCGTCTGTCCACCTAGTTGGGGGTCGACCAACGCTACGTTTACCGGTGCGCGGTCGCCACTCCAGCACCTTGGGACCCCAACGTCCATTGGTTCTCCGAGCTATGTGCCCCGCCCATTGCCACTTCAACTTCGCAATTCGCTGAGCTATGTCGGTACTCTGGTTCTTCTACGGATCTCCTCATTTCTTATTTGATCACGTAGAGATACTCCCAGCATAGCTCTCTCCATTGCCCATTGAGTGACTCATGGTCGCTTACTATGGGCCTCATAAGAAGGCTCAGATAGAGATAATAAAGTATAATTTGGCATGGCTACACTATACATGGATTGCGCGTTTTATTGTAACACGAAAGTCACAGGTTGAGTCACAAGTCTCGAAAAAAAGCTACCAACAAAATAGGATTAGAACCTCTATTAGTCGCTCATGTTGGCACGCTTGTTTTTTGACAACCTCCGCGGCATAGCGCGTGCGCTGTTGCATTTGAAAATTGGAGGTCCGGGGTTCGATTCCCAGCTTGACTCTGGTCTCGTGGGAGGCTTCGTTACCTACCGACAAAGACGTGCCAAGCGATTTAGCGTTCCGGCACGACGTCGCGTAGAAACCAATTAGGAATGTAGGTTGACCATGCCCATAACAGATTAACCCGCTACCATGATGGTAAGTGATGATGCAGTCTAAGACTGCATCATCACTTACCATCAGGTGAGATTGTCGTCAAGGGCTATCTTGTAGTGGATAGAATAAAATAAAAAAAAAATCGCCTCTAATTACTGTTTTCATAATTATAATATTTATCTACATGTTTCTAATTTCTACATTAACTAATTCGATTAAGCGTTTGATAACTGCCATATCACTAATAGGTTAACCCGCTACCATATCTAAGACTGCATCATCACCCACCACCAGGGTTCCAATACCAGAGAGTTTCAAAAAACAATAATGGTTAAGAGAAATAATGGCTCACCATTCCAGAATAAGATACGACGTCACCAACGATCCCGCGATGTGCAGTCACGGACACGAGGCCTTCCAGAGCCCTTGCGAGTTGAATGCGCGCGCAGGGCGCTACGCCCCGGATCCTCGGCGGAGCCCCCGCGACCAACCACGCGTACTCCGCCCCGAACATTCCCAGCTGGTAGGCCTGCGCTTGGAAAACGTCATTTATGTGATAAATATTTAACCAGCAACTTTAGTGATATGAAACCTGTCACGCTAGGCTCAACGTCATTGTCTATGTTTCACATCCTTCTACCGACGGTCCCGTGAAGGCCAACTTTGTTCTTTGTCAAACAACGTTTGCCCTCACGCAAAATGGCATAACGCTTACTTGGGCTGTCATGTCTCCACCATGTATTTCTTTTTATATTAACCATCTGCGGCGCTGGCGTCTTTGGTTAACTACCTGGTTGCTACCTAATGATGATTACCTAATAAGTCGATAGGGGATATTGCGTTGAAGGCCACGTAGATTCACGAAGACTAGTCCTGTTTTATTCCTGTCACCTCTGCCTTATTTGAACCTCAATCGCAAAGGAAGCCAGTTTTTTATAAATGTCCCGAGGTATCACTATCAAATAACACCATATGATTACGCTGGGATGAGGGATACCATGTTAAGTCGGACGTTATCGGATCGACAATAAGATCATTTATTCAGTAATTGATAATTACTGATATCCTAATTTAGTTGACTACATAAGGCCCCGTCAAGTTCAATCCTATTAGTGAGTTTTCCCAGCAAATGAAGAGCGGCGGTCTCATTAAAGTAATCAATAAGGTTCATCACCTGGTTTTACTCCGGCTCCAAGATGGCTCTCAAAACGAAACAAACCCAATGAAAATTTAGCAATGACAAAATGAAAGACAAAAGAAAAAAAATCTCTTTCGGTGAGATCCGCCATGTTAATTTTTTAATATTCAACGATTACTTCACTGATATTATAGTTGTTGATAGTAAGATCATTTAGATAATAAAGTATGTAGTAGAGCGAAAATAAAACAAAACTAAAATAGTACCTCGTAAATAAACTCTAAAACAATTTTTGTGCCTTTAAAGGGTCTTTTGAAGTCGATTTTACAAACTGAATTTTTCAGGTAGCAAATTCGATATTCCTCGCTTTTGCGAAGTTAATTAAAGCCCGGGCTTACAACTTGTATTCGCAACAGAATATCACAGACCGACTGCTTCCTTGTTTTGGTTACTGCCGCGTCCGTACCTGAAGGTGAACCAAAATTGCAAAAAGCGAAAAATAAATTAGAATATTCCTGTCCGAATATAAAGTTTTCTTTCTTGTTTCGTAAATAACAACTAGCAGCCTATGTTTAGAATATTATGCTGTCTATATTATAAGTGAATTTTCAGCAACATCATCATGATCAACCCATTACCGGCTCACTACAGAGCACGGGTCTCCTCTCAATATGAGAAGGGTTTAGTCATAGTCCACTAGCGTGGTGGACTATGGCTCAGCCCCATGTGCGGATTGGTGGACTTCACACCTTTGAGAACATTATGGAGAACTCTCAGGTGTGCAGGTTTCCTCACGATGTTTTCCTTCACCGTTAAAGCAAGTGGTACTTTAATTTAAAAAAAAAGCAACATAAAAGTAAATTATCATACGTTCATTTGTGAAATATAGTTTGCTATATATTATCTGTATATTTCAAATCAAATCAAATTCGTTTATTGCAGGAAAGTGGTACATTCAAATAAAGATCTTAAGATGTAGGTATAGCCTAACACATTTTGTCACATAAACATATTACATAAAGGTTCCACACATTTATAATAAATTCTGATTAATTAAAATGTGATTGGTATTTTAAGGCTATCGAGTACATAATATATGGTACAATGAATACAATGGAATACTATTATTTAACGTAAATAAGTTTGCAAGTTAGAATTATTTTATAATTAGATTAGTTATAGCTGACCCGTGACTCTTTCCGCGGTGGTTTCGGCTTGTTTGTATATCGCGGCTTAGAATTATAATTTCGTCTAGGTCACTTTAACTGCAAAGTCACAATTTTTTTAAAATCACATGCGGAATAGTTTCCGTTTAGTACTATGCTCGGGAAATTGCTGTGCTTTTACGGGAACAAGAAAATGTTGTACAGTAACATTTTTTAATGAACGTTTTTTATTTCCTTTTTCGATAGTTTATAATGTTGTTAATCGACCATTGATAATGTACTCTCCCGAATAGAATCTGTTTTTATCATTCATTCGTATTATAACGTTGTTATTCGTAATCTGTTGTAGCCAATGGCGAAGCTCGTTTTTCCGAGCGAACAGTTGTGTACGGATTTACATTGGCCAAGGCCGGTCGTTGGCAACGAATTACCAATGCGAATGCAGTTGAGTTAGCTTTTGATTCGAAAAGACAAGTTTAGTTTGCTACAGTGGTGAAATTGTTGTGTTGTGTGTTTGTGTGAATTACCCTGCACCAACTTTAAGCTCCAGTAGGAGTTCCCGCCTTCCGTAGCGCTGAAATACAGGCCAAAACCGCAGCTCGGATTTACTGTAAAAGCTGAGTTAGCCCGCAGGTATTAATTGTAAAACTAACTCACCTCACAGAATATTTTCGGTAACATCTCCTGCGAGAAGCTGCCGATTATAATTCTTGTGTCCAGCTTCTGTAAATAATATATTTATATAAAATTAAGCAAAGTTAATAAATCATTAGTTAGGGTTTATTATTCAAGATAGGGTCATTTTTTATCGGCAATATTTGATAAAATTGTAGTATACATAAAATGAAAATAAATAACTCATCAATTGTATGTATTATTTCAACATCTTAATTTATTTATTCATTTTTACTTTTTTTTTATACACTACAAGTTAGCCCTTGACGGCAATCTCACCTGATGGTAAGTGATGATGCAGTCTAAGATGGTAGCGGGCTAATCTGTTATTGGCATGGTAAACCTACACTCCTAATTGGTTTCTACGCGACGTCGTGCCGGAACGCTAAATCGCTTGGCGACACGTCTTTTTCGGTAAGGTGGTAACTAGCCACGACCGAAGCTCCCACCAGACGAGACTCGAGCCGGGAATCGAACCCAGGACCTCCAACTTTTATAATGCGACAGCGCACGCACTGCGCCACGGAGGTCGTCGGTTAGGAACTGGAGCAAAAATAAATTATATATCATCATCATCATTATGGGCAACCCATTACCGGCTCACTAGAGAGCACGGGTCTCCTCTCAATATGAGAAGGTTTTTGGCCATAGTCCACCACGCTGGCCATGTGCGGATTGGCAGACTTCACACGCCTTTGAGAACATTATGGAGAACTCACAGGTGTGCAGGTTTCCTCTCGATGTTTTCCTTCACCGTTGAAGCAAGTGATATTTTTAATTGTTTTTTTAAAACGCACATAACTCCGAAAAGTTAGAGGTGCGTGCCCGGATTCGAACCGCCGACCTCTGATTAGGAGGCTGACGTCCTAACCACTGGGCTATCACCGCTTCAAATTATATATATTTAATTTAAAATATTCATTCATTACAATGTCTTCTAATCCCTAAACTGACCGACAGGAAGCCTTGCAGTAAATACCGGCCGTCCACTTGCTGAACATTTTTTACTCGTTGCTTTTACAACACTTTAAATCCGCTCGACAGCTTATCTCTGTGGCTTGTTATTTTCACTAGAAAGCTTAATTTTACCAAAATAGAGCTTACCATTTTAATTTTACCCATTCAAAATAATCCACTGAAAATGTTACCTTTTAAATTATGCCGGCGATTTCATTCGCGTATTTAATTACCCACCTATGCCTGAAGGCTTTAAGAAAATACATTATAATATTTTTTACTCAATTAAATTCAAAATAAACTTAATTTTTTTTTTAAATACAAACTTTTATGATTCACATGTTTTTTTTAATTGGTTTATAAGTAGAAAAATCGCCAGTGTTAGTAGGGTAGTTTGCACATAAATGATCATTTGAATGGCAATTTTTTTTATAAATATTTTTTACCCCACCTAATAATATCGATTTCATGTTATTTAAATTAAGTATAATATAAATAAATAAAAGAAAGTACTTATGGATTAATAAATAAACTCTCTAGAGAGTGAGACAAGAAATGGCGCTACCCCGGTCTTTCGTCTTTTCTTGTTTTGGTATACAATATTATTTTGACATTTCAGTAGATTCAGTTCGGTAAAACGTTGCATCACTCAAAGTGTCGTAGTAATTTGTCATATCGCTTGATATTTTACGTAAGGTGATATTTTTTACACACAAGTTAGCTCTTGACGGCTATCTCACCTGGTGATGATGCAATCTAAAATGTTAGCAGGCTAACCCCTAATTGGTTTCTACACGACATCGTGACGGAACGCTAAAAAGCTTGGCGACATGTCTTTGTGGTGGGTGGTAACTCCTTCCACCAGACCAGATTCGAGCCGGGAATCGAACCCTTCAACTTTTAGTGCGACAGCGCAGGCACTGCGCAAATTATCCCGTAATTTAATTACGAAATTTGTGCAATCACTAACGATATTTGCACTAAACAGCCACGTACTGCCCTGATTTTCAAATAGTAATACCCATTATATTGTAATAAAAAAAAATGTACGTACGTAATTTGATCTAATTAATTCTAGTATTTTTATTTTATAATATTATTAAAAAAAAAAAAAAAATATATTTAAAAAAAATGTTTTATTTCTTTATTTAGTTGCGTTTTCCATCCGGTTTCCGGGACCGGGTTGTTTTTAATAATATAAATTTTTAGTTTTAATTTAAGTGACTTGTTTAATGCTAAAGATCGAAATATAGAATTATCAGTACTTGAACAAGTGTTTTCTTAACAGTACGGACTAGATACTTAATTTAGAGACCCCACTTTAACAAATTTACTGACTTAAAAAAAACTGAATCCTTAGTAAGGTATAGATAGATAGATAAGATGATATCGCAAGGGTAATGATAGAACCAGTACAACAGCATCTAGTAGGGGGTAATGGTCAAGGAATTGATATTGCGAAATAATGAATACTGAGTATGGTAAACCGACCGTACTCCAGATCGATGGTAGCGTAGTTCCAGAGATAAAGTAACACACGCGACGCTTGATCGACAGATTCCATTAGCGAGCGATGCCTCCACCCTGCTTCCGTTATCTCACAAAAGTACTCTATTACAGCGTGTTGACTCATCCAGCGTATTCTGTTACGTCCACTCACCGGCTCTGTTACGTCCGCATTCTATTTATTTATTTATTTTTATTATTTATGTACCAAATTTGTGATATCAAACTCTTACAAAAGAAGTATATAAAGGAAAGCTTATCTCTATAAGAGATCTCTTCCAGCTACCCTTAGATGTGAGTAAGGTTAATTTATAAAGTGGGATAGGTCAAACAAGGTATGTTAAAACTACAAAAAAATATACTTAGATAATTTGAAAAAAAGGAAAAAAATAATAATAATAAAATAACACATATTTATTTCTACTAACGGTCTGGAAATTACTGAACGCAAACTTCTACTAAACGCTTCTACTTTAGTGCGGTAACTCAATATAGGCAAATTCTTGCCTAGAGCCGGCGGTAAGCTCGTTACAAACATTTGCCGTTTCAGAAATTTTATTTGTATTTATTTAGTTTTATTATTTTTGTACTAAATCTGTGATAACAAATGCTTATATAAGAGGTATATATCTTTTTATTCCACTACAAGTTAGCCCTTGACAGCAATCTCACCTGATGGTAAGTGATGATTCAGTCTAAGATAATAACGGGCTAACCTGTTCGGAATACTGTAAACCCATACTCCTAATTGGTTTCTACGCGTCATCGTGCCGGAACGCTAAATCGCTTGGCGACACGTCTTTGTCTGTAGGGTGGTAACTAGCCACGGCCGAAGCCTCTTACCGGACCATACTCGAGCCGGGAATCGTACTCAGAACCTCCAACTTTTAGTGCTACACGCTGCGCCACGGAGGTCGTCACCTCTACAAGGTTTCTCTTCCAAAGACACGCAGATGATAGTAAGATGATTTTATAAAGTGTAATAGGTCAAAAGAGATATCTACATATTGACAAAACTACATATATACTTGAATAAATAAAAAAAAACCATATAGAAAGATCTTTGATAATAAATAGTGTTAAAAGACATCGAGAGGATTTCTTGAGACGCAAGATAGTAAAGGGAAGGTAGGAATTTTGTATTTTAAGGAGTCCCTTAACTCCCAATTGTTGTACAGTTATGGTTGATGGTTAGTGGTTAGGTGGGTGAGGTGAAACCATTAAACAATAAACAGCAAGTATAATTTGCTATATTCCTTTTTGCTTTTACTTTTCGCGCTTGTGAAGTCAACATCTCCTGAGGATGATCCGGTGTCGGGTCGAAACGTGCGTAGAGGTTCTAGTGGGAGATTTTGTGTGGTGTTATATTATACAAATCTCCCGGTTGTCGGCGGAATATAGCAAATTAACATCATCATCATCATCATCATCATCACTTCAACCGATAGACGTCCACTGCTGGACATAGGTCTTTTGTAAGGAGTTCCAACGGCCACGGTCTTGGGCCGCTTGTATCCAGCGGCTCCCTGCGACTCGTTTGATGTCGTCTGTCCACCTTGTTGGGGGTCGGCCAACGCTACGTTTACCGGTGCGGGGTCGCCATTCCAGCACCTTGGGACCCCAACGTCCATCGGTTCTCCGAGCTATGTGCCCCGCCCATTGCCACTTCAACTTCGCAACTCGCAAATTATACTTGCTGTTTATTGTTTATCGTGGACTTTCGCAAAGTAACGCCTGCTTCTATTCATTATGTGAAACCTTTAGCTGTTGCAGCTGCTCCTTGAAGTCAGTCTCAGCGAACGTTATGGACGCCGCGCAGGTGATGTTCGCGGCTTCCAGCTGGGTGACCAACTCGTTCACGGCTAGGGAGTATATTTCCTCGTTCTGGGAGAAAGCTGTCACCGTGTCCCAGCCGAACTGCCTGAAATAATAAGCTGGTTTAGAAATGATCTGCGTAGCTAAAGTTCTTTCAGCCATCTTAAAGGAATACTTCAGGGCTGCGGAGGCCGTTAAACCCTCTTTTACTGGATGGGCCACTGGGGCGTATCAGAGGTAAGAAAAAATATACATATCGCTGATCTAACGCACAATAAAAACACAAGTAGAGCATACAGCACTGTATAACGCCCCCCCCCGCAGCTTCAGTGTTCCCAGCCCAATATAATCTTGGTCCCTTTAAGAGAAGAGTGAACAGGCTTTACGTAGGCAAGCGCGCTCCACCCTAGACCTCGTCATTACTATCCATCAGGCATCATAGTAGTTAACCCCAAGTCTATCTTTAATTTAAAAAAAAACACGAGACAGCGGGAAAAAAACATTTTCACCTTACATTTCTGCATGCGAGATGCTGCATGATTTACAATTTTTAGATCTCTTTCTCCTACTTCATTCTACCTCTCTACATCATATGGTCATCTTCTCTCCGTAACTCTTCTCATGTAACGAAATCTGCCTTATCATTATATATTACTAGCTGTTGCTCGCGACTTCGTCCGCGTAGAATTGCTGATTTCCCGTGAGATTGAGGGTTTCCGTGCGGCCAATGCCCTGCTTCAGAAAGTAAGCTACAGGCAAATGTAAAATTGCCGATTTTCGCGTCTCTAAATTAAAAAACATAGGGCTTTCATAAAAACTTCGAAACCCTATTTTATGCCCTTTGGATGAAAAAATATTCTAACCTGATACTTTGAACTTAAAAGAAACCTATTTTTAAAATTACAAGCTTGTAAACTTAATAATAAATAACATCAGCAAAAACTATCATCCCCTATTTTACCACCCTTAAAAGGTAATATTCAAATAAAAATTGATATACATGTATTTTATTTTGTATCTCCAACTCCAAAAACAAAGGAATTTCATACAACTTCCAACCCCTATTTTACCCCCTTAGGGATGGAATTTCCAAATATCCTTTCTTAGCTGACATCTCTTAATTATCAACTATCTACTTGTTAAATTATAGCTTTATACGTGCAATAGTTTTTGAGATCTCGTGTTTAATCAGTAAGTAAGTACGTAAGTGACCATTCGCTTTTATCATGATCAACCCATTCTCGGCTCACTACAGAGCACGGGTCTCCTCTCAATATGAGAAGGGTTTGGCCATAGTCCACCACGCTGGCCATGTGCGGATTGACAGACTTCACACACCTTTGAGAACATTATTGAGAACTTTAGGGCGTGCAGGTTTCCTCACGATGTTTTCCTTCACCGTTGAGGTAAGTAATGAATAGAAGCAGGCGTTACTTTGCGGAAGTCCATGATAAACAATAAACAGCAAGTATAATTTGCTATATTCCGCCGACAACCTGCTTGCTACTTTACTTTTTACTTTTATTTTTCGCGCTTGTGAAGTCAACATCTCCTGCGGATGATTCGGTATCGGGTCGAAACGTGCGTAGAGGTTCTAGTGGAAGATTTTGTGTGGTGTTATATTATACAAATCTCCCGGTTGTCGGCGGAATATAGCAAATTATACTTGCTGTTTATTGTTGAGGTAAGTGATATTTTAATTTCTTGAAAACTGACAATACTTTAAACTTAATTTATAATAATCCAGCCAACCTATTTGATGTTTATTTATATCAATCACGAAGCAGAGCTCGTCGTTTTGCATACAACTTTCCGCGTCACTCGGCAGCAATTTTTCAGTATCCCCGAGGCGGTGCGTAGGCGGTACGGACTGAATTTTTAAAGCCATGACATCGCGCTGTTTACTTTCAGTTATTCGTTCGACACTGGTTGAATTTTGTAAATGATTATATACTCGTATATACTACTGTGTTTTCAAAAGTTGGCCAGAAAGGTTGAGATTATAATGCTTCATATCAATAATCTACGTACCTATAAAAGACATCTCCTGAAAAAGTGTCCACTTTTTGTTTTTTACATAATGTGCTTCTCTTTTTTTTTATACACTACAATCATAATCAACAGTCACAATTAAAGTTTAATATTTCTAAGTTTGCTCAATGTGGATTGGATTCTTTTGGCATGACTGCGTCCAATTAGTTCCACATAGTTGACGCCAAATGTATGCTACAAGCGAACTTTTTTTTTATACACTACAAGCTAGTCCTTGACGGCAATCTCACTTGATGGTAAGTGATGATGCAGTCTAAGATGGTGGCGGGCTAACCTGTTAGGGTAATGGTAAACCCATACTCCTAATTAGTTTTTACATGACATCGTGCCGAAACGCTTAATCGCTTGGCGACACGTCTTTGTCGGTAGGGTACGTTCAAAGCCTCCCACCAGACCAGACTCCAGCTAGGAATCGAACCCAGGACCTCCAACTTTATAATGTGACACAGCGTACACTGCGCCACGGAGGTCGTCATCTATTACAAAAACATTGAATATAACTTAAAATAAGATGTTCCGTCCCTTTAATAGCTTGCAAGGGTGGCTATTCACTAGAAACTGTCGAGAATAAATCTTAGTTCTTAATTGAATTCTTTTATACAGACACTCTTCAACGACTTGACAGCATTATCCGTCTATATATGAGGGGGGAAAACGACTTACTGATTGTTTAAGAGCGACTAACTCAAAGTGCTTTTTTATTAGTATAAATTTTGAATTAAGCTATTTTTTTATAACATGGCAATATTGATTTTGTCCATACTTTAATAATCATTATTATGAGTAAAGTCAATATTATGAGTTATTAGTTAGTAAATAGTGTAAGCTGTGATAGCCTAGTGGTTAGGACGTCCGCCTCCTAATCAGAGGTCGGGGGTTCGAACCCGGGCACCTCTAACTTTTCGGAGTAATGTGCGTTTTTAAGCAATTAAAATATCACTTGCTTCAACGGTGAAGGTAAACATCGTGAGGAAACCTGCACGCCTGAGAGTTCTCCGTAATGTTCTCGAAGGCGTGTGAAGTCTGCCAATCCGCACATGGCCAGCGTGGTGGACTATGGCCAAACCCTTCTCGTATTGAGAGGAGACTCGTGCTCCGTAGTGAGCCGGCAATGGGTTGATCATGAGTTAATAAAGTCAATGTCTAGATTCTCCAAGCATGTGACAATCAAATAAATATATTATGTGCTACATATCGTCTGATCTTGCTCGCCAGATCTTCCTTCCCAGTCTGGTCTCTAGTATGGGAGTCCTGGACATTGACTACGGTAATAACAATAAACAGCAAGTATAATTTGCTATATTCCGCCGACAACCGGGAGATTTGTATAATATAATACCACACAAAATCTTCCACTAGAACCTCTATTATACTTGCTGTTTATTGCTTATCATGGACTTCCGCAAAGTAAGGCCTGCTTCTATTCATTACGGTAATAACATTATCCTGTAAAAGATTTCGTATGAAGTCACTTGGTAGCACTAATGCTTTCGATATTTAATAGCAGAATGCGGGCGGAGGGTCCCATGCTGACGAGGAGTCAGTGCTCGCATGAATTGGCTTTAGAAACGAAGGCCTTTGACTTTACCGCAAGTAGCTATACTGATAGCAACTGTATTTTACGGGAAGCTACCTGGTGCATAACACATATACCAACATTACCTACACTAATATTATGTATATATTTTATTGCCGTACAAGTTAGCCTTTGATTGCAATCACACTTCTAGGAAAGGTTGTAGGCTTACTTGCAATAGAATAAATAAGTACCCACTTATGATTGACTAAAAAATTGACGAAAAATATACAGTATTATAGTACAACCAAAATTCAAGATCTTGCTAGCTTGCTTAGTTTTACTTCAGACCAGACTCCAGAAAGTGAGAAATGATCATATGTCTGACCTAAATATGTCTAGATTTATCACTAGGTAATGTCTGAGTATCAATTTCAGCTTTATGTCTAAATGCTTTTTATTTATTTTTTTTTTTTTTTTTTTCCCGCTGGGAAATGCGTTTACGCATCCCCTCCGGAAGCGGCGCAGACAAGACTGCGTCGCTTCCGACGGGGTATGTGGGACTCGCCGGCGGCCAGATTGACGACCAGAATACCCACTAAAACCCAGCGATGTTCCTACGCATCGCCTGGTGGCTGGGTCACGGGTACACCCGCGCACACGACCGCAACCCAACCAGCATGTCTAAATGCTGAGCATAGACCTGGTATCTTAAGGAATAGAGATATTAGGAGAATGAACCCACCGCTCTAGCCTAATGAGTGAGTGAAATTATTTTTTTTAATTTTTAAATGATCTTTATTTCTCGATTATTTTGTATGGTAGGGCGGATAAATGTTTCGTCATGACAAAGCTGTAATTCTTTCTTCATACTTGAATGAATTTGTATGAATTTTATCATTTCAAATAGTTTGGTGTATTGTATTTCAAACTGTATATACCTACCGTTTAATTTTTTTTTGTACATTAAAAAAAAAAAAAAAAAAAACATATATCTGGTAGTAAAATATCAAGATCATAAATATTTATTCAATTACAATTAACAACTAAAACAATGTAACTGTATTATAAACACTTAAAAACTTAAAATAAACCTTAAATTGAACCAAAACTAAAACTATAACTAAAATATATTATTAAAAGAAGTCCCTTTAGGCAAGGTTCCGAAGATACTGGCAGCGTTTCCCCTTTGGATTGCAAGCCTATTGGTAGTAAAATATCACGTTACCTAATAAAAGCGATCCGTGCTGGGTTGTGAGAGGAGTCCGGGGCAACAGTTCTGCAGAACAGCGGGAACTCGGAACGGTCGCTAAGAGCTGGTGAGGTGGAGCCGAAGGAAACCTGTTCAAATAAGAATACATCATGATCAACATCCTACGAAGAACAGGCCTGCTTTCTCACATAATAGATCTTATACTCATCACATTTTTTGTCGCATTATAAAGTTGGAGGTCCTGGGTTCGATTCCTGGCTTGAGTCTGGTCTGGTGGGGGGCTTCGGCCGTAGCTAGTTACCACCTTACCGACAAAGACGTGTCGCCAAGCGATTTAGCGTTCCGGAAACATGTCGCGTGATTAGGAGTATGGGTTTACCATACCCCTAACAGGTTAGCCCGCTACCATCTTAGACTGTATTATTACTCACCATCAGGTGAGATTGCCGTCAAGGGATTACTTATAGTGGATAAAAAAAAACAAAGCTCCAATTCGGGTTGATGGGCTGTAACGATTTTGTAAGCACATAGTTATTTTTACTCCACTACAAGTTAGCCCTTGACCACATTCCTACCTAATCGATGAAGCAGCCTAAAACAGTACCGGAACGCCTAACCGCTTGGCGGTGCGTCTTTTCATTAGGGTGGTAACTAGCCACGGCCATAGCCACCCACCAGACTAGACCTGAGACACTTCGAAAATTACAAATTCTTAAATTAACCCAGCTGGAAATCGAACCTGATACCTTCCACTTATAAGACTACAGCGCTTAACGCTGCTCCAGGGATATCGTCAGTAATAATAATTAGTAGTAGTAATTTTGCTAAACGTATCTCCTGGCTCATACTTTGAATTTCCAACAGAAGATACAAATACGAGTAGCTTCCTAACAACTCCTCGACCTATTCTTGTAGCTGACACTTTCATGAAAGTTTCTAACCTGAAATTTGCCTCCTTAACTAAAAACTTGGACTAAAATTATTAAAAATACTTTCTTTAATATAATATATATTATTTCCCCAAAGCTATTTGTAATAGCTATTTGTGTGCCAAATTTCATGTTAAGATTACCTTTATTCTGAAAATCGTCCTTATTCTGAACGGTTCCAACCAACAAAACTGAAAAAGGCCAACGTCCATAGTTTTTCAGTTGTCGACTTGGGTCAACATTACTTTTCAAATACACTGCCAATCCTCTACTGAAAATATGTCTGCAATCCATTAAGCGAAGATATATTCAACCAAATGACCTTTAATGACCCCTACGCAAATATCAAGCATCTACGAGAAAATTGATTTATTGTGGTTTTTTTAGAAGAATTTGCAGAATGCAACTTCGAAAAAAAAAACAATTCATGAATTTGTTTTATTTATAATTATTGCTTGCTTGCTAATACTTTAAAACGTAATAATCAACCATAAAATTACTCTTATCTTCAATAGTTTTTAAATCATAGCAACAAATCCTTACAAGTTTCATAATTTACAGCAGATAGTCTACCTAAAATGGTCGATTTAGGAAAAAAAAAATCTCAAGTACTTTATCACGGGAAAACACGTACAACTTATAAGCTACGCGATAAGATAACGTGCCAAAAATCCGAAATTTTGCGAAGGTGGTAGCACTAATTTGTACCAACTGTTGGAGTTTTATTTCGTATATTGCGAGAAAATATAACTTTCTTTGAATTTTCTGTTTCGCTCCCCAGAACAAGGGCGGTTGCCAATTGTTACTGATGCTATGTCACGAGTACGTTTCTCGTACGTGTAATCGTATCTAACTTTTAACGAGCGTCAAGGAACAACTTTTCGTTTGTGTAACAAGGATTGAATCAAATTCTTTTGAGATGATAAGGGCGTGTGAAGTAAACTGCTTCTGCGATGCCACTACACACATGTTTATTGCCTCTTAGTATAATTTCTTTAAATTGATTTGTTTTTGTCTGGTGGGAGGCTTCGGCCGTGGCTAGTTACCACCCTACCGACAAAGACGTGTTGCAAAGCGATTAAGCGTACGCACGATGTCGCGTAGAAAACAATTTGGAGTATGAGTTTACCATAACACCGTAACAGGTTAGTCTGCTACCATCTTAGACTGCATAATCACTTACCATCAGGTGAGGTGGTCGTCAAGGGCTAACCTGTAGTGGATTAAAAAAAAAATTTTGTTTTTAGTGATATATGGTCTATGTTTTTTGTTTTTGTTTATCCTTTTATTTGATGGAGCACTGTATTTATTGCTTGGAGGGCGTTGACTACTACGACACAGTTTATACTTCTGCAGGATCATCGTATTCATGTGTTTAAGCTTCTTGTAATATTGTTTCGTTATAGCGGTGATAGCCTAGTGGTTATGGAGTCAGCCTCCTAATCAGAAGCCGCCGGTTCGAATCCGGTCATGCACCTCTAACTTTTCGGAGTTATGTGCGTTTTAAAAAAATTTAAATATCACTTGCTTCAACCTTTAAACCTGCACGCCTTAGAGTTCTCCATAATGTTCTCATTGGCGTGTGAAGTCTGCCAATCCGCACATGGGGCCAGCTTTTATCTTAGTGTTTCTATATACAGTCTTAATATCTATACTAATATAATGAAGAGGATATATTTTCATGTTTATTTTTTTGAAAATAAACTTCAAAACTACTAAGCCAATTTTCACCACGAGAAAGCTAAAAATAACGTCAAATACCGGTCTTTAGTGGATCTAAAACAAATTCCACGGTGGCTTATTATGGTTATCTATTATGAATATGCCACAATAATGCATTTTATGTAGAAAATTATGACGACCCCCGTGACGCAGCGCGTGCGTTCTCGAATCATCAATTTGGATTTCCTGGGTTCGCTCCGGCTAGTTATGACCCTAACGACATAGACGTGTCGCCAAGCGATTTAGCGTCACGATGTCGTGTAGAAACGCGATTTAGCGTTCCGGCACGCTGTCGTGTAGACACCAATGGTAAACCCATACTCCAAGTATGTATTTTTATTTATTTTTTTATTTAACTAACTAACTAAGATATTACAATATTTTGAGACGATACATAGAAATTCTTACAAAAATTAAACAATAACAGTCTCTGTAAAGATCTCTGTTAGAAACAGCTATTCCATACAATTTTTTTTTTTTATAAATATATTATAATATTAGCCAGTGGACCCCACACTAGGTGAATACCTGTATCGTAGGGTCCGACCAAACAACGTATGGGTTTACCATACCCCTAACAGGTTAGCCCGCTACCATCTTAGACTGCACCATCAGGAGAAATTGCTTTCAAGGGCTAACTGGTAGTGGAAAAAGATAAGCTTTATTTTATATTCTTATATAAGTGTTTGTTATCACAGATTTGGTACAAAAATAATCTTATATATAAAATGTTTGTTCCCATACTCCTCCGAAACGGCCCGACCGATTCTTATGAAATTTTCTATACAAATTCAGTAAGTCTGGGAATCGGCTACTATCTATTTTTCAAACCCCTAAGTGATAAGGGGTGTCCACCTCAAAAAAAAAAAATAATTTAATTTTTGTATTATGTGACATTGAAATATACATACAACCCTAAATTTTCATGTACATACACTTGTAGTGTATAAAAAAGCCAAAAACTAAAAGTATTTCTCAGGATAAGCTATTAAATCCTTATGAAAATAATATTTAATTATAAAAACAATGTTATGGGATACACTTTACGGCGAATTTAGAAGATAACACAAAATTAAACCACGTACGGTACAACTGTGGTTGAACGTGCGCCGCGTGACATTTTTATGAAATAACATCACGTTACGTGCATTAGTTAACGCGGGTGAAACCGTGGGGAATAGCTAGTATCATAAGGGAGGGCTCTGGGCATTTTCGTGATTTAATAATTTGTTTACTAACTCGTTGATCTTGTGATCTAAAGATATCAAGGAGATTGCCCGGACAGGGTAGAGAATAAAAATTGTTATGCATTTTTATACCCGGGTTTTTCATATCGATTATAAAATCATGTCGCTTTCTTTAAGATGGCAAGAAGTTATCGAACTAAATGGAACACATGTACTGTGTTTAAATGTAAATTAACCAATATTAATTAATTATATATTTGATTTTTGTGAAGCAGTGGTTAAGACTTCCGCCTCCTAATCGGAGGTTTGGGGTTCGATGAACGCACCTCTAACTTTTCGGAGTTATGTGCGTTTTTAAACAATTAAAATATCACTCACTTCAATGGTGAAGGAAAACATCGTGAGGAAACCTGTACACCTGACGGTTCTCCATAATGTTCTTAAAGGCGTGTAAAGCCTGCCAATCCGCACATGGCCATCGTGGTGGATCATTATGATGATATTTTCAATTTATATTCCTTAACCTATTATATATTCCGTTTGAAAGCTGCATTATACTGTTCTGCATTGACATTAATAAAAGTGACAATATTATTTATTACTAGCTGACGCCCGCGACTTCGTCTGCGGTGAGCTAGTGTGTTTGAACCCGAATTACTTGAAATAATTACAGGACACACATTAAAGTATCTCCTTTCTAAAAAAAATAATGAGGAAATCGGATATTGATTCGTTGGTGGGAGAAGTTGTGGGAGGCGCCCGAGACGTGATGGCACAGGCGGTGGCATGCGCGTGAGCTGCGCGCGGTACTGGACATTATCTGGACATTGTAACATTACTTTATTTTTCTAAAATAAAAGTAGCCTAAGTTACTCCTTATTACATCAGCTACCTGCCAATAAAAATCCCGTAAAAATCGGTACAGCCATTTCAGAGATTATCCGAAACAAACAGACACAGACAGACAGATAAAAATTAAACAAAAAATAATTTTGGTGTATGTACCGTATACATATTCATATGCATGTAGTAAGAAACGGTTATTTCAATATTACAAACAGACACTCCAATTTTATTTATTTGTATAGATTTGCATTAAATCTGAACGAGTGTTATCTCCATGGTACATAATTAGTTATCCATTTCGACATTCAAATTCGAAAAATGTTTACAAAAAAAATCTGAACACAACGTTGGTTCGTTTTTAACATCTTGTTTGTTAACCGAACCCTGTGATTAACGTGAATATTACGCTACGCCAAACGTACTAATACGAATGGGAGAGGAGTGTCGTAAAAATATCATATTTTCATTTCCATCTTGAAAATGAATGACTCCATGAAAGGGAGCTTTTTTCGCCGGAAACGCTATACCGAGCGAAAGGTCACCAACAATCTCACACCGCACAAAAGACTCTACAGTGGCTGCCATTTGAACGAACTTCATTTCTAAATAGAGCTTACCTATAAATATTTACGAGACATTTGCGAACTAACACTTGTAAGATTACTTTCAACTCTCTTTTTTTTATCCACTACAAGTTAGCCCTTGACGGCAACCTCACCTGATGGTAAGTGATTATGTAGTCTAAGATAGTAGTGGGTTAACCTTCTAGGTACATGGTAAACCATACTCCTGTTGTAATTGGTTTTATACGACATCGTGATGGAACGCTAATTCGCTTGGCGATACGTCTTTGTCGGTAGGGTGGTTAGTTACCATCCTACACAGCCGAAGCCTCCAGACCAGACTCAAGCCGGGAATCAAACCCAGGACCTCCAACTTTATAATGCGATCGCGCGCACTGCGCCATATAGGTCGTTAAACTATCAAAATAGATACAGGTTTTCTGGCGAGTGCATCATCTGAGGTTACGTTGGGAGGAAGTACAGTCATACCTGGACAATGTTCCAGTAGGGAACGATTTTGGCGATGCTCTCAGTGACCTCCGAGCAAGCGGTTCCCAGTAGCATCACCAGTCGGGACTGCCTCTCCGTGTACAGGGCGTGGAAGAACCGGTCCACTCCGACTCCAGGGTCGCACTGAGCGGCGGAAAATAAAAGGACGATTAGTTCCTATACTTAATATGTAGTTGACAATGCCAAAAACCGCTACAAATGACAAGTCTTAAAACACTGTGTACTTTTTTATTTTAGAATATTAGTATTAAAAGCTATGCTTACTAGCTATCACCACTATGAAGCGGTGATAGCCTAGTGAAGCGGTGATAGCCTAGTGGTTAGGGCATCAGCTTAGCTTCCTAATCAGAGGTTGGCGGTTCGAATCCGGGCACGCACTTCTAACTTTTCGGAGTTATGTGGGTTTAAAAAAAAAATTAAAATATCACTTGCTTCTACCTAGGAAACCTGCACGCCTGAGAGTTCTCCATAATGTTCTCAAAAGTCGTGTGAAGTCTGCCAATCCGCAAATGGCTAGCGTGGTGGACTATGGCCAAACCCTTCTCATATTGAGAGGAGACCTGTGCTCTGTAGTGAGCCGGTAATGGGTTGATCATGATGATGATGAGTATTAAAAGCTATATGTCCCACCTATACTATATCTATATATCCTTAGTAAGAATCATTAGCTGTTTTTAAATCCCGTATCAAGAAGCATTATCTGTCAACTTAATTTATATTCTTGTATTAGTATGTATATATTATAGAAATTCTTTATTGATATTATTTTATTTTATGTATTTTTTCTTTCCACTTTTCTTTTGTTTCAACGTGCAATAAAGCTGTTTCATCATCATCATCATCATTTCAACCGATAGACGTCCACTGCTGGATATAGATCTTTTGTAGGGAGTTCCAATGGCCACGGTCTTGGGCCGCTTGTATCCAGCGGCTCCCTGCGAAACGTTAGATGTCGTCTGTCCACCTTGTTGGGGGTCAACCAACGCTACGTTTACCGCTGCGAGGTCGCCATTCCAGCACCTTGGGACCCCAACGTCCCGTATGTTTGAATATTCCTAATTAGTTTCTTACGCGACTTCGTTCCGGAACGCTAAATCACTTGGCGACACGTCTTTGTCGGGAGGGTGGTAACTACCCACGGCCGCAGCCTCCCACCAGACCAGACTCGAGCCGGGAATCTAACCCAGGACCTCCAACTTTATAATACGACAATGCGCGCGCTGCGCCACGGAGGTCGTTAAAAATCACAGTCAAGTAGGTATACCTTGGTGTCGTTCGTGATGAGATGCAGCTGGTACCCCGGCAGCAAGGTCTGCTGGTTGACATGGTGCACCGCCAGCTTGGCAGCTGCCAGCTCGGACATGCCGTCGGCTCGCGGGAAGTCTCCGACGGACAGCTCGAATAGTCCCAGTATAGATACTACTCGACTCGTTGTATTTACTCGGAAACCTAGGAAGGAAACCTTGGTTTTTAATTTATTTCAGTACATTAGAACCTCTTATTATATCTATATATATAAAAGCGAAAGGTCGCTTACATACTGATTAAACACGAGGTCTCAAAAACTATTGTACGTATAAAGCTATAATTTAGCAACTAGGTAGTTGATAGTTAACAGATGTCAGCTAAGAAAGGATATTTGGAAATTCGGGGGGAATTTTTAAGGGGGTAAACTTCTTTGTTTTTAGAGTTAGAGACACAAAAGTTTGCATTAAGATTAATAATAATAAATTAAAAACATTTACATCAATTTTTTTTTAAATATTACCTGTTAAGGGTGGTAAAAAAGGAATGATAGTTTTTGCTTATTTTTTTATTATGAAGTCTACAAGCTTGAAATTTTGAAAATAGGTTTCTTTTAGGGCGTAAGTGTAAGGTTAGATTTTTTTTCATCCAAATCTACCCCGAAGGTGGTAAAATAGGGGTTTGAAGTTTGTATGAAAGTCCTATGTTTTTTAATTTAGAAACACGAAATTCGGTAATTTGACATTTGCCTGTAGCTTACTTTCTGAAGCAGGGTATTGGCCGCACGGGTTACCTCAATCTCAAGGGAAATCAGCATTATTACGCAGACGAAGTCGCGGGCAACAGCTAGTTAATATATATATATATATATATAGATATCCTTTAAGATGCATCGAAAGAAAAACATCGATATTACAATAGACATATCAGTTATTGTTTGTTTGATTTAAAAGACTATATTCCTAGTATTGACTATGATCTGCTGATTGATTCCAGCGGTCACTCGAGGTATATACAATTTTATTCGTCATCGATACCTGATCGATCAACGTCATCAACGTCATTATTCTATTAGTGCAAAAGCCTTCTCTCTCGCAACGGGTTTAGAGCATAGTCAAAATGCAATACTCCAATGCGGGTTGCCGCACTTAAACTATTATTTATTATTACAAGTTAGTAATAATCATCAACGTTTTTTTTTTATTTTCGTACTAGCTATTAGCCTATTGGTTGCGATAGCGTAACCGGGCTGTTTGGCGAGCTTCGGAAAGAAGCTCTGCCAGAAGAAATTTTGAGCCCTAGGGCTCATGTGAACGAATGTTTCACGTACTCTCGTACGTAAGAAGACACCGCCAACTTCCTAAATCGAGAATGCTACTGAGAAATTTCTTCACAGAAAACCCAATACAAATTTTTTGCTCGTCCCTGGAAACGAAACCCGGACGTCATGATCTTAAGTTTAACACTTACCACTTAACTTATGAGGCATATAAATATAAATAAATGATGGCTCATCATATCCGTGATGATGTATAAAGCGTACGTCGATTTTTTATTGAATTATTATACGGTGATAACGGTACATTTGTTAACTTAAAACTAAAGCTATGAAGGTATATAGGTCAGGGCAGGTTTGGACCTGCCCTGACCTATAAGCAGCCCACGATAAAGTTATCTGGATGATGGAGATCTTTAAAGCCTTCTGATTTCCCTGTTTAAACGTGATATAGTTATGTGGCCGACAAAAATCCGTCTTGTTTTAACACTTACTTAGCT
Organism: Lasiommata megera; assembly: GCA_928268935.1. Classification (NCBI taxonomy): domain Eukaryota; kingdom Metazoa; phylum Arthropoda; class Insecta; order Lepidoptera; family Nymphalidae; genus Lasiommata; species Lasiommata megera. The sequence continues at coordinate 16,595,523 of OV743315.1, read as the reverse complement.
GAGCAAACTCTTAGTGCGCTCTATAGATCTCAGAGTAAGGCCGAGATTTAAAAATGTTTAGCCTCACCTCTGACTTAAGAAACGTTTAATACAAAACAAAGTTATGTGACCGAAATAATTCTGTCTAGCTTTAAAACCAAGACCACAAGGTCTCTCCGTGGTTACTTCGTTCCATCTGTTTATCAGAGGGCAATAGAACATGAATCGTAGAGATTCGGATATTGAAAATTAAATTAAAAATAATAGTTCAAGGGGAATACAAGAAACGCGATATTTTAATTAATTAAAAAAAATTATATATCATTTATTTGCAAGAATAAAAAATGTTTATACAAAATGAAATGGTGAATACAATTAAGTCAATAAATAGGCCATAAAATTTAACTAAATAAATAGTGTACAAATATATAAATGTGTACAAATATCCAAATATACAAATGTATACGTAAATATACAAATGTATAAATGTGTGAAATACGAGTATGTAGTTAAATATATTGCATCTTGAAACAGAACTTTTCGCTTGCAGTTCAAGTCGCACTTAGCAGATTTTTTGTTGCAATTATGGTAATGGAACCCTTAAATAATATTCAAGTTTGTACTTATGCCATCTAATAGCAATTAAAAATTGTTCCAATTTATCTCGCCATTCAGAAACATCTACACAATATTTTTCAATGGCGAGATAAATGGATTCCGCGCTTTGGACTATTGTGCTTTAAATTGACTATGGTGCGAATGAAACGAAATTTTAATGATGAATGATTATTCGAATCATTAATTAATATTAATTACTCTGGTAACACATTCAGGAAAGTACAGTAATTCTTAAAAAAATGTACGAGCGAATTTAATGAAAGATGTATTTCAAAATCACAGACACATTTTTTTTAAATATTACCTTTCAAGGGTGATAAAAAAGGGGATGACAGTCGTAAGACCTGTCGTGTTGTATGGATCAGAATGTTGGGCGGCCAAAAGAACGGATGAAAGAAGAGTACATGCGACAGAAATGCGAATGTTGAGATGGATGTGTGGTGTGACAAGAATGGATAAGATAAGAAATGAATATATAAGGGGAAGTCTAAAAGTAGCGCCAGTGACAGAAAAGATGAGGAGTAACAGGCTGGCATGGTATGGTCATATAATGCGGAGGAAAGAAAGTGATGTCACCAAAAGAATGTTATATATGAACGTGGAAGGGCAAAAGAGTAAAGGAAGACCAAAGAAGAGATGGATGGATTGTGTAAAAGAGGATATGCGGGTAAAAGGTGTGGGTAGTGAGGTGACGGCTGATAGAAGTGAGTGGAAGAAGAAGACGTGTTGTGCCGACCCCACATAATGTGGGATAAGGGCAAGAAGAAGAAGGAGAAAAAAGGGGATGACAGTTTTTGCTTATTTTTTTCATTATGAAGTCTACAAGCTTGAAATTTTGAAAATAGGTTTCTTTTAGGGCGTAAGTACAAGGTTAGATTTTTTTTCATCCAAATCTACCCCGAAGGGCGTAAAATAGGGGTTTGAAGTTTGTATGAAAGTCCTATGTTTTTAATTTAGAGATACGAAAATCGGCAATTTGACATTTGCCTGTAGCTTACTTTCTCGAGCAGGGCATTGGCCGCACGGGTAACCTCAATCTCAAGTAAAATCAGCAATTCTACGCAGACGAAGTCGCGGGCAACAGCTAGTAATATAATATGATTATTATTTTATATTTTCTAATTATATTTAAAATTACATAGGTTATATTTTATTTCAGATATAAAAAGATTTGAGACCGCAATTATAGTTTTATTAAACTAGACTCCATATTAAAACTAAGCCTATTTGTGGGTTTAAGAGCAGTTTAGAAACACAAAGATAGATGACTAAAAAAGGCGGTCTTATCGATTAGTAGTAGTAGTGTTCTTTAACAGACAATCTTAGTATTATTGTAGGTAAAAATATCTAGACTGCGCAGATTAAGCCTCCAGCAACCAATGGCGGAAAAATACCTTCCTACCTTCAAACAATCTTGCTCACTGAAAACCATAACACTTTTGTAAAGGCGTCAAATGTTCAAATGTTTTAATAACTTGTAATAACAATCCCTTACAAAATTAATTAAAATTACCCCAACTCTTCGTTATTTAATTCAATTAATTTTATTCATTTATTCAATTTTGAGGAGAAAGTCAAGTTAATTCTTTCAGACTAATTCAACGTTCATTTGCATTATTTTAAACAGCTTCTGGGTGCTTTTCGGGAAAAAACTGAAACGCTTCCCAGATTTTTGTATTTTTACGTGTATTTTTACCTTATCACGCTGTAGAAGGGATTAAGGGCCTTTCCGCACTGCGTGAGTCGACTGTTCTGTAAACTGGATTTGTGAACGTTCGCCAAAGTATTGCATTGACAGGTATTTCTCTGACAAAACTCGTGATATAAATCATGAGTTTATATCATGAGTTTTATAAAAGATAGACGAAGACGATGAAGACGTGAAAGTTGAATCTTTCTTGAGATAGTTTTCATCTTGGAGTTTTTTTATCCTCTATCATTTGGTGTGTATAAGTAGTGCTTTTCTCAAAATATTAGGAGTAAAGGTAGAAAGAGTTAATAATGGTCTATAGGAAAATAATCAAACTTTCCGTGGTTAATTTAACTTTTAATATTTGATCACGTAACTGTTACTTACTGGAACTGGAGGTCATGCGAAGTATAAAGAAATAAAGCAACAGATTTTGCGTCCGAAAACCCTCGCAGGCTTCCCAAAAACACCTTTCCAACGTATTATCACGGGCTGATCAATATTTTCGGAACGTATGCAGGACAACAAACAATTATTGATTTTTATTTATGTAGAACTGAACTGACAACATTTTCTTTAAAATATTCTTGTAAGTAAAAGCGTATTTTCTCATCTTTCTTAATAATGCTTATATAGTGCATAGTGTTCTCTACCATATACCTACCATAATTAGGCAGATTATTCCACAGCAGCACAGCATTAACAGTAAATAAATGTTAATACAACACCAGAGTGACAAAGTTCTTTCACAAATATCATTCTTTTTCTGCTTAGGTATCTCACCTGATGATGCGGTCTAAGATGGTAGCGGGCTAACCTGTTAGGGCTATAGTAAACCCATACTCATAATTGATTTCTATACGACATCGTGCCGGAACGCTTAATCGCTTGGCGACACGTCTTTATTGGTAGGGTGGTAACTAGCCTCGGCTGTCTCCCACCAGAAAAGACTCGAGCCGGTAATCGAACCCAGGACCTCCAACTTTATAATGCGATAGGGCACGCACTGCACCACGGAGGCCGTCAAAGCTGTCAGAACTGAAAATCTTAATTTGTTTGTAAACTTCTTCTGTCTGTGTTCCCGGTTTGTAATTTTTATTTTCTTTATTTATATTTAGTGCACTCGAGCCGGGAATCGAACCCAGAACCTCCACCTTTATAATACCTGTACTAGTTTTACACGAATAAAGCTGATTTTGAATTTTTAATTGGAACCTGCATACCCCATTCAGAAACCCTGTTAACAACACCGCCGCTAACATCGCATTTCGTCGTGGTGATTCATTAAAATTAATGAATATTCAATTCTTCAATATTCACTCCGTAAATATTTTATGTAGGAGTTGATATTTCTCAAACACTCAATATTTAGTACCACGCCGTGTTCGCGCTTCGGTGAGTCCAAGCCGACTCATCCGCTTGTAAACCCCGGACAGACCGCTGCATTTGTATATACGTCGCTGGCGAGTGATATATCAGTGGTTTCGCAAACTTCCTAAGCGTATCACAGAGTTGGAATTCGGGAAACAACTGTCAATTGGACTTTGTTATGCAAAGAGTATACAATCTAGAGAAGCATCATAATTGATTTGTGCCTTGTAATAAAGCGATCGTTGCTACTTTCGATCAGCGAAAAACCTATGTCACAAATTTTTGTCAAACGTCAAAATTCAAGTTTAATATTTCTAAGTTTGCTCAATGTGGGTTGGATTCTTTTGGCATAACCACGTCTAATTAGTTCCACATAGATGGCTCCAAATTGATGCTACAAGCTAACTTTTTTTATAGACTACAAGTTAGCCTTCGACGGCAATCTCACCTGATGGTAAGTGATGATGCAGTCTAAGATGGTAGCGGGCTAAGCTGTTAGGGGTATGGTAAACCCATACTTCTAATTGGTATCTACGCGACGTCGTGCCGGAACAATAAATCTCTTGGCGACGCGTCTTTGTGGGTAGGGTGGTAACTAGCCACGGCCGAAGTCACCAGACACGACTCGAGCCGGGAATCAAACCCAGGACCTCCAATTTTATAATGCGACAGCGCACGCACTGCATAACGGCCGTCAAAGCTGTCAGCACTGTCAATCTCGTATGTAATTTGTTTGTAAACGTAATTCTTCTCGTAATTTTAATATTTTTTTTTTATTTTTTATTTTCTTTATTTATGTTTAGTGCATGCCGATTGTATCGCCACGGTGATATCAATGATAAAGGATGATTGGGACATTCTGGAAACAATCAAATAATAGTTTTACGCATCGACTGATATCAGATTACCTAACAACAATATCTTCTTAAATGTTTTAACTTTCAACTCAATATCGTAGTTAACTGCCAATTACAATAATGCTGCTTGACATTAAACAATAAAAATAAAAAAATTCATACAATCCAGATCTTACCAATATGCGCAGTTAATAATTATATACTTAGTACAATTATTATTGATAATAATTTATTTATTTAAAGACACTAACGCTCACTTTACACAAGTAATTTGAAATTATGTTAGTAAAAATGAAACCGAAAGGAAACCGCATTTGCCTAGATTACAAGATTAGAAGAGAAATAATTAAACCCATTTGAAACGAGGAAGCACGTTACGTACGTCAATCCCCAGGGATTTCACAAAACATATGGTATACTCGTTTCCCTGCGACATATTTATGTATATCACATGCATATTCTATGCAAAGAGTATATGCATATTCATTGCATAGCTCCGCAAACGAGATCTGCTAACTTGGGATTTCAAATAAACTATACAATATTTGGTTGCTTAAATATTTTAAAGTGAACTATGATTTTGAGCTCGATGATCTATATGCGATATAATGCGATTAAAAAAATAAATAAATATATAGATTATATAACGTTTTGTAGTCTACATACGATAAAAAAGTCATGAATTGCTAAGTATTATAAGAGAGGGCATATACACTTAACATTGGCTAATCTGTGTAAAGCCATTAAAAGAAAAAAAAAGAGAGGGCGGCCATGACGGTTTGAGGTATTAAGGCGAGGCGGGAAAACTAAAAAAAAGATGGCGTCAATATTCCGCAGGGCATCCGAAATGTATATTGGACATACTGCGGTTAAAATTATATAATCGAATAAAATTAATAAGTGTCTTCTGTAATCTTAGGAGTAAAGAAGCTGGTACATAGTAGACTAAGGACTAATATACGTTGATGAATATTGTCAAGTTAGTTTTATTAATTAAATATCTTTTATTTGCGAATTAACTGTTATTGTTATATCTTAATCATATTCCAGATAACAGCGTGCAAATCTAGGTACGTACAGTTTACAGCTAATAATTATAATACGATATCGATCTGTGCTGTGATAGCCTAGTGGTTAGGGCGTCAGCTTTTTAATCAGAGGTAGGCGGTTCGAATCCGGGCACGTACCTCTAACTTTTTGGAGTTATGTGCGTTTTAAATATTAAAATATCATTCGCTTCAACGGTGGAGGAAAACATCGTGAAGAAACCTGCACGCCTGACAGTTCTATAATGTTTTTAAAGGCGTGTGAAGTCTGCCAATCCACACATGGCCAGCGTGGTGGACTATGGCCAAACCCTTCTCATATTGAGAGGCGACCCGTGCTCTGTAGTGAGCCGGTAATGGGTTGATCATGATGATGATGTTATTATTATTAAATATGCTTTTAATGGATAATAGGCGCCTATAGGACTGTTTGATTAAAGCCTTGCAGCCACTTGAGTTGGATTGACTATCGGTACTTAACTAAGGCGATTAATTACCCAAGCACCTGTAAGTGCAATGCGATAAACAGACAAATGGATTAACGTCACAGCAGCGATCAAACAGCCGCCAGTGAGCTCTAAATGTCTAACCAGATGTCAGCGCATTCGGCTGTATTACGTAAATTAAACTAGGCTATCGAATATTCTCTAAGAGATCTAACTAACAGTATATCTATAAAGATTTACCTACTACAGTATTCTTATGAGGTCCTGGTATTCTTTTACGATCGGTATCCCGTCTCAATGTTTGTGAAAAAATATAGGCTGTTCAAATGGCTGGATACGAGTAAAATATATCTTTAAAAGCCAATATCTGGTGCCTCTCATCTAAAAACTTATGTGCCTTTAATGTGTGAGGGTGTGTGCGCTTGTGTATGTGTGCATGTTTAGTAGTTTTTTTTATTATACACACATATATTTGATATATAATATATATATGTCGAGGTAAGGGGGTCCGAGTTGTTTTTTTTTGTAAGGGTGACGTCAATATTGCTGACGTCACGATTTTGTTTACTTTCGCTCATAGTAATTAAAACCACAACTTGACGGTTTACACTTTTATTGCGATAATAACTTAGAGGTCCGAACAGTACGACGTCTCGAGCGAAAGAATCCTTGAAAGGCATCGACCACCCGTATTTATAGCACAAAGCATGCTTGTACAACATTGATTGTTACTGGCTAAATTGTGTTAGCAAAATCATCAATAGTTAAAATGTGGGTAATTATTTAATTCTTGAGGTTATTGACGCCGCTTAATAAAGTTAATAACTTCTTCGCGCCGACATATATATTTTTCGTAACCATATATTAACTTTTTCTATTATTGTTTTTTTGCTGCGACGTCATTCGGGTCTCAGTTTTGCGACGTATATTATATTTATTAATAATGCACAGCATATGCTGAGCGGTACATCCTTTCTGATCAGTTTTACAGACAGACATAGCGTTTCCGCATCAGAATAAGATGTAGTTTGGATCACTAACAACAATAAATACATTTTCTTTATTCTTTCCTTCGTGAGACATAAGGTATAAGCAACATTACAAACGTTGCTTATACCGCGGGAATCTAAAAAACCCTACTACCATTTTAAAAACCTTAATAAGAACTCCCAATACTGAGTGCAGAAGTGGACAGTTTCTGGACTGGACACTCAACAAAAACATAATGACATTATGACACGAGGTCGGTGTGTCACCGCCTCAGTGGATCCGACGTGTGCACAACTTATCGGATTAGGGGTTTTGTATTAGATTACGGTTTGTTTCCCGGGATATTGGTAATGAATTATTCATGAGTGATACACGACACGGGTTTCGGACGGCAAATTCGTCTCAGAGCATAAGTGTAAGAGGTGTAATCGTAATTGAAGTGAAAACATATCAATCAATCGAAAATTTCAATACTGAGATAATCCTTCACCACTTTTGATGCGTCAATAATTTACATAGTATGATTTGACGGTATACATAAAAAGATTCTTTAACATTCTCTGGGCACAGTATAACAATGCCCTTCGCATTTTATTAAAAATGCCGAGGTAATGCAGCGCGTCGGGCGTTACTCGACGCTGGGTGTCCCTGACTATTACGCCATAATTAGGAACAGAATTGCAGGTTTCTGGGATACCGTCCGCAATTCTCATAACAAGCTAATCAAAGTCGTCGCTCAGGTATCCACTGACAATGTGTTTTATAAACACTGGCTCAGGGGATACCTGAGCGACGACTTTGATTAGCTTGTTTTATTAACATTATATTTGTAGTAAGAAGCTGTGATAGCCTTGTGGTTAGGGCGTCAGCGTCTTAATCAGAGGTCGGCGGTTCGTATCCGGGCTTTTCGGAGTTATGTGCATTTTTAGCTATTAAAATATCACTTGCTTCAACGGTGAAGGAAAACATCGTGAGGAAACCTGCATGCCTGAGAGTTCTCCATAATGTTCTCGAAGGCGTGTGAAGTCTGCCAATCCGCACATGGCCAACGTGGTGGACTATGGCCAAACCCTTCTCATATTGAGAGGAGATCCGTGCTCTGTAGTGAGCCGGTAAAGGGTTGATCATGATGATGATGATATTTGTAAGATGACTACGGCGTGGGGGCGTGTCTTCGTCTTTAATTTTGGTAGACTTGGGTAGTTTCGGGCAAAGAGACCAGATACTCTTCGTAGAACAGAATTACAATTATAAGTATGGTAATTTATAAGGAGCAGACTATATTCAAAAATGGGGAGCTAACTGAAGAGGCCCAGAGGCGAGGACGACCTAGAGGCCGGTTGAGAGATGCAATAGACATGTAAGTTTTGAGAGCTCAGAGTTGAGAGTTAAGCCATTTGTAATCGCTTCTTGGAAATGTTTTTTTTTTCGGACTGTCTATTAGCTGTACAATCCCTATTGGTTGCCACAGCGTAACCGGGCTGTTTGGCGAGCTTTGGAAAGAAGCTCTGCCAGAAGAAATTAAATGTTTGCGGCAACGTCTATTAGTTGGTATTAAAGCTACGAATGGTCATGATTATAAAAAGATTAAAAGGAACCTGGGATTTAAAACATTTTCTCGACTTATCTCGTAACAGGATGATTCCCTCAAGGTTTGAGTTAGAACATGTTAGCACCTCTTGTTTTACACGTGGCCAAATGTGTGGACGTCTGATTTTTTTAAGCCATGTAACGAGCACCTGCCTAGCGCTTCGATCTGTCCTTCTGAATGGTAGGCAAAACTTTGATTTTCCCCATAAAAGATATCTCCATATAAATAGGGAGGGAAGAAAAGGGTTCGTACCGATCCCAACTGACTGTAAATTATAATTGGAAAGCTAATTTTATGTAGATTAATAGTTATTGTGCTGTGGAGACCTATCTTGAACTTTGTTATGTAACATCTCATACAAATACTCGTAGCATGGCAGTAAAAGATTATGGCCTTGAGGTTCATTTTTAAATAATAATAATTTCTTTATTTTGGCAACAATGCCCTTATCAAATATATAAAAAAGTAATACACTTTTTTTATAATGTACGCCATATCTATTTATAACCTCATTTGCTTGTTTTATCAGTCGATATTGACATTTGATCGTTAGAAAATAATTAAATTCAATATAAGAATTATATTAATTTGTTGTATGTGGACCGTTACTTAGTTGGCAAAGCATTCAAGCAAGCAAGTGGTTTCAAATAACGCTGGTTCGGAACATTTTTGTATGCGTTTGAAATTTATTAATTCAATATTTTAAAAAAAACTTAGATACAATTTGTCTACTTGTAGAAGATATGATTACTTAACAATACATATATTTTTTTGGCGATAATTACGCTCTCAGCTGGGAGGACGCTACGCAAGGACACGATGATCAAACCATACCCATTTTACACTTATTGTCCTCAGCAGGGATAGCATAAGCTTAAAATTTAGCCATCTAAGGCATACTCTAAGATTACTAGAGACTACGATGAAGTGTGACCACAGAATGCTATACAAATATTTATGAACCTTGGCTGCCCCAAACATCTACATGGTCCGACGGGAAGGAATCTTACAAAGTTGGAAAGCTCCTCGGAAGCGACATTGTCAACATTTTATTTTCATAGCATTTTTGAGGAACATAGACTTAAGGACCTCGATATCAAACGCCTTATAAACGTAGACAATACAGCTGGTTAGTTGAACTGTGCGCCTTGCAACTGAATATTGAAAAACCATTTTGGATGTGCTAGCCACATTCATAACACGTTGGTGACACGTCTTTGTCAGTAGGGTGGTAACTAGCCATGGCCGAAGCCTCCCACCAGACCAGACGGTAAGTGATGCGGTCTAAGGTGGTAGCGGGCTAACCTGTTTAAGGCGTATGGTAAACCCATACTCCTAATTGGTTTGTACACGACATCATGCCGGAACGCTGAATCGCTTGGCGACACGTCTTTGTCGGTAGGGTGGTAACTAGCCACATCTGAAGCCTGCCCCCAAATCAGCTGAGAATCGAACCCAGGACCTCCAACTTTATAATGCGACAGCGCAAGCACTGCGCCACGGAGGTCGTCAAAATCAAATCAAAGGTAGTAACTTAATTTGTTTGCAAATAACAGGCTGTGTCGAACCGTATCAGTATATACAGAAGCGACGGCTTCAGTCAGTATCAGTATCAGGAATAGCGGAGGAGAGTTCCAGAGTATTAATGCACCTCCTTCAGGAAGCTGTATATATAGCAAAACCCCCGCAGTTACGAAACAACAACTGTACAACTTACTTATCGCGTGAGGGAAAACCATTTAATTTTAAGCTTACAAACGAAGTTGTTTTTTACCTTTATTTTTTTTACGAAAACTGCACGTCAGTGAACCATACCCTTATACACCATTCTTAAGAAGAAATTGACGACCTTATATAGACCTTGAATAAATTTTAATGACCTCCGTGGCGCAACGCTTGCGCTAGGCAATATAAAAATGGAGGCCCTGGGTTCGACTCCCGGTTTGAGTCTGGTCTTTCCGGAACGATGTCGCGTACAAACCAATCAGAAGAATTGGTTTATCATACCCCTAAAATGGTTAGCCCGCACCATCTTAGACTGCATCATCACTTACCATCAGGTGAGATTGCCGTCAAGGGCTTACTTGTAATGTATAATAAAATAATATATGTTTATGAAAGGTCTTATCAATGGATTTGAACAATTTATTTATTCGTGCTCGTATGATCTTTTTAGTGCGTTGGGTAAGACTTTTTTTTTAGCTGTACAAACCCTATTGTTGCCACAGCGTAACCGGGCTGTTTGGCGAGCTTCGGAAAGAAGCTCTGCCAGAAGTAATTTTTAGCCCTAGGGCTCAAAGAAACTAAGGGAACGACGGCCTAAGAGCGCCTCCTTTGAGGCCGAACCTCGGCTTAGGCGACGTTTGGGATAACGGGGGGGTCGGACGGTGAGTGGTCCGTACGTCTCCGAGGCCGTGGATAGAGTCCACGTCTGGATGACGTAAGATAGCGGGGACCTCGTCTTCACCGGCGAAGACGGTGTGTAGCGTATGATTGTGTGGTAGGTGGTACGAGTATGTTGTCAGTAGTCATCTGATCGTCAGGGTCATGAAGGATATGTTTAGGGCTCCTCTTTCGGAGAGGAGCGCTTAGGTCGGGGGAGTAAAAAGAAGCCGCAACTACGAGAGGGTTGGGGTGTCGGATAGAAAGGTAAGACTCGTAACGATCTTTATAATGCGTTGCGTAATACAAATGGTTCACTTCATCTGTGCAACCACAAGTACTCAGTAGGTAATGGGTATACGTTCATATAAGAGCCCTTTTAGAAATTGCCCCTTCAATTAAATAAGGTTTGATTTACGAGTACGTATCGCGTATGCGAACTTAAACATACGCCATTTAATTCAAAGCTTTTGAACGTGGTGTTGACTCGAATTAAATTTTCTGAGCAAAACCGCTACGTCGTTAATCGTGAAATCTGTTTGTTTTCATTGTGTCTCAAATCCGGGTAACAAAGCCATGCCAAACAAATTGTGTAACGATTTTCGCCGAATACATAAGCAATGAGATAGCTGAGAAAACTAACAGTTTTAATACTTGCAAAAGGGCTGCTTGATTTGTCTAGTAATAAATTAAGGTAACGGCTAACTTGTAGTGTACATAAAAATAAATTAACCTTTGTCACTGTCCCAACGATTGCCACTGTGACGCTCACTAAACCGCACAAACAACATGACCGATTCGCAAATGAGGGAAGGAATCACAAGGGAGGGAAAACCTTGGAGGTTTTCTAGCCTGGTGGGAGGCTTCGGCCGTGGCTAGTTACCACCCTACGGACAAAGGCATGTCGCTTCCGGCACGATGTCGCGTAGAAACCAATTAGGAGTGTGGGTTTACGATACACCTAACAGGTTAGCCTACTACCATCCTAGACAGCATCATCACTTACTACCAGGTGAGATAGCCGTCAAGGGCTAACTTGTAGTGAATAAAAAAAAAATACCTTACCAAGGCTTAAGGCTTTTAGGTTTTGAAACCCTCTGTCCTAATATAGTTTTCAATCAATCAAATCAAAAATGGTTTTTGTTATTAAGGAAGTGGTTACAAACAGTCAGTGTTTTTAGACATAAGACGTAAGTTTCTAAGACCAAATAAATAAGACCGTTTAAATCTTATTGTTTGAATAGCTTTCAAATGAAAATTTTGAAAATCCATTAAGGTTTGACGGAAATATCATACGTCATAAATTTGATTGATGATCGACTCCCGAAAGGACTTCCTTGCGGAAGTTGGTTGAAAAGGAATTCATTGTAGGGTTCATTTTCATGAACACAACAAAAGGTCGTCACAATCACCAATCATCGGCCCTAACCGAATAATCGAGAATCCATTAACTAAACACTTAACTCCACTCTGCGACCGATAACTGAATAAACTTACTTCACCCACTTGCAAATCGATATATAACTATATGTTGTACAAATAAGAACCTGTTCAGGTAGAAGTGTATTGAAATTTTTACGAAAATAATATTTTTGGCTACCGTGCTTTGTTAAAAAGGTGGTGTCGAAAATAATAGTTTTGGTGTGTTTTACTATGCTTTTTAAAGAGGTTTCTATGACCTTGATGTATTTTTGCCTGGGGATGGTATCGCTTGTGGTAGTCAGCAAAGGCATGGGTGTTTTGGGCGCTAAGTTTGTTGCCTGCGGGTGGTTTAGCCAGATCTCATTAGATTAGACGATTCAATTAAGTTTGCGGGTAGTTTGGTCTAAGTATGCAGGTATATAGTATAATAAATAAAGGAGGTAAGAATCAGATGAAATATCCTTTATATGAATCTATATATTTAAAAATCAATATTTGGAAGTTTGTTCTCCATGTGCTTCAAAATTTTTATAAAAATATGGATAAAACAAAATTGTCGACGCACTGACGACCAAATATAAAACTAAAAAATATTTTTGTTTTGAGGAATTTTCCAAATTTAAATATTGATTTGAATACCTTCTACTTCTATTCTGTGTTTTAAAAGTAGTTATCATCAACCTTAGTTCTAGAAAAAAAATAAGTATGAATGCTTCACAAGGTATAGATATAAAAGGAGTTGTTTTACTATTGTTATATAGAATAACACGACAAAATGTATTTAGTAACGTGATTAATTGGCATAAGTTGATTTTTTAGGCTATGTTTTTGTTATCCAATATTTTTTTTTTATCCACTACAAGTTAGCCCTTTACGGCAGTCTCACCTGATGGTAAGTGATGATGCAGTCTAAGATGGTAGCGGGCTAACCTGTTAGGGGTATGGTAAAGCCATACACGACATCGTGCCGGAACGCTAAATCGCTTGGCGACAGGACTTTGTCGGTAGGGTGGTAACTAGCCACGGCCGTAGCCTCCCACCAGACAAATGACATTTATTCCGTTGCACAGTATTTTTTGTTTCGAAGCCATGAAGACGAGACTGTTTTATGTTTTATAATTAAAATATATATATAAATATATATATTATTAAAATATATATCTCAAACATAAAACGTCCTTTGGACTCCAGACCACTAAGCACTCCAACCGAAAATAAACACTTGACGCCTAATTCCATTTCATTTCGAACAATAATCCAATAAAGTGGAAACCCTTACGTCCGCTGCCACCAATAAATGTCCCAATTAATGAGCACCGAACGAATAGACTTTGATCCCTCCTAGCTTTCAATATAATCCGGGTAAAATACATTACAGACTAATATTATAAATGCGAAAGAGTTTTTGTGTGTGAAAATTTTCATAGACACAACTCAAAATCAATTGAAATGACTGACTTCTGTACCAAATCAACAATGAAAAACCTTAAATGCCTTATCATCATCATCATCATGATCAACCCATTACCGGCTCACTACAGAGCACGGGTCTCCTCTCAATATGAGAAGGGTTTGGCCATAGTCCACCACGCTGGCCATATGCGGATTGGCAGACTTCAAACGACTTTGAGAACATTATGAAGAACTCTCAGGCGTGCAGGTTTCCTCACGATGTTTTCCTTCACCGTTGAAGCAAGTGATATTTTTTTTTTTTTAAACGCACATAACTCCGAAAAGTTAGAGGTGCGTGCCCGGATTCGAACCGCCAACCTCTGATTAGGAGGCTGACGCCCTAACCACTGGGCTTTCACCGCTTACAGCCTAAAAGCCTTATACTATGGATTAATTATTTAATAGCGGTTCGATTGCTTCGTTCGCTTTTTATAAACAGGTCGGTAGGTTTTGTCGACCTGCGTAGCGTAGCGCGCGCGCTGGCGCATTATAAAGTTGGAGGTCCCGGGTTCGATTCCCAGCACTAGTCTAGTCTAGTGGGAGGCTTCGGCCGTGGCTACTGGTTACGTGGTTACTACCCTACTGACAAAGACGTGTCGCGATTTAGCGTTCCAGCACGATGTCCTGTAGAAACGATTAGGAGTACCTATATGTTTACTATACCCCTAACAGGTTAACCCACTACCATCTTAGACCGCATCATCACTTACCATGAGGTTAGATGTCGTCAAGGCCTAACTTGTGGTGTATACAAAAGAAAGGTATTTTTTGCGTATGAAAAAATTTTGCTTTTTTTTTTGCACAAATTTTAGCTGTATACTCCAACTTACCGCATCGCATCGCCCAGCTGCATTATTAATTCCTCAAGAATTTATTTATTTTAACCGAAAGCCTAAATTCCAATTTATATGAAGGATTTCGATACTATAGTATTACACACTATTTTACACCTTTAAGGGTAAAAATACAGCAAATCCTTAAAGAAGTCTGTCGTAATTTCTAACCGAAAGGCGGTGTAACCATTATGGATTACTTGATAAATAAGAGATTTCCATTCAAATTTGAATCTCCAATAGGCTGAGCGATGATGTCTCAGTTAGTGAATCCGTGTGCAGTACCTAAAAATATTTGCGATATAAAAATTATTTTTTAATGTTTTAAACAGCCAAGCTGTGATAGCCTAGTGGTTAGGACGTCCGCTTCCCAATCACGCACGAACTTCTAACTTTTTTAAGAGTTATGTGCGTTTTTAAGAAATTAAAATATCACTTGCTTCAACGGTGAAGGAAAACATCGTGACGAAACCTGCATACCTGAGAGTTCTCCATAATGTTCTCAAAGGCGTGTGAAGTCTGCCAATCCGCACACGGCCAGCGTGGTGGATTATAAGCCAAACTTTTCTCATATTGAGAAGACCCGTGCTCTGTAGTGAGCCGACAATGAGTTGATCATGATGATTGAGCCAAAGTGAAACCGACCTTTAAACCCCGGGTGGTGATTGACGTACGGAAATTAGATTTGATAGACCCTGTTGTCTATCTCAGTCAAGTTTACCGAAGTGCCACTCCGGATCACGGTAAGGTCAAGTGAAGGTTTTTCTTATGAACTAGTTATTTTGTTGCTGAACTTTTTTCATTTTATCATATACGTTACGAGTATGTTTAAACAAAGACCCACTTCAACGTTTCTCTGTTACTGCATTATTGAAGGATATAGCAAAAACACACTTACGAAAATGAAGCGGTGATAGCCTAGTGGTTAGGGAGTCAGCCTCCTAATCGGAGGTCGGCGGTTCAAATCCCGGCACGCACCTCTAACTTTTCGGAGTTAGTGTGTTTTTTAAAAATTTAAATATCACTTGCTTCAACGGTGAAGGAAAACATCGTGAGGAAACCTGCACGCCTGAAAGTTCTTCATAATGTTCTCAAAGACGTGTGAAGACTGCCAATCCGCACATGGCCTGCGTGGTGGACTATGGCCTAACCCTTCTCATATTGAGAGGAGACCCGTGCTCTTTAGTGAGCCGGTAATGGGTTGATCATAATGATGATGATGACACTTACGAATTTATGATATAAGTAAGGATAACTCAAATATTTTTATCATAAAACGAAAGCTTATACAAAAATTCTTTAACCATATAAAGTATTAAAACGCTAGGGTATGAATTGGTTTAACTTCATAGCTGGTTATTATTTATTATTGACTATGTAAGATGCGTTTATAAGCAACTAAACTATCGCTTGCTTCGACGATAAAGGAAAAATCGTGAGGAAACCTGCATGCCTGCAAGGCGTGTGAAGTCTTCCAATCCGCACATGGTCAGCGTGGTGGACTATGACCAAACCCTTGTCATATTGAGAGGAGACCCGTGCTCTGTAGTGAGCCGAGAATGGGTTGATCATGATTATGTGAGATGGAGAAAAGAATAAAAACCCGACTAAGTTTGTTGTGGGCATTTTCTTAGACCTGGGCGCGATTGGAACTTTAAAGCTTTAAAGTAGTTCTCACACGAATTAAAATAATGGAAAAGAAATTATATATGAACACTTCATAGATGCCTTTAATAGTTAACATAAATAGCTGTCTTAAATTTGAATTTTATAGCAGGGTTGTACAAGAAAGTTCGGAAACAAAATAATTGGCTCGTAAGAAAAACCCGACTTCCTTGACCCTTTAATGTGATTTCGAGTGGCAGTTAAGTAAACTCGACTCAGAAAGCAGGGCGGCTCAGACCCAATATCCGTGCGTCACTCTGTATCCGGGCTTCAAAGGTCGGCTTCACATTAAACCCTGATAAGACATAATATATTTTTCATCGCAAATGACATTAGGTACTGTACGCGTATTTTTCAGTACTTTACAGCACACAACGCTTGTTGCTATTCGACGTAGAATCACTATTTTAAGATTTTTAGTTGTAGGTTAATCTAAGTTTTATTTTAAGTATTATGTAAAATGTTTGATGTATAATAAATAAAGTTTGATTTATCACTATTTCACTTTGGGACACTTTGCAATTGAAACTGCTTTCTTTGTGTCTAAACAGTACTCTCTTATCGTCCGTCTGTCTGTTCGAGGGTTGTATCGTGATCAACCCATTCTCGGCTCACTACAGAGCACGGGTCTCCTCTCAATATGAGAAGGGTTTGGCCATAGTCCACCACGCTGGCCATGTGCGGATTGGCAGACTTCACACGCCTTTGAGAACATTATGGAGAACTCTCAGGCGTGCAGGTTTCCTCACGATGTTTTCCTTCACCGTTGAAGCAAGTGATATATTTTTTTTTTCACACATCACATGAACCGTAACTATAATGAGATTAGATATTTTCAAAAAAGCCGTCAAAGGCTAAATTGAAAACAAAAAAAAAAACGCGTTATGCCATGTTTTTATTGTGCCCACATTATGTCGTCAGTTTCATATTTTTCTTTGTTTAATAACGCCCGACGTTAATAATCAATGTAACCCAAAATCTTCAGGTAGCAGAGTGAATTCAGTAGTGCTGTCCTTTTCCTACTCTTCCCTTTCGATAAAGCTAGTTTAGTTGTAAGTTTTAGAAGCTGTGATAGCCTAGTGGTTAGGGCGTCCGCCTCCTAATCAGAGGTCGGGGGTTCGAATTCAAATTCAAAATAATCTTTATTCAAATAGTCCTTATAAAGACAGTAGTTATTTCATGGTGATAACTATATTCGTAAACTTAAAACTAAAGCTATGAGGGTTCCAAACGCGCCCCGGTCTAAGAAGAAGCCCACAATAAACTTAGCCGGGGGTTTTTTTTTTCGTTATCACCATCTCACATAATGAATAATAAATTATTGTACCTATGGAGATAGAGCAATTCACATCCAAGCTTTTTTATCGTTTATATAAATCCTTAATATCGTAATATGATTTTTCTACAAGCTTTCGTTTTATAAAAACTTTGAAACTTCGAATGTGGCTGGCACATCTAACTTTTCAAAGTTATGTGAGTTTTTAAGCAATTAAAATATCACTTGCTTCAACGGTGAAGGAAAACATCGTGAGGAAACCTGCAAGCCTGACAGTTTATAATATTCTCAAAGGCGTGTGAAGTCTGTCAATTCGCATATGGCCAGCGTAGTGGACTATCGCCAAACTCTTTTATATTGGGAGGAGACCAGTGCTCTGTAGTGAGCCGGCAATGGATTGATCATGATGATTATGTATGTTTGTATGTATGCTAAAGATGGCGCTACTAAAATAACCTATCTTTAATTATCTGAAGATATTGACTAGATGCATGATCAACATTATAAATGAGAAGATCGGTTTGTTAGTTTGTAAGGCTGAAATGATCGAGCTCACAGTTAGTTCGCTCAAATAGTTTGCACGCTTCGGAAAACCGACTCAAAGCGGCGGACGACGAAAGCCGTAAACCGGCCACGTTCATTCAAAGACTCTGTACACCCGAAGTGTATATTGGTGCTGAATATATTACACACAAAGTGATTTGGAGGATTTAGATGATTAATGCTTGGTACTTTGCTTTTCCGTTATATCACGAAGGTGTACATTATTATAATTAATTTGCATGTATATATAATTATACAGATTATAAATAGGAAAGAGTTCTTTTGTCTGTCGATAAACTGTGTACCAAAGAGTCGAGTTTTTTTATTACATCGCGGGCATAGGAGCGGACGGGTCACCTGATGTTAAGTGTTTACCGTCGCCATTAACATTTGCAGCACTAGAAGAGCTACCAATACATTAGTGACTGAACCCTTCCTCCTGATCGGTTTTTACTTCTTACCAACTTGACAGCTTACGCTAAATGCCTTGTCGCTATATCTTTATCAGGCCCGCGGTCAAAGCCTCCATCCAGACCAGTTTCGAGCCGGGAATCGAACCCTCGACCTCTCGGCTTAAAAGTAAACTTTTAATTAACTATGTATCATACGCCGAGAGGAGAAAAAGAAGCGTACGAGTTCTTTTACTTATATGATCATATTTTAGTCTGAGATAAACATATTTTTGACGACCTTCGTGGCACAGCGCGCGCGCTATGGCATTATAAAGTTGAAGGTCCAGGGTTCGATTCCCGGCTCGAGTCCGGACTGGTAGAGGCTTCGGCCGTGGCTAGCTACCACCCTACCGACAAAGACGTGTCGCCAAGCGTTTTAGCGTTCCGGCACGATGTCGTGTAGAAACCAATTAGGAGTATGGGTTTACCATACCCCTTAAAGTTCAGCCCGCTACCATCTTAGACCGCATCGTCCTTACCATCAGGTAAGATGCCGTCAAGGACTAAGTTATGGTGTATAAAAAAGAAAGTTTTCTTTTGCGTATATTATTTACCATCAGGTGAGATTGCCGTCAAGGCCTAAATCGTAGTGTAAAAAAAAGTTATTGACGCATCAAAAGTGCCTTTGAAGGGATTATTTGAATAAAGTTTATGATCAATTCATTGATTAGTAATAATATCCTGTTATTTTGTTAAATATCTATTTCAACGTAAAAGCAAAAGCAAAGAAAGAAGAAATTACTGGAAATGTTGCCTTTCACTGCTGAGCATTCCGATGTATGCTCAATTCCGCTCTTGCATAGCATCCGTATTTGCAGTAAAAATCATGACACAACTTGTTTGACACACCATCGTCGCCGCTCGGAGTTGTGTCACAATGAAAATATGAAAAGCTTTAGCGTCCAACAACACAAGCTGCTTTCTGTTCAGAAAATTGAATAAAAAGCAAGCAACATTTAGTTTGTAAGCTTTTGAATTTGAAATAATGTTTACGTCCGAGTTGAATTGATATCTCAGTCAAACTTTAATTAATGTTTCCTTAGAAAAGAGAATTACATTAATTTACACCTCTTAACATTATTTGGAGGACTAATATTATTGTTTAAGGGATAACAATGAGTCACGATCAACCCATCACCGGCTCACTACAGAGCACGGGTCTCCTCTCAATATGAGAAGGGTTTGGCCATAGTCCACCACGCTGGCCGTGTGTGGATTGGCAGACTTCACACGCCTTTGAGAACATTATGGAGAACTCTCAGGTGTGTAGGTTTCCTCACGATGTTTTCCTTCACCGTTGAAGCAAGTGTTACTTTAATTTTTTTTTAAACGCACATAACTCCGATAAGTTAGAGGTGCGTGCCCGGATTCGAACCGCCGACCTCTAATTAGGAGGCTTACGCACTAACCACTAGGCTATCACTGCTTAACAATGAACAATGAACAATGAGTACAGTTTAGCATTTAATCGCCCAATGGTGAATTGTAGACGGCGTAACCGAGTGTGCTGCGAATCTGGTGAAACCAAAGCACGGACCACACTTTTTTTTCTTTCACTTTGCCAAGTGTGTATTGAGTTTGCCAGTAAGAGATTCCTCTTTTAAAGTTTCACTTTACAGCCAAACCGATCGTGTTAAAATTTTGCATAGCGAAAGCTTGTTTCCAAGGGCTTAGGATCATTTTATACTCGACAAACGTACGGCATGAAAAGGATAAAATCGTGAAATGTGCAGTTTAAATATGTATGTAGTTGTAACGTTATTGGCACGAAGTTTCTTATCGCGCGTTGTGAAAGGGGGCTAGACGGAAAAAAATTCTTACGAAAAGTTGTCACGACACTTTTTGTTATTGTAAGCTGTGCGGCGTCGCATGTTTCTCTGTCTGTCTCTCTCTCTCTTATAGAAAGCAAGCCAGATATTTTCATTTCTTTTTCGCATTGAACAGTATACAGTTTTTTTGTAAATAATAAATAATAAAAAATAATAATAATAATGAATCCTGACAGTGCACAAGTTCCGGATATTGCTGATGGAGTACAAAATTGAGCCTACTGATTAAGTTTTTATAACATTATATTTGTTAATAATAAAAAAAATATTATTATAACTTAAATAAAATAAAATTTTATTACAATTCCTTCACTAATTAATCGAAAGGAACTTCGTTCCATCCGGGTGTCCCTTGACACCTCGGGGTGCCAGGTCGGGTAACCTCCACGTGTGCCCGGGTGCTGTGGGTCCCTCTTGATTCGTCCGGGGGGAAGAACAGCGTTCGGGCCGGTGCACCCTGGTAACATCGGTTAACAATATCTTTTGTGCGATATTGTTAGCCGATGGCTAATGACCCGACGCGGAGGGGGTCTCCGCGCGTCCCTCTGACCAAGCTGAGGGCGCAGTGGATGACCCAGGGGGTGTATCACCCCGTGTGGTGGAAGGCCTGTCCAGGTATGGGACTGGCAGGCAGGGGTGGGTCGCAGTCTGCTGCTGGAGATGGGGGTGACGACTGAGACTGGTCGTCCCCATTGGAAGTTTGCGGTCCGTCCAGGTATGGGACTGGCGGACCGGGCCCGTCCAGGAATGGGACTGGTGGGCCAGGGTGGACGGCAAGCGTTCGCTGCGCTTGCCGTCGGCGATGGAAGGTCGGGTGCGAGAGAGTGTTCCTCTTCCACCTCTCTTGCCCCTGTGCCTTCGGAGGACTTGTGGGTGATGGAAACGGGGCCGTCCATCACTCACAATACGGTTCTCAAGTTGGCTGGTGTGCTGTGGTTCCGGCACACCTCTAACCGGCGAAACTGGGCACGTCGTGCCCAAGGAGGGTCTGCTGCGGCGGACACCCGCTGGTGGAGCTGCGGTTGTATGCGAAAGCTTTCCCGTGGCTCCACCATACAGCGGTGAGTAGGAACACGTGGGGGTTTTAGTCAGTAGGAGTCTGACATAACCTCTATGCCTCCCCGTGGCGCAGAGGTATCCATGAGGATTTACCCACGATAAAAAAAAAAAAAAAAAGTCCCTTGACACCTCTCAAGTTTTTATTTTATATATTTAGTAGTTTGTAGTTTAGTTAATTAGTGTGTCTGTATATTTAACTTTTGCAACTTCTCGTATAACGTTTAACTCATTGGCTTCAATGAAATGGTTGCCTGAAAGAGATCACCTGTGATAATTGCTGTTTACTTTGTTTATTTTGCTTGCCTACCCGGCAGATTGTCAGCATCTATAATTCAATGTTACCCCCAATGTACCGACTCAACCTATGCAAATAAATGATTTGATTTGATTTGTTATTTTCATAAAAGCGGTGATAGTCTAGTGGTTAGGGCGTCAGCCTCCTAATCAGAGATCGGCGGTTCGAATCCGGGCACGTACCTCTAACTTTTCGGAGTTATGTGCGTTTTTAAAAATTAAAATATTACTTGCTTCAACGGTGAATGAAAACATCGTGAGGAAACCTGCACGCCTGAGAGTTCTCCATATTATTCTCAAAGGCGTGTGAAGTCTGCCAATCCGCTCATGGCCAGCGTGGTGGACTATGGCCAAACCCTTCTCATATTAGGAATGGGTTGTTCATGATATTATTTTCATATATGTTATCGCCTTTATAAGTTTTGCAATAAAGTTGTATAAATAAATAAACAGTGCATTCTAGCTACAAATCATGGCACAAACAAAGTACAACTGTTTCTATAGAATAACTTTCCGGCTGAGGTGTGCGAACGCTACGACGCTCCCTCCGCGATGCTTTGTACGCGGTAACTATAAATTTATTCCACAACATGTTTAATAAACGGATTTGTTGTATCTCGGATTTCTAACACAATGAAAATACGAACAGTTTTCCAGTGACTAATATAAGTAACTTTCTATTTGGCTAGGAAAATTGAATACCTACGAACTAACAAACAATTAATTTGTACGCTTTTGATTTGTAAAGCATTGTACAGAAAGTGTGTTTCCGTTCGCATACGTGTCACCTTAGCCGAACTTTAATGGAACTTATCCGTGGAATGAAAACCATTTTACAATTTAAACTATCGCGTGTTGTATTTGTATAATTGTTTGAAAATAATTTCTCTAAGTTAAAACGTGTTATTATTCTCATTTCAACGTAGCGTTGGTCGACCACCAACAAGGTGGACAGACGACATCAAACGAGTCGCAGGGAGCCGCTGGATACAAGCGGCCCAAGACCGTGGCCGTTGGAACTCCTTACAAAAGACCTATGTCCAGCAGTGGACGTCTATCGGTTGAAATGATGATGATGATGATTATTTTCATTAAAGAGTTTTTTGTATACACTACAAGTTAGCCCTTAAGGCTATCTCACCTGGTGGTAAGTGACGATGCTGTCTAGGATGTTAGCGAGCTAACCTGTTAGGAGTATGGTAAACCCACGCTCCTAATTGGTTTCTACGCGACATCGTGCCGGAACGCTAAATCGCTTAGCGACACGTCTTTGTCGGTAGGGTGGTAACTAGCCACGGCTGAAGCCTTCCAGACGAGAGTTGCTTTCATTTGACCCGGTAATATGTTTAATGGAAAAAAAGTTGCAACTGGCCCTGTAGCCGCCATGACGTGCTCGTTTACAAGGGCAGATTGAATTTTTTACATATAGCGTCCCATTTGCTCTGATAGGGTTTTACGAAAAAGGGTAACTGAATTAATGTCGATTTTAGGGTTCAACACTTGATCTGCTGTATATATTTTGTGCATTAATCATTGGATCTGAAATACTTAGGACCAAACAAAGTGTGGTAATAGTAAAAAAGATTCTTACTTGACTCGTTAACAAAGAAACACTCTCTGTTTAATATTCTTTTATATTCACAGATTTCCAGTGACCCTAGTTTGAAACGAAAAGAGAATTGCCACAACAGTAACAAAAACCAGTGAAGCGCAAGTTAGATTCGAAACAAAAGGTTCCGTAATAAGGTGAAATATAGAAATATATGGGGTTGACTTTATTAAGATGAGCATTTCTTTTTTTATATTTATATATTTTTAATTATCTGTTGGTATTTATTTTTTATTATTTTATTATTATATTATTGTATCTATTACTTTTATTTATATACATATATACATTTACTTTTTTTTTGTTCGTGCGCTTACCATTACTTTTCCTAATGTTCCAAGGTTGACTGGTGGAGAATGCTTTTAGCATTAAGTTCACCTTATGTACAGTTTTTTTGTGCAATAAAGTAAAAAAAAAAAGATGGAGTCATAAAAAATTTTTGTATGGAGAAAATTATCTCTTTAATTTTAACCAAAACCTTTGGAATAAAACTCTTCGCATTATTGCCTTTCTGATGAGACCGGATTGGGATGGACGGTACCAAAGTCTTAAAAGTACTAAGTTAGAAACAATTATTGTGTTTTACATATATTGTTCATTGAACTTACATATATATTGAAATATTCAATTACACCTACTACATGTGTAATTGAATATTTCAATATGAAGCTACTTGTATGGAAATTTGCCATTAACAATTTTAGTTGTTTTAGCAACGAATTTTTTTACTTTGTAATAACTTTTAGCAAACTCTTAGTCGTCTATTGCGGACGAGTGCTCGAGCGTTCTTATGACCCAGCCATTGCTGGGTTTTAGTGGGTATTCTGGTCGCCAATCGGGCCGCCTGCGAGTCCAACATACCCCGGCGGATTGGTAGCGTAAACGCATTTCCCAGCCATAAAAAAGTCTATGAATCAATCGGCAACTGCAGCCGTAGAACACAAAACGCAGCAATAATTGATTACCAAACTTTCAGCGTTTTATTACGGTGTTTCACATTTTAGATTATCACCACAGGGTTAAAATAATTTTAATTATAATTAAATATCCCAAGCGTCACAATAAAGCTTTTAAATTGAGCAACAACAATCAATTAAAATAGAACGTACTCTTACTTACCATCTACAAAGCTGGGTTCTGTTGATTTTGAAACGCCCTTAATTGAAGGATGGGAAAGGTTTGCTGGAGGGCGTAATGAGTTATTCGAGAATTTTCGCGTAACGATATCGCTCTCAATTGTCAGGTTTTTATTTCCAACTACAAATGTGTTTCCAGAATACATTTCCCTATCAGTAATCCATTTATCATTGTCATGAATTGAACTACTCCTGTTAAACGTTGAGGAATAATCGAAGAACAGTTTTGATCTCGTTTCGTCATCAATCTTTAACTTCCCCATTGTTTCTTCTTTATCTGCCTTTGCTTTAGGTTTTTCAAATTTTGTGGAATTAGTTCTTGTTGTTTTGATATTACTTCTTTCTTGTGTGCTATGATTTTTAGAATAGTCGAAAAATAACTTCGCTCTTGTTTCTTCATCAATTTTAAATCTATCTTTTGCTTTATCTTCTATTTTTTCTGATGTTAAAATTCCTTTCTCTAATTTTGGTAGTTTAGTTTTTGCAATTTTTATATCACTATGAGTTGCAATAGTATCAATTGATATAGTATTATTTTTAGAGTGGTCGAATAGTAATTTTGACCTCGTTTCATCCTCATCTTTCAATGGGCCAATGGTTTTTTCTTGAGTTTCATTTGATTTAGAATCGTGTTTTATTACGTTTGGTAAATTATTTTTTGTAATATTGATAAAATTTTCGTTCGTTTTATTTTTTATTGACTGTTCATAATGTTCGTAAGCGCCACTTACTGTACTATCCACAAAATCATCATCTAACGTGAATTTAGTATATACAAGTTCTGTATTTAAAATGTTATCAAAAGTTGTGCTTAAAAGTTCTTTAGGCGTTGTAGTTTCTAAACCATTTTGCTTATCAACAATTGAGTCTTTTCTTCGAAATCTGTTAAGAAGTGCTAGGTACATATTAAAACTACTTACGTTGTGATCGAGATCTAACTGTTTATTTATATCTAGTTCTGTAGTTATGTTAGAAGTATAATTTACTTTAGATTCATTTGTTAAAAAGTAGTGCTCTTCTTTATCGAGGGTGTTATGTTTTGTAAATGAAACATTATTGCCAGTCATTTGCGTGTGGCTGATAGGAAATATTAAAAGGAAAAAGGGTAGGAAGAGGATGACGCGGGGTTTACTCAAGGTGGACTCTCGAGGGGATGAACAGAGGTAGAGGGGCAACGTCCGACGTGGTCGCCTCATACCAGGCCGGCGGTCAGCGCCGACTACGCTGTAACAAAAACAAATAATTAATTATGTATTCATGCAAATTTTCAGCAAGAGGCAGATTTATTCCCGAATTGCAGATATCTGTTTATTTACCGGATGTCGGCGGTTTACAAATGACTCTCTTTGATGTTCTCGTTATTGAAAAACAACGATAAAAGCGATTCGGGTATATGGAAAAGAAACATTAATTAAAAATATCGTTTAAACGACATCGAGTAATTATTTCATTAAAATTTGTGTATTTTTTAAATTTCAGGCAAAGCCAATATTTAATATGCGAAACTAAAAATTACGAAATGGGGACAAAAGATTTAATCATGTAACCTACTAAAAGCAAATTTTAATTAAAAAAAATACAATGAACATTTTAACTAGTTCTTGCTTATCGTGATTTTTGGCTCCATGTTTCAATGTATGTATAATATGATGAAGTAATAAAACATTTTAAATTACTTGGACCCGTTGAAAAAGAAGACGATTATTTTTTAAATACCTGTAGCCTGTAGCTTGTCTGATCAAATTCAAAATTCAAATTCAAAATAATCTTTATTCAAATAGTCCTTAAAAAGGCACTTTTGGCGCGTCAATAATTTACATAGTAGTTATTTCATGGTGATAACTATATTCGTAAACTTCAAACTAAAGCTCCAAACGCGCCCCGGTCTAAGAAGAAGCCCACAACAAACTTAGCCGGGGATCCATTTTTATTCCTGAGAAAAAAAATCTTTGTGTAGTTTATTAACCAGGCATAGTTAACAAAGGCTAGTTAAAACCCCGCGGGAACGTTTCTCTCACTGTTTTCCTGAATAAAAAGTATTCTATGTGCATATGCAGAATGCAAGCTTAAGTGCTTTATTTCATCAACAGTGCAAGAATTATTCTTGAAATGTATTATGATGAGTTGGCGCTGCTTCAAAGAGGCCAACGTCCAGCAATGGATTAATGTTGGTTGGTGTTCCTTAGGTATAAAGATGTGCTTAAAAGGCAAAGGTTAAAAGGCACATGGCGAGATGTAATATCAATTCCATTCTTTGGGAAAGTCTCGCTGAAGACCGTGTGGAGTGGAGGCACTTGGCTCAGCAGGCTATCACGGATTTCGAAGATAAAAGGAGGGTGGATCTGGATTTGTACAGAGATCAACTGAAAAGTAGACCACCATCCAATATAAACTATAAATTACGTTGATGGTGCCCTGTCATGTCCTCACTGCGCGCGTTTATTCCGTGCAAAAATATGGTACATCAGCCACATCAGGGCACACAAACGACGCCCTTATTAAACAATATTAACAGAGACCCAGTCGCTGTTGCCGAAACGGCAGTGATATATATATATATATCTCTCGCTCGAGACGTCGGACTGTTCGGACCTCTAAGTTATTATCGCAATAAAAGTGTAAACCCGCAAGTTGGGGTTTTAATTACTATGAGCGAAAGTAAACCAAATCGTGACGCCAGCAATGCTGATGTCACTCTTACAAAAAACAACTCGGACGTCCTTGACTCGACATATATATATATATAATGTTGGCCGATGATGATGATGATGACGATGATGATGATGATGAACGTAACAGGTGGATCAGAGATGGGAAATTAATATTTCTATCTTTTATCTAGTCGTTGTAGTCACAAAATTCTTCGCTCACCAGCTCATTCTGTAGAAAGTATCTGTTTGTAATATATTTATAGTATAAATACAATTTCGAAACAAGGGTGAAACTTTTTGTGGCATAATGTAATCACTTGCAGGATTCTGGGCAAATGGAAGCGGTAGGAATTTGTTTAAGGCCCCTCGAGGCCGTGCATTACCGACGGGCTCTTCCACAATATCATTAAAGCGAAATTATGGTGATTAGAGCCGAAGTAATTATTTCGGAAGACCATTTTGTGGTTATTTTATTCAATTAGTATAACAATTCTAAAACGCCCGTCTCATAAGGCGTTAAGTTATACCAATTACCGCTAATTTAAAATAAAGAGTTTTATAACTATGATCGCTTTTTTTCGTATGTATGTGTCATCGTTTCTGGTTAATTGTATTGTGTATTGTTTTAATCTCTTTAACTTTTCAATTACTTATTGCCTCATTTGTCAAGATCGGTTTTAAACCATCGAAGATGAGTGGGCGATATATAAAATACAAATAACAAAAACTCTGTATTTTATACATCTATTTAATTAAGTTGGGATAGCCCAGTGGTCAGGACGTCCGCCTCCTAATCAGAGGTCGGAGGTTCGATCCCGGGCACGCACCTCTAACTTTTCGGAGTTATGTGCGTTTTTAAGCAATTAAAATATCACTTGCTACAACGGTGAAGGAAAACATCATGAGAAAACCTGCATGTCTGAGAGTTGTCCATATTGTTCTCAAAGGCGTGTGAAGTCTGCCAATCCGCACATGGCCAGCGTGGTGGACTACGGCCAAACCCTTCACATACTGAGAGGAGACTCGTGCTCTGTAGTGAGCCGGTAATAGGTTGATCATGATGGTGAATTTTTAAGTAATGTAGGAAACCTGTATTTTATTTATAATTATTTTTTATCCGTTCTGCAATCCTCTATTTCCAAACATCCAACATTGTGCCAAACATCGCAAAAGAGGCGCACTGGTTAAGTTAACAAACAAAGAAATAAACAAACCAATAGACGCACTTTCGCTTTCCAATACTAGTTTAAACTATTTGCAAGACGAACCACCCTCATCTGTTTCAGTAAATGGTTAACTATTTTAGATATTTGACGAAGCTTTACTGCTAAGGGATATGTTTGCCTAATCAGAGTTACAGGTTAACGCGCCAGTAATCAGGGCTGGGTGGTGTTTCTTGACGCATTATTCAAAGCGGATACGGGTATGATACGTGAGTGTGACATTTTAGAATTCAATAGAAAATTTGGATTCAAATAGCTTAGGTCGGGGTTATTATAATAATTTTCTTCATTAAGGTATATACCCAAAAGTACAATGGTACAGATGTAAAATAATAATAATAATTTGGTCTCCCCTGCCGGGGCGTAATCCTCCGCCCGGTGCAAATATGTATTTATGTAATGTGTATGTAGGTTTATTTATTTTTATCTATTTCAGTTTATTATATCTCTTTTGGTTTCTATATGTATTTATTTTGCACACGGGCGTGAGAGGTATTTTCGGTTTGGATCTCGATGTTTTGAGATCCAAACTTGGACATGAAACATTGGACTTCTCAAGTCCTGGCCTATCACCTGAAGGATGCTGTTGCCAGAACTACACAATCTTTTCTAGGAGGAAGATATACGGCGAACATGCCCGACGTGCTGCAGTATCTCGACAATTTCATAAGGATGCGGTATGCATTATTATATTGCCAAGCGATTTAGCGTTCCAGCACGATGTTGTGTAGAAACCAATTAGGAGTATGAGTTTACCATACCCCTAAGAGGTTAGCCCGCTACCATCTTAGACTGCATCATCACTTGCCATCAGGTGAGATGCAGTCAAGGGCTAACTTGTGGTGAATAAAAAAAAAAATTGCACCCTTATGATGCTGAAGGACACCCTCTCATAGCGGCTTCTAGTATCTGGCTTTTAGATTTATCACATTTGAGATTAAATAAAATGTTATTTAAGAGGTAAGTGATATTTTTATTGAACGTCACTGAACGTGAACTGAATGGTTTATACAATCAAATTTGAATAAGATTATGATGTATAAAATAAGAGTCACCCTTTTTATTTTTATTTTTATTTTTATTTTTTATTTGAATGAATGTACAATATTCAGATGTTACAATATAGTTGTAAAAATTTAATAGGCCCGTTTGGACACATGTCAGAAATGACATAAAAAATCTACAGCATAACCTTGTTATGGACACACACAATATTATTTATTTCTAAATAGTTATAACATCACGATTACATATCTTTTTTGAGATAAAAATACATAATTATTGTAATAATTACTAAAGAAGGCAATTTTACTATTTATTTTGCCTAATAAACCATTTTATTTAAACATAACCATTTTTGGCCCATAATACTGGACATGGTTACAAGGTTACGTCGGTGGACTCTTTTTCTTTTTAATTACTAGGGATGTTACCAAAAAAATCGATATTAATCAGACAAAACGTATAATTGATTCAATGATTACTTGTAAAGGAATGTTGAACTCTAAATTAATAACCACATTGTGATTGTAATAAAACATATTATTCTTTTAATGTAGTATAATTTTGTAAGTTTGTAAGCAAACAAAAGGTGGATTTAGTGGCATGGCTACTAAGACAAGTCATTGAAGCTGACATGAAAATATTGAAATCAGCTTTCAACATTTTCATGTCATTGATGAAACTGGTAAAAGAAAATAAATTAAAATGTATTTAGTTTCGCAGGTTTATTTTCTTTTACCAGATAATTAAATTGATGAATTTGCAGTTCAGCATGGACTCAAAGTTATAAGAACGCCGCCGTACCATTGTCAGTACAGTGCAATTGAGTTGATTTGGGCTCAAGTCAAAGGATGCCACGCCACAATACAAAGCCGCCGTTCTCCACAAAAAAAAAAAAGTAATTGTTGAAAGAAGCTTGTGCCACAATTACACTAGAAGACTGGATAAAAGTGGTAGAAAGAACTCGAAAAATAATAAAAGAAGATTACGACAGAAACGTCTATATTGATTACATCCTTGAAAATGAAATGATTATATTTACATGTGACGATTTTGGCTCATAATCCGAAGAAAATCAATAAAGAGTTATTCATTGCAACTAAAAATATTAAACTAAAAACAAATTCTACCATTTCAAAATATCTGCAGTATTAAATTTAAAGTTAAATTTTCTAAACAAAATTTTAATCCACTGTTCTTAACAATAAGTATATAATCAAATGAGAAATATTCAAACTTGAATCGATTTATCGTAAGTATCGAGTACTGAGTCGTATGGTTACATAACTAGTTCCGTCACTATGACATATGTCCAAACGGGCCTATTACATTTTTACGACTATAGTAAGAGATATCAATCTGTTAAGAGGTTGTATTACTAAATTAATAGTGGGCAGTTTTTTCTTTAATTTAAATTATTGAATGTCCAATCAAATTAAAACCAATATAATAAATTATATGTCAGCAAAAATAATTAATTATACATTAGACATTGTTTAACATCAAAATATCTACAAGCATTAAACATATTTGAATTTAAATTTTCAACGTCCGTTTTGTTTAATAAAGTTTTGTTTACCTTGTATGTTTTGATAGTAGCGATATTATTTGATTAATAGGCAGGTAGGTTTTTGTTTATCGGCTATTTGGTAAAACAACGGATATTGTTTGGAAAGTCGGAGGAGAATGGAGACCGATTGGTATTCGTTTAAAATATTCGCTTCTCAGCATCGTAGTATTAAATAATAATAAGAAGGGAACAATTACCTTGGAGAGCTCTCCAGGACGACTTTGATATCTAATTATTTCACTTTTATTACTTTCTTTATTCCAATACCCAAAAGAAATTAGTTCTTAGGAGTCTTGAATTATTGCAAATTACTTTTATTAAATTCACTTTTATCCAATTAATTATTGAGCTGTTTAAATTGTTCAAGAATTTTATTACAGCGCATTTGCCTACACTTCTTTTTTTATTTTTTAAATGGTGATATATGTCTCGGAACTCAGATTTAAATCAGCAACCAGCATCTCTTCTAGGAATGGTGTTCTAGGTACCATCTATGTTAGAGCACTAATAAATTCACTTTATTAGTGTAATATACAATGCGATTCCAAATACATTTGGTAAACTTTTTTAGTTTACAATATATTTGGAATCAGTTAAATAGCCTGCTATAAAAAAGACATTCAGATGTGCAGGAGGGAAAATCTGAGTCGATAAGAGCAGAGTAGCGAGGCTTTTATTGGACCTAAATTATAGAATATCTTCTATGATGGTAAATTAAAGTTAGACCTTGGAATATATATAATATGAATTTGGTGGGGCTTAGTGATGATTTGAAGTGAACTTATGACGAAAACAAACCGTGCCCTAAAACATAGATAGATAGATAGTAAACATTGAAATTGAGAAAAAATTAAGAAATTGGCGAAACATTTAAGTGGTTTAAATGTTCTTATCTATATATATGAAAGCGAAAGGTCACTTACATACTTACATACTTACATACATACTGATTAAACACGAGATCTCAAAAACTATTGTACGTATAAAGCTATAATTTAGCAAGTAGGTAGTTGATAGTTAAGAGATGTCCGCTAAGAAAGGATATTTGGAAATTCCACGCCTAACAGGGTAAAAGGGGGGTTGGAGGTTTGTACGAATTTTCTTTGTTTTTAGAGTTACAGACACAAAAATTTGCATTAAGGGTTGCCTGTTAAGGGTGGTAAAATAGGGGATGATAGTTTTAGTTTATTTTTTTTAATTATGAAGTCTACAAACTTGAAATTTTGAAAATAGGTTTCTTTGAGGGCGTAAGTATAAGGTTAGAATTTGTTTTCATCCAAATCTACCCCAAAGGGGGTAAAATAGAGGTTTGAAGTTTGTATGAAAGTCCTATGTTTTTTAATTTAGAGATACTATAATCGGCAATTTGACATTTGCCTGTAGCTTACTTTCTGAAGCAGGGCATTGGGCGCACGGTATACCTCAATCTCACGGGAAATCAGCAATTCTACGCAGACGAAGTCGCGGGCAACAGCTAGTATAATAATAAATTTGATCTGATCGACTACTTTTAAGTTATCGAGTGTAGTTAACACCATCATTTCACGAATAGAAATAATGAAAAATGTGTAATAGGTTTATATGAAAAAAGTTATTTTTGGTTTGATTTAATTTGATTTACTTAACTGTTCAACTTACGTTCTAAGGTAACTATGCGTCACTAGAGGGCGAGTATTTTTCTAGTATATTTTAAAGTCATAAGTTTTTTAATTTTTTTAACGACCAAATTACATTACAGGAACGCTGAATGCTTTGCAAAGTACTCTTTTTCTTAAGGCGACCTACTTTTCTATTATATTTATGGGGAGCTATTATGCAGGTATTAAAACAACGCATTTCCTAAACAATGAACTAAAAGGTTAGCGGGCACGTACCCCGTTGTATAATATACCAGCTTAATAAAATGATTTCAAGCTTCTAAAAGCTTAGTAAATGAATTTTTATGACCCTGTCGGGGAAAATTGCTGAGGCAATGCACATTTCACCATTACTTTTGCAAACATATTCACTATTTTCTTTTTTCATTCAACTACACGCAAGTCCTTGACTGCAATTACATCTGATGGTGAGTGACGCTGCAATCTAACCTTACTTATTTATCTGGGCTAACCTGTTAGGAGTCTGACAGTTACATTAAAGTGTTCAGTTTTGACCGTAATGTGTTTTTGTGGTTGCCATAAACATGCGTTTCAAGATCATCTTGAGACGTAGATAAAGGTTATCTATTGTTCGGTATAAATAGATAACACTTATTCTATGATATATGTAATTATCGCTATGTAAACTCCAACAGTTTATTGAAAAGGGCCAGACTACAGCATGACATTTAAGTCAAGGTCAAACTTGTAGGAAAGTAAAAAAAACATCATTAAACGTGAAAACAAAAAAAACACAATACTCATAACCACTCAACAGTGAATTGTAAGCGAATACAATTGGAAGGGTAAGAAAAGACAGACATTTAATTTGGTATACCCGATAGATTCAAAGGGGTACGCGCCTTGGGAGCACTAGGTTTGGTAATTGAGGAAATGAACCCCACGATACAGGCATGTGTATGGAGCATCTGCTTATCATACTTGTGGGTATTTATATTATTATCGTGCGGCCGTCGATAGATATAATATTTCATAAGGTTCTATAAATAATTACTTTTTATGATATTTCGAATTTCAATACTGCGCCAGGGAGGTCGTTTTGCAATTTGCGTATGCATAATTTACTCTAATATTTAATCAATTTAATAATATCTAAAATGTCTTCAATATTCAGGGAGAAATAAGAAACTAATATTTGGTGAATATTGCTGTAGGATCGAGAGATTTTCTAAAGGCAATTTTTTTTTTCTTTTTGTTTACTGGTATTACGTGGCAGATATGGTATCGTCCATTTTGAATTTTAAATCGACGCAGGAATCGTTTGATGGCCCTGGTTATAAAGTATCCTATATTTTAAAGATGTTGGCTATCTCAGTGCGAGATAAGATTTTCTGTAAAGCCGTTTATATGTTCGTGCTTTTCCGGTATAGTTTCCAGATTGCAAGTAATCGTCAAACATGCTAAGTTTCGTCAAGATCGACGTCATATTTTATAATATTATTATACATGCTATTGGACCCTTTTTGTGTGAAAGAAAGACGAAGTAATCACACTTTCGGGTTCATAAAATTAAAAAGTATGACCTAGACGTAGCTGACGAGGATTTGTGTCCGTGATCTCTTGGTGATTAAATAAACATTAAACTACTAATCCAACGCTGATTTTAAATCACTAGGGCGGCTTTGAAATCAGTGTTGCATAGAAATCAAACCAAAAAGCCAAACCTCAGCCAATTTGTAAAAGGATATTGAATTATCCGGGTGACTTAACATTTCATTGTACCTGTGTATTATAAGTCCGGTCACGTAATAAACGAATTTTAAATTAATATAACTGACTTCCCTTTTCCTTGGTCGCATTCTTCATTACTGAAGGTCGTGTCTGCACTGAATTTCATTCGCTGCGATTTTAACTATTTCTCTCAGTACATTTCGTTATGGCTTTACTGATGGCTGTAGTAAGAGTACGTTGTAACTGGGGGGGGGGGGGAGGAATAACATAAGTCTATCTTAAAAATCGACCTCACTCGCACGCGGTAGCCCCTGCTAGACAACAGCCGAGGCTCTGGGTGTAAAAGGCGGCAGCGGCTTTGAATGGCTAAATGGTTTCCTAAAAGGGCTGGTGTAGAAGGTAATGGGAAACAACCGCACTTTGCCCATGAAATCCGCATGAAAAGTAGCAAAAGTTTCCCTGTACTATAAAGTTCGCATTTTAGCTTCATTGCGTTGAACCATGTTTTAGGATGTGTGAAAATTCTGTCTGTCTCCAGGATGCAAAATATTGTAGTGGAAATATTGTTAAGATATGGTCTGATGTTAAGGCATACATACTCGTATATCTAATGAAAGCCCGCATAAACTGGACTCGAAAGCTTTCCCGAGATAAAAGTATACCATTCTTTGTCCTTTTTCTGCATCTTTGAAAGCTATTTCTGTACCAAATTTCGATAAGTTTGATGCAGTGTTTATTTAACAAATAAATATTTGTTGGAAGCGTATATGGATTCAGTTTAGGGATGGGGATATAGTAGGTATTTACAAAACTCGAAAGTAGTCGATGGTTTACCAAATAATACCAATTTATAAACACAGCTTTTTTAATAGTTTCCTAGTACAAACTTTGAATTAGAACGCATTTCATTTATACAGATCAGGCATGCAACATGTATGATTAATCTTATTATTTGAATTATCGAACGCGCGCGCTCCATTTACGTGATGGCTACTATACTTGTAAATTAATTTTAAGCCCTATCAATTTGCTCTTCTAGCTCAGTAATTGTTTATTTAACAGCGATATCTCAAAGTCAAATATTTCTATTGTGGGGGGGAAGGGGGTGTATCGGTTAGTTATTTAGGGCTCACTTCACATTTTGTCGACGTTTCTACATAACTACCAAATTGTACCTTCTACCAAACATGATCTATTGTATATATTTTTACTTTTTTTTTTTTTTTATACACTAAAAATTAGCCCTTGACGGCTATCTCACCTGATGGTAGGTGATGATGCAGTCTAGGATGGTAGCGGGCTAACCTGTTAGGGGTATGGTAAACACACTCCTAATTGGTTTCTACGCGACATCGTGCCGGAACGCTAAATCGCTTTGCGACACGTCTTTGTCGATAGGGTGGTAACTAGCCACGACCGGAGCCTTCCACCAGACAAAAATTGTACCTTCTACCAAACATGATCTATTGTATTTATTTTTAATTTATTATAATATGAACGTTTATTCGTTAATCAGTAGCATAATTATGGAGTGGTGTCTTTACAACGGCTCTCTGTGATAATAGCAGTAAAATGTTTAAAAAAATACGTGATAGTTTAACGTCACGTACTAAATATTAAAGTGGGATTACTAAGTCGAAGATTTTATATATTATCAGGTCTCCGCGGCTTCAAACGTGCTAATTTTATTTCGCATAGTATGAGCCGTACGTATTTGAATTCTTGCATAATCTTCTAAACTATATGTCCAAATAATATGATGCTAAGAGCAAATTTTACCTACACAATATTGTCTAGATAATCAATCTTTTTGTAAGAATTAATATTTTAATCCTTTCTACCTTATGACAGCATTATCATTCGTATATAGCATATCATTTACATAATCCTTTACACTATAATAGAACTTTTCTAAAAGCTTATTTTTATTTATATAAAAATGAATTGACGTTTTTGTTAGGCTCATATAAAGTCTAGGCAAATTTTTCGGCTGTCTCTCGAGCCACAAACTATGGTATTTGGTTTTAATAAAAACAATTATGTAATACACAGAAATGCGAATGTTGAGATGGATATGGTGTGACAAGAATGGATGAGATAAGAAATGAATATTTAAGGGGAAGTCTTAAAGTAGTAAAAAAAGAGTAATATGGTAGCATGTTATGGTCATATAATGCCGAGGGACGAAAGTAATTTCACCAAAAGAATGTTCTAACATCATCATCATCATGAAAAACCCATTACCGGCTCACTACAGAGCACGGGTCTCCTCTCAATATGAGAAACGTTTGGCCATAGTCCACCACGCTGGCCATGTGCGGATTGACAAACTTCACACGCCTTCGAGAACATTATGAAGAACTCTCAGGCGTGCAGGTTTCCTCACGATGTTTTCCTTCACCGTTGAAGCAAGTGATATTTTAATTGTTTAAAAACGCACATAACTCTGAAAAGTTAGAGATGCGTGCCCGGATTCGAATCGCCGACCTCTGATTAAGAGGCTGACGCCCTAACCACTAGGCTATCACAGCTTTTTATTTACAGCTTGAATGCTCTATATGAACGTGGAACGGCAAAGGAGAAGAGGAAGACCAAAGAAGAGATGGTATTGTATAAAAGAAGATATGCGTGTAAAAGGTGTGGGCAGTGAGGTGACGGCTGATAGAAGGGAGTGGAAGAAGAAGCCGTGCTGTGCCGACCCCACATAATGTGGGATAAGGGCAAGAAAAAGAACATGTAATACACATGAAATAATAAACACCCATGAGCCCGTATTTCAAACGCTTTCCTATAATAAGCTTCCAGTTGATCACGATCCAATTCCAACGATAAGGAGCCCCGGGGTCGCCTGGGACAAAGTCCGGATCGAGATAAAGCTTGTTAACATCGGAATAAGCAATCTATAGGTTTTAGGTGGGCGATTTTCTGTGCTCGATGTACTTACCTAGTATTGTTTAATCTTTAACCTGTAGGTCCAAGAATTTCTTATAATAACTTACCTATACAATAAAGATCCTTGGGTGTTTATTTGGAATTTAAACTGTTGGGCGTCAAACTCATATCCTAAATAATACACAGCGTGGTCTCGCATGAATTTTCGTGAGGGGTTTTTCGACTAGTTTCGTAGCCATTCGGGGTCCTGCGCAAAATCTTACAAGACTGCTTTATTGATTGGCAGAACGTCTTTTTCGGTAGGATGGTGAGTAGAAACGGATAAGGAAGATTCTCCTAGGTTCAGCCACAATGATTCTCTGGTGTTTAGATACACAAATAACAAATGTTCACATTTTTTTTTTATACACCACAAGTTAGCCCTTGACGGCATCTCACCTGATGGTAAGTGATGATGCGGTCTAAAATGGTAGCGGGCTAACCTGTTAACCCTTTTCTTGTTAGTGTATCTATAGAGATACATCAGAATTTAAAAAAATCTACTGCTATTATTTTTTAGCGAAAACTTCATATTTTTTTAAGAATGTTTAGACCATTTCTTAGTTTCTGAACGCAACTTTATTATTCTGTGTTGGTCGCACTGATTAGCTGTCAAACTTCACTTTAGTTAAAGTTCCGACATGTGGCCAAACAAGAAGGTAAGTAAATTTATGAAAATATTCTTGTTTTAACATATTTAATGAATATGTGCATAAAATAATTAATTATAAATATATTTAGCACTATAATAATTACTTTGGACATTATTTAATTGCCTGGTTGATGCTGCATTTGACTTTTTTAATGAATGTATCTCCTGGTGCACATTGCCAAGGAACTAACATTTTTGTATATATTTGATGTGTATCTCATGGTACACACTGCCAGCTTTACTAATAACTTTTACAAAATCGTCTTGTATCTGTATGTGCACACTGCCAAGCTGGTTAACTCATATGCCTATCCATGTTTAGCTTATTTTATATTGGTTGTAGGTCAATATGCTTTCAAGAGCTAGCAGAATACTCACATTGGTGCCAAAACATAGTCAATCATCAAATGATGAAGATAGCTCGGATTCTAGTAGTGAAGTTGAGAATTTAAATTTTCAAAAACATGATGGTACTGAATCTTCATCTGGTCCTTCGCTTCCTTCTTCTCTTGAAAATCTTCACATACTTTCTGACGACGAAAACAACCTTACCGTGACCGAAATTACTACTTCCTGCCCTTCAGTATCAATGAAACCAGCTTCTGAAAATCTTTCCTTGGATTCTTCAGCTCAAGATTCTCTTCACTCTGTTATACCTCCTTCACCAACCACCACTGTTAATGTTTTTAGAAACAAAAGGCCTAGATTTAACCGAATAGTGCCTGAAACACCAGAGTCGTCACCAACAATAGTAGCAGCCTCACCATCGCCATCAAATATAAATACACGTTCAAGACAGCCAAGGCTAGCTGTAAGGCGCCTTGCACCTATACAAAGAAAGCAACTGAAATTTCATTGGAATAATAAGAAATTTGAATATATTGCTGAAATACACGATAAACAGTTACCTTCAGATACCACTAAAACACCACTAGAATATTTTCATTATTTCTTTGACGATGACATCCTTAATATGATTACAGAGCAAAGTAATTTATACTCAACTCAAACAATCGGTCGCTCTCATTTTTCAAAACAAGATATCAAAGATTTTATTGCAATAAATTTGATAATGGGAATCGTGAGTATGCCGGCCTATACTGACTATTGGTGTCAGGAATTTAGATTTTCACAAATAGCTGATGTAATGACACTCAAAAAATTTCAGCAGATACGACGGTACATCCACTTCAACAACAACTTGCTTGATGACGGTGATAGATATTTTAAAGTAAGGCCACTCATTGAAAAAGTACGTGCCAACTTTTTGAAAGTTCCTCATGAAACCAGATTTAGCATTGACGAAATGATGGTGCCATATAAAGGCAAAAAAGCCGGCAATCGAAAACAATACATAAAGAGCAAGCCTCGCAAATGGGGGTACAAAATATTTGTTAGAGCTGGCGTTTCGGGTTTAATTTATGATTTTCTCATATATGGAGGTGAAGATACTTTCAGATACCACCTATTTTCACCAGAAGAGATGAGTTTGGGCTTTGGGGCAAAAGTCGTCTTATCACTATGTAAAACTATTCCTGATCCAGCATGTTCAGTTGTATACTTCGATAATTTTTTCACTAGCCTAGAGCTTATTCATATGCTTCGATATAATATGGGTATATTCTCCTTAGGCACAATAAGGTCAAATAGATTACGTGGTGCAGAACAAAAGCTTATATCTGATAAAGCCCTCAAAAAAAAAGGTCGCGGATCTTATTCACGAGTAGTATGCAATAAAAACAAAGTGTGTATTGTCAAATGGTATGACAACAAAGCGGTTACTGTGGCAAGCAGTTATGTTTCCGAAACTCCAGTTGGAGTTATACAGCGGTACAATAAGAATTTAAAACAGAGAGCTGCTGTCCCCTGTCCTAATATTATCAAGCACTACAACGCGCATATGGGTGGAGTCGACCTTGCAGATATGTTGGTGGCTTTGTACAGAACGGAGATGAAAAGCCACCGATGGTACTTACCTATATTTTCACAAATATTAGATATGTGCGTGAACAATAGCTGGATTTTGTATCGCAGACATATTGGCATGAATGATATAAAGCGACTGAGCTTAAAGAAGTTTAGACATCATATTATACAAGGGCTATTACATTCTGGCAGACAGCAGCCATTGAAAATGTACGATTCTGTACCACCAGCACCAAAAAAAATTATAAAAACACCCTGTAGCGTAAGGCCAACTGCAGACGTGAAATATGATGGGTACAATCATTTCCCTACATTTGGGTCCAAAGGACGATGCAAACTATGCATCAAGGGCCAGACTACCGTTATGTGCATTAAATGTGGTATGAGGCTGTGTTTGTTACCGGATAGGAACTGTTTTTACAATTTTCATAATGTGAATTTTTAAAATTAATCTTATTTTGTATATATTTTTTTTTCATTGAAGATCTTTTTTTGTCATTCAATAAATGATACAAACTACTGATTATTAACGTGTTTTTTTATATTTATTTTTACTTAAATTATTATATAATGAAGTCATAGATAATTTGGCAATGTATCTGTAGAGATACATTGTTAGCGTAATATATTTATCAATGCTCTTGGCAATGTATCCCACAAGATACATGTGATTTTTCCAAACTACCTTCATGAATATTTTTTTAAGTTTTTTTTTAGACACCTTGGGTCATTAGGATTAAGTGCTATGAATATTATTTTGATATTCAAAAAAATAAAAGTCTGCCAAGTTAAGGGTTAAGAATATAGTTAACCCATACTCCTAATTGGTTTCTACACAACATCATGCCGGAACGCTAAATCGCTTGGCGACACGTCTTTGTCGGTAGGGTGGTAACTAGCCACGGCCGAAGCCTCCCACCAGACTAGACTTGAGCCGGGAATCGAACCCAGGACCTCCAACTTTATAATGCGACAGCGCGCGCGCTGTGCCACGGAGATTTTCAAAACATCAGGTGTAAAACAAATGGCATCTAATCCCGGCTAGAAAAAATTCAAAAATGGTATATTCCCAAACGTCCTACCACAGTGCTAGGACGATTGCCCATTAATGGTTATTAAAGTTGGTATATGCAGGCTATTATTATCGGTTTATTATAGTTGATATGTATCACGATTCCTTTCTGGGTGGATGGTCAAACAGACATAAATCCCGAAGGGAATAGACAGTCCAATACACTCGCAGAGATATACTTCCATATCACCGATGTAAACTCATTCTTATCCGTATAGAGAGTATACTGTTATATCCTTCATAATGGTCTTGCATGACGAACCTAATTTCGCTGAGATAATATTACGAAAATGCATTTATTTTTAAATAAAGCTTAGATACTAATATTTCATTTAAATTTGAAGAGTTTTGTATGCTGAGAGAATTTTTACAGTGTAATTTCTTGATAATACTATAATTAAATTATTATTCTGCTTTAAATAATAAATGTTTCTTAATGTATACCAAAAAAGCGGTGATAGGTCTAAATAGACTGATTAACAAATAAATGATTAAGTAGTGATTTAAAGAGTTCAAATGTGGGTAATTATTGAATTCTTGATTTTCTTGGCGCCGCTGAATGAAGTTAATAACTCCTTCGCGCCGACATATATATTCTTATAAATTTATAAATGTTGACTATTTTACTATGTGGTATCAACGATATCGGCTTTACATCAGTCATTAAGAAATAAATTTAAAGTGTTTCAAATAATGAGGGTCTATTATAATTAATACATATTAGAAAATTCTATGTAATTTTCTTTTAAACATCTGCTTACAGTGCTGATTGCAAAAGACATTGCTAGAGTTATCACTTCATAAGTACAAAGTTCATATAAAACATAAGGTTATACAAAAGACCTATTAAAGCAAAAAAAGATTACTTAAACGATATAAAAGTTTCTGTGTGAATTCAACAATTCGTACCAACTAATTAAAATGTGAGATAGTGATAACAAAAAGTATACCCGGCTAAGGTACTTGTATGCTTCTTCTTTAGTTTAAAGTTTACAAATGTAGTTATCATCATATTCTCGCAAAAATGTAATAAAATGCATGGATGCATCAAAAGCGTATAAAGGCCAATTTAAATAAAGATTGCTTTGAATATGAATTTGAAATAGTACAATATTATATTGCCTTCTATATATAGCCATTGAAAATTTTAAAATATCTTTCTCAACTGAATCGTGAAATCAAACTAGCCTTACCCCATCCACAATATTTTATACTGAGAAGCCTTTCAAATAAGAATCCAATTCAATTTCAACGTTCATCCTTGGAATTAAAGTGTAATATCGCATGCGAGCTCACTTCTATTCCGAACCCTTTTGTTAGAAAGCGCTTGTACAATTTTCATGGGTTTTATGTAATATTTTTACAATAAGCACCCACTTTTTATTTACTTCTTTTACTGCCCAGTTCTATTGCCGGAAGAAAATAATAAATTTGCGAAAGAACTTCCTAAATTTCTCTTATTTACTTTCCTTTTATGTGTTTATTTACATACTTTTAGATAGTTGTGTAACTAACAATGTACGCCCATCATTTTTATTGATTGATATTATTTACTGAACAAAATATCAAAGCCTTTGTGATATGTACTTACATATGACTTCAGGTTCATATATAACTAATCGTGTTTTTATTACCCATTAAATCGTTATCCAATTTTAGAGGTAGGTATATATGAAGAACATGTAGAACAGAACTATGGTAAGGAGAACCGTCCGACCCCCCGTTATCCCAAACGTCGCCTAAGCCGAGGTTCGGCCTCACAGGAGGCCCTTAGGCAGACGTTACCTTAGTTTCTTCGAGCCCTATGGCTCAAAATTTCTTCTGGCAGAGCTTCTTTTCGAAGCTCGCCAAACATCCCGGTTAGCTGTCGCAATCAATAGGGTTAGCACAGCTAATAGTCATTCCAAAAAAAAAATAAGGTAAGGTCAAGTACTCAAGAAATTGGAAATTAAAGTTAGGTAATTATGTTTTACAAAATATTAACAGACTTGTTGGGGAAGAAATAAATTTATGTGGGATTTCTTCCCAATCTCTCGGTGGCCGTCTTCAGGACAAATTGGTAGGCTCCGGGATCTTATGAGATCGCTCCTGTGCGTCAATTTCATGACATCCCAAGTGTGCATATGCTTCGCATTGAGACGCCTTTCCGGGGCATCCCAAATGTACGATAGCTAGGTAGAAACACTCTTAGAATCTTAAAGAAATATCCCGGCTTTAAAATATAGGATCAGGCAGGTTTGCTGAAATGATAATCAGCTAAAAGAAACAAGTGCGAGTTAGGCTCATGCGTTGCGAGTTCCGTGGTACGGGTGGAAAGGATATATCAGAAAGTGGCTTAAAATAATGTCACTTCTGCGGTCGTTTAAAATGTTTTTTTTTATCCACTACAAGTTAGCCCTTGACGGCAATCTCACCTGATGGTAAATGATGATGCTGTCTAAGGTGGAAGCGGGCTAACCTGTTAAGGGTATGGTAGGCTCATAATCCTAATTTGCGACCTCCGTGGCGCAGTGTGTGCGCTGTCGCATCATAAAGTTGGAAGTCCTGGGTTCGATTCCCGGCTCGAGTCTGGTCTGGTGGGACGCTTCGAACGTGGCTAGTTACCACCCTACCGACAAAGGCGTGTCGCCAAATGATTTAGCTTTCAGGCACGATGTCACGTAGAAACCAATTAGGAGTGGGTTTACCATACACCTAACAGGTTAGCTCGCTACCATCCTAGACCGCATCATCATTTACCACCAGGTGAGATAGCCGTCACAGGTTAACTTGTAGTGAATAAAAAAAAGTGTACAAGCGGAACTTAAAAAAACTTTAAGTTCCTTTTTGGGCTAAAGAACCCTAAAAGAGATAATCCAAAATGGTACAGCAATAAAAAAGCGCTAAATTCAAACGATACGCCTCAAGGCGTCGTTCAGCGTGCCAATTCCTTTCATGTTTCCACAAAAGGCGAAAGGCGAATGTTTGTAATTGAGGAAATAGACCTACTGAAGTT
Source organism: Lasiommata megera (assembly GCA_928268935.1). NCBI lineage: Eukaryota > Metazoa > Arthropoda > Insecta > Lepidoptera > Nymphalidae > Lasiommata > Lasiommata megera. The sequence goes on along the minus strand of OV743315.1, from coordinate 16,551,632 downwards.
ACTTGAATAGAAATTACTATTTTTCTATTCGTTTTCTTGTATAAAGGGAAACGTAGGCGGCAATGGCAAAGGAAGTAATACTTTCTTTGATAAACATCACTGTTTTTTATATAACGGTAGAATAGAACTTCTTTGTTTGAGAACGTTTAAATAATAAATCTAATTGAAGCCTCCCCATTTAACTTGACAATCCGTTCGGGTTCTTATAACCAGTGACTTTTTATGAAGATAGATCTTAAGTAAAGATTAATTCTGTTTGTAAGTCTGAATTTATTCATTTATCTTAGCTCCGTGCCATGCAATTTTTTTTTCTATTGATGATACAGTCTAAGATTAACCTGTAGGTCCAAGAATTTCTTATAATGACTTACCTATACGATAAAAATCTATAATATTCTATTGGGTGTTTATTGGGAATTTAAACTGTTGGGCAAACATCATATCCTAAATAATACACAGCGTGGCCTCGCCTGAATTTTCGTGAGGGGTTTTTCGACTAGTTTCGTAGCCATTCGGGGTCCTGCGCAAAATCTTACAAGACTGCTTTATCGTTTGGCAGCACGTCTTTTTCGGTAGGATGGTGAGTAGAAACGGATAAGGAGGATTCTCTGGTGTTCAGATACATAAATACCAAATGTTTACACCACAAGTTAGCCCTTGACGGCATCTCACCTGATGGTAGGTGATGATGCGGTCTAAAATAGTAGCGGGCTAACCTGTTAAGGGTATAGTAAACCCATACTCATAATTGGTTTCTACACGACATCGTGCCGGAACGCTAAATCGCTTGGCGACACGCCTTTGTCGGTAGGGTGGTAACTAGCCACGGCCTCCCACCAGACCAGGCTCGAGCCGTGAATCGAACCCAGGACCTCCAACTTTATAATGCTACAGCCACGCACTGCGCCACGGAGGACGTCAAATTTCACACAATTGCGAGACTAGCCCCTGATAGAAGCCGGTGGAAACAATTAATACGCACGAAGTTGCAAGGACACCAGGACCGCGATCTTCAGTGATGAAGGAACGACTGGAGAGAGAGATTTTACGTCGATGAGCTACAACTATACCTAAAGTAAGCTATATATAGCCAATTTCCTTAAGATTAGATTAATATGTTGGGAAATGGAGTGGAAACTGAAACGGGAACAGAACAGAGACATGGGATAATCTCCAATTGCAAATGTTGCTTATTCCACCGGAATTTTTAGAAACCCTTAATCTACTTGGAGGAAGTAGCGGACATCACTTAGCTTACAAATAAAAATACGTGATATTTGTAAACAGCATGTAATACGTCGCCCAAATGAATTATTGGGCGTTTTCTTAAACGTAACCGTATTGGTGAGCGACCCTTTAAGTCTACCTTTACAATTTATTTTTCACAAAATTTAACATGAATCACGCAAAAATAATTATTATCAAACATCATTTTTTCCATTTCTTACTCCTGGGGTTGTCTGGCAGAGATCACTACTAAGCGATAAGGCTGCCTTTTTTATTCTGCTTCTTCTTTTTTGTTTTTCTTATTATTTCCCTTTATGTAGTAGTGTACAAATAAAGAATAAACATAAAAAGTTTTTTTTACGTTATTTGTACCTAAATACATATTAAATCAAAATTTAGTTACGTAAAGTCTTGATATGGTGGAGGAAAAAAATTATAAGGTCAAGGACACAAATATAGTCCGGAATACTAATATTATATTTCGATGTAAGGAATGTAATTGTTCTGTCTGTCGGAACATTATTTGTATTTGTTCACAGGCGATGGGTAATAATACGCTTATGCAGCGATTCCCAGTCGAGAAACACGTAGGGCCGGAGCCCGTCCCTTAAAAGGTTCACAGGACGGGCTCCAGCGTAATGGGATCGCGATCGGGTAATCGGACGTTAGGTAGTTCCGATTGTAATAACCGTACTCATGACGTCATAATGAATTACCTAAGAGCCAGTTCTTCCTCTAACCACTTATGGAGCAGTGGTTAAGGAGCATTCCTCTGTAGACTCTTACTTTGAATAATATTATCTGCAATGAATCGCTAATAATAATAAATAAATAATCATAATCGCTAATAATAAATGAATGTTTGACGACCTCCGTGGCGCAGCGCGCGCGCTGTAGCATTATAAAGTTGGAGGTCCTGGGTTCGATTCCCGGCTCGAGTCTGGTCTGGTGGGAGGCTGCGGCCGCGGCTAGTTACCACCCTACCGACAAAGGCGTGTCGCCAAGCGATTTAGCGTTCCGGCACGATGTCGTGTAGAAACCAATTAGGAGTATGGCTTTACCATACCCCTAACAGTTTAGCCCGCTACCGTCTTAGACTGCATCATCACTTACCATCAGGGGAGATTGCCCGTGACGGCAATCTACAAGTTATTGTAGTGGATAAAAAAAAAAAAATATTTGCCAAATCGTGGGTACATAACAGGTCATACATAAATTAATAAATCCCTTACACAATCGACTGTCACCGACAGTGTGCAAATATTTAAACAAAATCAAAATTAAATTACAAAATTAAAATTACATTACAGAATTAAAATTAATAATAAATTAAAAATTGCTTAAAAAAAATCAAAATCAAATCGTGGTCAAGATAATAATTTAAATAAGCAAATTATACAATAATAATATGTTATGAATGGAATAAGACTAATTATGTTGTTGTTGAGGTATTCGTTTACTGTATAATAATTCTTTCTGTTAAGAAATTCAAAAATTGCTCTCTTAAATTTTGACAGTGGGAGTTTTTTTTATGCTAACACGGGTCAAATTGCTCAGTTTACAACACCGACGCAATGTTTAGCAATATTTCTCAGGCTAAACATGCGCGCTCAAGAACTCCACAATCTTGTACCTCCTTCACCTTTCTACCAAAGAACCGGAAGACACAGTGAAAAGTGGCATTTGACGACCTCCGTGGCGCAACGCGTGCGTTGTTGCATTTTAAAGTCTGAGGTCCTGGGTTCGATTCTCGGCTCGAGTCGGGTCCGGTGTCCGTCAAAGACGTGTCGCCAAGCGATTTAGCGTTCCGGCACGATGTCGTGTAGAAACCAATTAGGAGTATGAGTTTACCATACCCCTAACAGGTTAGCCCGCTACCATCTTAGACCGCATCATCACTTACCATCAGGTGAGATGCAGTCAAGGGCTAACTTGTGGTGAATAAAAAAAAATCTTTATGGGGTTGAAATCCAGCGATATCGAACGAAACGTTTTTCTTCCACGTTACTGATACGAACAGCTAAGGTGTGGAACGACCTCTCAGCTTTCGTGTTCCCTAATAAAATCTTGGTGCCTTCAACAGTAGATTGAATATTGGCTTTTTCTAAGCAAGCGCGCTTTACCTCATCATTACTTTCCAACATGATGTTATTATTATGTTTAATTTAATTGTGTTATCAGTGAATTTAATTAGTGTTATCGGATAATGTCCGTTCTAATTAAATTAATAAAAAAAATGATCGAAGTCAAGCGCAATCCCATTTATAACAAATAAAAAAAAAACAGGATTTTTCTGAAAATCTCGCAAACATTATTTCGCCGCGAGATTATAAACTTTAACACTCTCAAAAGTCCCATTTAAATTGTTAGTGCTCTTCCAATGATGAGCACGGATGTGCGGATCGTGATTAATAATATAATGATCGTGATTAATCACGCTTTTACAATATTTTGCACGCGATCATTCAATTAATCATATGAGCGTTATTAGAGGCTGTTAGCTCGCAATTAATGAGATTTCTGCACTACGTATATATATTTTTATATTTTCACTAATGAAGCAGCTATGGAGAAACGGATTGTCGTGATATTTTATTACCCAGCGAGTGACATGGACTATTTTTTATCCCGCAAAAATCTACAATTTCCATAGCATAAAGCTTATAGTGCCACTTTTGTATAAACTCTTCTCCGACGCTTTAGGTATATAAGTGGAATGAATGAAAAATGAATGAAGTCTTTTTTTATACACTACAAGTTAGCCCTTGGCGGCAATCTCACCTGGCGGTATGTGATGATTCTGTCTAGGATGGTAGCGGGCTAACCTGTTAGGAGTATGGGAATCTCTCCACTCTCCTTGGTTTTTAATTTGTTTCTACGCGACAATATCAAAATAAATAAATTTGTTCAGTTTTAATTTAGGTAACAGAATGACCTTCTGAATATTTATGCATGATGTGGCTACCTATAAGTGGAATTACATCTGTCACACGAACTTATATTTAATTTAGTTTATATGTTTTACATGTAATATTTTTGGGTGGTTGCGTTCTAGATACAGTCATAGACCGACTTTTATGTAAGGGAAAATGAATAATTCCACCGGTAGCAAACGCAAACAAAGCCTCTGACAAAAGCTAGTAATCTACAAAACCGTTCTACTCGACATAAAGTTCGATTTGCCGGAAATAACATCTTACTGCTAATAGCAAATTAAAGTCTCTAACAGTGAGGCCTTAGCAAATATCGATTTGCTCAGAACTTGCCTCAAATTGGCTTCACGCTGCAATTTCCCGCAAAGCTTTCAACTTGTCACTCCAGAACTAAATTGTAGGTGCTCGAACAAGTTTTAATTGTTATTTGATTTAAGTTTCTATTCTTTACTCAATTTCCTTTTATAAGAGTAAGCGTCTATACAAACAAAAACATTCGATTACGATAAATTCTTACCATTTATAAGGCGTGAAAGGGTAACAGATAAAGTTAGTTTTACCGCTTAACGGAAAACCAAATTCGGTAAGATAGTTTCCAACTTTGAAATGGATTGCCGGTAAATTAATGAGTTCAAACGGCCTTGTTTATAAAGCTTAGTCTACGCGAATGAAGTTGAAGGTATAAGCTAGTATCCAACTCTTAATATACTCTATATATATAAAAGCGAAAGGTCATTTACTTACTTACATACTTACATACTGATTAAACACGAGATCTCAAAAACTATTACACGTATAAAGCTATAATTTAGCAAGTAGGTAGTTGATAGTTAAGAGATATCAGCTAAGAAAGGATTTTTGGAAATTCCCCCCCTAAGGGAGTAAAATAGGGGTTGGAAGTTTGTATGAAATTTCTTTGTTTTTAGAGTTAGAGACACAAAAATTTGCATTAAGATTAATAATAATAAATAAAAAACATGTACATCATTTTTTTTAAATATTACCTGTTGAGGGTGGTAAAAACGGGGATGATAGTTTATGCTTATTTTTTCATTATGAAGTCTACAAGCTTGAAATTTTGAAAATAGGTTTCTTTTGGGGCGTAAGTATAAGGTTAGATTTTTTTTTCATCCATATCTACCCCGAAGGGGGTAAAATAGGGGTTTGAAGTTTGTATGAAAGTCCTATGTTTTTTAATTTAGAAACACGAAAATAGGCAATTTGACATTTGCTTGTAGCTTACTTTCTGAAGCAGGGCATTGGCTGCACGAGAAACCTAAATCTCACGGGAAATCATTAATTCTACGCAGACGAAGTCGCGGGCAAGAGCTAATATATATTAATAATTTTTAAAATCACTGATTTATTAAGAATGTTTGTTAACTCTGCGCACGCTGTAATATTAATAGTATGCTATACCCAGTAGGAGTTATTTGGAAGTTTATAATTGCAGAGTTTCCTAGTTTTGCTGACCGTGGCCGTGGATAATTACTGACAAAGACGCTACGGGGACGTAGAAATCGATTAGGAGTGTTGGTTTAATGAATCTGCCGTACCCCTAACAAGTAAGCTAACCTCCAGCCTATTATTAGTGAAATTGTGTAAAAATAAGGTAATTTTTTTGCTACTATTTAGCATTTATAACGAAATATAATATTTCAACAGACAAAAGAAATGTCAGACATTTTTTTGCGGTATTCGGTGTCGTGTAATCAACGCCATTCTGTAATTCACGGCCACGTCTTCCCGAGAGTAATATTTTGGAGGGAAAATATTATGGGCTAATAAATAAACCACATCTGGACGTGAAGTGTTAAGGAATTAATTGTAAGAAACAGTGTTATGGGGGGTTGTCTTTATATTGCACTATAAGTTAGCACTAGACGGCACACCTGGTGGTAAGTGGTAAGATGGTAGCAGGCTAACTGTGTTTGGTAAACCAATACTCCTGATTGCTTTCTACACGACATCGTGGAACGCTAAATCGTTTGGCCACATGTCTGACTAAACGTGCCACAGCCCACAACAAAGTTCGCGGGATAAGTATTCTTTTTGTTATCACCATCCTGTCTGTTTCGTCTTGTGGGAGGCTTCGGCTAGTTACCACCCTACCGACAAAGACGTGTCGCCAAGCGATTTAGCGTTCTGGCACGATGTCGTGTAGAAAACAATTAGGAGTATGGGTTTACCATACCCTAACAGGTTAGTCCGCTACCATCTTAGATCGCATCATGACTTACCATCAGATGAGATGCCGTTAAGGGCTAACTTGTGGTGTATAAAAAAAAATCTCACATGTAATTATTTAAGACTAATCTTATTAGAGCAATGTTTCATACTCAATCTTGTTTATCATTTAAATAATCCCTTACACTATGATAGGACTTTCTACAAGCTTACGTTTTTCATTGATTTTTTTTTTTTTATTTTTTATTTTTTTTTTCCGCTGGGAAATGCGTTTACGCATCCCCTCCGGAGGCGACGTAGGCAAGACTGCGCCGCTTCCGACGGGGTATGTGGGACTCCCCGGCGGCCAGACTGGCGACCAGAATACCCACTAAAACCCAGCGATATTCCTTCGCATCGCCTGGTGGCTGGGTCACGGGAACACTTGTGCACTCGACCGCAACCAAACTTTATTAACTTAAGTAATTGAGAGACATCCCGGATATGTCATTTGGTGATGTGTTATAAAAAAAATTATAGTGTTAACTTTAAATTAATTTGTTATTTTATTTAGTCTAGCTCTTAGCGTTAGCACAAGTTAACTTTTACTTCTTATGTTGAGATTGTTACAGTCGCATTTTTTAATTAAATTTTATTTTATACCTATGGCACATTAAATTATTTAAATTGTCATTATTTTGAACAATATGTAAGAACATGAGCATCTGGCAAACAAACACGCTATAAGACACGAGCGCGTAGAGAACCCCCTACCTCCTAGCGGTTCCTATGTTTGTGAACTATGCGGACGTCGCTGTCGCTCTCGTATTGGCCTCATAAGCCATGAGAACAAATGTCGCCGCCCATGAGACGCTGTTCAAAACATCTTTCCAAGATGAATAGGGCCAATGATGATGTAAGAACAAAAGCAAAAGTAGGTGGAAGGGCGGGAGGGGGTTCGTAGGGTTTTCCGGGGTAATATTTCATCCGCATCTCCAACACGTCGGCCGCAGCCCGCAGCTGCCAATACCCCTTTTCCAATAACATGATGATTTCATGTAGAAATAGGTTCTTTCGATCGACGTTAAGTGTGAGGAAAGATTATATTTTTAACGATGCTTTTACATTTCAACGTCTCCTTTCGTAATTTTTTATCTAGGTCGATTAAGTAATTTACAAAATTAGCTTAGATCATCTAGTTCATCTTTGAGCGAGAGGTAATAAGACAACTGATCGCGAAGTCCTTAGTGAGGTCCAGGCAACTGGGTCGACTGCGTAATGACGCGCCACGTAGAATAAGTCACGTGCTTCATCATGATCAACTCATTACCGGCTCACTACAGAGCACGGGTCTTCTCTTAATATGAGAATGGTTTGGCCATAGTCCACCAAGCTGGCCATGTGCGGATTTGCAGACTTACACGCCTTTGAGAACATTATGGAGAACTCTCAGGCGTGCAGGTTTCCTCACGATGTTATCCTTCACCGTTGACGCAAGTGATATTTTAATTTTAATAAATATAAAAGGTAAATAATTTATTTATTTATTTCACATGATACACCAATCGATTCACTGTATTAGCATTAAAAACATTACGATATAACGTATGTCTAAGCCGAGTACAGTTATCGTTGCAGGTATATACAGCATTACAGAAAAAAAAAATTATAAAAATAAAAATAAATAATAGGCACGTGCCTTTTATAACTAACTAACTAGCCACGTGCTTAATGCTTCAAGATTACTTGCTCAAGATTATTTTACGCAAAATATTCGAAAGGTCCTTAAGGTGGAAAATAAATTTGGTACGTACACCAGAAACACGGTTGTATTAAAAGGAAAACAACTATTCGCCTGGGGCGGACAAGCTGAAAATTGTAAAAGCTTTGTGCGAAAAATCAAATGTCGACGTAAAAAAGTTAAACTAAACCCTGGCGGCTTTGAAGGGACAAGGGATTTGCAATAGTAAAATCAGTGTTTAAAGTAGTGTTGCAGTCATGTTTCAAAAGTGCGTAAATAATAAAACTTTTGCAAACATTTTTATAGTATAATATTTGTCAGATAATTTATTTCGGCAAATGTGCTAAAAATACATTGTATATGTCGTAACATTGTCAAGAACATCAAGAATTCAATAATTACTCTCATTTGAACTCTTGATGTTTTTGTTAACACAATTTCGACGGTAGAAATCAATTTTGTACAAGCATGCTTTGCTATAAATACGGGCGGTCGATGCCTTTCGCATTCTCGCTTGAGACGTCGGACCGTTCGGACCTCTTAATTACTGTCGCAATAAAAGTGTAATCCGCAGGATGTTGTTTTAATTATTATGAGCGAAAGTAAGGAAAATTCGACGTCAGCCTTGCTGAAGTCACTCTTATTAAAAACAGCTCAGACGGCCTTGACTCGTCATATATATATACATTGTTTTATATATATACACACACACACACACACACACACATATATATGTATTATTATATACATACTGAGTTATTAACACGATTGAAAAGATACAGGTATACGTCCATTAGCGGTGCTTTTCAATCTTGTTAATGACTCAGTTTAATCTTGGTATCTCACCTGGTGGTAAGTGATGATGCTGTCTTGGATGGAAGCGGGCTAACCTGTTAGGAGTATGATAAACCCATGCTCCTAATTGGTTTTTATGCGACATCGTGCCGGAATCCTAAATCGCTTGGCGACACATCTTTGTCGGTAGGGTGGTAACTAGCCACGGCAGAAGCCTCCCACCAGACCAGACTCGAGCTGGGAATCGAACCCAGGACCTCCAACTTTGTGATGCGACAGCGCACGCACTGCCTCACGGAGGTCGTCAAATATAGGCTCGGAGGCAATTTTTCACGGTAGGGTAACTAGCAACGGCAGAAGCCTTTGACCAGACCAGAGAAAATTCAATATAACGCGAATTGCCCCTGCCGGGCTTGAAACCGGAAATTTCTATTCCCATCAGCGAACACTGGGAAGAGTTGGTTACATAAAAAAAAATGTACAAACAAACACAAAAACAAACTCCAGCGCCATCTTCCCTTTTTCTTCGTGGCTAGAAATCGGCGTCGTCAACGATAAACGTTAAAGCGAAAATCCTACAGATCGTCAATTTCTTATCTGTAATAGGTCAAGTTTAACAGCTGGTTGGCCCGATTGGGTTCGTAACGTTGCAGTGCTAGGGTCTAACTACCGATTAATCCGCCGATCGAGAAACCGAACTGGTGTCAGGTTTAATGGTGCAGTGACCTGAATCGATCGATCAGCTAGATACTTATGGTGTGTCTAGAATTAAGATTCAGTGCTACAGCCGAATGATAGATAGGCTAGTGGTTAGGGTGTCAGCCTCCTAATCAGAGGTCGGCGGTTCGAATCCGGGCACGCACCTCTAACTTTTCGGAGTTATGTGCGTATTAAAAAAATTAAAAATATCACTTGCTTCAACCGTGAAGGAAAACATCGTGAGGAAACCTGCACGCCTGAGAGTTCTCCATAACGTTCTCAAAGGCGTGTGAAGTCTGCCAATCCGCACATGGCCGGTGGACTATGGCCAAACCCTTCTCATATTGAGAGGAGACCCGTGCTCTGTAGTGAGCCAGTAATGGGTTGATCATGATGATGATGATGATCCCCGGCTAAGTTTGTTGTGGGCTTCTTCTTAGACCGGGGCGCGTTTGGAACCCTCATAGCTTTAGTTTTAAGTTTACGAATATAGTTATCACCATGAAATAACTACTATGTAAATTATTGACGCGTCAAAAGTGCCTTTTTAAGGACTATTTGAATAAAGATTATTTTGAATTTGAATTTGAATTTGATACAGCCGGATTTAGTGACATCTTCGTGTTGATCATTTATCTACCGCTTGGTGACCCGCTTGCTCGTATGGATTCTTGTTTTTAAATTGCCGTAGGAGGAGCTTGAAAGTATAGTAAATTACATAAACAGAAAATAAAATATACAAAAATTTTTATGCATGGCATCAGGGGTACTGTAATCAGCCGAACCCTCCCACCAGACCAGACTGGGAAATCTGGGAAATTTGCTGGGAATCGAAACCGGGATCTCCAACTTTATAATGCGACAGCGCGCGTGTCGTCAAAGAGGATCAAAGTGTCTCAGCGCCAAACTTCGCTAATATAATTACAGCGATTGAATCATTGGTGACATTTGAACCAATAAGCAGACACTTAATTATATATAAGTTTCCGTATGAAACTATGAATATTAATTACATAAACCAAATAATTAAAAGGAATTTTTCGAACAATGTGAACAAACGAAGATTTTGTGCCTCAATCGACTCTCGTGTTTTTCTTTTCCGGTATCTATGAGGTTAGTTTTTTAAACGATTTTATTAAATAGTTATAATTTCACTAATAAAATAATTAGGTAATAAGTTCTGAGGTTTATTTTAATTATTTTTTTCTGTCATTCATGTGTTTATCTTACTTGCTATATCAATAATATGTAACCCTAGTTATATTGTATAATTAAATAGTAGCTAATGCTTGTTTACTTGTATTGCACTACTAGTGAGCATTTTCTAAGGTCTGTTACGTTCTCTAGTTTACCTAAATTTCACTGTCATACAATTGAAATGATAAAATAACTCATTATATTAAAAATAAAATCGATAGTATTTTTTTCAGTTGGTTTAGATTTGATGGGGTATTTAAAAGATATATTTTAAGTGAAATAAACGTTACTATTTATTTATAAAACATATTTTTTTAAGATTATGCTCAAGAACTATTTGATTTGATTTTTCGACCAACTAATTTATATATTTATATTTTATTAAAGTATTTTAAACTACACTTGGCGGAATAATAAATTAGTAAATTTGAAATGCATATAAAAATTTCCATTCGGCAAAGTCCTCGGTGTACGGGCTTGATTGCAGCGCACTCAGGCCGCGATTGCCGGAAAGAAATGTGGGTTCAAATCTCTACGGTTCCGAATTTATTGTATGCATTAAATTTATAATTTTTGATTTTGTAACAGAACCCTTTCTGTAACAAAATCAAAAATTATATATATATATATTTACAATATTTTAATTTTACGTCTTTACTGTTCGTTGCCAATCGCATAAATTCGGAGCGTCTTAACGAGAAAACATACAAAACTTAACCCTGGTTGTACATGGTACGAGCGTTTGATATAAATTTCCTTTCAGAAAAACCCTATACCAATAATCTTTTCGGTTTCAGCCGGGAATAAAGCCCAGGATCTCTTAATCCGTAGCCTTTAGACCTACTTACCAAACCAATAAGGTAGTTAAACTCTTTAGTTTGCAGTTTCGTTTTAAAGTACTTTAAATATTTTTAGGGGTCCCTAATCGAAGGTTGAAAACAGGGTCTTTATTACAGAGAAGCCGCTGCTCGCCTGTCTGCCAATCTGTCTGTCCGTATTTCATTACCCGTAATAGGTGGAGAGCGAGAATTATCTTTCTTTCTTTGTATAGCCGCTATCACAATAAATAATAAATATAAATTGAAATGGAAAATTGATTTTGGTTTTGCCTTTATCGTTCATAATAAATGCATTTCAAGTAGGGGTACTTTATAGGCACTTCTGAAATGTCAAGTTTGTCCGTTTGTAGCACTGCACCAATTTGAAAGGTCGAGTTTCTATCAAGAATAAGAAACAAGACAAGCAAGAAACTGAACAATTGCTCTATTCCAACGTTAATATCATACGAATTGTTATTCATTATTCTAATTTGTTAGAAAAGAATGCTGAGAGCAGAGCTGGTTGCTTCCAAGAAACCTAGACATTATAAAATTCAACAATATTGCATAATAACATAGCTTAAATAAAGGTGCATTAAAAAATTGCTTAAACCATATATTTTAATTGGTAGGTTCAAAATAATCTTCAAAATTATGTTGTGAAAGCCTTAACCCTACTTAACTATTAACTCTTAAAACTAAGAAAGAAGGAGAACCTTGCGTAGACTTTTTACAGATATCACTTATAATATACGTCCGTTTCTAGTAATAGATACGTATTGCGTTGTGTTTCATACAACCCCGTTGTAACCCATTATCTATTAGTCAAACTCGCTATTTGCCCTTTGTTTAAATATAGGTTGATATAATAAGTAACAATTTCACGGTAGTTGTTAATGAAGCTATTTGCCGTATTCGGTATTGTGAACACAGCTGGCCGGAAACGTTCAAGGTCGAAGATGGTGATCATTCTCTTAACCACTGACACTGCTGTAATTTGCCATAAATAATGAAGTACTTAATATTACTTAGCTTATAAAACTGTTGTACTTGTATTTTCCTATATATTATGCAGTTTAAGATTTTTTTTGAAGCGGTGATAGCCGATAGTGGTTAGGGCGTCAGCCTCCTAATCAGAGGTCGGCGGTTTGAATCCGGGCACGCACCTCTAACTTTTAGGAGTTATGTGCGTTTTAAAAAAAAATTAAAATATCACTTGCTTCAACGGTGAAGGAAAACATCGTGAGGAAACCTGCACGCCTGAGAGTTCTCCATAATGTTCTCAAAGGCGTCTGAAATCTGCCAATCCGCATATGGTAGACTATGGCCAAAACCCTACTCATATCGAGAGGAGACCCGTGCTCTGTAGTGAGCCGGTAATGGTTCATGATGATGATGAATGAAGTACTTAATATATTACTTAGCTAATAAAACTGTTGTATTTTCCTATATATTATTCAGTTTAAGATAGTAGCGGTTTTTCAAAATTTACATCGCAGACAAACCTTCATCCATGAACATCTGCATCTGACATAGCATCAGAAAAGCTACCGACGTGTTACAGAACCCAATCGCGTTACTGAATCGGAAGGATACCGAGACGATAAATAGCCTGTCATTATATCTTTGCCTATATGGTGGTAATAAGCGACGGCCGAAGTTTCCTAACAGTATAGACTTGAGCAGCGATGGATTCCATAGATTTAACCATAAACTTCCATTCACACAATAAGATAGCACATGTGCTACGCCATGAAGGTCATTTGGTTGGAATTCGCCATGAAGGTTGGAAGTTTGTATGAAATTTGTTTGTTTTAGAGTTAGAGATACTAAATAAAAAACATGTGTATCCAATTTTTTTTAAATATTACCTGTTAAGGGTGGTAAAATAGGGGATGATAGTTTTTGCTTATACTTATATAATGAAAATAGGTTTCTTTTAGGGCTTAAGTATAAGGTTAAAATTTTTTTCATCCAAATCTACCCCGAAGGGGCTAAAATAGGGGTTTGAAGTTTGTATGAACGTCCTATATTTTTTAATTTAGAAACACGAAAATCGGCAATTTGACATTTGCCTGTAGCTTACTTTTTGAAGCAGGGCATTGGCCGCACGGGTAACCTCAATCTCAAGGGAAATCAGCAATTCTGCGCAGACGAAGTCGCGGGCAACAGCTAGTTTAAATATTAGTATGAACATATTTTGTATATATTGTGTAATCTCTTTGGCCTTATTTTATAACTTCTAATTGTATACCAATGAGATGTAACGCTGTTGATTACTTTCAAATAAATAAATAAATAAAATACTGGGTGTAGGAAAAAAAAATGGTCGCTTTGAAGATATAAAATACTTGAGAGGTGTGAAGGGACACCCGTATGGAACGAAGTTCGTTTCGATTAATTAGTGAAGGAATTGTAATAAAATTTTATTTTATTTAAGTTATAATAATTTTTTTTTTATTATTAACAAATATAATGTTATATAAACTTAATCAGTAGGCTCAATTTTGTACTCCATCAGCAATATCCGGAACTTGTGCAGAAACACTGTCCGGATTCATTATTATTATTATTTTTTATTATTTATTATTTACAAAAAACCTGTATACACTCAACAAAAATAATCGTCGCGACACCACACTGTTCAATGCGAAATAGAAATGAAAATATCTGGCTTGCTTTCTATAAGAGAGAGAGAGACAGACAGAGAAACATGCGACGCCGCACAGCTTACAATAACAAAAAGTGTCGTGACAACTTTTCGTAAGAATTTTTTCCGTCTAGCCCCCTTTCACAACGCGCGATAAGGAACTTCGTTCCAATAATATGTGTAGTAGTAGTAAGAATGCAACAAAGGCTAAATTAAATATATTTTTCAAGGATGTGGTTACTTTGGGCGAACGTTCAAGTGAAGATTCTAGCGCCGGTGATAAAGATACTGCAAGGATTCATTGTTGTTCTGACATCGCTTTTTTTGCACTCTGACCGATATCCTATTCAAGCAAATATAAATGGTATGTAGACAACGGTATGTATTGGACTATTAGTGGACTATTCCATAAAAATGCAATTGTGGACTTGCTGAGAATTTTAAGGCTTAAATTTTTTTTAATCCCGAAAAAAAGTTAAGTCTATTTTTGTAGTTTCTTTTGGATTAGAAAGGCCGTTTTATCAGGATAGCTTTGTTAAAATTTTATAAAGTTCTGGTGGATTTCTTTGGTAACTCTTTCTGAATACCAATTTATATACGTACATATAAGATTTATTAAATTTTAGACAATTATAATTAACAACTAAATGTAACTATATTATTAACACTTAAAATAAAGCTTAAATTGAACCTTAAACTAAAAATTAACCAATTTATTAATATCCTATCTCGACCCTTAGTTTGATGATTATTACTATTGGTTGTTCCTGATGGGAACTGAACTTTGAATGTTGTATAAACTAGTTTAAACAGGTTAATCCTTAAATGCAAACTCACCTGATGGTAAGCGATGATGCAGCCTAATTAGTGGGCTTAATAACCTGTTAGGTGTGTGGCAGTTGTGAATGCATACTCCGAATCGGTTCTTACCATCATTCGGACATCGTGCTGGTACGTTAAATCGCTTGGCGGCACGTCTTTGTCGGTTGTTGTTGGCAGCAACGGCTGTCAGATCAGATCCGATGAAATATAGAAATCGTAAATTTCCAAAAAGTCTGTGCTAGATCAAACCTATATAAAATGAACTTATAGACCTAAAGGTTACTTGTTTCCATTTTTTTTTCCGCGACGAAGCGAAGAAGCGACGCAGGCAAGACTGCGCCGCTTTCGAAGGGGTATGTGGGACTCTCCGGCGGCCAGGCTGGCGACCAGAATACCCACTAAAACCCAGCGATGCTCTTTCGCGTCGCCTGGTGGCTGGAACACGGGAACACTTTTGCACTCGACCGCAAAGGTTACTTGTTTCCATAGGGTTTTATTAGAAACCTTCATTTACGCCAACGATGATGACTATGATCATTTACAGTGGACATCAGGTCGTTAATTTATATTGCTCCAGTAAAACAGCCCCCTTGGGCTTGCTAGCGTGTTCGACTAGGGATCACAGGGTCATGGGTCAGCCAATGTTGAGCATTGAGTTTTTTGTCTAGAAACTTTCATAAATAGTATTTTGGATGCCTATGATATCGATAAGTTAAACTCAAATTACATATGTCGATTTTCAAATGGTGCAAGCTTCGACTTCATTATCATCGGAGGTGGTTCAGCAGGTTGCGTCGTCGCCAACCGGCTCACTGAAATCGGAAACTGGACAGTTTTGCTCGTTGAGGCCGGAGATGACCCTCCTTATGTCTCTGAAGTAAGCGCTGACTGTCATCCATACACTTACATTTGACCAAGCCAAATAAGCTAAGAATTCATTTTATGAAATTTAAAATCTACTTTGATGATTTCCAGTATTACACGTGCTAGGAAAGTGCCTTTTTTAAAGGTATTATGTGATTAATCTAAATAATAATATTTTTTATTGTTACTAGTTTTTTTGCGATTATGACACATAGCCTTTAATGCTTATTTTCTATACCAAAAAAATGTTCGATGTATTATTTCGATTCTCGCAAAGAATCTCAAAACGTTGCTTTTGTTTGTATCTGTTTCTCATTACCTTACCATACTATTTAACACCACATTAGTAATAAACTTGTGATAATTTAAGAACCTGGAAGACATCACAAAAAAATTAAAAAACATTGAAAAAAAAACATTTATTACTTTAGATTCATTGAGAATTTAAACCTATTAAAGAAGTAGCAATATTTGATATCTAAAGCTAATACAGATGAAACATTTCAGATTCCTTCTGTATCCATATTAGTGGGTGCAACACTTCCAGACTGGGGCTATCAAACAGAAGATGATGGAGTAACAGCTCGAGGGCACAAAACCCCAAGCATTCGTCTAACAAGGGGAAAAATGTTAGGCGGTTCGAGTGGTGTTAACTACATGTTCTACGTAAGAGGAAACAAGGCTGATTATCAAGATTGGGCAAGCATGGGAAATGAGGGGTGGGACTGGAATTCGGTTCTCCCATATTTTATAAAGAGCGAACGTTTCAATGCTTATGGCATTTCGAGAAATGCATCTGTTGCGTTACATAAAACTAACGGATATCTCGGGGTAACAAGACCAGCATTTCAAAAACAAACAAATAATTATTTCGAAGCGTTCAGACAAACAGGTCATAATATCTTAGACGAAATAAATGGTTTCGAGCAGCTCGGATATTCAATACCAAGTTACACTATAGACAAGCTACGACAGAGTGCTGCATTTGCATTTATTACCCCAATAAAAGATCGACCTAATTTATTTACACAGAAGAAAACGCTAGCCAGAAAAATACTATTTGACGGTAAAAGAGCAGTCGGAGTAGAAGTTCAAGAATCAAATGGTGATGTAAAAACCATAAAAGCCAGAAAAGAAATTATTCTTTCAGCAGGGGCATTAAATAGCCCGCAGTTATTAATGCTATCGGGCATTGGACCAAAGGAGCATTTAGAGGAAATGGGTGTAACACCATTGTTAAATTCACCTAAAGTTGGTACTAATCTACAAGACCACATCCTTGTGCCAATTATATTGACTGGTAACCAGACATCGGCACCTGAAAACGTGATAACTGATATCAAAATTTTAAGTAACACGGAAAAATTTCCTGCTGTCACAATTATGGGACATGTGGCTTTGGAAAAAAATCAAACTTTTCCTGATTACCAAGTAACTGCATTTGCATTTATAAAGGGCACATTATTTCCAACAATTTTATGCAATGGTATATTTGAGTGGAATGATGAAACCTGCATTGGCATGGCTAATTCCACAAGCCAAGAGACATTATTTGCATTGGTCACATTCTTGCATCCTAAATCCACGGGGAAGATCCGCTTGAAGAGTAGTAACCCTAAAGAAAACGCTGTAATGTTTGCAGATTACCTTTCGAATAAGGATGACATAAAGAAGTTTGCACGGTGCCTTTTAGATTATACAAGTGTCGTAAATGCAACATATTTCAAAGAAGTTAACTCTAATATTGTTGATTTAAATGTCGAACAGTGTAAATTAATACCCTTTGCTTCCCAAGAATACTGGGAGTGTTATGTTATAAATATGCTGACTTCACAATACCACCCCGCTGGGACCTGTGCAATGGGTCCAGACGGAGTTGTAGATGAAAGACTAAGAGTAAGAGGTGTTGAAGGTCTGAGGGTAGTTGATACTAGTGTTATGCCAAAAATCGTTAGCGGCAATTTATACGCACCTGTAGTGATGATTGCGGAAAAAGCTTCTGATATGATAAAAAAAGATAACGGTGTTAGTGGGTAATATTATTATAAATTGGAATAATAAATCAGTTGTTAACCTTATTCAGAGTAATTTATTATATTTTAACTTTAATTATTACGGTACAATATAACGTTAAAGCTAAATTTCTTACGATAACATCTAGTTAGAATAGTACTGTACGTAATATGGCAGTACTAGGGCCAATATCCCTGTTATGAGACAGTCGAGATTTGACCGTCAGAAATGGGATCAGGTTTAATGATGCATTTACCTGAAACATTCTGTTGATCAACTAGTGGGCGGTTGAAAAAGCTGGGTGAAAGTAAAGACGAAACTTAGAGTAAAGAGCAAGTTAAGAATATAAACAAGACCAAGCCAGCCACGAACGTTCAAGGTTACTAAAACAACGACAGCTAAACAGTCATTGGATACACTTGATACGAAGACCTAGATATTGAGTATAATAAAAATATACATGAAAACCAGAATGATAAAGATAATAAGATAATATACACAACAAAATGAATTGAGTAGCAGTTTTTTTTTCGGACTGTCTATTAGCTGTACAAACCCTATTGGTTGCCACAGCGTATCCGGGCTGTTTGGCAAGCTTTTTTTTTAATCCTCTACAAGTTAGCCCTTGACGGCAATCTCACCTGATGGTAAGTGATGATGCAGTCTAAGATGGTAGCGGGCTAACCTGTTAGGGGTATGGTAAAGCCATACTCCTAATTGGTTTCTACACGACATCGTGCCGGAACGCTAAATCGCTTGGCGACACGCCTTTGTCGGTAGGGTGGTAACTAGCCACGGCCGCAGCCTCCCACCAGACCAGACTCGAGCCGGGAATCGAACCCAGGACCTCCAACTTTATAATGCAACAGCGCGCGCACTGCGCCACGGAGGTCGTCAAATATATGATATATGGTATAATATATGGTATATATGGTATAATATAAATATATAATATATGGTAGAGGACCAGTTGGAGAGTTATGATGCTTATTTAAATAAAAAGGAAAGTTTAAAGACAAACTGGTGTTCGAATAAAGTTTTAAAGTACGTATACTAAAGTTAAGTTAAGATTAATATTTTCTGTGTAAAACAGTTTGAGTATTTTCTGTGTAGGAAAGCCACTTCCATCTTATTCAATCTTATTTGCTTGGTAACTATGATGTGAGGCTCGTTCTATATCTCTCTAACTATCAGGCATTTACGCTTTTGATAACTAATGTAAATGTAATACATATAATCTTATCATTTACGAAATTTGTGTGAGCTTATGACTTATTTGCACTTTTTAGAAAACAAATTACGTATTCTTCATATTTATAAAATTATATCTTATCTTATATCACTATATCATTATAAATGTGAAATGTGTGGATGTTTGTTACTCCGCCCAATGGTAGCTGCACTGCTTTATATACCGATATAATTACATTCAAAAATTTCTTTAGGTAAAACTTTTTTTTTTTATATATTCATTCATAATATTTTATATATTTTTTATACTCCATCGCGAGTCACCTAATGTTAAGTGATTACTGCAGCCAATGAACATCTGCAGCACCAGAGGAGCCATCCGTCTAATCTGTTTCTACTTGGTATCATATTAGAATTCTTAATCGCTTGGCGGTATGTTGTGGGGTGGTAACAAGCTACGGTCGAAATCTACCACGAGACCAGAATCGAGCCGGAAATCGAACCCGAATCAATCGATAAAATAGAAGTTTCAAACTCAGTTAGTAACTGACAACTGGCTCATTCACTCTCAGTATGCTAGCTCATGTATCGCTAGAAACCCCAGTTCAACGCTATTTTGGTAGACTAGGTATTTTAACGCTATTCTGCCGACTAATTCATAATATAGCAATTTACGTGAAATAGCCATGAGGTGTTACTGTAATTTACGGTACTTCAGTAGTCTTAAAGGCAGCAAAAAAAAAACTACGGGGAAGTGGATAATATAATAATAAATAGGATCCCTGACCACATATAGGACTCGTCAAAAATTACTATATTTAGGAAACAAACTGAAGAGTTGGTTTTGTCGAGAATCTTTCTACAGCTACAAATTTTTAGAAAATAAAATATAATAAAGCATTACATGTTTTGTACAGTTTACAAATCGCTATTTACTTTATTTTGGTAATGGGAAATGACAATACCAAATAATTTATTAATTAACGTGTAATATTGAATGAATGAATGAATGAATTTACTGGAGAGATTAGACAGAAATTGGATAATATACTAAAAAGAATATTATATTTATATTGTAATACGAAAATGATGAATTTTCCGTGAGCAGAGCAGCGGGCAAAAGCTTGTTAATTTAATAAAGTAAATATAAAAAGAAATGTTTTCACGCTTTGTCTCAGTAAGATTTACTGCCTCTGTAACAGTACTTTCTTTTTGGTAGCTGTCTTCTTCGATCAAAGGTATTTATTTTATATTTTAATTTAGTTTAAGTAACGATTATTGTATACCACTGAAATGTACATTAAATAAATTCAATACACTAACACTATCTATCTAAAAACCAACTTATTCTGTTAGCAGTCACTTCCAATCACATCAAAGAAACAGCTGAGGAAAAAGTTTTTTAAGTATAAAAAAAATACAAAATCACATATGATTTATATGAAAATAATAATTTATGACGTAAGCATAGAATCTTCAAAATAAAAGTAAAATAAGGAAACCGAAGCGGTGATAGCCTAGTGGTTAGGGCGTCAGCCTCCTAAACAGAGGTCGGCGGTTCGAATCCGGGCACGCACCTCTAACTTTTCGGAGTTATGTGCGTTTTAAAAAAATGTAAATATCACTTACTTCAACGGTGAAGGAAAACATCGTGGGGAAACCTGCACGTCTGAGAGTTCTCCATAATGTTCTCAAAGGCGTGTGAAGTCTGCCAATCCGCACATGGCCAGCGTGGTGGACTATGGCCAAACCCTTCTCATATTGAGAGGAGACACGTGCTCTGTAGTGAGCTGGTAATGGGTTGATCATGATGATGATGAAGAAGGAAACCGAAAAGAAGAGATAACTTAACAGTCACTGTCTTCCAGATGCTTAAGACCTATACTTTGACAATTTGTTTACTTATTTACCTGATGTATTTATTCACATATGTAATTATTAACAGAATGTGGTTTCTATGGGCAAACACTCAAGTGGAAATACTAGCACCGATTGTAAAATATGTCCAAGGTCTGATTGTTATTCTGTCATCACTGTATATCCAGACTTCCCACTATCCAAGTCAAGCAAATGTGTATGGTATGTAGAAAAATTATCATAATCATCTCTAAAAACCCCAAGTTGTCCACAAAGCTGCTCCATTTAGTATTGCTGGGCGTTAATGATCGTTGATTCTGATCTTCATCACAGATCGTGATAACGATCAAAACCAACGGCTAAACGCTTTTACCTTAGGTACCTACGCGAGTTAACACAGCCAATTCATTAACTAATTTTTTTTTAAACTTAACCCAGGTTGAGTTCCATTTATGGCCTCGTGCAGAAATAAATAAATTGTATCTGTATTTTTTTTTTTACACACTACAAGTTAGCCCTTGACGGCTATCTCACCTGGTGGTAAGTGATGATGCAGCCTAAGATGGTAGCGGGCTAACCTGATAGGGGCATGGTAAACCCACACTCCTAATTGGTTTCTACGCGACATCGTGCCGGAACGCTAAATCGCTTAGAGTCACGTCTTTGTCGGTAGGGTGGCAACTAGCCACGGCCGAAGCCTCCCACCAGACAAACATGTTGGGTAGGTTTAACATGTTGAGTAATAGACTAAAGAAAAAATGAAGAAAGTTTAAATTATTAACATCACACTACCTAATACCGAAAAATACCTCCCAGTGATGTATAATGACTTTAAAGTTTCATGTCAATCTTCATATTTTTCTAAATTTAATTTGTTTCCATTAATTTTATCGGTTCTTTTTACTTCTTTTTACTTTTATGTTGCATACACCTCTCGTCATTAAATACAAAGAGTTTTGATAATTTTGGCTTCCTTAAATTTTTCTCTTACTTACTCTCTTGGAGCCGTTTTATATATAACAGCAGCACGAATGTCGTATCACTATCAGCAACATTACTCCATAATACTATTATAAAACATAATACTAGGAAAATAATTAAAATACACAAGTTGAGCCGTTCCTACATTTGTCAATAGACGCATCATTTTACCCGCTTATTGGTTTCTACACGACATCGTACCGGAAAGCTTAATTGCCTGGCGACACGTCTTTGTCGGTAGGGTGGTAACCAGCCACGGCCGAAGCCTCCCACCAGACCAGACTCGAGCCGGGAATCGAACTCAGGACCTCCAACTTTAAAATACAACAGCGCACGCGCTGCGCCACGGAGGTCGTCAATTAAGTTAAATGTTAAATAATAAGTAAAAAAGTTAGTTAAATGTTGCAAAATAGAACCCGATTTAGAGAACGATCATTATTTCAGATATTATTATATTAATACATTTAATGCAAAAGTAATCAATAAAAGAAATTGACAACCCAACGATACTTTCTAGTCCCATTTTATTCAAGTATCTTATAATATACATGTCATTCTATAACAGACTTCAAGAATTAAGCAATTGTACGTTGTGAAGTCAAAATCTATTGAGGATGCTCCGGTGACAGAGGGAGACGGACGTTCAGAGTACATTTTGAAAGTTCTGTTTAGTGGGGTGTATGAAGATTTAACAAATTATTAATTCATCATGATCAACCCATTACCGGCTCACTACAGAGCTCAGGTCTCCTCTCAATATGAGAAGGGTTTGGTCATAGTC
The DNA here is from genome assembly GCA_928268935.1 of Lasiommata megera. Lineage (NCBI taxonomy): Eukaryota > Metazoa > Arthropoda > Insecta > Lepidoptera > Nymphalidae > Lasiommata > Lasiommata megera. Next base: position 16,528,897 of record OV743315.1, on the reverse strand, counting down.
CACCACGCTGGCCATGTGCGGATTGACAGACTTCAAACGCCCTTGAGAACATTATGGAGAACTTTCAGGCGTGCAGGTTTCCTCACGATGTTTTCCTTCACCGTTGAAACAAGTGATATTTTAATTGTTTAAAAACGCACATAACTCCCAAAAGTTAGATGTGCGTGCCCGGATTCGAACCGCCGACCTCTGATTAGGAGGTTGACGCCCTAACCACTGGGCTATCACCGCTTCTATTATTAATTACGTCGTGCGGATTTGCCTGTGTGACGGAGATTACAGCAGTTTAATGTACCCATATCATTGAATTCCGCAAAGTAACGCCTGCTTTCATTCCATAATTATTATTTAATATAATTACCAAATATCTAAAGATCTTTATACTTTACAAAATATTTACTCAGATAATGTTATTAGCTATATGACGTTATGCAACATTTAATGACAAATCAAACAATTATAACATAAAAGTATTACTCATTTCGTCGGCGGTTCGAATCCGGGCACCTCTAGCTTTTCGCAGTTATGTGCGTTTAAAAAAAAATATCACTTGCTTCAACGGTGAAGGAAAACATCGTGAGGAAACCTGCACGCCTGAGAGTTCTCCATAATGTTCTCAAAGGCGTGTGAAGTCTGCCAATCCGTACATGGCCAGCGTGGTGGACTATGGCCAAACCCTTCTTATATTGAGAGGAGACCCGTGCTCTGTAGTGAGCCGGTAATGGGTTGATCATGATGATGATGATGATTACTCATTTATATTTTTAGATGGTGAGAGTTTTGACTTCGTCATCGTCGGAGGTGGCTCAGCAGGCTGCGTTGTCGCTAATCGTCTCACTGAAGTCGGAAACTGGACTGTTTTAATAGTTGAGGCCGGAGATGACCCTCTTTTAGTTTCTGAAGTAAGTACCGTCAACTCTTATGTCCGTATCCCCCGACCTAAGCGCTCCTCTCCGAAAGAGGAGACCTAAACATATCCTTCATGACTCTGACGATCAGATGACTACTGACAACACACTCGTACCACCTACCCACACAATCACATGCTACACTCCCCCCCCCCCCCGCTATCTTACGTCATCCGGACGTGGGCTCCAACCACGGCCTCTGAGACGTACGGACCACTCACCGTCCGACCCCCCCGTTATCCCAAACGTCGCCTAAGCCGAGGAGGCGCCCTTAGGCAGTCGTTCCCTTAGTTTCTTCTAATGTCCGTCATAGTAATAAAATCAATCGACTGCTTTATATAGGTTTTGAAGTGCGACTCGTTTTATGAGTACTCGTCTGTACAGTCATCATCATCATCATCATCACTTCAACCGATAGACGTCCACTGCTGGACATAGGTCTTTTGTAAGAAGTTCCAACGGCCACGGTCTTGGGCCGCTTGTATCCAGCGGCTCCCTGCGACTCGTTTGATGTCGTCTGTCCACCTTGTTGGGGGTCGACCAACGCTACGTTTACCGGTGCGGGGTCGCCATTCCAGCACCTTGGGACCCCAACGTCCATCGGTTCTCCGAGCTATGTGCCCCGCCCATTGCCACTTCAACTTCGCAACTCGCTGAGCTATGTCGGTAACTCTCGTCCTTCTACGGATCTCTTCATTTCTGATTCGATCACGTAGAGATACTCCTAGCATAGCTCTCTCCATTGCTCGCTGAGTGACTCTGAGCCTTCTTATGAGGCCCATAGTGAGCGACCACGCTTCGGATCCATAAGTCATCACTGGCAACACGTATTGTTCGAAAACTTTTGTTGTCTGTACAGTAAGTGGGTGCTTTTCTAGTATTTGCCGTCTACCAGTCCTTGAGCTATGTGCTCTATCTATTGCCATTCATGAAATGGCTGCATGAATTTGGTGCATTGCAACATGATTATGACGTACGACATTAAGCTAAACAAATGAAACACATTTCAGATTCCTTCCTTATCCATATTAGTGGGTCCAACACTTCCGGACTGGGGTTATCAAACAGTGGATGATGGAGTGACAGCTCGAGGACACAAAAACTCAAGCTTCCGTCAAACAAGGGGAAAAATGTTAGGTGGTTCAAGTGGTGTTAACTACATGTTCTACGTAAGAGGAAACAAGGCTGATTACCAAGGTTGGGCAAACATGGGAAATGAGGGCTGGGACTGGAATTCGGTTCTCCCATATTTTATAAAGAGCGAACGATTTAATCAACTTGACGTTTCAAGAAACGTATCTACTTCGTTACATGGAACAGACGGTTACCTTGGGGTGACGGGGCCTGTATTTGAGAAATCATCTGACAAATATTTGGAAGCATTTGGACAAACAGGTCATAATATCTTAGACGAAATAAACGGTTTCGAGCAGCTGGGTTATTCAGCTCCAAGTTACACCATAGACAAGCTACGACAGAGTGCTGCATTTGCATTTATTACCCCAATAAAAGATCGACCTAATTTATTTACACAGAGGAAAACGCTAGCCAGAAAAATACTATTTGACGGTAAAAGAGCAGTCGGAGTAGAAGTTCAAGAATCAAATGGTGATATAAAAACTATAAAAGCCAGAAAAGAAATTATTCTTTCAGCAGGGGCATTAAATAGTCCGCAATTATTAATGCTATCGGGCATTGGACCAAAGGAGCATTTAGAGGAAATGGGTATAACACCATTGTTAAATTCACCTAAAGTTGGTAGTAATCTACAAGATCACATCCTTGTGCCAATTATATTGACTGGTAACCAGACATCGGCACCTGAAAACGTGATAACTGATATCAAAATTTTAAGTAACACGGAAAAATTTCCTGCTGTCTCAATTATGGGACATGTGGCTTTAGAAAAAAATCAAACTTTTCCTGATTACCAAGTAACTGCATTTGCATTTATAAAGGGCACATTATTTCCAAATATCTTATGTAATAATATATTTGAGTGGAATGATGAAGCCTGCATTAGCATGGCTAATTCTACAAGCCAAGAGACATTATTTGCATTGGTTTCATTCTTGCATCCTAAATCCACGGGGAAGATTCGCTTGAAGAGTAATAACCCTGAAGAAAACGCTTTATTGTTCGCAGATTACCTTTCGAACAAGGATGACATAAAGAAATTTGCACGGTGCCTTTTAGATTATACAAGTGTCGTAAATGCAACATATTTCAAAGAAGTTAACTCTAATATTGTTGATTTAAATGTCGAACAGTGTAAATTAATACCCTTTGCTTCCCAAGAATACTGGGAGTGTTATGTTATAAATATGCTGGCTTCACAATACCACCCCGCTGGGACCTGTGCAATGGGTCCAGACGGAGTTGTAGATGAAAGACTAAGAGTAAGAGGTGTTGAAGGTCTGAGGGTAGTTGATACTAGTGTTATGCCAAAAATCGTTAGCGGCAATTTATACGCACCTGTGGTGATGATTGCGGAAAAAGCTTCTGATATGATAAAAATTGAAAACGGAGCAAGCTTGTAAGAATACGTCGAGTGTGCGGTGCTCCGAGCCACTTAGGGCTGTTTTGTTATTTTTATACTATTTTGTTGATTAAATTATCCTTTGTTGTTCATGTTGTTATAATTATTATAAATATATTTTTCGAAAATTACGATTTAGTTGACATATTGTTTATTTCGGACCCACACTGGTAACGGTATTTCAAAAAATCCCAGCTAAACAAATATTATCTGCGTAATTAGCACTTTACTCCTTAGTAATTTTGTAATTTTAGTTTATTGTAATTATAGTGATTGTAAATATTGAATGTTATTTCTTTAAAACAGCACGGTCCTAACATTGTAAAAGTGTAATATGAATTAGTTCAATTACTCCTGAAAATTTAATGACTTCAATACATGCGAAGGAACAATATTTTCTTGTACGATGGTATTTCATAGAAGTACTTAATAATTTGTGCAATATCATATTGTTTGCACTATGATAATAGAATTTAACGTGTTATATACTGGAGTCTCTTAGGAGTTAGCTCAACAGAATTTTAGACGAATATCTTCCTTTCTTTTAAAGTGTTTATATGTTTTATATCTAATTGTGCACCCTAAACCTGCTTATCTATATATTATATCCTGGTCTGGGTTGCCTGGCAGAGATCGCTCTTTAGCGATAAGGCCGCCTATTGTACCTGTTTTTCTTTAATGTCTGTATTTCTTCTACTGTGTGGTGTACAATAAAGTGTATGTTCATTTCATTTCATTTCTCGAGAAACCTTACTGCGAAAAATTCAAATCCCGAAGTTCATGTGGCCATATTATAAAGAGGAGAGAAACCATTTAACATATAGTGGTACAATTTGTGAACCACGTGACCAAGGGGTCCCCAAAAAGGTAGACTACTTTCATTAGATACCGGTGAACCTGGTTAAAATTCCTCTTACGGTAATGAATAGAAGCAGGCGTTACTTTGCGGAAGTCCATGATAAACAATAAACAGCAAGTATAATTTGCTATATTCCGCCGACAACCGGGAGATTTGTATAATATAACACCAATGGTAATATAATGGTGTTATATTATACAAATCTCCCGGTTGTCGGCCACCTATGGTAATATAATGGTGTTATATTATACAAATCTCCCGGTTGTCGGCGGAATATAGCAAATTATACTTGCTGTTTATTGCCTCTTACGGTGTAACTATTTTGAGTTCGATTCGTTTGTTTAACAATCAAGCAAACAAATAAATAAACAAACATACCCGATTGTGCATTAATTATATTGTCATTTAACTAAATGTATGTATGATAAAAGATTATGGGTGAAGGTGATCTTCAAATACAAGGGAGATGAGATACGATAAACGAAAAATACTTAGAATAAAGATTTGACCCTCGATCTAACTCTTGTTCCCTCTTAAGAACACTTTTGTACGACCACGGCCTATTTTATCAGCTTTTAGCTGCGCAAACAATTTTGTATTTTATGTTCAAAAGTTAAAGTTCTTTTTTAATTGGACCTGAAATTCTCAAGGCTAGTTAAGAAAAATTGTGTCAGCAATTCAATTAGATAACCATCGATTGGGGGATAACGAGCGTGTATTTATTGGCTATATTTGTTCGGAGTTTGTGGCTTGGTTTTTAATTTGGTAGATATTCTTCACTTTATTAACAACGTACTGTTTAGTAGCTTATTTGATTTTATTCGTTGGAAAACGTGAAGTAAAATGCAAATCTTTTTTTTTATCAACTGCAAGTTAGCCCTTGACGGCAATCTCACCTGATGGTAAGTGGTGATGCAGTCAAAGATGATAGCGGGCTGACCTGTTAGGGGTATGGTAAACCCATACTCATAATTGGTTTCTACGCGACATCGTCCCGGAACACTGAATCGCTTGGCTACACGTCTTCGTCAGTAGTGTGGTGGCTAGCCACGGCCGAAACCTCCCACCAGACCAGACTCGAGCCGGGACACAGGACACAGGAACACAGGACCTCCAACTTTATAATCTGACAGCGCGCGCACTGCGCCACGGCGGTCGTCATATCTCTTTGTACAGGGGTTTTAAGAAGTTTACTTACATCTTACACAGAAAGAGGTTAATTATTATATTCATTTGATTGTTTTTAGGAGAATTTTACATATTACAATGCACAGAAAAACTTGATTAATTTATACGGTAATATTGTAATTTTATTACTTTTCACACTAGCCAAATGCATAAAAATCTAAAACTTTAAGTTATGTTAGTAATATCTATATATATAAAAGCGAAAGGTCACTGACTTACTTACTTACTTACTGATTAAACACGAGAACTCAAAAACTATAGTACGTATAAAGCTATAATTTAGCAAGTAGGTAGTTAGGCGATGTCAGCTAAGAAAGGATATTTGGAATTTTCACCCCTAATGGGGTAAAATAGGGGTTGGAAGTTTGTATGAAAGTCCTTTGTTTTAGGAGTTGGAGAAACAAAAATTCGCTTTAAGATTAATAATAATAAATAAAAAACATGTACATCACTATTTTTTGAATACTACCTTTTAAGGGCGATAAAATAAGGGATAATAGTTTTTGCCGATTTTTTTATTATTTAGTATACAAGCTTGAAATTTTGAAAATAGTTTTCTTTTGGGGCGTAAGTATAAGGTTAGAATATTTTTTCATTCAAATCTACCCCGAAGGGGTAAAATAGGGGTTTGAAGTTTGTATGAAAGTCCTATGTTTTTAAATTCAGAAACACGAAAATGGGTAATTTAATAAAAGGGCATTGGCCGCACGGGAAATCAGCAATTCTACGCAGACCAAGTCGCGGGCAACAGCTAGTTAGTTATAATTGCGTAAACACACACACAACAGCGCTCCAAAAGTGTGTGCACCTGTGCATAAACGTCACTAATATCTTATGTTAGGTGAAGAATTTAAAAAGCATTTCAGTAACTGACGGAAATTGTGTTGCTTTAAGCTTAGATTCTAACATGAGTTCAAGTTAAAAACTCTGCTTTAGTAATTTTCGATGTAAAGCGAGTGATATTTAACCGTTGAAGTTGCACATAGCTCCGAAAAGTGAGGAGTTGTGGTGAGGAGAGGATTAAACTCGGTGAAGAAAGAGACCTTTTAGTCAGCTATTGAGCTATTCCTTGAAGCTATGCCTACTTGCAAATTTAGTATGTAAATACAATTTATTTTTGAAATTTAATATAATAAGGCATTGCACTTAAACGCTAATCTCTATATTGGCAATCTCGTAATATATTTTGGCACACGATAAAACTCATGTGTTATACTTCATATTATGACTTAATTAGCAAAGAATTCGTTGAGAAAAGGTTATGGTCGGAGGGGAAAATGGAAATTCTTCGTGAAGTAGTCCGGTTTAGCAGTAGTATAAATTATTATCTATAAATTAAGCGAAAAAGGAAACAAACTGACCGTGTGACTACTCGTAACTAACTGATCTATAAGCTCCCGGTTCAAACTACTGGACGTATTATAGCTAATCAATTTTGCCTAAATAAAGCTATTATAAAGTAGGCGTCCGCAAAAATGGATTTAGAGGAATACATACGCAATAAATTTCCTAATAAATCCAAAACAACTTAACTCCAATTTTATATCATCTTGTAACCCCTAGCTAAAGTATCCTTTTGTTGTTGTTTCAAGACAGGTCATACATAAAATGAAAAACACACACACACACACCCACACCCACACACACACACACACACACACACACACACACACACACACGCGCGCACACACACACACACACACACTTACACACGATAAATGTAAGTGAATCACGGACAGAAGCGAGTCTATATAATATACTCGAGTATATAATATGTTTGGTTAGGTAGTCGATCGCGTTTAATCTCAGATCGCATCGTAGGCTAACAACGTAAATTAACATAAATCATGTTATCATAGCATTCGGGTCACGGAATTGATTCGTGCAATACAACGCTCCGTTGATTGACAAACACGCATGATTAAACTGTCGATCACCGTCCGGTGGGTGGGTATTTGAGAAAAGTTAAGCTAAGATATATTAAATACAAGTAGTATACAGTAAATTCATGCAAATAATAAAAAAATAACCCTCAAGTGTTAAAAATTATAATTCTTATTTCATTCATTGAAAAGTTTGGAAGCAAATTATTCAAATATGATTTTTTTTTATGAAAAATTGGATTTACCGCAAATATTCATGAAATATGTGTCCGTGGAAATTTTGATATAAATAAGAGTTCATTAACGTCTCTTCAGTCATTTGAATGATTTGAGATTTCTGCATCAGTTTACTTGAGTGTATTTTGGTCCAGTACAACAGTAAAGCCTTCACCGAAATAAGGCGATAGCGGAGACGGTCGCGGTAGCATTCAGATGTGACCATCGTTAGTGTACGGAGAATTTGAAGCGCACCTTTTTTTTAAGAGCCATAGCTATGATTTCTAATAAATTTATTACTATTACATAAAATGAAGAACGTGTCAGCCAACGTGTCTAACTAGTGACACCACCAACAATGTTTGAGGTGCGCTTTAAGTATTTTCGGTTCCGTTTACGTGCATTTGACGTATGGGATCAACTATGCCTCTGCTCTCCCAAGGCCTTTATTTTATTTATTTTTATTTTTATTATTACTATACCAGATTTGCGAAACAAACACTACACTATCTCTTTCAACTAACCTAAGATGTGAATAAGATTATTCAATAAAATCGAATAGGTCAAAAGAAGCTATCTACATAATAACAGAAATAGATTATATGTTTCTCAGTCAGTTACATTCCTTAAACCGTACATACACTTTTTTTCGCTGTATATTGTATAATTATTATCGTAATAAGAAAACAATAAAGGTTTTGGTTTTTTTCTCACGATGCACGATGATACTAAACCCCTCTTTTGCCAGTGCACCGATTTAAAAAAAAAACGTGGCAAAGGGTTACGTTTGCAGGCGGCCTGCCCACTTGTATTTAAAATTCGAATACCAAAGCCTGTTACATGTAATCGCGACCGCGACCGCTAACGCTTCCTCTTGGGCTACGCTTAAATAGATATTTCCAAAGCAAGCGCGAGTCATCGCTGCGTTCTATTCATCATGAACAACCCATTACCGGCACACTACAGAGCACGGGTCTCCTCTCAATGAGAAGGGTTGGGCCATAGTCCACCACGCTGGCCATGTGCGGATTGGCAGACTTCACACTCCTTTGAGAACATTATGGAGACTAACTCTCAGGCGTGCAGGTTTCCTCACGATGTTTTCTTTCAACGTTGAAGCAAGAGATATTTTAATTTTCTGCGTTCTATTAGGCGTGATTATTATCAAACGTAATCCTAGCATGCATAAAAACTGACGAAAGCAAATTTTTTATTTGCGAATGTCGAAAGGCAACTAGATTATATAGATAGTCCCAGAGATAAAGTGTGTCACTTTATCTCCGCGACGTGCAAATACCATGATTTGCATAATATCACTCGCTCTTCATACTCTACTGTGAGATGAGATTTATTTTTCTGCATCTTTTAAATTTTCTGCGGTTTGCATTTATGATTCTATAGAAGGAAGCGGTGATAGCCTAGTGGTTAGGGCGTCAGCCTCCTAATCAGAGGTCGGTGGTTCGAATCCGGGCACGCACCTCTAACTTTTCGGAGTAACGTGCGTTTAAAAAAAAAAAATATCACTTGCTTCAACGGTAAAGGAAAACATCGTGAGGAAACCTGCACGCCTGAGAGTTCTCCATAATGTTCTAAAAGTCATGTGAAGTCTGCCAATCCGCACATGGCCAGCGTGGTGGACTATGGCCAAACCCTTCCATATTGAGAGGAGACCCGTGCTCTGTAGTGAGCCGGTAATGGGTTGATCATGATGATGATGATGACACTTCTTGTCATGCGTGACATTGACTGTATGTTTTTCTTACAGAAATGTGTGTAATAATAAAATCTCCAGATTGTCTTGTGCAAGTTTTCGATTCCTATGATGAGAGCATCGTGTCAAATATTATGTAATAGTCATCTGGTGCGATAAGTTTTTAAGTTGCTTAATATTTTTCTTTGTGATCGGAGACTTCGACAAGCTTAGCTAGCAAGGTTAAGAAAGCTATGTTTTTGAAATAGGATTTTGGTGTTGGGATATTTTTAAACATTATACAAAACTTACAACATCTTAACTAGTTATAATACTTTTATTAACACGTTCTTGAAACAGGGGTAAAATATAACAGACCGTATTAAATCAATTTTGTCAAAAACTATAAATAAATAGATAGACACCTAGTAGGTGTTGCCCGCGACTTCGTCTGCTTAGAATTGCTGATTTTCCGTGAGATTGAGGTTTTAAGCTACAGGCAAATTTCAAATTGCTTATTTTCGTGTTTCTAAATTAAAAAAAGATAGGACTTTCATACAAACTTCAAACCCCTATTTTACCCCCTTAGGGGTGAAATTTCCAAATACCTTTCTTAGCTAACATGTCTTAACTATCAACTACCTACTTGTTAAATTATAGCTTTATACGTACAATAGTTTTTGAGATCTCGTGCTTAATCAGTAAGTATGTAAGTAAGTAAGTGACCTTTCGCTTTTATATATATAGATTAAATATAAACATATATTGAATCTGTGACAATTGTGTTAAGTATGGAATGCAGTCTTATGTAACAACTTGAGATACGAGGAGGTGTCTTCGTGTCATCTGAATCTCTCAACAAGCTGTGGTGTATAGCATTTGCATTTATATCAAATAGCCTCCAACACGATTACATGAATATTTGCTGTGACGCAAACAACTTGTAAGCTATTCAATAAATGATATAAGAAAGGTACGAAAGGTATTATAATATACCTACCACATTTGCTAAAATGCTTAACGATTTAGTTAAACTCAATATATTATTAACATTCTATAGTTAGCGGTAGATTTACAAACATACTGTAACAATTAGCTTTTATTTATTTATTTGCATCCATATCTAACAGACATGAGACCCGGTCAGGGCATTGCAAACAGTACAATTGTTATACATTCATCATATTCTAATGTTAAACAATTCAATAAAAAAAAAAAAAATAATAATAACAGTAATAATTAGTCAGTCAGTCAATCAGATGAGAGGCACCCTCACCCGTCGAGGTCAATCCTCGGGTCGTGAGGCGCGTCCAATGGTCCTGGCGCACCTCGGACGGAGCTCGGGGGTCAATATAGGCCCCCCGTGGAGGGTCTGCCTCGGCGGACGCCGCTGGCTGTGCCGCGGTCGAGTGCATAAGTGTTCCCGTGATCCAGCCACCAGGCGACGCGAAGGAGCATCGCTGGGTTTTAGTGGGTATTCTGGTCGCCAGCCTGGCCGCTGGGGAGTCCCACATACCCCGTCGGAAGCGGCGCAGTCTTGCCTGCGTCGCCTCCGGAGGGGATGCGTAAAAGCATTTCCCAGCGTGAAAAAAAAAAAAGGGAACAGTTCGTCTATCTTGTAGAAGCTACTGAGAATGAGCCATTCTTTTAATTTGCGCTTTGTAATGCAGTTGAGTTAATATTATATAATTTATCTGAACTTATAATTAAACTTACAATTCTGATAATAGTTTATATTGAAAATCGCGATAAATTAGAAGTAGGTATAGAAATAAAAAATGTTTTTTCATTATTTTTAGTCTGACATGGAACGGATTTAAATGCAATTTACTAAATTGAACTATAGCTGAAACTGTTTTTTATCCCGTAACTTAAAACGTATTCGGCTATTTTGTTAGGTATAGACTTTATATTTACATATAGTAGGCTTTGTTGGCATGTTTTATATAGGCATTTATTTCCGGACTTTCTGTTGCTCTGTTGCTTCGTCGTCTCGTTTCGTATCGTCTCGTAACTCTTTTGAAAAGGAATCTTTTGTGTTTATGATATATTTGACGACCTCGGTGGTGCAGCAGGCGCGCTGTGGCGTTATAAAGTTGGAGGTCCTGGGTTCGATTCCCAGCTCGAGTCTGGTGTGATGGGAGGCTTCGGCCGTGACTAGTTACCACCCTACCGACAAAGACGTGTCCCAAAACGATTAAGCGTTCCGGCACGATGTCGCGTAGAAACCAATTAGGAGCGTGGGTTTACTATACTCCTAACAGGTTAGCCCGCTGCCACCCTAGACAGCAACATCACTTACTACCAGGTGAGATTGCTGTCAAGGGCTAACTTGTAGTGTATAAAAAAATATATATAAGGATCTGAATTCTTATATTTATCATTATCATGATCAACCCATTACCGGCTCACTGCAGAGCACGGGTTTCCTCTCAATATGAGAAGGGTTTGGCCATAGTCCACCACGCTGGCCATGTGCGGATTGGCAGACTTCACACGCCTTTGAGAACATTATTGAGAACTCTCAGGCGTGCAGGTTCCCTCACGATGTTTTCCTTCACCGTTGAAGCAAGTGATATTTTAATTGTTTAAGTATATTTATATATATAAGAATTGATATAATTATATCAAAGCCGAGTATCACAGAAAAACCTATAAATATAAAGAAGAGTTTTAAGGTATCATTAAACGATCTTTAATAAAATTAATCATTCTATCAACTACCAATTCTATTTTAATCAAAAAATCTTTAACAAAGGAGCCGATACTGTTGTCGAGATTCATCTCCGATGAATGGGGGTTTTATAGTCTCTTAAAACGCCCCCGCACCACCCCCGACCTTGCGACCCCTGCGTCCCGTTTCATTAAGCCTAGCACCTGCTTTATTAACCCTCATAATAAAAGCTTAACGTATTTTATACAAAAAATGTTTGAGAAACGATATTTTCATGTTCGGATACTACATAGATTGGACTTACCTGTTTAATGGTGCTAATTTTTAGTGCACGAAATTTTAAGGTTTCGTGATGTTTTTAGGAGATGTTGACTTATTGTTTGTTGCTAGAAATATCTCTACGTGATCAAATCAGAAATGAGGAGATCCGTAGAAGAACAAGAGTTATGGACATAGCTCAGCGAATTGCGAAGTTGAAGTGGGCGGGGCACATAGCTCGGAGAACCGATGGACGTTGGGGTCCCAAGGTGCTGGAATGGCGACCCCGCACCGGTAAACGTAGCGTTGGTCGACCCCCAACTAGGTGGACAGACGACATCAGACGAGTCGCAGGGAGCTGCTGGAAGCAAGCGGCCCAAGACCGTGAGCATTGGAACTCCTTACAAAAGACCTATGTCCAGCAGTGGACGTCCATCGGTTGTTAATGATGATGATGATGACTTCACACAATTATACAGATTCTCTGGTGTCAGAGCGTGTAAATGTGCGAAATGAGCGTATTTTAGATCTGTGTGGGCTTGTGTATATATATATATATATATCAATAAAAACCGTAAGTGTCGAGTCCAAGTCGCAAAAAACCCACAAAGCACCAAGGTGCTGGGGTATATAAAACACTAAATAGTATTGACATCGTTGACAGTATTCTATTATATGACGCTATCGCATTGTAAGGTCCTGGGTTCTATTCCAAACTCAAGTCTGATGTTGTGGCTTGCGGCTAGTTACCCTTCGGACAAAGACATACCACCAAGTGATTTAGCATTCCGGTATGATGGCGCGTAGAAACCGAACTAGCTGTTTTGCCTACGATTTACCTAAATGGATATAAAAAAATTCAATTAAATTTTTCAAACTAAATAGGAAATATAATTTTAAGTTTATACTATCTTTGTACTTATTCCTGAATACCTTTTAATCCAAAAGTATTACAAGAAATCGTTAATACTTTAAAATGCCTTATTACTAACCAAATTTTTATCTAGTTATAGTTAAAAATATTTCCTACTAGTTTTATTTATGCAATGGCCAATAGAAAGCGGCCATAGAAATACACTTTTCGTACAAATTTCAACTCTCTACCCATACCAATTCAGCTTCATGATCAACCCATTACCCGCTCACTACAGAGCACGGGTCTCCTCTCAATATGAGAAGGGTTTGGCCATAGTCCACCACGCTGGCCATGTGCGGATTGGCAGACTTCACATGCCTTTGAGAACATTATGGCGTGCAGGTTTCCTCACGATGTTTTCCTTCACCCTTGAAGCAAGTGATATTTTAATTGTTTAAAAACGCACATAACTCCGAAAAGTTAGAGGTGCGTGCCCGGATTCGAACCGCCGACCTCTGATTAGGAGGCTGACGTCCTAACCACTAGGCTATTACAGCTTCTGTTCAAATTCAGCTTAATAGAGAGATAATGGGATGATGACCCTTCAGATAGAGTACCCTAAAAAGGTATAATAGGATCAATAAAATAATAATTTTCTTTCCCCATTTAACGGGCTATATAAAAAATAAAATATTCAAATCGAACTGTTATCTGAGATTACGTGGATTCGGAAATTCGTCATTTTGTTCATATTCAAAGCATTTTTATAGTATAAGTAGATTGACAATGTGGACAATTACATCAGTTAATAAGATCGTCCCTGAATTATTATATCCAATTATTGTCAGATAAAGAAAGTATGTATTATCAAATGAGACATCAACTAAGTCACTGGCATCGCGACTTAGTTGATGTCTACTCATCTAATTTTGAGTAGTTGCAGCATCACTACAGTGACATCAACACAGGCCAAGTTAAAGGCTTTTTCATGGGCAAAAAACGTTAAGCAAAGTGGTCAAGGTCAAATTTGTTTGGACGCCGGAACTTTTCGTTATTCTAATGTTTCATTAGAAAAAACCAGCCGCTGAAACTTGGCCTTCCAAAAAAGACACGATTGACACTGTACCAAAAATGTAGTTTAAAAATATATACCTCACACTTCTAACGTATTCACGATAAGGAGTAATCTTAGTTCGGCATAATATTTCATAATACATATTCGTATCCTTTCTACATCAAAAGAGCGGGACGAAACCGCCCTAAGGGGTATTCGAGCCTTCTAGGCCTTGCTTGTGAAAGGCTTTCACTTGACAAATGTAATTTTAATGCGCATAAAATACCAATGGTCCAAGAGTGATGAACAATTTGTTTATACTACAAATATTCTTTATTAGGCCGCCATATACTGATCCTTTTAACTCTTTCCTTTCACAAAAGGTTGTCTGGAGGAGATCGCTTTTAGCGATAAGACCGCCTTTGCGCATTATGTTTGTTTTTTTTTATTTTTGTTTTATGTATTTTGATTCCAAGTTTGTAATGTGCAATAATGTAAGGGTTTATCTATCTATCTATCAAGCCTGATGCACAGGCGTGTCCTGCAAATGTCCTGCGTGTATCCGCAAATCAGATCTCAGTAGATTATAATTGTGACGCGGATTGTTTGACTATGGTTAAAGAATCGCGAAAACCTATGAATAAAAGTGAAATAGCACCTACGTTATATATACGCAAACGACTTTGCCTAAGGATCAATTATCATCATGAATCCAACAATTGAGTCACAGTGGACTGTTATTATTGTAGTACATAATACATTTATAGTACATTCGCGTCAAGAAAATATTGAATAATCAAACGCATTCTAACCGTAGTGGGTATTGTACATTGGTTTGTTGATCAAAATAAACCTGATTATATCAATAAGTTCCAAGTGTATATAAAACGTAAGCTTCTAGAAAAATAATATAACGATACTAAGGATTATATAAACGATTAAATGCTTGGGTGTAAATTCCCCTAACTTCATAGTTAATTATAATTTGTTATTGACTTGTGATGGTGACAACAAAAAATGCGGCTAAGTTTGTTGTGAGATTCTTTTTAGGCCTCGGCGCGATTGGAATCCTCTTAGTTTTAAGTTGGCGCGTGTAGTTATCACCATCACCAAATTAAAATAACCAAAAATATATGATATATGAACGCTTCATGCCTGTTATAGGTGTAGATGAATATTGATTTGATATGATCATTTTAAATTAAAATTAATAATGATTTTTTAAATCGATGACTAATTTCTATAGTTATTGTTTTCGAACTGGCAGCATCTGTATCGGATAGTAGGCACTACTTTTAGATCTGTCAATTTCTATAAGCTTAGAGATTTCCGAACAATAAATTTCACATCTCATCTCTCTTCCATTGTACGTGACCTGAGTAAACTAATACGTGTACACAGAACTCATTCGGAGAAACGGTTCACCCTCTCTTAAACTTTAAGGGACGCGAGGGTTTCCCTTTATTCAATTATATCCATCACAGAATATGATTATTGGTTTTATATTTCGTGATATAATGAGTATTTTTTTTTCTCCTTTTTATTGGATAAAACCTGCTCTTGACTTCAAAGTCACATACGCCTTGATTTCCAATTAAACTCTTAATTACAGTTTGTGACGAATAAAAATATGATAGCTGTGATAGCTTAGTGGTTAGGGCCTTCGCCTCCTAATCAGAGGCGAGCACCTCTAACCTTTTTTTTTTAAGTAATTAAAATATCATTTGCGGTGAAGGAAAAACATCGTGAGAATACCTGCACGCCTGAGAGTTCTCCATAATGTTCTCAAAGGCGTGTGAAGTCTGTCAATCCGCACATGGCCCGTGTGGTGGACTATGACCAAACCATTGTCATATTCAGAGGAGACCCGTGCTCTGTAGTGAGCCGGCAATGGGTTGATGAATGGATGGATAAAGAATGTAAAAAAAAATTGTCCATTTGTTATCATCATTGAATAAAAACTTAAATTTTTTAAGATCTTAACAATAGTTTTGTACTGCTTTGTAGCACCACATACAGAAAAACCACGTGATACGGTACCACGAGGTGTTACAACACTCCCCGTGACGAGGAGCTCCGGGTGATAAGCATAGCAAACCAATTATTAAGATAGGTTCAGCATTGGTGGTCACTGGACGTGCAGATGTTGATGGGCGGCGGTAATCACTAATATAAGGTGACCCATCTGCTCGCTTTCTCGTGACGTATATATGATAAAAAAATGCAACCTTCCTGCGAGAGTCTAATCAAGAAGGGCTTAGTCAGTTTTTGTTATTCTCAAAATTTTCTGCAGACTAAAAAGCAATGAAACGATCGTCTAAAAGACAGGTTAGGAATAAATATATGTGTATAGAATGAGTATAGAACGATCATGCAAATTGAAATAATAGGCTTGTCAGCTTAAATCAATTTGCTCTGCTAATGAAAAGGGGACGACTTCCGGCAAATCAAAGGACAATTGGCTAATATAAAGCTGGAGCCAGCACAAAGGGGCAAGAAAGGTGCGGGCGGGAATAATCGTTTGACATAAAAACCCGCGGAAATATACGATATAAATGATTAGATTCTGTTGAATTTTTTGCCATTAAAATATACTTACATTGGCGAGTTCAGACCGTGGTGTCACATACATATAATATTCATGTTTGTCTGCATAAGCGGTGATAGCCACGTGGTTAAGACTCTTTTTCGGGTGAGACCCTCGGGGCTAACCTTTACTTTTACGCGTTTAATAAATTAAATGTAAGCAATTTTAAATAGAGTACATCATCATCATCATGATCAACCCACTACCGGCTCACTACAGAGCACGGGTCTCCTGTCAATATGAGAAGTGTTTGGCCATAGTCCACCACGCTGGCCATGTGCGGATTGGATTATGGAGACCTCTCAGACGTGCAGGTTTCCTCAGGATGTTTTCTATCACCGTTGAAGCAAGTGATATTTTTTTTTAACGCACATAACTACGAAAAGTTAGAGGTGCGTGCTCGGATTCGAACCGCCGACCTCTGATTAGGAGGCTGATGACCTAACCACTAGGCTATCACCGCTTAATAGAGTACAACTTGCTTTAACTATGAAAGAAAATGTCATCAGGTAACCTGCATGCCTGAAAGTTCTACATAATGCTCTCAAAGGTATGTAAAATCTACCACTCCTCACTTGGCTAGCGTAGTAATTTGACTTCCTCCTTTTCGGGAGGGACCCTCGGGGCAACATTTAACTTCTATGCGTTTAATAAATTAAATGTAAGCAATTTTAAATAGAGTACAACTTGCATATTTAATGAAAGAAAATGTCGTCAGGTAACCTGCATGCCTGAAATCTACCTAATGCTCTCAAAGGCGTGTAAAATGGACCAATGCTCACTTGGCTAGTAATTTACTACCAACAACTCTTCTCATGCTTAGAACAATCGTGCACCCTACAGTGCGTCGTTAATGGGTTTATTATGATAAGGATGAGAGTCATGATTAACCCATTACCGGCTCACTACAGAGCACGGGTCACCTCTCAATATGAGAAGGGTTTGGCCATAGTCCACCACGCTGGCCATGTGCGGATTGGCAGACTTCACACGCCTTTGAGAACATTATGAAGAACTCTCAGGTGTGCAGGTTTCCTCACGATGTTTTTCTTCGCTGTTGAAGCAAGTGATATTTTTTTTTTAAAACGCATATAACTCGGAAATGTAAGAGGTGCGTGCCCGGATTCGAACCGCCAACCTCTGATTAGGAGGCTGACGCCCTGACCACTAGGCTATCAGAGCTTCATCACTAATATGTAGGTCTTTTTCCAGCTGATAAAGATAGGTGTTAGTGATACAATACTTAGCGAGGCACGGAGCTGATACAAAGCTCGTGTCCTTGATAACTGAGAATTTATTGGCAGACAACAAATGAGGCAGTTGAGTGTGCCAAAAAGCCAGAAATAATTCTTGCTATAAATTATTTTTAAGTGCTTCGTGGGACCAGTGGTTTGCATATGTGAATAGGTTTGACGACCTCCGTGGCGCAGCGCGCGCGCTTTTACATTATATAGTTGGAGGTCCTGGGTTCGATTCCCGGCTCGAGTCTGGTCTGGTGGGAGGCTGCGGCCGTGGCTAGTTACCACCCTACCGACAAAGGCGTGTCGCCAAGCGATTTAGCGTTCCGGCATGATGTCGTGTAGAAACCAATTGGAGGTATGGCTTTACCATACCCCTAACAGGTTAGCCCGCTACCATCTTAGACTGCATCATCACTTACCATTAGGTGAGATTACCGTCAAGGGCTAACTTGTGGTGGATAAAAAAAAAAGGGTCCTATGAATCAAGAGGTTGAAGGTCCTTGTGTCGAATTTTCTTTTAGTTTAGTTGGATGTTGCATCAATACTCTAATCTCTCCAATGAGAGAGGAAGCTTTTACATAAAGCTGATGTTGATGATATAGTCTTGACTTCGTATCAAAGTTGAATAATCCCAAAAACTTTACAACGCTAAAATAAGCCGGAGTTATACGGAAAGTGTTCGTGCAGATCGTAAGTGGCTGATCGAGGGTCAAACCTTTGTTGGAAGAACGGGAATTTCTCGTTTATCGCATCTCATGTTATAAGGTGCTTGAGAGCGCGCTCTGAAGAATCTCCCTTTTTCATTTTATTTATTTTTCAGCTGTGTCAGATCAAATGTTTTGACACGGGTTTAGGATGCTCTTTCTTTAAGGTCATGACTTGAAAATTGCAAAATGGTTTCTTTTTAAAATATAACTAAGCAAAATATAACTGTGGACTGCGGAATTGGGAGACTGTAAGCGAAAATTTTTTGTAATATTATTTTATAGATATAATAAGTTATTAAGAAAAAACCGCTCAATTGATAACCATCCGAAAAAGAACAAAACTGCCAGTTTATTTTACTAGATTTTGTGCCCACTACTATTGGTTGTTGACTACTAAATAGTCTATTTCTGTTTTGAGACGCCCGCGAGATTGAATAATTTCCCTTTATCGGCTACGCTTACTCGCACGCTACGAGATAATTATCCGTAACAATTTCTCGTTATGAGCTCTTAGAAAATTGGTAGACATAGTCGTGCGTGTCCCGAAAAGCACTCTAAGCTCTCGGTTTCAGATATTTTCAGCTACCAACCTGCCACCTGACTGAACGGAGCTTTGTAGTTAGATCTGAAAATTCATTTTTGGAGCATCTAACTACGGTTCCGTTTCAATAGTAAGCTCTATCCGAAATATCGTCAGTATAATTTTTTCATCATCATCAAACCATATCATCATCAAACGTTGTCTAGAGGATATCGCGATTTAAGCGATAAGACCGCCTTTGCGCGTTATGTTTCTCATCTACTTTTTTGTTCTTATTTGTTTTAGATTCTAAGTTTAGATGTGCAATAAAGACTTTATCTATCTATCATTTTTGCTATCAAGCCTTACATTATAAATAAAGTTTCTTCTTTTAAAATCCGAAGTAACAACAGTCGTGTCCTTTCTGACACAAAAAGTATTTTATTTTATTGATATGGCACACAAAACAGGTCACAACTCTAAAATGCCTCAATATAAAAACAATAGATCAGAGTCCAAGTAACAACCCCTAATAGGTGTATACAACATTACCTAATCAAATATTATATAGTTTTAATTAAATTATTAAATGTTTGACAAATAAGTATGTAAGTTAAGTCATATACAAAATGGCATATACCGTGCCAAATTTAATCAAGATCACTGCAGTGGTTCTGCTGGATCTGCGGAATAAAAAAACAAACATCAGTATGAATGTTTCGGAACGTGGGCTCGGGAACCATACACGGTCGGATCCATCATTTTACAGGCTGGACAGCGGACGCGCTTTTGTCCCTACGTCGTCAATATGCCATCAACTTTCACAAAGCATTTTGTATCCTCTTTTTGCATACATATGGCTAGAATTTGGGTCGCCGTTCCGACATCTTGGTATGGTTTATAATATTACAAACTTATTTACTTTTTTTATATTAAAAACAAGTTATATAAACGCTCTTTTAATGAAGCGGTCAGCCTCCTAATCAGAGGTCAGCGGTTCGAATCCGAGCACGCACCTCTAACTTTTTGGAGTTATGTGCGTTTTAAAAAAATTAAAATATCACTTGCTTCAACGGTGAAAGAAAACATCGTGAGGAAACCTGTACGCCTGAGAGTTCTCCATAATGTTCTCAAAGGCGTGTGAAGTCTGCCAATCCGCACATGGCCAGCGTGGTGGACTATGGCCAAACCCTTCTCATATTGAGAGGAGACCCGTGCTCTGTAGTGAGCCGGTAATGGGTTGATCATGATGATGATGATGATGATGATTAAGCAGGTGATTGTGAAAGAGAAAAGTTTCGATACTGCCCGTAAATAGCCCAATTTGAATCGAAGATTTTGGAATTTGAATGGAAATAATATAAATATAAACTTGTAAAAGGTTTTTGTATTGCACATGAAAAAAAATCGAAATCATCTGTTAATATACCAATTTGAATAAAGGAATTTTGTGTTTGAATGAAAACTTCAAAAAGATTAGTTTGAAATGAAAATGTTTTCGTATTGGGTGTGGTAACGAGTTACTTTGTTTGTGTTCTGTTGGAACGCGTAACTCCGTAACTTTTAGCGGGTGTTCGCAGCGGTGCGGTTGTGAGTTCATACGTTTGGTGGTTTTAACATTATATTTATAACCTCGTTCTTTATAAGCCTCGTTTGATATAAGCGGTGATAGCCTAGTGGTTAGGGCGTCAGCCTCCTAATCAGAGGTCGGCGGTTCGAATCCGGGCATGCACCTCTAACTTTTCAGGAGTTATGTGCGTTTTTAAAAATTAAAATATCATTTGCTTCAACGGTGAAGGAAAACATCGTGAGGACACCTGCACGCCTGTGAGTTCTCATTAAAGTGCTCAAAGGCGTGTGAAGTCTGCCAATCCGCACATGGCCAGCGTGGTGGACTATGGCCAAACCCTTCTCATATTGAGAGGAGACCCGTGCTCTGTAGTGAGCCGGTAATGGGTTGATCATGATGAACCTTGTTCTTTCTCAGGGCTTTCGTCAGAAATTATGAATTTTAATTACACGATGGCGGTAATTATTAAGCCATTTTTGTAACGATTAAGCTAAAGCCGTACATAAAAACGATGATTTTGCATGAAAAATACAGTGTTCAAGAGGTCAAAAAGAAAAACAAACAAAATCAGTGGCAACATATTACTAAAAAGAAGAAATCAACTTAACCAAACTGAAGTAGTAGATTTTTTTTTGTGTCATGTCGCCAAGTGATTTAGCGTTCCGGCACGATGTCGCGTTTTTTTTTCGGACTGACTATTATTTCTGCTATTCCTATTGGTTGCGACAGCGTAACCGGGCTGTTTGATAACTTGAAATGAATGCATTTCAATGACATCTATATTTTTTTACCCAAATTTGCTATTATTATTTTGGCTTCAAAACAAATCAAAATGTCTGAAATAAGAATCTCAAAGTGTGACCTTGACTGTATATATGAATGTACTCTGGTAAGTTTCAGTATATAACCCTGAATAAAAACTACTTAATATTTCTTCTGTCACTTACTTAAAGCTTTATCAACTAACTTCTCAACGGTATCATATTGGTTTTATATCGTAGGAGATGAATTTCAAAATATACCACTTAGGCACGTCTCAGCGCTTAAAGATAAAGGCTGAAGCTATTATCTGTATATAAAATTTATAGCTCGAGAACTAAGCGCCGTGTATCCGTAATACTTTATAAACGTCGGCGTTATTTTGGAGATACAAAAACACTACTTTCGCTTAACATTTACGGGTGCAAACGTAAACCTATCACTAAGCCACCGATGTCCATCGGTGCGTCCATCTTATTATTATATTTATTTTTGTTTTAATTCGTTTATGTTTTTATAATTGTTTACTCACTTCTACTTTTTCCTTTTTGTTATTTCACATTTTCACATGTTTTAGTGTTTTTATTAATTAGTTTTCCACCTTTAATGTAATACACCTTTGCATGCGGTGTTTACCTATAATTAGCTTAGCATTTAGATTTATTACCTTATTATGTATAAATTATTTTAATCCAATTATATTGTATTAAGCTGTTGGTAAACCTAAATAAAAAATAATAAAAATCTGTCTGTCAACTGTAAAAAAGGGGTAGGTGGTATGTACTTTACGATTTACGAATTGTACTGTTTTGATATAAATACTAATTTATTTACCTATTACAAACACAGTCACTGCCTACCCCACGTTTTAATATAACTCGTATTGTAATAGCCCACAGTTTAATATTTACCAATTGAGTAAGATTGCTCCATTGAGTAAGATTGGTTGCGGTCGAGTGCACAAGTGTTCCCGTGACCCAGCCACCAGGCGACGCGAAGGAGCATTGCTGGGTTTTAGGTGGTATTCTGGTCGCCAGTCTGGCTGCCGGGTAGTCCCACATATCCCGTACCCCGGAGGGGATGCGTAAACGCATTTCCCAGCAGGAAAGAAAAAGAATGCTCCAAGGCTAAAAGGCCTAATATATGAAAGGACTGAGGTTCTCTTACAAGTGACAAAATAAACTAATAATTCGATATAAGTAATTTTCAATATGATACTATAAGTAATTAAGCTTAAAACAAGTACTAAAAATCAAAACACACACACACACACACACACACACACACACACACACACACACACACACACACACACACACACACACACACACACACACACACATTCACTCTTACTTACTAACATGCAGTAGCATGTTAGTAAGTAAGCTTTAGTAGTAGATAAAAAAACAAACTTGTTAAATATTATGAACTTGTTATGTGTATTGAATATTTTATAATGGGAAGAGAGAGTCCTTCTGACACAGGTTTAATACTTTGCAGAAAGTCTCAGCCTTGTCGGATACTGTTATATGTGAACAAATAAAGTTTAATTTCAAATTTCAAATAGATAGTTGCTTATTGGGCTAAAAAAATTAACATGTTGATCCGCTTGTTTAAAGTCTACTTTATGTACGATATTGGGTTGTTATGCATTTATTAGTTCTAGTAGTTTTTATTTATTTTTATTTATACACTTTATATGCATACCACAGCAAAAAGAAGAACAAGATAAGAAAATCGGAGACATAAATAAAGATTTAGAGAAGAATGAGTTTTATTGGGGAGACCAGCCAAGACTAGAGTATTGAGTGAGTCTTGGTGCTTAGGCGTAAAGTTGTGTTTAGCTCTTTTTGGTAGTTACTTTCGCTTACAAGTGAGTGGGACAATGGGTATCGTATGGGATGTTGGCCAAGAATGCTCTGTGGGAAGGTAGTACAGTGTACTCAAATAATTGTGCTGCGGTTAAATTGCGACAAAGGCATTTGTTTCTAAGACCAAGTAATCCCGCCATTCTGTGATTTATTTTCTTAAATGCAAGTTTTAAATGTGTGGTGTGTTTCAATTTCTTGCCTGAGCGTACACGTTGAGGGAGGGTATGTTTACACCGTACGATTAGGTCGGTGCGACTGATCACAAGACACTTTGGTTTTAGGAAGTGCTATGCACTACCAATGCGTTGCCGGCGGGACGAATCGTCCTTAGCGGTTTCTATTCGGCATCATACTGAAATGCTTAATCGCTTGGTGGTACGTCTTTGCTTGTGGTGGTAGCTAGCCGAAGCTGAAGCCTCCCATCATAACAGACTCGAGGTGGGAATCGTACCCGGGAAATCCCCATTTAATTGCTACTGCGCACGCGCCTCGAAGTTAAATAAATCACAGCAACAATTATCGGCAATGACTCGTTACCATCGTCAATTGACGATTATTTTATATAAGAAATATAAAATAATCATTTCATAAAACCACATTAAATATCATATTATTTCAAAAGCGGAGGCACGTCATAGTTTATGCGGTATGACACTACCAATGTATTGATATAATTAAAATCATCACATTTTTAGCTCATTTTACCCAGTTAATTGTCTTCGAAGCTTTTATATTAATAGGAGTGAGAGAAGTTTGATCTCTATGGCTCTTACTGATTAGGAGAACGTCGTGTAGTGTAAAAATAAATTTAGAAAGAAGTATTAATGACAAAAGTTTCTTCATGCCTGTGAGCTAGTACGGTTAGCAGAAAACAAATAGTTATAATAGTTTAGTGAGTTTTTTTTTTCAAATATACTGTCTATGTAGTTTGATGCTTGACAGTACTTAGGGCTTAAAATATAATGACTTCACAAAGTACAGTCCAGTACTAAAATTAAGAAATGCTCATCCAAAATGTATGAATAACAAATTGGCCTACTTTATTTTAGCCCTTAAGAAACGTGAAGCTAGTATGGTGACTCTACCACCAGTACGTAAATGCAAGGGGCATTTAAACTAGACATAGCTGCTGACAGAAAACTTTTGTATTTAACAACTTGAAGACAAAGTGTATTTCTTTAACCTGTCGCTTTGTTCTTTACCGCTTTACGCCGTCGGTTGAACCGAAACAGTTCATAATTGCCGATATATCATTAAAAAAATATGGAGGTCGGAAAATAATTTTATTTTACCGTGGGTTATATATGTATGATATAAGTCATCGTTATTAAAAGAAACAATCAAAGTTATATAAGATTTTACATAAATAATTAACTGGAAATGTTTCTTTGTTGTTACAGTTATTTTTATATGACTGTGTAAAAGTTTGTTGCAGCGTAATATAATTATGACTAACAAAATAAAGCTTTGTTGTTACAAAACAATATATTCTAGTTTGTATCAATTGACGATCCATAAGAAATATATAATAATCATTTTATGAAACCTCAAATTATTTCAAAAGCGGAGATACGTCATTGTAAACGTGGTATGGCACTACGATACTATTGATATAATTAAAATCATCATATATTTAGCTCATTTAACCCAGTTAATTACCCAGAAAAGCATTTGAATACGTATGCATGTCTTCGATTCCGAATAAAAATTTGTATGAATTAATTATTTTAAACTTTATTTAACTTCTTTTCCAACGGTACTTTATCATTGTAATAAATTAGCTGAAAAATTACAGTGTCTCTATTTATCTTAGCTGATTTAAAGCCAGTTTAAATTATTATTTTTAAGTGCCAACCGGAGACAAAATTTAATGGAGGTTTACACGTTTACTAGTTTTTGGATTAGGTCACACTGGTGAGTATTGAACACCTAAACAGAAAAATAGGTGAACACTAAAAGGTGCTGGTTTTACTTTAGCACATCGATAGATCAACATGAAATAAAAATAAAAATGATGATAGATAGACACAACAAAACATATCTCAGAGTCTTAACAAATTAAATAATATATAAGATGACTACTGGGCGGCTGCGTGTCTTCGTCGGTAATTTGGGTAGACGTAGGTAGGTTCGGGCAAAGAGATCAGATACTCTTGATAGAACAGAATAACAATTATAAATATGGTAATTTATAAGGAGCTGACTATACGCTCCACCAAGTACAACTACCGCGACTCCGAACCGACCGAATGCAATGAATGCAATACACCGTCGCGCGCCGGTGAGTCTTATAAGAATCTGCATACGTCACTTGTGTTGCGTAAAGAGAGGGGGCAATGCCACTCTCTTCTCCGTCGCACATGACTCCAAAACTAGATGGCGCTGCTCTCTGACTGCCTTCAAATACAATACTTAAATATATATACGGTCGATATATATATATATATATATATACATTGTTGTATAGTTGCATTTGCACCATTGAATTTCCTAGCACGACTATCAATGGGATCCAATGAATCCATCTGGTAAATAGCAGAGCCATCCCATAAATGAGTACAATACTTGCAATAAATATATGCAACAATAGTAACAATCCAACACCTGAAGAACTAGATTTAATGAATGTGATGTAAACGATACGAAACTGAGTAAAACCATATTCGAGCAAATGTAAATACGTCTTAATAACCACACTGTTTAACTTAAGCACAAACGAGTAATTTATGTTTATACTATGCCTAAAGCTAACGAACTATGTAGGTACAATATACCATGAATAACAGAATAACAAAAACATTGCTCAGACATTTACTAATTAATGGCACATGTTCATTGGAAGAGTAGTGATAGTCTGTTGGTTAAGAGTCCGGATTCCTTAGTGGGGGGGACCGAAATCGATGCCCGACAACCTTTAAGTTTTCGGGGTTTGAGTTTCAAAATATATCGCACTTACTCTAGCGGTGTAGGAATACATCGTGAGGAAACCTGTATACCTGAGAGTTCTCCATGATGTCCTCTAAAGAATGTAAACTTACGCCCATATTCCACATCAATCTGAGAAGAGAACCGCGTCCTGTACTAGACTGGCAATCATCACCAACCCATTACTAGATTTAATGATGATTATAATTAGTTATACATTTTATATGCACACTATAGCAAGAAGAGAAACAATACGAGAAAACCAGAGACATACTGGTGAAGTAAGAAGTGGGATACATAAAAGTGCTTCGTAGCGTAGTATCGTAGTATCTTTAGCAGGAAACCTTCATCATGATCAACCCATTACCGGCTCACTACAGAGCACGGGTCTCCTCTCAATGTGAGAAGGGTTTGGCCATAGTCCACCACGCTGGCCATGTGCAGATTGGCAGACTTCACAGGCCTTTGAGAACATTATGCAGAACTCTCAGGCATGCAGGTTTCCTTACGATGTTTTCCTTCACCGGTGAAGCAAGTGATATTTTTTTTTTTAAAACGCACATAACTCCGAAAATTAAGAGGTGCCTTAAGGAGGTGAAACCTTAAGATAAAGAAAATATGTCGGATAAGGTAATAAGAGTGATTTGTGGATTGAAATCTCTTCCGAAGTGTGGTAGGTTTCTATAACGCATGATAATTATAGCACAATAATATACAGTGAATGTCATCAGATGCATCTCTTATTATTTCTTTTCTGAATTTTTGAATAAATCAATATTTCATAAGCTGATATAGATGCTCGGGAACAGTGTATTTTCTCGGCATAAAAGGTATCCCATGTCCAGAATTTAAGCTATGTTGACATACAATTCTGCTTTTGCTGTTAAGCCCCACATGTTATGTGAAAAAGCTTATTCATGTAATTTCACGATACCGCAGGCACAATCGCCTGGTGATTTTCAGGAATATTAATAATTAAGTTACCATTGCAAAATATTACCAAAACGAATTAAGCTGTTAGCCGCTACCATCCTAGGCTGCATCTTCACTTGCGACTATGCAGCCTATTGTGTGATTGTTGTTGTGATTGCAGTCAAGGGCAGACTGTTTTGGTATAAAAAAATATTTTCATCGCGACATTTTATAAATTAAGGGTCAATTGCGTTGCCATGGTTTAAGGCCATGTTGAAGTCAGACCTAGGCCTCCCGCAATGCTGCCAACGGTTAAAAATGAAGAAGCCCGCGCGCGAGTGTTTTTTTTTTCGTTTTATGGCTTTACACAGATTAGCCAATGTCAAGTTTATAGCAATGTAGAAGTTAGGCAGAAATGGCGGGAAACTTCGCACTTTGCGGACGCGGCTCCCTCTAACTATTCCCAAATTAATACCTGTTAACCATTCAGAAAACTAGCCACTACACAATCGACACCAAAACTGTCCACGACACAACCAACACCGATCCTTTTCAAAATTAGCCAACAAACATTAATTCACGAAAAGCGTGAAAAAACCGCACCCGCCATATACGAAGTCTCCCGCCTTTCTCCCTCGACAGATTTTGCTATATGGATATGAATGACACCGTGTGCATTATCTGTGCAACCACGATCACTATAAAGAGTGCTCGACTCAGAGGAAGTAAACGAATATGCGACTCTAAAACGAGTAACATTAAGTCAGTTTTGAATTGAATTTATATTCACCGTACCTTCGCAATCTACATATACGGACGCCTACAAAAAGCTGTATTTTCGTTCATGCTCTTCCGGTTTAGTGAAGTGAAAAAAATTCAAAATAGAAACAGTGTCAAAATAAATTTCGTTTTAAAATTCCGTTTCACCAGGTAAAACGTAAGTTTTATTTTCACTCCATGGCACTCTTGATACTCGCGTATTTTTTTTAACTTTTATTTATAATGAGGTGCCTTCCATAGTCGGTACCGCGTCGGGGGAATTCAGTGAACTTGTTACGAGAAAATTCATTTTTCAGTTACGCTACATATTTGCTCAAGGTAAATAATTTTAAAAGCGTACAGTAATCTAAGCTAGCTAAGCTAAATGTCATATTGACTACAAATAATGTGTAATATGTCATAATATAATAATATTTTGTCTGGTGGGAGGCTGCGGCCGTGGCTAGTTACCACCCTACCGACAAAGACGTGTCGCCAAGCGATTTAGCGTTCCGGCACGATGTCGTGTAGAAACCAATTAGGAGTATGGCTTTACCGTACCCCTAACAGGTTAGCTCGCTACCATCTTAGACTGCATCATCACTTACCATCAAATGAGATTGCAGTCAAGGGCTAACTTGTAGTGGTTAAAAAAAAAAAAACCGAAATGCTAAAGACAACAGCAGAATAAAACCTTTTTTGACAGTAATGCCAATCTTTCCGGTTTACAATAATCTAGATGTCATTTCGATTCCAAACGGCTCTAAGAGATCCCCCCTTAGAGCCGATTAAGTATTACGTATTAAATGAAAGACGTAATGACATGAAACATGTCTCAAACTGCAATAATAAGTAGGTACGAGTATATCTAGTTAATAATGTCATTTCGCTTAAACGAGTAAGTAGCTAGTTATTACCATACCATATCCATACCCCTAACAAGTTAGCCCGCTACCATCTTACACTGTATAATCACTTAACATCAGGTGCGATTGTCGTCAAGGGTTAATTTGTAGAGGATAAAAAAAAAACATGGACTCTCGCAAAGTTATACCTACTTTTATTCAATATTTAATAAATTAAGCACTAATAAGGCGTCCAAACATCGAATACATCGACACAGCTCTGTCGGCTGGTTTACTTTCAAAGACATGCGCCCGCGCATGCTTCTCGTTGACTTGTTGGTATCATATTTTCGATATTTCACCGACAAAAAGGTAGTTGTACCTGCTAGCTAACAGCTCTTTTGTATTTGCATTTTGTTTTGTTATTGTACCCATCAAGGTACAATTGAAGTGTATCCATTCATTTATTCATGCTGCTATTTTCGTACTATTGATTAAGTTTTATTATTTCATAATAACTAGTTAGTATTGTGATGTGAAACCGCCATCGATTTATGTCTGACGCGACAGGAACTGTATCTGCTCGTAGGTAGGGTTTAATGTGTTATCTCCATTAATCCCCCTATTATATATATCGGCTGCTGATTACTAAATAAACAATATAATATAAAGGCTTGTTCAAGAAATCACTTGCAAAAATCCAATTAACAGTATAAACAGTATCTTATCCTTCAATATATTTTATACGTTTCATTCTGAACGAAATTGAACACTCTCTCGGGCCATTCAATTTCTCACGAGAGATTCAAAGCAATTCATTTGAATAAATGAAGAGATATTTGAATAAGGGTTCACATCTGTCTACACTGTGACAGGTTTTTGTCATGGGATCGCTAGAATGTTGAATTCACTAATGGATTTTCCGTCTAATATGAATAAAAGTGTATGTTGAAATTGTATGGGTCAGGCGGAAACATTACAGTTTGTGTTACAAAATACGCTGACTTTGTACATGTACCTTGTGTAAAGTAAACTCGTATTTGTTTTATTTAACAACGTTTGTGCCTAAAATAAAGTTAAGTGAAACTGGCCCAATTTTATTAACTCTTCGAAATGCATTCCATCCGGAAGTGATGCAGGCAGAACTGTGCCGCTTTCAGCGGGGTATGTGGTCAGACTGGCTGACCAAAATACCCATTAAAACCCAGTGATGCTCCTTCGCGTCGCCTAGTGGCCAGGTAACAGGAACGCTTGCGCACTCCCGTAAAAGTTAAACTGGCCCAAATGATTCAAGAGAACAAATTCTTACGAAAAGTTGTCACGACACTTTTTGTTATTGTAAGCTGTGCGTCGCATGTTTCTCTGTCTCTCTCTCTCTTATAGAAAGCAAGCCAGATATTTTCATTTCTATTTCGCATTGAGCAGTGTGGTGTCGCAACGATTATTTTTGTTGCGTGTATACAGGTTTTTTGTAAATAATAAAAAAATAATAATAATGAATCCTGACAGTGTTTCTGCACAAGTTCCGGATATTGCTGATGGAGTACAAAATTGAGCCTACTGATTAAGTTTATATAATATTATATTTGTTAATAATAAAAAAATATTATTTTAACTTAAATAAAATAAAATACTAATTAATCGAAAGGAACTTCGTTCCATCCGGGTGTCCCTTGACACCTCTCAAGTTTTTTTATTTTTTTCCTTATTTCTCTAAGGCATTACGAAAGGGTATGGTTAATAGATTATGTCCCATCAACGACAGGTAAGTTGCATCTAAGGCTGCCATGTAACGGAATTAAATAAAAAAATGCTGAAATTGCAGCTATCTTGTCCATAAAAAAATCCAACCCGATTTACATGAATAATCTTTCACCCTTTAATTCAAACGGGCGATGACAAATACCTTACCGCTCCGGCGAATCTACGTTCACTCGTTCACACGTTCATTCAAACAAAAAGATTACCAAAAGGGGACTCGTACGAAATATGGAAATTTATGAAATGTTTTGTACGCACCGAGGATTTCTGGTAAATACCTATTGCTTATAATCATTGACATGGAATAATATTTTCGCGACATTTGAACCTTGCGCATGTTTAGTATTCTTTGTCACCGAGGAGAAGGAAAAGGTTATGAATTCGGTTGAATATATATACATTATATAAAGTTATTTGAAAATCGGCAATCTGTATCTGGATGTCAACTTGAGATTAGTATAACTTATTTAGGCTTTAATTTATTCGGGAAAATTTAATTCTCTTGTAATCTTATGCAGAAAAATAGAGATACAGTTATCGTATAATACACGTTGGCACAGCCTGGTTACGCTGTGGCAACCAATAGGGTTTGTACAGCTAATAGACAGTCCGAAAAAAAAAACACGTTGGCGAAGTGGCAACCACTTCTAGTAGAATATCAACATGATCAACACATAGCCGGCTCAATACAGACCACTGGTCTCCTCTCAATATGAGAAGGGTTTGGTCCACCAGGCTGGTCAAGTGCGGATTGGCACTTTAGACGCCTTTGCGAACATTATCAAGAAATCTCAGGCGTGCAGGATTCCTCACGGTGTTTTCCTTCATCGTTGTAGTAAGACATATTTCAATTGCACATAACTTCCGAAAAGTTAGAGGTACGATCGAACCCCCGAGCTTTTATTAGGATGTGGATGTCCTTACCACTAGGCTATCACAGCTTTTTAAGTAGTGGAATATAGTTTAGCTTTACTCAACTAATGAACATCGTTGTTTGTTTTAATCTTATATTTCCATACGTAACCAATGTTTATATCCTCCATAGGTAGAAGCTGATATTCATACATGTAAAAGTAACATACAAACTTATGATATTGTATCTGTGTATATGCGTATATGTATGTGTGTTTGTTACACCTTCACGCATGGACTAATTTATTTGAAGACAGATATATACACTCTGGATTAAGACAAGCACATTTTTATCCCGTGGGGTTTGTGAAACTGATTTCTATGTCGATTAGCTACATTGCAGCTTTTGTTGCCATAACTAACTACCTCTTAACTAGTTTCACGAAAACTGGAACAATAACAGGATATACATGGAATAATCTTTAAGCAAACGTTACTTGACCCACATGAATTTAAAAAACCCTGTATATACGTGGAAAAAGTTTTTCATTTGATCACGTAGAACATTTCAGAATGCCTAAAGCGGGATTTTCTACTTCAATCGTGCGAGTCTCTCTCAAACGTCCGCTGAGCCAATTTTATCTCCAAATTAACCCCAGGGGTTATTGTTTTTGTGAACGCGCAACGTTGAACTTTGCTATCCATTTGGAGGGACACAAGACGTGTTTAGATTAATCAACCTACCTACTTGCCCACTAAAGGGCGGCAAGATGAATATGCTGCCAGGATTTGCTGCTATGTACGAGAAAGAAATTGCTTTATTTCTGACGTAACGTTTTCGTTTATTACAAGCACCACCTAGACTTTTTTCGTGTGGGAGTAATATCATACCATAATAAACATTTATATGCCAGAATGATCTGGTGGGAAGCTTCGGCCGTGGCTAGTTACCACCCTACCGACAAACTACGTGTCGCCAAGCGATTTAGCGTTCCGGCACGATGTCGCGTAGAAACCAATTAGGAGTGTGGGTTTACCATACCCCTAACAGGTTAGTCCGCTACCATCTTAGACTGCATCATCACTACTTACCATCAGGTGGGATTGCCGTCAAGGGCTAACTTGTAGTGGATAAGAAAAAAAAAAAAAGAATGTATGTACAATAAACAGATGTTAGTAAGCGACGTTAATCGTTTAAACGGTTATTACATTCTACTAAATGAATAGTGTGAAAACTTTTTATATAAATTATTAACATCATCATCATCACCAGCCAATATCAATCCACTGCTGGACATAAGCCTCTTTGAAGCAGCGCCAACTCGTCCTGTCTCCGGCCTTTTGCATTCAGTCGATGCCTGCCACTTTCGGAGGTCATCGCTGCACCTGGCTGAAGGACGGTCCACACACCAATTGCCGAGACGTGGTCTCCACTCGAGGACCTTCTGACTTCAACGTCCGTCGGTTCTCATTATGAAAAATATTAATTGTCCAATCAAATATTTCAATTTGTATACAAAAATTAGGAGTCAGCAAATTAATATCATATTATGTTAAATAATGAATAGAAGCAGGCGTTACTTTGCGGAAGTACATGATAAACAATAAACAGAAAGTATAATTTGCTATTGAAGTCTTTACTTTTCGCGCTTGTGAAGTCAACATCTCCTGAGGATGATCCGGTGTCGGGTCGAAACGTGCGTAGAGGTTCTAGTGGAGGATTTTGTGTTCTGTTATACTATACTAATCTCCCGGTTGTCGGCGGAATATAGCAAATTATACTTGCTGTTTATTGTTTATCATATTATGTTTTTCTCTTTAAAGATATTATGTTGACTTCTTTAAATGAAACTAAATGAACTGATAACTGCTGCGTAGGACGTTTGTATAACTAGAAGGGCCACCAATTTCTGAGGCTGTTGAGGGATTAGTTTATATTCACTAACACAAAGTTCATAAGGGCACACGGAATATATTATATTTTTTATACGTGTTACAAAAATACCAGGCATCCATATCACGGTAATATTATGTATACAGTATTGTAACTCGGGCTTATCTTTGAAATACAGCCTACAGCCGCGTGCCATCTAAACATGCGATAGGGCTACCCGCCTCCAGCATTTTAATTACATTTGCCTACTTTGTGTTCAAATTTCAATTATCTAGTGACAGACAGCCGGTCAAATTTTTTTTTTCTGGTATTATTCATACAAACAGTACAATAAACAACTATTATTAATACAACCAAAAAGTGCACAATATATCCTACTCATCTTATTAATAATATACTTGAAGTAATTTGAAAAAATCTAATTAAAGTATAATAAAGTAATTTGATTTTTTCAAATTACTTCGTCCGTAACACACCGTCAACACCGTCCGTTCGTCACTGCGGCACAGTCGTCGTCTGCATGCCGAATGCACCCCGATATCGAAGCGCGTAGGCATAGCGCGCGTTTCGTCCGTTTGTATGAAGTTGGAATACTGTATACATAATATTACCGTGTCCATATGGTGGGAATATGTTGCTTATAAGAAAACTTATCTTTTGTTATCTTATTGATTATATAAATTAAGGATGGTACAGCAAAATGAAATTTGCATAAAAGGATAAATGAGCAAACCAGCGGCGTCAAACATGACAAGTTGTAGTACAATAAAGTTTTAGTTAACTTGTAATTGTGTCATGTAATTAGTTAACAAAGAAGGTTAAAAGTTACTTTATTGGAGGTCCCAGTTAATCCCGCAATGTCAGAGGACTTAGACACTGCCAATCTGCGTGGGTGACCCCTGTTGCTCATTTAGAGGCATGTAGTGACGCCCTCAGATTAATTAACTACGTGCAGCAAGATGGACATTTGATAGGGTTCCAGATTTGCTACATATTTAACTGGTTAGGTACCAACAAAGTAAAGTTATATAATCCATATTAACATTATAAGTGCGAAAGTTTTCTTTTTTCTTTATTTGTTCGTTTATTGCCTATTATTCAACTACAGTGTTTTTTATCACATATAAAATAGTTACCTTGTTCTTGTAATTTTAGGTTGGGCATCGATCAACAATTTTATTAGGGTATGGGATCTACTCGTATTAAGGATTATGAAGTCTGGATTCGATTCGCGCGTCGGGCCAGACTTGACAGTTTTTGTATTGTATATTATTGTAATTTAGATATAGAATCCTTACAGAAATTATACGGTATCCACTCCAAGAGCACATTCAGCCGCCAGTTGAGGATAATAAGGAAACACTAAGTCATGTTTTACTTTACCGTTAAAGCAAGTGATATTAATTAAAAAATCACTTAAATTTAACTGTCCGACCCCCCCGTTATCCCAAACGTTGCCTAAGCCGAGGTTCCGCCTTAATGGAGGCGCACTTAGGCAGTCGTTCCCTTAGTTTCTTCGAGCCCTAGGGCTCAAAATGTCTTCTGGCAGAGCTTCTTTCCGAATCTCGCCAAACAGCCCGGTTACG
Source organism: Lasiommata megera (assembly GCA_928268935.1). Taxonomy (NCBI): domain Eukaryota; kingdom Metazoa; phylum Arthropoda; class Insecta; order Lepidoptera; family Nymphalidae; genus Lasiommata; species Lasiommata megera. The sequence continues at coordinate 16,493,983 of OV743315.1, read as the reverse complement.
CTGTGGCAACCATAGGTTTAGTACAGCTAATAGACAGTCCGAAAAAAAAAACTTAAATTTACACGCACTTAATTTTGAAAATGTGTGCTTGGGATCGATATTGGTTTACCCGGAGTCTTTACTAGTAGGGTATCACCGCTTTTATATGGTGGTAAATAAAAAAAATACTAGTCGGTTTAGATTTGCCTATAGACTTAATCGATATTGCAGACAACAATTAATGAGTTTAAAGCAAAAGTTACGTTTCTCAACTTTAAAATGGGAGAAAATTACACATAACACCCTAATTGATAAAGAATTATTAGACGAATATAATTCTTCAATCAATATGACTACCAAACCTATTTATAGTTAACAATTTCAAACCCTTATTAAACCCTTTAAAAGAGGAATTTTGCAAAAATCCTTTCTTAACGGATTTATATCATAATTGTTACGGAATGTTTATTATACTCGTAGCTAGATCCCTCCTATCGTTTTTTTTTTTTTTAATAATAATAAACTTTATTGAAAAAACACAATGCTTACATAATAGATAAGAACATATGGCACAATATTAATCTTCTTAAACTTAGCTTAAACGATTACAATGATTTCCATTGGTTTAGGTGCATTATGGTTGTAGCAATTTTAAAATGTTTGATTATCTTTGGACCCCACACTAGGAGACCTGTATCGTGGGGCCCGAACACTTGATTTAACAGGTTGCTTATCATCGGACCAAGACTTAAATATTCACCAATCTGATTCTCTATACCTATAGCATTTATGTTTGGTGTAACGTATTAGTATTTTATATTTTATGTACGTCTTTAACGAGTACTTATATTAGTATGATAAAAATATAATTATAATTGTTAAATAATAAATAAATATAGTAATAAAAAATAAATATGTAAAAATTATATATATATATATATATATATATATATATATATATATATATATATATATATATATATATATATATATATACATAATAAAAGTAATAGATAAAATTAAATGGTCACATTTAGTAGGTTTTCAGTGTCGTCATAGGAGAGGGTCTTGAGCCAGGATGTTATTTTAATTTTGGCCTCTTTCATTGTTAGATGTTTTAAGTCGCAGTGTTTTAGTGTTTTGTTGTATACTTGAGCTTGAACAAAAGGAGGAAAGCGTCTTGCAAAGGCAGTAGTGATACGTGGTATGGGTACTTTGTAAACTCTTTTTGTAATAATCCCATTATCCGGTTTGCTGAGTAGTTCAGCATGCTTTATTATACATGTTTTTAATATATATAACTGCCGAACTGATAAAACTTCAGCTTCTTTATAGAGCGCAGATGTAGGATACCTGAACGGTTTTTTCAACATAACTTTAAGGACTGATCTTTGAGCTCTCTCAAGTTCAAGCAGCAGAGTTTTTGCTGCGCTACCCCAAGAAGATATACAGTAAGTTATTAATGACTGACACAATGATATGTATACTATTCGGAGAATTTTAGTGTTAGTGACGTCTCGTAGCTTATTCATTACGTTTATTATTTTGCGCGTCCTAGTTGTGATGAAGTTGATGTGGTGTTTGAATGAGAGGTTATGATCAATATATATTCCGAGGTATTTAATGGTATCCACTCTTTCTATTTCTTCGCAACTGCATTGATCATTTACTTTTTTGCACGTGTGTATTTTTAGGCATAAAGATGTTTCTGGAGATGAAATAGCAGTTTTGTGAAAGCATATATACTTGGTTTTCTTTATATTTAGTGTGAGAAGGTTCTCTTGCAACCAGTTTTTAACCGTTTCTATACCTTCCTGGGCATGATGGATTGTTTCTTCCCAATTGGAGCCGTGAAAGATTAGTGCTGTATCGTCTGCATATGAGATTATGTTGGCATTTCTAATCACCAGGTTTTGTAGGTCATTTATATATAGAATAAACAGCGTTGGTCCGAGTATACTTCCTTGAGGAACTCCAAAATTGGTTACTTGATGCTGACTTGTGAGATGGTTTATCTTAACACATTGTTGTCTACCTGTAAGGTAAGTTTTAAACCAGTCTAGAGATTTCCCTCTAATACCCGTCAGTTCCAGTTTTCTTAGAAGAATCGGTATCGAAACGGTGTCAAATGCCTTTGCAAGATCCAGAAACATACCAATGCACTTTTCTTTTTTATCTAAATGTTTAGCAATTGTAGTAGTTAGTAGTAACGTGGCATCCTCAGCTGACTTGTTTTTTCTGAATCCAAATTGACGTTTGGAGAAGATGTTTAAGGATTCTAAGAAGAGCACAAGTCTTTTGTTTATGATTTTTTCTAATAATTTAGAAAAAACACCTAAAAGCGATATTGGACGATAGTTCCCAGGAATGTCTTTTGGTCCTGATTTATGGATAGGACAGATAAGTGCTATTTTCCAATCCTCAGGAAATTTTCCTGTTATGATACTTGCGTTAAAAATAGATGTTAATGGTTTTATGATTTCCTTTCTAATTTGTTTGATTGTCTTATTATCTAGTCTATCAATGCCTGAAGCTTTTTTATCATCGAGCTGCTTTATCAACATTTCAACTTCTGCCTCATCTGTTGGTTGTATGAAGAAAGAGTGAGTTGGTGATTGTGATAATTTTATCCTAGCTGTTAATTCTTCTTCAGATTGAGCGATGTCATTGAGTATGTTACGTGCAAGGTTTTCTCCTAGGGTTGCAAAGTACTCGCAGCATATGTTCAAGGAATGAAGTTTATTTCTAGAGGTTTTTATTTGAAGTAGTTCTTCTGGTTCGTTCACATCTTTTGCCATATAACATATATTTTTGATAGATTTCCATAGTTTGTATGAGTTATCCTTGTTTTCTTCTAATTCTGTTTGTTCAAAATCAGCTTTAAGTTTTCGTAATAGTCCGTTACAAAAGTTACGGTACCTTGTGTAAATAACTTTTAGCATATCGTTGTTTGGTTGTGCTCTGTGTTGACTGTGTAACTTATCTCGATGTCTCATACACCTCATAAGACCTGGTGTTACCCATGGCTTCAAATTGTACTTAGTCCGGCTTAATCTAACCATAGTCGTGTGTTTGTTTATAATTCCTAATAATGTTGTCATAAAGAGTTGAACCGCTACGTTTACGTCGGCAGAATTTGTGACATCAAACCAATTTAATTGTGACAGTTCTTTTATAATTGATTCTATATCTCTTTTCAGCCTCGTACGTGGCATTCGGTTTCCGTTTGATGACTTGAGGGTAAGACCTGTAATAGCAATGTTGTGGTCCGTTATATCAGAATCACACACTATGCCGGTAACACTGCCTTTTGTTTTGACCATCATGTGATCTAAGCATGCGTTTCCTCTTGTTGGTAATGTAATAGCCGGTGAGAGAGCATGTTCTGCAAGTAAACAAAGATATTCCGCGCACGAAGAATGATTCGAAGCTGGTGTGATATTTATGTTTATATCGCCACAAACTACTATGTTTGTTTGGTCTCTAATTTTGCACAAGAGGTTATCCAGTGATTCCAGGAAATTGTCTACACTCCTAGTGCATGGAGATCTATATACGCCTAGTACCGTGACAAGGTTGTTGATTTTAACTAGCAGGCAGTCAGAGTTTAAAGTTGAATGATCATAAACACTTGCGCTGTGGGAGTTTTCCACGTAAATGACTACTCCGCTGTTTTGATTTCTCGATGTTTTTGTGTTGTGTGCGGTATATCCTGGGATGTGAGGTATAATAGAAGTGTCATTTAACCAACATTCTGTTAGGACTATAACGTCTATTTTCATACTAAAGCGACATAATGTAGTATAAAAACAGTTAAAGTTTTTCTCTAGACTTCGTATATTTAAGGTTAATATGATAAAATTGTGATCATGGCTCATTGTATTTTTGCAAGTTTCTGGCATAGTAATTGCGTGACAGTTAATATTGATTAATTCCGGATCATAGCTAACGCTGTTTTGTAACATTGCGAATAATTAATAATTTAGGCAATATGTTCTTGCTTTGATTAAATGGAGTCACGCCATTAAATTGATCTGTTATGTAAATATTGACACTGTTATGAATATTAAGGATACGGGTTTGTGTTAGGTTTGTATGTGATAAAATTAATAGATAGTAATAATAATATATAGAACATAATGATGTAAAAATAAGATAATGATATATAGTACTCAAAGCTAATAAATAATTGTATAAAAAATATATATGTAAGAATGTAATGACATTTACGTTGGGTTTGTGTTGTATTTTATTTTTAGTAATAGAAATATTCTCTAAATTACAAATACTTAAACAAACAAAATTGGAGGTGTATGTTTCCACGGTCATTAAAATACTTTCTCGATTGATAGTAAAATAAAGGAAGAACTTAACGTTATGTTTAAAATACATATCTAAAAAATATTTATGGTAGTAATAAAAATGACTAAATTTACAAAAACTCAGAAGTAAGTAATCAAAACAAAAACAAAACTTACAATATTTTAGAGTCGGCAAGTTTATGTTTTTAGTTATTAATTTAGTTTTACATTTAACTAGGTGTTTGTTACATAGGTTTTTAGTAACTATTGCATTGGTTATCAAATTTTTGTATAACACGTCGTTAATGATCAAAGTTGACATTTTGTAGATAAATTTACAGTTGAGCAATTTACTAAACAGTTTGTTTACATATTTAGTTGTTAGATAATCTGCCCAAGTCTTCTTCCGATCGTATAGCAATGGCCGATTTTCCTTCTCGTTGACGAATGTAAATATTTCCGTTGTTTGTCCAACAGAAAGCGTAGCCCTTTTCTTTTGATATGTTTCTGCAATGACGAAAAAATTGCCTGTTTTGTTTAGTAAGGCGTTCGTTAAAATATATTTTACGTGTCGGTCCCGATACGCCCAGGTCGGTGCTTGTGACGTTTTTTCGAACTTTACTTGCTTTAAGTAATTCATTTCGCTTAGACCGTCTTAATAAGCGTACAACAAGTGGTCTGGGAAGATTTTCTGTTTGTTCTAACGATTGTCGTGAGGCCTGTTTACGCGTCCCCACTCGAGAAGCTGAATCTATTTCTTGTTCAGATAGATCTACGCCAAGTTTCTTTGCAGCAAGTAATGTTATGTGAGTGACGTTTTCGTTGTTATGTTCAGGGATGCCACAGAGCTCTATTTCGTTTAATAAGTAGTTTTGTGATTGGGCGTTTAGTTCGGAACGTAGTTCGAGGACTGTGCCTTTAAGGATGTCGATTTCCGTGTTTCGATTTTCAAGCAATTTAATTCGAGACTCATTTTCCGATACCGAGGTAGCTAGAGTATCTAGACGTTCATGACAGCGGAGCATTGATGTTGTGGCCTCATCCAATTTAATTTTAAGGGAGGACAGTTCCGTTGTCAGTAGGCGTACCTCGTTAATAAGGTCGGTTATATCAGAATTACTGGTATCAAGCGTGTAATCAGATTTTTTCCGTAGGGTGACATTTTGTGAGTCTATGGGTTGACGTACCGGGGTTGAGCTGTTATCACCCTGTCTTCTTCTTTGGGCCGAACATTCTGGACATAACCAAACTTTTTCGTGTTCTGGTGTTATAGAAGTAGCATTTATGCACTTCAAGCAAAAAAACTTATTACATTGCATAGAAGTACATTTTATAACATTGCCGTCCTTAGTATTTTTCAAGCAGCCGGCGCACTTCATTTTAAAGAAATAAAATGTTACTTTGTGAATAATATGTTATTGAATACGGCACAATTGCGTTAGTGAGTCACTACTCATTAGCTAATGACCGGGGTCGATGACCGAGCGCACTGCAACTATTGCACTGTGTCAGTTGAGAATTGTTCAATATTTAAACTTCGTTTTGTGTTTTTTCTTGTTTTGATTTGTGTTTTCACAAAACTGAGTTTATCACTGCACTAGTTGTTTTGTAACGAGTATTTTAGTATAGAATACAACACTTAATCACAGGTTTAACCACTAGATTACTCAAAAAGAGTCAGGAGTAACGTAAAACGATGTTAACGGCGTCTAGTCCGAACGGCGAATTTCAAATTTTCATTCTTAATATTTTCATGGCTTAGGGCTTAGGGTAAAGCCGATTTTTTTATCAATTAGTTTAAAACCGTAATAGGTAAAAAGTTATGGTCCACCACAGACGAATAATCAATTTTGTTTGTTTGAGTTATGCGTTAATGGATCCTTAGGAGCAAAACAAAAAAGCAAAACTCTTTTTATATAATAATACCACCTGAGGCAAACTTCGTTACGCCTTAGTATAAATTTATGTTGTATCATAAATTTTATAATTTCCGAAGAGACGGCGTTGCAACATTTTAAAATGTATGAGACAACGAACCGTCTTGTTTTTTTTTTCTTTGTGAATTTTTCATCAGCACGATCTTCGCTCAGCGTGCAATGGAGAGGGCTATGGTGTTTCAGAGGGATAGAATCCGTAACGAGGACATCCGTAGGGAACCAAAGTAACCGACATAGCCAGCTGAAGTGGCAGTGAGCGGGCCATATCTGTCGCAGAACCGGCGGCCGTTGGGGCAGACCGCGTCTAAAGACGACTTGAAAAGGGTCGCTGATAGCTGGTAGCTGGTGGATGAAGAAGGCAGAGGACCATGTGTGGTGGCACGCTCTCGGAAATGCCTATGTCCAGCTGTGGATGTCTATATGCTAATCAAGTAAGTAAAGAATTTTTCGATACAGCTGCAAATTAAACGAGTTTTAAATCATAAAAATCTGTGAAGCCTTTCTTGAATTACAAATGGAGTAACTAACACGAAAACTTTTTATGATATTATCGTTATATGGCGCAGGCGACGGGCCCACGATCGCCACCTGCCCCCTGTCGAGGAGCTCCGGGTGATGGATGAGAGGCATCCTTACCCGTCGAGCCTAATCCTCGAGTCGTGAGGCGTGTGCAATGGTCCTGGCGCGCCATGGACGGAGCTCGGGGGTCAACATAGGCCCCCTGTGGAGGGTCTGCCTCGGCGGACGCCGCTGGCTGGGCCGCGGTTGAGTGCACAAGTGTTCCCGTGACCCAGCCACCAGGCAACGCGAAGGAGCATCGCTGGGTTTTAGTGGGTATTCTGGTCGCCAGCCTGGCCGCCGGAGAGTACCACATACCCCGTCGGAAGCGGCGCAGTCTTGCCTGCGTCGCCTCCGGAGGGGATGCGTAAAAGCATTTCCCAGCGTGAAAAAAAAATATTATTGATATATAGGTTGCCAAAAAAGTGTTCTCCAAACTCATTTAAGTCTTCTGCTTATATACATTCTGGATAATTCAAATAATGATTTTTTATAGACACAATTATTTTCGCAACTTTAATATTCGAATCTTTTGTTTGAGAAAACATTCCCGTTGAATTGATACACTGCTCATTTTGGAAGTCATTCGAGGAAAATGCTTGGAAATATGAGTGAACGTGACATTATCTCTGCTTTTTTATTACAATATAAAAGTCTTTCTTTTATCGCTTGTAAGATGTCTAAACTTCATAAGTATTTCTTTTAATAGGTATTGTTAGTAAATCAATAAAAAAAATTGGCAGTACGCAAGTTTAGACGACCTCCGTGGCGTAGTGCCTGCGTTGTCGGATTATAAAGTTGGAGGTCCTGGGTTCGATTCCCGGTTCGGGTGTGGTCTGGTGGGAGGCTTCGGCCGTAGCTAGTTACCAACCTACCGACAAAGACGTTTCGCCAAGCGATTTAGTGTTTCGGCACGATGTCGCGTAGAAACCAATTTGGAGCGTGGATTTACCATACTCCTAACAGTTAGCCCGCTACCATCCTAGACAGCATCATCACTTACCACTAGGTGAGATTGTCGTCAAGGGCTAACTTGTAGTGTATATAAAAAAAGTACAATACAAGAATATTACTAAGCATAACTTAAAAGCTCAAATAACAAAAGGATAGCAATATATGCTATTTGTTATATACGTACCAAATAAACTAAAAACCCTTTTAGGTTTCAGCTGAAAACGTAGAGAGGCCACTTTAGTCGTTAGTTATTACGTTATTGGTTAGTATTTCGTTAGTTAACTTATATCTATGAATCTTGTGACTTTAAATTACTAAACGCTGTTACTGGAAGGCTTTTAGAGCTACAAATATAATTCCATCTTACAATTAGGTTCTGCCAGTAGAGTTGGATACGATAAGAAAGGGCAACCATAGTTTTTCAATAAATAAGACATTTTAACACGTTATTTTCACTAATGTAGGGTGTGATAGCCTAGTGGTTAGGACGTCCGCCTCCTAATCAGAGGTTAGGGGTTCGAACCCGGACACGCACCGCTTTTTGGAGTTATGTGCATTTTTAAGCCATTAAAACGTAACTAGCTTCAACGGTGAAGGAAAACATCGTGAAGAGTGCCTGAGAGTTCTCCAAAATATTCTCAAAGGCGTGTGAAGTCTGCCAATCCGCACATGGCCAGCGTGTTGGACTATGTCCAAACCCTTCTTATATTGAGAGGAGACCCGTGCTCTGTAGTGAGCCGGTAATGGGTTGATCATGATGTTGATGATGATTTTTACTAATTATCTCGACAATTGTTTAAATTTTTTATAAAGCAACTCAATAAAATAGCATCTGAACGTTCCCAACTGTTCTTTATAAATTTATAATTTTAAAAGTGTATGCATAATAGAATTATGACACTAGCAATCAAATTAAACTTATGAGGTAAATTATATGTCTTTCACTGGGGTGCAAAATGAAAAACCTGCTAGCATTTTCATTAGTGAAGTTGTAGCAAATACTTGTTTCGTTGGCATTTCAAACGAATATAACTACACCTCATCAATCAACGAGTTCAGGCTGCGGTCTAATAAATATGACACTCTCCTTGCACTGTCTGGTCATGCTTGGTGCTGTCGAATAGATTTTTAAAAATAGTATATTACTACGGCAATATTACCCACATAGTGATTAGTTTAATTGACATTACAGTCAAGGGTTTAATTGTAATGAAATTTCAATCAATCAATCAATCAGCCTATAGATGCCTTCTGCTAGACATAGGCCTTTTCGAGAGCGCGCCACCACACACGTTCCTCCGCCTTCCTCATCCACCCGCCACCAGCGATTCCAGCTACGCTGCGCTTACCGTTACGCGGTCTCCACTCCAGAACACGTCTGCACCAATGGCCGTCGGTTCTGCGACAAATATGACCCGCCCATTGCCACTTCAGCTTGCTAATCCGTTGGGGTATATTGGTTACTTTTGTTCTCCTACGGATGTCCCCGTTAAGGATTCTATCCCGTAATGAAATTTATAATTCTTCAAAAGAAGCACACTTTTAGGCCTCAAAGAGCAAAACTAATCTAGGTAGATCTGCCACTATAAATAAATTGGTCTCAACCTATAATAATATATTTAAAAAAGCAGATGATATTTTTCGAAATTTCATAATATCATTAATAAATAAGAAAAGGATAAGTCAAAGATTAAAAAATATATTTCTACTTAGCTCTCTCGCTTTTATTTTAATTTTAGTTTGTAAATATAGTGATACAAGCTGAGTTAGCCTCTAAATCAGATAATCAGTCTGTATATACAGTGATAATATTCATAGACAATATACAACGTTAGCTTCTTATTACATGTATCAATAAATAAATACTATATAATTATATAAAGTAAGAATGTCCCACAATAGTTGAATTTTGCACACCCTACTGTAGCGGAGTAAGTCGAACCCATTCCGATCTTGTAATTAGGACACGGGCATTGGCGCTTTAAACCAAATGCATATTGGCATTTAATTGGAAACACTTAACTTGCTTAATTTTATTAGAAGCTGTTCCTCGCAATTTCACCAGAGTAGTTCTCGTTCCCGTGAGAAAACGGGAATAAAATATCTCTTTAGTTAAAATATTATTAACCGTCGCTATAGCATAACATACTACATAGATAAAGTACATGTAAGCTACAAATTACCCCTTGACGGTTCACCTGGTGGTAAGTGATTATGCAGTCTAAGATAGTAATCTGTTAGGGGTATGAGAAATCCGAACTCCTAATTCGTTTCTATGCGAAATCGGGCCTGAAAGTTAAATCGCTTGGGGACACACTTTGTCGGAACCTACCCTCTAGACGAGACTCGAGCCTCGAGACAAGAAATTGAAGTCAGGATCTCCTACTTTATAATGCCACAGCACATTCGCTGCGCTACGGAGGTAGTCGAAATTTCACACGTAGCTTACTTTATAAGATACATTTGTATGACGGAGTTTGTCCCCATCCGTCTTATATTTTGAGCTGTGTATTGACATATTTGTCCGTTAGACGAGTCTCTATTTTATTTAAAACCACCCGTCTATCTTGTAACTAGTTAAGTAAGGACACACGCCTTTACTTGGATAGAATAGATTATTATTTTATATATTATTAATATGAAAGGAATATAATTAATATTACAATAACGGCACCGAAAAAACCGAAGAGGTTTGTCCTCGGTGCTAATCTGTAACTGAATGTTTTAATGGAATTGGAGACCATAGATTTTAAAATTCTTAATTGCAATTTGAATATATCATTAAGGTATGTTGTATATGTACGACCGTAGCTACTGAGACCAGATTGTACGTAAGATAGGTCTGGATAAGATAAGGCTGCCAATGCCATACGCAATTTTTGAAGTGAAAACTTCTTTAGCGGCGTTGAGCACTTTTTCTGTAATGGGTATAAAATCTTAAACTCGCGTCAGGACACGTGACCTGATCGAAAAAGCGTAAGACGGATGGAGAGTAGACAGCTATCCCCTCTCTACGGCGCGGCGAAAATGTATGCCTGGGCCTACTGTTTCGTTTAGGCAGCGCAGGGCGCTTGCGCGAATGTTCGTGTATGTTACAGCTTGCCACGCGCATCCATGGATAGTTCTGGTAATGATCATGGTGAAAAAGTCGTTGAAATTATGGATGAAAGTTGATTTTTCGGAGAGATAAACTTTTTAATGTAAAATAATTGTAATAGTTTTAAAGTGTTAAATTTTTAATGTAATATAAATTGTCATGTTTGTGTACGATAGCGCAATAAATGAATATTGTATTCTACCACATAAATGATAGTACTTTTATACTGATAAAGCAATTGGTGCAAAATTATTCCCTAACCATTCCAAAATATCAAACATGCTCAACGTTAATAATCAAGTTTTCACTTCTGCCGGCACTCCCGGAGTGCAACCCGTCTTTTTTTTTCTTTGTTAGTTTTTCAAGTCCTTCTGTAGTTTTGTGTTTTGTGCAATAAAAGTATTTTCGTTCATTCATTCATTCATTCATTCGTATGTGTAAAAGTTAGAGGCGACTGACCGAATCGAACACCACGAAGAGATATGGATGAGGTTATCAGCATGCATGGAAATCATACGACCCCATGATGGGGTACATCTTTAAACACTGAATATGTATGGGCTCCACAAATCCACGTCACAAGGGATTCAATGCGGCACCATATAAACTGCTCGTGGTTTTGCCATAAATCCTAAGCCCTAATCTATTGAGCTCAATTAATCACCTTAAATTTTAAAACAGTGTGAATATTTTTCTTTTTCATTTAACAATTACATCTTTTATTCTCAAACATTTCTGTTCCTGTTTTTTTTTTTTAATTAAAACCTATATAATTAATGAATGCATTGATAATAATACAAAAATGCAAATACAATAGAAAAGTTAGACAGAAGTTATATAGGTATACATATAAATATATTAAATATATACATATATAAATCATACATACACATCATCATCATCATCATGATCAGAGCACGGGTCTCTTTGCAAATGGGAAGGGTTTGGGCATAGTCCACCACGCTGGCCATATGCGGATTGGCAGACTTCACACGCCTTTGAGAACATTATGGAGAACTCTCAGGCGTGCAGGTTTCCGCACGATGTTTTCCTTCACCGTTGAAAAAAGTTATATTAATTACTTTAAGACGCATATAACTCCGAAAAGTTAGAGGTGCGCGCCCGAGTTCGAACATTCGACCTCTGATTAGGAAGCAGACGTCCTAACCTAGTGGCTATCATAGGAAGCTGTGATAGCCACTAGGTTATATAGGGTTTTTATGCTATTTATGTGTAGGTCACCATACACATAAATAGCAAATAACCCATTTATGTACCTAGTTTTGATACAAATTGGTCCAAACTTAAACGACCAGCACGAGATAGTAAAAATAAAAATAAGTTGTAACGGAAATAACGATTCTAATCTGTAAAAATAAGTCTAGATTGCAATTGTGCAAATCTTATTAAAGTATATTTAACTCCACGAGTTCGTGGGTTCGATTAACGGTTCGGGCAATTATTAAGACCTAACCTATACTAGCAGCGTAGTGGGGTTATGCTCTATAATCCTATATCATACGGAGCAGGTCATTACCCAGGAGTGGGGCATTACTAGCCGATTTCGATTACGACGTTCCTTAAGCAATAAAGTAATCCAAACCCATTCTGAAACCGTAATTAGGACACTTGTGAGACATTAATGCTTTTAGCCTAATTCATATATTCATTGGAAACACTTAGCTGCCTGATTTAGTGTCGTATTTTCGAAAGCTGAGATTTTATCGAAATGTAACTTTGAGTTATAAATTTAATAAATCTTTGGGAGACTAGACGAAGTCATAACAAAAGAGGTACTAGTACCTCTTTATGTATATAAACTAGCTGAGGCCCGCGACTTCGTCTGCGTTGAGTTAGTGTATTTGTTTGTCTTTCAGTCACGAAGCAATAGATTACTAACCCGTATTACTTGAAATAATTACTAAACTAAAACAATTGGTGGGAGAAGTGGGAGGCGCCCAAGACGTGATGGCACAGGCGGTGGCATGCGCGTGAGCTGCGCGCGGTACTGGACAGTACTTGGACATAGCAACATTACTATATTTCTAAAATAAAAGTAGCCTGAGTTACTCCTTATAAAATCAGCTACCTGCCAATAAAAGTCCCGTAAAAATCGGTCCAGCCATTTCAGAGATTAGCCGGAACAAACAGACAGACAGACAAAAATTGTAAAAAATGCTATTTTCGTGTATGTACCGTACATACATATTAATATGCATGTAGTAAAAAACGGTTATTTCAATATTACAAACAGACACTCCAATTTTATTTATTTGTATAGATATGAGTAACAAAACAACCAGATTTTCTCATATGAGATAATATTTTCAACTCACCACCATGTTTTGTTGCGGGTAGTATTAAAAAGTTTCCAAAGATAATAAGATCCAAAGCAACTGTGGTAAGCATTGGAAATTTATAGAGAAATAATTATTTTCCTTCATAGCGTGTAGCTAGTAGGCGAATGGAGTATTCATATTATAATTGAGAAATAACAAAGAAGTATGTATGTAGTACGTAAGTAAATTATCTTAACTTCTACTCGTAGTTTAAATTGTACGTTTGCATTTCCCTCTAACAAAGGCGTGTAAGTTCTTACACAGTAATTGTGTTAAGTCTTGTAGCCTAGATTCTAGAGCCTACTTTTAAAGGTTTCTAATAAGATTTTTAGCCAACACGTTATGGCAAAGGGAAATATAATTGCAAATAAGGGTTTTAATACGTATATGTGACAAGGATAAACTGTGGAACCCTCCCACAGATGAAATTCAGCGCTATCAATCATCGGCAGTTTTTAAAACCCGCGTCAAAAATCTGTCTGTCTGTTACTATAATTAATATTTATTTTTTCGTAATTATATTTTTAATAATATTTATGTATCATAGAATTTTATATATTATAGATGTATTTATGTTATTTCTTACTGGTATGTAATTATTAGTTATTTAGTCTGCCAATCCGCACATGGCCAGCGTGGTGGACTATGGCCAAACCCTTCTCATACTGAGAGGAGACCCGTGCTCTGTAGTGAGACGGTAATGGGTTGTTCATGATGATGATGATATATATATAATTGTTGCGATTTTTCGTATTTCATATCTGTTTGGAAGCCTGGAATAGATAGCTTATAGCGATAAGTTCGTCTTTTGTTTTTATATATATTTTTTTTCGTTTTCTTTCTGTTCTGTTTTTATGTGCAATCGTCATCATCATCATGAGCAACCCATTGCCGGCTCACTACAGAGCACGGGTCTCCCCTCAATATGAGAAGAATTTAGCCATAGTCCACCGCGATGGCCATGTGCGGATTGGCAGGCTTCACACGCCTTTGAGAACATTATGGAGAACTCTCAGGCGTGCAGGACGTTTTCCTTCACCTTTGATATTTTAATTTTTTTTAAACGCACATTACTCCGAAAAGTTAGAGGTACGTGCCCGGATTCGAACCGCAGACCTCTGATTAGGAGGCTGACGCCCTAACCGCTAGGCTATCACCGCTTCAATGAATATGCAATAAAGATTTTTAAATAAATAAGGAAGCTTGGATTCGATACTTAATAAATATAATTGTTCGATGTATAAAATACGATTACGTCTGTAAACATGTATAATTTACTACCTCGTTTTATGAACTATTATTACTTCTCTTAGAACAAAATTAGAATAAAACTCATTTCGTTATTGCATTGCCTTTGCTTTTATTAGATCGGGATGTGAGATATACGAACATAATTTACTAATTCGCTTGTGTCTTTTTATATGAAGTTTAATATTTATTTGTTGGTAATATTAATAGAATAGGTATATTATAGGTATAGTTGTTTATATGCTTTTATTTTTATATTGTATATGTCGGCGCGAAGGAGTTATTAACTTCATTCAGCGGCACCAAGAAAATCAAGAATCCAATAATTACTTACATTTTAACTCTTTAAATCACTAATTAATCATTTCTTTGCTAATCAGTGTATTTAGAAGGTAGCAATCAATTTTGTACAAGCATGCTTTGCTATAAATACGGGCGGTTGTTGCCTTTCGTGGCATTCTCGAGACGTAAGACCGTTCGGACCTCTTAGTTATTGTCGCAATATAAGTGTAATCCCTCAAGTTGTGGTTTTAATTACTATGAGCAAAAGTAAACAAAATCGTGACGTCAGCATTGCTCACCTCACGATTACTAAAAACTCCGACGGCTTTAACTCGTCATATGTAACCTACCTCTTTCCTGTAACTGTGCAACTTTATTTTGTTTGGTTGTCTGCAAGAGATCGCTATCTAGCGATAAGGCCGCCAAATTGAATATGATGTTTTTTGCTTTTTAAACTTCTGTACTTGTATGTCAGGTACAATAAATATGTTTTTCATTCATTCAATTATCGATTTTAATTCGTATTATAATGGTGAACACGCCATTCTTATATAAGCTGATTGGTTTCTTTAGCGGGCGCATTCTGTTTTCTTTTTATCGTGAAGTAGAACATGCTTGCTTGGTTCAATAAAAAAAAAATAATTCATATCAAGAATTTGCGAATATATTTGCATCTCGCAATGTTCGCTGAGACCATTTTGATTTGCTCGAGGCCGCGTGTAATCAGGTGAAGTCTATTCAATCTGTCAATCAATAGTTTTACTTTTATAAAATACAGTACATTATTGTACTGTATTTTATAAAATTTAACGAAGCGCTTATTATGCACGCTCATCTCATTAACCACTAGGTAAACTGTGGGCTTGTATACCTACATTTGGTATGCAATAATAAATTTAAAACAAAACAAAATGCGAGCCAAAACTCAACGTATCCCGCCAATTTCCCACACTACCGCGAAATCGCTTATTTATCACCGACAAAAAGGTATTCAAATAACAAATTCAACGTCTGTAATCCCAAAATTACTTTTCGCTTCACATTTAACATTTACAGAGGCCTACAGACTTAGAGTGACGTGCTCTTGAAATTGCGTATTAAGGCGACAGGATATTTATAAAGTTAAGGCTTGTGCAGACAAGAGACATTGTATCGACAGCGACGTCGACCGCGTTGGTTACGGTCTCAGAAATCCGCGAAAACCGGCTGTTTTACCGTCTTGATACTTTTCCGTTTCCAAGATGTAAGGTTTCGCCAAAATCATCGCTAAGATGATAAGATATTTTATTCGGAGGATGTATATTCAATCTGTTTTGGGTTCTGTATCGGTTTTATAGGTTTTGGTAAAAAATTTAAAGACTTTTAAATGTCCAGGTCCAATTGTGCATTTATAGTTTTACTAGCTGTTGCCCGCGGCTTCGTCTGCGTAGAATTGCTGATTTCCCATGAGATTGAGGTTACCCGTGCGGTCAATGCTCTGCTTCGTCAAATTGCCGATTTTCGTGTCTCTAAATTAAAAAACATAGGACTTTCATACAAACTTCAAACCTCTATTTTACCCCCTTCGGGGTAGATTTGGATGAAAAAATTTCTAACCTTATACTTCCGCCCTAAAAGAAATCTATTTTTAAAATTTCAAGCTTGTAGACTTCATAATAAAAAAATAAGCAAAAACTATCATCCCCTATTTTACCACCCTTAACAGATAATATTAAAAAGAAAAATTGATGTACATGTTTTTTATTTATTATTATTAATTTAATCAAAGAAAATTCATACAAACTTCCAACCCCCCCTTTTACCCTCTTAGGGGTGGAATTTCCAATTTAATCAGTATGTAAGTATGTAAGTGACCTTTCGCTTTTATATATATATAGATTACGAATGGATTGATAGATTGGTATATTTGACATACTTACTTAATTGAGTGTTGTGAAGTTCGCCATTATTATTAGTTTTGTTTGCGTGCATTAAATGAAATCAATTGAGCTGGTACCAATTGATGGATCGATTGTGTAGAAGAGGATATGTAGTAAGATATGTGTGGGTAGTTAGGTTACTGCTGATAGAAATGAGTGGAATAGGAAGACTTGTTGTGCTGACCCCACATAATGTGGGAAAAGGACAAAAAAAATGTAAACTCTTGTTTAATTTTTACTTTTTTTCAACAGACTTTCACACTCCTCTGCTTGTTAACCCACGATGTATAAATAAAAAAAGGAATATTCCATAGTTCGAATTTCCCTTGTCGAATGTCTGCAATACCTTTTATAGCTATAGTATTTACCAAGGGATTCAACGTAACAGTCTCCATGAAAATAATGAATTCACAACCGTTCCCCTCCCCTTTGGTAATGGGGTTAATTTCGCCTAATTATTTTACTCGAGTCGAGTTAAAATCAAAGGTTGGTTATATTTATATAAATAAGTCAAGTTTAGACAAGATTTACTCTACTGAATAATTCTTGAAGTGTAAACGTTCTCTTGATTCCGTGTAATCCCTTCAATTTATTATATCAAGCAACTTAAGTCAAAGTCTAAACTTACTTAATTTAAACGGGCCTTAAAGATTGTTTCCATGACAATTGACATTGAGTTTAGCTTAGAGATTTATGTACAGCAGAATTTTCACAATTGGTCTCAATTTGGTTGTGGAAAGTGATGTCCTATAATACGAATAATATTTTGAAAAGGTTCTCTCCGACGGATAAGAACGGATATTTCTTATTTAATGTTCACCTCGTCCGCCGCCCTTAAATGATTAGGATATATACTATCTTAATATATACTTATATTTTTTAGTTTCACTTTCTACAGTCATTTTTCTTAAGAATGGGTGTGTACCGTCTAATTGGTATTTTATTACATCAATTATATTTTAATTCCGCTTTTTTATCCACTACTAGTTAGCTAGGGCTAACTAGTCATCATGATCAACCCATTGCCGGCTCACCACAGAGCACGGGTCTCCTCTCAATATGAGAAGGGTTTGGCCATAGTCCACCACGCTGGCCATGTGCGGATTGGCAGACTTCACACGCCTTTGAGAACATTACGGAGAACTCTCAGGCGTGCAGATTTCCTCGCAATGTTTTCCTTCACCGTTGAAGTAAGTGATATATAAATGTTTTTAAAAACGCACATAACTCCGAAATGTTACAGGTGCGTGCCCGGATTCAAACCGCCGACCTCTGATTAGGAAGTTGACGCCCTAACCACTAGGCTATCACCGCTTCCATAATAAGTTATAATATCACATAACTTGCCGAGGTTTATCGACGAGTTTACCAAGTATCGGGGTGTTACGTAAATCAACAAGAAGGTAGTAAAGCCGCTCTTGTTCGCACCATAATGCACCCATAAGTAGGACATCGCATGCATCACCGCGTCGCCAACTCATGAAGCTCCGTGGCATTTTTTGTTCCATTTTTAAGAGAAATATACAACATACACTCTTTGGAGGCACGCTAAACTAGAAACTAGGGTAAGCTTCAAAACTAACTTTTACCTGCATTTAATTACGCCATCGTATTGGAAAGCTCGATAATTTTTAATATTGACTCCTTTTAATAATATATTTTAGTTATGATATTATATTTTTTAAGGTTTTGACATTTATGTTAATCTAAAGTTTATTTTAAGTTATATATGTATTCTTGAAATTAAATTAGCCAAAAAAAAATTAAAAAAAAAAAGATGTGGTGTCGTGGACACTAGGTAGGAACGAAGCTCCTTCGGCTAATGTAGAATCGACAAAGGGATGAGAGAACGAAAAGAAAGAGGGAGAAAGAGAAAGGATTAACATTATACACTACTCGCTTGTGTATACGACTGTCGCGCCTACGCACGTCTCGGTTTTATTCCACGGACTTTTTCTTACGGTTTTACTATCACATTTTTTTCAGTTCGGTCGCGCAGCAAAATCCCTATCTCCTCCAAGCCTGCCGTAAGGAACTTCGTTCCAAAAATCATTTTGCGGTAATGTCAGGTAACGAATTCTGGGTAATATGATGTTGAGTGATTACCGTGGCCGCGAAAATTTGCAGTACCAGAGTAGGCATCGTTCCTTTTTTAGCTGAACCCATGCTTCTTATCGGTTTCTACGCGCCATCATACCGGAACGCGAAATCGCTTGGCAGTATGTTTGTTTGTAGGGTGGTAACCAAGCCTCAAAGTTTATTTTTCTTACCTCCTTATTTATGAGAATTAGGACTTTATGAGCGCAAACAAGGTAGTGGTAACTAGGTAGGTGTAAAATTATTATAATGATACTGATGCTCGCGTAAATGCATTCACAGCAAATAAATAAATAGGCCGCTAACGAAGCTATCTGCTCGATAGATGATTGAACGGCAAATGGATGGAATCAATAATTACATATTCCCAAACTGAACGAATACACTTTTATTGTGTGTATAAAGGATAAAATAAAAACAGAAAACAATATAATACAAAACACAATTAAGTATATATAACTGATCTGAACAGATATCTTATTTTTATTCGACCGCGTGAAAGTTAACTGAAATTTGTATAGTATCGAAAGAGTATGAAAAATCTCACTAGACACACCGCATTAAAACAATTTTTCTCCTAAATCTCCTAGAAAAATCTACCTAGCACACGATTATAAACAAAAATGCATTCTAATATGTCAGACAGGACGTCTCCTCCTAACGTTCTCCTCCCGGGCACGCACTTTTCGGAGTTATGTGGGTTTTCAAGCAATTAAAATATCACTTGAGTCAACGCTGAAGGAACACATCGTGAGGAAACCTGCATGCCTGAGAGTTCCTTGTAATGTTCTCAATGGCGCGTGAAGTCTGCCATGGCCAGCATGGTGGATTATAGCCAAACTTTTCTAGTATTGAGAGGAGACCCGTGCTCTGTAGTCAGCTGGCATTGGGTTGATCTTATTATGTCAGACATAATAAAAATCTTCTATGTCACACTTTTATGGTAACCGCTTATATATTTATTATCTCTTTAACGATAAGGCCGCCTATTGCACCTATTTTCCTGTCTGTGTGTGTGTGTTTCTTCTTATGGATGGTGTGCAATAAAGTATACTTTCATTTCATTTATCTTTAAAATAAGGTTCAAAACGCGGTCATTTACCACACACCGAGCATCGAGTCTAGGGAATCCGGGCGATATTTTCCCTTTTTTCCCCATTAAGGCGTAGGATTTTGCAAAATAGTTTCAGCGATTCCCTCGACGTTGATAAATTAGCAATCTAGCCTTTTTTATGAGACGAGGATTTCTTTTGGCGTTGCTTGTCTAAACAGCGCAAACAAGGGTTGACATACGTGTTGTTTTTGTGAATTATATACGAAAGCTCGTGCACTATCTAGGTACTCTGACTTGATTAGAGTATTAATTATTTACTACGCAAAACCATCAGATAATAAATTTTTTCATAAAATTTTTTTAGCGTCGTGCGCTAATGTGAATATTTAGAGTTTTACAGGTTTTCACAACGTTCACAAATAGTTGCAAAGTAAGAAACATCTTAAGTCATTTGCTCGATATACAATATATTATAACAATAATAAAACTGCACTATAAAAGATAGGACGAACATTAATCAGAAACTTGAGAATTTCAAGTCTAAGATTGGCCATTTACAACATGTCAATTAGTAAGTATAAGAATGTAAGAAATACTATGCATCATTTTGTATTATACTTAAGACATTTTTTTATTTTTTATTAAGATCGTCGCATATCCAAAATCCCTTTATGCCCAGTGGATAAGACTACAGTTTCCCTTTCGGTGCAACCGAGTTTAGTATATTTAGAGATAAATATATTTATTATTATTAAAAAAAATAAAACGCACATAACTCTGAAAAGTTAGAGGTGCGTTCAAGGATTCAAACCGCCGACCTCTGATTTGGAGGCTGACGCCCTAAGCTATCACAGCTTACTAGGCTATCACAGCTTTAAAAAAAAAAAACTAAAATATCACTCGCTTCAACGGTGAAGGAAAACATCGTGAGGACACCTGCACGCCTGAGAATACTCCATAATGTTCTCAAAGGCGTGTGAAGTCTACCAATCCGCACATGGCCAGCGTGGTGGACTATGGCCAAATCTTTCTCATATTGAGAGGAGATCCGTGCTCTGTAGTGAGCCAGTAATGGGTTGATCATGATGATGATGATATTTATTATTTATGTAAAAGCGTCATGTTATATATTTGTTATTACTTTAACTAGTGATGTTGATTAATTTGTTAACTAAAAACTAAAGCTAAAGAAGCCCACAAATAACGTAGCTAAGTTTTTTGTCATTGTTTAAAATCCACACAGCAAATTAAGGACACGCGATGAGAAATAGTACATGGGAGAAAAAATATGCGCAGAGATAGAAAACTTGTAACAATGTTACGTGAAAACAGTTACTAAGAATTAAAACCACAGACCTGCAGTTATTAAAATACGGGTTGCAAAAGTTTTACTGAGCGGTTATAAAAAAACAACCATGAACACTCTGGACGGAGTTTTCTAACCTAATTACATGAATAAGTAGGACTATGGATGGAGTGTTCTAGGCTAATTTCTACAGTAGGAAACGGAAATACAGAAAGTTTTCCCGGACGAAGCTACGATTGTTATTTTTTTATATTTAAATCGCGGGCAAACCGGTATACCCATCACTTGATGTTAAGTGATTAAGCCATCCATGAAAATCTGCATCACCGGAGAAGCTGGAGAACCAGCTAAGCCCAGTCTTAATCACCTAAATCAGTCAAGATCCACTCGGCATCATACAGGAACGCTTCATCGATTTACAGTGTCTTTGCCAGATCACTAGCCGCGGCGAACGCCTCTTACCAGAAATTACATGGCCGGAAATGAAACTCGGAACTTCCTGCTTTACGACAGCGAAAGAATAATATATTATAAAATACTTGGTTTTTGTCAGTATAGATACTTATGGTATATTAATAACTATAATAGTACATAAATACATGCATCGTAGCACATACTAAAACTCACCAACACGCTCTCTTTCTTCCATGCACACTCAGACACACACACACAAACACAGACAGACACACTTATGTAATATCATAACATATTATTATGTTGCTAAATTTCAAAGATTGCATATTTGGTTTTTTCTTTTATATAAATTGTAATCTTATTTGGCCTTATTTTATCATTAAGTCTGAAATGTAAATAAATTGTTTTAAACGCTGTTGATTACAAATATATCAATAAAATAAAAAAATACTTAGGTACTACTAGCTACTAGCCATGAGTTGGCATAGTGGCATGTGGCTTTAGGCTAGCGAAACATCTTAAGGCGTCGGTTCTGTTTGTTATCACTGTGATAAAAACTTTAATTAAGAAAGTCCGCCAACCCGCTTTACAGCAACGTGGTCCTCAATGCTCTAAATCCCTTGCAGAGCTTGGCTGACAATGATAATGCGGCAATCCGGTACCATGTTAAACACGATTTCCCACGCTATGTTAAACATGTTTTATGGCGACCATAAATGTAGAGGATTTATTATAAGTTATTAGAAATATAAAAGGCTATCATAACAGTTATTACCCGTGCTATGCTGTTATAGCGGATACCAGCAATTTCATCCTCGTATAATTTCTAATATGAGACTCATACAAACTTTCACCCCCCCTTTAACCAACCTGGCGGAAGAATTTCATAAAATCATTTCTTAGTAAGCACATCACAAAAGAAACCTACATACAAAATTTATAATAAGGTTTTTTATCCACTACAAGTTAGCCCTTGACGGCTATCTTACCTGGTGGTAAGTGATGATGCAGTCTAGGATAGTAGCGAGCTAACCTGTTAGGGGAATTGTATAAACCACACTCCTAATTGGTTTCTACGCGACATCGTGCCGGAACACTAAATCGCTTTGCGACATATCTTTTTCAGTAGGGTGGTAACAAGCCACGGCCGAAACCTGCCACCAGCCCAAACTCGAGCCGGGAATCGAACCCAGGACCTCCAACTTTATAATGCGACAGCGCACGCACTGCGCCACGGAGGTCTTCAATTGCTATTAAACACATAATATCTGAGCTAGAGACATTGAATAAACTCTTTACGAGTCTCATCTGATTGAGGCCGCCAATTTAAACCAGCTTGGACCTTGGCAACTGGCTTCCCTCGAGCTAGAGGACCCCAAGGTTCGGCCTCGAAGGAAAAAATATCTTATAGGAAAATATATGGTTCTATTCCTATGGAACTCGATTTCATTGTGGGATAACTTGCAACGAAATCGCGTTGACAGGGATGGTAGATTGACGGTTTAGAACAACGTAAAAAAGAAGGAGAAAAGAGTTTACGCATTCTTGTTTGAAGATCGCGTCATCAAACTTTTCACGTTTCACATCCGTCCTAATCATTATTGTCGCCAAGTATTTCGTTGTGAAAATTGTACGGAGTTTCAATACAGCTGTTACATTATCAGTTGGAGGTTATATTTAGCTGTCACGAGACTGAGCAATTTTGGAAATAACGAGTCGTCCGTATACAGATTTTTGGACTAGAAACCTTTCTTAGGCGTTCCAAGAACTTCAAACCACCAATTTCATTAATAAATCAATGATTTCGCTAACACTACCTACTAATTGTCTTCATATGCCAGCGAGTCTAATGAATGTTTGACAATCATGATCAACCCATTACCGGCCATTACAGAGCACGAGTCTCCTCTCAATATGAGAAGGGTTTGGCCATAGTCCACCACGCTGGCCATGTGCGGATTGGCAGACTTCACACGCCTTTGAGAACATTATGTAGAACTCACAGGCATGCAGGTTTCATCACTATATTTTCATTCAGCTTTGAAGCAAGTGATGTTTTGCGTGTGTTTTTGTTGTGATTGCTTATAAACGCACATAACTCTGAAAAGTTAGAGGTGCGTACCCGGGTT
Source organism: Lasiommata megera (assembly GCA_928268935.1). Lineage (NCBI taxonomy): Eukaryota > Metazoa > Arthropoda > Insecta > Lepidoptera > Nymphalidae > Lasiommata > Lasiommata megera. The sequence goes on along the minus strand of OV743315.1, from coordinate 16,470,369 downwards.
CGAACCCCTGACCTCTGATGACGAGGCGGACGTCCTAACTACTAGGCTATCACAGCTTCTACTAGGCTATCACAGTTTGCCAATGTCACGTATAAATATTAAAACAAACTATAATGACACATGTTAAATATCACGTTACAACTAGTCGTCAAATAAAACTGCAGAAATTAACTATTTATCTCAGTTAATATTATCAACAGCCTAATTTGTTCGTACAGTTTTGTCTGTAGATACGTGTATTATTTATACGTAGATGACTTTATTTTTTTGATATATCGGAATCTTTAAAGAAACATGCATCGATTCGGCTTCAAGGGATAAAAAGGTCACGAATGTCATGTATTTAAAAAAAAAAATCAAAAAAAAAGCTAATCTAGTTATTGCTCTATGACTGCGCAAAATAAGTATAGAAGAACTAATAAATGTCACTAGCCATAGTTTTAATATAATAAATGAGAATGACATTTTTATAATACTTAAAGTATAATGACAAATAATCTATATGGAAGGGTCATATTTTGACGACTTCGTCTGTTTCATACCTGATAATAGCTAGTCTAATATAGATACGATTTAGTATCTATCGAGAGCTCAGTATTCTATATTCATCGCAAGTTAGACGTACCAAATGTGCCGGGTTTACGCGGGTTGAATACTAATCAGATTATGTAAGTAATCTATTCTTTCTTCCTTCTGCTATACTTAATATATGCGTAACAAAAAGAATTCATGTCATAGGTGCTCAAGTCATAAAGTGACTTGTTTCATAAGTTTATTATTTAGTATGCAGGCGCCTATTTCGCTAAATTATCATGACGATTAAATGTCAAATTCAAATTCAAAATAATCTTTATTCAAATAGTCCTTAAAAAGGCACTTTTGACGCGTCAATAATTTACATAGTAGTTGTTTCATGGTGATAACTATATTCGTAAACTTCAAACTAAAGCTATGCAAACATATAGATCCCCTCATTAAATTATTTACTCGATTATGTATAATTATGAGATGTCTGATTTGACGCCTCTCTAAAAACTAACAGTTCTTAAAGATATCGAAGTCGTCAACATTTATTATTGGAACGAAGTTCCTTATCGCGCGTTGTGAAAGGGGGCTAGACGGAAAAAAATCTTACGAAAAGTTGTCACGACACTTTTTGCTATAAAGCTGTGCGGCGTCGCATGTTTCTCTGTCTGTCTCTCTCTTATAAAAGCAAGCCAGATATTTTCATTTCTATGTAGCGTCGCATGTTTCTCTGTCTGTCTCTCTCTCTCTTATAGAAAGCAAGCCAGATATTTCATTTTCTTTTGTTATTGTTGTTAATATTGAATTTTGTTATCTCAAAAATTTTTATTACAATTCCTTCACTAATTAATCGAAAGGAACTTCGTTCCATCCGGGTGTCCCTTGGCACCTCTCAAGTTTTTTTTTTTATTATTAAGAGTGGGATAATAAAATAATACTTGTGAATTTATAAGGCATCGAAATGCCAATAGTTTGTCATTATTTAAGGCTGTTTAAAAGTAAGGCGAGGTATCTCTATATTACTTAGGATCGTTGCTTATTAGATAAAAATCCTAATTGTGTTACATGAAATCCTAAAGTGACAAGGTATTCAAACACAAAAATAAAGCATCTTTATAGGGCAGCTCATTCATTTTGTGAATTAATTAATTAATTAATTTACTTTTCATGTACACACACAAAAAGATCAGCAAAATTAAATATTAATACAACTAATAGAATACAATTTGACGGCATTATCGCTATCGGCGTAAATGGTACATCTATAGAAACGTATGTGTATTATATGCACTAATACTTCGATAAATATGTATTTATTTCGATATATAACACACACATATACGTCATCATATACAAAATAAAGTTTAATTAAATAAATCCCCAAACTCAATAAAGCAAAAGAGGATTACACTAAAGAAGTATTATATGCTTCCCTTCTGGGTCAGGCCACCTGTCTCGGGGTAGAAAGTGAGCTTATTTTTTAATTTCCCCAAAACATTCACTTGTTTATTAAAACGGTCGAATTTAAAGAATAAATTCTTTATTTAACACAATAACTTACCGGTTTCATTATTGATTGTGTTATAAAAAGATTTTATTTCTAATAAAGTAATTTAAACTTACCATGTCCTTCAAAAAACATCTTTGAATCACATTTTGAATGTTATACTTTCACAGAGTTTATCACATATTTCTAATACACATAGTTACATAATGTACACAGAAATCTAAAATTAAATTTAAATACACACTAGATAGTTAAGTTAAATAATCCATATAGCTAAAGATCGCGGTTTGCACAAGAAATAAATATTTTCAAAAGCAAAATTTATCTTCAGTACTTTATTTACTTTTCAAATAAATTGTGTTAACGATGGAATTGTTATGCTAAAAGTTCGTAGTAGATCGCGTAGCGCGTAACCGTTATTGTGGCAGGGAGACGCTACGTCTGCTACGGCGCTACGGAGTGACTGAGGCTGTGTTGCTGTGACTCTACGTCATAACGGCGCTAATTCGATTGTACACATAACTTAAACTCGACTTGAGGAGAATTTTATTTTGGAGAATTAAGTGTCTCATTGGCTCCTTAGCATATTGGATTAAGGGTGACCACATCTCGAACTGTAGAATGTTTTTAAAATTAGTTATGCACACCCTCGCACAAAAGGCTGTGATAGCCTAGTTGTTAGGACGTCTGCCTCATAATCAGAGGTCGGGGGTTCGAACCCGGGCACGCACCTCTAACTTTACGGAGTTATGTGCGTTTTTAAGCAATTAAAATATAACTTGCATCAACGGTGAAGGAAAAAACGTGAGGAAACCTGCACGCCTGAGAGTTCTCCATAATGTTCTCAAAGGTGTGTGAAGTCTGCCAATCCGCACATGGCCAGCGTAGTGGACTATGGCCAAACCCTTCTCATATTGAGAGGATTTCTGTGCTCTGTAGTGAGCCGGCAATGGGTTGATCATGATGACACCCTAGCAGAGCATTATTTACCATATTAATATAAAATATAAAAATCATAAAATAAAATCGAAAATCAAACATTTTTTTTATAATATTGTTATATTATATGCTACCTTTTTCTGTCCTATCCTATCCTATCTTAAACGGTTCGGTCTTGACCTGTCCTATTATGTAATACCCTATTGTCTACTATCCCACCAACACCCACACAGTGGCAGTGTGCTGAGGTCGTTCAGCTTACCTCGGTTGTCACTAACATTATATAATAAGAAATTAGCATAGCGTGGTGGGCTTAAGTTCTGAATGCCTCTTTCGACGATGTCAAATTAGTGAACAACCAATAAGCTTATGACAAAATCTGCTGTTTACAAAATTTTTGTTTTTCAGTAAATTGCACTTTATAGCTTTACCTATACTTCGAGGCTGACTGTACTTGACCTTTTGGCTACAGCACACCACTTTTAGTTTGTTTAATTAATAATTAAGCTGGAAACACACTTGTAACTCACCTGACCTGACCCAATGCCAGGCTTAAATATTCGGTCGACTCAAATTACTGTTGTTTTTATTATGCACGGTATTTTTCAGGCTTGTATTTATGGTCATGGTTTTTTAAATTAAAATATCTCTTGCTTCAACGGTGAAGGAAAACATCGTGAGGAAAACTGCACGTCTGAGAGTTCTCCTTAATGTTCTCAAAGGCGTGTGAAGTCTGCCAATTCGCACATGGCTAGCGTGGTGGGCTATGGCCAAACCCTTCTCATATTCAGAGACCCGTGCTCTGTAGTGAGCCGGTAATGGGTTGATCGTGATTATGATGATGATTTATGGTCATAAGAGACGTACTAACAATAACTTTATTGCGAAAATAGGAATACAATACACAATATTTATTAAGCTAATAAAACGTGAGGAAACTTTGCTCTCTTTTTAAGCAATATGCGCGAATGGAAAAGTATATATGGAAATAGGACAGTTGTAGACAAAAACTCTTTCCTGTTTATGAAAATAATATTAGTTTAGAAGTTTAGATAATTAATACGTCTATTAAAACAAATACTAATATTTTTTCTTTAGCACTCATTTTGTAACTAGTATCCAATGTTTTACATTTCATAGCAATTTAGGTAATAAGTTAATAACAGTAATTTTGCCGATCTCCGTGGCGCTGTGCGTGCTCTGTCGCGTTATAAAGTCGGAGGTCTTGGGTTCGATTCCCGGCTCGAATGTGGTCCGGTAGCTAGTTACCACCTTACTGACAACGTGTGTGATTGCGTAGAAACCGATTAGGAGTGTGGGTTTTACCATACCCCTAACAGGTTAACCCGTTACCATCTTAGGCTGCATTATCACCAGGTGATATACTCGTAGCTTTTTCTTGTAGTGTATAAAAAAATGTATACCTCATTTTATTTATTTATTTATTTATACAACTTTATTGGAATCTATAGGACATAACATACATGAAAATTATAAAAACAAGTAGCAACTGGCGACCTTATCACTAATAGTGATCTCTTCCAGGTAACCATATCGTAGAAGCCGATGAATTAAAAATTACACGGAAGTTGCAAGTTGCAAGTTATATATATATATATATATATATAGATTTAAAAAAATAAAGGAGAAAAATTATAAAACAATGTAAATTACAATTTCAGTTCGTTCATCTGTCCGTACTTTCGTTCATTAGTTTATTGCTATGCGTACACGATTTACTGATAAGCAAATGTTATTGCAATGTTATGTTTTAAATAAATATTCTCATTATATATTTATATAATTTATGAAGCAGTGATAGCCCAGTGGTTAGGGCGTCAGCCTCCTAATCAGAGGTCGGCGGTTTGAATCCGGGCACGCACCTTTAACTTTTTGAGTTATGTGCGTTTTTAAATAAATAAAATATCACTTTCTTCAACGGTGAAGGAAAACATCGTGAGGAAATCCGCACATGGCCAGCGTGGTGGACTATGGCCAAACATTCTCATATTGAGAGGAGACCCGTGTTCTGTAGTGAGCCTGTAATGGGTTGATCATGATGATGATGATAATTTATGACATAGTGTACCCATTGGCCTGACCAAATATGCCTTAATTTAAAATGGAAATAGATTTTAAATCTGATTAACCTCCGGCCTTTTATATAGGAAAAATTCATGCATACTGCGGGATTTATGAAATATTAAATTTCACGTCGATGATTACTATAATATCTATAGTTTTACATGGAAAACTTCTATGGAATTTCATTTTAATATTGGGAAAATGAGCGGAAACGGGTATTTGGGGAGGCCAAATCTGAAAATAGTAGTTGAGACTGGAGTGCCAAACCTACTGTAAACATAAAATAACGCGAATTTCTAAACATAGGTGGTGTTAAATGTCAAAAAAAAACAGCCACGCTGTCCATAAGACAAGAATCTACACGAACGAAATCACGGGCATCAGTCAGTATGTTAATAAATACGAAAATGAGTTTGTTCATTTGTTTGGTAATTTTTAAAAACTTTTGACCCGGTAAACTTTCCGCTAGAATAAAAATAAACAGGTGTTGTTACCTATGCACCGCTCCACAGTAATAACGAACTGAAATTTTACAAAGGTTACTTCTAACCTGGGGAAAACTAACGATTCCGGTGGGATTCAGCTGAAAAAATCAGAAACGTATTTGTTTATAATGCACGGTATATTCTGAGCTACACCCTATCTGATTGGTATTACAGACAGACATAACGTGTGACATAAGAATAAAAAGTACTGTTTGTATCACTATATAAGTTTATTTTATCCACTACAAGTTAGCCCTTGACTATCTCACCTGATGATAAGTGATGATGCAGTCTAAGATGGTAGCGGGTTAACCTATTAGGGCATGGTAAACCTACACTCTTAATAGGTTTCTACACGACATCGTGACGGAAAGCTAAATCGCTTGGCGACACGCCTTAGTCGGTGAGGTGGTAACTAGCCACGGCCGCAGCCTCCCACCAGACCAGACTCGAACCGGGAATCGAACACAGGACCTCCAATTATAATATGTGATACCGTGCGCGTTGCGCCATACAGGTCGTCAAAAATACATATATATCAGAATTTACGTTTTCTTTCTTTCATTATTTATTATTATTATTCGATGCCGCACTTCTTTCATAGCTTTAGTTTTAAGTTTACGAATATAGTTATCACCATGAAATAACTACTATGTAAAATTATTGACGCGTCAAGTGTCTTTTAAAGGATTATTAGAATAAAGATTATTTTGAATTAGAATTTACTATTCAGTTAAATCCAGTGAACTAAAGCCAGCTCAACGACAAATGGTCGTATGCTCTGAATGCAGTTTAACTCAATTAGCCTTCAGTAAGACTTAGTTACTAACTTATCTGCTCCGATTATTACTCGGCGTCCAAATCTCGGTGAACTACGAGCTATTGAATATAGTAAATTTGGTGATACGCTAGTGGTAAACCTTCTGCCTCCCTTTCAGGCGCACCGAGTTCGTTATCTGTCATTTACCTCTAACCTTTCTGAGTTACGTGCGTTTTTAATTAAATAAAGTACCTACTATATTACATTTTGCTTATTTAAATATACAGTATGCTCGCTATGTAATATGTTATTTATATTACATAGCGTGTTAGCCTAGTGGTTAGGGCGTCAGCCTCCTAATCAGAGGTCGGCGGTTCGAATCCGGGCACGCACCTCTAACTTTTCGGATTTATGTGCGTTTTAAAAAAAATAAAATATTACTTGCTTCAACGGTGAAGGAAAACATCATGAGGAAAAATGTACGTCTGAGAGTTCTCCATAATATTCTCAAAGGCGTGTGAAGTCTTCCAATCCGCACATGGCCAGCGTGGTGGACTATGCCCAAACCCTTCTCATATTGAGGAGACCCGTGCTCTGTAGTGAGCTAGTAATGGGTTAATCATGAATGTTTTAAACCATATCCACCATGAATAATGTAAAGCATAATGTTTAAATAAAAATACACAGTCATCAACCCCATTCTAAGAGTTTAATATGAGCGATTATAGCAATATTACTCGTTTAAAATATTGCTAATGAAAAAGTATATTTTTAGTACAAAAAGGAAAAAAAATCCAAAATTTTAAAATACGTTTAATTACTAGGTAAACGTATTTTAAAATTTTGTCTTATAATGTTTTTAACATTAAAATTTTACTTAAAAATATAAAAAAGTGTTGTAACGTGACGTAGCGGGGCGGGAGTTACTTTGGTAATTAAGACGTCGAGAATGGGTGCAAATGGTATATTGTTACGTTTCTACAACTATCGCACCAAGGGGAAGGGTTGCCCACTGCAGACACCTGCTAGTATAGATGTGGAGGTAAGTCTCAGGAATTACAGAAGAATCAGCTGCACCATGTACTATGTACAGAGATATCGCTTATTGTTATTTGCAAGATCTTAATACAAATTTATTATGCCAATAAAAATGATCGTTTGACAAACGCCAAACGAGGCAAGCTACAACTAGCGCCATCTAATATTCAATAGCCACACTAATGCTATTTGACTTAGATTTATTATAGAAATAAATGCTCATATGCTGGTGTTGATTATTATTGACGACCTCCGTGGAGCAGTGCGTGTGCTGTCGCATTATAAATTTGGAGGTCATGGGTTCGATTCCCGGCTCGAGTCGGATCTGGTGGGAGGCTTCGGCCGTGGCTAGACGTCAAGCGATTTGGCGTTCCAGCACGATGTCGCGTACAAACCAATTAGGAGTGTGGGTTTACAATACCCCTAACAGGTTAGCCCGCTACCATCCTAGACTGCATCATCACTTACGATCAGGTGAGGTAGCCGTCAAGGGCTAACTTGTAGTGTATAATATATATATATATTAATGACATTTTAGTGTTTGAATCGGGAATCGAACCCAGGACTTTCCAATATAATGTACATAATCGATATAATATGTCTGTAATAATATAAATTTTTTCATATAACTTCATTAGCATGAGGTATATATTACATTAATTCCAGTTTGTTTCATGTCTTATTTTGACTGAGTTTTATATAAGTTAGAAGTCAGTGGATAGCTGCGTATTTACGTGGAAATTACCGCTGCATGCATGCATTTATTGCATGCGTATATAAAAGAAAAAAAAATCATGCGTGCCCGGGATCGAACCCTCGACATTTGATTACGAGGCGGACGTTCAAACCACTAGGCTATCACAGCTTACACCACTATCTTAAGTATATTAAATTCGTAAATAATGTATTTCAGAATTAAACTCCCTACGGAATAGCGAATTAGAAGAGCATCGCAAAAGAAGGCTTCGCGGGGCCGCCCACGCGCCGCCCGCCCAGCGCTGAGCGACGCGGTCGTAAAGGTCAAAGTTTATGCCAACAAATATAATATTTGCCGGCTCATTAATATAATATTTGCCAGCATCAATGTTGAAAACAAACTTTCATCTAACGCCTTTCACACTATGTTACGTAAGTCTACGTGTTATATATGAAATAATGACAGTGCATAGCCAATATAGCCTATATAATATATATGAAAATTTTATGTATGTTCATAGAAATATTGATAAATTCAAGAAAAAAATGGACGCACTGAACATCAGAAGTAAAAGTAAACTTGTAGTACCGTTTAGTAGGCTGCATAAAATTAGTAACTCATTCAAAGGAAATTGTATTTTATTTTATAATAAATTACCTATTGATATCTTGGAGATGTCTATCAATAAGTTCAAAGTTATTATAAAACGAAAGAAAAAAATAGAAAAATCATATTAAGATTTTAAGGATTATATAAACGGTAAAAAAGCTTGGGTGTGAATTGCTCTATCTCCATAGGTACTATAGTTTATTATTCATTATGTGAGATGCTGATAACGATAAATATCCCCGGCTAAATTTGTTGTGGGCTTCTTTTTAGACCGGGGCGCGTTTGGAACCCTCATAGCTTTAGTTTTAAGTTTACGAATGTAGTTATCACCATGAAATAACTACTATGTAAATTATTGACGCGTCAAAAGTGCCTTTTTAAGGACTATTTCAATAAAGATTATTTTGAATTAGAATTTATGCGAGTGTTTTTTGTATGTGCATGTGTTTGGACCCTAATTTCGGTACAACTTCTGCACGAGTGTGAATCGAATAATGTATATTAGGGCTACCTCGTTGATCTACGGTCTGTTATATGGGATTTGACAAGAGTCTTTTTAAAAAAGAAACTTTACACAAAAATAAAATATATTAATTAAATTGAAAATAGAAACAAAGGATATAGAACTGGATATAGAAATGAGACGTTTAACCCCTCTCAGATCTGGGAGCCGACTGCCAGGAGGCTGTGCATTCCCCCCATATGGTCAAGTATGAGTAGGTCCTTAGTCAGCACATCTACTAACATGTACAGGGTGTTACAGGTCGATGTTTATAATCAATCTAATTTGAAACCAGCGCGGCGCGTGCGCTGTTGCATTTAAAAGTTGGAGGAGCTGGGTACAATTCCCGGCTCTGGTTTAGTGGGAGGCTTCGGCCGTCGCTAGTTACCTACCGACAAAGACGTGTGGCTAAGAGATTTAGCGTGCAAGCACGATGTCGCGTAGAAACTAATTAGGAGTGTGGGTTTACCGTAACCCTAACAGGTTAGCCCGCTACCATCCTAGACTACATCTTCACTTACCACCAGGGGAGATAGCTGTCAAGGACCAACTTGTAGTGTATAAAAAATATATATATATTAATGACATTTTTGTATTTGAATCGGGAATCTAACCCATGACCTTCCAATATAATGCATATAATCGAAATAATATGTCTGTAATCATAAAACTTTTTTCATATAACTTCATTAGTATGAGGTATATTACATTAATTCCAGATTGTTTCATTTCTTATTTTGACTGAGTTTTATATAAGTTAGAAGTCAGTGGATGGCTACGTACTCGTATTTACGTGGAAATCACCGCTGCATGTATGCATCTATTGCATGCGCAGGAAAAGATGAGATGTCACCTTTTGCATCATACATAACACAAGTGGTTCCTCTTCTTTCTTCTGTGGCAGATATATTTTTGAAAAAAGAGACCTCAAAACTCTTTCATTGATATGGTTTTTCATATCAATGGAACAGTATTTCATTGTAGATAGGTTATACCCGTTTCCAATTATAGCGAACTTACACTCTATATGCTAATGGTGAACGACAAATTGAAAGACAAAATATATGAATAGATAGATAGATAGAAAAATAGATTGTGTGGTTTCTGTCGTTAGGGCATCTTTTATAGATATTGATTTACATTATGTTCATATTTTATTTTATTTTTTATTGGATCATTAAACTAGTCACAATCTATATAAAAACAACGAAAAACATTTCAGAAGAACAAACACGAGATAGTGACTTTCTAGAAATGACCACAGCATGCCACCTTAAAATTAACCTTACATCTAAATAATTCAATTTATACCTATAATGCAGTAATAGACAGTCTTACTTGCTTTTTAAAGGAGGCCACAGAACTGCAGGAGATGTCGCAGATATTCCTGAGATCATTCAGCATTGAGCATATTCTATAGACAATCTGTGTTCCCTAATGGTTATAATATGGGGATCTTCAAAGGGCGGATTAACAAATTGCTCAAGGGCCAGCAACGCATTGGCGGTTCCTCTGGTGCTGCAAATGTTCATGGGCGGCGGTAATCACTTACGATCAGGTGACCCGCCTGCTCGTTTGCTCGCTTTGTATATAAAAAAAAAAAAGACAGGCGCATGCTGACCACCCTTGGTTCGACAAAACGGTAAATTAAATGCAACACCCATTCAGAAATTACCTTGTAGTTGTTCGAAAACCGACGGAACGGTAAAAATTAAGTTTAATATCAGTCATTTGTGTTGTGCGCACACACACAAGGGAGTCTAGACAGTGGCATGACGTCATAGCAGAGTGTTCAGAGCGAGATTTTCAAGTTATTAGATCGTGTGAAAATTAACTTCAATTTGTGTGGAATCGAATGAGCATCTGTTAGAGAGTATAAGCGCACACTAAGAATAATATTTTGTTGAATAAGGGAACAATACCGTGTGAATAGCTGTGATAGCCTAGTAAGCGTTGATAGCCTAGTAAGCGGTGATAGTGTAGTGGTTAGGGCGTCAGCCTCCTAATCAGAGGCGTTCGAATCCGGGCACGCACCTCTAACTTTTCGGTGTTATGTGCGTTTTAAAAAAATTAAAATATCACATGCTTCAACGGTGAAGGAAAACATCGTGAGGAAACCTGCACGCCTGAGAGTTCTCCATAATGTTCTCAAAGGCGTGTGGAGTCTGCCAATCCACCATGGCCAGCGTGGTGGACTATGGCCAAACCCTTCTCATATTGAGAGGAGACCCGTGCTCTGTAGTGAGCCGGCAATGGGTTGTTCATGATGATGATGATGCCCGCCTGAATAATACTTATTTCAATTTCTCTCGGCGGGTTATTAAAAAGCGCTTAGCATTACTGGGGCGAAAGTGCGCCTTATTTCTCACACTACACCCTAGTTAGAAATAAGTCGCTATCTTGCTTTGATGAGAAACATTCTACATCTGACTTTACTCATCATCATCTTCATATAAAAAATATCTTATGTCACTAGACCAAGGAAATACTGTTTAGTTTTTGATGACCTGAAAGTTGGAGGTCCTGGGTTCGATTCCCGGCTCGAATCTGGTCTGGTGGGAGGCTTGTGTTGTGGCTAGTTACTACCCTACCAACAAAGACGTGTCGCCAAGAAATTTAGTGTTCCGGCACGACGTCGCGTAGAAACCAATTAGGAGTATAGGTTTACCATATCCCTAACAGTATACCCGTTACCATCTTAGACTGCATCATCACTTACCATCAGGTGAGACACTGTCAAGCGCTATGTGTACTAAAAAGCATCGGCGATTGTTTATTTGAAGAAAGTAATTTACATATTATGTCATTAACCAGTCGCATTCGTATTCTAATTAGGTTATGCTCCATATAAATCATTCGTTATCTTATCATTATATTAAATTATCACTACATTCAATAGTCATGTGGTAAATTGCCGATCTTTTTGATTGTCGAAATTGGCAGGTGTTGGTAATTTACTACGTATCTATCTTAAAACCTATCTAAAAGTATTAAGGAGATATTGTTATTACAGTTTTGATTTTATTTTAGGAGACATTTATATTAGGGTCCCGGAAAGCGTAGGTTTAACGGCATCAATGGATACAGATCAATCGCCGCCGGCCCTCCTGAAGAGGATTTCCGAGTGATGGATGGCTCTCTTCCATCCAGAGTGTTGAACCGAATCCTGACGGACGCCTCGCCTTGGTAGGTCTCAGTGGACGTCGCTGGCTGGCCGTCACCGTGACCCAGCCACCAGGCGCCGCGAAGAAGCATCGCTGGGTTAAAACTGGATTAAACCAGAATGGCTACCAGATTTTTTTTTTATATACAAGTTAGCCCTTGACGGCATTTCACCTGATGGTAACTGATGATGCGGTCTAAGATGGTAGCGGGCTAACCTGTTCAGGCACACATACTCCTAATTAGCGCGACATCGTGCCGGAACGCGAAATCGCTTGGCGATACTTCTTTGTCGGTAGGGTGGTAACTAGCGACGGACGAAGTCTTCCACTAGACCAGACCCGAATCGAACCCAGGACCTCCAACTTTATAATGGCAACAGCGCACGCGCTGCGCCACGGGGGTCGTCAAAGCCCTACTAGAGTGGGTTTTCTGGTGTCCATTCTGGCCGCCGGCGCGTCCCATATAACCCGTCGTAACCGACCCCGTTCTGCCTGCGCCTCTTCCAAAGGATGAGCAAAAGAAAGCGAAAAAAAAAAGCCGGAACGATATATATCGATGAATGTAAAATTCTCTGGATGTTATAGCATTATTCTATATATATATAGAATGCAACGCGCAATCAGATAAAAAGAAAGGAACTAATCGACATGATAACAATAAACGCAGTTGGTGATAGTAGGTACAGCGATCGGCGGAAGTGGGCGATCATGATAATGATAATTGATGACATAAATCTTTAATCACCTACTTATGATTACAATCATTCATACATTCATTGATCACGGGAGTGCATAGGTACTTTATTGCAATCTCTAATTAAACAGTGATTTGCTAAGTCAATTAGTGGGTGCCCTCTGCTGTTGGATTTCTACACTCCACTTACTTCTGTGACTATCGACATGTATAATATTATACGGGCATCTAGTGGGGCTTTACCATCACAGTTTATCCGGTGGTACCCTGATCTTTTTTGCTTTTTAGAGCTATTAAAGCCCGATTTGAAAGCCTGTTCAGGCTACAATATTAAAACATTTTCATTCACTACATGGTATCCAGTTAGTTCGATTATTATATGGGGTATGGGTTTATTTATTTATGTATAACACGAAGAACATGCATTTAGATTAAATAAACAGTATAAAACAATAAGCTGTGATAGCCTAGGGGTTAGGACGTCAGCCTCCTAATCAGAGGTCGGGGGTTCGAACCCGGGAACGCACCTCTAACTTTTCGGAGTTATGTGCGTTTTTAAGCAATTAAAATATCACTTGCTTCAACGGTGAAGCAAAACATCGTGAGGAAACCTGCACGCCTGGGAGTTCTGCATAATGTTCTCAAAGGCGTGTGAAGTCTGTCAATCCGCACATGGCCAGTGTGGTGGACTATGGCCAAACCCTTCTCATATTGAGAGGAGACCCGCGCTCTGCAGTTAGCCGGTAATGGGTTGATTATGATGATGATGATGAATATCTTTTATTTCAAATAATAATCTTAATTGTAGGTATATCGAGATCAAGTGGTTTTGAAATAAAAGTGCTACTAAGTCTCCTGTAGAATATAATAGTATTAATACTGATGTTTTTTGTAGGCAATGCCGGATTTAATTGGTCAAAGATGCGTTTTGTAGATTACACTCTTATTTCATATGAAAAAAACGTATTTAATATACATACCCATGAACATTAAAGTATTTAATCTCGCAGCGTCTTTTAACATTGATACCCACGAATATTAAAGTATCTGGCAGCATCATTAACGGTTCATCGAATTATTGAGTTTATCTAGTATGTGACAGGCTTTGGTCGCGGTCCACTGCGTTGGCTTGGACCTGATTGTTAGACTTCGCACGCGTTCAGAACATCATGGAGTAAATTTATTTAAGCAGGATTTATCATTTAATTAAGTATAGTTTAATTAACAAGTATAATTTAATTTAAAAGATGCTTAATCTATATATATAAAAGCGAAAGGTCACTTACTTACATACTGATTAAACACGAGATCTCAAAAACTATTGTACGTATAAAGCTATAATTTAGCAAGTAGGTAGTTGATAGTTTAGAGATGTCAGCTAAGAAAGGATATTTGGAAATTCCACCCCTAAGAGGGTCAAAGGGGGGTTGGAAGTTTGTATGAATTTTCTTTGTTTTTAGAGTTAGAGACACAAAAATTTGCATTAAGATTAATAATAATAAATAGAAAACATGTACATCTATTTTTTTTTAAATATTACCTGTTAAGGGTGGTAAAATAGGGGATGATAGTTATTGCTTATTTTTTTTATTATAAAGTCTACAAGCTTGAAATTTTGAAAATAGGTTTCTTTTATTGCGTAAGTATAAGGCTAGAATTTTTTTTCATCCAATACTACCCCGAAGGGGGTAAAAAAGGGTTTTAAAGTTTGTATGAAAGTCCTATGTTTTTTAATTTAGAAATACGGAAATCGGCAATTTGATATTTGCCTGTAGCTTACTTTCTGAAGCAGGGCATTGGCCGCACGGGTTACCTCAATCTCAAAGGAAATCACCAATTCTACGCAGACGAAGTCACGGGCAACAGCTAGTTTTTTATAAAATCGCACAAGAACATTGGTTACACGTGAAAAAGGTTGAATCTCGAAATCTCACACCATGAAGGTTATCAATATAAAGTATCTATTACTATAGTGACGGCAATTTCATACTTTATCCCCTATTAACAGTAGATAATATATTGGTAATTTTAATATTACTGTGTTAATTATTAAAACTAACTATTAACACAGTAATATTAAAATTCACACTTCCATGCTTTTATAAATGCCAAAGTATAATTTCTTTATAAAGTCTGTCTGACTGTCTGAGTTCGACCGTTCGGTTTTTATTTTTATTATTTTTATTTTTAAATTCATTTTAATTATTCGTTCGTCGTTCATTGGATGCTAAGTAAAACCAGACACTTTTCTATTAATGAATCTAGTTTTTTAATAACGAATAATAATCCCAACGAAAATATTTTGCTATCGTTTTAATGATTTGTAAAAACATGGCTTCGCTTCACTCGGGTAGTGGAACAATGAACCTATATATATGCCTTCATTTTAATTTATGGTTTTTTATCAAGATCTTTTTATTATCTCCATACCTTTTCATTTTTGTGGATGTTAACTTCGCGATAGATTTTCCAGAAATAACTGCATAGTTAGTTAGAACAAATAGTAAAAGAAAACAATAATAATAACGTAATTTTTTTGGAGCTGGATTCTAGGTTTAACAAACCTTTAAAACCTCCGTGGCGCAGCGCGTACGCTTTTGCATTTTAAAGTTGGGGGTTCGATTCCCGGCTCGAGTCTGATCTGGTGGGAGGCTTCGGCCGTGGCTAGTTACCACCCTACCGACAAAGATTTAGCGTTCCGGCGCGATGTCCTGTAGAAACCAATAAGGAATATGAGTTTACATACCCCTAACAGGTTAGCCCGCTACCATTTTAGACCGCATCATCACTTGCCATCAGGTGAGATGCAGTCAAGGGATTACTTGTGGTGAATAAAAAAAATACGATCACACCTAAAATGGGTCTATTATTAAAATATAGTAATCAAAAATAGCTAAAATAGTAATCACGAAGTGCTAATCGCATTGACGTGATAACGTGATAAGACCGCAATCACAATTGTTTTAAGCTGAACTGTTGAGTAATAAATGGCTTGGCCTAACAATTACTACCATTCAGTGTTGCACCTTACTAGTCTCGGCACCTCTACTGCAAGTACAGGTGAGATAGGATTTCATACTAGTATCTATATAAATTAAACTGTGAATATTTATTTATTAATTATGCGAAAGTGCTTCTGTTAAATATATTTTACAAAAAGAAAGCTTGTATTCTGAATACGGTCAAAATACTCTTCATCCAGAAAAGCTTTAGAATTGTCACAGGATTCACAACAACATTTTTTAAACAAATTATTGTATCTATGGCAAGTGAGTGAGTGAGTGAGTCAGTGAGTCGGCAAGTACCAAAATGATATTCGCTAGTAAATATTTAATAACGTTGGTGCATAAAGGTTGCTCAAAAACATATTATGTCCATCTTCAGACAAAGTCTTTTATCGCGTTCCGTGAAATAAGAAAAAAAAAAAACTAAATATTAGTGCAGATTATAATTTTAATAATAAGGTTAATTTTAAAGTTGCTGTCGCATTATATGCAACATGTAAGCTAAGATGAGAAGGAGAAGAATATTCATCATATTTCAATATAGAATAAATAGTCGATAATATGTTTAGTAATAACAATAAAAATTGGTGTAAGGTTCACAATAGAAGTAATAAAATACTTGTTTCTAAAATTCCACACTTAATTTTACTATGAAGGGTCAAAGTTTATTTCTGAGACCGCTTTTAACTCGAAGCCGAAAGGAAGTTACCAGTCGAATTTAAATTCAAATTAATTTAAAATATGTTTTAGGATTTACAAAAAATTCATCCCCAAATGTAACGTGAAATTGAATAAAAAGGGATGAAAGTTTAATATATATATGTTAATACACGCGATTAGAGATCATTAAGAGAACATTGACATAATGGATGGACACAAATAAAAGGCATCTGCAACGCCAATACTTCTTCAAGAATCAAGATATCTAATTTAATTCATTTTATATCAACCTGAGGTACACACAAGTTGGTATTTTCTGGCGCTCAGATGCCGCATTTTTATATACATTCATTCTACACTAATCTCTAATTATGTCATAATCATTCCATAGATGAACACCCATTCGAGAATCTGAATCTTTTTGTAGAAGGGATTACTAGTTATAAGTAGGATTATTATTTAGTTATTTTCGCCTTTGGGTGCCATTTAAGAGCACAGTGTCCCTCAGAAGCCAATTTTAAGATCCGACCTTAATAGAACTTTTCTCAGAAATAGCATTGCATTCGTTAAGCACTTTTAATCCACAAATGGAAGCGCAAAGCATTCGGGAATTGTCGGAGGGATTAAAAAAATAACCTTTGTAATAAATGAATCATTTAGCGGTTTAACTCAAATAACGAATTTTAGTAAACAGATATATTGCATACTAAGAATGGAATGAACGCATTATATCTTTTCTGTCCCCAAAAATACCTTTCCAATTCCAAGTGATTTAGAAGCTGACATATTTATATTATTCATATATTTTAAAATTATCTCTGCAATGTTAATTGTAGATGGAGAAATTGGTACATATATATTATTTTAAGCCTTTTAACTAACTGATCTACTCGTAAGTAGTTCAAAGCTATGTAAGATCACGAAATGTTAGTCTGTACAAATAAATATTGCTTCAGGTTTAATCAATCTGACATAACGAAAATTAGTTCAGTGTTATATTTGGCAATACCAATTAATTACAGATAAAAAAACAATATTGTATAAATTTTTTAGATTACATGATAACAGTTTAAAAATTATTATTAATTTTTAGTCAGAGATTATATGGTACTGCAATCAGTTGATAGTATGAGTAGGTGAATAATTTATTTCGAAATATTGATCAAAGTTTTCTATTTTGAATATTGTAATAGGTATTTCTTCTGTAAATTTCAAAGCAAATAAAAATGTCGTTGTGATTTCATCGTTTACCACCCGTGTAAGGTTTTTAGTAAATAATTTATTGGTAAAAATATATTTTTCATTATTCTATCTTATTTAATTTTGTTCTATGAAAGAGTTTGTTTTATGTAACCATTTAGCTTTCTTTCTATATATCTTTTTTATTTATCTTTAATTTAATCGTAAAATGAAAAAAAAAAAAAACATTTTCTGTACCCATTAATCTCGCCTTCTATCCGTTATTTTTATTTCATTGAATATAATGAAAATGTTTATTTTGTTTACTTATTAAATCTAATGATGATTCCATTAGATTTAATAAGTAATGTGATAATAAGTAAAGTGGGTATCTTCATAAATTAAAAACAAAAAGTAACTGCACTGTGCCAGTGCATTGCCTGTGTGAGGCCGAAAGGGGTAAGGGTTATGATACGAGATAGAAACAAAATATCATGATCCAACCAAGTTTACATATACGTGAGAAATCTGTGTCCGCTTTGTTTTGTTGAAAATCGTACATATTTAGAGACATTAGCGTGCACTGCCCTTCACGGAAGTCGAGATATTAGTTTTTTTTTCCCGCTGGGAAATGCGCTTACGATCCCCTCCGGAAGCGATGCAGGCAAGACTGCGCCGCTTCCAACGGGGTATGTGGGACTCCCCGGCGGCCAGACTGGCGACCAGAATACCCACTAAAACCCAGCGATGCTCCTTCGCGTCGCCTGGTGGCTGGGTCACGGGAACACTTGTGCACTCGACCGCAACCCAGCCAGCGGCGTTCGCTGAGGCAGACCCTCCACGGGGGGCCTATGATAGAGAACAAAGAACTCCGTCCGTCCGTGCATGCACTGTGCAAGCTTCTGTATTACTGATTCTATTATTCATTTATTAGATGTGGTGCAAATAAAAGTTTTGTGTATTAATGTATAATTTATTAATTCTCATACAAGACGTTTTCTATATAACAATACCCTACTTGTGGTGACCATGAATAAAAGAATAAAATTAAAGAATATGCGAAACACCTAATTAGATAAACAAAACACATTAAATTATAATTCCGAGGTTATCTCATTTTTTTTTTTTTTTTAAATGCGAAGGTGTCTTTGTTGGTTTACACATCACGCACGCAGCAACGGATTAATGAATAGATGATGTTCAGTGGCAGTGGCATAAGCATATTGTTGGGGAAAAATAATGGAAAGTTCACGATGTCGCATTAAAATATTTATCTTTACTTAAATAACTTTTTTGCAAACAAAGAAGTACAATAAATTATAAAATATTATGCAACAGACGAATCATCAATGTTGCTCGAAAGCATCTGGAGAATGCCCAGCTAAACGTCTTCTATGAGACTCGGACATTGCGTTAGGGTGAATTAGGGTTTGCTGGATCTCGAGCTGTCTGAAATTAGGGATCTCGTCTCCGCCATCGAAGACGCTGTGTTTGGTTTTGTGTGTCAATGACCTACTTCGGAAAACTTTTCGAACGTCAGTGGGTCGTCCGGCTCGTTAAAGATTTTACTGCGTCTCTTGATGAGTATAATTGGAAGACTCAGTATAATTAGACCCCTACACCACTAGAGGGTAGGGGTAGCGGGCTGCCATTAGATCGTAAAACGATTTTGTTGTTTATCCTAGTTTATCACCGTAACTGCATCTATAATAAAAAATGCTCAGTGAACTATAACTCGGTTAAGTGAGAGGTCCTGGATTCGATTCCCGGCTCAAGTCAGGTCTGGTGGGAGGCTTCGGCCGTGGCTAGTTACCCTACCGACAAAGACGTGTCGCCAAGTGATTTAGCGTTCCGCCACGATGTCACGTAGAAACCAATTAAGGAGTTCGGGTCTGCCATACCCTTAACCAGTTAGCCCGCTACCATCTTTGACTTTTTTTTTTGTTTTCGGACTGAGTATTAGCTGTACCAACCCTATTGGTTGCGACAGCGTAACCGGGCTATGCATCGTCACTATCAGGTGAGATTGCCGTCAAGGGCTACCTTGTAGTAAAAAAAAAAAACATTAATTTGTGAGCATCCACTGCTGGATATAGGTCATTTGTACCAAGTCTAAATGCGAATATAGTTGGAGGTCAACGAACGCTGCGTTTATTGAAGTCGGTTGCCAATGCTGCACCTTGGGAATTGGCGTCCATCGGTTCTGACCCGCACATTGCCAATTTAGAATCACACTTTGTTGTGCCTATGTTACTGACTCTTCTCTGATTTCTGAGTAAGCATTCATTTCAGAGCTACCACTTTAAACTGAAGTATACAGGATTAATTTAAACATATGTTTAAACATATAATATACTAGCTGACCCGGCAGACTTCGTACTGCCAAATATAGCCTGTCAAATATAGCAAGATTTCTAATGTGTAATTTTTTTGTTCCTAGATATTTTATAGTCGGGGCAAAAAATTCACCTGAACAGAACAGTCACCCTGGTGATAGGGCGTTGTGAATAAGAAATATAATTAAATAAAACATATATAAGCATTTAAAAATAAGTAATCTCTTTATTGTTAATCATATGAATCATAATTATTAACAAAAATCAGTTTTATTTTCATTGTAGTGCTTTGTGATATACGATGTTTTTTGTTTGATTATCTGGCGCATAGACAAACAAATCTAATGGTTTTCCAACACGGGAACAGGCAACATACAATTGACCATGTGAGAAACATGGGTTTTCCAGATTAATACCACAAACACTTAATGATTGCCCCTGGGACTTGTTTATGGTCATAGCAAAAGCAAGCCGAACTGGAAACTGTAGTCGTTTAAAGACAAACGGCACATCATTCGGAATCATTGGGATGCGCGGTATGAGTACGTCTTCTCGTTTTAAGGGGTTTTCTGGCAATTATTCAGATTTTTCTCGCCGTAAATACCATCCTTGAACTTCAACGAATATTTAAAAAAAAATTGGCCAAATTGGTCCAGGCGTTGTTGAGTTATGCGCTTACCAACAGCTTTTGCGATTCATTTTTATATTATAGATCATTCTAATTAACTTTTATAATTATGTGATAATACTGACATGTACATATTTAAATTATAGAGTTTAAATAATAATTTCAATAAGAATTGAAATACTAATTTAATCGTTTAAATATAAGAAAAAAAATCTGAAAAACTTGTTGTCATAGCACATTGAAATAATAAGTGCTAAATATTTTTTAATAGAGGTTAAATAAAAACAATAAAAAAAAATATTTGTACAACTATTGAAAAAGTGTAGGAAATTGTGTATCATTTTTGCATTGACATTTTAATTAAATTTTATAATTATGTGATAATACTTACATACATATATTCAAATTAAATTATAAAGTTTTGATCAATGAAGCACAAATAAGTAAAAAACAGGATTAATATCACTGTATTATCTTCATTATAATATGAATTCAATTTACACTTCAGTCTAAGTAACACGTGGCCGGCTATGCTAACACCAAAAATTTAAAAAGTGGAAATAATTGAATTATACGGTATTTCGTTCACTACAAAATAAATTTAATTAATTTTATAGCGTCAACAACACGTGGTAATTATGCTGTTAAAATGTAGCTTATATGACACGTTCGTAGATTTACCATAGCAGCGCCATCTATTGATTACTTACTCAACCCAGTCGAAAGGTATCGACATCTGTTAGAATCATTTGGAGTTAACAGATATTTGTGACTGTCAAATAATAACAAACAAATAATTAGCAATAAATTAAAATTGCGACTATAATTTGAGATTTAAACTATCCTATCTCTCAAGTTGGATCGAACTGCACATGGTGTGCGAATTTTATTATAATCGGTTAAGTGGTTTAGGAGTCCATTGAGGATAAACATTGTGACACGAGATTTATATATATTAAGATAATCTACTTATAATACTTACTGTATGTTTTCCCTAAGATGTTATCGTTCGTAATTAATATTCACGGAAACATTTTTTTTACATAGTGCATACATATAGAAATAACCTTCCTTGTTTAATGTTATCTTGTATTTAATTATTCTATACTAGCTGTTGTCAGTGACTCCGTTCTGGTGGAAGTATTTTATCTCTTTATTATGTCCACTTATTGCATTTAATTTTATTTTTATATTTACTACAAGATACATAACTATACAAAATTCGTGAAGCTCAGACGTTGGAGTCTTTCGAACCAGTATTTTTTTATAGGAATATATACCTACATATTTATTTATATATGAAGGTAGGCTTACTCGTGCCAAAGCCGTGCCTGACGAAGGCGATGATGAGCACTAGGTTGGGGAAGGTACTGAAAGTTTGCGGTTCCGTATTTATTCGAATAAATAGACATGGAAACTCTTTATCAAACCGTTCTTTAGGCTAAGCTTAATGTTCGCAGCAGATATTAGAAAAACGCGTTGCTGAATATCATATCGAATACGTGCGGTCAATCAACCTAGTCAATGCTCACAAGACAAAATCACCGTTCGAAAGTCTCGATGAAACGTTCACACGGGACTTTGAAATCAGACATATAATACACGGTTTGGCTGGTTGTCGTAATTTCCAGCTACAAATTTTCCATTAGCGTGGCCTTTCACGATGTAAAGCCCAAAAATCACTCACTTTTATAACATTATGATTATAATCATCATCATCATCATGAACAACCCATTACCGGCTCACAACAGAGCACGGGTCTCCTCTCAATATGAGAAGGATTTGGCCATAGTCCACCACGCTGGCCATGTGCGGATTGGCAGACTTCACACGCCTTTGAGAACATTATGGAGAACTATCAGGCGTGCAGGTTTCCTCACGATGTTTTCCTTCACTGTTGAAGCAAGTGATATTTATTTTTTTTTTATTAAAACGCACATAACTCCGAAAAGTTAGAGGCCTGGACTCGAACCGCCGACCTTTGATTAGGAGGCTGACGCCCTAGCCACTAGGCTATCACCGCTATTATTATTATAATATGATAAGTTATTTTAACTTAAATATATGAATATGGCGATTACAGGCAAACGACTTCTGATAAATCGCTAGTCAGCTACCCACCTCGTTGTATGCGTTGCTATTCGATTTTACTAGGCGTTTTTTCTAGCTTATGTGCATTGGACGTGGAAATGATACGTATGCCATCAAGGCAAACGGTTTAAATTTTAAATGTTTCAAGTTTCAATCTTATGTCTTAAATGTTTCAAGCTGGATCAACTCTTGATTTTTGTCTCTTGTTTCCTTATTACCCTATACTAGTTGATCTCCCTCGAGAATTGGGCTTTCAAATGGATTAAGTTCAGATTCATTTCTTATTTGAAATCATCTTTATGCGTGAGAATATGTTTTTTAGTAACCTACTCAGAGTAACTAGTGAAAACATCAATAATTACGAAACAAATGTGATAAATATATGGAACTTGGAGTTCCCCGTCTAGACCGATTTTTGATAATATCGGATGGCCTTGCGATATGTATTTCATGTTGTACGCTTAGTTGCTATAATCTCTTGTGTTATTGAAATCATCTATTTCAAAATGGGTGCATTTTGTAATACGTGATTGATTAATCTTCGAGCAATGACTAATTAATCATCGACCCATATACGCGAAGGCTAGGTAAATTTTGACTGAATGTAGATGTTTTTGTATTCTATTGGCAACATAATGGTGCCAAATTCGTCGTACTCCTAAATATTTATGTTGGTATATTTTAAAAGAGTGTGAAAAAGACAGCACTACCTTAAGACCTGCCAATTTAAATATCCATGCTGTATACAGGTCGGCGGTTCGAATCCGGGCACGCACCTCTATCTTTTCGGAGTTATGTGCGCTTTTTAAACAATTAAAATATCACTTGCTTCAACGGTGAAGGAAAACATCGTGAGGAAACCTGCACGCCTGAGAGTTCTCCATAATGTTCTCAAAGGCGTGTGAAGTCTGCCAATCCGCACATGGCCAGCGTGGTGGACTATGGCCAAACCCTTCACATATTGAGAGAAGACCCCGGCTCTGTAGTGAGCCGGTAATGGGTTGATCATGATGATAGTTTAGAGATCATTGGTCTAAAGAATCGGAGACAAAGTAGAGCTTGAGTGAAGACCAAAACGTATCGTAATTAATGAATGCATTTTGCAAGAATTTTTTTCTCTATTGATGCAAAATAAAAATTAAAAATCATTAAATTTAAAAAAAGATTTTTTGACGGTTTTTTGCTTTTAAATATTAAGCCAATTGAACTGGCAATTTATTCCCGAATTTTTCTTATACGTAAACTCGCTGCTTAATGTAAATCAGATTTCAAGATTGTGTCCACGCCATGAAAAGTCGCGTGCGCGAGTTACCTAAGAATGACCGACATATCACTGTACAAGTCGGCGAAGCCTTATACTCGTAGTATGAAAGGTCGGATGAAGAAAACATGTTGGATGTGATTTAAGAAATACCTGGCCAAGTGCGTTTTTATTATATGCAATGGTAGGGATTCGTAGTTTGTTCTTATATACAAATGTTCTGGCTATTTACTAGTTCTATTATTATTTTTTTATATTGAAGCGGTGATAGCCTAGTGGTTAGGGCGTCAGTCTCCTAGTTCGAATCCGGGCACGCACCTCTAACTTTTCGGAGATATGTGCATTTCAAAAAATATGGCCAGCGTGGTGGACTGTGGCCCTTCTCATATTGAGAGGAGATCCGTGCTCTCTAGTGAGCTGGTAATGGGTTGATCATGATGATGATGATGATTATTATTTACGAATAAATATAAATGTTTTAGCTTTTAGATTTCATAATAGGATATATTAAAACACTTATATATTGAAATGCAGTCTAATATTTCAAGTCTATGAACGAATTGTGGAATAATATATTTGTCATACCCCTAACAGGTATCAACATAGATTGCATCATCACAATGATGTGATATTCCAAACTTGAAACAGAATAAAATAGAAGCAATAGAGTTATATTAGTAAAGTATATTTTAAGGTAATAGCTGTAAAGCTTGACAGTGGTTCAGTTAAACAGTTTTTTTTCGTTCAAGAGCTTCCCACATTAGGTAATAATGAATAGTAATGTGGGAAACGATAAAAATAAATTATTATTTAAAAGGTAATTGTATACAATTTTATAACAAATTGCCAAATGAAATTTCTGGGATGTCTCTCAATAAGTTCAAAGTTTATATAAAACATAAGCTTGTAGAAAAGTCCTACTATAGTGTAAAGGATTATGCAAATGATAAACAAGCATGGGTGTGAAATATTGCTCTAATAAGATAGCTCTTAATATAATTTTAAGTGGCATGTGAGATGGTGATAACAAAAAGAAAATTTACCTGGCTAAGTTTGTTGTGGGCTTCTTCTTAGACCGGGGCGCGTTTGGAACCCACATAGCTTTAGTTTTAAGTTTACGAATGTAGTTATCACCATCAAATCACTACTATGTAAATTATTCAACGCGTCAAAAGCGCCTTTTAAAGGACTATTTGAATAAAGATTATTTGAATTTGAATTTGAGTTCATTTAAAGCATAATTCTCTTGATCATAATCAATAATGACGTTTTCCTAAAAATACTAAGTTTGTAATTCTAAGATCATATACCGATAGCGCAATTTATTCTACCACTAAATCCATCTGTGATAGCAGGAAAAATCAAGGTTTTCTCAGTACTTGTTCGCTTAGCAGTTGGCGTTAAAACTACTGATCTGATTTCTTGGAAATTTCGCAGTTTGTTATACTTTAAAATCTGGTCTCAAATTGGAATATCTGCTTTCACAAAATAATATCGAAATAACTCATTATTTCTAAGCTCAATTGATTGCTTTAACGAGAGCATAACTAAAACAAGTGTTTAAATTGCTTATAAGTGTCTTTTCGTCGGTCTGGTTAAATGGGTAAACCTTCAAATTAATGAATGTAGGTATATATTTTGATGGTACTTTCATAGGTAGATAACTCGTTCTAGAGTGAGTGACGTAGATTCGATGAACCCCAGCCTTACAAACTTGTTAGTTTCCAAAACGGCTTTTTACCGTATATTTAATGGATTATGTGCAGTTAATACATCATCATCATAATCATCCCATTGCCGGCTCAGCAAAAGATAGAGGTGCGTCTTTTGCAGGTAATACAAAAGACCAAAATGTACAATCAGGTACTTTGCTTAGGTGTTTTGGTTTGGTTAGGTCAAAAACTTGGGATTTGTTGGGGGAATGCAGAAATGCTGCTTAGACTGAAAACTTTATGAGCTTACATCAATATTTCCACGGTAACGAAGTCGCTTGAACCAACTAGTTACTTTAAAAGTTAAACATAAAGTTTGAGAGTTAAGTGGGGATTCTATGAAAAAGTACAACAAAAGTTAAAAATAACGTTCATAATCAATGAATGTAACATTAAATAATATAATTATTGCGTGAGAATTCTTTATTTATAGCGAACCCTACAAATAAGTACATCCATTAAATACTGTAACTCACTAACTCAGTTGCGGTTGAACTGTAATGTGATGTGCTTGTGTATAAAATACAATAATAACATAAATAGGTAGTGTACGTGCGTGTGTTACTTCGTCCAAGTTCGTCGGAGTTTGAGCTACTCGTATTTCCGTCCGGAACAAAAATATTTTTCGAGGATCTTATGTTTTCCAGGAATGGTCTATCAATGTTTCCAATTCCAGCTTAATACGTCCAGTATTTACTGAGCGTCCGGCTCTAAATATACAACCTATTCCAAATTAAACCTCATACGGTAAACTTAATTCTGTTTCCGATAGTAAATAACGCCATCTTTGTATGGGGTATCTCTCAGTGCATCTATCGTAATAAAATAAAAATAATACTACAAAAACTATCTGATTAATGTAAAAGTTACTAGTAAGAATACACAAACCTTAGACGGAAGTTGACGGAGTCTAAAGAAATTCTTAAAAAGCGTAATCCGTTTTTAAATTTAATTTGAACCATAATTTTATGGTTTTATTTCAATTTTTTCTGCGATTTTTTTTATTTAACATAACATTGTGCAGACTGTAAATAGTTACGTCTCTTTTTTTTATGAAACATAGAACAAAGCGTCGAGAGTGAAAAAGTGACACTAACTGTTCTTTACAGACCGCTTTCATAGGCAGCTAAGATGTACCCGGACATCGCGGAGTTTTACGAGGGGCAATCGGTTTTCATGACGGGGGGCACTGGATTTCTTGGAAAGGTGAGTCATACGTCACGGGATGAAACGTCAACGGGGGTGAATGAGCTCAGTGTCAACGTTCAAATTTTGGGAAACGGTGCTAAGATTTTTTTGCGTTCGGGTCTTCTTCGAATCCGCCCTACGAGCCAATAAGGGTTGCGAGTAACGAAACGTTGCCTTCTTACCCGGGTCATATACATGGTGAAACTGTACTTCTCCTGTGTTATTCCATATGCAATAATGCTGAATATAAAGGCATGAAGGCTTCCCTGAACATTTCCAGGCAAACTGTCTTGGCTTTGAGGTAGACCCCAGGCTCTTTAGGTGATATTCTCACCTTCCGCCTCCCGTGATTGTAAAGCCTAGTGTGACAGAAGAGTTGGGGAGTTATTAGTTTCCATCTTCCATCTTCTGTGTTCCCTAATGGTTATAATATGGGGATCTTCAGAGGGCGGATTAACAAATTGCTCAAGGACCAGCAACGCATTGGCGGTTCCTCTGGTGCTGCAAATGTTCATGGGCGGCGGTGATCACTTACCATCAGGTGACCCGCCTGCTCGTTTGCTCGCTATGTATATAAAAAAAAATAGTATATAGTCCTTATCTTTTTATATAATGCGGAGGGCACAAAGTAATGCCACCAAAAGAATGTTATGTATGTATGTAGGTGAACGGGCAAAGGAGTAGAGAAAGACCAAAGAAGAGATGTGTAAAAGAGGATATGCGTGTAAAAGGTGTTGGTAGTGAAGTGAGTGGAAGAAGAAGACATGTTGTGCGGACCCCACATAGCGTAGGATAAGGTCAAGAAAAAAAAGTTGCCTTATATTATGACCGCCGTTCATCTCTGACGTCACCATCATTGCCTTTGCATTCCGCACTGTTAAGCGTAACCAGAAAAGTCCCAAGGTAGTCGAAACCCGTTTGGCGGTAGTATCTCGAACGTTCTTATTTGTATTTTATGTGAGAGGAGGTCACTACCAAGATTTTTTTTTTATACACCACAAGTTAGCCCTTGACGGCATCTCACCTGGTGGTAAGTGATGATGCGGTCTAAGATGGTAGCGGAATAACCTGTAGTGGTAGCGGAATAACGTGTAAGGGAATGGTAAACCCATACTCCTAATTGGTTTCTACATGACATCGTGCCGGAACCCTAAATCGCTTGGCAACACGTCTTTGTCGGTAGGGTGGTAATTAGCCACGGCCGAAGCCTCACCAGACCAGATTCGAGCCGGGAATCGAATTCAGGACCTCCAACTTTAAAATGCCGTCACGTCACTTTGACGGAGGTCGTCAAAAGCTGGACGTTAATAGGATGTTTTCGATTATGACGGTGATAATGACATGATTCATGATTACAGGTGCTCCTTGAAAAGTTGTTGTACAGTTGTCCCGGAATAGACAAGATATACCTCTTGGTGCGGGAGAAACAAGGCGCCACAGCGCAACAAAGAGTTCAGAAAATATTGGATCAGTCAGTAAGTTAACTGATAAATAAAGGGGTACCAACAAAGAGAGTTTATCTGATAAGTGCTCTCGTTATATTACGACTTAAAGCAAAAATCTACGGGTATAAACTAATCTGTAACTTTATATGAAAATAACTATGGCTATTTAAAAACAGAACCATTTACACAATAAACAGCAAGTATAATTTGCTATTTGACAACCGGGAGATTTGTATAATATAACACCACACAAAATCTTCAACTAGAACCTCTACGCACGTTTCGATCCGACACCGGATCATCCTCTGACTTCAAAAGTAAAACTTTCTTTACTTTTCGCGCTTGTGAAGTCAACATCTCCTGAGGATGATCCGGTGTCGGGTCGAAACGTGCGTAGAGGTTCTAGTTGAAGATTTTGTGTGGTGTTATATAATACAGATCTCCCGGTTGTCGGCGGAATATAGCAAATTATACTTGCTGTTTATTGTTTATCATGGACTTCCGCAAAGTAAAGCAGGCGTCTGTTTCTATTCATTATTTAGAACCATTTACGTCATATAATGTATATGTAAGAAAACAAAGATATTAATCTTATTCAAATTACTACCAATTATTAACAGTCATAACGAAAATTTGGAAACTCCATGATTTTTTTATACACTACAAGTTAGCTCTTTACGGTCATCTCACCTGGTGGTAAGTGAAGATGCAGTCTAAGATGGTAGCGGGCTAACCTGATAGGGACATGGTAAACCCACACTGCTAATTGGTTTCTACGCGACATCGTGCCGGAACGCTAAATCGCTTAGCGACACGTCTTTGTCGGTAGGGTCGTAACTAGCCACGGCCAAGGCCTCCCACCAGACCAGACTCGAGCCGGGAATCGAACCCAGGACCTCCAACTATATAATGCGACAGCGCGCGCACTGCGCCACGGAGGTCGTCAAAAACGGTTACGGTCATCTCACCTGGTGGTAAGTGATGATGCAGTCTAGGTTTGTAGCAGGCTAACCTGTTAGGGTTATACCTACACACCTAATTGTTTTGTAAGCGACATCGTGCTGGAATGCTTTATATTGGCGTATTTGCTGGTAAGATGGTAACTAGCCACAGCCAAAGACCGATCAGACCACACTCGGGCCGGGAATCGAACCCAGGACCTCCAACTTTATAACGCGATAGCGCACGCACCGCGTCACGGAGGTCGTCAAAATATATATTATACTGAATTTTTTATTCTAATTATGATGGTTTAAATAAATTCGGCAAAACTTTTAAATCAGTTATTTAATTTTTGAAGTGAAAACTTCTTTAGCGGCGTTGAGCACTTTTTCTGTAATGGGTATAAAATCTTAAACTCGCGTCAGGACACGTGACCTGATCGAAAAAGCGTAAGACGGATGGAGAGTAGACAGCTATCCCCTCTCTACGGCGCGGCGAAAATGTATGCCTGGGCCTACTGTTTCGTTTAGGCAGCGCAGGGCGCTTGCGCGAATGTTCGTGTATGTTACAGCGTGCCACGCGCGTCCATGGATAGTTCTGGTAATGATGATGGTGAAAAAGTCGTTGAAATTATGGATGAAAGTTGATTTTTCGGAGAGATAAACTTTTTAATGTAAAATAATTGTAATAGTTTTAAAGTGTTAAATTTTTAATGTAATATAAATTGTCATGTTTGTGTACGATAGCGCAATAAATGAATATTGTATTCTACCACATAAATGATAGTACTTTTATACTGATAAAGCAATTGGTGCAAAATTATTCCCTAACCATTCCAAAATATCAAACATGCTCAACGTTAATAATCAAGTTTTCACTTCTGCCGGCACTCCCGGAGTGCAACCCGTCTTTTTTTTTATAACTAAAACTTACGTTATATTATGGTTACTTCTTTATTTCCAAAACTTAATCCGTGTGACGGGTATAGAACCAAGGTTATTATCCCTGACACCTGATGAACTGTATAAAAAAACTAGCTCGTCGGAACACGCGACTTCATGTACTTCTTCCTTTTTTTAAATTTGCCCGCAACCATTTGTTTTGCCGGACTATGCGAGTTTTGTTTAAGATTCCTTATAAATACAAAATTTGGTCATAGGCAACAAAGTTTAACGCGCTCCCATTAAGCATAAGACAGTCAAAGTCACTCACTGTTTTTAAAAGAGCTGTCAAATTTTATTTCCTCACACAAAAATGACGACTTTTATGTTTATTTTATTTCTTTTTATTAATATTATAAGGTATATATTAGTATATTTAATTCATATTTATTAATGTATTGTATTATTTATGTAATCCGGTGTATGTATTAGTATGTAGTTATTAGTATGCAGGTTTTTGCTTATATTACTACTTACGCCACCTACTTTCTTTTTCCTAATCCTAAGGTTGCCTGGCAGAGATCGCTACTAAGCGATAAGGCCGCATTTTGTATCCTGTTTCTTCTTTTAATAATAATAATATTCATTTATGGTGTACAAATAAAGAATAAATAAAATAAAATAAATAAAGTTTAGTTTCTCAAACTCTACCGGAACCGTTCCCGGGTGTTTTTTCGGGATAGCAAATATCTCACGACCGCCTCCGAGATGCGAACTACGAGTATCTAGGTGTCAAATTTGACCAAACCAGTGCAGCGGTTGTACCGTCTCAGTCAAACAAATAATTAAACGGACATACATACTTTGCATTAATATAACATTAAGTAAACATGGATTCTAATGAATCAGATTTTTTTATGCATCAAAATTCAGTTGCGGACGTTCGATAGCGATCGCCTAGTGAAACAGGTTTGGAATGATAAGACCTCGGTTAAAACGCCGGAAATGATTGGTCATTGTCTATTGTCCATTCAAATTAAGGAAATATTTGGTTAAATATAGTTAACTATGCTATTTAATCAAATTCGAATATGTTCAGGAAAAGGTTATGAGTTTTTCAATAAAAATGGATTCCTTTTCATTTATTATTCTTGTTGACGCATTATAAAGTTGGAGGTCCTAGCTTCGATTCCTGGTTTGAGTCTGGTCTGGGAGGCTTCGGTCATGGCTAGTTACCACCCTACCGAAAAAGACGTGTCGCCGAGCGATTTAGCGTTTCGGCAAGATGTCGCGTGGAAACCAATTAGGAGTATGGGTTTACTGTAACCCTAACAGGCTAGCCCGCTTCCATCTTAGACATAATAATTTAGACTGCACCATCACTTACCATCAGGTAAGATTGCCGTCAAGGGCTAACTTGTAGTGGATAAGAAAAAAAAAACATATATACCTGACTTTGGCTTTTCTGTGGAAAACAAAAAGAAGGAAGAAAGGAAATTTCCATTAATATTTATATGTATATATAAAAATAATGAGGTACAAAACCTACGAGTATTCCATTATTTTTTATTCTTAAATTATACATAGGCGTCTTAAAAGATTAAAATTTAAATAAATTAACATATAATAAAATTTACAGTTATTCTCAAGGTTAAAAGACGAAAATCCGAAGGCCTTTGAGAAAATAGTGCCGATTGTGGGTGATATTTCCGAACCTCAACTGGGTATTAAGGCAGCGGACGAGAAGCTTCTATGTGAGAAGGTTAGTTTTGTATCTGAACAAAATTCATTATGTTACCAGCATAAAGGTCACGCAGAAGGTGGATGGTGCATCTGAGTGACATGTGCGAGATTACTTGTTCGATCATATGAAAGTAAACTTCAATTGGTACACCATTGGCAGAGCGTCATTTATCATCTCATTCACTATAATGTCTTGGGTTCGACTCCCAGCAGTCTGGTGAGTTTATTTGAAATCCCTTTATTTTTGACATTGATGAGATGCGATATGTGATGTTTTGCAACTGGGAATATCTCAGAGTATATTGTAGGGTTCTTTAAGTAAACTTCTTTTCGTTTCAAGGTTTCCATTGTATACCACGTGGCTGCAACTGTAAAGTTCAATGAACCCTTGGAACAGGCTATGAACGTAAACGTAGCGGGCACGGGGCGTGTCCTCAACCTCAGTAAGCGTATGAAAAATATGAAGGTCAGTATATTTAGATTGAATCAATTTTTCCTTGTCTAAATATCAATACTAATTAAAATGTACCAAAATATCAATAAATCAAAATAAACCTGTACAACATACAATACTAATTTATTGTAATATTAAAAAAGAAATTTAATGTATGTCCAGAGAAATATCAAAAAAATTCAATAAAAAATGCGATTGCAACAATCTTAACATCAGAAGTAAAAATAAACTTGTGTTGCACGCTACTAGACTACAAAAAATTAGAAATTCATTTAAAGGTACGCTTGTAGAAAAGTCCTATTATAGTGTAAAGTATTATGTAAATGATAAACAAGCATGGGTATGAAATATTGCTCTAATAAGATAGCTCTTAATATAATTTTAAGTGGCATGTGAGATGGTGATAACAAAAAGAAAATTTCCCTGGCTAAGTTTGTTGTGGGCTTCTTCTTAGACCGGGGCGCGTTTGGAACCCTCATAGCTTTAGTTTTAAGTTTACGAATGTAGTAATGTGTAATTATCACCATTAAATCATTACTATGTAAATTATTGACGCGTCAAAAGTGCCTTGCAAGGTCTATTTGAATAAAGATTATTTGAATTTGAAAGTTCGGATATTTAGATATTTGTTAACCGATTACGCCAGAACAGCTGCCCGGGTAAATTGTAATTTGGCACGGAGATAAAATATACTTTGGAATGGCACATGACTAATTTATATCCCGGACAAATTTACGTTGCCGTGGGATTGAGTTTATTAATTAATCCATCACGCAAATAAAATTGTTGTTAATGTGAAAATTGGACTTTTTTATGTATTTTATTCGCATCATTATATCGCGTATAATCGCCTTTCCTCTGTTTTTTATTCCTATAAACATTATGAGTACATGCGTACATTAGAGATTCTGTTCCTTGATTATAACATGTACTTGTTTTTTTTATACACTACAAGTTAGCCCTTGACGGCAATCTCACCTGGTGGTAAGTGATGTTGCTGTCTAAGATGGTAACGGGCTCACCTGTTAGGAGTATGGTAAACCCACGCTCCTAATTGGTTTCTACGCGACATCGTGCCGGAACGCTTAATCGCTTGGCAACAAGTCGTAGGGTGGTAACTAGCCACGGCCGAAGCCTCCCACCAGACCAGACTTCGACGACCTCCGTGGCGCAGCGCGCGCTCTGTCGCATTTTAAAGTTGGAGGTCCCGGGTTCGATTCCCGGCTCGAGTCTGGTCTGGTGGGGGGCTACCGCCGTGGCTAGTTACCACCCTACCGACAAACACGTGTCGCCAAGCGATTTAGCGTTCCGGCACGATGTCGCGTAGAAACCAATTAGGGGCGTGAGTCCATACCATAGACCTAACAGGTCAGCCCGCTACTATCCTAGACAGCATCATCAGTTACCACCAGGTGAGATAGCAGTCAAGGGCTAACTTGTAGTGTGTAAAAAAAAAAAGACTCGAGCTGGGATCGAATCTGCTTGATTATGAAAGAGTTTTCATCTTTACAGGCCTTCGTATACGTTTCAACGGCATATTCTAATACTGACAGAGAAGTTATCGAAGAGGTTATATATCCAGCGCCTGCTCCGTTGAATGAAGTTAAAAAGTTGCTAGAAATCGGCATTACCGATACACAAGTTAGGGAACTTTTAAGTAAGTATGTGACACGTAATATTTATGCATTATTAAATTGTATGTAGTAAGACAAAAAGTCTCTCAGCGAGCAATGGAGAGAGCTATGCTAGGAGTATCTCTACGTGATCAAATCAGAAATGAAGAGATCCGTAGAAGGACCAGAGTTACCGACATAGCTCAGCGAGTTGCGAAGTTGAAGTGGCAATAGGCGGGGCACATAGCTAGGAGAACCGATGGACGTTGGGGTCCCAAAGTGCTGGAATGGCGACCTCGCACCGGCAAACGTAGCGTTGGTCGACCCCCAACAAGGTGGACAGACGACATCAAACGAGTCGCAGGGAGCCGCTGGATACAAGCGGCCCAAGACCATGGCCGTTAGAACTCCTTTCAAAAGACCTATGTCCAGCAGTGGACGTCTATCGGTTGAAATGATGATGATGATGAAGACAAAAAGGATGCTATCCACAAAATCATCAAAATTGGCCTAAATTCGTATAATGTAATTTTCGTAGGCACATGTTAATGGTCAAATACAAGTGTTTACCACATAATCAACGTAAGAGATGTATGCTAGTTAATCAAATATTTTATCAAAGTATTCATTTATATCATAAATGATTTCATTGAATTTATGATATAAATGAATATTTGTTACATAAATAAGATTCAATATATTCGTAGTTAAATTTGTGATATGATCATGTAATATATATTTATGTACATACAATAGACATTTTTTTTTATACACTACAAGTTAGCCCTTGCAGGCATAACACGGGTCAACATGAAATTTGACTTTGATTGCAAAGCATTAAATTTCGGTAGTTTAGGTCGTAATAAGACGGAAAAAAAATATATGGCATAAAAAACTTTGCTTTTGTGCTTAGAAGACTGATTGAACGAAATTTTTAAAAATCTCGGATTTTAATTTTTGATTGAAAATAAAACTATTGAAATAAAAATGTTTATTATTTTTATTAAGTTTTACTATCAAATTAGCTTACAGAAAAGTGGAAAATAACTTAAAAGTGCACACTTTTACTTTTTCTTTTATGTTCATAGCTACTTTCTCTCAATAAACCCCAAATATAGTCGCCCATCATGTTTTCATTGTATTGGTCTTGATAGCGTTGTTCAAAATTGTGTTCAAAAATGTCCTGATGGAAACGTTCTCCTTGCTTTTCGGAATAGGCTCCCATATTGTTTTTAAATTTATTCAAATGAGCATGCAGCATATGTACTTTTAATGACATCCTGCAGCCCATGGCCTTAAAATTTGTAAGCATATCCTCAACCAACTTTTCGTAGTTTTCAGCTTTATTATTTCCTAAAAATCCAGAAACTACTGCTTTAAAACTGTTCCAACTTGCTTTTTGAGTACGATTCAGCAACGTTGGAAATTTTTCATCGGCGAAAATCTGTCTTATTTGCGGACCAACAAAAACCCCAGCTTTAACCTTTGCTTCCGATAACTTCGGAAAAAAATTTTTTAAGTATCCAAATGCTTCTGAAGTTTCATCCAGTTTTTTAACAAATTGTTTCATCAACCCTAACTTAATGTGCACAGGCGGCATTAACACTTTTTCCGCTTCAACAATCGGCTCAAATTTGACGTTCTGTTTTCCGACACACAATTCTGTTCTTACAGGCCATGACCGTTGAATATAGTGTTTAGAATCCGCTCTGCTATCCCACAAGCACAAATAACACGGATACTTTGTATATCCACCCTGTAGCCCCATTAAAAATCCCACCATTTTAAAATCTCCAATCAGCTCCCAGTTATACTCACGATACTTTACAGATTCAAGCAAAATTTTGACACTTTCATAATTTTCTTTAAGATGTACTATTATAACTATCACAAAAGCAAACTTTATACCGAAAAAAGGTATTTTCTTTTCTTTTTTGTGCATAACTAACTGGAAAATAATAGTATAAACTTTAGGACAAAGAACGAAAATTTTTTTGTTGAGTCGTGTAATCACTTACCATAAGGTGATGGTAGCGGGCTAACCTGTTAGGAGTATGGTAAACCCACGCTTCTAATTGGTTTCTACGCGACATTGTGCTGGAACGCTAAACCGCTTGGCGACACGTCTTTGTGGGTAGGGTCGTAACTAGCCACGGCCAAAACCTTCCTCCAGACCCCATTCTTGCATAAACATAAAATTTTTGCATTGGTACTTTCAATTTGTATATTTGTCTATCTCTCTCCTCTCTTCTTCTCTTATGTTATAACTGAAACTTGAGACTGAACCTTTCCTTTCGGAGATTTAAGGCTTAACCAACTACAATTTGTTTTTTTTTTTCAGAGGGAAGACCTAACACATACACATTCACAAAAGCGTTAGCGGAGAGCCTAGTTGCTGATAATCATGGACACATACCTGCGGTCATAATAAGACCGTCAATTGGTAATGCATATCCTACTAATATTAGATATAAACGCGAAAGTTTGTAAGTAAGTATGGACGGATGTTTGTTACCCTTTCATTTTAAAACTACTGAATGGATTTTAATGAAACTTTACAATAATATAGCTTATACATCAGAATAACACATAGGCTACAATTTATAATGATATTATGTGAATTATTGTCACGTAAGTAGGAATAAATCTACCATCTAATTTTAGTGTCATAATGTTAGTTCTTTGCTGATGAAAAGAGTACCTCTCTCAATAGGAGAGAGGACTTTAGATCACGGCTTAATTTACTCTCAGAGTCAGGGAGAAAGAGAGAAAAGAAACGAATTAGAAACGAACCCACGCGTACTGTTTTTATTTTTATTTTTATAAACTAAAAGTTAGTCCTTGACGGTTATCTCACCTGGTGGTAAGTGATGATACAGTCTAGGATGATAGCGGGCTCACCTGTTAGGGGTTTGATAAAACCACACACCTAATTGGTGTCTACGCGACATCGCGCCGGAACACGAAATCGCTTGGTGACACGTCTTTGTCGGTAGGGGGGTAACTAGCTAAGGCCGAAGCCTTCCCACCAGACCAGGTAGACACAAGCCAGGAATCGAACCCAGGACCTCCAACTTTATAATGCGACAGAGGTTGTCAAACTAACTTCAACTCTATATTTTTAAAATGTAAGAAACAAATAAGTAACATATCTTTGCGCGACTTAAAAATAATCAATAACTTGCAACTAAGCAGTTAAACGGTGATAGCCTAGTGGTTAGGGCGTCAGCCTCCTAATCAGAGGTCGGCGGTTCGAATCCGGGCACGCACCTCTAACTTTTCGGGGTTATGTGCGTTTTTAAAAATTAAAATATCACTTGCTTCAACGGTGAAGGAAAACATCGTGAGGAAACCTGCACGCCTGGGAGTTCTCCATAATGTTCTCAAAGGCGTGTGAAGTCTGCCAATCCGCACATGGCCAGCGTGGTGGACTATGGCCAAACCCTTCTCTCATTGAGAGGAGACCCGTGCTCTGTAGTGAGCCGGTAATGGGTTGTTCATGAAGCAGTTAAAGTTACTACCTATTTCATTCAATATAATGGTTGTTCTTTTTAGTGTCATCTAGTAAAGAAGAGCCCGTGGTCGGCTGGATTGACAACTGGTTTGGGGCATCGGCACTCATAACGACGATAATGAAGGGTCTTAACAGAGTCCTCCTTTCAACGTCTGAGAACTGTCTAGATCTTATTCCTGTGGACTACGTGTCGAACCTCATTATTGTGGCAGCTGCCAGATGTAAATGGTAATTAAACATTACTTTTAAATAGTGAATAGCAGGCGTTACTTTGCGGAAGCCTTCTTTTTTTTATCCACTACAAGTTAGCCCTTGACGGCAATCTCACCTGATGGTAAGTGATGATACAGTCTAAGATGGTAGCGGTCTAACCGGTAAGGGGTATGGTAAACCCATACTCCTTTCGGTTTCTACGCGACATCGTGCCGGAACGCTAAATCGCTTGGCGACACGTCTTTGTCGGTAGGGTGGTAACTAGCCACGGCCGAAGCCTCCCACCAGACAAGACTCGAGCCGGGAATCGAACCCAGGACCTCCAACTTTTTTATAATCTGACAGCGCGCGCGCTGCGCCACGGAGGTCGTCAAAATCCATCCAAAACTATGATAAACAATTTGTATAATATAACACCACACAAAATCTTCCACTAGAACCTCTACGCACGTTTCGACCCGACACCGGATCATCCTCAGGAGATGTTGACTTCACAAGCGCGAAAAGTAAAAGTTTTACTCTTGTGTGGTGTTATATTAAACAAATCTCCCGGTTTTTGCAGAATATAGCAAATTATACTTGCTGTTTATCGTTTATTACTTTTTAAGCATTAGCTTTTGCCAACACTTTTTATGGTTTTTCTCTTTTTATGGCTTTACACAGATTAGCCAATGTCAAGTTTATAGCAATGGAGAATTGAAAAAGGGCGGGAAACCTTGAACTCGTCGGTCGCGACTCAAACCTTTCCCAAATTATTATCTGTTAGCCATTAAAAAACTAGCCACTACACAAACGACACCAAAACAATAATATCCACAACACAACCAACACCAATCCTTTTCAAAATTAGCGAACAAACATTAATTCAAGAAAAGCCTAAAAAAACCGCGTCCGGCAAATGCGAAGTCTCCCGCCTTTTTTCTTTTACCAGCGCTTCGCTGACTGTGTTCTCCTTAAACTATCTAATAAACTAAACAAAGCTGTGATAGCCTATTGGTTTGAACGTCCGCCTCCTAATCAGAGGTCGGGGGTTCGCACCCGGGCACGCAACTCTAACTTTTCGGAGTTTAATTCGTTTTTAAGTACCTAATTAAAATATCACTTGCTTCTACGGTGAAGGAAAACATCGTGAGGTGAAAACCTGCACGCCTGAGGGTTCTCCATAATGTTCTTAAAGGCGTGTAAAGTCGGCCAATCTGCACATGGCCAAACCCTTCTCATATTGAGAGGATACCGTGCTCTGTAGTGAGCTGAGAATGGGTTGATCACGATCATCTATAGTCATCCAAGACTTTGTTCACAGTTCAAAACAAGTGGATGTATATAACAGCAGTACGAGTGGCGAAAATCCTCTGAAAATCGGTCAATTGGCTGACCTGATTATTGCTGATAGCAACAAGCACAAGTTTTGTAAGTACCCGACTTTTTTTTTTACCCACTACAAGTAAGCCCTCGACGGCAATCTCACCTGATGGTAAGTGATGATGCAGTCTTAGATGGTAGCGGGCTAACCTGTTAGAGGCATGGTAAACCCACACTTCTAATTTGTTTCTACGCAACATCGTGCCGGAACGCTAAGTCGGACGGTAGATGAGAGAGAGATGAGAGTGGTAACCAGCCACGGCCGAAGCCTCGCACCAGACCAGACTCGAGCCGGGAATCGAACCCAGGATCTCCAACTTTAAAATGCAACAACGCACGCGCTGCGCCACGGAGGTCGTAAAATTTTTATTATCATCTTATTATGTCTCGATGAAGATAGAAAATAGCGACTAATAGTGGACTTGGGAAATACTTTCACAAGGTTTGATAGACTTCTCTGTCTGGTGCTATATGCGTCTCTTTTGATCAACTCAATTTTTATATTTACATTAAAATCTGTCTCTGTTTGTTTTGTTATCGATCATTTAAGGTCGAAGACATGTTCTCGAGGTATAACATAACTGTCGCGTCACGTTGGTTTCGTTACAAAAATATTAACACTAACTAACATACTAACATGTGACAACTATTGTGACAGTTCGCCAACCGGAATTGGAGCCCTGGGGTTATTTTCTTAGTCCCACTTCCAGAACAATTCAATTCATATAATTCTTATGCAATTAGCCCTTTAAAAGGCACTTTTGACGCGTCAATAATTTACGTAGTTGTGATTTGATGGTGATAACTACATTCGTAAACTTAAAACTAAAGCTATGAGGGTTCCAAACGCGCCCTGCTATAAGAAGAAGCCGACCTCAAACTTAGCCAGGTAAATTTTCTTTTTGTTATCACCATCTCACATGCCACTTAAGTAAGCCCAGATATAGGAGATGTATAGGCTGGATATCTATCATCAGTTTAACTCTTCTCTTACAGATGATGTCCCAATGCCAATGGTCCACTTCACACGTTTTAAATGGGTGGTAATGTTAATAACGCTTCTCTTCCAAATCCTGCCAGCCTACATTGCAGATATAATTTTATTAATAAGGGGAAAGAAAACAAGGTTAGTTTATTTATGAATAGATATAACGTAACAAAGTCTAATATTTAAGTCAACATTTATTAATCAAACTATTTGTATTAAAAAATATATATTAAAATTATTACTGTGATAGCCTAGTGGTTAGAACGTCCGCCTCCTAATCACAGGTCGGGGGTCGAACCCGGGCACGCACCTCTAACTTTATGTGCGTTTTTAAGCAATAACGTATCACTTGCTTCAATGGTGAAAGAAAACATCGTGAGGAAACCTGCACGCCTGAGAATTCTCCATATTGTTCTCAAAGGCTTTTGAAGTCTGTCAATTCGCACATAGCCAGCGTGGTGGACTTTGGCCAAACTCTTCTTAAATTAAGAGGAGACCCATGCTCTGTAGTGAGCCGGCAATGGGTTGATCATGATAATTATTTAAATATCAGGCAATCTTATTACAATTAAATTATTATGAACTAATCGAAATTATTTATTTTCAGATACGTAAAAATTCAGTCCAAAGTATCGTTTATACGCGACACGCTGGAATATTTTACGTCAAACACGTGGGTTATATCAGCACTTCAGACAAAAGCACTTTTTAAGTCTCTATCTCCATCAGACCGACACAAATTTCCATGCGACCCAACTGATATTGTCTGGAAAGATTACATCCCTACCTACTGCCAAGGAATAAGGCAGTATTTGTGTAAAACCTCATAATAATGACTTTAGAAGCTTTATTTAGGAATCGTGACTGAATTTAGTGTTGTAAGGAAATATTTTACTTGTGTGTTTTTCTTTGTGATAACGCAACTCTATCAAAATAGGTTTACTAAGACAACGCTCAATACGCGATAGGGAAAGAAAGCTATTCGGAAAATCGGTTCACGTGATTAAATCCAGTAGCAGATCTGTAGAAGACAAGAGTCAAATGGACAAAGCTGGATGAGTTTTTATGCTCAAAATTGCTGGGCAAGTAACTTGAAGAGTCAAATGAAGTTGGCTCTCCAAGGTGATCTTATCCATTCTCCCCTATGAATGTGTTTCCATTACAAGGTAACATTACCAAGGAAGACACAAGAAAGGAGTTTTCGATTTCATCGAGAGAAAAAATCGGGCACTTGATTTAGCTCATATTGCCACAATTCATGCGGCTATTAGAAGCGGTGGGTTGAACTTCCCCACTAGAGTGGTAAGCGAGCTGCCCAACCCGGAAATCGCAGCAGACGTAAAATCAAAAAAATGGTTCTATAAATAAAAGATACAGCAGACTGTATCTACATATGCATTCCATGCATGCCTTAATAACTTAAAGCTAAACCGCGCTGGTGCAAAAAAAAATCTATCAGACAAAACACCAGAGATAGAAGCACTTGGGTTGTTTAACGTTGGCACCAAGAAGGTATTTAACCTACTTTAACCTTTTACGATGTCATCAAAGATTGACAGGTTTTTATTTCGGTTATTATGAGTCTACAAGTAACGGAAAATAAAATATGAGTTTGGAGAATGGCGGTAAAACTGTTGATTAGTTTTATTGCTCCATTTACATTTCTTCTTCTAGAATAGAAGAATGTCTATGTGAACATTCAGAATTATTGTGTTCTTTATTCTATATCTATATCGCATTCAATTGCATTACATTTTTATACATAAATATAGTATGAATAGTACTTATTGATACAAAAATGTACTTTAATTATTTAGTTTCAAACCTCTATCTTATGTTCACTATGTTCTTGGGATATCAAATAGATAAAGAGTTCATACTAAGCTACCAAATTTTAGTTTAAATGTTCAATCTTCTTTATTGTTTGCCTCTTTTTGTAATTCTAATTAATTCAACATTTTCCATTTTATTTATATAGTTATTGCAAAGTAATTTTCATAGGTAATTTAAATTGTAAATATAGCGTTATTATTTTGAATTAAATATGATAATAAATATGTAGATACTTAAGTCATGAAGGCCAGTGATAATGGTATATTAATAATTTATAAAAGTGTTGTGGTGTCTGTGTGTGTTAAAAATATATAATTTTATTTATAAAGCCTTTTCATAAGGATTCCATTTATTTTATTCACAAAAAAACACATTTTACCGTCAAGTTAAACCCAAATCCAGGCCAAGGCAGAGGAGGCAGATTCTAAATTCCGTTTCGTGCTAAGTCCACTAGTAGTGCAGAGTATATCATGCTAGTGTAGGCTACGCTCCGGAGCACTAGTTACTCTACTCTAGTCTACACGCGAGACCACCTAGGAGAAGCCGTCAGGAAACCCATATATTTAGTTGGACCTTCTAAACTTATCTGTTAGAAAACATAGAATATTTTGAATAATATGCACTGATATGTAAGTTCTTCTATTTATTGTAGTACTTAGCTACTTATCGTAACATACTTATGAGGATTTAGCAATAGAAAATCAGTGACTTTCACTGATTTTCTATTGAGTTCAACTTGTAAAACAGTAACGAGAAGAAGATATTTCAAATACTAATAGGTAATTGAAGTCCTACGATAAGTTTCCATAAAAGAGAATGTAGAAATAATACAAAACGCTTAGTTAACATCATAGCAAACTTAAAGAACAAACATTTAACAGATTAAATGTTATGTCTATATATATAAAAGCGTAAGGTCACTTACTTACTTACTTACTTACTTACTGAAACCACGAGACACACGAGAAACACGAGATCTCAAAAACTATTATACGCATAACGCTATAATTTAGCAAGTAGGTAGTTGATAGTTAAGAGATGTCAGCTAAGAAGGGATATTTGGAAATTCCACCCCTAAGGGGGTAAAATAGGGGTTGGAAGTTTGTATGAAATTCCTTTGTTTTTTGTGTTAGAGCAGAAAAAATCGCATTAAGATTAATAATAATAAATAAAAAACATGTACATAAATTTTTTGTTTATTACGCGGTATATGTAGACCGAAGTCGCGGGCATCAGCTAGTATTATATAAATGATACTGGTGAGTCATATACAAAAAGCGGATCAATTAAGA
Organism: Lasiommata megera; assembly: GCA_928268935.1. Taxonomy (NCBI): domain Eukaryota; kingdom Metazoa; phylum Arthropoda; class Insecta; order Lepidoptera; family Nymphalidae; genus Lasiommata; species Lasiommata megera. The sequence continues at coordinate 16,427,023 of OV743315.1, read as the reverse complement.
GAAGTTAAAATGAATAAAGCTTCATTGCAACTTTTTCATTCCATGGAAGTGTCACATCTGTTTAGAAAGTATAACTAATTTTAACAACTAATCCAAGATAGCTATAAAAGTGCAGAATAAGCCTAGAGCAGAGCATTGGTTGAGCAGCTTGAACTAACATAAGGCACAAACAAGACTTGGCAGATTTTTTTTCCTAACTAACCTACGTAATCAGATTTCTAATTCGTAAGTAATTATTGATATTTTTCAGTTGGAATTTTAAGTGAAGGTACGCCTTTTGACGTATTTTATATGTTTACCCCTGTTTGAATAAGGTACTAAAACGTTATTAAAGAGAAAGGAAAATTTATTTATTATCCATTTGTTCTTTTAGTTTAGTCAGAACGTTTAACACCAATTAAATATAAATAATAAAAAAATAACAGTAAATAAATTATCACGCCATTATAATTTAAGACTAGTAAATATTTGCAGAAAGGTCAAGGGGTGGTTGTCGTAAAATGACAGCGACAATTTAACGATAGCAATGTTTTCTGATTATTTACCTACTACGTAAAATTATACCTTACGAGTACGTGGCTTGGGCTCATGTCGTGATCAACCCATTGCCGGCTCACTACAGAGCACGGGTCTTTCCTCTCAATATGAGAAGGGTTTGGCCATAGTCCACCACGCTGGCCATGTGCGGATTTGCAGACTTCACACGCCTTTGAGAACATTATGGGGACCTCTCAGGCGTGCAGGTTTCCTCACGATGTTTTCCTTCACCGTTGAAGCAAGTGATCTTTTAATTGCTTAAAAACGCACATAACTCTGAAAAGTTTGAGGTGCGTTCGAACCCCCGACCTCTGATTAATAGGCGGACGTCCTAACCACTAGGCTATTACAGCTTACTTCGTACTCATCGACGAAGGTATAAATAGGATTTCAACTTCCGTATGGTTTATTTTCGATATCGATTTGTTGCGTTTTTGTAAATTCCCACTGTTCAATACCCAAGTTTTTGAACAGTGGGTTTATAGACTACAAGTTAGCCCTTGACAGCTATCTCGCCTGGTGGTAAGTGATGATGCAGTCTAGCATGGTAGCGGGCTAACCTGTTTGGGGTAGGGTAAACCCATACTTCTAATTGGTTTCTACGCGACATCGTTCCGGAACGCTAAATCGCTTGGCAACACGTTTTTTGTCGGTAGGGTGGTAACTAGCCACGGCTGAAGCCTCCCACCAGACCAGTCTCGAGCCGGGAATCGAACCCAGGACCTCAAAATTTAAAATGCGACAGCGCACGCGCTGCGCCACGGAGGTTGTCGAAGGTCGTCGGGTGTTGCCATTGGTTACTTTTGGCTGCCAAACGTGGTTGCTATGTGTTTCACAAAGGGCTGTGAGCCGCAATGAAGGGTGATGAAAAGCTGCTCTCGTAATCTCTTGATAGTCAAAAAAAAAATCGGAGAGATTTATAGCTCCAAAAGGCGCAATGCTATACTGGCAATAGGAATGGGAAGTCCGGGGAACCGATGAACGTTAGGGTCCCAAAGTACAAAAATGACGATCATGCACTCATAATTACTGCGTTGGCAGCTAGCCAGGTGAGTAAAAGCAATATAAGACCATCAAGATTGAAACTATTATTTATTTTTTATTTTTTTCACGCTTGGAAATGCTTTTACGCATCCCCTCCGGAGGCGACGTAGGCAAGACGGTGCCGCTTCCGACGGGGTATGTGGGACTCCCCGGCGGCCATGCTGGGGACTAGAATACCCACCAAAACCCAGCGATGCTCCTTCGCGTCGCCTGGAGGCTCGGTCACGGGAACACTTGTGCACTCGACCGCGGCCCAGCCAGATCAAGATTGGAACTGCCAACAAATCTATATCTAGCAGTGACCGTACGTGTGTTGATTACATGTCTATAAAGTTTATTTATTTATTTATTTATCTCCCTTTTATTCTAGCTTGATAGGATAAAAACCTAATTTGCTAGAGTAGCCTAATATATAATTATCCTATGTTGAAAACTAAAGAATAACCAAAGTTCTCCTTTCAAAACTCTTAGCTGATAAATGTGCGTCCAAATGAGATTAGAATTCTTTAGAATGCTAAAAATTAAATAAATATATATGTTGCAAACAAGAATTCCCGATAATGAGAGGAAGAAACAACTCCAAACTGAATTTTTGTCGTAATGACTGACATTTTAATCTGAATTTATTTGTACCTTACCTGCAGTCGTCGGCCGTGTACAATGTATGATTTCCCGTGAGAGAGATTACGAACATTTCCGCGCAATTCCGTTTTCTAGAACACATGCCACCAATATTTTTAATCCTTCATTTCCTTCGTATTAGAAATAATTTTTGACTTAACGAAACAAGCTGAAAATGTGCCAGATTCCGTTAATACGTAAACTAAACGGAGTGTTTTTGACGACCTCCGTGTCGCAGTGCGTGCGCTATCGCATTATAAAGTTGGAGGTCCTGGGTTCGATTCCCGGCTTGAGTATGCCTAGTCTGGTGGGAGGCCATGGCTAGTTACCATCCTACTGAAAAAAACGTGTCGCCAAGCGATTTGGCGTTCCGACACGATGTCGCGTAGAAACCAATTAGGAGCGTGGGCTTATCATACTCCTAACAGGTTAGCCCGCTACCATCCTAGACAGCATCATCACTTACCGCCAGGTGAGATTGCATCAAGGGCTAACTTGTAGTGAATAAAAAAATATATATTGTTACAAAATGTTATTTATAGATAACAAATAAATAACATATTGTAACATTACCTACTAGTTGGTTCTTGAAATTCCTAGACTTTAAACCATTCTAAAGTTTTTCACTGGCCTAGGGACATGTTTACACAAAAATAGAAGTTCGTCGCAATTGGAGTCTATTTTGTAAGCAAAGCTTTTTTTTCGGGCGATTATTAGCTGTGCTAACCATAGGGTTAGCACAGCTAATAGCCCGGTTACGCTGTCGCAACCAATAGTGGTTGCGACAGCGTAACCGGGCTGTTTGAAATTTTGAGAAAGAAGAAGAAGCAATTTTGAGCCGTAGGACTCCAAGAAACTAAGGGAACGTCTGCCTAAGGGCGCCTCTTGTGAGGCCGAACCTCGGCTAAGGCGACGTTTGGGATAACGGGGGGGTCGGACGGTGAGTGGTCCGTACGTCTCCGAGGCCGTGGATGGAGCCCACGTCCGGATGACGAAAGACAGCGGGGACCTCGTCTTCGCTGGCGAAGACAGTGTGTAGCGTATGATTGTGTGATAGGTGGTACCAGTATGTTGTCAGTAGTCATGTGATCGTCAGGGTCTTGAAGGATATGTTTAGATCTCCTCTTTCGGAGAGGAGCGCTTAGATCGGGGGAGTACGTAAGCAAAGCGAAGCAACTACTAAGTGAGACAAGTGATCAAGTGCGGTGGCCTCAAAAGAACCATGTCGCTTTCATTCACTCGATGACCTGGGCAGTCTCAAATTCCTGGAGTGAGGTGCACTGGCTGATGTCAATTTTCTGGGAGCCGTATCAGCGGTACAAAGGACTATAAAGAACGTACGGAATTCAGCCCGCTTTCTGCAACGACTTGTGTGAGTGCTTTAAGGCTAATACAAGTTTAATGCTCGTTTAAACGACGCGCCTTTGTCAATTTATCTCTGTTATATAATGTAAGCGAGCCTCATCTCCTTGCCTCGCAGCATCGCTTAACTTCGTTTAAAGTCTTATTTACGTGAGTCTATCTTGTTGTACTATGATGAGATAATGACATAGAAGACGCAATAGCCTGGCTTTTTTTTCCGGACTGTCTATTAGCTGTGTTTTAAGTTAGTTGTGGGCTAAGTTTGTTGTGGGCTTCTTCTTAGACCGGGGCGCGTTTGGAACAATCATAGCTTTAGTTTTAAGTTTACGAATATAGTTATCACCATGAAATAACTACTATGTAATAAATTATTGACGCGTCAAAAGTGCCTTTTTAAGGACTATTTGAATTTGAATTTGTGCTAACCCTATTGGTTGCTACAAAAATATTGGATCTAAGCCATAATCTATCATAATAAACCGTATATCCATCTCGTATTAATAAGCCGAATAATTAAAAGAGGAAGACCAAAGAAGACATGGATGGATTGTGTAAAAGAGGATATGCGTGTAAAAGGTGTGGATATATTTTTTTTTCGGACTGTCTATTAGCTGTAAAAGCCAACATCACGCAGTTTTCCCAGGCGGTCACCCATCCAAGTAGTGACCGCGCCCGACGTTGCTTAACTTCGGTGATCAGACGAGAACCGTTGTGTTCAACGTGGTATGGACGTTGGCAATAGCCTAACGGTACAGACTGTGCTAAGCGGTGATAGCCTAGTGGTTAGGGCGTTAGCCTCCTAATCAGAGGTCGGCGGTTCGAATTCGGGCACGCACCTCTAACTTTTCGGAGTTATGTGCGTTTTTAAACAATTAAAATATCACTTGCTTCCACGGTGAAGAAAAACATCAAAAATGTCGTGAGGAAACCTGCACGCCTGAGAGTTCTCCATAATGTTCTCAAAGGCGTGTGAAGTCTACCAGTCCGCACATGGCCAGCGTGGTGGACTATGGCCAAACCCTTCTCATATTGAGAGGAGACCTGTGCTCTGTAGTGAGCCGGTAATGGGTTGATCATGGTGATGATGACGACAGACGGTGAATATAATAGAAAGGCCAAAAGTTCCAAATTGATTGACTGCATTATTAGTCTGGTAGGCATGACCAGCTCAAGAGATCCCAAATTAATATTACTTGTATTGAGTAATATTACTTATATTGAATTGAGTTTTCCTTTTAGAATAGTCTACGGCGTCACATAAGTAAGATCAGAAATGAGTTTACTAATCATGCAGCGTGGTCATCATCGTGAGCGCTGGTGGTCATTACGTGGTTAAAATCCAACCTACTCGGACGAAACGATTTGGAACAACGTTTCTGAATCGAACCGCTAAGGTGTGGAACTCTCTTCCAGCATCTGTGTTTCCAGCCACGTATAACATTAGTTCCTTCAAGGGAAGGGTGAATAGGCATTTTCTAGGTAAGCGCGCTCCAACCTAGACCTCATCAGTGCCTTCTGGTACTGATTGTCGTCAAGCGCAAACCTATCTCAAAAAAAAAAAAAGAGAATGAAAAAGTTTATCGAGTATACTTACTTAGAAGTTGTAACTTCAAAAAAAAAAAAAGATCTGGAGACATACAAAAACATAAAAGATTTGTTTAGCTGTAATTGATAGCGCAAAGATCATGATGGTTCAATGGAGGAACATGAAAGAATCTCGTGACTTGAATTTTTGTGCAGTGTTTTAGATTAGTTTAAGTAAATAAATTTCCATCAAAGGGGTAGTTCGGATAAATAATCAAGTTTCCAATCCACCTCACAATGAATCTTGACTCCGCTTTTCATAGTTTGAATTTTAATTAGTTTTCTTGCAATTTTCAGCGTAATTTAATCCTAGAACTTTCCTTTGAAATTATAATTTCTTCTGATAGACGGATATTGCTTCTTATCATTATAAGCTTGCATAGAATATTTTTTTATTTTACGAAACCAACAACCTTTCCAGGCTAAAATTATAAGTTATGTCTATGTGTAAAATTGCTCCAAGGTCGATTTTGGCGAGAAAAAAACATAACATGATAATTGTATAAATTTCAACTTAACACATTAATTGAAAAAATATTACGTAAACTTTATAAAAACTTGGGTGTGAATAGATCTAACTTCATAGATAATTTTAATTAGGTAATTATTGAGCATGTGAGATGGTGATAATACAAAAACGAATTCAAATTGAAATTGAAATTCAAATTCGTTTATTGCATGAAAGTAGTACATTCATATCTACAACAAAAATCTTTCAACGAAAAAACAATAATGTCAATTTAAAATTAAAATACGAGTTATGAAACCAATTAATAAAATGAAATGAAATAGTTAATTAGGCTAAAATAAATTGTAGACTGATTCGGAATGCCATAAACAAAATCGCAATCAATACCTGAACAATACCGTTACCCTGTAGAAACTCACCTTACCTTACTTACCGAACAATGAAGGTATTCGGTAATTCCGTAATAGCATTTTTGTATGAGATGCTCTTTTAACGACACGTTAGATTAGGTTTTAAGTTAAACAATGTAGTTTTCACCATCATCTTACGAATTAAAATATGAAAAATGTATGATTCTCTCCTCCTCTGGCGCTGCAGATGCAAAAAAAGGAGCCTGTAAGATGGTAACTAGCATCAGCAGTAGCTGAAACTCGAGCCGGGAATCGAACCCAAGAATTTTCGCTTTATAATACGACTGCTATGCATTTTGGCCTTGTGGATTCTCCGGGCTGGATGCGTTAATACATTTACCTGTGTCAATCTGTGACCCTGAATTCTACATTCTAATAGACATGTACCGATGACAGGTAGAGATCTCCATAATTTTACAAATGCTAATATTCATAACCTCCTTCCATACATTTCATGATATTTCCCTTTTAACATGACAATATGTTAGCACATATCCCTTAATTGTATGTATTATTTATGGACCGGATTTTAATGCTGCAATCACTGACAGTAAATTTCATCATCATCATCATCATGATCAATCCATTCTCGGCTCACTACGGAGCACGGGTCTCCTCTCAATACGAGAAGGGTTTTGCCACAGTCCACCACGCTGGCCATGTGCGGATTGGTAGACTTCACACGCCTTTGAGAATATTAGGGAGAACTCTCAGGCAAGCAGGTTTCCTCACGATGTTTTCCTTCACCGTCGAAGCTAGTGATATTTTAATTGATTAAAAACGCACATAACTCCGAAAAGTTATAGGTGCGTGCCCGGGTTCGAACCTCCGACCTCTGATTAAGAGGCTGTCGTCCTAACCACTAGGCTATCACAGCTTTTATAGTACACAATAATCGAAATGGTAAATTGTTTTGTTATGAATATATCCAGTACTTACAATTTTTCATTTTAGTTTGTCTTAGCGGGATGTTGTTGACGGAGAAAATCTATAATTTATGAAGTCATTAATAGTCGCATATTTACACAATACTTAGTTTATGTATCGCTAAAATGTACACAAGAGATACATAAGTTACAAAGTATTCATGGAGATAAAGTCTCCATTGCCTTTTTTACACCCTTTGGCTTATTGGTATAACATTGACACGGGCCCTTTTCTAAAACACCCTTATTTAGATGCTCACTACTTTACCCTTCGAAAATTCCAAGAAGATAGTGGTAACATAAAAGATGTATTATACAAAATTTTCCTTAGCAATGGGCGAATAAGACAGGAATATGTGATCGCTGATCTTTTATTAAATTAATTGGAAATCAGTTGTTAATCATTGTGTCTTCTTGTGAACATAATTATTTTTACTGTTTCTGAGATAACAGTGCAATATCTCACTATACATAATATGTTTTAGTAATAGCATTGTTTAATAAAAAAAGCTATGATAGTGCTTAAAAGGCACGCAACTCACCTGGTGATAAGTGATGATGCTGTCTAGGGTGGTAGCGGGCTAACCTGTTAGGAGTACGATAAACCCACGCTCCTAATTGGTTTCTATGCGACATTGTGCCGGAACGCTAAATAGCTTGGCGATACGTCTTTGTCGGTAGGGTGGTAACTAGCCACAGCCGAAGCCTCCCACCAGTCCAGACTCGAGCCGGGAATCGAACGCAGGACCTCCAACTTTATACAGCGACGGCGCACGCACTGCGCCACGGAGGTCGTCAGAAAAACCAATTGAGTATTTTTTTGATTGATCAAATAAGTACAGTGGCTAATAACTAAGCTACTAGGTAGAAAACTTGGAAGTTGTATTAAATTCACGTTACTGTATTTTAAACATCTGAACAACGTAATAATGAGGATTTGGAGACTATGGATACTGCAATCAATCAACTTAAATAAAATTTACAATGAAAACACGGTTGATATGATGGCTGTCACAGCGTAATTTTGATTAATAACATTGTACTATACCCATGAAATTTAACTGTACAGTTCTTATATATTGTAAAACACTATCGATATACCGAATTGTTAAATTTTCTTTAAATAAATTACTCATTTAAGAGGTAAACGACGTGACTTCACGATATCAACTAAAATGAAATTTTGATGGTATTTTAGTGTCTAGTACTTTCAGTATTACTATCTGCTATCTTTCAGTGTACTAGGTATTGTTTAGTAGAGTAATAAATTTATCATATTATTTATAAAAAAAAACTTGAGAGGTGTCAAGGGACACCTGGATGGAACGAAGTTCCTTTCGATTAATTAGTGAAGGAATTGTAATAAAATTTTATTTTATTTAAGTTATAATAATATATTTTTTATTATTAACAAATATAATGTTATATAAACTTAATCAGTAGGCTCAATTTTGTACTCCATCAACAATATCCGAAACGTGTGCAGAAACACTGTCAGGATTCATTATTAATTTTATTTTTTATTATTTATTATTTACAAAAAACCTGTATACACTCAACAAAAATAATCGTCGCGACACCACACCGTTCAATGCGAAATAGAAATGAAAATATCTGGCTTGCTTTCTATAAGAGAGAGAGAGACAGACGGAGAAACATGCGACGCCGCACAGCTTACAATATCAAAAAGTGTCGTGACAACTTTTCGTAAGAATTTTTTCCGTCTAGCCCCCTTTCACAACGCGCGATAAGGAACTTCGTTCCAAAAAAAAAAATTGCTAAATTACCTACCTAGATACCTTGTATGGATATGTTGCGGTAAATAAAGCCTAGTTTGTATTCTGAAAATGGTAATGGTTTGCACGTAAAGGAAATTCGTATTATATTTTACCTGAAATGGAGGTGGGCGGTGGTTTCACCGGTCAGGAAGGCTGCGACCGACGCAGATATCGTGGTTCAGTTAGTTGGCCGTAAAATGATTTCCACATTTCAACGACCGAATGTGTGCTGACCGCAAATTTATGTTTTGCAAAATTTGCACTGGACGCGGCTTTACATGCTTTAATAATTAGGGGCTCAGAAGCGATGATAGCCCAGTGGTCAGGGCGTCAGCCTCTAATCAGAGGTCGGCGGTTCGAATCCGGGCACGCACCTCTAACATTTCGGAGTTATGTGCGTTTTTAAAACAATTAAAATATCACTTGCTTTAACGGTGAAGGAAAACATCGTGCGGAAACCTGCACGTCTGAGAGTTCTCCATAATGTTCTCAAAGGCGTGTGAAGTCTGCCAATCCGCACATGGCCAGCGTGGTGGATTATGACCAAACCCTTCTCATATTGATAGGAGACCCGTGCTCTGTAGTGAGCCGGTAATGGGTTGATCATGATGATGATGATGAAGCGGTTATGGTCTTTTTTTATATACTATAAGTTAGCTCTTGACGTGATGATGCTGTCTAGGATGGTAGCGGGCTAATCTGTTAGGAGTTTGGTAAACTCACGCTCCTAATCGGTTTCTACGCGACATCGTGCCGGAACGCTAAATCGCTTGGCGAAGACGTGACGTTGTCGTGTCGTTATCTTATATACTACAAGTTAGCCCTTGACGGCTATCTCACCTGGTACGCGATGATGCAGTTGAGGTTGGTAGCGGGCTAACTTGTTAGGGGTATGGTAAACCCACACTCCTAATCGGTTTCTACGCGACATCGTGCCGGAACGCTATATCACTTTGCGACACGTCTTTTGCATTAGGGTTGTAAATAGCCACGGCCAAAGCCTATCACCAGATCAGTTTGAGCCGGGAATCGAACCTAGAACCTCCAACTTTATATGCGGCAGCGCGCTTTGCACCACGGAGGTCGTCAAATATACCAATATGAGGGAGGCCTAGAAGCAAACACTGCCTTCCGTTTAAGAGGGCCCAAGATGCTATTATCGGTTTCATTTAAGTATTATAAAATTAAATAGCAAGGAAAAGTGCATGCTGAGCGTACCTTTATAACTTTATCAAAGGCGTGTGAAGTTTACGGAAAACTTCACACAGAAGGTTCACAGGGGCAAATTGTTTATACCTATTAATGCGGGAAAAAGACCTGCGCTGAGTAGAGTCGCAATAATTGACAGACAGACAGCAGAACCCCCGACCTCTGATTAGAAGGCGTCCTAACCACTATAAAAGCAAAATTGAGTTACATTTTGTGGGGAATGTTATTTAGACCGGTATATGGAACTAAGATCAGTTTCTTAAGTACGGATAAGATAGATATATTATCTTAGGCTCGTATTTATAGGCCGTATATATTGGTTAGCTTAGGTCTATAGGCCGTTCTTTTACTTAATGACTTTGCTAAGATAAAGTTATTGTTAAAATGAGATAGACTTGTGTAAGACACATAGCGTTAAATGGTTTTAAATGTTTCCAGACATTTGTTGCTTGTAAAGAGGTTTGTCTAAGCTCGCTTTACCTCAGCCTAAGCCTTTTTTTTTTATCCACTACAAGTTAGCCCTTGACGGCAATCTCACCTGATGGTGATGATGCAGTCTAGGATGGTAGCGGGCTAACCTGTTAGGGGCATGGTAAACCCACACTCCTAATTGGTTTCTACGCGACATCGTGCCGGAACGCTAAATCGCTTGGCGACACGTCTTTGTCGGTAGGGTGGTAACTAGCCACGGCCGAAGCCTCCCACCAGACCAGACTCGAGCCGGGATCGAACCCAGGACCTCTAACTTTTAAAATGCAACAGCGCACGTGCTGCGCCACGGAGGTCGCCTTTGATTGATATAAGCGAAAGTAATACATAAAATGCATTTGATATGCAGACATTTTACAAAATGGCAGACGTTACTTATTTGTAATAGCATATCACCATTGGCCTTTGATAACCCGAGATATGAATAATATAATAATTAAGTTTAAAACCGTCATAGCTAGCTCGCGATACCAAAGTTACTGTACCAAAATTAACAAAATTTCAAATAAATACAAAATTTAAAGTTTGGATAACTTAATTATTAATATAATTAAAAGTGGTTAATATCATCAATTAACTGATCGAATAACTTTTTATTAAAGTGTAATGATGTTCAACATAAAATTATTTTGTGTATCCCTGAATGTTATTTCTGTAGTGTATGCTTCTCTTGAATTAAATAAATCCACTCGTGTTTTGAATGATAATAATGACAGTGCTGTGGATTCGGTTATAAATATCGATAAAATGGATTATCAAGGTAATTTATTGCCCTTCGTTGATAATCTAAATATTAAATAAATTAATTTCTAAAGGGTCGGCGTCGAACAACATAGAACCTAAATTGCACAGTAGTTAAACTTAAAAAAAAACATATTTCAACAACTTGAATTACTCGCAAACACAGCTTTTTATATTTCAAACTGTTTATCAAACTCACTGTACACTTGGGTATAAAATTTTGTGATTTATTTCGGAGCCCGTCTTGGGTTTTTTCTTTCTATAAAGCAATAGATTTAGTTACAAACTGAGATTAAGTCCCAATGATTCCCTCAGTCTCTAAAATGTAAAATTATAAGTGTAAAATAATAAAAGTGTTAAAATTCTAGCTAATAACTATGATGAAATCGATCCAGTATTGGATATGTTACTGAATAATGAATATGACAATCCTGTGGAACCATCGACTACAACTGACCAACAAGGTAATTTTATTATTTGGAGTAAATACGTGCTGCCAAAGACTAAGTGATTTAGCGTTCTGGCATGATGTCGTGTAGAAACCAATTAGGAGCTAACCAATTAGGGCTAACCTTTTTTTTTTTTTTTTTATTATTGTAGGAGGAAATCCTCATGGATGTCATTTGGCTTGCACCAATTGACATGCCCGACTTCACAGAGAGTAACCTCTTTGTGCCCTACGGACTAAAACCTCCTACATTCACTGGCCGTCCTTCCCGGAACCGCAATGCGCATGACTTCAGGAAGGGGGCTGTCTGCTCAGGCTTCGTTCACTTTTTGCCGATCCCATTCATCCTTTACTCGTCTTTTCATTATAGTTTGGAGCACTGTTGCAACCCTTGTCCACCCCTCTTTGCTCTTCAACATCTGAGGCACCAAATTTCCCTTTGTCAAGCGCTCTCCGTTTTCGTAAGCTTTGCTTCTCTCTTCTTCAAACTCTATGCATTCAAATATCGCATGGTTAGGCGTATCCTCCTCCCCACAATAAGGGCAGTTTTCACTAACTGCTTTACCTATTGCGTGCAGGTAGGTATTGAAAACTCCGTGCCCGCTTAGTGCCTGTGTTATTAGCTTATCCACCTCGCCATGCTTTCTGTCAAGCCAATTTTCAAGGTCTGGTATAAGGTCCCTTGTCCATTGTCCCTTTCCCTTTTCCTTCCACTCCTTTCCCCATTCTTGTAGCGTCTTTTGCCGCTCTTCTTTTGGGGTTACGTGGTTAAGTTTATTTATAAAGCCTTGTTCGCTCTTTGACCAACCTATCTATGGGAATTAAAACTGCTATTACCAAAACAGCTTCTTTAGATACTGTTCGGTATGCACCACAGATTCGAATAGCCAAACGCCGCTGTATTCTGCCCAGCATATTATTATATTTAGGTATTTGGAGCGCTTGGCCCCAAACTGGAGCACCATACAGCATGACAGAGTGAGCAACTGATGCTAAGACTCTTCTTTTACTAGCTTTAGCCCCTCCTTTCCTAGGCATTAGCTGACTAAGGGCTGTTGTTAATTTTTCCGCCTTTTCACAAGTTTGCACCACATGTTTATCAAATTTTAGGCTTTTATCTAGCCAAACGCCAAGATATTTTAGCTTGTCAGTTGGTTTTATTTGTATACCTTCAATATTAAAGGTTATTGAGCCATGTCTTTTCCTGCCACTTAGCATAATTGCTTCGGTCTTTTCCGGTGCCAGTTTCAGTTGTTTTGTGACCATCCACTTGTTAATTATCTTTAAAGCGTAATTGGTTTTTTCCACAAGTAGTTGGTCTGTTCTGGCAGCTACTACTAAGGCCAGATCATCCGCGAACCCTATGAGATGTGCACCTTTACCAAGGTTTAATTTAAACACTCCATCATAGAGTATATTCCATAAGGTTGGCCAAGAATAGAGCCTTATGGAACTCCACTTGTTACCCTAACTGTCTCTGTCAACCCCGCAGCATCTGTTAGTATTATGCTTCTCATATCTAAGTAGCTGCTAATGAGATTGCAGATATACTTGGGGAATTTGCGCTCCTCAAACTCCTTAAGGATTTGATTCCATGGTGCAGTATTGAAAGCATTTCGGACATCTATGGCGACGAGGGCACAAAGCTTTCTGGTACGCTGTGTTCCTTGTTTGGCTTCTGCTGCTATGTTTTTAACTTTTTGGATGGCATCTAGTGTTGATCTTCCACTTCTGAATCCGTACTGTTCGTCTGCCAATCCACCGTGGTCTGGGAGTAATCCTTCTATTCGATTCAACAGCAAGCGCTCCAGGAGTTTGCCATAGCAGTCTAAGAGACAAAGAGGTCTGTAACCTAAAGGATCGTCTGCTGGCTTGTTATTTTTTCGCAGAAGTATCAATCTCGCAGTTTTCCATATAGCCGGAAACTCACCATTTTGAAAAAAATTTGCTCATGACCTCTATTATTCTGTCTGGAATTACATCGGCAGCGAGCTTCACTATCTCCGGTGCTATTTCGTCTGGCCCTGGCGCTTTTCTTGATTTGATACGTTTGCAAGCCTTATTTAGTTCTTCCCCTGTTATCCTTGGAACCTGATCAGATTTTACTATGGTCCTCGCGAAATCCCCATGATCAGGGAACAGGACAGACACAATATCACGTATTTTATTCAGACTTATAGGGACAGGCGGAAATCTACGGAGCTTTTTTGTTACAATTTTCTAACCCAAACCCCAAACGTCCTCGTCTACTTCGTCTCTTACTTTTTGCCAGTTCTCTCCTTTAGATTTTAAAATAAGGGTTTGTAAGTTTAATTTAGCAATTTTGTACCTTTCTTTAGCTTCTTCACTAATTAGGGCTAGCTAACCTACTACAGGTATGGTAAACCCATAGGTTTACCATACCTGTAGTAGGTTAGCCCGCTACCATCTTAGACTGCATCATCACTGACCATCAGGTGAGATTGCCGTCATGGGCTAACTTGTAGTGGATAAAAAAATATATAAATGCGTATAGTTTGCAACGCTTTCACGCTTGAGCCACTAAACGGATATTAAAAATTCTTTCAACAATGGAAAGCTACATTGTCAGAGTGTAATATAGGCTTTTTTTTTAATCCACTACAAATTAGCCCTTGACGGCAATCTCACCTGATGCTAAGTGATGATGCAGTCTAAGGTGGCTATATTTTCACTCCCACTAAACTACGCGAATAAAACCGCGGGGTGCTGTTCTTACTGCTTTTATTAATGCAACAGATTGTACTGATGAATGTTTGTTACTCAATCACTTCGGAATATTTGTACGGGATCACGCTAAGGCTTAGCGCGGTAATAGATTTTAGTATGATACATTGGGAAGTATACATATGCTACTTTGGGAAATGTTTTCGTCTGGTGGGAGGCTTCCGCCGTGGCTAGTTATCACCCTACCGACAAAGACGTGTCGCCAAGCGATTTAGCGTTCCGGCAAGATGTCGTGTAGAAACCAATTAGGAGAATGGATTTACCGTAACCCTAACAGGTTAGCCTGCTACAATCTTAGACCGCATCATCACTTACCATCAGGTAAGATGACGTCAAGGGATAACTTGTGGTGTATAAAAAAAAAAATGTTCGGTTCCCGTGATTCAATTCTAATTAGGTCATCATGGCCGCGGACAGTAGCTTTATTAATAAATAGGTATAAATAGGTAAGTTTGTAGGTAACGCTAACAATCTTGATAATCCGGTTCGAAGGACCAAAAAATGGAGGCATACTGCCGCCACTGTCCACCTACGAAATGTAAAACCAGTGGACTGTTAGGCTAGATAATAAGAAATTTAGGCATCCGTAGCCTAGGACTTGCCTGCTTTAAGTGGATTATAGTAAAATTATATTATGCTTTTTATTTAGATCCTAAACCACGATCACATCAATCTTTAACACAGCGTTTATATGCAATAATCTAAATGACGTTTGTTTTAGAAACTCGAAAATAGATTTTAAAAGAAATATAAGCAATATGAACACGAAAAGAGATAGAGTAGGAGTGGTGGTAGATGAAGGCTTTTTTAATACTATTACAGAAGGTGTGGATAGTCAACCCATGTTGTACCCGGACGGTGTATGGAAATGTGGAAACTGTACGAATATGAAGCAATTGAGACTTCTGTACTCTGAAACCTACGACCATGATACAAATTACGACGAGTACACGGAAGATATAAACATGGAAATACAGGTAATATGACAACAAAGTTTTCATGTGAAACATCTATAGCCACGCGTATAACCGATTTCTGGGATGGCGACGCATGCCGTGGCGATGCGTCGCGATGCGCAATCGACTCAGGGACTGCATACCGGTACGAATTTCTGTACAATTTATTTCTGTATGAATAACAGTACAGAAATTCATACCGAAATAATTCCTGTACCTTAAATATTCTAGTAGCATAAAATTTCAGTATTTATATTAAACGATATTTAGGTAGCTAAAAACTGAAAAAAAAATAGGCCAGTCGATCGATCAGTCGATTAATTAGTCGATCGATCAGTCAATGGATCAGTCGATCGATCAGTCGATTTATTAGTCGATCGATCAGTCAATGGATCAGTCGATCGATCAGTCGATCGACCAGTCGATCGATTTGTTGATTGATCAGTCGATCGATCAGTCGACCGATCAGTCGATCGATCAGTTGATCGATCAGTCGATCGATTAGTCCATCGACCAGTCGATAGATCAGTCGATGTATCAGTCGATCGACTAGTCTATCGATCAGTCGATCGATTTGTCGATTGACCAGTCAATCGATCGGTCGATCGATTTGTCGATCAATCAGTCGTACGATTTGTCGTTCGATCAGTCGATAGATCAGTCGATCGATCAGTCGATCGATCAGTCGATGGATCAGTCGATCGACCAGTCGATCCTATATTTTTGAAATTAGTAAGTAATAAGTAAAGTACCTATCTGCTCATCATGACTTCTCTAATTAAACGAATTGCCCGATTCGAACAGTTCGGTAGGTATATGGACTAAGAACCAAGGAATAATAATATGTACCTATAATTATAATATAAATATAATTATGATAGGTATAACTGACAAATAGGAAAACACTGAGCGACACACGCCGAAAAATATCATTTAGGTAAACTAAACTATTGACCATTCAAAAATAACCGCTATATTGCTTAAAAATACATTTAAATAATATAAGTATCAAAAATATTTAGCTACTTAAATATCGTTTAATATAAATACTGAAATTTTATGCTACAAGAATATTTAAGGTACACGAATTATTTCGGTATGAATTTCTGTACTGTTATTTTTAAATAACCACAATTTACTGATATGACAGAAATAAATTGTACAGAAATTCGTACCGGTATGCAGTCTCTGAGTCGATTGCGCATGGCGACGCATCGCCACGGCATGCGTCGCCGTGAAATCGGTTTTACGTGCGGCTATAGATGTTTCACATCAAAAAGATGTCGCATAATGAGTAAGACGTAAATAATAACCTTAGTATAATTACACTATAAGCCTGTTTATCTATGTATTATATGCTGGTCTGGGTTGCCTGGCAGAGATCGCTCTTTAGCGATAAGGCCGCCTATTGTAGCTTTTTTCTTTTCTGTGTGTTTCTTTGTTGTCTTGTATTTCTTCTTTCTCTTTGAAAGATAAAGTCCGTAACGAGGTGATTCGGCAAAAAACGAAGGTAACCGACATAGCTTGAAGGGCTTGCACGCCGAAGTGGCAGTGGGCTGGTCACGTTTGTCGGAAAACCGACGGACGTTGGAGTCGGAAGGTCCTCGAGTGGAGACCACGTCTCGGTAAACGGTGTGTGGGCCGTCCTCCGGCCAGGTGGAGTGATGACCTCCGAAAAGTGGCAGGCATCGACTGGATGCGAAAAGCCGGAGACAGGATAAGTTGGCGCCTAAAGAGGCCTATGTCCAGCAGTGGATTAATGTTGGCTGATGATGATGACGATGATGATGATGATGATTTCTTCTTTTGTGTGGTGTATAATTTAGTATATTTTCATTTCATTTTCCAATCTGTGTCAATGTATGTTACAGATTGGGCTCTCACTAAGAAATATGCGCTGTATCACCATGGAGGCGGAGGAAAATATTGATGTAAGGCTAGTGAGCGGGACGTGCTCAGGCGAGCAAGCGACATTGGGTGTGATGAGAGCATCTCATTGTGTGGTATCTGTCTACGGATAGCGTAGAGATAACCTTCGTTTGATTTTCCCAGCTCAATGGAAACCCCCAAAATAAAACTTAATACAAAAAAGTTGCCAATAAAAGCTGAAGAGTTTATGATTTTGTATATTGAGCGGTGGTTTGTATTTTGTATATTATAGCCTAGTGGTTAGGGCGTCATCCTCTATGGAGGGGGTGCGTAAAAGCATTTCCCAGCGCGAAAAAAAAAAGGCTATTATATTGAGCATTATTATTATCATCATCTACCCTATGATCCAAGACAAAGATTGGACAGCGGATTGCGGTCGAAGGTTTTATGCAAAATTGCTCTCGCGGAAAAATGAAGCAAAACTATTTTCAACATCACAATATTGCTTGGTTAATCTGCATCAACGAGGTATACTCTTGCCAAATACTTGTCCGACTAATTATTGTTGGCAAGTGATGGCAGTGGACTGCAGTTAAAGTACGCTTTTGATATTTATACCCAAGTCGGAACGATGGTGGTGTTTTCGTTAGGATTCTAACTATGCAACTTTTAATTGCACAACAAACAAAATAGTTAATTCACAAATAACAAAAATGCTATTACGGAATTACCGAATACGTTCAGTAAGTAGGTAATGAGTTTCTACAGGATAACGGTATTGTTCAGGTATTGATTGCGATTTTGTTTAGGACATTCCGAATCAGAATACAATTTATTTTAGCCTAAATAATCATTTAATCTTTATTACTATTTAATTTCATTTTATTAATTGGTTTCATAACTCTTATTTTAAATTGACATTATTGTTTTTTCATCTTCACTCTTTTTAGGCAAAATGTGTTAGGCTACCCTTTATTCTTAAGAACTTTATGTAAATGTACCACTTTCATGCAATAAACCACTTTGGATTTGAATTTTGAATTTTAAGTTCGGAGTTCTTACCTATATTCATCCGCGTAGATTAGGGGTTTCTAAAAACTGCTATGAAATTCCGGGAAAATTTCTGTGGCAAGCTGAAACTATAGATATAGTTCATTGACGTGAAATTTAGTTTTTCTTAAATCCCGCGGGAAATGTAAAGGGGATAAAAAGTTTAGATCCGTCTCCTGGTTCTAAGCTACCTTTCCACCGATTTTCAGCCAAATCGGTTCAGCAGTTCTTGAGATATAAATAGTATAACTAACACGACTTTATTTTATATACGAGTATATTGGAGAGTGGTGTTTGGTTTTTTTTAAGAAAACAAAAAATCATTAATAATTGTAATTATTTTGTGTTCATTATTATTCAGCAGCTATGGTAATCACATAATAATTAAACTATTACTTAATAAATTTGTAATAATGGTGCCAAATCTTTAACACATATATCTCGAAACTAAAATTCACAAGGTTAGTCGATAAAGTAAGAACTAAGGCATTTTAAAATTGGCACCACTGTTTCTTTATCACAGTAACAAAGTAAAGTTCGAAATTACACAATAATACATATATAACAATAGTTATGTTTTTCTTATTTAGCAGCTTAAGAGACTATATGAATGAATGACTACACTTTTATTGCACACAAGATAGAAAAAAAAAACAAA
Source organism: Lasiommata megera (assembly GCA_928268935.1). Lineage (NCBI taxonomy): Eukaryota > Metazoa > Arthropoda > Insecta > Lepidoptera > Nymphalidae > Lasiommata > Lasiommata megera. Next base: position 16,408,127 of record OV743315.1, on the reverse strand, counting down.
AAAAAACAGAAAATAACACAGAACAGTAGTATACAATTTGGCGGCTTTATCGCTACATAGCGATCTCTTCCAGGCAACTATATGACTACATATTAATTATATTTGTAATAAATTCGGCATTTTACTGTTATAATATATGTCTTTTTAACCGATTTCAAGGAGCTGTAATTTGGTTTCAGTGACATTATTGTGAAGCGGTGATAGTCTAGTGGTTAGGGCGTCAGCCTCCTAATCAGAGGTCGGCGGTTCGAATCCGGGCACGCACCTCTAACTTTTCGGAGTATTGTGCATTTAAAAAAAATTAAAATATCACTTGCTTCAACGGTGAAGGAAAACATCGTGAGGAAACCTGCACGCCTGAGAGTTCTCCATAATGTTTGCAAAGGCGTGTGAAGTCTGCCAATCCGCACATAGCCAGCGTGGTAGACTATGGCCAAACCCTTCTCGTATTGGAGGAGACCCGTGGTCTGTAGTGAACCGGTAATGGTTGATCATGATGATATTATTGTTCGTTCCTCCTACCATACATCTGAGATCGCTAAGGTCGAAAGCCGACTGTAATAAGGCCGCCAAAATGTTACCTTGCCACTGTAATGAATTTGCATTTTTAAGATTTACTCCTTGGTGTAAGATAAAAGCGTGTGTATTCATCCTCTCATTTATTCATACCCTAATTATTCGGCTTTTTCCAACGAATTTTCTCGTCTTGCTTGTCATTCGGCATGGGGTCGCCATTGTACCTCTCTTCGATCAATGTGATTAGCCTGTTGTCCCTTTTTGACCTAGCTTCTGCATTCACTTTTCCATTATCGTTAAACACATTTAAATCTAAATTCCCGAATTACTGAGTGTTTTTGACTAGACCAGCAATTAGTCTTTCAATTCTCATATCGATTCACCTGCTAATAATTCTTGCGATGAAGTTCCTGTTAAGAAGGAAGGCTCGTCAATACCATTGGCCTCTTCTTCTTCTACGCCACCAGAACTACTTGTATCTTTTAAAATTGTGCCAGATGTGTTAGCTTCATCTACCGTTTCATTTTCATCTAGTCGATTAAAATTCCCCGGGCGATTTCTTGAGAAGAATCCATACTTAAAAATAAAAAATACACAATTTATCTTTTCAAATTTAACAACTTTATTTACAATTGTAACTGATGTGGCTATAGCTCTTATGTTAATATGTGTATTATAATGTGTCAGACATATGTATGCATAGTATGTGTGCATAGTAGTAGATCTTGACAGATTTTGACAGACAGATCAAATTTGAGATAATGATAAACGTAAATAAAAATAAGCTTACTAGTCATACCAATATAACCTTACAACTAAAATATTATTAGGGGCAAAGGGGAAACTATTTAAAAATAAAAATATTACAGAAGGCCAAGCACTAACCAAATATTTTTTTTTTAGTTAGACCATTTTGGAGGTGGTAGAAAAAGTTTAGTCCCCCCACGATGTTTTCCGTTCACCGTTAAAGCAAGTGTCATATAAAAATATACTCACTCTATAAAATACTAGTATCATAACTGATAGCAAAAGGAAGCCAGCAACGCCTCCAACAACGTATGGCCAGATTGGAGGTACCGGTTCTAATACCAAGTTTGTTATTATAGATGCAGTTCTGAAAGAAAAACCGTAAGGTATGAAAATATGCATCGATAAATTCTGCAATCAACAAATCATCATGATCAACCCATTACCGGCTCACTACGGAGCACGGGTCTCCTCTCAATATGAGAAGGGTTTGGCCGTAGTCCACCACGCTGGCCATGTGCGGATTGGCAGACATCACACGCCTTTGAGAACATTATGGAAAACTCCCAGGCGTGCATGTTTCCTCACGATATTTTGCTTCACCGTTGAAGCAAGTGATATTTTATTTTTTTTAAACGCACATAACTCTTATACATTTACTTATACATTTTTTTTTGTTCGTGCGCCTACCATTAGTTTTCTTAATGTACCAAGGTTGACTGATGGAGAATGCTTTTAGCATTAAGTTCGCCTTTTGTACAGTTTTTTTTGTGCAATAAAGTTTAAAAAAAAAAAACTCTAAAAAGTTAGAGGTGCGTGCCCGGATACGAACCGCCAACCTCTGATTAGGAGGCTGACGCCCTAACCACCAGGCTATCACCGCTTTTTCAACAATGTTACCACTTAATTATCCAATACAATAAAGAAGACGTTTTTTAAGCCAAAAAAAAAGTCAACGTTATTTAAAAAAAATTATAGTCAAAACATACTTATTTTGTCCGTCCATGATTATCATAATGGTTGTTGTAATATTGATTTCGCTTTTATCTTCTAGCATTTTACCTAAAAGAATAATAAATCTAAGTTAATTTCGTATATTATTGTCAGTCTATTATAAATACAAAAATAAGGTATAAAAATTAGATATCAACCGTGTAAACCCAAATCGAAGCGTAGTGGTAGAACTATAGGGAAGGAAACTTGCGCGGGCAGGTTCCAGGTGCATTCCAGTTCATGATCTAAACCCATACATCCTTTGATCCGGCTAGCTAGACTCACCTGAAACAATATAAAACATAATAGCAGAGGTTTACCTACCTACTTATTTGAATGCATACTACAAAAATTGTCAGCAAGTTAAGCTTTTGTTTAAAACGCCTGAAATTATAAGATAGCAATGTTTATTATTCAAGTGCCTAAGAAAGATTGTTTTCATTTTCATACCTCTTCAAGGAGAATAACTTGAACCGGCAATCTAAACCAATCAGACGGTCCGAAATTTGTTACCTGTAAAATAAAAATAACACATAAATATTGTTATAATATGTTTCTATAGGCATATATATATATATAACATAATGTTTAACAAATGTCTTTAAGATAAGAAAAAAACAGAAGCACGAGAATCAATTTAAACTTTTGAAATTAGATTCGAACCTAACTTTGTTTATTATCGTTACTTTGTTTCAAACTGTAATCAAGCTAAGGCTCAGTTAAATTATTTACCCATTATTTTTTGTATATTAAGTATATAATTACAAAAGTATTATGGGACAAACAAGTTACAATCTCTCTCAGAACTTCTTGTTTTAATAAATAATAAGGTTATACTAATGCTTTGGAATTTATGAGCAACACAACACGGTGTTTCTTCAACAGTATTATCAACCCAATACCGGCCATGGGTCGACTCTCAGGATATATAGGTTTTGGTCTAAGTTCACCATGCTGGGTAAGTGCGGATTGTTAGATTTCACACGCCTTTCAGAAAGTGTCATGTGTAACTCGGGTATTCAGGTTTCCTCAGGATGTTTTCCTTCTCTGGTACAGCAAGTAATATAGAATTTGAAATTGCTTAAATTATACTATCAGCGATTTAAAAATTTATTATTTGTGAATGAATATCCAAATTAAATTAGCCTTTGCCATCGTCGACGCATCAGGACGTCAAAATACGTCATACACGAGTAAACCCACAAGTGTTAACCCTAAGGTAGTAACTTTACTAAAGGGGGTCCTCTGTATAAAGGTTTTTCATCAAAGAAAAGCATTAATATTGGCAAAGGCACCACCTCCTTAGTTTATCATCATCATTATCATGATCAACCCATTACCGGCTGACTACAGAGCGCGGGTCTCCTCTCAACATGAGAAGGGTTCGACCATAGTCGAAAGAAGTTAGAAAAAAAGTTAGAGGTGCGTGCCCGGATTCAAACCGGCGACCTCTGATTAGGAGGCTGACGCCCTAACCACTAGGCTATTACCGCTTCACAGCACCCCTTCACCTTAGTTTATATGGCACCCGAAAGAATCCGAATAAACCGAAAAAGTAAGACCTTTTTTGGAACGTATAAGTTTTGAAGTATTTAACATGAAATTTTCAGTTATCTTCTCGATTTAAAAAGAATAACAACCGACATAATTCTACAAAATTATAGTTGCGATATAGTTACATATAAAAGGCCAATCATATCCCGAAACAATTGAAGAAAAGAGAAAACGGGAAGCAAATTTACCTCAAAATAATGTACGAGAGTCACGTTTCCCGCCTCATTGAATTTGTCCCTCGTTACTACCACGGTAGCGTTAGGCAATGCTTTCCTGCAAAGTTATAAATAAAACACGTTTTGGTTAGAAATCTACCAGTATTTGATTACATGCCAATTGTTTTGTGCAATTCCTGAATATTTATTTCTTGTACAACACAAATGTTATGTCGTTGGAAGACTTTTACAGGCTTCATTAAGCATCTGAGTAGTTTGTCTTTTATTGATATTGAATATTTAATTTGATAAAATAAATTAAATATTTGTTTTTCCGATTTTACATTTGATTCTTGACTTATTTAAATTACACATGGACAGATGTTTTTAAAAGAGAAAATGTGCCATTTATATTACATTATTATTGCTGGTGCTTTCATAATAACAGTAAATAGGCCAAAGCAAACATTCATGATGTCCTTAAGTAGGTGCCGTGCCTTAGGGCCACCGTCCCGTAGGGTAAACCTAAGTTCATATAAATCATTGAAAACAAATCATTAGGCATTGAAAACTTCAAGAAAAGGTGTTTTAAAGTATAAGAATATGAAGTGTGTGGAACTGTCTCGTTCTCAACTGACCGCTTCTAAAATAGCAGCTTAAAGATGTTATATAATGTTGTTTATTTAAACAAATGCAAAGAAATGTGTTAATACATAAACATACCCACTCACAGCTACTTTGGCTTCTGGTTTAATAATGATCACTAGATCTTTACGTTTCCTCTCGATATCAGTGCCATCATAGAAGGGATCTTCAAGGTTTGCGATGACATTTAATTCTCTTGCTGCGCTATCACTATACGTGTACTCCAACTCTATTTCCCATTCGATGGATTCAGATCTCGACAAAGGTGCTGGTAAACGACAAGTCAGTATTAGTTCAGCCAAAGAACAATCGCTGGGAACTCTTTTGGGGGATGATGGCAGTGAGAGATGAACTTTAGCGCCGTAAGATGGTTCTTCCGTATTGACAACAGATACTCTAAAACCCAGTGAATCATTTGTTCCTGGTATGTATATACTGAAATAGAAATAGTAAAGGTGCATTAAAATCAGTTACTATTACATTATATATAGTATATATAATACAAAGTATAATGCCAGGTTAATTTAGAGAGAATAACATTAATTTAAGTAACGTTGATAAATCCGCTAATATATGAGAACATGAAGCAAATGATAATATATCGAAACTAGATCATCATAATCACCCATTCTCGGCTCACTACAGAACACGGGTCTCCTCTCAATATGAGAAGGGTTTGGCCATAGTCCACCACGCTGGCCATGTACGGATTGGCAGACTTCACACGCCCTTGAGAACATTATGGAGAACTCTCAGACGTACAGGTTTCCTCACGATGTTTTCCTTCACCGTTGAAGCAAGTGATATTTTTTTTTTTTTTAAACGCACTTAATACCGAAAAGTTAGAGGTGCGTGCTCTAACCACCTATATAATGAACATACCTGCTCAGGGGTTCCAGAAACATTTGCAACCAAGGTTTGCAAATGAGATCTTCACCGCAGTCTCTCCTTAGTTGAATATCAAATGATGTCTGTAAGTTTGAGTCTGCTGATAGTCTTGCACCATGTTGTGGAAATTTTTGACTATCTATAACATATAAATAAATGACCATACCTAAGAAAGGTGGCAGTTTGCTATTGCAAATGGCGCAATGTAAAATAATTTAACAGCTCTTTTCTGTTTCTGTGGGAGTCTTCGACAATAGGCTCAAACCTAAAATATGAAACCTAAATGTACCACGATATCGTGCAGAAAAAAATAGGTTTAACACATCCCTAACAGGTTCAGTCGCTGCCATCTTAGACCGCATCATCACGTACCACCAGGTGAGATATTTGTCAAGGGCTAGCTTGCAGTGGAATAAAAAATAAGATAAAAAACTTTAAAATAACAGCCAGCCCAAGATCTTCGAGTGCATACGAAAGACCCAAAGAGAAGTAAATACTCCCATTGGTCGAAATAATGTTTATGACCTTACCATGGGGCCACAACAGACGTCTTACGTAGTAAAGGTCACATATTATTAATTGGTTACCATTTAAATTAAATAATTCTAAACTCATAAGTACCAGTTTTGAAACGATAAAATCACTAGCCTCAATATTTTCCTATCGTAATTCATTCTAAATTGGTTTTTTAGATCACTAAAATAGTGAGAAAACATTTTTCCTACCTTTTAGCGAACCATTATCTTCCAAATTGAATTTTATCGAAATAGGCTTTGATAAGTCGGCCGTTGGCTGGAAACAAAGCGGATTATGAATGTATATTGTTGCTCCATCGGTTATATAAGTTTAATAAGGCTTAGTAATTTTCAAACAGACTATAAGACACTTATAGCTAAAGATAAGACACAATAAAAGGCTAACTACTAAATGCTTGATAAAATATCAAGCATTTACCTAGTAGTTATATTTTATTATGAGAAGTTTTTTTTTTCATGTATCAGTGTAGCTAAAATACTCTCGTTTGTATTAAAGTTACATTCTGGAAGGACGTTGCCAATTAAGAAACTAAAGTTCTAAAAGAATGATTTTGGTTTTTTGACTCTCCATATCGTTTCAACAAATATCAATTTATTTTCATCAATTTCTTAATAATTACTTAGTTACTGGTAATGACCAGTGCATAGTAAATCTTCTGTTAAAAAACGATAAACTTTTCCATTGCTAGCATTTCTACTGCTTCTTATTTTTACCTAGTAAACATGTTTATAATTATATAAAATAACAGAAGCGGTGATAGCCTAGTGGTTAGGGCGTCAGCCTCCTAATCAGAGGTCGGCGGTTCGAATCCGGGCACGCACCTCTAACTTTTCGGAGTAATGTGCGTTTTTAAAAAAAATTAAAATATCACTTGCTTCAACGGTGAAGGAAAACATCGTGAGGAAACCTGCACGCCTGAGAGTTCTCCATAATGTTCAAAGGCGTGTGAAGTCTGCCAATCCGCACATGGCCAGCGTGGTGGACTATGGCCAAACCCATCTCATATTGAGAGGAGACCCGTGCTTTGTAGTGAGCCGGTAATGGGTTGACATGATGATGAAACATGTTTAAATAAAGTTCTAGAACAAACCTTTACAACAACAACTTGTTCATCACACTTCTCATTTCCAGCTGTTATAGATAAATCATATTCTGTATCTCCCTTGAATCTTGCTCGATTTTGTTTTGTATCAATTGCTATTCTTGCGGTAAAATCTAAAAAAAGAGTTAAATATTAACGCTTGATCGACTTTAAATTTCAGTAAAAACGTGGTTACGAGAAAAAACATCAGATCATTCGCCATAGCTCTTCACAATATTAGTAGAAATACATCATTTTACATACAAAGTATTACGGTAAATAATTTTGCACTAACCTAATTTCATTGACCACTCTGACAAAACTTCGCCTCTTATAGCGGTTCTTGGTGTCGACTTAACACAAAACAGGGCGGTAAAGTTAGTGGCGTTTAGAGGAAGGTTTACAGCGTCCGGTACTTTAATGGAAATTTTCACATGTACTGTTGGTATACATCTGAAGATATAAGCTTTGCCGACTTTATAGGCACCTACAGCTAAATCTGAAATACAAATTTTATATTTTTATTCAGGAAACCTTATGTAGTTTCATGTCTGTCTCTTGATTTACAACTGAATCATGTCTAAAGGTGGCTCGATGGTTCACTGTAGCGTATAATAGAACACATAAAATGTATACCACTTTTAATAAAGTTGTCCAATTTATCTCTTTATCGAAAAAAAAAACGGTTCATTAGTACCTGTCTTAAAATAAACAGCACGTGTGATGGAATATTTGAAAATATGTATATAGTGTATGTATCATACACTTGACGGGACGGGAAGCGGTGATAGGATGGAAGCGGTGATAGCCTAGTGGTTCGGGCGTCAGCCTCCTAATCAAAGGTCGGCGGTTCGAATCCGGGCACGCACCTCTAACTTTTCGGAGTTACGTGCGTTTTAAAAAAATATATAAATATCACTTGCTTCAACGGTGAAGGAAAACATCGTGAGGAAACCTGCACGCCTGAGAGTTCTCCATAATCTGCCAATCCGCACATGGCCAGCGTGGTGGACTATGGCCAAACCCTTCTCATATTGAGAGGAGACCCGTGCTCTGTAGTGAGCCGGTAATGGGTTGTTCATGATGATGATCATACACTTTTAACTAAATATTCTAGCAAATGATCTACGATGAGACTACGAAATTCACTAAACTACTACTTATATAATAATATATAAAATAACGTGAATTATGTCAATTTCTAATAAATTACTTTATGACATATTATAAATATCTCACCACTGCAATTGTTTTCGTCTATATCAATGCCTTTGGCTATTGAATAGCCGAACGTTTTTGATTCTTCAACTGTGATTCTCTGTTCGTATTGCTTGTTGAGACCATTTTGACCACCCATGTATATATAAACAGCTCCTTTTCCATCGTCTTCCCATGGTGCCCCTACAGCAATATCTGAAACAATAAGTTCAATCTATGTAGGTATAAAATGTACCATAAATACCGTTATAAAAAAAGTCAATCAAGTGACTTGTAATTAATTGTTTGTATTCTTTTGTCTTCTGGAAGTCAAATTGATTGGGCCACAACTTGGTGAGGTATCTTCAATTTTATAATTCCTTTAGTATATAATCATATACTTTATAAATATTAATTAATTATTAATAACAGAAGATCTGCAATATTTTTTGGTCAAATACAAGATATTAAAACTAAATAAAGACATACCATTAAACCCATCGCCATCAATGTCTCCCAAATCGGCTATAGAGTTACCAAATCGAGCTCCACTCTCTTCAGACCCCGTCACGTAATTTGTAGCGTCCAACGAAAAATGTTTGTCCTAAAACAAAATTCAACTATTTACTTATTTGGAAAAAATGCCCTTTTAATACCTGTTCTACAAGGACATCTGTTATATTTAAGACATTGATAGAAACTCTTACTGAATCTTGCTTTATCAATTAGCTTTTCATTCACTATCCAATATTTTTAATTAAAACGGAATCAAAAATAATGATAAATTCAATCATAAAAGGTGCAATAAAATTCTGTACTGTTTTTATATTGTACTAAGATTTTTTTTTAAATGTTTTATCTATCAGTACTAAAGAACTAAATCTATTTTAAGCCTACCTGTATATTTGTTAGGTAAACAAATACAGCTCCTTGATCGTAATGTAGTATTCCATCTTTCTTCACATAATTTGGTGCTCCCACCAGGAGATCTACCACTCCATCGCCATTAATGTCTGTGCAGCACAAAGTTGCGCCGAAGTAAGAACCGAGCTGGTCACCCACCACTTTAAATTTAATATTTAGAGGACTGTTTTCTCTGAAAGATGGCTCGAAGATGAGTACCTAAAAACGATACAACTGTTGGCAACTTTTTTTAAATAATAAAATCGTGTTTTATTAAGGTGACCGTCAAAAAAAGTTTATATTTCAATCGGGTTCAAGGGGGAAATTAAATATGTAGTCAGTTGAAATACCGACATTAGTTCGATTCTAATGTTTCATCATGATCAACCCATTAACCGACCGGCTCACTACAGAGCACGGGTCTCCACTCAATATGAGAAGGGTTCGGCCATAGTCCACCACGCTGGCCGTGTGCGGATTGACAGACTTCACGCGCCTTTGAGAACATTACGGAGAACTCTCAGGCGTGCAGGTTTCCTCACGATGTTTTCCTTCACCGTTGAAGCGAGTGATATTTTAATTGTTTAAAAACGCACATAACTCCGAAAAGTTTGAGTTTTTTTGATGTTTAAGTTCACTTAAATGATATCTGTATTTCTGAACTATATAACTTAATATATTTAGAAACATAAATAAAACTGTGGAGTTTGTACTTGCAATTGCATTAGCTGGGTAGCTTGATTTGAAATGGCGTTATCTAACAATATTTCATCCTACCTACTTAATTCACTTTATTGAACAACAGTCATAAAGTACCCTTCAACAAACTTTCTATAGTGATAATTCTGTTTAGAACACAATACTCTAGGTAAAAAGGGATTAATGTATGTATAAGAATATGTAATACCCACTTGCCCGTATCCGAAATGTGACCTTGGAGCTCCAGCTACGATTAACGTGGTTCCATTTCTTTCAAATATACCGGATTCAACACTGTAACCTTAGGAAAGTATTTATGGATGTTTAGTAACAATTTTATAAGATTTCCGTTTTTTCTAATTGATTCTGTTTTGTACCTAAAAGACTTATCGCCATTAATATGATAATTTCATTTAATATAAAACCTACTTTTTTCTGAGAGAAACAAACCGTGCAGCATTGGTAAGTTAGTAAATTTGATGGGGTTTACGATTATTTTGAAGTGAAAACTTCTTTAGCGGGGTTGAGCACTTTTTCTGTAATGGGTATAAAATCTTAAACTCGCGTCAGGACACGTGACCTGATCGAAAAAGCGTAAGACGGATGGAGAGTAGACAGCTATCCCCTCTCTACGGCGCGGCGAAAATGTATGCCTGGGCCTACTGTTTCGTTTAGGCAGCGCAGGGCGCTTGCGCGAATGTTCGTGTATGTTACAGCGTGCCACGCGCATCCATGGATGGTGACAGAAATAATTGTAATAGTTTTAAAGTGTTAAATTTTTAATGTAATATAAATTGTCATGTTTGTGTACGATAGCGCAATAAATGAATATTGTATTCTACCACATAAATGATAGTACTTTTATACTGATAAAGCAATTGGTGCAAAATTATTCCCTAACCATTCCAAAATATCAAACATGCTCAACGTTAATAATCAAGTTTTCACTTCTGCCGGCACTCCCGGAGTGCAACCCGTCTTTTTTTTATTTAAATATCTAATACCCACCTAAGTAGTCATCTGGCCCTATTTCTTTTGTGTAATATGGATTAACAGTTATCTGTTTACTTAAAAAGGCATTCTTGAAGTTCTTGTCGACAGGCCGGTATTCTACGACCCCTCCTAAAACAGAAATAAAGTATTAAAATCTTCACCCGAATTATTTATAAATATTCCCATATACCAATAACAAAGATATGAGTGGGCTACCTTTAGAAACGACTTTTTTCTTTACCAGTTTAAAAAGTACTATCCAAATACATATATTAAAAAAATGCCTACTTTTATTTTTCGTTTATTTATTACTTATATTTTAGACTAGCTGACGCCCGCGACTTCCTCTGCGTTGAGTTTAAATAATTACAGGATAAACATTAAAGTATCTCCTATCTAAAAAAAAAAAATGAGTGAAATCGGATATTGATTCGTTGGTGGGAGAAGTTGTGGGAGGCGCCCGAGACGTGATGGCACAGACGGTGGCATGCGCGTGAGCTGCGCGCGGTACTGGACAGTACTTGGACATTGCAACATTACCTTAATTATCTAAAATAAAAGGCTTTTTTTTAAAATAAAAGTAGCCTAAGTTACTCCTTCTTACATCAACTACTTGCCAATAAAAGTCCCGTAAAAATCGGTTCAGCCATTTCAGAGATTAGCCGAAACAAATAGACAGACAGACAGACAAAAATTGTCATATGCATGTAGTAAAAAACGGTTATTTCAATATTACAAACAGACACTCCAATTTTATTTAGTTGTATAGATATTAGGTTTAGATATATATGTGTACATATTATTTTTTGCACTACCTTCCTCTTTTCGTATCAGTGTCTTCTACGTCTTTGGTTGCTTGGAAGAGTGAATCGCTATGAAGCTACAAGGCCGTCAAATTGAATACGGTTCTTGAGATGTTTTATGTTGGAAATTATTTGTCCGATTCTTTCGTGGTATAAAAGTGTATTAATTCATTCATTCGTTACCTGTCCATTGTGTAAGTCCAGGAGCGCCAAGAATAACGCTTGTTTCGGATACTTTAACCGAAAAGCCGGCTTGGCCGTATGCATAGTAATTGAGATTGGTCCCAAATTCTCCATACTCTGGTCTCCGATCATCGCTCAGAAATGCTTGCCGGCCTGAAACGAACTTATCATTAACATTACGATAACATCTAAGAAGCCAGATCAAGAGTCAAATCAAGACAGCGAAACGCTTCATACGTTTCGAACATAAAGGTGTAGATAATTTGAAACTACTTCAATCCGAAACCCCAACCCTCTCGTAGTTGCGGCTTCTTTTTACTCCCCCGACCTAAGCGCTCCACTCCGAAAGAGGAGACCTAAACATATCCTTCACGACCCTAATGATCAGATAACTACTGACAACATACTCGTACCACCTATCACACAATCATACGCTACACACCGTCTTCGCCGGCGAAGACGACGTCCCCGCTATCTTACGTCATCTGGACGTGGGCTCCATCCACGGCCTCGGAGACGTACGGACCACTCACTGTCCGACCCCGCCGTTATCCCAAACGTCACCTAAGCCAAGGTTCAGCCTCACAGTCCCTTACGACCTAGACCCCTAGACGTTCCCTTAGTTTCTTCGAGCCCTAGGGCTCAAAATTTCTTCTGGCAGAGTTTCTTTTCGAAGCTCGCCAAACAGCCCGGTTACGCTGTGGCAACCAATAGGGTTAGTACAGCTAATAGTCAGCCCGAAAAAAAAATTTTTGAAACTAATTTTAAAATAGAGGTTTAGTGGTAGGCTAGTGAAGGAAGAAAATAATATATTAAAAATTGCTTTTATATTAACTTGTATATTTCCTTTGGCGTACGTAATACGCTAACCTTGAAATTTCAGAACCTAGTTTTGAATTGTTAACATGTTCCTCTTGGGGCGGTGGGGCGCCCCGGGACTTGACTCATATGTTATCATTTTAGATGTTCACACACTAAGTTTGTTATATTAAAAGTGACATAATTCATCGCTTTAAGACTTAAAGACAGACGATCGTAATTCTTACCAAAGGCAATAAAAAATACTTTTTTTTTTTTATGGACCGTTATAGCATGCTTCTGAAGAATTTCTTAAATTTTTCGACCTCATTGGCAAGTGGTCGTTTTATAAAGTTTGACGAGTCTAGTCTTGGGTAGGCTTCGGCCGTGGCTAGTTTTTTTTTTTTTTTTTTTTTTTTTTTAATATCTTTATTTATTATTAAGGACTTTTATATTATAAATATATATGACAGTCCTATCTTACCTTACCATAAACTTATATCTACGACAATTTTTTCTTCTACCTCTGTATTAAATCTAACTATATATACATGTAAATCGACTGTTTTTCATAATATACCTATCTATTTTTTACACTTTCGATATAAAAATTAAATAATATTTTAGCCGATAACGAATTTGGTTCGGATAAAATACTATTTAAAAAGCCAACTTCGTTTTGTTTAAAATTAATTATCGACAAAACATGTACCCTCAAATTTTTGTTCTGGACACATTCCATTAATAAATGGGTGAGTCCACTTTTTTCATCAAGTATGCAAACTTTCTTAATGGAACATGTCCAGACCGCAATCTGAAAGCAGCCACTGTATATGGACGGCTCAAATGTGTATTTATAAACCAGGGGATACTAGCAGGCTTATTTTGGACGGTTTTATACCATACTCCTTTATCGATGGATATTTTATCAAAATGATTTTTCCACGATATGAAACAAGCTTTTTTAAACTTAGGTAGTATTTCCGAGATTGATAGTGCTATCTCTACATCTATACCTTCAATTGTGGCTGACTTGGCCAAATTATCCACTTCTTCATTCCCAACAAGACCAATATGAGACGGGATCCATTGGATCTTTATGTGTGTATGTCTACATTGAAATTCATACAGCATTTTGAGTATACGAAAAGCTATCACTGCACCTCTGTGGCCAGAGGCACATCGAGCTAAATGCTGTATGGCACTTCGACTGTCAGTAAAAATAACTATTTTATTTTGACCTATTGTGTTAGCATATTTCAAAGCCTCTAGTATTCCCAACAGCTCCAAAGTCATTATTGAAACATTAGAATTTGTCTTAACCTTACCAGATGTCTTATTTTTTGAATCAAAATAAGCAGCTCCGCTACCCTGAATAGTTTTTGAACCATCCGTATACAGCTTGTGCCAATCATTATACACTAAATTCAGTTCTTCTATAACATTAGCCTTAGTTATATGTAACTCATACTCTTTTTTCGATACCTTAACACTCAAAAGACTATCTTCTAAAACATTATTTATCTTGATTTTAGTGGTCCATACATTAAGAGAAAAAATTTCGATGGGATCTGGTGCTGAGATAGATTCATTTTTCAATTCACTATAAATTGTAACAAGCAATGGTTTTTTTTTATTTTTCCAATATGAGCCTTTACAAAAGTTATCCAGTTCATTCAATAATGTGCATATTTCATTATTATTGGAAGATTTAGTTTTTAAGCAATATTTAATACCCAGATATTTTCTTCTTAAGAATAAAGGAGGAATACCAGTTTCGCATTCCATCACATGAATTGGTGTGCTCTTTATAAAACTACCCACTATTCTTAAAGCTTGATTTTGAATTTTATCCATTTTGGAAATATTAGCATTAGCACTATTATCAAACAAATATCCTCCGAAATCAAATCTACTCCGTATGATGGAGATATATAAGCGCCGCAAATGTTTTGGATGAATGCCCCAAGATTGACCAGCTAACACCTTAAGTAGATTTAAAAATTTGGCACTTTTATTGCAAATTTCATTTATGTGTTTACCCCATCGTAAGGAATAGTCAAGCCAAAATCCTAAATACCTTACACATTCGGTCTTGGTTAACTCTATATCTCTAATAGTCAATACAATTTGCTGTCTTCGTAAACCTCTACTAAAAATGACATACTTAGATTTAATTGCTGACAAACTCAAACCAATGTTTTCTAATAAAATCACCATTATATTGAGTGATGCTTGTATATTACTAGCACAGTCAAGGATATTATTACTACTATCGTATATAACAAAGTCGTCAGCGTACTGTGAGATATAAGCGGATTGAATTTGTTTGCATACATTGGATGTCACAATATTAAACAATAGAGGAGATATAGGATCTCCTTGTGCCAAGCCTCTATTTGTCCATCTACAAATCTTTTTAGAGTAAGCGTCGACTTCAATTTTTAAATGTCTCTCCTTGAGAAACATCCAAAAGTACATACAAATACGTTTTCCAACTCCAATCCTATCAAGAGTCGTGACAATACTTTCGACGGTAACGTTGTTATACGCATTTTCTATGTCCAAAAAACAAGCTAAAGTGGGATGATTATTTGATAATCCCATCTGTACTTTCGTCACAAGACGGGTTATATTATCTAAACATGATTGAGACCTTCTAAAACCAGTAGTGTTAGGAGATAATATTTTATTGCTTTCAACAAACCATTCTATGCGTCTTAGATAACATAGTAGTACTTCTAGATAACATAGTGTGAAAAATTTTGCAAACACACGAGATTAATGATATAGGTCTAAGTTTAGAACTATCAGCTTTGGGTATTGGTATTATTTTGATATTTCGCCATTGACTGGGAACGTAACCAGAAGTATAAATACAGTTAAAAATTTTAAGAAGATATAATTTACCAACTCGAGGAATATTTGTAATCATAGAATATGTTATGTTGTCATCACCTGGGGCGGTATCTTTTGTTTTGGTTAAGCAGTTATATAGTTCGTCAATAGTGAATACAGATTCCATTAAAGAATTTGATGATTCAAATAAAGGGCAGTTAGAAGTAACAGAGTCAGGAGCAAGGCTACAAAGAAGTTGTTCATGCTTTTCAGATGATAAATATATTTTAGATCGTTTGAAGCCCTTGATCCACCTCATGCGTTGATACATTTCCGAGGCTGATGTCGTGTAATTAATAGAATTACAGAACTTATACCAACTATTCGTACTAGCTTGTTTAATACATTTTTTAGCGTCCACAATCTTTTCCTCTAGCTTAGTAAGATTATCTGGAGTTGGATTTTGTCTAAAAAGTTTTAAAGCTAATCTACGTTGAGCAACAGCTTTAGAAATATTTGGATTCCAGTAAGGTTTTGGGCGGAAGTTAGCTGTAGGGTTATTACAAATTTTAATATAAGGGATATTTTCATCAGCGGCTTTATTAATACATTCCAATATTATATTGTAACTTTGTTGTACATCAACAATACTATCGGTTAGTTCCTGGGTCAAGTCATTTAATTTTACTAGAAAATAATTATGATATCCTACCCAATTAGCCTTTCTAAAATCGCGGAATTTTGAACATCTATAATTATCACTAAAATTCATAGAATATTTAACAATTAAGTGATCACTACCCAAGTTTTCATTGGTTACCTTCCATGTAAAATTAATGGCAATATCTGAAGATACAAATGTGATGTCAGGTGATGTCTGCTGAAGGTGATTGTTAACTAACTTTACCCTAGTTGGACTACCATCATTAATTGACATGTAGCCGTTATCTAGACTAGAATCAAATAGTTGTGTACCTCTAATGTCAATTTTACACGACCAGTTCGAATGATGGGCATTAAAATCGCCAGCTATCAAAGTTTTGTTAGGAAATCTAGAAAATAACTCATCCCAGTCTGCTTGAGAAGTACGAACGCTTGTCGGACAATAGAGTGATATAATATTTATTAAATCCTTAACATTTAAAACTTTAATATGCACTATCTCTATACCTGAGTTTGATATAGCTATTGGACAAACTTCTATTTTAATAGATTTGTGGCTAATTATACAAACTCCACCATAACTATCAAACCTGTCGTTTCTACAAATATTATAGTCTTTAATACAAAACGTTGAATCCTGCTCAAGCCATGTTTCACTCAAAATGGCCAAGTGCACCTTTTCCTGATACAAAAAACA
The DNA here is from genome assembly GCA_928268935.1 of Lasiommata megera. NCBI lineage: Eukaryota > Metazoa > Arthropoda > Insecta > Lepidoptera > Nymphalidae > Lasiommata > Lasiommata megera. The sequence continues at coordinate 16,391,237 of OV743315.1, read as the reverse complement.
CTCAAACTCAGCCTTTTTAGGCCTTACACTTTGCGAATTCCACTGAACTATATTCAAAACAAAATCCTTTAAATTACACACTTTTAAAAAACGAAACTACTTTTTTCAAAACATCTACTTTTTCGAAATAATTTACACAAAACGTAGATAAAATTTCAAAAAAATATTCAGCTACGGACACCAATTTTTCTTCAAATTTACTGCTGGACATTAAAATTTCTTTCATTTTCCTAAAAAATAATATAAGATTTATTTTTCCGTCATAATTTTTAGACTTTTTAGGTATTTGATCGACAGTTTGTTTGATATTTGATTCTTCTATATGACATTGTGAACTCTGATCCAACCAATCTTCATTCAAGCGTGATATCTTTGGTCTTTTTGTTTTCTTCGATTTAGTTTGTGACTTCGTTGAGCGAACTACTAAATCGTCTTCATAATTTATTTCATCTGTATCAGATTCTTCTACGCGTGAAACTGCTTCCGTCAATAATATATCCCTGTAAGTTTTTTTTAAAGGATCTGTTATTATAACTGTATCATAATTTTTATTAGCGGTTTCGCTATCTCTTTCACCCTTATCTTTTGCCTTTTTCGAATTCTTAGAATCCCAATAAATCTCGAGAGCTCGTCGATAAGTACAATTTTCCGAATACATTAAATTTCTTAAGAATTTTTCTTTCAGAAATACTGGACAAGACTTGTCCAATGCCATGTGATCATTCTTACAGTTTACGCATTTAAAGTCACTTGTTTCACAATTTTCGTGACCTAAGCCACATTTAGGACATACATACTTCTTATTAGGGCATATCCGAGTTTGGTGTCCAAACTTCCAGCATTTAGCACATTGCGTTACGGGAAACATATAAGGTTTTACCTCAAACCTGCATCCAAATCCATACACGTATGAAGGTAATACAGAACCTTTGAACGATATTCTAACCGTCTCGCTATTAATCCATTTTCCTTCTGCCAAACGTTTCAATCTTTTAACTGATATAATTTCCTGATCGCATTTAAAATTTTCAAATAGCTCTTTTTCCTCTTCTTCTAAATCTATCTCTTTGATAATTCCATACGATACGCTAGTTTCATCTGTTAATTGTATTCTGTAACCCATATCGTTTATTTTTTTATTCTTTATTAACTTTTCCGCATCTTCCTTAGTTCCGAATTCTACAAGTACTTTAAACAAACTCCTAAATTTAATTCTGAGTATATTGGAAATTTGTTCAGATCTCAATAACTTAGCAAAAGCAATTTGTTTCGGCAAAACTTCTTTAGATGAAACACTCACTTGATATATTTCTTCAGATACACTATTTTTTATCGCTGACTTGCGGATATCACTAATGTTTGAGTTACTTCTAGCTAATCGCTTCGAACGCCTTTGCACAGTAATAAATCCGTCATCCGCATCATTCTCCTCCACAATTTCACTATCCGGCCGCCTCCTTTTTTCTGGGCCTTTTGACAATATATCACCTTCCCCACTGATTTCACATTCCATATTTCCAACGTCTTGTATACTAGAAACCATATTTAACCCGACATCTTCCAAATTATTACATGATAAAACTTGTTTATCACAACCTATAATCTCCCCATTAAGTGACATCAACTTGTCACTCACTTGAAGGTAGTTAAATAAAAAGTTTTGTGAACGTTGCAAATGCTAACAAAACGAGCGCTCTTATCAGCGAACGGCGCGCAACTGCCGTGGCTAGTTACCACTCTACCGACAAAGACGTGTCACCAAGCGATTTAACGTCCCTTCACGATGTCGTGTCGAAACCAATTTAGGAGTTAGTCATACTAACCTGTTAGGAGTATGGGTTTACCATACCCCTAACAGGTTAGTATGAAATTCCCGTCAAAGGGTGACTTGTAGTGTATGATAAAATACAAAACTTACTGGGGTCCAATAAAGGCAGGTACTCCTTCGCCATTCTAGACGAGTGCATGTAACACAATCCATTTTGCAATAAGTGTGAATCTTTGTAGGGTTTCGCCCAGCGAGGCGCACATATCTATGAAAATATAAAGGTACATTTGAACAACATCATCATCATCATCATCATCATCATCGTCATTGTCTTGCTCTTATTTGGTGGTTAATATTGACTAAAGATCTCGAAGTTCTGTTTTTGATAACCGGGTTATGCCATAAAATAATATAAGTTTCCCTTTCAGGCAAATTTTTAGTTAGGGAATGTAACAGATATAGCCGGTTATAATCCATACTTTATTTATATTTTAAATTAAGAAAAAAGCATCTGTCTGTGTTTTTCTTTGTCTGTTTGTTTTATACTTATTTTCGGTTCAAATACTACCCTACTTTTTAGAGTTCATTAAAAACTAGTCCTTGTAACCTTTGCACGGTTTTACAGAATATTCATGCAAATATGGAAAAAGTTTGCATGGATATAACTTACATTCCGTACAAGGAAATGGGCTATTTGTAATCTAGGAAAATCTAGGAAGGAAACAATAAACAAAGCTAGGGGATAGTTTTGACAAAAAAGTGTAACGTTTTTTCAACGCATGATAGATTTTTAATGTCACATAATTATACGTACACTGTGATTTTTTCTTTATGATGTATCAGCTATATTTAGTGTATTGAGCAATTTATAACGTTGTTGTTTTCTATTCTATCTCTACTGCCGGTTGTCGGGACTGGTGGATGGACTAACTCCACACAGTCCACGAATAAATGAATATAATGTGCATATAGACCAGTATTTATGGTATCCTAGTAGTAACGATATTAAGGAATATATAAACAATGAAGAGCTTGGGTGGGAATTGCTCTAACTATAATTATAAACTAATTAGGAGTACGGGTCTACCATACCCTTAACGTAAAAGTTAGCCCGCTACCATCTTAGACTGCATCATCACTACCAGGTGAGATAGCCGTAAAGTGCTACTTGTAGTGTCAAAAATAAAAATTGACTATGTGAGATGGTGATAACAAACAAAAAACCTGGCTAAGTTTGTATTTAGTAGCGTAAATAATGAAAGTATGACGTGTAACAGTGATGGCAACGTATGAAAAATAAGAAAAAACATTTTGTAGTTAATTGTTATGATTTTTTTTTCTTACGAGCACAGATCCACTGGGCGTCGCGGTGACTGTAGCTCCGAACCACATATCATCTTTGAAAACATCTTCCCTGGAGAACGATCTCGTGAAAATTCTGTCCCCGACTGAAAAGCGACGGAAAATTAGTGAAAGAAAAAGACGAAAGACATACTAACATAGTGACATATAAACAATATCATATGTACAGTTGTTCAATTGGAGGCCTTATCACTGAAAAGCTATCTCTGCCAGCCAACCATACTCTGACAGGCGGGGTCAGTTGTACATTAAATAGAAAAGAAAAATACCGTACATTTAAAAAAAAACTTAAATATAGATACTATCATTACATATGACTATTATATTGTTACTAGTGATATGAACTAGTACTCCGAGAGCAATAATTTAATAACTTTTTTATTCCACGGTTAGCCCTTAACGGCAATCTCACCTGATGGTAAGTTATGATGTAGTCTAAGATTGCAGTGGGCTAACCTATAATCCTAATTGGTTTCTACGCGGCATCGTGTCAGAACGCTAAATCGCTTTGTGACACGTCTTTGTCAGTATGGTGGTAAATAGCTACGAAGCCTTGTAGGAGGCTTCACCAGACTTAAAACGGAAATCGAACCCCAGGACCTCCAATTTTATGATGCACAGCGCACGCGCTGCGCTACGGGGGTAGTCAAAATATAATTGTTGCACGTAACGTAATTTTTTTTTTTCGCACCCGTCATCACAGGGCCTTATCGACAGGGTGTGCTCTTTCATAAAAAGATACCTTATTTGCTTTATTTTAAATTAAAAATCAATACATTTAAATATTTCACAACATAGCAAGCATAAACAATTAAATTAATTTAAAACTATACAATAATTATTCATTTAAATGGTCTATAGTTAATTCAATTTATATAACAATAAAATCACTAACACTAACTTAACAACTAATCGAGGGTGTGGTCAAATGCTTCAAAGCAACGTAATTATTTACATTCACAACTCTCTGCTGGTATTAAAATATTAAACTTACTATCCTGAGTCACGCCTAGAGGCAGGCAGGTGACGTTGCGGTCAGCATCCAGATCCAGAACAGGGCATTTGAACACCTGTCCAGACGTTATCCTCCTCAACCTACTCCTTGCTTTCGGTGCACCGACGATCAACCTGCAATTTAATTTTTTAATTTCTCGTTTATTCCGCGGTGATGCCGCGACGTCAAGGTCAAAGAAATCATGTCGAGATACATCCTCCAACATTCATGGAGTTTAGACCTGACGCGTTGCTTGGCGAGTTTTTAATGTCACATTTAATTGATAATCTCGGCCTATGTCTTAAATGTTCTGACTGGGATGAAACAGCACCAATTTCCAATATCTATAATGATATAATTGACAGTTGTTCGTGATCATGGACCGGGCACAGTCGAGGGTGTTTTTGGTGGACATCAGTATTCCATATGACGGAAACCTCGTGAGAGCTGAGAAAAAACGCAAGTATCTCGATCTGGCTCACGAGGTTTCCGACACGTGGCATGTGCAGTCTGCTGAAATCATCCCAATCGTAATATCTGCGAATGGGTTGATCCCAGTAAGCCTCGCTCAACATATGAGGCGACTGAGGTTCCGTGGCAGTTCGCTGGCAGCCAGGATGCAAAAAGCGGTCTTGCTGGACTCGGCTAGAATAGTCTGCCGATTTCTCAACCTGTCGCCCTGACCCCCGGCCGTTTGGTCTCCCCTGCCGGGGCGTTATCCTCCGCAAGACTAACTAAACATTAAGGGACAAAGACACTAATCTAACTACTCCTAATCTCTCAATGAGCTATGATCTGGCTGTTTTATTAAACCGTAATAGGTTTCTATATGACATCATTTCGGAACGCGTATTCAGAGAATCCTCGGCAGAATTTCTTTGTCAAGGTAAGGGTCAGTTCAGAAATTCCTGTGACCTTGCCGGGAAACGATCATGGGACCTCCCACTTACACTTCTTTTTATACACCACAAGTTAGCCCTTGACGGCAGTTCACCTGATGGTAAGTGATGATGCGGTCTAAGATGGTACGGGACTAACCTGTTAGGGTATGGTAAACTCATACTCCTAATTGGTTTCTACACGACATCGTGCCGGAACGCTAAATTGCTTGGCGACACGTCTTTGTCAGTAGGGTGGTAACTAGCCACGGCCGCAGCCTCCCACCAGACCAGACTCGAGCCGGGAATCGAACCCAGGACCTTTAAAATGCAACAGCGCGCCCGCTGCGCCACGGAGGTCGTCAAAATCGCATGGGCCACAGCGAACGCCACTGTACAAGGAAGGTGTTAAAACCTTATATCGAACCTTGAACCTCGTGACCTGTGGTGAAACATGTTTGTCAATAGACAAACACTACTTTGCTACATCTCCTAAGTATGCTCCATCCAATATACTACTTTGCTACATCTCCTAAGCATGCTCCATGTCGGATTATGGCGGAGTTAAACGTACGTACATAGTGAATATATGTGTCTGATTTTGGAGGATTATAGCAAACAACTGTAACCCACGACGCTTTCTCACATTTTTTTCGGTTTTTAATATAATTTTAAATCTATGGTTTTATAAGATTCCCTAAACCTTTATCAAGCACTAGCTTCGCCAAGTCAGAATATGAATTTAATTCATCTTGCGTTTATTATATGTTCAGTAGGTCTAACAAGGGCATTGTCAGGATGAATAGGTCAAATCTAACTAAAACGCTTTGGGCCTGGTTGTCGTCTAAGGGGTATGCTGAAACTGAGACTATTTTAAAAATATTAAAATAATTTACATAACCCACATACACAAGCACACATTCACACTCGTTCACACACACATACATACACGCACACGCTCATACACGCTTAAATAATGTTAGCTTTAGTTTAGATAAATAATTTATCTCTAAGATAATGTACTATATCCCTGGAAGGAACTACCCTCTGCAATACAGGTTTTCCTAGTGCAGAGGGTAGGGACAAATTATTATTGTAAATCGTTTTTAAACAATAAAATATTATCTTATCTTATCTATAACTAAAAAGCGATATAAAATACTGTATCCATTTATGTAATATTTTGTCAAAGATGGCTTTGCAACTGAGACGTAAATAGGTAACAAAGGCTATTTTGAATCCCGTGGAAAGGATTAGGAAAAGGATTTGTGCTCTCGGGATAGAATGTATCTTATGACCGGAAATTTATCACGAAAACAGCGTTCCAAGGAAGAATGATGTTTTCTATATTTCGCTAAAATTGGTATAGTTGTTGTACGAAACGAATATATAAATAAATAGACCTACTTCCGTTTATCATATTATAACCGTAAGGTTCTACACCATTACTAAGTTAATATCCGATAAAACATGTATAAAGCGCTATGATTCATCGTTCCTAATGCACCACAAACATCTGCGAAGTCCTTCCGGCTTCAGTTTTCCCCACCACCTAGAGGATAAGCACCTTCAAATCCAGAGTAAATAGCCACTTAGTAGGTGCACTATTAATGAGCTCAGCCAAGCATTAGTATATTTAAAATGATGAATTAAGCTCAATAATAATTGCCTTACATATAAATCAGGCTATTTTTAAGAAGATTGCCTACCCTTTTCGTTAACTGCGCATATACCGTAGGATACATCGCCACTTGATATCAGGTGCGAATCTCAAGCATTATTCTATTATCCAATTAAATCAAACCACTTTAATGCAGACACGTACAAAAAGGGGAGTCCCCTCCAAGGTGCAATATAGGGAACTACAAACCTACTAGTGCTATAGACATTACTACTATGATAGAACAAGAAATACGTTTTTGACTAGGGGAATGTTGGTTTGGGGGCTCGAATTAATTTTCAAATTCATATCATACCAAATGCATCGAACGGCTTAGAGATACAGCACGATGACAGATGACAGGTGACATACTAAGATAAGCGGATTTTGAGGCTAAGATCTATAAAGCGTGCCAGGCCTTACTTCTGACTCAAAAATCGAGGCAAAACTTTGTCATTATCATCATGATCAACCCATTACCGGCTTACTACAGAGCACGGGTCTCCTCTCAATATGAAAAGGGTTTGGCCATAGTCCACCACGCTGGCCATGTGCGAATTGCCAGACTTCCACGCCTTTGGGAATATTATGGAGAACTCTCAGGCGTGCAGGTTTCCTCACGATGTTTTCCTTCACCGTTGAAGCAAGTTATATTTTAATTTTTAAAAACGCACATAACTCCGAAAAGTTAGAGGTGCGTGCCCGGATTCGAACCGTCCACCTCTGATTAGGAGGCTGACGCCCTAACCACTAGGCTATCACCGCGTCTGTATCCTACATAAATTCTAAACGAGAGGTTTTAACACAAACTTTGGGTGAGCAAAGTCAATGTACGATCTATAGGACCCGTTTGCACCGAAGGATAAACTAAAACGTGACATACCTCTGATCACTTAAACTCACGGAATAGCCAAAGTATTCCGAATCGTCGTCAGGACGATAAACTATCTTTGAACTCTCGTGAAAAACGTTCGAACACTCACAAAATAAAATATTTACTAACATTACGCGTAAAACTATATTGCACTTTGACATTTTGTAACTTATTTATAACATAAAATTTTAAGCAAGGGTCCACTTTATTTTATCTGCATTATCGGCAAAACACAGTTTTTTGTGCACATATAAAAGCTTGAAAATATTTCACTTTCTTTAAGCTAATCACAAGAAAAAGTCAATTTTTCAAATTTTCTCTTGAACATTCCTTGATTATTATTTCTATAGATTTTTGATTCGAACATTGGCTAGTTGCGGAACCATCCGAACGCCTCAATGCTTAATTGATAACTAAAAATGCATTGCAGTTATTATTTACTTACAATGTTTTAATTATTTTACTTATAGGCACTTGCTTACATTTTTGTGTGCTTGCGAACATGCAACTTAATGTTATACACTTAAAGATACTTTTTTATTGTTGTTACAATTTTATGCTGTAAATTTCTTTCCCGTATTACTCATATTTCTGTGATATTGTACGTCACGATAAAGTACAATGCATTATGCTCAGTTAAATACATATAAGGTATTATTTGTATCGGAAATAATATTAGTCAATGCTTACGACATACCTATGACAAAAAACAAATATCATAAAATGTGAATCCTATGATCAAAACGAAACATACTGCCGCAATAAGGGTTCCATACATAATCGATTTGTGAAGTCGGATCTAGTAGATCAAAGTATTGCAATATTTTTTTTTACGATAAAGATGCCTAAAAAATTTGGTCATAGGTGTAATGTTAAAAAAAGCTGTGATAACCTAGTGGTTAGGACGTCGAACTCCTAATCAGAGGTCGGCGGTTGGAACCCGGGCACGCACCTCAAACTTTTCGAGGAAACCTGCACGCCTGAGAGTGCATAATGTTCTCAAAGCCGTGTGAAGTCTGCCAATCCGCACATGGCCAGCGTGGTGGCCAAACCCTTCTCATATTGAGAGGAGACCCGTGCTCTGTAGTGAGCCGGTAATGGGTCGATCATGATGATGATAATGTTAAATTATACTTTATCAAATATGTGAACGGGCAGAAATTCTTCTATTATGTTAAAGACTATGAAGGAGTCAATTTTAAATTTGACTGAAATAAATTTATACTCTGGTAGTATTTTCTGTCTTGGTATGATGGTTTTCGATAAACTCTGGTGTCTCTGGTTGTTCAAATTATATTGATGACCTCGGTGGCGCAGTGCGTGCGCTGTGCTATTATAAATTGAGAGGCCGTGGGTTTGATTTCCGGCTGGAGTGGTCTTTTGGGAGGTTTTGACCGTGGCCAGTTACCTAGCGGCCGTGGCTAGGTGGAGGGCACTAGCGGTCGAGGAAGGTCACCCATGCGATGGACCGTACAGATAAAGTCTGCTGTGGGCGGTCCTTTGCACGAGTGCACCAGGTTTTCGGCCAGCAGAGAAAAGTGGCGGATGCACGTGAGGCGTATAACATCTGTCCTCAAAGACACTGCTTCATGATGACCACGACCACTCTGTCAAGAGTGTAACGACAAAGAAGAAGAAGTTACCTAGCGTATTGCCCAGCGATTTAGCGTTCCGGTATGATGCCAAGGAAACTGATAAGAACGTTAGGTATCCGGCAACGCATCGGATATTCAAGCTGTAGATATTCACGGGCGACCGTAAACACTTAACATCACGTGACCCGTCTGTTTGTCTAAAACATCTATATAAGTTTTATGTAATACTAGCTGTTGCCCGCGACTTCGCCTACGTAGAATTGCTGATTTCCCTTGAGATTGAGGTTACCCGTGTGGCCAATACCCTTCAGAAAGTAAGCTACAGGCAAATGACAAATTGCCGATTTTCGTGTTTCTAAATTAAAAAAAACATAGGTAGGACTTTAAACTTTAAATTTTATTAAGATAACCCTTAGAGGTGGAATTTCCAAATATCCTTTCTTAGCTGACATCTCTTAACTATCAACTACCTACTTGCTAAATTATAGCTTCATACGTACAATAGTTTTTGAGATCTCGTGTTTAATCAGTAAGTATGTATGTAAGTGACCTTTCGCTTTTATATATATAGATAGATTTCCCCTAACTGCATTATCACCTTAATTCAATAACTAGCTACAATTACCTAATAGCCTTAATAGATATTATTATCTTTTATGTAATTAACAAATTTAATTGACACACTGTGCCTTATTTACACTTACGAGTACTTAATAATTATTTGAGAAGCATACTTACTAATTACATTATTTTATCTAAATAAGAGAGGTACATTATATAGAGGTAATTTTATTTTGTACTTGGATTTTGTAAACGATACTATTTTATGCACCCGGTTTCGCTCGGGTGAAAGATATAAATAAATATACATTTTTTTAAGTACTCTTGGTTAATAGATAGATATCTACTTATAGAATTAGTATTCCATACTTTTCGGTTATCAGTTAGAACAAACAGGAAGAGAGAAATTTTGACGACCTCCGTGGCGCAGTGCGTGCGCTGTCGCATTATAAAGTTGGAGGTCCTGGGTTCGAGTCCTGGCTCGTGTCTGGTCTGGTGAGAGGCTTCGGCCGTGGCTAGTTAGCACCCTACCGACAAAGACTTGTCGCCGAGCGATTTAGCGTTCTGGCACGATGTCGCGTAGAAACTTATTAGGAGTATGGGTTTACCATACCTCTAACAGGTTAGCCCGCTACCATCTTAGGCTGCATCATCACTTACCATCAGGTGAGATTGGCGCAATGGGCTAACTTGTAGTGGATAAAAAAAAAAGATGTAGAATGGTGATTTTTTTTTATTTTTATATCACGGGCAAGCAAACAGACGAGGCACAAGATGTTAAGTGAGGAAAGTCTCCCATGATGATCTGCAGAATCAAAAGAGGCTGAACCCATTCTCCAAATCAGTCTCTACTCGGCATTAAATCAGAATTAATCTATACAAATAAATAAAATTGGAGTGTCTGTTTGTAATATTGAAATAACCGTTTTTTACTGCATGCATATGAATATGTAAACGATACATACACCAAAATAACAATTTTTTACAATTTTTGTCTGTCTGTCTGTTTGTTGGTTCCGGCTAATCTCTGAAATGGCTAGACCGATTTTTACGCGACTTTTATTGACAGGTAGCTAATGTAATAAGGAGTAACTTAGGCTATTTTTATTTTAGAAAAAGTCTTTTATTTTAGAAAAAAAAAAGTAATGTTGCAATGTCCAAGTACTGTCCAGTACCGCGCGCAGCTCACGGGCATGGCTCTGCCTGTGCCATCACGTCTCGGGCGCCTCCCACAACTTCTCCCACCAACGAATCAATATCCGATTTCACTCATTCTTTTTTTATTTTATTTTTTTAGAAAGGAGATACTTTAATGTTTATCCTGTAATTATTTCAAGTAATTCGGGTTAGTAATCTATTGCTTTGTAATTGAAAGACAAACAAACACACTAACTCAACGCAGAGGAAGTCGCGGGCGTCAGCTAGTAATTAATATAAATCGATATACAAAGTATATATTATAAATATATAACAGTTTATGTGAACAAATGATGACTATGTAATTTATCACACGTACATACATATAGCTATAATAATGATTCACTGTATTGATAAATGACGCATCGGAAGTAGATGACAAAATGAATACAAATTTACATATTATCACTTATAGTTTCCGGTCGTCTGATATGAAATTATAGCCGTGCAACTTTCTAGTTGGCAACTCTCTTGTCGGTTTTTAGTCTAAGATAGTACCGAGCTTATGTTATATTTAAAAAAAAAATCTTTATTGGGAACACTTACTCATACTGACAGATGGCAAGGACGGCCCTGCATTAGTATAAACTGTGTTGCATGAGCCGCCGCCCACCTCCGAACCTTACATTAACAATTTTATGTTCTTCTAAAGAAAAAAAGACTAAATTAACGAAAAATATAAACAACATAAAACAATTTGTGTAAATATTAAAGTTTTAAATGGTGACTAGCCACGGCCGAAGCCTCCAAGACGGTTTGTTGTGGTTTTATTAAAGGAACTGTTTGTTTTTCCATCTAAAATCCAATTTCGATAACCGTCCTGGTTAAAGGAAGCGTTTGGAACCCTAATAACTTTAGTTATAATAATATAAGATAAGAAACGTGGTTCACAACACGTTCTTACTTCAATGGGAAATATTGTATGTATTTTCTTTTTATTTTTTTATTCACCACAAGTTAGCCCTTGACTGCATCTCACCTGATGGTAACTGATGATGTGGTCTAAGATGGTAGCGGGCTAACCTTTTAGGGGTATGGGTAAACTCATACTCCTAATTGTTTTCTACACGACATCGTGCTGGAACGCTAAATCGCTTGGCGACACGTCTTTGTCGGTAGGGTGGTAACCAGCCACGGCCGAAGCCTCCCACCAGACCAGACTCGAGCCGGGAATCGAACCCAGGACCTCCGACTTCAAAATGCAACAGCGCACGCGCTGCGCCACGGAGGTCGTCAAAATGAAATATTAGTGTTGTATATGATTGTATGTAATGTATGGGAAATATTATTGTGTATCAAAAGGCCATTTTTATAAAAGATTACTTTGCATTTTAACATTCATTTGAATTCTTATATTTAATCCCGTGGGACATTAGCTAGGAATGTATTTTTCGGTAAAGATATCAATATGTATAGCCATTTTTAAGTATGAAAATTCACACAGCGTTCGCCAATAGTTTTTTTATTGCGTATGTACCCACAGTACATCTTGGTTTGGTGTGAAACATGCAATGTCAGTTAAAAATAACGCTTGCTTACGACCTTATCTAATGGGTGGGGGAAATGCATCGTACGTTGTATGTTACGTAACAGACAGTTTACATCATTCGAGTCGCTGGAACATGTAAATCTGTTTAATTTTTAAACGAACAGAATCTTCTAAATTATTTTAAGAGTATATGTATGTAATGTAATTCCAAATAACAATTCACTCAGTTTATCAATCAATCATTGGTTATGACATCTATATGTACATATATATTTATATGGATAAATAGTTATACTACTATAATATTTAACCGTATTTTTTCTTCAATATCTTCATAATTGAAGTTCGGTCAAGCATATTTTATAAACAAAAATAATACTATTTTATAAGTAACAGTTTATGGCCTTTATAATAAATGTTTCAAAAGGCAAGATTCTCTCTCGTTCCGTTTTAATTTAACACACATAGAAGATAGACGAAGACAGAATTCTGTGAAACTCTTGATCACTATCTTGAATTGATAAGGAGGATGGCAGCCAAAATGTTTGTACCTTACTATTGCTTCTCATTTTATCTCATATCAAATCTAATCAAAACCAATGGATTTTTAATCCCCTACAAGTTAGTCTTTGACGGCAATCCTACTTGGTCTCCCACTTATAAACACCGGGCTTATCATCGATATAAATCCCCAGATAAATCTCTAAAACACATATAAAAACAAAAAGCAGGGTGTTAGGGTAATCTTATTACTGCAAGTGATTTCTACCAGGCAACCGATATAAAAAATGAAATATATACTTACTAAACTTACTAATAAACATATCTACTTGTAAGTAATAAACAAAAGAGAAACAGACAGACATAGCTTTCATTTATAATGTTAAGTATGAATTATGGAAGCTAGTAAGTGGATATACGAGTACGTCTAAGAATAATGTAAGCTAGCTTTAACAGCAATCAATTGTTTAGGTTGGGTTGGGGGAGCGAAGGGGTCATTCTTAGCCAGTGGTATTTGTTATTTACTAACCGACTTCTAAAAAGAAACGGTTATGAACTTGAAGATAGCATGATTTTTTTTTTTGTTATAGAATCTATTACTATTGAAATAACTCTTTCAAATGGAACCATTTTAGCTTCAGTTTTAAGTTAACGAAATGAGATATCACCATCTCCACGAAAATTAAAATAATGAAAAATATATTTATTATATGCACGCTTCATAGATGTTTGTTGTGATGTTTTTATTAATGAAAAACCATTTTATTTTTATTTATCTATTAGTATAGTTATTTGAGGCTAATAACTGAGCTCCTCAGCACAAAATTGTTGAAACCTGTTCTGTGGTTACATAAATATTTTTTTTTGTGATTTTCAATTTTGCCTAGTTGATTGAATAAAGTTCTGAACTTTCTTTAGTAAATTATAGTTTCAACTGATTGACGTCAGAACTTTTTACCCTTAAAAGGTTAGAAGTTCGTAGAAGTCCTATGTTTTTGAAGCCAGATAATTAAAATCTTCTGATACAATCTCAAAAATAGCGGGTCGATAGAAATGTATTATTGTAGATTTTAATAAGTTTCTCTCGTAAGTTGACAGTTTGTTTGTCCCGCTATCGCGCCTTAACCTCTAAACCTATTATAAAACTTCTGTTACCTAAAGAAAGCTACATTAAAAGTGAGTAATATAGGCTTTATTTTATATCCGTTTTCACGCGGGAACGGGAACTTAAGAAGATATTAGAATATAATAAGAAAATTCAAAAGTTGTACACAGAATAACCCGACAAATTATTAGAGTCCTTTCAGATGACGAAAATTACGCGCGATTGAAATGAACAGGCGCGTTCTGCTACAGCTATAGATCTTAACGATGCAATCACGTTTTTCTAGGTAGTACCTCACTCACTTTGTTCATAACACAAACAGTGCATTCTTAAGACGCCTGATAGGTCTGTCAGTTCATACTAGTCCGTATATCCAAGCATACCAGTACCGTGGAAGCTTCGATACGCATATTAGTTGTTTATAATCATTCTATGTAAGTACTTGTTTACTTTCATCAGGTAAAAATAAATTAAATTAAAGTGCCTGTACGGTGTGATACCAAAATATTTGCCGAACGACTTTTGATAGACTTTGAAAGGTAGGTTTGCAAGGAGTAGTTAATTATATTAAATTCAAATTCAAATAATGTTTATTCAAATAGTCCTTTAAAAGGCACTTTTGACGCGTCAATAATTTACATACTAGTGATTTGATGGTGATAACTACATTCGTTAACTTAACACTAAAGCTATGAGGGTTCCAAACGCGCCCCGGTTTAAGAAGAAGCCCACAACAAATTAGCCAGGGAAATTTTCTTTTTGTTATCACTATCTCACATGCCACTTAAAATTATTTTAAGAGCTATCTTATTAGATCAATGTGAAACCCATGCTTGATTATCATTTGCATAATCCTTTACACTATAGTAGGACTTTTCTACAAGCTTACGTTTACATAAACTTTGAAGTTATTGAGAGACATCCCAGAAATTTCATTTGGCAATTTGTTATAAAATTGTATACCTTACCTTAATTACATTTAAATGAATTTCTATTTTTTTGTAATCTAGTAGCGTGCAACACAAGTTTATTATTACTTCTGATGTTAAGATTGTTAAAATTGATAATCTGGGGGAAAGCCTAACAATATTCAAACTGAACGTTTTTAGTTCGATAGAAATAGAACTTTTGAACGCGTATTTTAGTAGACTGGCAAATTGGATGAGGCTGAAGTAAATTTAAGCATAACTTATAATGAAATATCTCTGTAGTCTATTTTTGAATTAAATTAGCATGTTTTATATAAATACGCCCTGCAGCTTCATAGCATGTAAGATTTACAAAAATTAATATAACAATTATAAATAAAATATTAACTATAATTAACTACAGAGAAACTCCCGTTTATAATATATCACAAATGATATACTTCGATAATAATATTCGTTTGTCAACCAAATTTTTATAAAATAAACATGTAAGTAATATTACAAATATATATTCTTTCGATGCATTAAAAAACACCCTTATAGTGAGTGCAAGCGACGCGTTGTGCCGCAAGTATCCTGGATTAATCCCGTCTTTCTAGTTTTTGTTTTAAATCAATCCAGAATCCATTAGCTGTTTTTTTTTATACACCACAAGTTAGCCCTTGACGGCATCTCACCTGATAGTAAGTGATGATGCGGTCTAAGATGGTAGCGGACTAACCTGTTAGGGTATGTTAAACCCATACTCCTAATTTGTTTCTACACGACATCGTGCCGGAACGCTAAATCGCTTGGCGACACGTCTTTGTCGGTAGGGTGGTAACTAGCCACCGAAAGGCCGAAAGGCCGAAGCCTCCCACCAGACCAGACTCGAGCCGGGAATCGAACCCAGGACCTCCAACTTTAAAATGCAACAGCGCGCGCGCTGCGCCACGAGGTCGTCAAAGCAATGCTAAGATATATCATAATTTTTATACTGTGTCTAATATTGCCCATATGCAATTTGAATCGCGTTGAATATATCAACTAAAAGACCATTAAAAATAAGTGTATAATTTTCGATAAGTAATATATTAGAAATCAAGTCAGTAAAACGCAATTTAGCGATAAGGCCGCCAAATTTGTACAATTGTACAGCTGTTATTTATTTGAATTTTCTATTATTATCTGAAGTGTGCAGTAAAAAATACATTGATTAATTAATTCATTCATTCCTTCAGTTGTCAAAAGTGTCCGTAAAAATTTGAATTCATTTGCTTAAAGACAAATGAAATCTAACAATCTCATTCTCATTTTGGGACCAGTCTTGTAGTTTGTCAAAATGGTGACAATGAGCATGCGGTAAAAATATTAAATCTAGCAGAAACAAAATCTATCACTTTGAACTCTTAAGATAAAACAGAAATGTGACTTAAACAATTTAAACATAATAAACAAAAATAAGTTTACTTGGCTACTTAAAATTAGTAGTTCGTTTCGCAAAAAATTCCGGATTATATTTTGGATTTGTCTCTCAGTAAGTTCATAGTTTATATTAAACGTAAGCTCATAGAAAAGTCCTATTATAGTATACAGTGGGTATTACGTAAACTATTAAAAATAGCTTGGGTATAATGTGAAAAATATACCCGGCTTAGTTTGTTATGGACTTTTTCAAAACCCAGGGTGCGATTGGAACTCTCGTACCTTTATGTTTAATTTCTCCAATGGTCAGTAGTAAAAAAGGTAATTTTGAACTTGGACATTTTGAAGTTTGCTATTGGACATATCTAGTACATCATTGATCGAAGTGTTAAATGGACCCCACACATGCATGGTACACGCATTAATAATGACGCGCCAGAATTGTTTTGTCTGTCATCCCGTTTCGACATTGCACTCCGTAGTCCGTACTGACATGACCCCGGTAATAGGTCTGTGGATAGAAAATTATACCGTGATATGTTTGTAAAGCACAAAGTTAAGGAGGAAAATAATTTGTTCTGTGACGTTTCCAACCTTTGTCAAATTTGTTAAGGTACCTACTTTTACGAAATGTTTACCTACTTTCTACTACGAGTACAATTTGCAGAAGTTGAATGATGTAAGTTAAAATAATAAAAATATTATAAAGAAAGTTTTTATTTATCCGAATCCATTTTTAAAGTTCTGAATGTAGAAACCGTAACAGGATTCTGTTTAGATCATTTTGTTTACTGTTTGTTTATCAACAGAAAATATGTTTTTGCTTCGTAATGACTTGGTAAGCCTTAAGCCTCGTACTTGAATGCCTTGATCATCATCATCATCATCATGATCGACTCATTGTCGGCTCACTAGAGTGCACGGTATGAGAAGGGTTTGGCCATAGTCCACCACGCTCGCCATGTGCGGATTGGCAGACTTCACACGCCTTTGAGAACATTATGGAGAACTCTCAGGCAAGCAGGTTTCCTCACGATGTTTTCCTTCACCGTTGAAGCATGTGATATTTAAATTGCTTTAAAACGCACATAACTCCGAAAAATAAGGGTGCGTGCCTGGGTTGTAACCCCCGACCTCTGATTAGGAGGCGGACGTCCTAACCACTAGGCTATCACAGCTTCCTTTGTCCTTGTTTGTGTTTGTGTTTGTTTGTTATCTACAAACAAACTTAACTTAACTTAACTTAAGACTTATTTATTAACTTTTTTAAGGTTACAAATTTATTCTGATTGTATCAGAACTATCGATTAAATAAATAAAAATAAATACATGTAACAATACAATATTCTATAAATACAATAGAATTTCTTTATTCTATCACGACCACTTGCCATCTACCTACTGAATACTAAATTGAATTATATATTATTATTGTAAGGCGCCATCTCTTGGTCACTCAATGAACTACTTCCTGTGTGAGAAGATTGCGCTGTTGGTTAATCGCACTTTCTTTCGAAGCATTCAAGTTCCAGATATAAAAAACAGGTGCCGTTATTTGTAAACTTTTTTTATTATTCATTATTCAATTTAATTCCCAATCTCTTTATTTTCGAAATGTAAAACATTATTTTAGTTATTTATATTTAAAAAACATATTATAAAATAATCGTACCAGAATTTTATACACATAGTATATATAGCTACGGTTATTTTATTTATTTTCAAGTGGATATGTGTATGTATGTATAAAACATATTTATTGATATGTTTACGTGCAATAAAGTATTTTTTTACTTGTTATGACTCTGGACATTGATTTATCACTAGCCGTAGATCAATCATTAACACTCAAAAAATGGGACGGAAGAGTAGTGCACAAATAGCGACGCGTGCACTCCTTTCCCCCAGTGTGTGACAAGGCTAGACAAAAGTCACCGATTCTAACACTCGAGCCGTATAATCCGAATGAATTACAAAGCACTACGCGCCGCTACAGATAATATAACGGCCAGATGTCTAGTGTATTAGACGCGTTGTAATACATCGATATACCGATATGTAGGAATGTATATATAGTTAGTTGGTGACAAATTCTCGCCTTGTTTTTGTATGACGCGCTCTATCTACAGCTAAAAGCGGCTTTTAGTGGTAAATCAATGACTCTGGAGCATATATAAATATTATAGGTTATTCAATCTTGTATGTAGCTTATAATCAGCTGCATTAAGTAATAAAAGAAGCTATGATATCTTGATGTAGAATTGAAAACAAGACATTTTGGTTATAAGGCAAACTAGTCATTAACTCGTTGAATAGTTTATAAAAACAACTTAACATTTTCTATCATCATGATGATCAACCCATTACCGGCTCACTACAGAGCACGGGTCTCCTATCAATATGAGAATGGTTTGGCCATAGTCCACCACGCTGGCCATGTGCGGATTGGCAGACTTCACACGCCTTTGAGAACATTATAGAGAACTCTCAGGTGCAGGTTTCCTCACGATGTTTTCCTTCGCCGTTGAAGCAAGTGATATTTTAATTCTTTTTAACATTTTCTATACCTCGCCAATATCTTGGCTTCCTTCGGCTTTCAACCGTACAAATTCGCAACTGCAGTTGTGACGTCATTTTGCCTAATAAATTTGGCTGCATCAAAACATCTCACGCGTAACTTAAGTGCGAAGATAAAATTGCTAAAACAATAAGAGGAACACCATCCATACCAAAAAAATAAATGTATTTATATTTTGTTTCCTCGTCTATTTTCAGAGTGTCCCGTATTTGGCCCATTCTATGTAGTTGCTTTGTTTCTATAGTGACAGTGATACGTATTTGTTGCTTCTTGTAGTAAGTATATTATAAAGCTAGTCGGAAAAGGGGGGTGAAACCAACTGAATGAAATAATATTATCAGTTACAACTACTCGATATGTAGTATATAATCATCATCATGATCAACCCATTGCCGGCTTACTACAGAGCACGGGTCTCCTCTCAATATTAGAAGGGTTTGGCCTTAGTCCACCACGCTGGCCATGTGCGGATTGGCAGACTTCACACGCCTTTGAGAACATTATGGAGAACTCTCAGGCGTGCAGGTTTCCTCACGATGTTTTCCTTCACCGTTGAAGCAAATCATATTTTGATTTTTTAAAAACGCACATAACTCCGAAAAGTTAGAGGTGCGTGCCCGGATTCGAACCGCTGACCTCTGTTTAGGAGGCTGACGCCCTAACCACTAGGCTATCCCCGCTTCAGTATTTATGACAATTAGTATATTTCTACTTATTTTTCATATTACAAAAGTAATTTAAGAAAATAAATTGGCAACCCTATCTAAGTGTAACGACTTGACATAAAATTTACACGTGTATGTGTGACCGTGCAAGCGTGTGTGTGAATTATTTTTTCGTTATTACCTGTTTCCTGTTGCCATAGTAACAGTGACATTTGACCTTAAATGTAAACACAGCTGATGGTATGGTTGTCACCGCGTAATTTTATGGCGACTTTGGACAGTTATATCTGGAAAAGTATTAACCACAGGGTAAATTTATGAATGACAAGTTTTTTATAATATAAGGAACATCATCATGAGTCATGAATACCTTGTGAAGTCAACATCTCCTGAGGATGATCCGGTGTCGGGTCGAAACTTGCGTAGAGGTTCTAGTGGAAGATTTTGTGTGGTGTTATATTATACAAATCTCCCGGTTGTCGGTGGAATATAGCAAATTATACTTGCTGTTTATTGTTTATCATGGCCTTCCGCAAAGTAACGCCTGCTTCTATTCATTATCATGAATACCTTGTTATCCATCAGCATAGTATCTTCTTTCCGCGACATAGTAATTAGCACATTTACTTACTTACCACATAAATATATAGAGAGTATAATTAGCTTAGTTAAGTTAATCAAAGTTAAGACTCCCTATAGAAAAGTACCCAAAGACGCCGATAACGCAAATTTGCCCACACGTGCGGTTCATTATTTCAAAACTCGTCCAGGGTTTTATAATCTTCAAAAAAAAAGCTAGATTAGTGGAACTTTAACTTTTAGTGAATACCACAGACGGCCGTCTCGCGAAGATTGTTTCAAAAAATGAAAAGAAATGCTCGTATCGTGTCGTTCATTGATTTATTCTGCGTGACTTTCTGAATTGATTAAATTGGTATAAATGCCTACCAATAATCGTAATAAAAGGCCAATATGGAATGCACTGTGATTAAAATAGCCTTGTCCCTATGATCACGTGCAGTCAGCGATTGCATCCGCAAGACGACGCTCTTCCGTGATCAAAAAATAATTAAACCAGTTTTAATCATCAATTTAAATCTATGTCGAAATTTTTCGTCCGCGGAAACTTCACCAATGAAATAAAAATAATAAAACAATTGATTCTTAATTCATTAATGACAAATTTATTTTATTTTTATATGATAATTTAATGTATTTCCGTAATCAAAAGCCCTTTTGTTTGAAAAAGTTAGTGACTTGAAGTGTTTAGCAAAAAAAAGTTTTAGTTTTCCAATTTCAAAACGGGGTGTTTTGAAATTGTATTGTTTCGTGTTGGTGTTTAAGAAAAACAATCAAAATTAAACAAATACAGGGTAAGCTGACATGCACTTTATTTTATCTTTACGGGTCATTGACCTCTATTATTGTGACTTTTATTTGGACTCACTTCCGTGTTAGTCTATTTGGTAAGATCTAACGAACTTTTTTTTTAACTTAACGTTGTAGGGATAGTTGTTAAATGCAATTAATCTTTTCTTCAAACTTTCAACTGTGTTATTATTTTATTAATAATTTAATGTATGTAATTGCGATTGAAGTTGTGATAGCCTAGTGGTTAGGGCGTCAGCCTCCTAATCAGACGTCGGCGGTTCGAATCCGGGCACGCACCTCTGACTTTTCGGAGTTATGTGCGTTTTTAAAAATTAAAATATCATTTGCTTCAACGGTGAAGGAAAAACATCGTGAGGAAACCTGCACGCCTGAGAGTTCTCCATAATGTTCTTAAAGACGTGTGAAGTCTGCCAATCCGCATATGGCCAGACCCTTCTCATATTATGAGGAGACCCGTGCTCTGTAGTGAGCCGGTAATGGGTTGATCATGATGATGATGTAATTGCGAGCTTTGGTAGCCTATAAATGGTTTAACGACAGGTTAGACACTAGTAGACAACACTAACCATTTGTAAAATATAATTTTGCACATGTCTTCACTTCTGTATTCGTGGTTGTATTAATAACAACTACGCACAAAAAGCCATGGACTCTCTTAGGGTTCAGTATAATAATGGATTTAGGATGCTGTTTGGATTTGTTCAGCGTCAGGTATGTTCGCAAAAGAGCATACCAATGACTTCTTTGCAATAATGCGAAAGTCGTCATCTCTGCTGACAAGACTGCGTTCAAGTTCCAACAGCATCCTGAGTATTTTTGCGTGTAAAATAGACTCGCCAATGCTTGAGCACCTTATTCAAGTGTTGGTAAGGCCTCAAGTATAAGCGAGTACATGAAATTATTCTAATTTTACTAACATTAGGTTTCATCATGATCAACCCATTACCGGCTCACTACAGAGCACGGGTCTCCTCTCGATATGAGAAGGGTTTGGCCATATTCCACCACGCTGGCCATGTGCGGATTGGCAGACTTCACACGCTTTTGAGAACATTATGGAGAACTCTCAGGCGTGCAGGTTTCCTCACGATGTTTTCCTTCACCGTTGAAGCAAGTGATATTTTAATTGCTTAAAAACGCACATAACTCCGAAAAGTTAGAGGTGCGTGCCCGGATTCGAACCGCCGACCTCTGATTAGGAGGCTGACGCCTTAACGACTAGGCTATCACCACTTCACACATTAGGTTTAAGTTAATAAATTGTTTTGTTTACTAACCAATTGAGCCTCATATGCTCCAAATAAAGATGTAATTATATTATAATAATAATGATAAATAAATAAAATGATGTAGTTGAGAGATATGTAGATGAAAGAGCCTGCTTTAACTCGTAGTTAAAGTAAAGCCATTGAGATTGGATTGGATAAATTTCTCAATCAATGAGTTAATTGACGATGAATTATAGAAACATAATTTGTTTATTAAGTTTTTTAGAAGACAAGTTACGTTAAAGCTTTCTACTTTTGCAAGATCTAGCGTCCGCTTAACGTATTTAGTATACATAAGACATAGTCACTTTATATTTTATCTGCGTGAATTCCTTTATAAACTGGTGGTACAACTATTGACCTACTATTACTTGCAACCTTCTTTAATATAAGGTTTATATCGCTATCCATGCAATCACGTAAACCTGTCCACTGCATTCGCAAGCAGCTTGTTATATGGATAAAAACATTGGCAATCTTTAAATTTAATATTGGAAAGCTATAGGACTAATTGTGTTTTATTTTGAATTACAAATCTTATTACTTATTATTTACACTGAAATTTACTGTGTAAAAAAACCGGAACTTATATCTTAGTGAAATTAAAATTGTTATGAAAGTTCAAGAAATATTTGGTAAGTATTTAATTTTTTTCATTTTGGCGTTTTTAATGTTAGATTTTATTCATCATTAATCAACTAAGTAAATAAAATTGAGTATATGTAAAACAAATAAAATAAAACTAGATACATTAAAGCTCTAGGCACCCTTCTAAAGTATTTCAATATATTATATTCCAATTGCTATCAGTCATTGGCCTTTATTAAGAAAGCAATTTTATTATTATATATTTCTCGACAACTTTAGCGTTCAATTAAAAATGTTCATAATCAAAGAATTTTTGTAGGGTTGAATTAAGTTATTTTCTTATTTTCATGTTTATTAATTTTAGCATTGTTGAAGAATTCTTAATACCCTGTTGTGGCGGTAGCTCGTCATCAACTTATTAAAAATAATAAATAATAATAAAATAACAAATTATTTAAGTTATAATACAATTTACTCTTGCTGGCAAACTCGTTTTATATCTATCATATGCAAATATATAAGACCGTGGCCTTCTTTATATTTTACTTATGACTCCGTAAGACGCTGACGATTTAATTTTTTTTCACTATAATTTTCATTATTGCAGATTAAACCAAAGAAGTGATGAAGATAAATTACCTTTATTGCAACTTCTTTTATAACGTTTAATAAATAGACATATTACAAATATGTATTGTATTGTATGAATTTTATGACCTTAGTGTCTCATAATAACTAGATGAAGTTAATTGCAAATCATAATCTTTCGTAGTGATGCCCACACGCCGCTATTTTGTGACACTTGTATCCCAGTGACTTCATCACCATCATCATGATCAACCCATTACCGGCTGACTACAGAGCACGGGTCTCCTCTCAATATGAGAAGGGTTTGGCCGTAGTCCACCACGCTGGCCGGATTGGCAGACTACACACGCCTTTGAGAACATTATGGAGCACCTCAGGCGTGCAGGTTTCCTCACGATGTTTTCCTTCACCGTTGAAGCAAGTGATATTCAATTGCTTAAAAACGCACATAACTTTGAAAAGTTAGAGATGCATGCCCGGATTCGAACCCCCGACCTCTGATTAGGAGCCGGATGCCCTAACCACTAGGCCATCACGGCTTGCATCATCTACAAACACAAATATATACCAAAAACGTTGATTTAATGATAATTTTAATATGAGTTAATAGCACCGGTTCGGAAAGCGGATTGTATAGAGATAAAATCAAGAAACTCTGAAGTAACAGTAGTTAAGCATACATATTTCAACAAAATCTAAAGATCAACGATACTATTAAAGATGCCAGCGGTGGTTATTAATAACGCGGAATCTTGGCATTGCTATTGACATTGGCTGTGAAAAATTGTCTTCAGACTATTAATAATGATAGTTTGTTTAATAATAACGATAGCTTCGCATGTGCAGGCGTCTGTCAATTCCTTTGTTACTTTTTAATAAAATATGGTTAGGAGAATTAGCTGACTTAAGCTATACTATAAAAATACAGTAGCCAAATTGTTTACTACTGTTTCTGTTATTTTCTGTCTTTTTTGATTTTTTCCTATTTAATTGTGAGCCATAAAAGTGTGTTCATTCATTTACACAGTAGATTCAATCAATCAATCCATCAATGAGCCTATAGACACCCTCAGCTGGACATAGGCCTTTCCGAGAGCGCGCCACACACGGTCCTCCGCCTTCCTCGTTTCGACCGGTCTGCCCCAACTGCCGTCGCTTATGAGTTTCATTCATATTAAAATAAATTCAGATCAAAAACAGATAAAAAAATCTTTTTTTTTTAACTTATCTAGATCAAAATATAACAATAGATAATTACTCTTTCTGTATTTTTTAAGGCAAATTTGTGATCATAGTTAAATAACTTTAAAAAAATATATAATACATACCTAGGTAGATGGTACAAAATATCGTATATAAATATACCTAACATATAAGATATTTAGGCGATATAGTAAATTGGCGATATTCTTCTTCTTCTTCTTGGCCTTATCCCACATTATGTGGGGTCGGAACAACACGTCTTCTTCTTCAGCTCACTTCTATGAGCCGTCACCTCACTACCCACACCTTTTACCCGCATACCCTCTTATACACAATCCATCCATCTCTTCTTTGGTCTTCCTCTACTCTTTTGCCCTTCCAAGTTCATATATAACATTCTTTTGGTGACATCACTTTCTTTCCTCCGCATTATATAACCATACCATGCTAGCCTGTTACTCCTCATCTTTTCTGTCACTGGCGCTACTTTTAGACTTCCCCTTATATATTCATTTCTTATCTTATCCATTCTTGTCACACCACACATCCATCTCAACATTCGCATTTCTGTCGCATGAACTCTTTTTTCATCCGGTCTTTTTGCCGCCCAACATTCTGGTCCATACAACACGACAGGTCTTACGACTGTTTTATAAATTTCCCCCTTAAGTTTAAGGGGCATTTGTGGGTCGTAGTAAATTGGCGATATTACGGACAGTAAATTGTCATACTCAATTAGTGTCGCCTTATGAACACGTGTTTAATTCTATCATGACACACGTCATCAAATCTCATAAGACATATTACAATCCGCAAAGAATTTGTTGGTTAGGTAAGCCAAAACGTCCGTCAATCCAGTACCAATGTTTTTAAAATTATCACTGTAGGTACCAAAATAATGAGCGAACGTTACACTATCCAATTTATGACTATGACTATGTGAGATGGTGATAACAAATAAAAACCTTTACGACCTCTGTGGCGCAGCTCGTGCGTAGCATTTTAAAGTTGGAGGTCCTGGGTTCGATTACCGGCTCGAGTCTGGTCTGGTAGGAGGCTTCGGCCGTGGCTAGTTACCACCCTACCGGTAAAGACGTGTCACCAAGCGATTTAGCGTTCCGGCCCGATGTCGCGTAGAAACCAATTAGGAGTGTGGGTTTACCATGCCCTTAACAGGCTAACCCGCTACCATCTAAGACTGCATCATCACTTACCATCAGGTGAGATTGCCGTCAAGGGCTTACTTGTAGTGGATAAAAAAAAAACCCAGCTAACCTTTTGGTGGGCTTCGTCTTAGACCTGGGCGCGATTGGAACCCTCTTAGCTTTAGTTTTAATTTGGCGAGTGCAGTTATCACTATCATATCAAGAAATTAAAAAATGGAAAATCTATATATACATAGGCGAAAGGTCACTTACATACTTACATACTGATTAAACACCAGATCTCAAAAACTATTGTACGTATAAAGCTTTAATTTAGCAAGTAGGTAGTTGGTAGTTAAAAGATGTCAACTAAGAAAGGATATTTGGAAATTCCACCCTTAAGGGGGTAAAATAGGGGTTGGAAGTTTGTATGAAATTTCTTTGTTTTTAGAGTTAGAGACACAAAAATTTGCAATATAATAAAAAACATGTATTACCCGTTAAGGGTGGTAAAATAGGGGACGATAGCTTTTGCTTATTTTTTTATTATGATGTCTACAAGCTTGAAATTTTGAAAATTGATTTCTTTTAGGGCGTAAGTATAAGGTTAGAATTTTTTTCATCCAAATCTACCCCGAAGGGGGTAAAATAGGGGTTTGAATTTGTATGAAATTATTCATTTGCCTGTAGCTTACTTTCTGAAGCAGGGCATTGGCCGCACGGGTAACCTCAATCTCACGGGAAATCAGCAATTCTACGGCTACGCAGACGAAGTCGCGGGCAACAGCTAGTATATTATATATGAACGCTTCATAGATGCCTGTAATGTAAGGTTAACATGAAATAGAGTTCAATGAACTTTTTTCGCAAACAGTTTTTCTTATTAAAACTATAAGCGCATATTTCGATTTTTCGATGTTTCTTAAAAGAGTAATGTTTCTTTTGAAGGTCTCAGATATTAATAAAACCATACAACTAATACTATTACTTGTACGTGTTATTCTGTAACCACCTACTCGGCGTTCATATGATAAATTTAAAGCAAATGCGCATGCTCCAATCAATGTATTTACTTTCTTAGCCTAAGTAACATGATTGACCTCGAATCATGAAGCCAAGAATAAAACCCCCATCGTGTGACATAAAGACGTAATGCTTCTAATTTAATAATGTACGTAAAGAAGTGTAGTACAAACATCTAAATAAAGTGTGGTAATCGATGAATGCGCGCGCATACCCTGGATACGTTCTGCCACGAAACTTTACGTAGCTATCTCAGTGTACATATTTTTGTTCCATTGCTGGTTTAAGATTAAAGTGTCGACGGACAGCAATGCAAGGAAGCCATGGAACGAGAACACGGAGCTGTGGCCGTGAACATTCGAATATGTAAGAGCTATGCAATGGAACTGTTTGTGAAATAGAACTAGAGGTAGCGCTGCATCGTATGCAAGTGCATCTCAATAATATCGATTGAATAACAGACGCGGAAGCCTTCGGACCCAATTCTTATAGGATATAAATACATTTCGTACAATAATGAAGAAATAATGAGAGTCTAAATCTACATGGGACTTAAAACGTGAAATTAAGAAACGAAATCAGAACAAGATTGGTTATCTGTCGGGGGAAACAATAAAGAGGGTTAATTAGGTCCAGTGACCTGGGCTAGGGCGCAGAACTGTGCCTGTAATGGAGAAAGGTGAACGTTTTTCAGAGTACCTGTTCGTGAAGATGGGCCCGGGAGATAGGGGCCCTAAGACTACGGAAGACCGATCGGCTCGCATGGACCACACTGGCGTGAAAAAATGGTTTATAGATAATACTTTGCTTGTTATTACTTTGGCTGGAGTGCTCGCTGGGATTGCGATTGGTAAGTTTTTGTTTATTTATGTAATCCTGTTACTAGATTTAAACAGGAAAAATAGTTTAGATCACGTCTTGTTAATCTAAAAATTTTACAACGATTTATAAATTAAATCTTCAATAAATTGTAACAATGTTTAATTCATATTGGCGTCAGTAAATATCTCATTCTTTATTTTTTTTGTAATCAAAATCTTTTGTTTGATATAGAACGAGGAAAACTAATATTTCAAAAATTAAGGAACTATTTTTTAATTTTATTTAATATTAAGATTTCCAGTATTTATAAGTAGTACAAGATATTATCTTAAATTTCTCTTTGTCTTAGGGTTTGGACTTCGTCCTTACGGTCTAGGCCCGGATGCATTAATGGTGATATCCTACCCGGGAGAATTATTCATGAGATTATTAAAGCTTATGATTTTGCCTTTAATAATTGCCAGTCTTATAGCGGGTTCCGCGAGCCTTAACGCAAAGATGAGCGGCAAGATTGCAGTAAGAACGTTACTGTACTTTATCCTGACCTCCATGTTTAATGCATTTCTCGGGATCCTATTGGCTGTGTTGATTCATCCTGGAAAACCAGAACTGAGAGACGATTTTACTGCCATAGTGGAAAATAAAAGGGACCATAAAATTTTAGATAGCCTTCTAGATATCGGTCGGTAAGTGCATTAACCCTTTTTTTTTTTAACGTAATCCTCGTGGATACCCCGCGTCCGAGGAGACGCGGCGGTTATGTCCGACTCTTACTGACTAAGCCCCCACGGTAAATATCCTTTCCCGCCGCCTGGTGGTCGGGTCACGGGTTTCGCTCGAGCACACAACCGCAACCAAGTGCATTCGCCCTAGTTGAACCCTTATTCCCCATTATTTTCGAGTAGTACAAAAACTCTCTATAAACAATTTTGTTTTAAGATTCATCAACGTTTACATTATTGTATGTACGTGATAGATAGATGAATGAAACTGGTACAAGAATCTTAAAGCAACAAATTTTCGGTACTGATAATTTAGATGACATTTGCGTTTTCAATGTTGTTTGATAATAATATCGTTAAAAGTCATCCTGCCTCAATTATCGCGGAGAGCAAAAAATATAATATTGCGTGTTCCACAAGATTTACTGTATTTGTTATAGTTTATACTAGATATCATCATCATCATCATAATTTTCAACCGATTGACGTCCATCGCTGGACATAGGTCTTTTGTAGGGAGTTCTTTGTCCACCTAGTTGGGGGTTGACCAACGCTACGTTCACCGGTGCGGGATCACCATTCCAGCACCTTGGGACCTCAACGTCCATCGGTTCTCCGAGCTAGATATGAACACACAAGAATATGTTCAGAAAAATCTATGATAAATTTAAAACGAATCACAATTTTTTTCCAGAAACATATTTCCTGATAATATAGTGCAAGCGGCATTCCAACAGGCTCATACGGTTTACACAGAACCAAAAACTTTATTCTCAAATGCAAATATAACTAACGACAGCGTTCCCGTAGTATTAGTTCGAGAAATACATTACAGGTTTGTACACAATTTTACTAAAAATGAGGGAAAATTAATTGCTTCCTATTTTAATGTAAAAGGATGTAACTTCTTTCGTACATTTAAATTTATCATATCCATATAGATATATAAATATAATTATGTATATATATATTGCACTACCTTCCTCTTTCCGTATCTCTGTCTATTTAGCGATAAGGCTGTCAAACTGTACCCTGTTTTTGTGTTATTTTCTGTTTTTACTTTTTCCTTTCTTGTGGTGTACAATAAAAGTGCATTCATTTATGTTAGTGTTTCAAAGCCTAACTGCAAAACAAATTTTGATGATAAACTGGGAGGAGCAAATATTAGACATTCCTCATGCACTAAGTTTCAAACAGAATTCTTCCTTCGTCAATTAAACATAAATTTTTCAATCAGTCTATTGCACGTTATCATTTTTGGTTATAACCACAAATTAATTATTTATCGTTAAAAATAATGTGTCTTTTTAAAAGAAATGTATATTGGTTGAACAGCTGTAGGTGGATAATATTTTTATCGATAAAAATATTTACCATAATATGATGCACATCTCAAAGAACTTGTATAAAAATAATTTAGAAAATTACGATGCAGATTATAGATTTAAAGATAAAATGATATTCTTTCTGTAATTTAATGTCGTTATTGGTTCATTTCAGATCTGGCACGAATACTTTGGGCCTAGTTTTCTTTTGCCTCGTTTTCGGCAGTTTATTGGGAACACTTGGACCGAAGGGAAAAGTGGTTATTGACTTCTTTCAAGCAATATTTGAAGTTATAATGAAAATGGTCACAGGTGTGATGTGGTTTACTCCATTTGGAGTTAGCAGTGTGATAGCGGGCAAGATTTTAGGAGTAAGCAATGTCGGTATGTTGTTTTTATACTATACTATGTTATACGTTTAGAGATGTGGGTGTACAGGCGGATGCTGCGAATATCACGGAGAGATCATGTTTGCAATACAACTGTGTTGCAAAGAATGGCAAAGTCTACTCAAAAATGCAAAAAAGGAGAAAACTTGAATATCTGGGCCACAGAATGCGAAACTCTAAATATGACCTACTCCAACTCATAATGCAAGGCAAAATAAAGGGCAATCGAAGACCTGGCCGAAGACGAACATCCTGGCTTAAGAACCTTCGCCAGTGGTTTAATATGAGCTCAAGATCATTGTTTAGAGCGGTAGTGAACAAAATCCAATTAGCCTTAATGATTGCCAACCTCCGGTAGGAGATGGCACTAAAAGAAGAAGACTATGTTATAATATGAAAATGAAAGGCCGGGCAGGGCAGAGTCCGGATTCTCCATTAGATTTTGCAAACGTAATTAAAAAAGATATTCCACTTTGTATCATTTGCCTTTCCTTCATCTCATTAGTCTACAATCATTTCGTTGGAGATTTCACCATGAAATAATTGAAAACATTATTTTATCATTTATTTATTTGGCTTCTCAAGTTTTTCAAAGTTCTTAAGAAAAAGATCTTTTGTTATCTTCCTTTTTTTTTTATCCACTACAAGCTAGCCCTTGACGGCAATCTCACCTGATGGTAAGTGATGATGCAGTCTAAGATGGTAGCGGGCTAACCTGTTAGAGGTATGGAAAACCCATACTCCTAATTGGTTTCTACACGACATCGTGCCGGAACGCTAAATCGCTTGGCGACACGCCTTTATCGGTAGGGTGGTAACTAGCCACGGCCGCAGCCTCCCACCAGACCAGACTCGAGCCGGGAATCGAACCCAGGACCTCCAACTTTACAGCGCACGCGCTGCGCCACGGAGGTCGTCTTCTAAAGCGGGCTAGCCGATTACGTGGAATTTTGAAGTTTAAAACTTGGGAGAATTATTAATGTACAAGAAAAATGAAAGAAGGATTATTAATGTACATAGACGGAATCTAAAAATAAGAGGTTTTTTCAGGTCAAGTGATGTCTCAACTGGCATGGTTTATAGCCACGGTAACGGTTGGCGTATTTCTGTACCAGCTGATTGTTATGCAGTTAATCTACTTCTTATTCCTGAGGCGGAACCCGTACAAGTTCTATTGGGGCCTATCTCAAGCCATGCTCACTGCGTCAGCAACGGCTTCTACGTAAGTACTCAAATCTGCAATCTATAATAATATTACTAAGCCGATGAAGTTATTGCGGTATTCATGACAATGAAAAACATTTTCATAACTCAACTATTTCCAGGGACTTGTAAAGCAATAACTGCACAAAGCTGTCTTGATATTAAGAAACGTAACAGATATTGAATATTATTGATTGAAGCGTAAATTAACACTCACGATAAAGGCACTCTCATTGGCTGACCAACTTTAAACAAAAAGTTAAGAACATCAAATCATCATCATTTTGGACGACCTCCGTGGCGCAGTAACATGCGCGCGCTGTCGCATTATAAAGTTGGAGGTCCTGGGTTCGATTCCCAGTTCGAGTCTGGTCTGGTGGGAAGCTTCGGCCGTGGCTAGTTACCACCCGACAAAGACGTGTTAAAAGCGGTTAAGCGTCCCAACACGATGTCGCGTAGAAACCAACAGATTAGCCGTTAGTGCGATAGCCGTCAAGGTCTAACAATTAGTATGTAAAAAAAAATCTCATCCGAAAGATCTATAAAGCTGAAAATATATATATTTCCACTTATATTAGCTCAAGATTCATAGAAGTCATTTGATTTATTTTTTGAATTTTATAATCATCATCATCATGATCAACCCATTACCGCCTCACTACAGAGCACGGGTCTCCTCTCAATATGAGAAGGGTTTGGCCATAGTCCACCACGCTGGCCATGTGCGGATTGGCAGACTTCATACGCCTTTGAGAACATTATGGAGAACTTTCAGACGTACAGGTTTCCTCACGATGTTTTCCTTCGCCGTTTGAAGCAAGTAATATTTTAATGTTTTAAAAACGCACATAACTCCGATAAGTTAGGGTGCGTGCCCGGATTCGAACCGCCGACCTCTGATTAGGAGGCTGACGCACTAACCACTAGGCTATCACCGCTCCGCTTTTTATAATAATGTTACTTAATGTTAAAACAGTTAAATGAAACGCACCTCTGAAATTACGTTGTTTTTTAATTTAAGGGCCGCAGCATTACCTGTGACGTTCCGTGCTATGGAAGGTCCTCTTCGAATAGATCCGCGCATCACGCGGTTCGTCCTGCCAATCGGTTGCAACATAAACATGGATGGGACTGCCCTGTTCTTGGCTGTGGCAAGTGTCTTCATCTGCCAGATGAACAGCATGCATTTAGGATTTGCGCAGCTCGCTACTATATTGTGAGTATGTCTATATATTTACTCGATCCAATCCCGAAGTAAGCTTATTATTCTCCTAATCCTTCTTCTCCTCTAGTGTTATAAAGGAGTATGTTGTGTCGTAAAAGGTAGCTAAAGTATTTAATTCATTATCGTATTCAAAATATTTCTCGGTGTCACATAGTGAAATATATTTATTTATTTCTTTATTTGCGAGTAATCAACAGCGTTATATTTCATTGGTATACAATTAAGAAAGACATAAAATAAGGCCAAAGAGATTACACAGTGCATACAAAATATGTTAAATAGGTAAAAATTTAAAAATTTAAAATGATACTAAGTGAAACTGACTAAGACTGACTGACTGACCTGAATATAATATACTAATATAATATAAGTAATATTCGATTACTTTAAACTGAAAATTAGCTGCTAAAATTTGATTTAGCGTTCCGGCACGATGTCGCGTAGAAACCAATTAGGAGTGTGGGTTTACCATACCCCTAACAGGTTAGCCCGCTACCGTCTGCATCATCACTTACCATCAGGTGAGATTGCCATCA
The DNA here is from genome assembly GCA_928268935.1 of Lasiommata megera. NCBI lineage: Eukaryota > Metazoa > Arthropoda > Insecta > Lepidoptera > Nymphalidae > Lasiommata > Lasiommata megera. The sequence continues at coordinate 16,358,248 of OV743315.1, read as the reverse complement.
AGGGCTGACTTGGTGTATAAAATAAAATAAAAAGTAGAACGCAGCGCAGAGTTTTCCATGTAACATTTTATTATTGGTTTATTCAATTTTATGAATATTGCTTCAGTATTATATCAACTATATATTGTTGAATTATTTAGTTTTTAAACACCACGCTAGCCATGTGCCAATCCGCACATGGCCAGCGTGTTGTACTATGGCCAAACCCTTCTCATATTGAGAGGAGACCCTTGCTCTGTAGTGAGCCGGGGTAATGGGTTGATCATGATGATGATGATGATGATATTTTTTTCTAGTTTGACGTGCACAGCGGCATCCGTATCCTCGGCCTCGGTGCCATCAGCTGCGATGGTGCTGCTGCTTGTAGTTCTCGCTGCTGTGGATGCTCCCACACATGACGTGTCGTTGCTGTTCGCGGTAGATTGGCTTGTGTGAGTCTCCTGAGTTAATTTCATACTTGCATTAATTGACATCATCTGCGAAGAGTGCAAGAACTCTTGGTGGGTATACACTACTTTTACTTACTTTTGACGACCTCCGTGGCGCAGCGCGTGCGCTGTTGCATTGTAAAGACGGAGGACCGGGGTTCGATTCCCGGCTCGAGTCTGGTCTGGTGGGAGACACTACCGACAAAGACGTGTCGCCAAGCGATTTAGCGTTCCAGCACGATGTCGCGTAGAAACCAATTAGGAGTGTGGGTTTACCATGCCTCTAACAGGTTAGCTCGCTACCATCTTAGACTGCATCATCACTTACCATCAGGTGAGATTACCGTCAAGGGCTAACTTGTAGTAGATAAAAAAAAAAACCCAGCTAGCTTATAATTTTATACGTGCAGTTTTGTATAAGATATCCTTACCTAGAAAACGTCTGTTAAGCAATGATCTTTATTATTAAAGTCTATTATATTTACAATAATAAGTCAAAAATGTTTAGGCGGTGACCAAATAATATTAATATTAATAATTTCTTCGAAAAAAAAAACATTCGTATTTTTATTTAAAACATTTACTCGGTATAATAATAGATCTAACTAAGTCACCAATTAAGCCTCTTACCAGAGCAAACAAGGGAACATTCAAAGATTATATATTCTCAAATTCTCGCCTACCGAGGACCTACATAGTTATCATTTTATATTTAAGAGTGTTGAAATATTTAAAAATGATGAACCAATCCTACTATATAAATACGTTAGGTATAAAAATATTCTAGCGCCTGCAACATATTAATAGCAAAAACTTCGTTGTGAATATTCTCCTGTTAACTATATTATTTTTAGTCACAAAATTGTGTTCCATTCAGTGATCGCATACGGACCACCAACAACATGCTCGGAGATTGCTATGCAGCAGCGGTTGTTGAGCGTATGTCCAAGAACGAGCTAATGGCTTGCGACGCTGCATCCATGGTAAGCTTCTTTCTATATCCACGTTTTTTTATACACTACAAGTTAGCCCTTGACGGCTATCTCACTTGGTGGTAAGTGATGATGCAGTCTAGGATGGTAGCGGGCTAACTTGTTAGGAGTATGGTAATCCCACGCTCCTAATTGGTTTCTACGCGACATCGTGCCGGAACGCTAAAATCGCTTGGCGACACGTCTTTGTCGGTAGGGTGGTAACTAGCCACGGCCGAAGCCTCCCACCGGATCAGACTCGAGCCAGGAATCGAACCCAGGACCTCCAACTTTATAATGCGACAGCGCACGCACTGCGCCACGGAGGTCGTCAAATAAGTAAGTTCAAGTTCACGGAACTTGCGCTGCAGAGGCAAGAGTGGCGCAGATAAAATCTTTGAGGAGCAGCGACTAAATGACGTTGACGCTAAGCGCCTTACCAAAAAGAACCAGCCAAGGATCTCCTACCTCTACACTCTTAATGCGTTGGGCCAGTTAAACTGTGCAAGCCAAATTTGGTTTCGCGAGCCACATTCGCTCACATAATCGGCTCTAGCCGGGACCGCCGTTGACGGACACGTCAAGGAGGATCATATATATATATATATATATATTCACGTAGTTTTGAAGGCCATGATAAGCGACTAAATCGTTATAGATGAAAGTAGCCTTAGTATGGCTGTTATTTGTGCGACGAAGGATCACTACGAACTTGGTCTGGTTCACGGGTCGGGCCGAATGTTCGCTACGGGTGTCTTTTTGTTTTTCCGTTATGCTGCACTGAGCTTGATTAAATTTAGCACGTGAATAGGTTGCATCCTGGATGTGAAATACTTTTAAGCCCGAAGAAGAATCAGAGCAAAATTCTCCCGGGATAAGAAAATAAATATTTACCTATACATAATTTCACTGATAATTAAATCATTTTCCATTGAGATAGCTTGCATCTTGGAGATGACATGGAATGCGTCTTATTTCTTTTAGCGGGATTTTTACTAAACAAAACTTATAAAATCGATTATGTTGCCAGCTACTATAGTTTTTAACGAGTAAACTCTACTACGGTCGATTCCAGACCAAGTTGCAACACCCAAACTGGGTATGTGCACACAATATGCAACGAAATAAATAAATAAATAACAATTAACTAAATTTTCAATATAAACCTCGAGAAATAAAGGTTACCATACCTTTTTGTCGAAGAACTCATTGAGCCGTAGTTTTCGGAGAGCATCACGGACATAATATGTTAATAATCGTATGACCCATACAACCCAATTTAAGAAGTGTGGAGGCTCAACGCTTTAACTCTTCCTGGTATAAGAAGGAGGCAGCAGCGCCCGGCAATAATAGATAAATAGGCAAAAGATGACAACCGATGTCTACAGTTCAGAAAAAATGTTCCTACCTTCGAAACCTGTTGGTTTTATTTCAAACGTTAACCTAGATTTACTATTTGCATCTTTGTCTGTATCATATTAAATCGTTAATTGTAGTTTATTTTTATAGAACTTTTGTATTACCTTCTAATATAATTTACCTTCTAAAGCTACGAAACTTAAAAAATTACGTGATGTTTATAATAACACTGAAACTGTGATAGCCAAGTGGTTAGGACGTCAGCTTCCTAATCAGAGGTCAGGGGTGCGAACCCGGGCACGCACCTATAACTTTTCATAGTTATGTGCGTTTTTAAGTAATTAAAATATCACGTGTTTCAACGGTGAAGGAAAACATCGTGAGGAAACTGCACGCCTGAGAGTTCCCCATAATGTTCTCAAAGGCGTGTCTGCCAATCCGCACATGGCCAGCGTGGTGGACTATGGCGAAACCCTTCTCATATTGAGAGGAGACCCGTGCTCTGTAGTGAGTCGATAATGGGTTGATCATGATGATGATGATAACAATACGATTTACAATTATGGACAACCATACAGTACCTACAATGTAATTTTTTGTTCCAGGAACCATCTTCCCTTCCCAATGGTTTACCAACTTCAAACACCGAAGTTGAAATAGGAATTGTGACTCCCGGTAAAAAATCTATTATATCAGATGACGCTATTATTGATATGCATTTACACAATGAAACCAATAGGATATAGTAACACCAATTTCACTAGTGTAATCTATGATATTACCTACATCAATATATAGACTGTGCCAATCACGTATGATTATCAATGTAGACTGCAAATTTACCATAATGGCCTGATTATTTCGAAGTATTTATAAAGTAGGTATACTTGAATTTAAACATTCTGTTTTACGATCTAAGTCAGTATACAATGTAATTTATGTTTCTTATGAATATTATGTACTCGTGATTTATCCTAAATTTTCTGTACACCTTTGAATAGCTGGTCACACCAAAACGAAAATGTTTTTGTGATATTAATTCACAGTGTTTGTAGTAAAAGTGCGTGCCATGAGCGCGATAAACATAAAAATATAGAATGTATGTAGTACATTACTTACATGTTAGTACTATACATTTCGGAAAATATTTTGAGGCTTAAATGTAATTGTTAGATACATTCAAGTCTCTTGAAGACTTACTTTATTCCAATGTTCTCGAATTTTCGTATATTATTAATCTAAAACATTGCCGAAATACAGTTCTAAAGGTAGTGTCTTGCCATCATTTGTATAGTGTACCTAGTGGTACAGGATATACCCCTTTTTAATTGATTGGTTTGTGTAATTTGTGTACACTTAAATAAGCTTATGTTGATATTAGTAAGATACCAGTTTATCCTGTATCCTTTATTTTCATGCAGTAATGTTCGAATACAGCTATTCAACTCAACTCACTTATTGATTTCAGTATTAAAATTAGATTTATCGAATTTATAGAATATTTGAGTAGTAGGTACTTTAGTTTATTCCAGTAGATTAATTATATTGCTCCTGATAATTTCTCTGTTTTAAATAATATGTATTATACGTAATATTTATAATAAAATTATGTGGGTAATTTGTTTTTTGTTTTTAATAACGATTTATTTTATCAAACTTAAGTAAATTGGTACATATCAATTCGGGAATAAAATAATCGGTTTTAGAGTGAATACAGATTCCATACTAATATGAGTTTTTCTTTAAAAGTTCATAGAAAAAAGTGTTTGTGAAAAACATTTACCTGTCTATATTGTTTGGCATTTTTAGATTAAGATCGTCGGTATATGTAGGCAATAAAGTATGTAATGGAGCAGCACATTTAGCGTAGAGTTTTAATAGACACCTTTGTCTTATCGGCATTTTTGTACCAAAACCTATACTTACTTCGAAATTCTGAAAACTAATTGTTTACAAAAAAACTTGATCACTAAATATGTTATAGTTATTGGTGCTAAATTTGGATTATAGTAAATTTTGTCGCAAAATTATTCCCTTTTTTGTATGAATTGTATTGTGATATATCAAGAATACGTAGTTTTAGATCCATCTGTGATATGTGGTTCATTATAATATTGTATATCTATTCAATGTCTCCTCATATCGAGGCTGTAGTATTTGTGCTTTTATGCAATACTTTATTCATAAGTTTCGTAAATTGAAGGTTCTGATTGTTATTGTCATTAAAACCGTAACAGTCTTAAATGCGTCATACGACATCCAACTTGATAGTAATAGTTACGACTTCAATGACATTCTGAATTGGGACCAAGGTCACTAATGTTAATCAACTAATGTATCGAATGAAACCAGTAATCAATTTTACAATTTTGTTTATTTTTCGCTATACATCATCTCATACAGTCGTTTCGTATCCTAAAAAAATAATATTTACAATTAACGATATCACTTCGTCAGAAATAATTTGACATGATAATATACAATTTATTTACATAGCAGATATAAGAAAAGTTGAAATGGTCTCGAATTATTTCGAACGAAGCAAAATTAGGCGTTTTCGATACTTAAACGAAAATCACAGTATAAAATATTTCTAAATAGGTATAATATAATTGTCCTTCTGTTACAACACTGAGGAAGAGATAATCTAAAATATATAGTTCAGAAAATTGCATTGTAAATTTAATTGCAATTAGGGTCTTACATCACAATCACGATGTATTCTGATTACAATATAAAGCTATCAATAAATTGCAGTATCTAAAATAACCTTATTGCTTACAGTAAAGCTGATTTGTTTGTGTTGTAAGTAACAATAACATGGCAGTCTTCATTTCATTCTTTACAAGGCACTATTATTATATAATATTATAATATATACAGTAATTAAAGTTATGACCCGAATGAAGACACTATTTACATTTACCGTAAAATCGGTAATAAGCGCTTAAAATCACTCTGAGCATATCCAGGGAAGTAAAATACAGAAAACATGCACAAAATGATGCTAAATTTTAAAGAAACTAGTCCGATTACATCGGTAATCAATAAATACTATTAAGTCAATACTTATAAGGCAAACAGTCACGAATTACTTATTTACAAATATATTAATACAACTAAAGTAAAATCTAATTACATTCTCATAGTGGAATGAGGTGGTTTTCTATTTGCTGGGGCAGGTGGAAGACCTGGTCCTACTAACGGTGACATTGAGGGTGATCTAGTAGCTAACGGCGATAAGGAAGGCGAAAATGAAGGAGACATTGCAGCGGCAGCAGAAAACCCGCCAGGCACATCATGACTTATAGGTGACCTTGGTAACAAGTGCTGTGGTTGCCTACAAGATAACGATGGAGCTGGACAACTACGTGGTGCAACTGTTGTAAGTAAAGGTGGTGGTACACTTTTACCGCCCGATATTGACGTGCCTTTGCTCTTAGCGCTCGAGGCACCACTATTTCCACTTTGTAATGATACAGCATCATCTTTCAAGCGAGCTATTTCTGAAAATACGTGAGCTAAAGGTTGATACTGAGGGCCCCAATCGAGTAAATAATCCCAATTATAACTACCAGTTAATTCTTCTTCTGAATGTACTATGGAGCTTAAGCTTCCTGTCATAGATGGGCCAGCAGTTGGTACAGCGTTGTTGTCTCCTGATGTACTAGGGAAGGCTCCAAGTGCCATTGCTCTATCTACGGCTGCACTCGCTTCATCAGCGCTACTTGCCCGTTCACTTCCAGTTACTTCATTTAATTTAGCATATATTAAATTTGTTATGTCGTTTTCATGAGCGCCTTCTTCATCAAATATATGCATTGAATCTATTGGGCCATGGTGCAACATTGTATCTTTACTACCGACATTCTCTGAACATCTTCGGGAAGATGTCGAAGCTCCACCGCCAGTACCAGTGTCAACAATTCCTAACCTCGCCAAGTACTCTTGAGTATTATGGACGGACACATCTGAAAGGTTGTCATCATCCACGCCATTTGACTGTCTATGAATGCCCGTTTCTCGTTGTAACGGTCCTTCATTTATCATACGTATTTCTTCATCTTCTCCATCTTCTCCATCCTCTGCAGAACCACGACCACTTGATCCGGACTGGTCAGATCCAGAAAGTTCAGAAGTCGTGGCAGCTCCAGAATTAGAGCTTGCGGTATGGGCACCGTATGGTGGTATTTCGTCATACTTTGGAGGAGCAAATTGATTAGCAGAACTTACTGGACCTGTATTTCTAATAGGAATAGTATCAAAAGCACTAGGATCGACATAACTGTTCGTAGCTCCTACACCCTCGGAATTTAATCCTGGTTTGTTTCCTTTTTTATGCCTCTTATTTTTCATGTGTAAGAATAAAAATGCAGCAGCGAATATTATTATTATGAATATAAATGCTATTAATAATCCTAATGCCCAGTCGGAAAGCCCACTGCTCTGCGCCACAGATGTATCATTCATATGATTAGTAATTTCTGACACTACTGCCATTGGATCGAGCAGTATCTCTACAGCAGTTTTATTTGTTAAAGAACCTTGTCTTCCAGAACTAGCCGTTACAACTAAGCTGATGGATTTATCCGTGCCAAAAAGGTGCTTGATAGATTCGACTTTTTTCTTCAAAATAATAATACCGGTGGTTCTATTAATTTTTAAATAAGAATGTGAAGTGGACAGCTGATATACGATGCGACCGTCTATACCTTTATCTCGGTCCGTTGCAGTGGTTTGGCCTATAACGTAGCCCGCTGGTAAAGATCCCGATTTTGGGACACCAAAATTATACGTCTTCTGAGTGAATTGCGGATAAAATTCATCGCGACTTTCAATATCAATTCTTACTTTAACTGTGGAACTTTTGCCACCTAAATCAGATGCTTTAACTGAAAATTCATATTTATTCTTTTGCTCGTAGTCAAAGACCGCGTTAGTATTTAAAAGTCCAGATACAGGGTCAATTTGAAACATTTTCCAGGAATCGTCGTTTCTATTGTAATTGTTAGACAATGGTACTATAGAATAATTTAATTTTCCATATTTGCCTCGGTCTAAATCTGTAGCTCTTGCCGTGAATACCGATGTCCCAACTCGCTCATTCTCTCCTATTGTTTCGAAATATTCATTTACAGGGAACGTGGGCGTATTATCATTTTCATCCAGAATTTCTATATTTATATACACCGCGTTACATAAACATGGTGTACCCTGATCACAAGCTACAATAATTAGCTTGTGTTTGGTTCTACCTGTATCATAATCTATAGACTTATTTACTGTTAAGATACCTGTTGTCGGATGTATGAAAAATGATTTTTCATCGTCTCCTGATGTAATATTGAATAAAACTGCTGAGTTAGAGGTTCCATACAAATCGGCATCATTTACAGTAAGTTGTATGAGCGTGTGACCTATTTTAACATCTTCACTTATAGTCAGCTCAAAATCAGTAAGAGAAAACGTTGGAGCGTTATCGTTTGCGTCAGCCACCGTTACAAAAACCATTATAGAAGTTTTATTTTGGTTATAAGAGAGGATCTTTCCTTGTTCTATCGCAGCCATTCCAAGGACATAGGAGTCTTGTAATTCTCTATCTAATCTATTAACAAGAATTAAGGCCCCTTCCGTAGTTACATCGAAAGCGTCTCCCTCATTGCCGGATATTATATGGAAGTCAAGGTTATACTTTTTGAGAACATCATTAATTCCACCTATTTGAAGAAGTGATGTCCCCTTTTCCGTCTCTTCATTAACGGTAATCCTAAAAAGAAACAAAAATTTTTATTTTACTTGTACTATTATAATATTTGAATTCCAATAGCGGTTTACTGCAACATAATTTGAGCTTCAAATATATACAATAAATAAAATAAAAATAAATAAAATAGCACTCTGTATTATTCTTCAATTTTCAATACCAATGAAACAACAAAAGACCAAAGGACTTTAAATAACCTTTTTAATGTAAGAATTATAGTGGTTGAAAGTATATCATTTAATTGATAGAACGAGAGGATTTGTTCCTTGTGAATATTTTCTCCACTCGATGCCGACTTTTATATGAATGAAAAACGTGATTGGTCTTAATTGACATAGATATGAAGTTTTTTTTTATATTAACAAGTACACGATGAATCTTCTTTAACGAAAGTTTAATGCTATGTATTCTTTTCACACATAAAACGGGTATAGTAGAGAGAAATAAAACTATTAGTTACCTGTAGGTGTCTTGCCCGATAAAAGGCTTTATTTCCGAGGAAGCACCAGTACTTATTCTTACTGAAGCTACGGAGCTTCTATTTGGTTTTCCGTTATCTGTGGCCATCACCGCCAATTGCACATCTCTCTGATGAGCGGGCAAAGCACTGTAGTTGACATAAAGAACACCAGAGTTTGATTGGATGTAAAAACCTGGGCTGGGTTGAAGAATGTGGTATGACACCTTTCCGTTCTCATCACTGTCTACATCCTTTGCACTGACTGATCCAATTTCAATAATACCGCTGCCTTCTGAAAGAAAATTGACTACATTATATTTTATATTTAATGTTCATGTTTTAAATAACAGTATCATATTTCGAGCCAGTGAATAGAAGTGAAGCGAAAATATGAATAGTATATATTTACCAGGTAATACTCTGTTGTAAGATATTTCATCGAAGACTGGTGAGTTATCGTTAACATCTGTAACTTTTACAGTTAAGGTTGTTTTTGCAATATGCTCATCATCGGAAGCACTTATATTTACTTGATACATTTTTTTAAGCTCAAAATCCAGCGCTTTGTTTAAAATTATCTTTCCACTGTATCGGTCTATTGAAAAAGTATTATCTCCTTGAATAATCGCATATTTTAATGCTGGATAAGTGTCAACGTCATTTGCAGTAACAGATGTGAGTATCGAGCCGACTTCCGCTCCTGTAAATGGTAAAGAAAATAAATAAATAAAAAAACGCATACATGCAGTCGCTACTCTCGTTTGACTGCCACTTTAAGGATTCACAAAATAAAATTCTCTAAAACAAAACCCGAGCGCAGTACAATGATATAAAAACAAAGAAACAAAAAGAGAGCGCGGACCGTTGCTTGGTCGGGGAGGCCAGTAAAACATCCACTCGAAAAAAATGTAATACCGTCCAATAAATATTGATCCTAAAGGAGTCTCTTTTATTTAATCTCAGCGCTGGAATCAAAATGTCGCAATGTAAGCCAGGCGGGGAGTTGAGAATACAAATTATGTAAAATGCCTCTTTTGTAAAATGCTTTTTGTTCTACCAATTTATATCGAAAATACGATAGGCTGCGCTACAGCAATTTAAAAAGGAATACGTAAGTAGGAATAACGCTTGAAAACGTACCTTCCGATACAGAAATGACATTCGGTGGAGGGAATGTCGGTTGATTGTCGTTGACATCAACTACGTTGATTCGCAGCGTAGCAGTGCCAGTCATTTGGGGATTGCCTTCATCCGTTGCTATGACGGTCAGTTTGTATGTCTCTCTTATCTCCCGATCCAACACAATATTCGTCTTGACTGATCCGGAAAATGCTGGTTCAATAATGAATGCATTATCGTGATTGCCATCGACGATATGATATAAGATCCTCGCGTTCGCCCCTCTATCTCCATCTTTTGCAGCTAACTGCACGACAAACTCGCCTTTTGTATTTCCTTCGAGAACATTTGCTATGTATTGTTGTTGCGTAAATCTAGGAGCGTGATCATTCTGATCCAAGAGGTTTATAATAACATTGCAGTATCCGTATAATGTAGGCGTGCCTTCGGTTCGAGCTACAATAACAAGTTGTCTTCGTGGTCCTGGGTAGGATTCATAATCCAAATTATCTGAATTGTTGGCCCTTATGACTCCCGTATTAGAGTCTATTTCAAATGCATATTGATCATTGCCATTTCCAAATTCATAAAAAATTCTTTGGCGACGACCGTCACTTCTTAGTGCAGTTACTTGTATTACCTCTTTACCGTATTGTAAATTTTCCTCCATAGTTATATTGTAAGTGGAATTTTGAAAGTTTAGGCTTGGTGTATGATCGGGAAAGTCTCCAACTCGTATTTCAATAAGTCCTACTGAGCTCTGGGGAGGGTTTCCTTTGTCTTTGGCCAGAATTTTAAGGTGTATTAATTTGCCATTTTCACTAGCTAAGCTTTGTGTCGCAGTAAGAACACCTGTGGTTGGATTTATACGAAACTTATGATTGGAAGTATCCATAAGCTCGTATAGGATTTCTGAGTTGATACCTATATCGTTATCAGTTGCTGACACCCTTAGCAAACTTTGACCCGGTGGAGTGAGCGTAGCCACCTGTTCTTTGAACGGATAATTGGTGAAAATAGGTTTATTGTCATTTACATCATTTATGGTGACTTCTACAGACACTCTTTGAGAACGAGCTATGTATCGGCCTTGATCAGTTGCTACTGCATCAAAATGGTATATACCTATTTTCTCACGATCGAAGTAACTGTAAGAAAACAACATATTAACATTTTATATTCCTATTACAATAGACTAACGATGGGTCAAAATTGCTGGAGCATACCTACGCCAAAAATTAAAGAAGGCTAAAGGTCAATTATTTTAATTTATTATATATTATCAAAGCTTACGATTAGGTATATTTATTAAAATGTGTACTAAATGTGTAAAATATCACTCACCCAGTAGTATAAATAATGCCAGTCTTGTTATCTATTCTAAATAATCCTTGACTCTCGTTTGCGAGTGAGTAAACGATTCTTTTATTAAGTCCCAGATCAGCATCAGTAGCTCTGACTTTAATAATTGAGGTATCAATAGATGCATCTTCCGGAATGGCAGCGGAGTAATGTCCAGTATCAAATACAGGATCATTGTCATTCTGATCTTCCACCATGATGGTTAGATTACACGACCCTTGCAACGCTAATGGTGATCCATGATCGTAAGCAGCTATCGTTAAATCATATCTTGCCTGTGTTTCTCGATCTAAAGTTTTTGCTGTGAGTTTTCCGGTAGTAGAGTCAATGGAAAACTTATTTCCATTATTACCAGAGATGATACTGTATGTTATCATTCCATTAGCACCAATGTCTTTATCTGTTGCTGTTACTGTATGTATAACTTCCGCGTTATTGTTTTCGGGCACTGTTAATGTATAACAAGATCCAGCCTTAAAGGTTGGTGGGTTATCATTGACATCCAATACACTTATCAAGACTGTCGCAACATCAAAATTTGTAGTGGACTGAAATGTACTTGAATCAGTAACATATACGGGGAAAATGTATTGTTCAGCTTCTTCTCTATCTATTTTTGTCCTTACAGTGACAGTTCCTAGACGTTCGTCTATTAAAAAGTTATCACCCGCAGCACCGGAAGGTATCATGTAACGAAGACTTCCTACAAAAATAAACGACAAATTAATACTAGAATAAAACATAAGCCTTCCTATTATTATTGTATTAACTCTAAACAGGAATTGAAATACTTCTAAGTATATCACACGCACCTGTATTACCTCTGGATGATTTAGCAGATAGTCTGGTAACAAAGCTGTTTATACGTATGTCTTCACTGATATTTGCTCTGTAGAAAGTATCCGTAAATCGCGGTGGAACATTAGTTGATTCTTGTAAATTCAGAAATAATGTCATATGACTTTGTCTGGGAAAGGGAGTACCATGATCCGAGGCAGTTAGATTAAGCTTATACTGCCCTGGCCTTACTTTAGCCACATCTGAAGAGTATTTCTTTGTCAAAGTCAATTTGCCGGTATCATGTTCTAATGAAAAATAAGCTTGGTCATTTCCTCCAGCTATAAAATATGAAACTCTACCGTTATCACCAGAATCTGTATCAACTGCAAGAGCTTGATATAAAGTTCCTGATAAAGTGCTTAATGTTACAGACACCTTATTAGTAGACACAAAAGTAGGTGTATTGTCGTTTGCATCAATCACTGCTACATGAACTGTTGCCAATGTAATCATCCTCTCTGTAATATTAGCGGCTAGATCGGAAGCTTCAATGACCAACCAGTATTCTTTTAGCAGTTCATAATCAAGAGGAGAGGTTAATGTTAAAGAACCGGTTAGAGAATCTAAATTGAATGCATTTTTATTCAGTGGCAGAGAAGACATTATACTGAAATTAAGATCGCCATTTGATCCTGCATCTGCATCACTAGCGGTAAAGTTGTAAATAGTCATTCCTACAGGAGTAACTTCAGAAACTTCTATGTTTATTGGGTCTTCTGGCCACTGAGGTGCATTGTCATTGACGTCTATAATTTCAATACGAACAGTGACTGCACTACTCTGTGGATTATTTGTAGCAGATGTATCTAATGCTCTAACTTCAAGCCTGTATTCATCCTGTATTTCTCTATCCAATTGTCTTGCAACGACAAGATAGCCAGTTCTTCTATCAATTTCAAAGGTACCAGGAGAGTGATCCGATGTAAGTGGCATTAATAAGTATGTTATTTGTCTTTCTTCGTCGCCGTTTATAGCATTTTCATGTATATCGCTATCACAACATGCAACCGTCCCCACAACATGACCAACTTTAGCATCTTCTTTCACCTGAAATCATTATAATTCTTATTAAATATTGTAGTTATCGATAATTTTATAAACATTTAGAAACACAATCAAAATAAAATTGTATATATTAAGTCTATTGATTAACTACTCACTGTTTGAGATCCGCATGCAAATAAAGAAAATTAAATAAGAACCTTAAATAGAAAGATAGTATAGTAACTATAGAAATAACCATCTTATTCTTAATTTAATCACCTTGAATGTCAAACTGGAGCTGGTAAACGTAGGTCGATTATCATTTAAATCTAACACTTCAACTTTCAATTGCCTAACAGTCTGTCTCGGTGGATTTCCTCCGTCTGTTGCTGCTACAGTCAAGCGATATATTGACCTTTCCTCGTGATCCAGTACTGAAAGAAAATTAACTTTAGGCATATTTTCTTAATTTTCTTTTCTTTTATAACTGTCACATCTATGTAAGACACCCCCAACGTAATACCAATTCATGTGTATGCATTAGTAATTAAAAACTGTACCAGGACTTGTCAAAGGTATTTACAAATAATTAATATATTATATTATAAGTAGATAACTAAATTTGACTAAAGAATGCGTTACCTGTACTTGTTTTAATAACACCAGTATTTGAATCGATTACAAAAACACCAAATCCATCCATATCTCTCTCATTCAAAATAGAATACACCACAGTAGCATTTAACCCGTTATCTCTATCAATAGCTTTTACTCTAGCTACTTCTGCTCCCGGTTGCTGTTCTTCCCTTACACTTACTACATCTTCTCTGGGGTCAATGATTTCTGGTGAATTATCGTTTACGTCAGTAACTTTAATAGATACAGGTACTCTACTAGATTTGGGAAGGGTTCCTTGGTCACGTGCTTCAGCAAATAATGAATACGAATTTTTGTATTCCCTGTCCAATATTTCTTTAGTTGTTATAATACCTGCAACAAAAACATTTGTATAACATTTGAACGAATTTGTTTCGTTTTATAGATGCCATTTAATCAAATATAATAAGAGAATGTTGAAACTTTATTAAAGTATATGACAAATTTCAATAAACTTTATGTCATTGAACATAACAACGTCTTTACAGTAATTGCTTCATAATCATTAATTGTCCAAAATTTTGAAATTGGACGTAAGTGGATTGATCCAGAATTGGCTACCCTGTCTGTTATCGGAGGTAGTCATGGGTATAGATTTATTTTATTAGATATCGCTTTTTTGCGGACAAGAAGAGTCAGTTAAACTTGCAAAATGCATCAAATTAGTTTATTATTACATAACAGCAAAGAAGATCGTTTGACACAAAATATCTATGATTATATTCCCATTCCGTATAGCCCAAAAATTGTCATGAGAGAAACTTTAATGCAAGAAAAATGTAATATAGCAGACGAGTGACATAGAAATTCGATCTTTATTTCGAAGTTATCAAAGTATTTATTACCATTGACGGGTAGAAGTTGTCGGACGATAATAGGATGTGGCAGGATCCCTCGTAATGAGCAATGTGAGGCAGGCTCCAGAAAAAAACTTATTTACTCAACGCAAACTTCTTGGCTGGATTTTGCTCCGATATCATTCAAGAAAGTTTGAATCTTGGGGAAGTATTTATTCTGACAAACTAAAATCTCAAAAGCGTTGCATTCAAAATTTTATCAGATTTATTCTAATAATTAAGAAGCCTAAAATTATCCTTTTATTTTAAGATTCTAAACTAAAATATTATTTCTCATCACAAGCTTTAGGGCTGGATACAAACGTTCTTTCTTATAGTATATTCGTTAATTTATTTACTCAAATAATCATTGTAATGTTTTTTTGGAATCAATATCATGTTATTTTTACGCTTACATTTTTTTCTATACAAAGAGTCATGATGATGATATTATATTTCTCGCTCGATTAGTATCAATTTTCTGGGTAATGTTTTGTATTAGATATTTGATAATTAGTACTTCGGTCATAACGAGCCATAATTAAATCAAAGGGATAATGTACGGTAAAAGAGTAAGGGACTCGCCCTTTGCCCTACACACCTATAAAATATCTTAATATTTCTGTCTGTGCTAGTGATTTGTTCAGCGGTATGTATAAAAAGTTATAGCTGGTACTATAGGATAAGTAATGTAATAATAGCTGGAGAGGTAGTGGTAGATATTTTAAACACCTTATTCATTTATTCATTAAGTACAAAATAGTGATGCCTTCATTACAAAAACATCCCAGATTTTGGCACTATGGTATTATATACCTTATTTATTTTTATAAATTAGTCATATTTCTACCAACAATAGTTATCATATTAAGTCTCATGGCTACACGTATATGTATTAGTAGTATCATCATCATCATGATCAACCCATTGGCGGCTCACTACAGATCTCTTATGAGCTATTATATGATATATGCTCTCATCTCAGCTCTCACATGAGAAGGGTTTGGCCATCGTTCACCAGACTGGTCATTTGCAGATTGGCAGACTTCACACGCCTTCGAGAACATTATGGAGAACTCTCAGGCATGCAGGTTTGCTCACGCTGTTTCTCAAACACTGCTAATATACATCATATGAATTAAATAGCTTCTAGCAATGATCAATTTACTAAAACAGTAACTATTTTTTATCTTAGTACCTCAATCTTCAATTGAGTGTAGAAACGTTCTACACTCAATTGAAAGATTCTTACGAACTTCAATACTATTATACTGACGAAATATGCTATAGCAAATTTCCATTATAAGGGCTCCGACAAATTCAAAATACCGAACACTGATCCGCTTTATACTATGCTTGTCACGCGTATATCAGCGCTAGAACCCCGGCTTAGGGATCAGGGGCCTGGTGTGGCGCCATAAAACTTGTGAAAGAATGGCGGGCCTCCTACATATCAATATATTAATATCACTTGATGGCGGGTCACGGCAAAACGAACGTGCGACGACATTTACAACTTGGCAATGTCACGCATTAATTCATTTTAGATGGCCCCTGTGATATCCAGACAATTTTTATTATTTATTTTTAGAAAATTATGCAGTTCTATTTGGTAGTAAATGTTAAAATTAACTACGTGAATGTAAAATCTTAAATCGATCGAATTAATGTCACATTTATATCAATTAAAGGACTTATCTTGGGATGAAAATAATATAATGATTCATATCGGAATAGTTTCAGAAATTTAAGGATAAAGATACAAAAACGGAATTTTCACAATAAGTCTCTCCTACCATTTGAAGTTTCAATAATTAATAGGGCCTAAAAAAATTTGCTAATGTCAATCGAGATGGGAGTAAAGTTTTCGATAAGACATTCAAGGTATCAGATAAATCACAGCCATATGAACGAGATGTACTGCTCACTTGAGAAGGATTACAAATAATTAAATCATCACAGACATGTCCCGACCTGGGCACGATTGGAACCCTCTTACCTTTTGCTTAAAGTTGGCGAGTGTAGTTATCACCTCACAAGGTAAAATAATGAAGAATGTATTATAAATATGAACGCTTCCTTACCTTAGATACCTTTAATAGGTTTATATGAATAAAGCGTTGATTTGATTTGATTTCGGTTGGACAAATGTGCACGGAAAATTGGGGACAACACGGTTCGAAGACAAAAACCTCCAATCATAGATTTTTATGTTAAGTTAAAAACTGTTTTCCCACGGAAAAAAGGGACAGAAGTTGTTTTTTATTTTTATTATTGCGTAGAAAATGAAAAAGTGTAATTCGGTTCGATAATGGTTTCATAAAACTCAGAAAAAATATTAATAGGCAAAAATTTCTGATTCATTAAATTACAAGGAGAAGACATCAGTACAACCTGGTATTAACCTCAACAAAAAAACAACATTTATATCTCATAAAAATTACAACACAACATTTACTGTATGTACCAAGTTCCAAAATTGCCGAATAATTGGCATAAAGAATTGATTTCAGTATCCACGGTTCGGCGTCAAATGCCGTCTTTGAAGATGCCGACGAATAAAACAAACAAGTCACAAGCGATTATGTACATAAGGTTGGTGTCGCCCACCGAAAACGCACCTGTCGAAATTCCCTATCAGTAGAGCCGAACGCATACAGTTGTCATTGGGTATTGATTTATCGATTCATGGATTAACTTGGGGTTGGTTTGCGGAGATGCGCTAACTAGCTCCGAATCGATCTTTGATAAGCCAAATTGAGATGGTAAGTTCCTCCTCGGCTCCACCATTCATCAGTCACTTAAAGGCGATAACGACCTAACCTCCTCTTTTTATTGGGCCGGTACCGATTCGATTCAGATTGCAATCATTAAACGGTCGATCGAAAAAGGAATAGCATTTTGGTACTTTTAATGCTCTCTCTAATTCAAATTTATAAGAAGTGATCATTTTCATACCTAAGTCTTCAGCTTCGATTGAGAGATTACCACAACTCGAATGATATGTAGCTTGTGCTTACACTACATATTTACTAACTTTGCTAATATAAAAGAAAAAATAAATGTTTCATACTTACACAATGTTTTGTATTACCCTTTCAAATACGGAGTAACGGATGACAAAAAAAATATCATTGTATTACTATTTACTTTCGCACGTAGTAAATTATATTTTTAATTTAGACATAGTTAATCCAAAAAAAGAAATATTTTATTACAAAAGAAAATTTATATTATTACATTAATAAAGTATGTAATAACAAATCTTTTTTAGATTAAAACTTTTGAAAAACCGGTACTATCATATTTTAACGTATTTATTACATTTTTTTACAAGACTAGCTTCTTACGTATTTATATCTGAACATGAATAACATAACATACAAATACTACTATAGCCTGATTTATACGCGTTATATATGTAACTTACTAAACTCCAACGCTATAGTCGTTTTAATTTATAAAATAAAAAACTAAAATACGAACAAAATATGAGAAGAAATTGAAAACGATATTTATGAGAAGGTCGGCAAACAATCTTCAGACTGCTCCCTATATCTTTTTTTTTTAAATTATTCAGGTATTAATGCAGTTTTGTTTATTCAAATACATTTGTTTAGTTGAGGAGTCTTAAGTCACAACATACTTTGGGTTTTAACTTTCAAAGGCGCCGACTAGTCAAACACGGTGAAGTGGTCGGCGGCAGGAATAATTCTTGGGCTGATCAAATAGTAGTAAGGATGGTTAGGCTCATTGAAGTTACGGTAAACTGCTTTGTTTTAAGCCATTCAAATATTGTCAAATAGATTGTTATGCACTAATGATGACGATTAGTTGAGAAGAGAAAAAATAATCATAAGTACCTATTCAGAAAAAACAAAGTTTAGATGCTTCCATTGATTGAATACTTTTTTTGAAAAACTTTTATCTCCTTGCTAAATATGTTGCGCATTTCATTTAGTTACACGTGAAATATATTTTGTTATTATGAATACCAAATTGTGTTTAGGTGAAAATATAATGTTAGTAAAAAAAATATATCACTTGCTTCAACGGTGAAGGAAAACATCGTGAGGAAACCTGCTCGCCTGAGAGTTCTCCAAAGGCGTGTGAAGTCTGCCAATCCGCACATGGCCAGCGTGGTGGACTGTGGCCAAACTCTTCTCATATTGAGAGGAGACCCGTGCTCTGTAGTGAGCCGGTAATGGGTTGTTTATGATGATGATGATGATGATGATAATGTTAGTTTCTTACCTGTAGTAGGATTGACGATGAAGCTGGTATTTGACGGGAATAGACTGTATTTGAGTAAGGCATTGTCACCCAAATCAGCGTCACTCGCAGCAATCCGACCAACAAACGCGCCAACCTTTTGATTCTCCTCAACATGAAAGTCATAGGCGGTCTGTGAGAATACTGGATCATTATCATTAGCATCTACCACGTTGACAATAAGGCTTGCAGTTGCTGACAGCGGTGGGATGCCATTGTCTGTAGCTATTATTGTCATTTTGTGTTTAGCTATCGTCTCTCTATCAAGTTGCTTGGCGAGGTATACCCAGCCTGTGGCCGGCTGAACTTTGAAATGCTCTTCGTTTGTATTATTCTCTGATACTACGCGATAGGTTATGCGCGCATTGTTACCAGTATCCTTGTCGATAGCTTGTATTTCTAAAATCTGAAAGGAAATGTTTCTCTTTTAATATGCCCGCTTGTTTATTCGAGGAGAATGAAATATTAATATAGGTACTTAAAAGTCACATATAGGCTAATTGCGTTAATAGCATACAATTATAAATAGACGTACAAGAAGCCAGAACACTTTCCAAATTATATAAGTAAATAAAAATCTGATGGAAAATAAATAAAAATTGGCTAACAAAATATTATTAAAGTGAGCAAAAAACATGTAAATTGCGTGTACAAAATCATAGGTGCGAAAAACTGGTTGTATCGTGAAGTATTCACAGTAAGTCGTGCCGTGAGAAAAGGTTAAAATTAATTGATTGTAATTTGTATAATTATTATTAGTGTTTCGTAACTAACACTTTGATTACAATCTTTTTTGGACTCCTGGTTATGGTGAGATTTGATAAAAGTAGTTTGATACGTTATGTGAAGATCAATAACACGGCTCTTTCGTATTGTATTCATTTTGTTTGAATATTCATACATATGGAATATGGCCCTGATATTGTGTATAAGAATTTTATAATCGCAGTCGGCCCTTTTGTATGAGATTATCGCATTCGTTGGATCAGATATGAACACGTGACACAACGAATACTCTCATGAATACAAAGAATATTATTGTGCATCTATATATGGACGCTTCTTATATAAAGCAACATTGCAAGGGTGGGTGGAGATGTAGTTAAAAAATCTTAAAATATATGATTTAAAGACAGACTTGGTCTGACCAATTATCATGAATAATCCGGCTCACATTGACTTCTGTATTGAATAATAACAAAAGGTTGATAACCTTCCAACATAATTCATGTCTTGTTAACAACGTACAAAGCATATTGTAACAAGAAGAATATGGAGCTTCGTACTACCTAGATCTATCTGGTCTTGAATATTTTAACAAATAGGGGACTTTGTGTTTAAAAGGACGGGATTCTATACAAATAGCAACATGGTATGGTACATATAGAATTCATTATTCTTTTGGAAATGTCAGTACTTGTTCTTTATCAAATAAATTAGAATAACTTAGTCTAAACTTAGTATTTATGATTTTGGTGAATAAGATAAAATGAGTCGAATAGCTTAGTATTTGGAAATTTAGCGAAAGTATAAGATGTTGGTCTAGCTTTGTAAACCATTGACAACCTTTCCTTTCTTGGGCGTAAGGCTTTAAACATGCAATTTGTATAGTGAGACGTGAAATTTATCGGTAACACCATTTATTACATCAAAACAAGCTCTTACCTTTGTTTTTACAGCGTCTGACTCTAGAACATTCGCGCTGTAGGTGTCATGTTCGAAAACTGGCGCGTTGTCGTTCACGTCTTGTACGTCTACTGCTAGAGTAAGGTTAGCACTCAGTTGAGGGTTGCCGCCGTCCTTGGCTGAGATGATAAGTGTATGGCGGACAAGGTTTTCGTAGTCCAATGACCTGAGGGATTTATGAATGTATCAATTAAACGGTATACTTTGTTAGTTAGTAGTAGTTCTATACTACTACTTGTGCATGTGATTTTATATCACAGCATTTGTATACCCGTAATAAATGTTACCTGCTTTCCTACATATACCACGAAAATTTAAAAAAACACTTTTTTTCTGCCCTCTCTCTATAGTTGATTCCCAAAGTTGTAAAAAGTTCTTCTTTAAAGTACAGAAAAAGTGAAAATATCTAGTTTTATTCGACGTAGAAAATAATAAATATTCTGATCTATACCTACGTCACTCGCCAGCTTGGCTATTAACGAATGTATCTAGTGCTAGAAATGGATGCACGAAATTGATGACCGGTCTTTTTTATTAAAAACTGTATTTTCTTGAGATTCATTTTTTATATAATAAATAAACGATTTAATTATATTTTCCAAATTGACTCTAAAATTGATGATCTAACTTAAGCTGCGATAGTCATACTAGCGTAGCTATATCGTTTTATATTTAATACGATGAAAATAAATTAACCATCATCATCATCATCATGATCAACCCATTGCAGACTCACTACAGAGCACGGGTCTCCTCTCAATATGAGTAGGGTTTGGCCATAGTCCACCACGCTGGCCATGTGCGGATTGGCAGACTAACCATAAGAATCTCTAATACAAGACTAGTGTTCCATATTGATAATAAGAACAACTTGGAAATTTGGAAAATTATCAAAACTATTGTGTTAAAGGAAATTAAATAAACTCGATTAGAAAATAATCTGAAAGTCAAGCTTGATTTATAACCACTGTGCTGTATTCACTTTTCCAGATGGTTCAACACTACAATTCCTACCTCAGTAAAGTAACGAGTCCATGCTGCGGGTTAACAGCAAAAGTATGAGCCGGACCAGTAGCGGACACGAGACTGTACGTGATCTGTCCGTTCTTGCCTTCATCTTCGTCGGTTGCTCTCGCTGCGTACACCACCGAGCCTATAGCCGCTGACTCAGCCACCGATACCCTCACGGATGATGTCCCAAATTCTGGAGCGTTGTCGTTCACGTCTTCGAGTGTTATTTGAACCTGCGTTAAAGATATTATTTTAAATATTTCTAGTCTAAGAACTATTTTATATAAATATTTAATTACCATCACAGATTGAATTATTATATTCATATTACCGTTAGGTTTATTCATAAAATGTACTGTATTAGCGTTATATTGCAGGTAATATTGGTCCTCATTCCGAGCAGCAATGTGTTAATCCATTAATCTTTATCTACGGCAAGCCTTATGAATAGAACGGTACGATCTATTTTTAGTCCTCTCATGTTTCATAGTTACATCGCAGATACACAAACAAGCAAATAGGTCACTTGAGTAAAGTGATAACCCTCGCTTATGATCATCTGCAGCACAAAAGGAGCCTCTAATGCGTTGCCGGCTGAACCCATCCTCATTATAGTCTACTCGGTATCATACTGGAATGCTAGATTTCTTGGCCAGGAGTAACTGTCGCGTCCGAAGCATCCCACCAGATAAGACTTGACCCGGAAATCCAGGTCTTTATAATGAGATTGCGCTTTGCCACGGAAGTCTCCAAAATTATGTTTAGAAATTTACGTACAACAGAATCAGCACAATTAGTGTCTAGCTTTCTAAATGACGGTACAGATCTAGTTAGTGATTAAAATTTCTTTGTACTGTACTTTTGTATTTTTATAATTTAATTATTTATTATTAAAAGCCTACCAATATTCATCAGATCATGGTACGCTCTAAAACATTATTTCTAATGCGACCGAAAACATTTGCGTACAGTGGAAGATCGTAATATGAGAAAAAATCTCACCTGTGTCTGATCATAGTTCGCCGAATTGCTTGTAGCGGCTCTGATGTTGAGTAGGTATGATGAAGTTGTCTCCCGATCCAGCTTCCCTGAAGTTCTGATGGCACCGGTGTGGGGTTCGATTGTAAAACGTTTATCGACATCTCCGGTAACGATGCTGTAGCGGACCAGTTGTTTGCCTGATGACAAAATCACAATAATTAGTTATAAATCAGATTTAAGAGACTACACACGCTGCCTAAGACCGTGGCATTTAGAAATCCCTGCATAAGTTTAACATCATACAGTGGACATCAATCGGTTGATATGATGAAGCATAAATTAAAAATATACCCGGCAGAGTTGATTAAGAGTTTTGAGAATCCTAAACGATTCCTGACTAATCTTAAAGAAAGTAAATATTAATGACGGAGAGCTAACGCAACTATCAACAGCTCGTTTAAAATTTAATTACCGTCACCGTTGAAGCAAGTGATATTTTAATTGCTTAAAAACGCACTAAACTCCGAAAAGTAAGAGGTGCGTGCCCGGGTTCGAACCCCTGACCTCTGATTAGGAGGCGGACGTCTTAATTCTAGGCTATCACAGCTATTAGGCTATCACAGCTATTAGGCTATCACAGCTATTAGGCTATCACAGCTATTATAAGGTATTAGGGTAATTATAATTTATGGATTATCCAACATACGGACAAAGACGTGACAATGCGCAGTGATTTAACGTTTCACTAAAATATCACATAGAAACTGATTACTGGGGATGGCTTCAATCTAACTTATACTTATACTAACCTTATCTCTTAACAGTAAACCATCAGCCGTCTTAGAATACAACATCACTTAAAAATAAGTGAGATCACTTAAAAATAATTGAGGAGTCAAGGGCTCACTTGTATTGGCCGAAAAGAAAAATAGTTTATCCTACGGTAAATTTGTAAGCGACTTGGTCGGTAAAAATTCCATTACCAATAAATACGGATCATATTTCGTCAAAATACCCCATTAAAGGACACCCCGGCGTGTGCACTATAAATTAACTTAATAACCCCACGTCCAGCTTTCCGGACGGAATACTGGCGAATCTATTTACAGAAGCCGAAACTGAACGACAGCCGAAAACCGCTTTATATCTATCAAATTTTAATTGGCACTTTATACAATGTAAGCGATTCATTGTCGTATATTTTTTTACCACGGGCCGCTTTTTGCGGGAGGGTTTTTTCGCCAGACGTTTTCGGCAGGACAGTTGACGCAACGAGATTGATATACGGTCTTATTCGTCGACGTGCCGGGCAGTCTTTGTTTCTGTAACTGGTCCAGGATCACCCCCCGTCCCCCTTTGACCCCCTTGCGGCACTCCTGCGCCCTCTCTTTGTCCCTTCGCTCTTTATACAGTCTCTGAGGCGATTGTCTTATTTTCGAAAGATTTTACGGCCCGACTTTAATGGGTCTTGTTTGTTTTTGAATGAGAAATTTTTGGGTATTTGAGGTGGTTTCAATAACTTTCTAGAATTATCAATATGCTAGTTGAATTTTGATTTCGAATATACACGGAATTCTGTTTACGGACCTTAGGCATAGAAATGTATAACATAGGATTGTTTTACAAACATCTAATATCAGGAAGAAAAAATTTTTTCAAACACAAACTGAAACACCTTTATTTTTTTTTAAATTAAAAATGCTTGAATGCTTTAACTTAACGCACCAGAAAAGATAAAGTATTTACGTGTTTTCTTTCATAGATATCGTTCAAGGACGTCTGAGTAGTATATGTTATTCTTTATTTACACAAAAAGTCGTGGAACAAAAAGTAGTAGTATGTTGATATGTGATTCAAACCCAAAAAAGACTGATGGTTTCTTAGATGGGTTTGGGGTGGTGGTTAAGGTGTTCATACAAGCAAAACAAAAGCAAAAAGATTATAATTATAATCTACACAGTCGTTATTAGTTAGCATTAATTTGTCATTTTACTCATAAACGGAAAACTAAACATCTCAATTTGGAGATTCCATACAGTTATTATGACAGATTCGCGTTAACTTTTTTGTGACATTTTAACCCGATAAGTTTACTCCGGGGGTTTCTTTTTTTATATTTACTTGAGTTATTTTTTTTACGATGGCCCACAGATAATCGTAATATGAGCTATAGTATGCAGGTTAAACAAACAAGGCAAACTGCACTTTAATACAAATAAATTCGGTGGTTGATATCTATAAAGCGAGGCGATTAGGCTTACCTCTGATTTACGTTAAAACGAGACAACTTTATGTGTAAGACATAAGCCTGTCTCGCTTTAACCCTGAGTTAGGTTGAGCAAAGTCAAAATACGCTCTATAGATGAGTCTGAGTCTAAACTTAGTATATAAAGTTGATAACTTTATATAGCATCTTATAAATCCTACATAACTCTGTCTCCTTTTCAAGTACTTCCAGTCAGGTGCGTACAACCTTTCGTCTGACCCTTAATTCATTAGTCAAATCCTACCGGTGGTTTACTCTTGTCCACTTATTCACAAAATGCCATTCTAAATTGAAATCATTAATGGCCCCGCGATTATCTCGCTCACGAGACCCCATTTGGCTTCAATTAAGAGTTGTAAAGATCTTCTATGCGAATTATTCGATTCTCGATTTGAGTTTAATGAATTAATTATCTGAAAGTTCGATTATCTCTAAAGGGCAAGGGAGGCAAATGAGCTCTGTGAAAGGCTGGCTTATTTCTGATGCATATCGGAGAGAATCTTTTTTTTAAAAGAGTTTAATTGTTACGTGTTAACTTCCAACTTTTTTTATGTATTTGATAGGAAAGCTTTTATGGCGCATTCAATGCTTTCAAGCAAGATATTTCGGGTTTGATCTTCTTACATGAAAAGTCTGGCATTAAAATTGACTGATGCTCATTTAATCTTAACATTTCCTTCGTTTTGTTGGCCCCTGCTATTATCACTTAGCCTTTATTAAGATCTTTGACGGACTTACATTTCGTTAATCCCATATCTTTGTTATAAAAACTTGATAGTCTAGATATGCGGATTGTTATTGTCTTAGACCATACCTTATTGGCTTTACATCTGACGAAAATATTCAGCCATTAATTACATATACTAAGCACTGAAATTGTGGTATGGTAAAAATATCATCTAATAGTGTTAAGTTCATAGTTCTCAAAGGCGTGTGTAGTCTGCCAATCCGCACATGGCCAGCGTGGTGGACTATGGCCAAACCCTTCTCATATTGAGAGGAGACCCATGCTCTGTAGTGAGCCGGTAATGGGTTGATCATGATGAGTGTTAATTTCAAGGGTTACAGTTCGATGTTAAAATATGATGGCAGGTTATTTACATTCGTTATAGAAATTCTTACGACCCTGCAGATCGTTGTGAAGTGCAAATTTGTACGCAATAAAAAAGGCAAAAATGAACTCGCAATATAAGGTAGGTGCATTCGCCGTGCATACCTAAAGCATGCGCGTACAGCGGCTGGTTCACACTCGGCAGCCGTCACGGATTTCGCGAGTAAACGTTCAACCGCTAAACATTTTAACACATAAATTGTGTAAACAATTTCAGTCCCACTCCGTCCAACAACGTCGGGTAAGGAGTTGAAAATAATTGAGCTGGACTCGGAAAAAAGAAGTATAGGAAAGTTGCGGGCAAAAACTGTCGCCGAGGGTTTCGGTTTGTTGACCTCGGGAGGTTGAATTTATTCGGCTGCGCGGGCGTATTCCACTCAGCCGCTCCGGCCCGGGCGTATCCTTGAATTTCTCGGGATTGAATTTCAAATTTTCAGTCGTGTCGCCTGGCAAGAAAGCGTGAACCACATCTTGATTTTTTGGCTTGTGCAAAAACTTTTGACGGTCAACTGGTGACATTGAATGACCTTGAAAGATTTTGCAATTTATCTACTCTATCATGCCAGTTACTAATGATGTAGATATCAGCATCTATGATATCACCCTTCTTCTATTATTATGCATAATAATTTTAAACTAATCTATGCAAAAAGAACATCAACCTATTACCGACTCACTACAGAGCACGGGTCACCTCTCAATATGAGAAGGGTTTGGCCTTAGTCCACCACGCTGGCCATGTGCGGATTGGCAGACTTTACACGCCTTTGAGAACATTATGGAGAACTCTCAGGCGTGCAGGTTTCCTCACGATGTTTTCCTTCACTGTTGAAGCAGGTGATGTTATAATTTTTTTTAACACGCACATAACTCCGAAAAGTTAGAGGTGTGTGCCCGGATTCGAACCGCCGACCTCTGATTAGGAGGGCGACACCCTAACCACTAGGCTATCACCGCTTGGTGAAGTACATACAAACCAACTATTTACGAGTACTTACTAAGAAATGGTACGAATTTCGTACTATAATAAAACATAAGAACTAGCCGGTGAAATACAAGTCCATAATACTTAAGTTATGGCTCACGGCGCGTCCTAAGAAATGGGTTTAAATTCATCGTCTTAGATATATTCTAAGACATGACCAACGTTTGCATTCGGCCACCCAAAACATCTAGGGTGAGATAACGTGATCTGATACTGTATACCATACCTATCTTTATATAAACGATTCCTTAAATCTAATCTAACTAGTTATTATAATATCCTTTTCATCATCACGGTCTACAAAATTACCAATAAAGGGTTTCTTAGGGTTTATTACCAACAAGGTTAAGCGGTGATAGCCTAGTGGTTAGCTAGGTTAGGAGGCTGACGCTAGCCTCCTAATCAGTGGTCGGCGGTTCGAATCCAGGCAAGCACCTCTAACTTTTCGGAGTTATGTGTGTTTTGAAGGCGTGTGTTTTGTGGCGTGTGAAGTCTGCCAATCCGCACATGGCCAGTGCGGTGGACTGTGGCCAAACCCTTCTCATATTGAGAGGAGACCCGTGTTCTGTAGTGAGCCGGTAATGGGTTGTTCATGATGATTCGAAATTTCTCCCAAACAGAAGAGAATCATTTACATACACGGTCATCGGTTCGATCGCCGACAGAGACTAGTTAGAAATTAATAGCCTGGTGGCTTCGGCTGTGGCTTTTTACCACCCTACTAAGAAAGTCGTGCCGCTAAGTAATTAGCAACAAGCGCGTGGTAACTAATCTGGAGTATGGGCTTACCCCCTACCAGATTAGATTGTTGCCATATTAGATTGCATCATAATTTACAACTAAGTGATTTTGCCGTCAAAGGTTGATTTGTAGTGGAATAAAACCAAACTTCTTTCAGGTCTGCAATTATTAGATTATTTTGGAGATTTACAGAGTTGACATCAGGTTCAGGTACCTTGCCTATACTTAGCACTGCTTGATTGTATTATAAGATAAGAGACGCATTAGATTAGACTTCCTAGTTGCTTCAATTTGTTCTCAAATTATTTTATAATAGGCTACTAAATCACACTTGATGGATAGTGGTAGATAAGTACGTTGGACTGTCGTCTATGATTGAACGTACCTACGTTTGAAGATACTTAATTTCGCGGAACAAAGAAATAATTTATATTAAGACTATACTAGGGTAATCATGATGATGATCAACCCATTACCGGCTCACTACAGAGCACGAGTCTCCTCTCAGTATGAGAAGGGTTTGGCCATAGTCCACCACGCTGGCCATGTGCGGATTGGCAGACTTCACACGCTTTCGAGAACATTATGGAGAACTCTCAGGCGTGCAGGTTTCCTCACGATGTTTTCCTTCACCGTTGAAGCAAGTGATATTTGAATTACTTAAAAACGCACATAACTCTGAAAAGTTATAGGTGCGTGCCCGGATTCGAACCGTCGACCTCTGATTAGGAGGCTGACGCCCTAACCACTAGGCTATCACCGCTTCGTCGTAGGGTAATCATAGTATAGTCTTAATATATCTAGCGATCTGGTACAGAGAGTATAAAATTTTATTTTGATTGTAATAAACTTAAGTCTGTATCGTGAAA
Source organism: Lasiommata megera (assembly GCA_928268935.1). Lineage (NCBI taxonomy): Eukaryota > Metazoa > Arthropoda > Insecta > Lepidoptera > Nymphalidae > Lasiommata > Lasiommata megera. Next base: position 16,329,546 of record OV743315.1, on the reverse strand, counting down.
AACTAAATTTTTTGGTACATTGTTTTATTTTATAAATTAAATTCAAAAATATACATACAAATTGGTAATATTTAAGTATATACATATTAAAGTTATATTTTACCCTCTACTATCGACGATTACCCACTTTCCCTAAGGGGTGTCTGGAAGAGATTGCTTTAGCAATAAGATCACCAAAATATCACATATCAATGTGTAGGAAGTAATCTCATGATGTTAATAAATATAATCTTGAGAAATGTCCGGGCAGATTATATCAACATTAATACACAGCAAAGAATTATCCTAATAAAAGTCGTCGTTATATCAAATAAAAAATTGCATTGATGTAGACGTGCTCTTTAAGAACTAATAGCACGGACATATTATAGTTCAATCTTATGATACCCATAATTTTACGTCAAGAAGTAAGAATGTAGATTCCACTATAACCATCACTGCTAAACACATGATTTTTTTCTCAGAGAACATATGGTTTTGCAGCACATTATAAACTCGTTATTACCTTGAAAAATGCACGGCTCAATTAGGGAACTAAAGGTGGCATACCATTATTTTTTCCCATAACAGTTAGCGAATTCATTACACACTATATATCATTAGGCAGCCGATAGGCAAATCGATGCAGACGTCTAACTGTTTTTGTATAACGGAAGGTGTTTCTAATCAAAACTCGATTAAATAATATCGATGTTGTCGGACCACACAAGTATTAACTGATTACTTTTACATCGCACGATAAAATCGTCAGCGATATCGATTCCAACGCACTCGCGTTTTTTATCGATGACAGGCATTCCATTCGATTGCTATCTTATTTGATGACGATATGAGATTGAAATTTGCTAATCTCAAAGGAGCATTGCAGATATTATAGATGTGCTATCGTCTTCTAAGCATCATTGTATTGGAACGTTCATTTTGTAGCTCATTGTATTCTGTATTACTTGTAGAGTATATAGTGACTTACTAATAAGCTGTTTTAAAATCGGCCGATATGCGTTGTTGTAACTAACAGTTTAACTATCATTTTAACTAGTTCTATTTATTAATAGAAGCGTTGATGGCCTAGTGGTAAAGACTCCGGCCTGTATCCGGTAGAACCCAGTTCGATCGAGCACGTTACATTTTTTGGCGAAACGTATACTATTTTTTTACATGGCCCAAGCAGTAGGATTGAATTCATAAATCGGAAAATAAGGTCGTTTCTATTGGATTTGGTATAAACCAAATTATATAAACTTAAAAAAAAGTTTGCAGCTATAGACAGCTTACCTTGTTCAGAATACCTTGTTTGTAGTAAAAAGATTCAGTCAGCTTCACACCCAGGTGTAAAAGAAGTTAAAGCAAATTGTGTGTTTGATATTTAGAATGTCTATATACAACGATATATTTTTTATATTATTTGGTGACTGTCATGAAATCGTATACCGATCTTGTCGTTAAGTGAAAAAATCCACGCAATATGTTATTCGATCCATTGCGTAACAACGGGAACTCTAATTTTATTACTCATAATGCTAAGATAAATCATAATTAGCTTAGGGACATCTTACGGGTTCCGACATAAACGTTTTATGTGAGTTTTATATGACCTACGAGTAGGTAGGTACGCTCTCATTATGGTGGCCATGAAATAACATTTTGACTACAAGTAGCCAGCAGAAATATATGAAATAGAAAAAAGAAAACAGCAAACACTTATTGAATTTATCGTTTCTATTAGACGTTACGTCAATGAATAGGTCACCTCGATATCTATGTATTCTAAAAGGAACTGAAATCCTAATTTTTACCATCAGCCTGTCAACGACACAGTGTAGGACGCAGGTTTCCTCTCTCACAGTAGGGAGAGTTTTAGGGCAAAAACCTGCCACCGTGGTGGGCTTTAGTAATTGTTGGTAACTGTTAGTTACTCGTAGTTTTAACACGCTTAGCCAACGGGACCGTGGACCTAATGCACTATCCAAGACGTGGGGCGGCCTTCGCTAATTACTTTACGCCGGGATGGGATTGATTGGGTAAATAAGGACCCTTAACATGGTACAGTTTCTTTCAATTTTTTACGTCAAAATTTTTCAAAGCAGTATTGGCTTAAACAAATTATTTCATGTAAGACAGAAACATTTAACGTCCCTACACGCAATTTGACAGTTCTCGCACAAACACGCAACATACTCGACAAAGCATATAATTTCGTGTAAACTATACATAGCTAAGGTATGATTCGATTAACTCTCTAACTAACTGTAGAGTCAGCCGACTGAATCTCAAATAGTGATTAAAATGGCAGCAGCTTAACTTTTTCATCAGATAGACAGTCATGTGGCACGCAATTTCCAGTCTTCCCAAAAATATACATACGTAGTATTTCAACATCTGCATATAAGGAATGCAAATTTATATCAAAACAAGCTTCATGTTTATTGAACAGCTGAGAACACAAAAATACTCAAACAATGGTCACCCTTATCATTTATGACGAATCCAAGATAACCTTTGGTAACCTACCTACGGATTTCGTTTTATACCTCTCACGTTATCTCATCAGCAATGACTGATTGAGGTATCCGAAGATGTTGTTTCGATGTTTCAAAAAATATTTAATGAAAATAATGTGCGACTAATTAATTGGTAGAATACGTTAGGTGGCGTCAAGTCCTTGTCAGGGGTTCTTGTTAATGAAATTATATTTAAATATTTTGCATAAACATCATCATCTTATAAATTTTTGTGGAAATTTGTATCTGTATTTATAATTAATTAAGGATTTACACTTGTTTGCATGCATGCATATTTTAATTTTTCGGCCGTATAAATTGTTATGAATATATAATTAATTAATTGTATTTTTTTAATTTCATACAGATTTTATTAGATATGAAAAAAATAATTCCAAATGAACTGTGATTAGAACGGTTATTTCAAATTTACGATATCACTTCGATGAATAAGGATGCTGAAGATTTTTTATTTGGATTTTTGAATCAAAAATGTTTGAAACCTGCAAAATAATTTTGTGCTGTTGCATTATAAAGTTGGAGGTCCTGGGTTCGATTCCCAGCTCGAGTCTGGTCTGGTGGGTGTAGCTAGTTACCACCCTACCGACAAAATCGTGTTGCCAAGCGAATTTAGCGTACCGGCATATTGTCATGTGCAAACCAAGTAGGAGTATGGGTTTACTAAACCCCTAAGAGGTTAGCCCGCTGCCATCTTAGACCGCATCATCACTTACCAGGTGAGATGCCGTCAAGGGCTAACTTGTGGTGTATAAGAATATCGGTATCAACACTACACCGTATCGAAACGTTAACTCCCAGGCGGTACGCTACTTAAGTCATTGGTTTTATTTTCCACTCAACATTTCCGATCCTATCTTATCTCAATACGAGTACGTATACTTTTTAACAAAATATCCAAATAAATATCATACGATTGGCACCAAACACGGCACCAAACTAATTGGTTCCACAGTTGTGGCAATCGCATTTCAAACGCGGGACTGTCGGGACCCATTAAATTACATTTTCAAGGTTCCACAGTGAAATACTAGTGTAAAGGATTATGTAAATGATAAACAAGCATGGTTATGGAATATTGCTCTAATATCTTAACTCTTAATATAATTTTAAGTGGCATGTGAGATGGTGATAACAAAAAGAAAATTTACCTGGCAAAGTTTATGGTGGGCTTCTTCTTAGACCGGGGCGCGTTTGGAACCCTCATAGCTTTACTTTTAAGTTTACGAATGTAGTTATCACCATTAAATCACTACTATGCAAATTATTGACGCGTCAAAAGTGCCTTCTAAAGGACTATTTGAATAAAGATTATTTGCATTTGAATTTGAATTTGAAATTTGAATAACTGATGAAAAACTTAGGACAACAGTTTGTACCTAAAAGTGATAATTTTTAACTGAATGCAAAATCCCTCTGTTTCCGGCCCTGTTATTTTTAACTAAACAAGTTTTTTTGGTAATTTCAGTGATCTTTGATTTTGTATATTTCATTAACTATTAATTATTGGAAAATTCCCAATAGTTATAAACGACTATGAAATAAGAGAGTCGCAGTCTGGGTGGCCACAATGGACGATGTAGCTTTCTAGACCGTAAAAAAGACGTGTGCAGACACAGGACTAATGTGGGTCACTCGACTCATAACCCTATTGAGAAGAGATCTTGAAAAGGTAGCTGGAAAGAACTGAAATTACTAGAACTGGGCTGGAAACACATGTAGGACCAGGTAAGGGCGGCGTGCTTATGAAAAATATAAAAGGTCATCTTTTTATTAAATTCCTTCTACGGAACTTATTAAGATTGTGTCCGACTCGCATTTGAACAATTTTTTTAATTAATGGCCTCTTATCTCCGGGCAGTTGGCTATAAATCTGGGGGGGGCGTGCGTTTGGGCAATGCTGTTCAATATTATGGTGCTCTTTCTAATTAAACTTTGAGCTGCTCTGACCGGCTAGGGGAGCGAGTTAAGTCATGCGCTTTAGCGTGCGAGTTGGGGATTAAATCTTTGAATGTTATATAAATAGTCGATATATTTTCGACCACTTATTGATTGTACATGGTAATTTTTATAATAGGTAGTCATTAATAAGTGAATAGTTTACTATTGAAGAATAGAAATTAGCAAATAAGTTATCCTTTTAACTTTCAAAGATTCAAATTCCTACCATTATTGTATCAAAATCCTCTCAGCCATAAATGCCTTAAAATAATTGCGTTTTGGAACTAAAAGAACGTTGTATTTTTTAGGATAAAAAGTACCTTATAGTTCACTCTTGGGTCCAAATACATCCATGCAAAAATCTTCAATCTCAATCCCTTTTTAATGCGTGATATAAAGACACACAAACATACACTCGCTCAGACTTGCAATAATACTATTTCAATAAACTATTATTTATTTTAAGTTCATAAATAAATATCCGGTAATAAATCACATATCATATAGATAGAATACATCAGTGTTTCTGGATTTATCTTACCAGATTATAAAAGACTAAATATATATATATATATACGAGTATACACATTTATAGTATACATATTTATACGAGTATTATTAAGATTAATATATATATACGAGTATACACATTTTTTCGTCAACATCCAAATTATAGCAATCAAAAAACGTGTTTTCAAATTCAAATTCAAATGGCTGCTAAGTTACACAGAAGAGAAAATGGTATTAACCTTTTGTCTCTGACTATTTACAGGTTATTATTTTAATAATTTCTTGTAAGGGTGTGTAATACACCCTGCAGCAGTCACATCTCCTCATTTGCACCACACGCTAGCAATACAAAGCAGGATAACTCGCGCGGTATCTTCGCAATCTGGAGATGTGATTTGCAATATTCCTGCCACCGATAACGGTTAATTGCTTAAAAATTTATTATTACCCACCGCTCGGACTCGGACCGCGCATTAAAATTTCCAAACAATATTTTCGTTCGAAAAAATACCCTACGGTACCTCATACTGATGAATTGCCTCGGAATTAGCATATCGCTCATAGTTCGATTCCAGGTAAGGCCAGAGAATGCAAGGTAAGAAATTTTCAGTACCAGCCTGGCGTTAGGACGTTGTCAGTGTCCATTTCCGCGCATTGGACAGGAAATCTAGACTTACCTACTTGTAACATGCCTGTGATAATAATCGGTTAAAATACGCATTCTTGACCTTTGTTTTTAGTACCTTTATTTTAATTTCATCTGCTTCTCTGCTTGAAGGGGGAGGAGAGAGACTGTGGTACATATTTTATTTGGTGCTGGGTTATAATTGAGGTAAATTCAATAAGATTATTTATATCTTTATTTCATTTATGGGGAAAATGTTGTGGGTAGACGCATAAAATATTATTAAAAACAGTTGTCATCCAGTCGCACTTTCATTTACACAACAAATTGACATTGATCTTTTTTTTTAATTTTGCTCGCACGCTTGTTAGGCAGAATGTGTTAGGCTATACTTTAATCTTCCAAAATCTTTATACAAATATACCACTTTTCTGCAATAAACGAATTTGATTTGATTTGATTCGATAATTCCTTGGGTACGAGAACATAGTCTTCGATGAAACGCATATGCATGCAGTTAACGAAAGGTTCCCCGCTGATCCAATACAAAGTGGCGTGGAGTGCCTATACTCTGAATCCCCCTTCTGAAACAAGAAACTATTTCCGAGCAATGAAATATGTCTGGAGCCTTCTTTTAGAAGTAGTTTTAACACTCCTGTATCAGATGATGTTTTTTTAATCTATTATTTATTGAGACTTTGTCCGAAACGAACATGATATGATAAAATCATCTCCTAATTAAATATAACAAACTTTTATAAGTTAAGTAAAAACACACTTATTAAAAAATTAACAAATAAAACTATGACTTTAAGAATGAAACAGACATAACCTACTTCTGCAGAAATATCTCAACAACAGATTTAAAATCTTCTGTTGTAGGTAGACAGAGAAGGCTCTCAAATAAATGTGTTTCACATAACGTTGAAATAGTTAAGCAGTGTTCTGTCTCGCTCGGTTATTAAGAAAATACTGTTAGTTCAACTGCGCCAAAACAAACGCTTTGTCACGTTTTTCTATTTTTCCCTTTTAATATTTTTTTGCTGTGACGTCACTCAGGGCACAGCTGAAAATCAACGTGTTTTTAAATAATGCTGAGCTGTACACCTTTTCTGATTGATGTTACCGACAGACATTTCTGCATTAAAATGAACTGTTTGTAATACTATATGAGAATAAATACATTTTCTTCCTTCTTTCTCTCTTAGCTCTAAAATTACTTAATTATTAATTTAACTAAGAATTTAGAGTTACTTATACCTTTATACATCTCTTACGTCATTCTAGGACTATGCGATATATTGATACTATAGAATTTAATATATAGATATCATATAACATTATGTTCCGTTGAAAATAGTTTGTAATACGAAGTCAGTTAATAAACTATACCCGCCGTATCACTAGCCAATGCGTTGTGTTTCGCTAATATTTATACAACTAGACTTTCTATACTGCCCCTAGGTCACACCGGAAAGTAATAAATATCCAATTTTTAACAAATGATAGTAATTGTGGAGAAAATCTGAATTTTCATCGTGAATTTAAAAACTTCGAAGTACCAATCTATATATAGCTGAATACATTTTTTCTGCGGAAGCTTTTGAATTAGCATAGTAAATGTGAAATATATGTTTGTTTTTGTTCAAAGTACAGATATATTTTATCTTCGTCGAATTGATCAATAGTTATTCATGTAACAACTTGAGTAGCCAATGGACGAAGCGTCTCACCAGACAAATAATATATAGGTGATCTCTTTATCAATTGGGACTAGCACACTGTCCAGTGCTAGTCCCAATTGATAGTTTATAATTAATAGGTTGACGATAAGCCCTGCACACTACCTGTTAATGAGTTTGTCATTAACTTACAAGCCGTAAAAATCCCTACTGCAAACTTAGAATGGATCCTTCACAAAAAGCATTCTAAAGTAACATTTTATTACGCTTTATATATTTTATTAATTGTGGATCAGAGCTACAGATAAATCTCAACGAATTTTGAACACATTGTTTGGAGGACATTGGGGTCCCAACGCATAGGGATCCTAGACAGGAAGGCGCTGAAAACCAGCGGTACAAGATCGTGGATTCCGAACTCCATACCAAACACCTATGTCCAGCAGTCTACGTGAAACGATTGAGTGATGATGATCATTTAAAAATGTATGTACGAGTATAGTGGATTAAATCGCGATACACTCCGGTGTGAGAGAGGCCAGCTTTATTCTCGAGCACGTTTATGCTGTACTGTGTAGCGAGTGCGGGCGCCGTAAATCACTGAATTGCGAGCCGGGCCGTTATACGAGCACTTGTCCATGGGAAATCCACGAGTACTATTGTTGATAGCGCTCGAGATTTGCAGTTCGCTTTGCGTGCGTCGGTGTGAGTCTTTGATGATGTTTTGTTCTAAGTTTCTGGTATGTACCAGCTTTATATTTCCCTTGGTAGGTGATTGCTTTCATCTTTATTTATTTACTAGCTGTGACCCGCGGTTTCTCCCGTGTAGTTCCCGTTTCTATGGTAATACCGGGATTAAATATTGCCTAAATAACTATAGACGTCTTCAATAAATGGACTACCGAACATCGAGTTTGTTTGAGTAGAAAGAGTTTTTCACATCGGGCCCGTATTTCCCGAGGTTACCGCGTTAGATAAAAAAAAAATTAACTGATTTAGACATGATTGAATTTAAAATTTGTGCCGCGGTAATAAATTGCAAATTGACTCTTTGAAGTTAGAAACACACCGACATTTCTTAGACAACAGTGAGTGATTATAATTTAATAAAGTTCAAATTGACTCTACATTTTATTTAGAAAACGTTTATATGGTAGAAGTAAAGCGCTGTTTTTAGGGTTTTTCCGGCAATTGTTCGAATTTTTCTCACTTTTTCGTGGAGGTCTGGGGAAGGTGTTCCCTAGACCTCCACGAACATTTCAAGACCAAGATAAGATAAATCTGTTCAGCCGTTCTCGAGTTTTAGCGAGACTAACGAACAGCAATTGATTTTTATATATAGATTTATTTATTTATTTAATTAAGGGCAACAGGCTACAAATCACTAAGAGCTATAAAAATAAATAAAAAGAGGTATAGAGATAAATATATATAACAATTCTGCAGACCCACTTAGAGGTTGTCACAGCATGCTTAGAAACTACTTTACTTGTTCTAGTTTTTTATTTATTCACATCGCGGGCTAACTAACAGTTCATTTGATGTTTACTGATCATCGTCACCCTCAAAAATCTGTAGAAATTTATATATTTTTTTTATTATTATTGGTAGCCTGGCAAAAATCACTATTTAGCGATAAGGCCGCCAAACTGTGTCTATTGTATTTGCATTTTTTATAAAATAAAAGTTTTTTTATCCACTACAAGTTAGCCCTTGACGGCAATCCCAATTGATGGTAAGTGATAGATAGACGCAGTCAAAGATAGTAGCGGGCTAACCTGTTAGGGGCATACCCCTTACACGTTAGGTTAGGTTATGAGTATGGTATTATAGTAGAACCCGATTAGGAGTATGGGCTTACCATAGGTAAACCCATACTCCTATCGGGTTCTACGCGAAAAATGTGTAATCATTCACACTATTCGATATCAAAACTATCGTGATTATAAAAATCATGGAATAATCCCAAAGTATACAAAAGTTGACTTAATCATCAGTAACTAAGCAGACTCCATACCATTTATGCTGAGGGTGTATCATTATATTCAGATACCGCCTCTAGTGGCCATTTTCTTTACGAGCTGCTAAACATGTTTTAAGTGCGTGAATTGGGATCAACATTGTAGTAAAGTACACTTTGGTTAAACTGCAAATTGATTGCTAAAGATGTATGGGAGTCAATCGGAGTAAGTATTTATTACGCGCAATCACAGAGACATGAGAGCCTGAGGTGCTGTTACAATGAAAGATACCTCTATGGTGCAGCGATAAGACTGGTCGCATTTTAAGTTAAAATATTAGTGAAGCTAAGATATTTTGGGCTACGAAATAATTTCGTATACATATTTTCTTGTCCTATTAGATAACGCGAGAAAACAAACGCAATATTTATCGCGCTTGTCCGAACTAAACAGGTATCGTTATCCAAAACAAAAAATAAAAAATCATAAAAATTATTTTATAATTATTATTAATTTATATATTATAGATATTAATAAGTTTCTTTAAATCCAGAATTACCTCCATATTTTTGACTGGCATATTGGCAGTTAAATCGACCTAACTGTCATCATGAAAAACGACATAATACTTTCTTATGCCAGTTTCGTTAAAGTTGCCAAAATCATTTAATTAAATACGTTAAGTAAAATTTTATTAAAACTAGCTTATGCTCGCGATTTCAATCTAGATACAACCTCTTTACTGGAAAACGGTGTTTGAGTGGTTCCAACCAAGAAGAATCCGACATAACTTTTAGAAGACCGAGCTCCCTCAACTCTACTCCATTTTCGGAGTTATGTACGTTTTAAGCAATAATATATAATATAACTTACTTTAACGGCAAAAAAAAACCTGCAGGAATGAGAATCGTTCATAAAGTTCTCCAAGGCTTTTAAAGTCTACCAAATCCTTCTAATTCTGGGAAGATATCCGTCCATTGTAATATGCCGGTAATGGTTTGGTCGATAATCACGATGATGGTCATAGAAGAGGCCTGAATGTTCAGCAGTGGGGCATTGGTACGGATGGTAAAGAAGAGAGTTAATATGAGCTCATTCGGGTGTATATATATAATGAATTCACCATGGATCCACGGCAATCTGTACCACACAATACATTACATGTAATTGGCGGGCAATATCAGTAATTTGATCTCAATTAATCCAATACAACATTATATGTTAATATGCGTGGAATCTTCGAGAAGCCATCGCCGTGCCTCGAAAGGAACTCGATTTAAAACACGATGATATTAAGTGGGCGTTCTGCTTTGATTCGCTTTCAGTTGTGAATGATTTTCTTTTTTAGGTGGGAGGAACCTTTTGATATTATGATTTGTTTTTTTGGTTTGTTTTTGTAGAATAGACATAGTTATGTTAAATTATGTAAATTTTTTCACTATCGCATTAAAATTTTAAATCTGTTTACATCTTTGTGTTTTGTTTCCGATTTTAGTACAAAACTATTTTTATGATAAAATTATTGCTTATTTATAAATCACTTTTCATACTGCTATTGATGCTGCTTTACCTGTATTTTCTTAAAAAATATCACTTACCCTATTTCGTCATCTTATATAAGTTAATTGTATCGGGGTAAAAAAAAAGTGTGTGAGGGATTCGGCTTTTCACTTGAAATGCTTGTAAAACTGTGCGGTTGAGTATTTCTGGTTTTATACAGTTATTTAACGCCCAGTTCGACATTTAGTACAACCCAATTATTCTGTAATACAAATTGATCGCTTATCAATGGCTGCCTTATCGACCAATACCTATTGGTGACCTATTGGTGACTATAGTCTGACCAAAAGTACATTTTGATGGAAAATACTTTTACATTGATCTGAATCAGTCAACACTTGCACAAAAGCATATAATAAAATCATTTTTATTCAGTTTACACAAACAAGAACTTTAAAGAGCGTGAGCAAGGTTATTTTTTATACCGACGCCTCGCCGATATTCACGGATCATATACGGCCTCATTTTAAATTGAAAGTGTTTTCATCACCTGATAAAATCGACACCAAACGGAAGGAGCACTGAGCATACAAATACCATAATTTCAATATATTTATAGCGTTTTTCATGGCGATTACAATACAAAGTTATTCCCGTATTAGAAAGTATAAAGAGTCATAGGATGGGAGGTGGGAGCAGGTAAAGACGGCTGCTCATCACATGGTCGTGAGCCCGCTCTCAGACAATGGCCGATTTTGTATTTTCCGCATAGATATAAGATTTTGGCGTGTGGTGCAAATTGTAAGATATTTTCTTACTGAAATACTTTTGTTTAATTTCGAATCTAATTCATTTACCACCGAAATTAATATCATATTTATAATCAATCTAATCGAAAATTTTCAGATAGCAGATTGAATTTGGTGTTACTATCCTTTGCATATTCGCTATTGTGAAATATTACAGTATCACTAAATTTACAAATGATGGGGTAATTTATAGCCCCATAACTGATAATATATATTTTTATTTTCTTTATTTAGGGTTCTTTAGTTAGTGGTTGACGATCTCTGTGGCGCAGCTCCTTGAATAAGCTCCTTTCTTGTCAATATTTAAGATAAAAGGTGTTGTGAGGTAATAAATCTTGTATAGTTATATTTTTATACTACTATGATTTTATCAAATATCTAATATAATGATAATAAGAATAATCTTATCTCAGAAGATAACTTTAGATTTTTATCCATTTATTATCTAATTACCTTTCCTTTTTTAACTTTCTTTTTTTTTGGTTTTTGTTTCATATCTCTTATGTCTAAATCTTTTATTTTGACTAATATTTGACCATATTGTTGATGTTTCATTCGCTTTTCTTATTTTATTTCTTTCTAGTCTATAACGCTTAAAAGTTATTTAGTAGTAGATATTGTTTAATTCCCGTTGCTTTAAACTTCAATCATCATCATCATCATCATCATGATCGACCCGGTTCACTACAGAGTACGGGTCTCCTCTCAATATGAGAAGGGTTTGGCCATAGTCCACCACGCTGGCCATGGGCGGATTTGCAGACTTCACACGCCTTTGAGAACATTATGGAGAACTCTCAGGCGTGCAGGTTTCCTCACGATTGTTTTTCTTCACCGTTGAAGCAAGTGATATTTTAATTGTTTTTTAAAAACGCACATAACTCCCAAAAGTTAGAGGTGCTTGCTCGGCTTCGAACCGTCGACCTCTGATTAGCAGGCTGGCGCCCTAACCACTAGGCTATCACAGCTTCAAAACTGCCATACAAGACGTATATTATAAAAATAACGTCGCCAAAGCTTTTACTTTGCCACTATATAAAAGATTTCAATAAATTTGTTAAAACAAAATGAAGCTATAAGGTAACTCGATTCCCCGGTAGTCGCCGCGTCCCAACATTAATATTTACTTTGTCTCTTAAGTGATTTTCTTTGTATGTAATCCCAAACGCTCTCTCGTGTTAGCTTATGGCTTTCTATTCAAAGAATGTTATCGGGACACATTGTGTGACCAAATCTCTGGAATAATAACTGTATCTTATTTCATTATTCATCTGTATATTGAGTTTCATCATTATCAGACATTTGAATGTTTACGATTTTAGATTTTCGATGTACTTCGCATACTTACATATCGCACGCGTATCAGCTGTTACAACTCGCAATTTTTTTTTTCGCAATTTAAAAAAAAATCTAAAATCATTTTAGTATTGAAATCTCCAAATTATTCAGAGTAAAAGTGCTGCGAAATATAATTTGCTGTTCCCATTTAGATAAACGAATCACAGATCAGCTAAAGAGTTAATATCAAAAGTCAAAGTTTTTGAGTTGAAACAGTTTTGCGTTATATTCGGACTTCTAATGAATTACATCATTCCTTAAAAGTATGCCACGATAATGTGTGTAAAAGGGAATTATATCGAATACATAATATGTCTTCATTTAACAATCCTACTTATGTCATTTATTGTTTTTTATTTTTATTTGATCATAATATTATGAATTTACGCCACATTAATCAAGTATTTTTCTAATTTTTAAGTAGTTTAATTTATAATAAACAGGATTGCTATCCTAGAATAATAAAAGTGTATACATTGGATGGTTGGTGCTTATTTAGTTTTCGAAACTTCTAAAATAAGTTTCATGTGTCATAAGTCAATGCAAAAACTTAATTTTTTAATAATTCCATTTTTAATATTATCATTATCATGATCAACCCATTACCGGTGCAAAGTGCTAAATAAGCAATTGATATTTTTTTAAACGCACATAACTAAGAAAAGTTAGAGGTGGATTCGAACCGCCGACCTCTGATTAGGAGGTCCTAACCTTTAGGATATCACCGCTTCTGCAATGATATAATAACTAACATCAATTTATGCAATCCAATATTTAATACTAATAAAGAATGAATCATAAACTCACCTCCAGCTGTAGCTTTGAGACTGCCAACAATAGTTCCGCTTCTCGCGTCTTCGCGCACACGAAAGTTGTATCTCGGTTTATCGAACAATGCGGATCCAACGCCAGCAGGTATCACGTTCACATTCACCATGGCCCCTTGAGGTGCGGCCAGACCTCCGCCATCCGTCGCGGACACCTCCAAGTCAAATCTCCCGTTCGCTTGTATCAACGACGGTTTGGTTACGAAAATCTCGCCAGTGCTTCTGTCTATGCGAAAAACATCGTTGTCATTGCCGCTAACAATTCTGTACGTGACTGTACCAAATCTCCCCGAATCTGTATCGGTTGCGGAAACGGCCACTATCGGCTCGTTGCTAGATATCCTTCCCTCCTTCAGAGAGACGTTGTAATCTCTCACAGTGAAGACCGGGACGTTGTCGTTTATATCGAGAAGCTGGATCTTCACCATTGCGGTCGTGGACAGGCCCCCTGCGAATAAATAAATAATTGGTCCCTTGATTGTCTGTGTATTGTTGTAATACTATGTTTAATTGACAGGCGGTTGATTTATGCGGATGTCAACGCGTTTTCGTTACATGTTTGCGATAATAAAATGATGTTCGCCTTAAAGCATCAAACACTCAGCCGACTTTTGTTCCAACTTAAATTGAAGTCAGTCAAACCCGGATTGGATATATTGGGCTTAGTTTGTTGTGGGGTTCTTAAACACTGCGTGATTGGATATTTGTCAACTTAAAAACTTGTAGTATGATTCTAACACCGCACAAAAATGCAATGCGATACGATTTATTAAGCAAATCCAACCAAGCAAAGGTAAGCCTACTCGGTATAAATCAATGAGACAACTTGAGCATTTATTCCTTCCAACTCTCTCTAAATCTGACGGCTGTCGACAGTTAGGAACTGGTTGCAATTAACCATTAAATTGGTGATACTATCCAAAAGTTGGTTATGCATCTGGAAAGCCTGTATAATAAAAGTTGGAGGACCTGGGTTCGATTCCCGGCTCAATTCCTGTCTGGTGGAAGGCTACGGCCGTGGCTAGTTACCACCCTACCGACAAATACGTGTTGCCAAGCGATTTAGCGTTCCGGCACGATGTCACGTAGAAACAAATTAGGAGCGTGGGTTTACCATACTACCAACAGGTTAGTCCGCTACCATCCTAGACAGTATCATCACTTACTACCAGGTGAGATAGCTGTCAAGAGCTAACTTGTAGTAGATAAAAAAAAGCTACCCTCCGATGTGAACACGATGATTATATAAAGTGGTATAGGTCAAAAGAGGTATTTACTCGTACATAATGAACAAAATTAGACATACTAATACTTAAATAAATTAAAAAAAAATCGTGTATGATTACGTGTATCTTTCCCGGCTAAGTTTGTTGTGGGCTTCTTCTTAGACCAGAGCTCCCTCATAGCTTTAGTTTTAAGTTTACGAATATAGTTAACACCATCGAATCACTACTATGTAAATTATTAACGCGTCAAAAGTGCCATGTAAAGGACTACTTGAATAAAAAATTATTCGGATTTGAATTTGAATTTGACATACTTAATGTAACAATAATAGATATTAATAATAAAGACGTACATAATAGATTTTTTATGTATTTATTCAATCAGGTGAGGGGTAAAGTTGGAATCTGAGATCGGTGAAGTGTGTAGAGGGGTTTTGTCTGATGATTTTTTTAATTGTGGTGCAAATAACTTAAAACGCAACACGGCAATACATCGCATTGGTACAAGACAGCGGAATGCTATTTCGCCGATTAAACGTTATTGATTAAGAGGCTAGAATATGACTTTTAGACTACAGTTATAAACTGGTTGCGAATAAACTACACGCAGATACCAGATGCAACAATATAAAACCTCAAAAGCTTAACGGTATAAGTGCGCAATGAATTCCGGAAGGTCGTGGGTTCAAAGCCGTTGTATTACCAGCATAGACTTTATCTAAAAGCGCTAAGTTTCTAGATAAGAATATTATATATTGTTACCAGGCACACGCGTAATTATATTACACTTTAATAGATTTTACCGCAAAATTTTAGCAGAAGAGTTTGACGACCTCTGTGGCGCAGTGCGCGCACTGTCGCATTTCAAAGTTAGTTTAAAGTTAGAGGTCCTGGGTTCGATTCCCAGCTCGGGTCTGGTCTGGTGAGCGGCTTCGGCTGTGGCTAGTTACCACCCCGCTGACAAAGTCGTGTCGCTAAGCGATTTAGCATTCCGGCACGATGTCGCGTAGAAACCAATTCCGAGCGCGGGTTTACCATATTCCTAACATGTTAGCCCACTACCATCCTAGACAGCATCATCACTTACCACCAGGTGTGATAGCCGTCAAGGGCTAACTTGTAGTGTATAAAAAAATAGTACGCACTGCAAATACAAGACCTGGCCAATCTATTGGCACATCTAAAGCCAAAAATAATAATTGATAACCCAGATCGATAAACGTGGGCGGTCAGATGACAATCACTCTCTAAAAACTGGTAGTCCGTCGCATTAGAATAATTAACCGGACCCTGTTGCGTAACTGACTTAAACTATTGTTTTAGTAGCTATGTTTTAGTTAGCTATTCACCGTATGAAATTATTAAGTAAACGTTTTAGTAGCTATGTTTCACTATTTACTATATGAAATTATAAAGTAAACATTACTACCCCATTGTTCTAATTATAACTCAACGAATTATTTATTATACGTTTCTATAGCTATCAAATTTAAAAGTAATATTAGTTGACAAATTTACAAAAAAAAAAGAACTGAAATTGCATAAAGAATCGATTTTTTTAAAACTATTGTTTTAGTAGCTATGTTTCATTATTCACCGTATGAAATTGTAAAGTAAACTTTAGTACCCCATTGTTCAAATTATAAAATCAACAAATTATTTGTTATACATTTCTATAGCTATCAAATTTAAAAGTAATATTAGTTGACAAATTTACAAAAAAAGTACTTAAATTGCATAAAGAATCGTTTTTTTACACTATTGTTTTAGTAGCTATGTTTCACTATTCACCGTATGAAATTGTAAAGTAAACTTTAGTACCCCATTGAACAAATTATAAACTCAACGAATTATTTATTATACGTTTCTATAGCTATCAAGTTTAAGAGTGATATTAGTTGACAAATTTACAAAAAAAAAGTACTTAAATTGCATAAAGAATCGTTTTTTTACACTATTGCTTTAGTAGATATGTTTCACTATTCACCGTATGAAATTATTAAGTAAACTTTACTACACCAAATTATAAACTCAACGAATTATTTATTATACGTTTTAATAGCTATCAAGTTTAAAAGTAATATTAGTTGACAAATTTACAAAAAAAAAGTACTTAAATTGCATAAAGAATCGATTTTTTACACTATTGTTTTAGTAGCTATGTTTCACTATTCACCGTATGAAATTATTAAGTAAACTTTAGTACCCCATTGTTCAAATTATAACTCAACGAATTATTTATTATACGTTTCCATAGCTATCAAGTTTAAAATTAATATTAGTTGACAAATTTACATTAAAAAAAGTACTTAAATTGCATAAAGAATCGATTTTTTACACTATTGTTTTAGTAGCTATGTTTCACTATTCACCGTATGAAATTATTAAGTAAACTTTACTACCCCAAATTATAAACTCAACGAATTATTTATTATACGTTTCCATAGCTATCAAGTTTAAAAGTGATATTAGTTGACAAACTTAAAAAAAAAGTACTTAAATTGCATAAAGAATCGATTTTCGGTTGACAAAATTTTTTGCAGCAAAGAAAAGTATCTGTAATTTCCTGGTACCAAATTTTTCCACAATATTGCAACTTGCAGAATGCACGCGGTGTTATCACAAAGCTAAAATATATTCACTCTCTCTAATTCGAAAGATTAAGGAAAATAAATTAGTTAAGATGCTTTAATTTAAGAAGACGCTGTAACACAGGCTTCCAAATATTTTCCAAGCGAGCGCATGCATACATCTCCATTTTGACGCCCAAAAAGGTTAATAAATCTCCCGTTTAAACAAACTCGTCAGTTTCACTATCCGATGCCGAAATTACTACCGAAATTCTCCCCCTAAAATTCGCAAAGTTGCCGGCGGGAAATAAAAACTTAAAATAAGGCTGCGACTGCACACAACTCCGGTTGCGATGCTCGTCTACTCTTCATTCTGTAACATTCAGTCGGACGTTTTTATACGAAACACGTAATTTGACAGCAATAGTTTTATGTATGAAGATGACAGGTCACCAGTACTCGACGCTCACGTGGGTTACTAAATAGTGGAACCGTTCTGTAATAGCTAATTTTTTTCTTTCGGACTGACTATTAGCTGTGCTATTGGTTACGACAGCGTAACCGGGCTGGAAAGAAGATCTGCCAGGATAAATTTTAAGCCCTAGAGTTCGAAGAAACTAAGGGAACGTCTGCCTGTGAGGCTGAACCTTTCCTTAGGCGACGTTTGGGATAACTGAGGAGGGGGGGGGGGACGGGGGGACAGGGGGGGGGGACGGTAATAACTAAATGTTTTGACTGTTATTCATAAATAAAAGTACGTTGCATTATTTTTAGCCATGTCGATTTAACGTGTCCCATCTTAGAAGCTGAAAGCTAAATGAAGAATAATAGAGACACATTGACGAGTAGACCACGCTCAGTTTATAGTTTTGAGTAAAAATTGAATTCATGTGGGTAGTAGTTAACTATAGGCTGGACCTACGGTGGATAAGCGCAGAAGCTTCAGTAAAGTTTAACCCGTAAGGTTAAAGAAATCGGGAAAACGTAATAGACAAAGCGTTGATTATTGAATTCATGAGTTCATAATAAAATGGTTAGGCACGTATGGAGCCGGACCGATTTCTTTTTTAAATCTCACTTGATGTTAAGTGATGATGCAGTCTAAGATGGTAGCGGGCTGATATTAGGGGTATGGTGAACCCATACTTCTAATCGGTTTCTGCGCGACATCGTGCCGGAACGCTTAATCCCTTGGCGAGACGCCTTAGTCGGTAGGGTGGTAACTATCCATAGCCGAAGCCTCCCATCAGATCAGACTCGAGTCAGGAATCGAACCCAGGACCTCCAACTTTTATAATGCGACAGTGAGCGCGCTGCGCAACGGGGGTCGTCAGCGTCATGAAACCGGACTCCATGCAGTCACAGCCTAAAGTAATAGTTTGGTCTTCTCGCTCCATAAATCAGGGGTGGGACAAGAGGCCGACACTTTTGGAATTTATTCCATTGCCATTTATTCTGTGGCCATTTCGCCGGTGCTTTATTTCAAGTTGTATAATATGTATATGCATAGGTATATCCACTGTCACTGGCAAACTTATTGCTTCCAATTGATAATGAATGGGAGGACACAAAAAATATACGGAGGGGCATTCATTGTTTCCTCTTTTAATGCTATGAGTAATACGATACAGTTGACATCGGGAGTGTAGCTTTTGAAGATATGCCCAGTTTTATTCAAACAACGACCTTCTGAGACTATACAAAATGATGTTGGCAAATACTTAATTATTGACGGTTGGATTTGATGTAACACAAATTAAAATTGTAGAAACGTCTATAAATATACTCTTTGCATTATAAATACTATGTTTGTATAATAAATTACATCTCCTTTTAAACAAAATCATCAAATAAATATTAATCCAGAACCGTAAATATTAAAAATTTTGACTCGATTGGATTTTATTTTTTTTGCAATACAATAATATAGTGCCAATTTAAATCACTATTTTCATGGATATATTCCATAATACTATAGCTTCTGCATTTTCTGCAATTGGCTTAAAAATCAATTCATGATCAACCCATTACCGGCTCACTACAGAGCACGGGTCTCCTGTCAGTATGAGAAGGGTTTGGCCATAGTCCACCACGCTGGCCATGTGCGGATTGGCAGGCTTCACACGACGATGTTTCCTTCACCGTTGAAGCAAGTGATATTTTAATTGTTTAAAAACGCGCATAACTCCGAAAAGTTAGAGGTGCGTTCCCGGGTTCAAACCACCGACCTCTGATTAGGAGGCGGACACCCTAACCACTGGGCTTATTAGTCATAGCTTACAAAAATCTGTTAAAACTTATAATCACCTCTATCAGTAGCAATGACAGGGAACTCAAAGTCGCTCGTCGTCTCATGGTCCAGCGGTGCGGACACGCAGAGCTCTCCCGAGTCTGGCTTCACGGAGAACTGAGGTCTTGCCAGACCATCACCTAGAGTGTAGTTGACTATCGCGTTCACTCCGCAATCTGGGTCTATTGCTGACATCTGGAAAGAGAGAAAAAGAGAATTAAGATTTGAAGATGATATTTCAATTAACTAAAGTAACACAGAGATTTATAATTAATCATTACGAGTATATTATTTATTTTTATTTTATTTTTATTTATTTAATTTTTAATTTAATTAGAATGGACAATATCCAATAACACTAATTAAATAAATTAAATGATTACACATAATAACATTATAACAAAAACAAAGTCTAAACAAAACAAATATATACTAAAAACAACAAAAAAAACAAAACAGGTGATTATATTATATTATATTACGCTCTATTGTATTTGCAATTTGTATTATCTGTGGTGTTCATTACGGTTATCAGATGTTTATTTTTAACCTATATTTTATTAAGTACATACTTTTTTATAATGTTTAAAATTATGTAGAAAAAACTATATTAACTACTATATTAACTTACTTCATTTTGTTTCTAACTATCGCTATATTGCAATGTAACCTAAACTGCACGTTGTTTTTCCTTCGAGACGATTTTACATACAATAAGCATGTAAATTATTATGTAACTATAGTGTAAGTAAATGTAAAAATCACTAGTAAACCTAAATAAAATAAAGTATTATATAGTTTAAACAAAAATTTTGGTGATGCGAAGTGAGAACATAATCCTTCCTACGACAGCAGTCATTACGGGGACTAGTTTTATTATCGTTCGAATTTATAACGATAATATTAATATATAGATATTATTAAAAATACCACATATTTTACTCCACTTAATATGCAAAAAGAATATTCAGATATTGCGTTTGCAGCTTAACAAAAAATATGTGAACGCTGCCCGTAATACTATTACAAATTGGAAATAATAATTATTGCAATACTAACTCGTTCCATGGTTCGATAAATGAAATATGATAATAATACCATAATAATATTAAACCCTAATGTACAACGTGCAACATTCGAAATCATTGTGAATATTATTGACGCTGTTCACATCCTTACTTCCATTAGCATAGGTGCTATTTTCACATGCGGATGCACGATTAATGGATACGTGAGACTATCACTTTCGGATTTCCTTTGCAACACAAATAATTGTCTAAGCCCCGTCCTCTAGATAAGAATCGTAATTAATAAAGGTTTATTTAATTCTGCAAAATTGGCTTCCTGTGTGGTCCGCGCTTAACGCTCAAGAAGACATTCAAAGAATGTTTTATCCTCTGATAAATTGATAGGTTTAAATGGCTGGACTGTTATGCCTATTGCCTATGCCTATTGGACGCATTTAGCTGTACTGATAACTCCTTTACTAAGAAGAAGAAGAAGATAAGAAGTAAGCGGTGTTCTTTGTGGTTTTTGGTCTGTGATTTCAAAAGGGTTACATTTCGTTTACTACACTATATTTTTTTTAATTAAGTTTGAAAACACTGATTGATTCTAATTTTTTTTCAAAGTTTAATTTGTACTTTTTCTAAATGTAAACTTTGATAATTGTTCTTTAATGACTGTGTTATTTTATTGAACCCAAAAAGTTACAACTGGGGTGAAATTTTGATGTTTTTTTTATACACTACAAGTTATCTTTGACGGCATCTCACCTGATGCTAAGTGATGATGCGGTCTAAGATGGTAGCGGGCTTACCTGTTAGGGATATGGTAAACCCATACTCCTAATTGGTTTCTAAACGACATCGTGCCGGAACGCTAAATCACTTGGCGACACGTTTCTGTCGGTAGGATGGTAACTAGCCACGGCCCAAGCCTCACACCAGACCAGACTCGAGCCGAGAATCGAACCCAGGACCGCCAACTTTAAAACGCAATTGCGCACGCGCGTCACACAAGGTCGTCAAAATGATATGGAAGGTTTTTTTGTTATTGTTTGATGTCCTCATGGATCACATGAGAATCGATGCAACAATCACAAAGTTCTGAAGTATTTGATTATTCATAATAAATATAATATTCCTCATATGAAACTAATCAGTTTTTATTCGGTAAGGATATGTCTTTTCATGGAAGCGGTGATAGCCTAGTGGTTAGGGCGTCAGCCTTCTAATCAGAGGTCAGCGGTTCGAATCCGGGCACGCACCTATAACTTTTCGGAGTTATGTGCGTTTTAAAAAACAATTAAATATCACTTGCTTCAACGGTGAAGGAAAACATCGTGAGGAAACCTGCACGCCTGAGAGTTCTCCATAATGTTCTCAAAGGCGTGTGAAGTCTGCCAATCCGCACATGGCCAGCGTGGTGGACTATAGCCAAACCCTTCTCATATTGAGAGGAGACCCGTGCTCTGTAGTGAGCCAGTAATGGGTTGTTCATGATGATGTCTTTTCATTGAATAACTATATATATTTCTAAATATGTTCCGATTGCATCTAAAATAAAGCAATTTGACAGTAAAGGTGTTAAATGGCTATAAAAAGGAAGACCGCGATACATTGTCGATAATTAGCCTGAAATCATCTTTTTCTCTTTATCGGGCTATACCATACCACTGGCGACAATGTAATTTGTATCTGTCACATAAGATACAGAGAAATTTCGCCTCTGCGATTGAGTAATTGGGCATATAATTGCAAGCTCGGATTTAACAGAGGCGTGTAACTAGTGTCCAGGTATGCAAGTGACAACGCCTTCTGATTAATTGCGTCCGTGTGTAAGGTAAGATAAATGGCTGAGCTTGCAAAAGTGTTGATCACTTTTTGCAACAATAAACTCTATTACAAAGTAATACCCTTTACAATCCCTTGTGGTATTAAGTTAATGTTAATATTAGTCATTTTACAAGTTTCCCTCTTGTCTTCATCGGTATGAATTATTTAAATGATATTTTTTATTATTGTACATGCTCAATTAGAATTATCGTTTCCTAGTGAGTTTCTTTGATGCGACGTCATCTCCAATTACACAGTGATCAATTGCATTTTCATCTTAAGAATTATTGTTCACGCCATTCTTGTTAACTATTTTTTTTTTTTTACTTTTATGTGATGTACGTGATATAGGCATCAGAAAGCTGAGCTATTTTTAAAGATGTTAAGTGTAGGAATAAAGGAAACATACTGTAAATATTAACAAATATGAATAGTAGTTAATAGTGATAGCCCAGTGGTTAGAGCGTCTAATAAAAAAATACGTTTTTTAAGCTAGGAAGTGTTAAGTGAGTGTATATTTAATAAACTGTTTATAAGCAAATGTAGTTTTTACAATATTTGAACCTGTTCTAATGTTTATTCTTCTTTTTGTCTTTGTGTTTATATCTATGGTTACTGTTTTATGCCTCCTTAATAATAGTTGTAATATATATAGCTTTCTCACACTCAACAAGCTATCTATGGAGTACAGCTCAATTGTGCGGAATCATCGTCTGCTTCCTAATCAGAGGTCGGAGATTCAAAACCGGACATGCACCTCTAACTTTTCTGACTTATGTGCGTTTTAAAGCAATTAAAATATCACTTGCTTCAACGGTGAAGGAAAACATCGTGAGGAACCCGCACGCCTGAGAGATCTCCATAATGTTCTCAAAGGCGTTTGAAGTCTGCCAATCCGCACATGGCCAGCGTGGTGGCACTACGGCCAAACCCTTCTCATATTGGGAGGAGACGCGTGCTCTGTAGTGAGTCGGTAATGGGTTGATCATGATGATGAATAGTTAAAATTAAAATAAATATGGAATATCGTTAATATTATAACATAATCAGTGAATTATTTTCAATCCTGATGCAAAAAGTTATATAGATTTTTTTATGATAATTAACTTTAAAATAACTTCACAATTATAGGATACATGGTCTTGTATCTTTGGTTAATGGTGTACGAAATTTTTAAATACCCTTCTATCGATGTGACGGTGTTAATGTGAAATCACGTTGGCAAATAAAAGATCCACTCTTACGCAAACGACATCGGTGTATTAAAAAGAATTTTCCATTTGCTTTGTTTTTAGCGTTGATTTTAATCTTCAAAGTGTTATAAGCGAAAAAAAAAATCACCGGCCGCATTAAAGTTCCTAATTGAGACGTGTGAGACACAAAGTAACACTCTTATAAAAACGTTTTAAACACAGCGTGCTAACGCGAGTATGCAATAAATCTTATTGTGGCCACTCTTATCTCTTATACTGAGGTAGCCGATAATAGCCTCTGTCAACTTGCCTGGAAATTTAAATATAAACAACTTAAGTACTGCACTATCTGTTTTAAAAGCGGCCCCGCGCTACTATCTGGCGGGCCGTCATATTTTGAAAAGCTTACGGTCGGTGTTTTGTATCGGCTATCGACGTGTATATATCCCACATTATTTTATTGTTGCGAAAATTATTTGCAAATATCCCAAAGTCATTTTTGTTCTTCCATGAAGGGGTAGGTTTATTTTATTATGCTAAAGTCGAAGTGACTTCGAACTTGCTAGATATACTCAAAACCTAAAACATTAAGGTAAATATCAAACTTGTTGATTGTGGGCTTCTTCTTAGACCATGTATGTATCCCACATTATTTTATTGTTGCGAAAAATATTTGCAAATATCCCAAAATCATTTTTGTCTTATCTTGAAGGGGTAGGTTTATTTTATAATGCTAAAGTCGAAGTGACTTCGAACTTGCTAGATATACTCAAAACCAAAAACATTAAGGTCACTATCATACTTGTTGGTTGCGGGCTTCTTCTTAGACCGGGGCGCGTTTGGAACCCTCATAGCTTTAGTTTTAAGTTTACGAATGTAGTTATCACCATCAAATCACTACTATGTAAATTATTGACGCGTCAAAAGTGCCTTTTGAAGGACTATTTGAATTTGAATATACTATAAATTAAAAAGATTTGAAACTCAGATTGAAAGAAAGAAGAAAGAAAATTTATTTATTCTCATATGGTGTTACACACAGTACATCTTATTCTAATCAGAAATTTTATGTCTGTCGGTATCACCAACCGGAAAGGGTGTACAGCTCAGCATATGTCGTGTCTCTAATGAAGAACACGACGCTGATTTTCAGATGAGACCGATTCTGTATTCTGATATTCATTGCAAAGGGAAATTCTGGAGAGAGGAATTGTCTAGTCTTGTACTTTAAGTAGCACATATCATGTATTTATATTGATTAAGCCCGCCAACGTGGGCGTCAGCCTCCTAATCAGAGGTCGGCAGTTCGAATCCGGGCACGCACGTGAATTTTTATACAATTAAAATATCACTTGCTTCAACGGTGAAGGAAAACATCGTGAGGAAACCTGCACGCCTCAGAGTTCTCCATAATGTTCTCAAAGGCGTGTGAAGTCTGCCAATCCGCACATGGCCAGCGTGGTGGACTATGGCCAAACCCTTCTCATATGAGAGGAGAGCCGTGCTCTGAAGTGAGCCCGTGATGGGTTAATCATGATGATCCCGCCAACCTGCATTTGTACAACATAAGAGTCTTAACTCTACTAATACTACTTTACGAGAACGGCGGCCAGGGTCCAGCATCAGGATCTATATCTGACAGGCTGAGGATGATAAAAGTCATAAGAACGTATGAAATATCATCAGATACCAACACTGTACGACTTACGTTTTATCTTGTTAATAAAACGTAACAGTCCAGTCAAAGCATATCCAATAATTAAAAAAAAAATAAGTTTAAAGAAACATTCCCGCAAAAATAGACTGCATTCATCACAATCGAGAACACATACCCGCGGAACACCGCAAAAGTGATTGCGTATGAATAATTTATAGAAAACAATTGCTATACACTTGCTTTTGTCCGAGTAGAGGTCCTACGCGTCAAACTGTAGTGGTTTAAATTCAAGGGGCGAACCATCCTTTCTCATCTAAATAAGGGCGCCGACTGTCTACAATACTTTGTAGTCGCAAGAAATGAAGAAGAAAAATAATTATCGCGCAATCGTTAAACAAGTACGCGATGCATCATGTCTTAACGCTATAAACATGGAAGTACCAGGACATTTCATGGTATACTCTTTACAGCCTGCACTTATAACGTTGAAGCCTGGACCCTCAAGTTCGTTGACAAATAAAGTATCACTAAAAATAGATGCACAAAATCTTAAGATGCGTTAACACAAAAACAACGATTATTTAAAAATTCATTTATTGATAAGAATCATTTTGCAGTCCAACTAATTGTGATTTAATCGAAGCAATATTAGAGTGAGCAAAATTGTCTTCTTATACGGGATTTTTGGGATTCAAGTCGCATTTTGTTGCATAGATATAATGGATTTTAGTAACAGTTCTCGACCCGCTAGGTGTCATGACGTACTTTACCTCTTAAAATAGTACTTGTAATGAGTAATTGTCGAGAGGTGTTCAAATCAATTTTTTTTTATTTATTTTGTCTGGTGGGAGGCTGCGGCCGTGGCTAGTTACCACCCTACCGACAAATGCGTGTGATGTCGTGTAGAAACCAATTAGGAGTATGGGTTTACCATACCCCTAACAGGTTAGCCAGCTACCATCTTAGACTGCATCATCAGTTACCACTAGGTGAGATTGCCGTCAAGGGCTAACTAGTAGTGT
This sequence comes from Lasiommata megera, assembly GCA_928268935.1. Classification (NCBI taxonomy): domain Eukaryota; kingdom Metazoa; phylum Arthropoda; class Insecta; order Lepidoptera; family Nymphalidae; genus Lasiommata; species Lasiommata megera. Next base: position 16,303,039 of record OV743315.1, on the reverse strand, counting down.
ATTAAAACATTTTTGAAGTGAAAACTTCTTTAGCGGCGTTGAGCACTTTTTCTGTAATGGGTATAAAATCTTAAACTCGCGTCAGGACACGTGACCTGATCGAAAAAGCGTAAGACGGATGGAGAGTAGACAGCTATCCCCTCTCTACGGCGCGGCGAAAATGTATGCCTGGGCCTACTGTTTCGTTTAGGCAGCGCAGGGCGCTTGCGCGAATGTTTGTGTATGTTACAGCGTGCCACGCGCATCCATGGATGGTGACAGCTGATGGCTCGACCGTCTGTGTAGTGATCACATTGTTGTGTATTCGTAAAATTCGTGAATGTAAAGTGCTTAAAATATGGAAATTGATATAGATAAACTTTTTAATGTAAAATAATTGTAATAGTTTTAAAGTGTTAAATTTTTAATGTAATATAAATTGTCATGTTTGTGTACGATAGCGCAATAAATGAATATTGTATTCTACCACATAAATGATAGTACTTTTATACTGATAAAGCAATTGGTGCAAAATTATTCCCTAACCATTCCAAAATATCAAACATGCTCAACGTTAATAATCAAGTTTTCACTTCTGCCGGCACTCCCGGAGTGCAACCCGTCTTTTTTTTTTTGATAACAACGCTTGCAATTTAGACTTTCCTTCGAGAGACTGTCGCTAGTCACCTCGTTTGTTGTAAATCTATTTCTCTAGTAGGGAGCCTTATCCCACCGGTCTACAGCTGCCTTGTTTACTCGCAGCAAAAACGTATAAATAAATGATTTGTAACAAAAATAATAAAGATTCCTTACCCAGTTCGGCCGAGCTAAAGGACATTGTAATTCAGCCTGATTGGCACACAATAATGGAATCAAACATAAGCCATTTAAAAATTGTCCGCGTTAAAAGGAAAAAGGTAGGATTAACGCTTACGATACATGCTACTGGGTAAAAAAGACCCAGTTGGCAGATTTATAGACTGTGAAATTTGAGTAAAGCCGTGATGGGATATCTTGCGTATATAATCAACATCCACAAGTTTAAAGAGATATCTAAAAGTTAATGGAACTATAGGTTACACTGGTCGTTTTCCAAGGTATATAAGAACAGTATAAGTTTAAGTCTACCACGTTTGCTCTAACGTTCTTAGGACGCATAATTGGAATAATTGTACAGTTTATACAGTAATACATTATTTTTTTATACTCTACAAGTTAGCCCTTGAGGGCTATCTCACCTGGTGGTAAGTGATGATGCAGTCAAAGATGGTAGCGGGCCAACCTATTAGGTATATGGTAAACCTAATTGGTTTCGTGAAATAGTGGCGGAACGCTAAATCGCTTGGCGACACGTCCTTGTCGGTAGGGTGGTAACTATCTACGGCCAAAGCCCAGACTCGAGCCGGGAATCGAACCCAGGCCCTCCTACTTTATAATGCGATAGCGTATGCACTGCACCACAGAGTTCATCAGCATTCCTAACTTTAGTAACTTATAAATAAATACTGTATGTTACTGTAACGTTTTAGTAAGTGTGTAAATGATGCAGTAATAAGTTATAAGTAATCCAATGTATATCCAATGAGAGATTTGGGTGGGTCGAAGATACCCCACAGCAAAAATGAAAGTTGCGAGAAGAGGATCCAGTCTGTGAGTGTTAAGGCACAAATAAACTGGACTGAGGACAATACCAGCGTCCAGTTCAGAGGGATTTGTAGACCCATTAGTTGTTGCAGGATGAAAATAATCTTATAGGAGTTTGGAATCTATGGTATACCATTTAAAGCTCGTTTTCGTGTGAAATAAATAATTCATACTATAATTAAATATGCGACAGAAATTTCTACTGTAGGTATGTTACTTCCACCGATTTTAAGAAAAGTGAATATTACGTACGTACAAGTTTAGTAAATATATGAAAAGAAAACTAGAAGTAAAATAATATTTTGCAAATTCAACGTTTTTGCCCAACAGATGAACGCTTTGTTTTTATTTTTTAATTTTAATTTTTTTTTTATTTGGGTCGGTAAACAATTGTATATTAAATACTAGTACCAAGATAAACTAACACATAATAACTATAAATAAATATACAATAACCAGGGCGTCACAAAATATTTAAGAAAAAAATTAACAATATAAATAATAGGAAAAGTAAAATTAAAACAAATGAGGAAAAAAAAATTAAATACGATTGCAACAAAATAAGTTCAATAACAAACAAAATAACAGCTTGTCATTACTAAATTTCGGGCCTTAGTTTTATAAGGATTTTATAATTCTTTATGGTGTGTAATCGATTAGCTTGATCTGATTCGCTTCATTACGTTTTATATAGAGTAAGTTAAAAGGGGTTACAAGGTTAGACTGAAATAATAGTCAACAGATATTTCGTCAAATTAATCTTTTCTGTAGCAGATCCTATCTCCTCATATAGGTTTATACTCAGCGTTTCTCTTTCGAGGCTTGAAGAAAAAAACTTGTTACTTATTTTACGCGTGTGCAAAGTACTGAGCATACCTGAGCCAGTAAAGGAGAATTAAATGCATTAACATTAGAAAATAGTTGTAATTAAGAAATAAAATACCGCGCATGTTTTCCATATTACACTTTTTATCTGGGATCATTAAAATAAACTTTCTTGTCTATATAAATAAGTACATAATTGACATAATGAAACGCTTTAACAGTTAATTTTGTTCTTGCTGATGTAAAAGATACGGGATTTTAAAATGGTAATAATGAGGTCTCCTGTCGATTCCGAAGTTAAAAAAAATAACGTTTTAAAGTCGGATGGAGTCATAGATGTTCATTATTGTTTGGCTTGATAAAAAAATGGTAGAAAGCCAGTCGGCTTCGTTTGGTTTGGGTTCCGTATTATAATTATGATTGCATAACGACCTGTACACACACTATTATTAAGATGAAAGTTTGCATGTAGGTTTGTATTGTTACAAAAAAAATTGGCACTGACGTTGACTGTTTATTATTCAAGGCAATACTAATTTCCTTAGCCCGGTCTGGTATTGAGAATGTTTAACGGAAAACCACAATACCCAATAATTTCTCTTATCAAATTGTTATCCTAAAACTTTTCATTTATTTATTTATTTGCTTTCATATCTAACAGACATGAGACCCGATCAGGGCATTGCAAACAGTAGATACAATTGTTATACATCGATGAATATTCTAATGTTAGACAATTCATTAAAAATAATTAAATTAAAAATAATTCAATGAGTCAATGTTATGATAGTCAAAATAAAATTATTAAAAATTATTATAAATCCAATTAAAATTAAAATTATTGTGACTAAGCCTAAGTAATGTAAACTAATAATATAGTAATATTTTAATTGTTACGGACCATAGGCTGATATACAATTGAGGCCCTAAGTATACTTAGTTTGGAACAGTTCATCTATCTTGTAGAAGCTGCGTCTATGAAACGTAAACGAATATTACATTTCAGAGACGAGTCATTTAAAACGCCGGAGTAAAATAACCAGTAAACCATGAAATGCAGATAACGACACAGATATCTATAGTTAGCTCTTTTAGTAACGGAACCCTATATAAGACGTATTGTAAGCGGATAATGAATAGTGATACAGGTTTTGCCCTTTTCCACTTGTAGTTAAAGCTCCAACAGGCCGTGGTATGCGCGGAAAAAAGTAACATATCACTTTAAATTGAGGAACTACCATTCAAATTTTATGATTAACTTTTATAAAGTGCGATAAATCGTACGAATTTCGATGATTTTATTAGGCTATTTTGAAAATCTGATTAGCGAAAAAACATTCTATGAATTCCTTTACTCGAAGAATACAATTACTAAGTAGGTACTATATTTTTTAGTGGATACTTATAAACTTTATGGACTGTTTACTGATTAATGATGATTTAAGACATAATACAGGCGTTCATTCCGAATATTTGCCTGATTGTTTTTTTTTTATCCGTTACAAGTTAGCAATCTCACCTGGTGGTAAGTGATGATGCAGTTTAAGATGGTAGAGGGCTAACTTTTCAGGTGTATGGTAAACCCATACTCCTAATCGGTTTCTACGCGACATCGTGCCGAAACGCTAAATCGCTTAGCGACACGTCTTTGTCGGTAACTAGCCACGGCCGAAGCCTCCAACCAGACAAAACGTGTTTTTAGGAATCAATAACCTACATACTTCATAATTTCTCAGTCTACTTTAACTAATGTATATTTTGATTACATAGTTTTGAATCGCGAATCAGTCAAGGCGTTAGTATTTATCTATCAGTATATGATTATTAGGCGATAGTGCAACAGGATTTTAATAGATTCATATATAGGTTGGTCTCGTGCCCCGATTCTCTTGAACACTGTGAACGAGTGTATTAATTGTAAGTGGAACTTTTAACATAAATTTTATATTTGTATTTTTGTTGTGTTTGGTTATGTATTTATGTATTTTTTAAACGAGAGGGTCTACAGGTATTTGTAAATGTATTGGTGATTTCAGACAGAATGAAAGCTGTAATATGTCGTATCCTAATGGGTACCCAAACGATACGTCATAATATCGTCAGTTATAAATAACCAGTCGTGTATCAACAAAAAGCAGCTTGTGTGACAAAACTGTCAAGCCGTCCTGCCTAGTTCGCGATAGCTGAACGATCGGTTTTTTGCAATTTCATAAATCAGTTGCACAAGCAAGTGACAATTTCTGTATATTAATATTCAGGATTAGTTGTTTCATACCAAAATATCAATATAATTCAAGATGGACCAGGAGTCTATTTCGTATTAGTAGATTCTGTTACTGGAAAACAGTTATTGTAATCTCGAATGTTTTAACATTTTAATTAAGGATTTCAATTCACCACATTTTGCGTCACATTTAAACGTTTTATTTATGCTCCGAAAAACGATTTAAAAACTTAGGTGCGAACTCTTGACGTTACAGATTAATAGAATGAAATTAATGAAAGAAATAAAAAAGTATTTATTTATATAAAGGAAAATATGTTTGTAAAGGTGGCCTGAGCCCAGCAGTGGTATATTAATATCGATGATGATGATGATGAAATATCAAATAGTACAAAGATTGTAAACTGTATGAACCTAAAGTAAGTTTTTGTTTCTAGACAAACTTAGTTCTGATTTTTATTAAGATTATGTCAGTTATTACACAGTTTCACATATTATTGACTATATTTGTCTTTAACTTTAAATAATATATATATTTTTTATACACTTTTATATTTAATTGCGGGAGTTACAAATGCACCAGAGTTCCGATTTTTTTATATACAAACATACTTCCAGACATTTTCTCTTACTTATATACGAATTCAATTTGATAGTCGTCACACAAATATACAGACTTGACGTTTGAAAATAAATAAAGATATTTTGACTGAATTTGGACCAAGAGCCAGGCAGGTTTTTGCTAGTAATTCTATAGGTCTGTTCTCATGCTTCTTCAATACTTCAAACAATAAAACAACTAGGTGCGGGAATAAAAGTATTTCCAACCGATATATGTGATCGAATAACCGACGCATTAACCGTCCGATTAAACCAAATAGAACAAATCGCGCCGGACAATGAAACTTAATATTGTACGAAGGCAAAGGCCAGTAAGCAACTATAATTAAAACGAGGCAATTTATTTATAGCTAACTAGCTTTTACACGCTGCCTTGCTCGCCCGCGTCCATTTCGGCGATAATTCCCTCGGCAACAATTAGTTTTCCCGCGATAAAAAGTGTCATATGCTCTTCTCTGGGATGCAATCTATCTATCTATAATTGTATAAGCTGTAGTGTTAAGGTAACACGGACTTTTTTTTTACTCGGGAGCTTTGGGCGTTAGGGCCTTTTTAAAAAATTTATAATATGATATATTGAGTACAAACGCAGTACTTCCTTGTGCTTAAAAGAAAACAACGTGTTAGTTAGTCATTCACGCACGTCTACGAAACAGCGGTCTCACGTCTTGTAAAGTATTGGTAGCGTTAGGTCGTGTCACGTCGCGCATTTTTGTTGCCTCACTAAGTACAATGGCTTAGGAGAAAGAAGACCAGTGTCTAGAATAACCGTGTGACAGTGTCCCATTGCAAATAATTACTATCGTCATAAAAGCGTGGAAGCGGTGATAGCCTAGTGGTTAGGGCGTCAGCCTCCTAATCAGAGGTCGGCGGTTCGAATCCGGGCCCGCACCTTTAACTTTTCGGAGTTATGTGCGATTTTTAAAAAGATTAAAATATCACTTGCTTCAACCGTGAAGGAAAACATCGTGAGAAAACCTGCACGCTTGAGAGTTCTCCATAATGTTCTCAAAGGCGTGTGAAGTCTGCCAATCCGCACATGGCCAGCGTGGTGGACTATGGCCAAACCCTTCTCATAATGAGAGAAGACCAGTGCTCTGTAGTGAGCCGGTAATGGGTTGATCATGATGATGATGATGACTATCGTCATATAAATTCAAGTTTGGCTGTATCACAAGAAATAAATGTACAAGTAAAAGGAACACGTCAGTGAACAATAATATATCATGCAATAAAAACTGAAATTACCTAAACCGTGTATTTCGTGAAGGGTCAATTTATCTTGTACAGTGTAATGTACACCGGTGTATCTTACCCACACGGGTCGCTTTGTGTATGCGAAAGACAGCGCTGTGAAGTATGAAATGTACAGTCGGCAGAGGAAAGGGCAAAAAACAGTTTTTCACTAAAATAATGTGGCTGACTTAACAACGGTTTCAGACAAAGCATGACATTTGGCAGATTATCCTTAATAGACTAGTTCTTAAGCTGCCGACGACGACACTAATCCGGACAATTTTTTCTCCCCCATACGCCAATCACGACCGCACCAGGCCTTGGTGATAATTCCTTGAACTTATGCTTAAGGCACGCAGCAGTTCATGTATTTATTATGTAAAAAATAAACTATAAATTATTTATTTTTCTATTAATAATAGTATATCATATATTACTATTAGTTAGCATAATTCTCATTATAATCCTAGTATTTATTTTAAGCCTGAATATTTCATAATTAATTAATTTCATATATTTTTTTTTAATTGTTTAACATCAATGTTCCAATAACTGTTATGTACTGTAATGCAAATTTTAACCGGAGAAACTAGAATGCTGTATATACCTGCAATGATAACTGTACTCGGCTTAGACAAACATTATATTGTAATATTTTTAATGCTAATACAGTGTATCGATTGGTGTATCATGTGAAATAAATAAAAAATAATAATAATAATAATACAAAAATGCGTAAAATTGCTGACAAAATATGTTATAAGTTATAAAATGTCTAGCGGGAAAGTACAAAAATTTGATATTTTTTATATTACAGATGAAGGAAACCGTCATGTCTGTTAGACCTCTAGGTTCTCCATAATGTTCTCAATCGAGAACTAAAGTCCACCAATACGAACTTAACCAGCTTGGTGGACTACGACCATTTTTTTTTTGTCGTGGTGGAAAAGCTTTATTGCTACCTCTGTCCCTTGAGCAGGACAAGAGGTAATGTGGGACTCCCCCCTAGAGGGTATACCCAAACTAAAACCACCACGGCGTGTCCCTCACGATGAGTTTTTTCCAGGCGCCCGGGAACACCATTGAATTCTTCCCGGGCATTGGTGGACTACGACCAAAACCAATGACAACCAATCACACTGAGACACCCGTGATCAGTGGGTCGGTAATAAGTTGATAACAATGATGAAGAACTAAACAAAAACTACTGAATTCTCATCGGATGTGAACCGCTAAGGCGTTAACTCCACGATGAAAGCTCATCGAGGATTACTCAGGTCGACCGCACGAGTATCACATTACGTTTCCGGCAATGTATGCAAGATAACTACTCTCACAAAGGTTAGTTAGTCTTAGTCAATGCCATTATACCCTGAAGAAAGATTGATGTACTTCGGAAGAGATTTTGGCCGGCTAGCATTCCAGACAGGTAGACTTGTAATCAACGCACTGATATAACACTATAGAGGTACAAAATATCAGTAACTTATATCATCAGATGAACAGTATTTGTTGTGGATAATATATCAAAGGAATTTAAATATTTTTTCAGTATTTTAAGGCTATTTGAAGTAACATACGCTGTATTTTATTTCACTGATAATAAGCTTTTTTCCCCACATGCGTTGACTAAATGTATTATAGGTATTTATGAACCATGTTCCATTTATTCTTTAGTTGATCTAAAAATGCCCGCAGAACTATATGCACATCTCATATCCATAAATAAGCCATAATGGCTTATATTCCTTAAATTAACCGATGTTTCGAAATATCTATAAAGACTAAACTACGCGAAAACTTTACCCAAATTTTTATTATGCTCATTTGGAGAATTAAGGATAATATTACTATATTTTAAATACATGAATAAAAATTCTTCATTATTAAAATGATATAAAGAACAAGGGTTCCGTAATGTATTTTTGATTCATTTGTGTTTCATAATACTTTCTAATTACTTTTGGTGTTCTGAACTAAAATCATTGTGAGGTAACTAAAATTAAGGGCTTTCGGTTTTTTTTTCAAATTTCATGATTCTAAATCAACGGTATGTCATGTATACGGTACAATCAACTGTGTATGTTGCATGCTTATAAAAGTTTTTTTTTTGGCAGATCCAAGGTGTTATATATTTTGACGACCTGCGTAACGCAGCGTGGGCGTTATAAATAGTTGGAGGTCCTGGGTTCGATTTCCGACTCGAGTCTGGTCTGGTGGGAGGCTTCGACCGTGGCTAGTTACCACCCTATCGACAATGTCGTGTCGCCAAGCGATTTAGTGTTAAAACACGATGTCACGTGCTTATCCCCTAACAGGTTACCTGTACCATCTTAGACTGCATCATCACTTACCATCAGGTGAGATCGCCGTCAAGGGCTAACATGTAGTGCATAAAAAAGAAAGCAAGACTTTTTGACTTGACTTTTATTCGATTTTAATTTCAACTTAATATCTCCACATAGGTACTGAAAGGGTCTTGTCAGGCAGACAGATGTGTAAATCAAACGAATCTTTAAGGCTTCCTTTTTTTCCTTTTGATGTACGGAACCCTAAAAACACGAAAAAAAGAACTTCACGTATCAGTAACTATGTGGTGATATTATTATCACATCGAGCGATCAACTGATTAACGTCACTTTAATTTCCTTCATACACATCAACGCCTCCCAAATTGGAGAAATATGATATGTATTGCTTGTTTCGGGTCTCGAGATCGTTCCTACATCATCCGATACGACATTTCGATCGTATTTATTTATTTATTTCACATGATACACCAATCGATACACTGTATTAGCATTAAAAATATTACGATATAACGTTTTACAGTTTTACAGAGAGTACAGTTATCATTGCAGGTATATACAGCATTACAGTTTCTCCGGTTAAAATTTGCATTACAGTACATAACAGTTATTAGAACATTAATGTTAAACAATATCAAAAAAACGATGAAATTAATTAATTATGAAATATACAGACTTAAAATAAATACTAGGATTATAATGAGAACTATACATTGGACTATCTACCTATTGGATATTAACGTAACCGTATTAAAGACGAAATCTGTTAATCGCATTTCAGACTTTGGAGGTAGTTAAAAAGTGACAAAGCTATGACGTTTTAAAAACGAAAGCTGTAAAAGTGTGAGCAAAATTTTTGTTGAAATATCCATTTGTCTAGTTTTAACGGATTCTTATTAAGTCTAAGATAGAATTCAGATAGACTCTTAAGCTGAGATCTTTATATTAACGATTGCATTACTGTGTTGTTGTGGCAAACGAGTGAACGGGAGACGTCATATTAAGTGTTTACCGACCATAAACATCTGCAGCACAAAAGGAGCCACTGATCTGTTGCCGGCAAAACCCTAAATCCTCCTAATCGGTTAATTCAATTCATTCTTATGAAATGGGAAAGCTCTTGGTAGTACGTCTTTGCCAGTAGGGTTGTAACCTCCCACCAGACCAGAAGGAAATCGAACCCAGAACCTCCTACTTTATAATGTGATAGCGTAAGCGTTACGCCCCGAAGGTCGTCGTTATAGTAAAATAAAACTTATTGCGTGCGTTTACTTTTTTAATTTTTTTCGTATCAGGTAACACGTTCAAGTTGATTTGCTATGGATTTTCATTTTCAATGAGCATAGACGTATTCTTGCGGTCGACGCCTGGAGATATTATACCTTCTATGGGAATCTTGAACAGGTTTCGCATAAAAATAATATTTTTGCTGTCTTCTTTAGTCTTAGATACTGTCAAGGTATCTCGATCGGAAAATTGGAGTAACTATGTAGTTAAAGAAATCTGGTGCCTTGATTTATACGTACATTTATCATAAAATACTATTTCCTCTACTGCCTTCACAAATTTTGTCTTATCTGTTTAACTTTCTTCCTTACAAAATTGTTAAAATTGTGCAATAGATAGATGCCCATTCATAGCCAAGCAAACATTCATATAAAAAAAATTGAAGCTTCGAATAACTAATCTTCGAATAACTTTTGTTTAATTAAATTTTGTAATTTAGGTACCTATCCTCTCCGAGGTTAAGAAAACTATCAACTCATCTTTTGTTTCGTTCTTCACGGCAACTCTGTTATATATTGTTTTTATACAAAAATTAACATGATTTAGTAAGGAGTTGTACTTTCTGTCAGTTTGTGAATTCTTGACTTATGTTTAAGAACTAGCCTAGTCCTAGCTAGTGGAGAAGCTCCTGATAAGAGGTCGGGGGTACGAACCCGGGGCACACACCTACAACTTTTTGGGGTTGGGTGCGTTTTAAGCAATTAAAATATCACTCGCTTCAACGGTGAAGGAAAACATTGCGAGGAAATCTGCATGCCTGAGAGTTCTCCATAACGTTCTCAAAGGGGAGTGAAGTCTGCCTATCCGCACATGGCCAGCGTGCTGGACTATGGCCGAACCCTGCTCATATTGAGAGGAGACCCGTGCTCTGTAGTGAGCCGAGAATGGTTTATTCATGATCATGATGATGTTTAAGACTATTTTGAGTAAAATTTTCTTACCGAGCGACTACGTAATATTACTTTATATGGTAGCACCTGATTTTTCTTACCGCATCAACGATATCCGTTAACATGTCTATCATGAGGTTAAAGATCACCAGAAATTAAGACTTCCCGTGTTCCAAAAAGTCGACTATCTTTTTAACCAACAGTAATAAACCTCACAGTAATTTTGATACTTGCTCTTTAGCATTGCCTATTAACTCAACAGAATAGTTAAATAATTAATCAAACATAATAAATAAATTCTCTCTAGCCAACTGATTAAATTGAAATTGTATTGCATGGAGTGCTCCACGCGAGTTGATTTTGACAAGAAGAAAAACCTCTATACGGACTGGTTATGAAAACGTACCAGCGTGGGCCGAGGCGCGATTTATTGAACAACTGATTTACAGAATAGGTCGGGATTGTAGATTATTAAGCAATTAGTGGGGTACCTTTTGTTGTAATTGTAATGGTACAATGTTTGATCATAACGTTTTTTTAGCCACTACAAGTTAGCCCTTGACGGCAATCTCACCTGATGGTAAGTGATGATGCAGTCTAAGATGGTAGCGGGCTAACCTGGAAGGGGTATGGTAAACCCATACTACTATCGATTTCTACGCGACATCGTGCCGGAACGCTTAATCGCTTGGCGACACGTCTTTTTCGGTAGGGTGGTAACTAGTCACGGCTGAAGCCTCCCAACAGACCAGACTCGAGCCGGGAATCGAACCCAGGACCTCCAACTTTTTAATCTGACAGCGCGCAAGCTGCGCCACGGAGGTCGTCAAAAACGTCCATTGGTGGCGTGATATTGCCATCGATGGGTATGCAACTACAGGATCTTTTCCTAATATATTTACTCTAAGGGCACCGGTAAAATAGATGAAGCTTATAGGCAAATCCTATTGTGATATTAAGGTTTACATAAACGACAAAAAAGCTTGGGTGTGAATTGCTCACTGCAAATAAAATATTTTTATTGCAGGTCAGGGACCCAGGGATATAAAACCTTTATATGGGTACCTTTATAATTTAAATTTAGAAAAAACATTAAAAGTAGAGTTAATAAAAATGAACTTAATAGATATAAAATAATTTAAAAATAATTCCTGATTTATCTTACGTTAGGGGTCTGGTGTACCCTGAGCCAGTGCATATAAAACACCAGTTAGGGGATACCTGAGCGACGACTTTGATTAGCTTGTTTTTTGAATTGCGGACGCTTTGCCAGAAACCTGCAATTCTGTTCCTAATTATGGCGTAAAAGTATAACATTGCTGTTTATAATTAACAATGACTATGTGAAATAGATATAAAACAATCCCGGCTAAGTTGTTCAGTTCAGTTCTCAGCCGGATAAAGAGATAGCATTCCTTAGTTTTTGTACCACTTTTAGCCACAGCTTTTTGTAAACCCCTCTGTCTACTGATGTTTCACCTTGATGGTGTTTTTCCCGCACTTTGGGCCTTTATTTTTCCAACCCTGCCCCCCTGAACACAGAAACCTGCTAAGCATAGTTTTATTTTTTTATAAAGTTGGTTTTGAATTCAAATTCAAATTCAAAATAATCTTTATTCAAATAGTCCTTAAAAAGGCACTTTTGACGCGTCTATAATTTACATAGTAGTTATTTTATGGTGATAACTATATTCGTAAACTTAAAACTAAAGCTATGAGGGTTCCAAACGCGCCCCGGTCTAAGAAGAAGCCCACAACAAACTTAGCCAAGGTTTTTCTTTTTTTTCGTTATAGCCACCTCACATAATTAATAAAATAAATTTGTTATATGGATGTTATATTTAATTAGGAGATGATGGGACTGGCATATCCATGTTGGGCAAAAGTCCAAAAAACAATATATATTTTAACAAAAAATCTGTAGTGTCACAAAAGCCTGTAGGTTTATCCGTACACTGACGTACCACGTTTACACTCGATAATACATAAAACTTAGGTAACTTAGGTAACTAATTAAAAAGTATAAAACATACAACAACAACAAAAGCAACGTGTTTTAACTAGTGTCTCAGGGATCAAAGTCGGCTGGTTGATTAGAATTTGCTACTACGAGTAAGTATGTTGATTTAGCTTCGTTAATTACCTACACGGAATTATTAATTTATGTGGTTCGTTCACCTTTGCGTGAATTTAAATATTGATAAATAATCTAGATTTCTAGACGGTGATTTATTTTAGCCAGCATTTGCATAAAAGCGTTCGTGATTAGTCAGCGAATTCGATCGTTTGCTTAGAATATCCGTGTTTGCCTGATTGAGACAATCTCAAAGCAATCAACTTCTTCATTTCAATAATCGTTTAGTCTTATAATCTGTTTATGGAGCCTACTAGAATAACTGCCAGTAGTGCCACATGCTTAGACAATATATATACAAATATAAACCCCATCAGTAAAAATATAATTAATAAATTAGATTCTGATCACTGTGGTCAATTCATTTGTTTCAAAAATGGGGAAAAAAAATTGTCTAAACATAAAATGACTTATGTGCCAGTAACGTCAGGACGAATAGAGAGAATAAGAACAAGCTTAGTTAGAGACCTTCCATTCTTATCATCTACAATTGGTCCTAATGAAATGTATAATACTTTTTTTGGTAAGTTTAATATGATATTTAATTCTATATTTACTAAAAAGTCTGTCATGGTTGCTGATACATTGGTTTTTAGTGAGTGGGCTACAAGTGAACTACATAAAAATAGGCAAACTTTATATGAAATGTATGCGGAACGAGAATATAATACGAGTGATGAGTTTAAAAATTATGTACAATTATTTTCCAAGAATGTTAAACGCGATTGCATTTTGGCGAAATCGCAATATATACAGAATAAAATGAAAAATAGCTTCTTCTTTTTCAGTTTCAACACTAATTATTTAATAACCGTTAAAAAAGTCAATGTTATTAAATAGTGAAAGTGACCGAACTTCGCTACCGGCTGCCGTAGGATTTCACCTGTCGGGTCATATTTGATATTTTTTTATTGTTATCTCTCAAATCGGCAGCGTATAAAATGCCAACAGACAATGTCGTCTGGTGGGAGGCTTCGGCCGTGGCTAGTTGCCACCCTACCGACAAAGACGTGTCGCTAAGCGATTTAGTGTTCCGGCACGATATCACGTATAAACCAATTAGGAGCGTGAGTTTACCATACTCCTAACAGGTTAGCCTGCTACCATCTTAGACTGCGTCATCAACTACCACCAGGTGAGATTGCCGTCAAGGGCTAACGTGTAGTGGATAAAAAAAAAGACAAAAAAAAAATCTACATATTTAACTATATTTAGTTCTAATTTGCCAGTACCACTACAACATCATGTAAACACACATTCTGATTCAGGATAAAATAAAAACAACAATGAATTAAAATTTTTACGTATGAGTTTTTTTTTTTAATTATTTTCATCAGAAATCGATTTAAATTTTTTTCATGTTGGGGGAATAGTGAAGTATTTTTATACGTCTTTTCAAATCAACTTTTGATCGAACTGTAACACCATATACGGTGCGAGTATCCGAACGACGTCCAAGATGGCGTCACTTGCGCTACGTCAAGACTAAAATCTAATCTCCGGAATGATAACCGCGACACTAATTCGAAGCTGATTATTGTTTAATCCCTGATGGACGTCCTCGCCATGATTCAAGATTTCTAGTGAGAAAGCACCATGAGAATTTAATAATGGATCTTATAAGTCGTTTGTAGGAATAGTTGGTTGGGTGTGCAGGTAAGTACCCACCTTGCTTATTAAAGACCGGTGTCAGGTTTAGCTTTACCTACACCAGTTTGACGACATCGGTATAAACTTTTTGTATGTCTGCTTTAGGTATAGGTACGAAATCTCTAATACTATCAAAATTGTTCAATGTGATCAATACTTTCCGTTTACTACGTGCTAAAAACGTTTGAAATCTGTCGATTTACGTTTTTTGCCATATGAATGTAATCAAAATACTTATATCTAGTTAAATAGTGTATTGTGTTCCTAATTTGGATTACGAACTAGGGAGGGGGGGTTGATAAGTTGGACTCGTTAAGACGAAACAGAAAAAAATGAAGCTTCCTTTTCTCGCACAGTTTCGTTGCATTTTCAAGCAGATCTGTTTGCTTTTATAGAGCCCAATTCTCAGGTTTAGATTAACTTAGTCAAAAGCTTGTATCATATTATAGCGATTGGATGACAAGATATTGAAGACCAGTTACTTAATTTTTGACCATAAATACGCGGACGCATCTGTACAACAAACGCGTAATAGACAAGGTGTATTTTTTCACAATGAGTGTCATGAGCTCGCGAGTCTTTTAAGATTAAAATAAAACCACACATAAATATACTTACTTTTGTTCGATGCGGTTCGAATCCGGTCGCGCACCTCTAACTTTTCGGATTTATGTGCGTTTTTAAAAATTAAAATATCACTTGCTTCAACACGCCTTAAAGTGCACTTGCACGCCTGAAAGTTCTCCATAATGTTCTCAAAGGCGTGTGAAGTCTGCCAATCCGCACATGGCCAGCGTGGTGGACTATGGCCAAGCTCTTCTCATATTGAGAGGAGACCCGTGCTCTGTAGTGAGCCGGCAATGGGTTGATCATGATGATCATGATGATGACTAAACAAAGCAACATCAATTTATAGTCAATCAACGACTCAACGCTGTCAACAAAAAATACTGCTGGCAAACTTTAAAAATCAAAACGACAAACAAAAGTAGGTAGGTATAAGTAAAAATTATTAATTAAATCCGTACATTCCATAATACTCTTAGTATTCACTTATTGAAATCAATTCATCGGTTATGCATGGCAGCGACGCTAAGAATAGATCAAATTTAGCTCGTAAAGGTTTCTTCACAGTGTACATATTATTTTTACTTATGATTCTTCATATGCGTAGCGAACGAACGAACATACGAGATAGGCAACGACAAATAGGTAGTATTTATCATTTACTTACTCTTACGGTATGTTCGTGGTTCAATCAAAACTGACGGTCTTTCATGAAAACTGAAATATGATAAAGTTATTTATGAGGCTTATAATTTATGACATATGTTTGGCAATAGCCGAAATATATGCTATTAATTGCTGAATATGCATAAAAATTTCAAAAAAATTTCAAAATTTCTTTGCTTGTCGCGCTTGTGAAGTCAACATCTCCTGAGGATGATCCGGTGTCGGGTCGAAACGTGCGTAGAGGTTCTAGTGGAGTATTTTGTGTGGTGTTATACTGTACTAGTCTCCCGGTTGTCGGCGGAATGTAGCGAATTATACTTGCTGTTCATTGTTTGTCATGGACTTCCGCAAAGTAACGCCTGCTTCTATTCATTATTCATAAGAATTGGTCGAGCCGTTTTGGAGGAGTATGAGAACAAACATTGTGACACGAGAATTTTATATATAAGATTTGAAAACTGTCAGCAGTGATAGCCTAGTGGTTAGAACGTCCGCCTACTATATTACTATCTATAGTATCTATAGGACTGCGCCAGTATTTCCTTCTTTAAAACCGTCCGACCCCCCCGTTGTCCCAAACGTCGCCTAAGCCGAGGTTCGGCCTTAAAGGAGGCGCCCTCAAGCAGACGTTCCCTTAGTTTCTTCGAGCCCTAGGCCTCAAAATTTCTTCTGGTAGAGCTTCTTTCCGAAGCTCGCCAAACAGCCCGGTTACGCTGTCGCAACCAATAGGGTTAGCACAGCTAATAGATAGTCCGAAACAAAAAATTCTTTATTTTACTGCGTAGTAAATTAGTCACGCTGCATAAAAAGCTTTTGTATTATGAAGTAGTCCTTACTTGTTATCAGTTTTCTAATATGCAGATAGACAATGTGCAAAAAATTTATCGCTCGACTTTGCAGTTGGGAGATAATTTGGTGGGACAGGTTTTGATAAAACAGTGATCTCATTGTAGGTAACCTACAAAGTAATGATATGAGAAGAATTTTAAAACAATTAGTAAATACTTCCTGCTTCGATAACTTAGTTGTTAGTAGGTAGTTAACAATTTTCCATTATCACCGTCATGGAAAATTGTTGATTCATTTGGCAGTGATTGAATCAACAATCGTGGACCCAACGTTCCTGACTCGCCTCGGACGGAGTTAAGGGGCGTCGATCATAGGCTGGAAGCTGTGATAGCCTAGTGATTAGGACGTGCGCCTCCTAATCAGAGGTCGGGGATTCGAACGCGGCCACGTACTGCGAATTTTTTGGATTTATATTCGTTTTTTTCGATGTTTGAACCCCTTCTCATATTTTGAGAGGAATGTGAGCCGGCAATGCGTTGATCATCGTGATGATCATAGGCTCCCGGTGGAGGGTCTAGGTGCTAGGAGGTCTAGTCTAGGTGCACCGCCGGTGGTAGGGTTACAGGCGAGTGCGCGAGCGTTTCCGTGACCTAGCGCCATCAGGCGAGACCCACTAATTTCACGGGAAGCGGTCCAGTTTTGCTAAAACGCATTTCCCAACGTTAAAGAAAAGGGTATTACAAAAAGCTAGTAAGAAAGCTTGGAAAATTTCACCATAAATTGTAATAACCTAAATCTTTCGAACTAGTCACTTTTACTTACAGCCTAGTTGAGGCGGCTACTCGGAGTTGAATTTGTGCTAATGTTAAAAGACGATAGCTTTCAGCCTCTTATTTTTATATATACGTAATTTATTGAGAGGCGATGGTGACAGCTAGGTTCGTTAATTTAAAACTAAAGCTAATTCATGGTCACGGTTTATTGAAACATCAAAGGGCTGATGTTTTTATACAAATTCAAATTCAAATTCGTTTATTGCATGAAAGTGGTACATTCATATCAAGATCTTAAGATTAAAGGGTAGCCTAACACATTCTGCCTAAAAGGCGTGCAACATAAATCTTACAACGAAAAAAACAATAATGTCAGTTTAAAATTAAAATAAGAGTTATGAAATCAATTAATAAAATGAAATTAAATAGTAATAAAGATTTAAATGTTATTTTAGGCTAAAATAAATTGTATACTGATTCGGAATGTCTTAAACAAAATCGCAATCAATACCTGAACAATACCGTTATCCTGTAGAAACATACATCCTGACGTTTATATCAGCCTCGCTTTATAGCAATGAAAAGTAAACTACATCACTTTCTGGTTCTTAATCTAACTGTATTATAACAAACCTTAGGTCTGTGAAAGTAGGTTGATCTGAAAGTCAACAAGCAGCTCAAACCCCAGCGCTTGCGCTTTTGTATAACAGAGTGGGAGGTTCTGGATTCGATTCTTGGCTCCAGTTTAGCCTGGCGGGAGGTTTCGGCCGCGTCGACAGCCAAGCGATTACGCGTTACGGTATGTCGAGTACACACCGATTAGGAGAATATTTTTGAACCCAAAAAAACTAACGAATCCTGCAGGATTTAAAATAAATATATAAGAAGTCATAGGCATATACTGGTGTGACTGTAAAGTTATTTGTATTACAATCAAAACAACGTGTATAATTGTTACGCAACATTGCTACTGACATTCATACAAATTTACATTCATCATTCAAATTGTAACAAGTGTATGACACAATACATGGCATTCATACATATATTATAGCGCAAGAGCTGGTGGCTATTGATGTATGGTTAGTTCATCTTTGGAAGCCAAACCCAATGTGAAATGCCAAATGTTGTTGTTTCTCTATAATTTGTGTACAATAAAGAGTACTATCTAACTATTCAATGGTATATTTAAGCTTGCAAATAGGGTGCAAGTTGAGTTAGTTAAGTTTGATAAATAAAAAAACTAGCTAATACAAAAAATCTTATAGTGACAATTTGGCTGACATTGTGTGATTTGCATAATCAGACTACGTAAGCTTTTGTGATACTGACGGGTGGTGTAACGGATCAGCTCCTGGGTTTAATATTGGGTATGTGTTTGTCACTGAAGGGTGTCTTGGTCCAGCTAAAATGGACCACTGTTCCTTCTGAAAGCCCATGATCAATCGGATCGCCCAAAATACTGCATTTACAAACGTTATAATGAAAAATTAGTCAACGTCTATTTGCAATACAGAATAAGCCTACCTCTTCTGGGAGAGCAGGCCTTTGCCCAGATACAGAACGCTAATATACTAATGATACTAAATCTGCTACTAAATATCGACGACCTCGCGCGCTGCCACATTATATAGCTGGAGGTTCTGGGTTTGATTCCTGGCTCGAGTCTAGTCTGGTAGGAGGGTTCGGCTGTGGCCAGTTACCACCCTACCGACAAAGACGTGGCGCCAAGCGATTTAGCGTTCTAGCATGATGTCGTGTCGAAACCAAATAGGAGTACGGGTTTACCATACCCCTAACTGGTTAGCTACCATCTTAAACCGCATCATCACTTATCATCAGGTAAGATGCCGTGAAGGGCTAACGTGTAATGGATGAAAAAAAAAAACATTTTTACGTGTGCCACATTAACCAATGGTTTAACAGTTTCTGCCACCGGATCATAGCTTATGCAAATGACGAAATGTACGCGTAGCCTGTTTAATATAATTAATTGTATGATAAAGCATACAATAACGTGATGTATTACAGTTTTTACATGCGTCCATTCAAATTGGGCTTTACAATGTTAGATCGTTGCTTAGGATCGGATCTTGAAAGTTGATTTTTTGAGCACCTTTACTTTGCAATTTTAAACCAACGCTGTAACATGAAATAAGTTTAGTAAATTGATTATGACCCGCTGTAAGTTGATAATGTCCTAGCACACTACCGACTTACGGCGGTACCTTCTAACGGTATACTACGGTAATGCCAAATTACGTTTGATATATAGCATATATACGAGTAAAATTGGCCTAGAAAATTTGCGGCAAAATAAAAAACCATTGGCATAGCTTCTTTATCATCGATTATTTTCATCATCATCATCATCATTTCAACCGATAGACGTCCACTGCTGGACATAGGTATTTCGTCAGGAGTTCCAATAGCCACGGTCTTGGGCCGCTTGTATCCAGCGGCTCCCTGCGACTCGTTTGATGTCGTCTGTCCACCTTACCGATGCAAGGTCGCCATTCCAGCACCTTGGGACCCAAACGTCCATCGGTTTTCCGAGCTATGTACTATGTCGATTATTTTATAGCTGTAAAACTAATGTAAATTTGCCTCAGAAGTGCTGCTAAAAACGCATGCAAATCTGTCCAAAACGTTCTTGATAAAAATGTAAAAATTCAAGAGATCTTCTTAATGATCATCTGAAATAACAATGTCGTAAACGAAACTTCCGAAGAAGAGAAGGCCGCGCCATCTCTCATCTAGCGACGTAATGTATCACTGTATGATACATTGAACGCTAAGAGTGGATGTGGTCATTTGCAATGTGTTTGTACAATTCGTAGCCATCATACCTCGCAAATACTCTCTACATGTAAAACTTACTTTTATTAACTATTTTTTTTGTATTCATATTTATTTATTTATTTATTTGGTTTCATATCTTACAAACATGAAACCCGGTCAGGGCATTGCAGACACACTACAATTGTTATACATTTTTGATATACATTATAATTTTTTAATATTAAACAATTCAATAAACAAATTAACTAAAAATATATTATAATGGCATATAATATTAATAATTAAATTAGTTAATATTATGATAGTCAAAATTAAAATTAATACAATTATTATAACTCAAATTAAAATTAGTTTACTGTCTTCCTAGCAGTAGTTAAAAACAATAATTATTAGAATTTAATTTATTCTAATTATTTCAGATTTGCGGAGACTAGTTTTTTATAAACTATAGAAAACTATATATACTTTTTATTAGACCGTCATATTTTTACGTAAGTACAGGCAATTCTAAGTGTCTACGATCTCAATTACAAAAGTTAAAAGACCATTGCTATAAGTGAAGGGGATGTAGGCTTCAATGCCGTCTTCTAATAAAAGTTTAATAAGGTCTCTCTAATATCTTCAATTCAAAAAAATCAACCATCCCTCTGAAGACAATTTTTGAAAATTTAACACATCCAAACTAAGTTTTCCATTCGAGTATCGCAGGTATGCGCGAGCGCAACCTAGCTCATTCTAATTAAGCAGCCAGCAAGAGATTTATAAGATATGGAAGCATTAGTGAGATTTATACCTACTGCTGAATAATGAGATAAGGCTAATGGTCCCCGTGTATACAGATTCCTTGAGTGCAATATTCAAGAATCGGCTCTGTAGGTTAGAAGCTAGTGGTGAATTATGTAGAAAGGTTCAAATAAAGCAGTGGCACAGCGCGTTATCCGTTTTATAGATGGGAGATCGTGGTTTCGATTCTTGCTCGAGAATAGTTACCAGGCAAACATATACCCCCAAGCGATTAAGCGTTCCGGTATGATGCCGAGTAGAAACCAATTATTATCTACAGCTAGACTTGGGTTTTTGTATGGATTTTCGTGGCCCAGTTGTGCCAGGTTTTTCAGCGGCACAGACAAACAAGTAATGACACTAAACATATCGCTGAGTTTGCACGATGCAATCATCAACAATCACTCTATCTATCTGTGTCTTAATATTATATATATCACGTAATCATTATCAATATATATTACTTTTATATTATACTAAATTAACTAGATTTATATATATATTAAGTCATATAAGATTTTTTTATTAAAGTACGTATTAATATGCCATAGTTTTGTCACTATGAAGATACCTCTTTTGACCTATTCCACTTTATAAAATCATCTTGCTCACATCGGAGGCTAGCTGGTAGAGTTTTTTTTTACACCAAAAGTTAGCCCTTGACGGCATCTCACCTGATGGTAAGTGATGGTGCGGTCTAAGATGGTAGCGGGCTAACCTGTTAGGGGTATGGTAAACTCCTAATTGGTTTCTACACGACATCGTGCCGGAACGTTACATCGCTTGACACGTCTTTGTAAGGAAAGCTTATCTCAATAAGAGATAAGTACACCTCTTCGAAATCCATGAAAACTTAGTAGCAACAGCTCTCTAACTAATAATATGTCATGCTCAATTTATTTTCGCCGCGTTCTCATGGATAATAACAAGAATATTATCTGAATATAAGCCAATAATTGAACTAATCAAAGCTTATTGTTGATGCGGTATTTTGTTTGAAATCACCACCATAGTAATTTGTTTTGTGTGTTGAACTTTAATGGCAATGCGTGGATACCTATCGGATATTTTTTTCCCACAGAACAGATGTTGATGTAACCTATTGGCGTCTGATCACCTTAACCACTATCGTTATATCCATCTTTAGATCACTGGTTCAAATCGGGCTCAAAATATGAAATTAAGGCAGCCATTATTAATTCGTTAAAAAATAGATTTACGAAAATTCATCAACGGAGGGGACCAATACAAGAGTTCAAAATTTTAATGAAAGCCTGACTAAAAGTTTTAAAATAAGAAACACAAGTACGACAAACTTAACAGGGGCTGATTTATTTTATATAAAAAACTTGAGAGGTGTCAAGGGACACCCGGATGGAACGAAGTTCCTTTCGATTAATTAGTGAAGGAATTGTAATAAAATTTTATTTTATTTAAGTTATAATAATATTTTTTATTATTTATTATTTACAAAAAAACCTGTATACACTCAATAAAAATAATCGTCGCGACACCACACTGTTCAATGCGAAATAGAAATGAAAATATCTGGCTTGCCTTCTATAAGAGAGAGAGACATACAGAGAAATATGCGACGCCGCACAGCTTACAATAACAAAAAGTGTCGTGACAACTTTTCGTAAGAATTTTTTCCGTTTAGCCCCCTTTCACAACGCGCGATAAGGAACTTCGTTCCAATTAAAATAATATTTTCTTAAATATCAAAATCAAAGGTACAGTTACTTAATAAATCAGTCATATAAATAACATTCGCGTACACGGCGATCGGTCCCCGCTTGGCCTACAGACCTTTATTGCTGAGCCTCGGGGTGTAGGAGACCAGGTCCGCGAAATTAATGGAATTACATTATTAGAGTAATGTAATTCCATTAATTTCGCGGACCTGTACTAGAACGAGGAGATACGAACAGAAGCTACATTGCATCCCTATTTATATTATACTAGCTTTAACCCGCGTCTTAAGCATAAATAGGTATCAGACATTAGAAATTATCAACATGATAACTATATTTAACTAACCATTTTTTATCTTTCTTTTTTTGTTTTTTTTTTTTTACTAAAAAGTAGTCTATGTTATTTCTAATATTTCCAATAATATGTGTACAAATTTCCATGACGATCGGTTGAGTAGTTTTTGTGTGAAATCGTAACAAACATCTCACATTAATAATATTAAGTACCTAAGGATTCATAGATATAGATTATAAATAATGCGTAGGCGTTACAATTATATAAGCACAAAACATGCCTATTAGAAAAATACTCTCACAATCCACATAAACACATGAGTAACTTTAAAAATACATGTTTACAATACATTTTCTGCACGAAACAAACATATACTTTAAATACTAGCTATATATAAACCAGAGCTAAGTTAGGTGCAAAAAATAACCAGTTCAAGGGAGTGCAGCTATACAAAAAATAGAACAAAGAAATTGTGAAAGAACATTCATTGTTATATCATTAAAAAAATGCCAAAATTGATTAATTTTGTTGAAGTAAAAACAAATCGATTGACTAATTTAAATTATAAGTTTGTTCTTTTGGAGAATAACGTTCTAAACCTATTTCTTAGTTGCGTTTGTTTTTTTTACACCTAATTCAGCGTTGGCTTATAGGTTGCGAGGATGATTGAAATTTAAATGATAAGAAAATAAAAAACACATGATAATCGATTAAGAATTCTTATTCGTTTCATATCAAATAAAAAGTAATTTTTATTATTCCTCAATATATTATTAAATACGTTCGCTTAACATTTAATTGGTTCGATTATCGAACCGATTGCCATTCTACAAGATGATAGTTGCAATTCTGTCTGTCAGGCGGATACATTTTAAAGGCGGAAGTCGAATAGTATTATGACAGGCTCGAGATCCGAATTGTAGATAACTGAGGCTTTCTTAGATGCATTCATGGTATCTACGCGGGTTAGAGCACTTGTGCACTACCTTAGGTTCAAATCGGAGAAAATACGAATCGCGATATCGTTAGGCGTATCTCTGATTCCAAACGTCTCCGTTCTAACCAGGACAACTCTTATCATCTCTTTAATCACCTCCCCGCTAATTTGTTAACTTGGTCTCAACCACAGGGATCTATAATCGTATTACAACATTACTAGAAAAACTGACAACGTAATGGCTGGCTGTAATCAGTGCAATCTTTTGTATACAAATAAGATATGTAAATATATATTTTTCCTAAGTGTTACACATAAATAATTATTGTACTGCATTTGCATTATTACATTGCGACACAGTGATCAGAATCGGTACATATTGTTTTTTATCCGGTTGACGCTGCAAACTGCTTGAAGTTACATTGAAACCTTATTTAACCGGTTTATTTATCTAAGTTTATTATATGCATACTATTACTAAAATTAATTATACATGTAACTCTACGTCACTTTTTAATCACAATTATAATGCTACCTTACTACGTGTGTGACTCCTTTTTACAGTCTACCTTTTCTTATTATAACAGACCTTTGTGTTGACGAAGTTAATGAACACAAAATATAACTCACGGCACGTTCCTGACTCTTAACGTTTCCAGCGGCCTAGAGCCCCGTAAGCCCTGGTTCCATGATTTATTTTGTCTGCAAAATATGCTCCGGAATGACCTACACACACTAATTTATAAAACTAGTGCAAAACTACTCATTCTATTAACATTTGTTCTATTTTGAGGTCAATTTTCTCGCATAAAAATCGGTGGTAGTGCACAAGCGCTCTAAATCTACAGCTGACCTAGATACGCGACGGTAGCCGTTTCGCGTTTAATACGCCTGTCGCCTGCAGGTAAACGTTTATTGAAAGTCAGTAAGAAATATGTATACCTTAGTAGGAAAAAGTGTTACGTTGCATTAATTTAAAAATAAAGTGAACGTATAAATTAATTCACTTTTATAGCACATAACAAGTGAAATATACATATAACAGAGCAAGTTGAATATAAGGTACCATTAGTTGGCCTAGGTGATATATATCAATCTCTTGAAAGCTAAAAGATATGCTTATATGCAATATAAGTATCTAATAACATATTCATGGAACTAAAAAAACATAATATTCTCTCTCGGGTTGAAACCACCATACATTGAAAGGTATCACGTGACCTCTGTGTTGTATTTTTTCTCAAATGCATTCCATGTCAGCATATAAACAGCCTTTAACAAATTAATTTTTGATATCCGATTTTATAGGTTTTTATCTTTTATTTTAGATATATAAATAAATTGATATTTACGAGTAGGTCATCAAGTCTATTTACATAGTTGTTTTAAAATAAGCTTAAATCATTATGTATCTACTCCATCTATTTGTAAAGACTAACAATCCCGATGTTATCCGAGCAAACTTAATTCATAAATTTAAATCATAATTTTAGATATTTTACATTTAAGATCACAACTTTGTTAAAATAAAAATTTGTTTCTAGTGTTGAAAATGTGCCACTTTCGAAGCGAATAGTTCACGAACAGCGTTGTATACGAGGCAAATATCAATATTATATTTATTAGGCCCGCATCCGCCAATTTTCGCTAGCCAACATTAATCTTAGCTTAATTTCGCCCATGACTATTTGATTTCACATCTGGAATACCTACGCAGAGTTATTGCGAGTGTTTCCATGTCAGTACAGGGTACTGCGAAAGTGTTGCCACGTAAATTAACTGTAAAGGTTTAGAACTGAGGATTTATTCTGTAGAACAAGTATCTGTTGCCAATACTTGCACAAGAACAGAGCTTCCTAACCTACTTTGTTTCCTAAACCTGTTTTGCTTTAGTTAATCCATGCGGAAAATTTATAATAATCAGAAACGCTCAACTATAAAGAATATCTCTTTGATAGTGGAATAACTTATAAAGTACTTTTCACAATATTTAAATCTATTTGAAAGGCAGTGAAATTTTATCATAGAAAGTAGCCGATATTTCCTAAACAAAGGTATAATATGTATTCTTATTTTTGTATGTAATTGATAGAAAGATTTTACAAAATAAAAGTAACTTTATATTATTACTGTAGTTTACTTTTGGCTTATATGAAAAGAATATAAGCCACATGATAGCAAGGCAGGGTTAACAAATTCTAAGCTTTCATCATCAGTATACGAGTACTAATTAATCCATTCCATACCCATTTGATGCAGAGCAGGTCTCTTTTCAGGACATGAGTAGGGTTCCGGTTATGGTTAGGACGTCAGCCTCCTAATCAGAGGTCAGGGGTTCGACCCGGGCACGCATCTATAACTTTTAAGCAATAAAATATCACTCGCTTCAACGGTGAAGGAAAACATCGTGAGGAAACCTGCATGCCTGGGAGTTCTCCATAATGTTCTTAGAGGCGTGTGAAGTCTGCCAATCCGCACATGGCCAGCGTGGTGGACCATGGCCAAACCCTTTTCATATTGAGAGGAGGCCCGTGGTTTGTAGTGAACCGAGAATGGGTTAATCATGATGATGATGAATATTCTCAATCTACTCTCACTCTTGTTTAATTGATTAATAATTAATTAATATGAGGATCTTAAGGAGTGCAAGTTAAGATAAGAATTTAAAGACCATATCCGAAACATCATCGGCTGACCATTAATTAGGTATTTAGTAGAGAAACCGTTGCTGTACCGTAATCAATTGATTTGCTTAATTGCTAATATTAAAAACCTCCTCTTCTTTATGACCATGAAGTATTTATGATTTTTAAAGATATTGACAATAATCTTTGAGAGTGGGAATTTCTGTAGCGTATGTATTCAACTCAAATATAGAGAAGCGTTAACATTGCAGAAGCCTAAGAATTGTAGGCAGAATTCACATTATATCCTCAAAAGGCTAGGAACTCCTTTATCGAATTAATACGAACTGACTATAAACGTAGGTGCCAAGTTGTTTGAGAGACAGCAGGTGCTAATTGGACCATTGCTGCTATTTTTATTGAGTTTGCGGTAGATTCACCTAATGTAGATGTTTGCTATGAAGATTGCTTCAATTATGTTAATAATAACATCAAAGTTGCTGCAAATTTTTCGGAAAATAATGTTTTTACGGTCAAAAATGGAAATCTCTATTGGTGTCTAACCGTTGAATTTAACAATAGTTTAAATTGGCTATATATATATAAAAGAAAGAAGTGTTAGTTACACTATTTAAAACACAAAAACGGCTGAACCGATTTGGCTGAAAATCGATAGGGAAGTAGCTAAGAACCAAGATGGACATAGAATACTATTTATCCCGTTACATTTCCCGCGGGATTTTCGAAAAACTGAATTTTACTGCGATCACCAACCCGCATGCCAAGCGTGGTGATTATTGGCATTATATTTGTAGATGATTTGTCCAAAACAGCCACAGCCCCTAGTCCCCGGCAGCCCCGCTATCCCTGGCTCCGGCAGCGTTTATGGTAACGGCGGGGCAGGGAGTGTCAAGAATCTTCGGAAGGGATTCCGCTGCCAACCCCGGACGTTGGGGTCTCAAGGTGCTGGAATGGTGACCCCGCACCGGTAAACGTAGCGTTGGTCGACCCTCAACTAGGTGGTCAGACGACATCAGACGAGTCGCAGGGAGCCGCTGGAAGCAAGCGGCCCAAGACCGTGAGCATTGGAACTCCCTACAAAAGACCTATGTCCAGCAGTGGACGTCAATCGGTTGATAATGATGATGATGATGATGATGAATTTCACTTCAATGAACTATAACTATAGTTTCAGCTTGCCACAGAAATTTTCCACGAATTGGTAGCTTATTTCATAGGAGTTCTTAAAAACCCCTAATACGCATACAAAGTCGCGGGCATCGACTAGTAATATATAATGCTATAATTTTCAATTATTGCTCTCTTAGTTCAGTGTTACCACTAATTAAGTAATTGTTTAAGACTAATATGGCGTATGTGATAATAGGCAGTACCAAGCAAAGCCTAGAATTCTATTACTTGTAAATGATTAACACTCCTTACCCAATGGGATGTTTTATTGAAATCCAAAACCTTTGATTTAGTGCCGACCAATTAAATACGAATATTTGCACGACCAATTAAACGAAACCGTTTGTAATAGTTTGAGATCTAGTAGGATTATTTTAAGAACAACTTGGTAAAAATTTAAATTATCTATACCATACATTTATTTACCATATATTTATATGGAAAAGTTGGCTAGCCATGATGGTGATTTATAAATTGCGACTATTGTTTAAATGTGCTTATATAAGGTTAGGCCAACGACTCAATATAATAGAAGGTTCACAAAACTTAAACATACTATATTACATTCTTCAACAAACTATATTACATTCTTCGTAACTAAGTATATTTACGAAGAATGTAGTTAAAAATGTAGGAAACCATCGAATAACAAGAATACATAAGACCCTCTTACTTTAATTTCAAGTTGAATGAATTCAAATGAATGCAAATGTCAGTATTACCTCTCAATAATGGAAAAATAATTACGCTTCATTAAGGCCTTCTTTAAATATAAAGCGCGAAAAAAAAATTATTTTGAGTTTCTGAAATTCTCAATTTTAATATACTCAATCAGAATCATGATTTTTATTAAATGACTTTTCGATATTAATCACTCTCACGACGACCTCCGTGGCGCAGCGCATAATGTAAGGGGGGAAACCCCGGGTAGGATTCCTGGCTCTAGTCTGGTCTGGTGGAAGACTCTCGGCCGCTGCTAATTACAAAAACCTACGTACAAAGACGTGTCGCCAAGCGATTTAGCCTTCCGGCATTTCCTAATTCTTATCTAAGTGAAATTGGTTGCTAATATAATTAGGAAATGGAATGGATTTACCATACCTCCAAAAACTTAGACCGTTACCATTTTATACTGTATCATTACTTACTACCGCTAGGTTAGATTGCTATTAGGGGCTAATTTCTAGTGGCATTCAAGAAACGTAGTATTACAAACTTAAAGCTTATGTCGATTGTCTGCTCAATGTTTCCCACGAGCTCTCCACGCGTAATTATTGTTCGCTTTCTGAAATACCATTCGATAATTTGTAAAGCGTTCCCAAGTATCACGTCATAAATCTTTACTGCTACGAATCGCATATTAAAATGAATAATTACAGAAATAACTGAATTCACTCTTTAATTACAAACTTGCTATAGAAACGTAACTGTTTCTTTACCAATTTGGAAGCGATAAGATGTTTATCCATTTGACGTACGTATATAAATCATTGTTTCATATTCACATTGGTGGGCTACAAATGCCTTTGAGAATACAACGAAAAACTATCAGCTTGCAAGTTTTATTACCATATTAAATAGCCTGAATGCATTCTAATTCTAACCCATTGTCATTCATTTCTTTATAATTAGTAATACCAAACTATGTCTAATACATTCTATTGATGAGTCATCATTGTCATCATTTCAACCGATAGACGTCTACTGCTGGACATAGGTCTTCTGTAGGGAGTTCCAATGGCCACGACCTTGGGCCGTTTGTATCCAGCGGCTCCCTGCGACTCCTTTGATGTCGTCTGTCCACCTTGTTGGGGGTCGACCAACACTACGTTTACCGGTGCGAGGTCACCATTCCAGCACCTTGGGACCCCAACGTCCATGGGTTCTCCGAGCTATGTGCCCCGCCCATATGAGTGAAAATGCTAAATTTCAGTGTCATTTTCTCATTGTCTCATTTTCAGTGATAGACGGTTCTGACAGGTCTGAGGAACATCACAAAACTGTAAAATTCTAAATAGCTTAATTCATGTTAACCTATTACAAGTATAATGAAGCTTTCATTTTAAATATATTTTTCTTAATTTTAATTCGTGAGATAATGGTGACTACATTTGCCAAGTTAAAACAAAAGCTAGGAGGGCGCTCTGGTCTAAAAAGAAGCCCATAAGAACCGTAGCTGTATTTTTTTTGTTATAACCATCTCACATAGTCAGTTAATAAATTATAATTAGCTGTACTAGTTCCACAATAGTACGTTAGACTGATTTACTTCTTAAGAGCTTCCAAATTTGTAAAGAAACGTCTCGTTCGTAAATCAAAAAAGAGTTAATGTGTAAAGATTGAAGAAAATATAAGTCTTAACGCGGATTAACCTGTTTCATATAAATTGTTACACAATGAACATTAGGCTCCTGTTCATAACAGTACTTCTGCAAAGTACTTCCTGCTTCTATTCACTAGTTATCCATACCTGACGTTAGTTGATATCAAAGTTGAAAACTCCAACGGCTTCTCGAAATAAAACCATAAATGCGACGCACGTCCCACCCGTGCCCTTAAAACCTTCAAGTAGCTAAAAGATCTCGAGGCTTGACAATTTATTTGCGAAACACCGACAAGATCTGTTTCAGTAGCCTCGCCATATTTATATGTTAATCAGGTACGACATTTTTCCGTCTGTTCGTTTGCATCTAATATTTCACTAGGCAGCGCATCTTATTTATGGTACCGCTGAATAAGACGTCCCCTGTCTCGTTGATGGCTCCGAGTTGGATTTTGTCCACTAATGATGTGGTAGTACCTTTTTTGTTACGTATAACTTAAGGTTCCAGCACACGTTATATACTTTAAGCATCATCCACTGATGTTACAGATTAAAAAATCAGACGAAAAAATCTAATGAGTGTTATTAGTTTGCCAAAAAATTTAAGAAACCAACGAACTCCAGATCTCTTAAATGTTAATACCACATTAAAAAAAAAACATTAAAGATAAAAATTCAATCCGAAACGAAAACTTTATGGATGATGCGGAAAAAGGAATAAAGCGTAACATATAGTGTCACGAAAACTTGATGAAAATGAATGATGAGGAAGAGGGAATAAAGCGTAACATAAAATGTCACGAAAACTTGATGAAAATGAATGATGAGGAAGAGGGAATAAAGCGTAACATAAAGTGTCACGAAAACTTGATGAAAATGAATGATGAGGAAGAGGAAATAAAGCGTAAAATAAAGTGTCACGAAAATTTGATGAAAATGAATGATGAGGAAGAGGGAATAAAGCGTAACATAAAATGTCCAAAGGGTACAGTGTGAAATGGCCCCATCACCGATGATTTTAAATCTTTCACCATAATTCTTTTTACGCATTTAAGATAGTGTTGTTTAATCCGGATTCCAAAAGCGCGTAACATATACTTAAACATATAGTGTGTTAAGCCCCTTAATAATGGTGACGTGATCTGTATGCTTAGTTAGATGGTTCCCTTGCAAAGTTATACAGTTAGCAACGAATCTGAGACATGACGGGGAATGGAAAATGATGTTGAAAATGGACATCGTTGGCTAGACGAGCTGGATTCATCATGCGACTTGGCAAATGAACGAAATAGCGGTGTATTAAAATCTAAATGCAGGGATTAGCAACAAAACTGAGGCACGATTGGGAATAGAAAATGACGTTGGAAATGAGCAATGTTAGACGTGTCGCATACGTTTCCATTATTGATTTGCAAATAAACTACGAGTGGTGAATTATAATCTAGATGCAAGCCATTGGAAATAAAAATGAAGCACATTTGGAAATAGATATTTATGCTGTAAGTGCGCTGCGTTGGGTACGTGCAAATTGAGGTGATATTTTTTTATACACTACAAGTTAGCCTTTGACGGCAATATCACCTGATGTTAGGTGATGATACAGTCTAAGATGGTAGCGGGCTTACCTGTTAGGGCCATGGTAAACCCACCTCCTAATTGGGTTCTACGCGACATCTTGCCTGAACGCTAAAACGCTTGGCGACACGTATTATGTATTACGTAGGGTGGTAACTAGCCACGGCTGTAGCCTTCCACCAGACCAGACTCGAGCCGGGAATCGAACCCAGGACCACGCCACCGAGGTCTTCGGAGGTATTGTTTGATGGTGACTGCATAAATAATAACCAGCTTAGTATGCAGGCTTCTCCAATCATACCAAATCAGTCCGACAAGTTACGTTGTTTTTAAATTAACAAACTGATAATTACTATAGTCTCGATCGATTTAAAGAAAGAATGATTGTTACCTACATCTTACAAGGGCCTGTAATGAAAAACGGTTTTCATTACAGGCCCTTGTGAGAGGTTTACGAGTACGCTCTATATCTTGATTCAATAACTAACTAAATTTATTCATATTAATAATACTATTAATATTTGGTCTTACAGAATTCTAAACTTTGAGATTTACGGTGTTCTGAATTTAATAAAATATAGTCCAAACAATTCTGGTTCGTACAAGGAAATAGAATTATCAACATTGATATTAACGTTTGCGATGCACTTTTATCCATATTTTCTGATAATATCACGGAATAAAATTAATATATGATTATATAATTGGCTCTGGTAAGTACATCGACTTTTCTCAAGAGAAATTACCTATGACTGTACCTTACCATCCAAAAGATATCTTTGAATTGAATTTCGTGTAGTTATAGTGATGTACTCTTTAGATATACTGAATACAATATACGATAATTGCGAAAGCAAATTCTTGCTTAAGGCGAAGACAATAAGCACTATATTCATGTGAAACAAATCAGATGTAACCTTCAGTGGTCACCGGCGTATCAATGCACAAAATCATAATGACTGCACAAAGTGGGCTCTAAGCAAATGAATGGCAGTCATTATAGGGCAACAATTACATTTGAGAGTGCGGGACAAAAGCACGGATAGGGTATCTCATACGTGCGAGCGTTGCACTAAGGGTGTCCACACTGATATTTTATTTTAGAATTATTGAAACGAAGTTCCTTACGGCAGGCTTGGAGGAGATAGGGATTTTGCTGCGCGACCGAAGTGAAAAAATGTGATAGTAAAACCGTAAGAAAAAGTCCGTGGAATCCGACGTTAAATAAGACATGCGCAGGTGCGACAGTCGTATGCACTATTCGCTTGTGTACCTTTCTCTTTTCCACGGACTTTGTGTCGATTCTACATTAGCCGAAGGAACTTCGTTCCTACCTGGTGTCCCACGACACCACTTTTTTTTTATTTTTTATTGAAGCTGTAATAGCCTAGTGGTTAGGACGTCAGCTTCCTAATCAGAGGTCGGGGTTTGAACCCGAACCTATAACTTTACGAGTTATGTGCGTTTTTAAGCAATTAAAATATCACTTGCTATCAACTGTGAAGGAAAACATCGTGAGGAAACCGGCACGCCTGAGAGTTTTCCATAATGTTCTCAAAGGACTATCGTCAAACCCTTTTTACATTGAGAGGAGACCCGTGCTCTGTAGTGAGCCGGCAATGGGTTGATCATGATGAGGATTATTTATTATTTTATTACTAGTCCGTACTGTTCACCGTGTACCGTTAATGTTGGGCAAAGGTCTTCCTTCCATTCCTTCCATTTGTCTAGGGATATTTGGGGCCAAGCTGACAGATAGGCATCGAGCTCGTAACGCTAACGACGTCTCGGTCTGCCTCGACGTCTTTTTGTTTTTTATGCCATATGAGTAGGCATACGTAGGTATGCGGCATATATCGTTCAGCGCTGAGAAAATTATATTTGTGGTAGGTAGTTATGCAATTTTGTTCATTGTTGTTCATGTTTATTGTTGTTCTTTTGTACATTTGATTGATTTCATAATGTAATTGTTACAATTGTTAACATTAATATTTAATGTAACAATTAAAGGCCTTTATTAAGAAGGCCTAAAAATGGAAAAAAATATTTTTGGATGGAAGTTTCACTACGGTTTAACCAGTATTGACGACTATATTAAGATGGTATTAAGTTAACCGAGTCATCTGGCGTTTCACTAATTTTGTAAAATACTAGATGAATCGGTGAAATAAAAGAGAAGTCCTACCATAGAGTATGTAAACTCATTGCCCCCCTACAAAGTTAATGTGAGGGCAGCCAACTACCGTCACTCCCGACCCGCTTTCTACGCCACAAAATAATGGCTAACAATTAATTTTGTACAGTGACTAAAAGATCCACGCCACAGCTGATCTGAATCGAGTTTTTATTTCTATAAAAGCTTTAGCTATGGTACGTACCGTACTGTTACATCCCAAAATTTTGACGACCTTCGTGGCGCAGCGTGTGTGCTGTCGCATTATAAAGTTGGAGGTCCTGGGTTCGATTCCTATCTCGAGTCTGGGCTGGTGGCTTCGGCTGTGGTTAGTTACCACCCTAACGACAAAAACGTGTCGCCATGCGATGTCGATGTCACATAGAAACCAAATAGGAGTATGGGTTTACCATACCATACCACTAATTGTTTAGCCCGCTACCATCTTAGACTGCATCATCACATACACTAGGTGAGATTGCCGTCAAGGGCTAACTTGTAGTAAATAAAAAAAATATATATAAGACATATAGCTTACACAGTATTATTGTTTCGAGTAATAATAAAGTCGAATCATATGTCTCTTTATAAGGCAGTGTAATTTCGATAAGTTCGATAAGACAGTCTTTCTGCCAGTATTAGCCGAATTGCTGTCCAGCTTCCGACCCAGTTTCTGCCTTCAGGCTGGCTTAACAATAAGCTATTCTCTTAAGCACAAATTGCCGAAAGACCTTTTGTAGGTACGCATCACAAAAAAGCATTCAGTGATTAAAGTATTTAAAGTCAAATTCAATTATTTGAGAAAATTTATATAATGGGTTCAGCTGACAACACATCGATAGTTCCTCTGTTCATTAGCGACGGTAATCACTTATCATCAGATGACCCATCTGCTCGTTCTCACACGATGTAATGTAATATAAAAAAAACTATACAGAAATATTAACATACCGAAATGATTACCATCGCTAATGATAAATTAAGACTGAAAGAGGTATGCATCTTTTAAGCCTATTCGAACCCGCGATGTCGCATAAGACTTCGTACACCACTGGGTCAGAAACGTAACAAATTACACGTCCAGTTATCACCGCTGAACGCCAAGTATGTGGCTGGTTTAAATAGTGGTTTCACTACTGTTATTCGATTAGATTTAATCAAATTTACATCCGCGCATCGGATTAACCCGACCCGTTTTGGTGAGCACCTCGGTTAATGAAATTGAAGATAGGTTTATACTCTACAGTTAAGCCATGTTTCCATTGCGCAGTTTGCGTGCGGCCTAAAATTCAACTCTCTTTTATTCATGTAATCCTAGTACAAGCATCTATGAAGCGTTCATATAATAAGTATTTTTTCATATAAACCCCGTCTATGTTTCTTGAGGGCTTCTTCTTAGACCTAAGCGCGTTAAGAACCTTCCTAGCTTTAGTTTTAAGTTGGTTAAAGAAGTTATCACAATCACCTTTCGGATTAAAATATAGAAAAATATATTTTATATGAACGCTTTATAGATCCCTGTTATAGGTTTACATAAATAAAGCTATTTAGAATTTAGCTTTTTATTATTTTAAAACGTGATAACTTCATTAGCTGTAAAGTAAGAGCAATTCATACATTAGCTATTTTATCGTATATGTAACCTTTTTTAATATATGTAATAGCAATTGTCTATTAGCCAACGTTTTGAAATCCGCACTGTGCAAGCCGAATACAACAATTATCTTTTTATCTTTAAAAACAAATGCGAATTTTATCTCGTGAGAAGATGACGTATGAATAACAAAATGATGTAATAAATAAATAATGTAATAATAAATTAGGAGTATGGGTGACATACCCTAACAGGTTAGTCCGCTACCATCTTAGACCGCATCATCACTTACCATCAGGTGAGATGCCGTCAAGGGCTAACTTGTGGTGTATAAAAAATAAAAATAAATTTTCTATTAACGACACAGAACAACCAAATATAAAATTAACTCTGCAGTTAAATTAAACTAGCAAAAGGTAATCCAAATCTTCCGATATTAATACATTATGCGATCCGACATTTTCCATCAAGGTTACGCGCACAGCGCTTCCTCGATGGCTTGATAGCAATTCGTCTAATTTCACCGTTCATTCAATTAAGCGGTCATCATCATTAATTTTATCTCCGACGGTTAAAATCTGAAGGTATGATATGTTATGTGGAGGTTACATCAGGTGGGCTGATAGTAATTTTCTTTGTGCCCATCTTCCCATTAATGCGTACTATCCCTATCCTTTAGTCTAGCAGGTAGTATGTTCGACTATTAATCCCGTGGTCACAGGGTTTAATTATCGGGTTTAACTAAATAGTGATAATTGCCGCGTTTAAAAAAATCCTCCAACAAATATCGTGATCTACCCATTATCGGGTCTCGTCTCAATATGAGAAGGATTTGGCTATAGTCCACCACGCTGGCTGGCCATGTGCCTGGATTGGCAGACTTCACACGCCTTTGAGAACATTATGGAGAACTCTCAGGCGTGCAGGTTTCCTCACGATGTTTTCCTTCACCGTTGAAGCAAGTGATATTATAATTGTTTTAAATATGACTACCAATAATTATATAAAGCAAGAACCACTTTTTATTCGACAAACGTGAGTTCAATTAAGAAAAAGGAAACAATTTAACAACTATAACCACCTAAATACACAGATCAGTTCCCAGCAGTCTAAAAGAAGTTATATAAGTAAGCGTAACTTTTGTCTATCTATATGTTGAAAACTCTCTGATCAAACCGGGGCTAGTATACCTGATGATGTCTGTAGGGAATCGAACCTGGAATCTCCAACTTAAAACCACTTATTACAGTGTTGACACACCAAATACTTTAGACCTCCTAAACTATAGTTACAGTTATAGAATTACATGGAAGAAATCATCATAATATATTTACACAAATTAAGTACAAGATGCTAATTAATAAATAAGAATATGATATTTCAACACTTTTACCTTTTATCTAGACACGCCTCGGTTACTTTTTCGGTACCGTATAATTAAAACTAATTAAAGTCATGTTAAAAATGGCCGCCTTTTAGAGAACCAGCTCAACGAACCGTTCAACTCATAATTCGTTTTCAACAATAAAATGTTATCTTTACAATTGATATTAAATTTGAATACCTATTTGCACCTGTTTAATTATTTATAATATAGGGGTAATAGTAACGTCGCTTAAAAGCAGTAATCTTACTGTTTCCTATCAAGAGCCCGTCTCATTTTTCGTAAATACTGTTTTAAACTGGGTCAAAGAAAATTATAGCTTATAGCATCGAAAATACCTCCATAGGCACTAAATAGTAGAGAGCGCGCTGCGTCTTATCTATCCGTGATATTTTATTCTTTGACGCTCTTTTATAGCTTATATAAGGTAGCCTCTAGCTATACTTCTACTCAGTAAATATAAAAAGTTGTCATACTAATTACTACTGACCTAGGCTATATATAATACATTTATAATATGACTACCTGTACTTGGTACACAAACTTGGTACAAAAACAATAGTATCTAAATTTTTCGGGACAGACTCCAGTAGACCCTAAAATAACCAACCAAAGTTTCAATATAATCTAACCGATGGTAACGAATATATATATATATATATATATATATATTTAATATTATGTAAACAAGCATAATAGAGAATGTTTTTCTTTTTAAATTGATTTCAATGAAGTTTGTAAGCCATGCCAGTGACAGGCAATAACCGTCATTAAAAATGCT
Source organism: Lasiommata megera (assembly GCA_928268935.1). NCBI lineage: Eukaryota > Metazoa > Arthropoda > Insecta > Lepidoptera > Nymphalidae > Lasiommata > Lasiommata megera. The sequence goes on along the minus strand of OV743315.1, from coordinate 16,265,289 downwards.
TTGTTTTATTTTTTACATAGTAAACTAATTTTGATACAGCTGTAATTAAAAATGCAGTAGGTACTGTTACAAATTCGACGGCAAAAGGCAAGGATAAGCGGAGGCATCTACATGCCTTCTCAAGTTTTCGTCCAGCTTCTTAAGCGGGAAGCCACATGATTGGTCACATGCAAGACGCAAATATAAACGCAGCTAAGGAGGCAGGTTGGACTCCGCAGTGTGGCCTTCGCTTAGTAAAGGAAATAAATAGCATGATATCTCAAGAAACTTGGCTGAGTAAACTATTTAAACCCAACAGCGACGACAGCTAGCTGGCTCTATAACGGAGTTATGAGTCACAAGCGGTCGGTTTCAATTTAAACATCGTCGAGAAGGGGATAGTTAGGCACTAAATTATAGAGCGCGCCGCGTCGTGTCTAACTGAGATTGTTTATTCTGTGGTGCTTCCGCTAATAGCTTGTGTAAGGGATCCTTGAATTATATACTCTGTGAATACAAACAAGTTATTATACTACGATATATTACAAATATTCATGGTAACATTTAACTGACCCAGTTAATGTCAATTTAAGGAAAAAAAGGTAATACGAAACATCCCATAGCGAATGCAAGCGGCGGCTGTATCAATCACTGTTCCAGTAATTTACTTAAGTAAAAAATTAGACAAATAGTACTCAACTGTATCGGCTGGTTAATGTCCTGCTAGGTACACACCATCTCTCTCATATAACAGCGGGGTTTAAGAAACATAAAGGCAGTATTTAAAATACGCTTCCAAACTTACACTTAGTGACTTACCAAAAGTAAACTTAACAAATTTCAAAAATAACTGATAGATACTGTAAGGATATTTCCTTAATTTTAATTTCTCGATGTCAATACTGTTTTGATGCCTTTATGGCCTTTTAGCATTCGGTAGCATCTGCGTTTGGAACCGGTTGGAGTCAAAGGCCTACTTAAAACAAATGAATATTAGTAAATAGTTGTAATACCCAGCTGTTGTAGAAACATTGTAGAAAATTTAAAAGTCAAATAACTCTTTGTACAAAACTGGATTGGCTCATTAGTGTAATCATGGGAAAGAGGAAAAGAATAAAAATATTATACGAAAATATAATTACTTTTGACTCAAATGCTGCCGCCAAACGAGTGTACTTAAATGTTATATTTTTTTATCAAAAAATTGACATAGAAACCTGCCTTTGAACAGGAAACTCATAAACGGAAAAAAAGTATAGAAAGAAGCAATATAATTAACAAACTAATTAATGTTACAAAAATGACACGTACTCGATAAAAAATTGATTAACGATTTTAATATAATTACTGTATTCGGTATAATGTAATACGAAGAATTATGTAATCGGTCTAGTAGTTGGCATGTTCGGCTAAGGATCACGAGGTATTCGATGCTCGGGTTAGGCCAGAAATCATACTAGGTTTTTGTGTCTAAATGAATTCTCAAGCCACCTGGCACTCTCCACCCGCCTCTCTCGACGTCTATCTTTGTTATAACTACTTTTATACCAATGATAAAAAAAACTAAAATCTGGCAATTTCTTGAGGTATTATGAGGATCAAAAGCATAAGAAAGGAAAGATGTATGCCCAGTAGTGATAAGCTTTTAAGCTGAGATTTCTGACAGTTATTAGGGCTAAATAGTAGTCATCATCATCATGATCAACCCATCACCGGCTCACTACAGAGCACGGGTCTCCTCTCAATATGAGAAGGGTTTGGCCATAGTCCACCACGCTGGCCATGTGCAGATTGGCAGACTTCACACGCCTTTGAGAACTTTATGGAGAACTCTCAGACGTGCAGGTTTCCTCACGATGTTTTCCTTCACCGTTGAAGCAAGTGATATTTTAATTATTTAAAACGCACATAACTCCGAAAAGTTAGAGGTGCGTGCCCGCATTCGAACCGCCGACCTCTGTTTAGGAGGCTGACGCCCTGACCACTAGGCTATCGCCGCTTTTAGGCTATCACCGCTTTTTGTAATATAATTGCTAATAACTACTGTAGTAAGTGCTAATTACTACTGATGGTAATCACTTGCCACTAATTAACTGATTTTTTTTAATCCCCAGGATGGGATGAAAACCATCACATTCTGGAGAAGGGGAGAATTTCGTCTGAGTTACTCACAAATTTAACGTGGACGGTATCGCAGGTCGCCGCTAGTATGACAATGAAATGACATTGCGAATTTCGCCTCTACACTTATTATTTCACTAGTGAACTGTTATTAAGGGATATTAAAGGTAATTTAGTGCTAAAGTGGCAATTTAGCAATTAAGTTAACGAATAATATTATAGTATACTATAATATTAAATAAATAAAATCAAAATTAAATTCCACAAAAACTTTCATGTACAGCGATGAGATTGGATGTAATATGGGCTTATATCTTAACTTACATTTACACGGACACACTACATTGAACTACTGTTTGCCTAACTCTGACTTAAAGGCAATTGTTGATACTATATGTGACAATCAACATTTGTATGATGGTCAGACTAATTTAATATTACTCATGGGAAATAGAGGAAATATTAATAAAAATGATTTGATAAAGATTTATAATTTATTAGATAGCTTGAAAGTTAATAGTATTATCATATATACCTTTCCCTATTGTGAAAATTTGCCACACCAAGAAAATACAATTAGGTATAATTTAAACACAACATTGTACAACTTATGTACATATAATAAAAAAATTAAAATTATTGACATTAGCAAGTGTGCTAAAACTTATTATAATTACAACAAAGATAGGTATCACCTATCCAATTATTTTAAACGACAGATAGCTGTTTCGCTATCATATTTTTTTACAATAACAGCCAAGAATTTGGCTAAACAAGCTGCTTTTATTGAGCAGTGTCCTAATTCTGACATTAACGCCTTGGAAATAATTCCAAGTAATATTATTTTAAACTAGTTAAGGAGACAAGAGAGGTATTCTCTTGCTTACACTCAGAGACAAAAGAGTTTTTCTCTTGCTCAGGTGAAATTAATTTTCAGAATTTAAATTTAAATTCTATTAAAAATAAACAAAATTCTACCTATATCAACTTGGTTCACCAAAATATTCAATGTATTAAAGGAAAAGAATTAGAGATTGAATTGTTTTTAAATCATTTTCATATTCATGTTTTATGTATAACCGAACATTGGTTAAAAACTCATGAATACTTGTTTAATTTTGGTAACCACCAGGTTGGTAGTTCGTTTACCAGAGTTACTGCAATACATGGGGGCTCATTAATTCTATTAAATAAAAATTTAAAATTTAAAAACAGAACTGATATTGTGAGCCTCTCTGTTGAACGAACAATTGAACTGGCCTCAGTTGAATTAGAGCAATTTATTGTTGTTACTGTATATAGACCACCCTTATCAAACTTTGAACTTTTTGAAAAGGTAATGGATGAGGTACTTTATAAAATATCTAAATCAAATAAAAAGTTGATTGTGTGCGGAGATTTTAATGTAAACATACTAGAAAGTAACTCTTCAAGTTACAAGTTAATAAATCTATTTCAATCATACAATTTGTTGAATATGTTTATGGAGCCTACTAGAATAACTGCCAGCAGTGCCACATGCTTAGACAATATATATACAAATATAAACCCCATCAGTAAAAATATAATTAATAAATTAGATTCTGATCACTGTGGTCAATTTATTTGTTTCAAAAATGGGGAAAAAAAATTGTCTAGACATAAAATTACTTATGTGCCAGTAACGGCAGGACGAATAGAGAGAATAAGAACAAGTTTAGTTAGAGACCTTCCGTTCTTATCGTCTACAATTGGTCCTAATGAAATGTATAATACTTTTTTTAGTAAGTTTAATATGATATTTAATTCTATATTTACTAAAAAGTCTGTCATGGTTGCTGATACATTGGTTTTTAGTGAGTGGGCTACAAGTGAACTACATAAAAATAGGCAAACTTTATATGAAATGTATGCGGAAAGAGAATATAATACGAGTGATGAGTTTAAAAATTATGTAAAATTATTTTCCAAGAATTTTAAACGCGATTGCATTTTGGCAAAATCGCAATATATACAGAACAAAATAAAAAATAGCAATAATGTAATTAAAACAACCTGGAAAATAATTAATGAGGAAACAGGAAGAATAAAACCCAAAACTAATAACTTTAAACTTGATATAGGTAACAAATCTATCACGTCGGATTTTGAGGTTGCAACTGCTTTTGAAACCTTCTTTACCGACGTTCCTGTCTCCACTACAAGATCATTAAACTCTTCACCAGATACTGCTCTCTGTTTGTTGAAGGATAATGTGCCAGAATGTAATAACGCTCTTAAATTCAGACATGTTAGCAGCTCAGACGTTATTAAGGCCTTCCGATTAATAAATATTAAGAAAACAAATGACTTGTGGGGCATTTCCGTTAATGTTATAAGGTCTTTGATTGATATTGTTGCACCCGACCTAGCTTTTATTTTTAACAATTGTATTGACTGTGGTGTGTTCCCTGACTTAATGAAACATAGCAAGTTAATTCCGTTATTTAAATCTGGTAGTACTACTGACCCCACTAACTTTAGACCGGTATCAGTACTGCCTACTTTCAGTAAAATCTTTGAAAAACTTATTTTAACGCAATTAATTAATCATTTTAATAGTAACAATTTATTACACGCCAAACAATTTGGTTTTACACGGGGTCGCTCAACAACCGACGCTGGTGTTGAGTTAATACACAATATATTTAAAGCCTGGGAGGAGTCACGTGACGCACTTGGTGTTTTTTGTGATTTGTCCAAGGCTTTCGATTGTGTTGAACATGAAACATTAGTCAGAAAACTACACCATTATGGACTTCGGGGGGTAACTCTAGATTTAATGATCTCGTATTTACGTGACAGAGTTCAACAAGTAGACGTAAACGGGAAACGGTCTAACGGGTCATTTGTGAAAATAGGGGTTCCTCAGGGATCAATATTAGGACCTTTTCTGTTCCTCATTTACATAAATGACCTTCCTTACCTTACTAAGGACAATAGCGGGATAGTATTGTTTGCTGATGATACATCACTCGTTTTTAAAATTAAAAGACGCGAAACAAATGTTGACGATGTAAACAACTCTCTCGCGAAAGTAGTACATTGGTTTGAGGCTAATAACTTAGCACTTAATGGGAAGAAAACAAAGTGTATTAAATTCACGTTGCCCAATGTTAAACAGGTGAAAACCAGTGTACTACTTAATAATGAGGAATTGGATCTGGTAAATACGGCTACATTCCTAGGCATAACGTTAGACGCTAAACTTCAATGGGGCCCACATATAAATAATTTATCGCACAGACTTAGCTCTGCTGCTTACGCGGTAAAAAAGATTCGTCATTTGACGGATATAGAGACTGCCAGACTTGTATATTTTAGCTACTTTCACAGCATTATGTCATATGGTATTTTATTATGGGGTAATGCTGCTGATATTGACACTATATTCGTTTTGCAGAATAGGGCTGTTCGTGCGATATATAAATTAGGTCCCAGAGAGTCATTAAGAGATAAATTTAAAGATTATAAAATAATGACAGTGCATAGCCAATATATATATGAAAATTTAATGTATGTTCATAAAAATATTGATAAATTCAAGAAAAAAATGGACTGTAACGCACTGAACATCAGAAGTAAAAGTAAACTTGTAGTACCATTTAGTAGGCTGCACAAAATTAGTAACTCATTCAAAGGAAATTGTATTTTATTTTATAATAAATTACCTATTGATATCTTGGAGATGTCTATCAATAAGTTCAAAGTTTTTATAAAACGAAAGCTTGTAGAAAAATCATATTACGATATTAAGGATTATATAAACGATAAAAAAGCTTGGGTGTGAATTGCTCTATCTCCATAGGTACTATAGTTTGTTATGCATTATGTGAGATGGTGATAACGAAAAAAAGAAAAACCCCGGCTAAGTTTGTTGTGGGCTTCTTCTTAGACCGGGGCGCGTTTGGAACCCTCATAGCTTTAGTTTTAAGTTTACGAATATAGTTATCACCATGAAATAACTACTATGTAAATTATTGACGCGTCAAAAGTGCCTTTTTAAGGACTATTTGAATAAAGATTATTTTGAATTTGAATTTGAATTTATTATTCGTTATAATATAGTATTCAAGAGTAACCGAATTGAGTACGGTTTATTTTCACAATTTATATACATATACGTATATAAATAACATTTAAATATTTGGCTATTATTCCGAAGTATGTTTCTTTTTCATTAATACAAAGGTAATTAAATAATAATGTTCTTTTTTTATTACGTGTGCAGTTATGATAAATTACACAAAACAACCGGGGACGCAACTCTTAACGTTTCGCAGTTATGTGCGTATTTAAGCAATTGAAAAGCAATGAAAATATCACTTGCTTCAACGGTGAAGGAAAACATTGCGAGGAAACCTGCATGCCTGAGAGTTCTTCGTAATGCTCTCAAAGGCGTGTGAAGTCTGCCAATCCGGACACGGCCAGCGTGGTGGACTATGGCCAAACCCTTCTCATATTGGGAGGAGACCTGTGCTCTGTAGTGAGCCGGAAATCGGTTGATTATGATGATGACGATGATAAGAAAGGCGTGTGAAGTCTGCCAATCCGCACACGGCCAGCGTGGTGGACTATGGCCAAACCCTTCTCATATTGGGTGGAGACCGATGTTCTGTAGTAAGCCGGCAATCGGTTGATTAAGATGAGGACTTATTTTCTTATAAAGCTTTTATAAGAATATAAGTATTATGTACCGTTCCACTGAATGAATACCATTTTAAGCTAGGTGCATAAACAGTGCAAAATCTAGATTATATCCTTAACCAGACAAGAGCAATTGTATCTTGCACTCCTAATATGGATATCAGTTCGTATCTGTGTAACGGCGTGTGTACGATATTAACTGTTCAACATGCATCTAAGGTGGATATCGGCTTGTTATACAAACGCTGGTTTCGCTAAACTGCCCCGTATGACTAGTCCGCAGTGTCTTTGAATACAGGCTTACGTGGCCGGTTCGACTCTCAGGTCGGGCCAAGAGTTTTGAGTTATTTACGTTATATTATTTTTTTTTTTTAGAACCAACGCATCGATTTTCTGCGTACCATCCATTCTGCCATCTGCCTACAGAGGATTCTGGATTACTTCGGTGACATTGCTCGAAGGGAAGGTGGCAACCTGGAGAAGATGGTTATCACCGGCAAAGGGGAAGGAAAGAGGCCTCGGGAACGGAGTCCGATGCGTTGGTCGGATCAAAACTTCTAAATGGCAAATCATATATAAATTTTGTAAGTATCCTTGAAATCCATATTTTTTTTTTCAATACGGTAGCTGTATGGCCATTTCCAAGTTATTTTTTTTTTTAGTTATGTCCTCGTTTATATTTGTTTTAACTTATAAAAGCGAAAGCGTCTACTTGTTTCTTACTTATGTTTGGCTAAACTGCACCAAACTTAATTAAATTATGCGCAGGTAAAGCTTATATTATAGAGATAGGTATGTGATATCCTTGGAAAGCAAATGGTTTCAAGAGGATATAAATTAAACCGAAAAAAGCTCGTGCTAAGTCGCTGTAAACATGCAGCCCACATTATAATGTAACACAGGTATGTCCAGGAATAGACGCTAAATGCCATACCCATCCACAAGTCTGTACTTATAACATTTAACAATTTATATTATGATTATGACTGTGAAATTGCTTACCCGTGTTCACTGAGGAAGGGAATTCAATTACACATGCTCTAGAGAACATTCTTAAGCTGCAGTGGTAAATCTGAATATTCTTACATAACTCTTTCTTCCCTCGTCCTCTTTGTGTAGACAATGAGGAGAGAAAAAAACTAGCTATGTAAGTTGCTATCTAGATGATTAGGATGTTTCACTAATAATTATGAGTTTCTTAAATTCAAAATTTTCAAATTCAAAATAATCTTTATTCAAATAGTCCTTAAAAAGGCACTTTTGACGAGTCAATAATTTACATAGTAGTTATTTCATGGTGATAACTACATTCGTAAACTTAAAACTAAAGCTATGAGGGTTCCAAACGCGCCCCGGTCTTAAAAGAAGCCCACAACAAACTTAGTATCTCAAATAATAGCAATGACTTGAAACCACTCTGTATAACAGGATGCTTTGTTTAAAGAAATTAAAATGGGATGGCCGAGGATTTAAAATCCTAATTGATGTAAAACAAAAGAAAAAAAAATATCCACAGCTATATTAATTGATAATTAAATATAAAGATTATATGAAAGCGAAGCTCGATTTTTTAACGAATGGGTATTGTGCATAATCCACTGTCAGTATTGAGTAATTACAATACAAATTGCAACACGATCGCAAGTCTTCACTTACGTTCGAATATTTTCGGGTGCGGCCATTTTTTCAAAGACATTTTTGATTCACGCATTCGTAGGGTTACCAGTCAGCTAAATTTTTCCAGATTCATCATCATCATTATCAACCCATTGTCGGCTCACTACAGAGTACGGGCCTTCTCTCAATATGAGAAGGGTTTGGCTATAGTTCACCACGCTGGCTATGTGCGGATTGGCAGACTTTTCCAGATTAATTAAGCGTAATTGATTTCCGGTTATACTAATTTTTATCTTACAGAAATGATTCATTTTTTTGTATTTAACAATCTATGCCGAGGATAGTTCAGTGTTTAATCAGTTTTCTAATCTCGAATTTGTCTACTATGTTTAACATGTTAGCTTGCTATCGTCTTAGACTGCATCATTTTTTGCCACCAGGTGAGATTGCAGTCAAGTGCTCACTTAAAGTGGAATGAAACACATTTTAAACTACAATTATTTGAATGTAACCGCGTTATTATTATTCTATTTTCTATACAACTATGAAAGATGATTTGAAAATCGATTCTTAATATATTAAAACTTAGTCATAAATAGTCTTGGGTCCTTTATTTATAAAATTTTTGGTCACCTCTCGTCATGCAATTGTTAATTAATTTTTTTGTTTTACTTATGAAAACTATTCGAAAGTGATTACATTGTTTTAACGTCAAGTAGAAATTATTTTTTTGCTCACTACATCACGCGTAAAAGCGCGTTGATATAAATTATCATTAAATATTGCTCGGTTTTTCTCAACGTTTACCTTTTTGTAGAAAAAAAGATTACTTATGTTGTATTTTTTGTAATTTTTATGTGTCTTTTTAAATGTTTATTTTAAGCTGATTTCGTGGTTTGTAATACTCATTTAAATTCTGATGGGGGGGAAAATAATTGATAGGAGATTAACTGGTGTACTACAAGAATTTGCTTTTATATCCAGAAAGATTTTGGGCTGTCATTTTACTATGCATCCCGCTAATTTTGCCTCATTGCGTTATTCGATCCGAGAATAAAACGCGGGACTTCTCACAAAAAAGTCATAGGTCACACCACTTTAACGGAGGTGTCATCTTACTTTAGGAATGCTGTGGTTTACGATGGCTATTGTTCAAATTTTAATTTTTCGAACAACGTTGATTGATCGACGGTCATATCCGAGATAAGGCGACAAGGTGCGGCCGCGACACTGTTTTTTTTTTTTAATTTTGTTTGGTCTTTGGTCCTTTTATTTTTACGCCTTGGTGTGTCCCTACTGATTTGTTATCAAGATTTTAAAGGATTAGCCATGTGCGAAATGTTACGGTTATATCATTTTTAATTGAATGCCATTTTCGTTTCACAGTTTTTGGAAAACTGTCAATTTACCACTTAAATAATGAAACAATTTTTAAACTAGCTAAATGTTTCCTTCATGAATATAGCTTTAAAACTGAGCTCAGTCCACTTTTATTCGAGTGGGCTATGTATCTAAGGCCCACCACTTTTTTCTCTAAAAACTTATAATAATAAAAATATGTTTATCGTTTATGTGAAGAATGGGCTATTGTTTTTATGAGATTTACGACCCAAGCATGAATGTATTTATAATATTATTATATTTACAATAATATTTAATTTCATTAAATGTAATAAAAGCAACTGAATACATAACAAAGAAGTAATAAACACGTTTCAATAGTAATATATTTAAAAAAAAACAAAGCAATAATAACGCTTTTTATCGATGAACGGAATTGTGAATAGTTGTACACAAATTTCTTTTTCAGTATCGGAATAAGCTTTGGCATTTTATGTGGTCCTAGTAAGGAAAAAATTTCACGTTAAGAAACTTGACGAATTACGGTATCAAAAACATTTGATGAATAGTTTGTTTTTTCTTTACTGCAAACACACGTGATGGTAAGTGATGCACCATACCTATGGAGAGTATTCTGCATTTAAGGAAGTATCAAAGGAACCCATAATATTATGATAGTTCTATGTATTATTAGAGCAAACCCCATAAAACGTTAAAGGTTTACACCATAGACTAACAAATCACAACTCACCTACATCACAATAACATGCGAAAATCTAATTGAAATATGCGTATTTAGAAAAAGTGGTGTGAAAGACATACGAACACTTGCAACGTCTCTTAAACTGCCATAACTCATTGGGGTTTACACACGTGCCAACTAGCTGGCTGCCAAGAAAAAAAAACTTTTATCTGCATCAGCACCTTTCATTTTTAACACGCTTTTATTAGCTTCACCTGTATGTATGTATGTTTGTTTGTTTGTTTGTTTGTTTGTTTGTAACCGACTCCTTTGAGCTCGATTTTGCCCTACTTTGAACGATCAGATTTGATTCAAACTTTGCACACCTGTCAAAGGTCGATGACAATGCAATAATCCGATCAAAATATCCGATTATCCTAATTAGATTCGCCAGGATTAATTAATTTCTTTCCGCATCGAACGCGCGAACGCGCGAACTACGCATGCGTGCAGTAGCGTGTTTTTTTAGTTTTTTAAACTATTATTATTCTACAAATCCAGTCGATGACATGTTAACAAAATCGGTGATATTTCTAGAAGGTCATGTTTATGAAATATCGAACAAGGTCAAATTACGTGATGCGAGTCATTTTGAATTTGAAGGCCTATATACGTATGCAAAACTTTACAAGATACCCATCTTGAAGTATATAAACATCAATAGTTAATTGTTTATTCCATTATGACTTTAAAATACGTGTATAAACAAAATTATTTCTTTCAATTTATAGTGATAAATTTTTCAAACATGAAATTCAAACCAGAGTGACCGCCGCAATTAGTTTTTTCACTTCGAGCCTCCAACAGGCTTAATCAGACACTGAAATTCGTCAATAACGTTGAGACCTGGTTGTTTAAGCTTTGTCGAACACATGTATGTATGAATGATAAGACACTACATAGTTTTAAGGAATTCAATACATGAATAAACGTTTTCCGAGTCTCCAGATCGGGCAAACTATGAAGATCGTCCGATTTGTTAGTTGCAGTTGAGAGTTGGCATGTCTGTAGATGCTATTAAACACCTATAACTCAACGCTGGGCTGCGAGAATGGCTGGGCAGGGCTCAAAAAAAGACCGCAAATCTATATTTACCTTGTAAATGTGAGATTTTACGAGCACTTTTGCAGAGCTACTGCGGGGTTTGATGTTAGTCATAAGCGAAGCGGAACGTCAATACAATAACGCTATACTTGCATAAAGCAAAGAATACTTCTACTAAATTATAGACAGTAGAGACCACCCCTTTTTTCTTAAGAAGATATAGTGAAACCTGGGTTTATTCAGGGTACATAGCTGGTATATTAATTAGCTAATGATTAAATAAGTATCAAATAGCATTACAAAAGAAATTAATCAATATGATAACTATATTTTAACAGATATTATTTTTATCTTTCGTATTTTTTTCATATGTAAAATATATCCTATGTTACTTCTCATACCTCGGAGAATATGTGTACAAAGTTTCATGACGATCGGTTGAGTAGTTTTGCGTGAAAGTGTAACAAAAATCCCTACAATAATTAATACTATTTGTTTGATTTTTATAACACCTTTTTTTATACATCACAAGTTAGCCCTTGACGGCATCTCACCTGATGGTAAGTGATGATGCGGTCTAAAATGGTAGCGGGCTAACCTATTAGGGGTATGGTGAACCCATACTCATAAATTGTTTTCTACACGACATCGTGCCGCAACGCAAAATCGCTACTTGTTCTAAAGAACCAACTGCAGTAAAAACGCTACATTTTACCAATGTAACCTGAACCTTAGCATTATTAACAGTATGTACCTCCGAAGGCTCTATTCAAACTTCACGGACAGAGTAAAGTATGTTCTTTACTCGCACAGGCATAAATCGTGTCTACCTTTGCCAGTTTTGAAAAAAAAAACACAGCAAACATGTTACATATTATTTGTAATGGCAATAAAAGCAATGGCGAGATAGAAATTTTAAAATTCAAAGGTAAATATTTTGGAATCAATATTAATAAGTGGTGTAATTATTGTAACCATTACTTCTCTATATAAACTAGAACTATATATTACTTTAAAATTATTTCATAATCTTAAGCATATCTTAAATAAATAAAAAAAAATATTAAAAAAAACAGACATCCGTTAAGTATTTTTCAAAATTAAATCCGGTAATGTGTGTCAAACGACGAACATAACGTCATCGAAACAATATTATTATATATAAATATTAATATCATATATTAAATAAATATCATAATGTTATAATGTGAAGTTATATGAAGATTTATAATACGTAAAACAGACGTTTTCTACGACGAGAACTATTCTTAGCTCTGGATTTTTAACATATAACTTTAATTTCGATACCAATCCTAGTGATAAAATTAGATTCATGTGAACCTAACAGATATATGTAAACACTTAGATAAATACGCCAGTAATACTGAAACCGTTCATCCAGAAATATCACTCAACTTAAAACAATGTCCCCATGGCGTCCATTGTTATTGCTATTTTGCGTTGACCAATCACTGGCCGCTGTTTTGGCGGGATCCAAAACATGGCGGCACAACATAATGACAACCTCCTTAATACATTTATAATAGTATTCTAGTCAAATTTTATACTCTTTTGTACGTATACAGATTAATAACATTTTAACCCAAACAACTTGTAAAATATATAGCTTAATTAATAAATACATCATAAAAATATATAGCTTCTTAGAATAATAATTGTTTTAATACAAACAGCAAGTTGTTTACAAAATTCATATCCGAGTATTCTGCTAAGGTCCCCACACAATGACCGGGTAAGGCGATGCATTCTACCTTCAACCCGGCGGAATGCGAAAAGCATTTGCATGGCAACTCTGTCCCCGGATCGGATCCAACAAAGTGATCAATTAGCATTTCTCTGTTAGAAACGCCGTTTACAGCTCACGACTGGTACGATGAAAAAGAAATTCATTGCAACATTCAATATTTTACAAATTTAATAATCACTTGCTTACTCACCCACTGATTTACTGACTACTGACAAAAATTGATTCAGTGTAACTTAATGAAATAAAATTAAAAAATTTAAGATTAAAAATGCCAGCTGCCGAGTTTATTAGAATTATAAATATTATTATAAAACCCACAGGTTTTAAAATTAAAATTTTGAGTTTAAATAGTTTCCAATATATTGTCTGACAGGGGAAGGATATCTGTAAGTAGGTAAAGGTGTCAGTGGAAAATTTCATCATTTTTCATTATAATCCATTTTATAATGTTCAATACGAATGTATACATCTTGACAAACATAATAAAATTTATTTCGTAAATACATGGTAATCCTTTACCCTCTTAGGATATAAGTAAATCTCCAGAACTTAAGTTATCCTTGTGCTTAACGAATGTTTCTTAAAACGTTAGTTCCATTATCAGACCCTGATTATCATCATTAAGCATAGTCATCAATCAAAACAGCTGATCAAACGAGCGAAGACCGCAATCTAGGAGGCACAACGTTAATTCTAGCGGCGATTCTATTATCGATTTCTGAAATTATTAGCCGACTTGTACCGTCCCCACCGTATATTACATTGTCATTAAAGTGACAATTTTTTTTTTTTCGGACTGTCTATTAGCAGTACTAACCCTATTGGTTGCCACAGCATAACCGGGCTATTTGGCGAGCTTTGCAAAGCAGCTCTGCCTGAAGAAATTTTGGCGCTAGGGCTCGAAGAAACTAAGGGAACGTCTGCCTAAGGGCGTCTCCTTTGAGGCAGAACCTCGGCTTTGGCGACGTTTGAAATGACGGGGGGGTCGGACGGTGAGTGGTCCGTACGTCTCCGAGGCCGTGGATGGAGCCCACGTCCGGATGACGTATGATAGCGGGGACCTTTGGGGGGAATTTTGACAGATACAAATGTCTCTCACCGTCTTTGCTGGTGACCGGGGTGTCGCCAGCAAGTGAGTGAGTAACATTTGTGTTTGTCAAAATTCAGCTCAAGGCTGTATAGCTTACGTGTTGTAAGTACATCGTGGCATTGCGATTTTTAAACAATAACCTATAAATATTCAAAAGCGCGTGGGCATGACTTATTTTGTCAACTATAAGGCCAGCTTTCCACTCAAGCTGTGCACAGATTCCAAGCTATGCTGTTTAAGTATGTGACCGTTTATTATAAAGCGACGTTACGTAAGGACAAAGATAAGGGAGAGGCGTGCCAGTTGTGGAAGTAAAAGACATCAAGAAGCTTATCTATGTAGATTAACATAGGATATTTGACTTACTACTGCAACTCAATAGATCATAATTTCTGAGTGCGTAAGTTGGACCTTGAGTTGAGTTGTTTTAAGTCAGAGCGAAACTTAGCTAAGATAGAAATAAAGGTATTGGACAATATTATTAAATGAATGAATCAAAACAATGAGTATGGCACGTCAGGCAGGCTATAATCAATGAATTGAAGTGGTCATAATTATGCATCCAAATAAGATAGCTTATCTCCACCACTAACAACTGATGATGAAATGGAATGCATGCAACCCGTAATAGACTGCGTTGAGGACTAAACCGTTAAACGAACATGAGACAACATCCTATGAGATCTATCGATTTCACGTAATAATATTTTCAGTTCAAAATATATCCCATATAAAGCTAGGAAGGCATAGGATGGTGGAAATTCACCTTAATTATTTAGTTGCCTTAATATCATGATTAATTAGTATTCCAGAACCAGTTTCGCTAATAACTAATTTAATAAAGCCCGCTATAGGCAAGACAGTTAGCAACATATTTCATTTGTGTTAGACCCTTTCAATTATATTGCCATTAATTATATTATTATTCGCTTTGACTAATTTAGTTTCATTGTCTGGGATATCGGTGGCAAAAATGTTAATAAGGTTGATTCAGACATAACCAATCTGAATCAAACTAATTAGAATAAACTAAACTAAGTGAATTGAGTTTAACAATTCAATATTGCGAAAATTTGTACAAAATTTTCAACCTTATTAGACCTTATCTTTAGTACAAGTATTTTAAAAAGGTTTATTTAATTATCTTTTCTCTATGGCGAGTATCTGGCTCTTTTTTTCTTTTAAGTGAAATTTAATAATGAATAGAAGCAGGCGTTACTTTGCGGAAGTCCATGATAAACAATAAACAGCCAGAAGAAACGTGTGTAGAGGTTCTAGTGAAAGATTTTGTGTGGTGTTATATTATACTAATCTCCCGGTTGTCGGCGGAATATAGCAAATTATACTTGCTGCTTATTGTTTTAAAATTTAATAGGTGGACTGAGATAAGGTCTGTAAATAATACGCATATTTTTCATCCAAATAAAATACCTAATAATTTATTAGTATTTAAAATAAATGTTTTACAAGATAAATTGAATACATTGTTTTGCTATTACTTGATTTGAACTATCTATACTAGAAAACTAACTAAATAAAAACATTATATATATTTTTATTATTTAGACAAGTATTTTGCTGCAAACAACCAGATGTTAAGGGATGATGCAGCTCAAAAGACGTGCCTGCCTAGACGCCTTTAGAACTTGTATCGTCTTGAACTTTAACTCCGGGGCAGAAATGAAACTCTTGAATGGAATTGTACAATTAAAATATCACTTACTTCAACGGTGAAGGAAAACATCGCGAGGAAACCTGCATGCCTGTCAGTTCTCCATAATGCTCTTAAAGGTTTGTGAAGTCTGCCAATCTGCACAGCCAGCATGGTGGACTATGGCCAAACCCTTCTCATACTGAAAGGAACCCGAGTGAGCCGGCAATGGGTTGAGCAAGATGATGATGATGAAAGCCAACGTAAGGGTACCGATTCTTTTTTTTTTAATACACTACAAGTTAGCCCTTGACGGCTATCTCACCTGGTGGTAAGTGATGAGGTTGTCTAGGATGGTAGCGGGCTAACCTGTTAGGGGTATGGTAAGCCCACGCTTCGAATTAGTTTCTACGCGACATCGTGCCGGAACGCCAAATCGCTTGGCGATACGTCTTTGTCGGTAGGGTGTTAACTAGCCACGGCGAAAGCCTCCAACCAGACTGATTTTATTAATATTCAATTTAGTACTTCTGTAATACGTGTTCCCGGATCGGGGGCTTGTCGTTAGGTATAAACGGCCGATCCGTGTCTCGTTGAATAGCAAAATCCTTTTTTTTCCGTCCGCGGGCCGTGACCGCGAGAGCCGTCACGGGCTGACGTCAGGACGAAAAACGCTAATGTTATGTAGAATAAATTATGTTAATGCGGCTACCGAAGAAGGATTTTGTGTATCAACGTAATTATACGAATGTGGAATTGCTTTATTCCTGTCCCGTCTAACTTCCTAGCCCGTCTGACTTTATAGTCAACCGGGCTTTATCTTGTATCCATACTAATTTTATGAATGCTAAAGTATGTCTGTTTGTAAATTTATTACAAATACTGCTAACAACGGACGTGGGATTTTATTGCAACTGGTACCGTTCCAGTGGATCTAGCATAGTTTTTGAGATAAGCTTAATTGTTTTGACGATCTCAGCGTTGCAGCGTGTGCGCTATCGCATTAGTTTGAGGTTGTGGGTTCGATTCCCGGCTAGAGTTTGCTCTGGTGGGACGCTTTGGCCGTAGCAACCACCAACCTACCGCTAAATACATGTCGCTAAGTGATTTAGTGTTCCGGCACGATGTCGCGTGTTCCGGCACGATGTCGCGTAGATACCAAACATGATTATAGTTATACCATACTTCTAAAAGCATAGCCCACTTATTATCTTAGACTGATCATCACTTACCACCTAGTAAAATAGCCGACGAGGTCTACTCGTAACTTGTAATAGAAACAGAAATTCACAGTTATCAAGCGTCATTATACAACGGTAGCAACCTTTCTTACGCTGCAAGAAGTCCAGCGCCCTGATGAAGCTGGTAATAGATTGATGTTGATCTTCATGATGAATAATTATTTGTTACAAACAGAGTAGAAATATGAGTAAGCCCTCATTTAATTGTATAAAAATAGAGCATCTAAAAAACCATATAATTTATTCATAATTTGGACTAATTAGATTCTTCTGTAATAAGTCTAATCTAGTACAGCCGCTTGCAGAAATAAAGGCATGAATTAATAAATTTATGAACTTTTATTCGTTGTTGTTTTCCTCATTCCCTACCCCAAAACGTCTTTAGGTCTTCAGTTCGAATTAGCCTCATGCTGAAATGAACCAGAAACAACGCTCCATAACACGGCTGGCAATTTCAGGTTAAAATAAGAAATATATTTCTACGGCAATTTCAGATTGAAATAAGAAATATATTTATATATTTGTGCGATTGAGTATTTACCTTTACCTAGACTAAATATTTCTCGTGACTTCTTACGCATGTTGTTTTTCAAGCCTTTTGTGCGGACTAAAAAGTAACTTAATATTCAGCAAACAAACTATTCTTATATATCTTAAAATTATTAAACAATTTATCAAATCAGTGGTATCTACTTTTTAAGCGTTGCCAACCGTAGTTTTTCTTTCGTTTCGTACCTGCGGAATTTGGTTATTTGCCAGGAATAAAAGCATTTTTAAATTTGTCTAGCTATCTTTCTGCTCCATCTTATTAATATCAGAACAGTGGTTGATAAGCATATAGGTAACAAACAAAGACTTTCGCGTTTTAAATATTAGTGTTGCATAGCAACATAACATAGCTTACCAACTTAAGGAACATGTCTTCCTTAAGTTTCAAGCTATTTTGCATTTCAAATATTTACTAATATTCACTAGTTCACACTTTAACTAATATTATATTAATGAATTTCTTAATGATACGATTTCTTGAAGCAGCAGCTTTTATCTCCCACAAGATAATTCTATCTTTAAGAAATGTAGGAAAAGTCCGATGTTGGGGAAAGAATGACTGATGAGTTTTCTAACGACACCTTAAAATCCACCTTTCAAACCGGTGTTAGATACACTTCAGGACAGAATTGGTTATAAGGGTTAATATAGAAGTCCCAATCATATAAATGAGCGCGTTAAAATAAAAAAAAAATTGTTTCTAGACTAACTCACAAAATTTTTCCCATGCATACCGTACGTAACAGCTTATATATGTAGCCAAGTGTACACGGATAGATACTGTGCTTATCGTGTACCCGTCAAAGGCACCGATGTAACGCGCATTATCTGCGGCCTGTCAAATCCGGAACATGTGGGATAAGGATGCTAATTATTTAGAAATATGTAAAAAAAGGTGTGCGACAACCTTTGATATATGTAACGCAACTTAGCTATCATACAGTTGGTTCCCCGTTTACCGACTAGTTTATTGGTTAAATAAACTCGTGACCAATGTAGACCCTAATCTCATTTAATTATTATAATGAATTATTTTATGTAGTCTTTCCATTTGTATATTTTGTTTTTGTCAAGTATGTATAGCTAATATTATATCCAAATAATAAAAAAAACTATCAAAGGATAGGTTTTATTTATTCAAATTACTCAAATCAAAACATTGAGGCAGATGTTTTTCGTCAGGTAATCAACCTGAGAAATTAAATTGATAATTTCGTTATATTTAACAAAGTTTTGAATTGATGATTTTGAATGTTTTTTTTTTAATTTAAGATATTCCTTGCCTATAAATTAGATTTCTTCTTTACAGTGAGTATTGGGAAGACACTAATTAAGTTTTTCTTCAGAAACATTAACGTCAATATAGATGGACCTTGTCTATACAAGATCTTAAAGAGGTTAAGAGATTAAAATTTTGGATGTCCCAGAAACTTTAATGATACATAGATGAGCCCGTTATTGACTTTGGGTATACTATTTGTTTACCGCTGGGGCTTACTCTGCTTGTAATGGAGGTAATTTCTTATTTTTTTAACTGTATGGTAGCTAAACTATGACATCGCACAGAGGTGTGTTAAAACGTTGCGATATCACGCCCTCTAGCGTAGATTGTACTGTATAAATTAATAAGTATCGAATTAATTTGTTGGAATATTCCAATCAATAAGTAATCATTTTGTTATGGATTTTTTTTTTTTTTTATACACAAAGCGAGCAAACGAGCAGGCGGGTCACCTGATGGTAAGTGATTACCGCCGCCCATGAACATTTGCAGCACCAGAGGAACCGCCAATGCGTTGCTGGCCCTTGAGGAATTTGTTTATTCGCCCTTTGAAAATCCCCATATTATAACCATTAGGGAACACAGAAGATGGAAGCTGGTTCCACAATTTTTTTGCAGAAGAAGTCAGTGATAATAACTGTAGCCAATTACTTACTGGACTTAGACCTTAAACGAAGTTCCTATCGCGTATGTAAGAAGAATTTTGATCTTTACTTTGTATAAAATGTTTGATTTGAATATTATTTATAATTCTTATATTGAACAAAATTTTAAGTTTAGGGCCATATTTTGGCCTACCCAATACGATTACAATTATTTTAGTTTCCATTAAATTTTTGATTGTCAAGGTTTTCCTTACTAATTTTATAATTCACTTACATACTCTTCACTTTAACTTGTTAACTAGCTTTCGCTAAATTACCTGCAACAGAAAAAAATAAATCATTAATATCTACATTTAAGTACATAAATAATTAAACTTCTTTAGGGTAACGGTTAACTGTTTAACCACGGACAAAAATCAAGACTTCTTAATATCGGGCCAAACGTTTTACAGTAAAGTTTACACAGAAATGCTCAGCACAAGTCCAGTTAAGAGTTAGGAAACTTAAATATTAAAATATTTTGTTTTCCACAGCTATTATCTCCTTAGCCGAGTTTTAACAAAGAAGGATATCATATAAGCATCAAAGAAAAAAATAATATACTATTCTAGTATGTCGAAAAGTATGGATAACAATCTGTATGTACCTCTATGTTTATGAGTCGTGGTGCTTAAGATAAGAGAGTTTCTCATGACTTTACTTACTCGTATCTTGTACCACAAAAATGTACTTATCGTGATGATACGTGTCACGGACCACTCCAATTTCACAATGTAACAGTGAATTTCCATTTTTCTAACTCAGTGGCTCTGGAATCGGACATGTGCTTTAACTTCAACGTACTAGATTGACCTGGAGGACAAGGTGCTGATTATTTAGGGCATGAAAAGAAAGCTTAGAGTTATTTAAATGGTGATGTCTATGTCTTCACCAAGTAAGCTATGTATATGTATATATATATATCAAATGAAAATATCTTTATTCACGTAAACCTATTACAGGCATCTATGTTTTTTTCTTATC
Source organism: Lasiommata megera (assembly GCA_928268935.1). Taxonomy (NCBI): domain Eukaryota; kingdom Metazoa; phylum Arthropoda; class Insecta; order Lepidoptera; family Nymphalidae; genus Lasiommata; species Lasiommata megera. Next base: position 16,244,571 of record OV743315.1, on the reverse strand, counting down.
ACATCTTCCATTATTTTTATTCATGAAGTGATGGTGATAAATATGGTTTGATTGTATATATATATGCATATAGTTATGTGTATATATACATAAGTAAGACACAATAAAAAAGAGATACATCTTCTCCTGAGCTTTATCGGTATGTTGGGTTCATATAGAATTATATATAGTCAACGCGTTTGTATGCCTTTACAATACTAAGGCCGCTGCGCTTGGCCAGTCTGGTGTAACAAATTACAATAGCATGTCGCATGTCGGTGACGCGACACCGTAACTTTTGCCCCAGCCAAAAATAGTTTAACTGGGCTAAAGAACACCGCACCAAATAACGCAGCTATAGGATAGTATCCTACCAACGTGGTGATGGTAGAAAATATTCCAGACTAAAATAATTCTCTGTGGTTCAGGTCCGGTGTAATTGAATAGCAAACATTCATCCATACAGTTTCCATTCAAATTTATAAGATTAATTTTTGTTCATTTTCAAAATAACTGAGAGAACTTCTCGTTTACATTTAAGCTATGAATTTTAGTAGTCTTTCCTCGTGTTAATAATTCATTATTTTATCAAAATCATCAAAAACCCGGTAACCCGGCTAAGTTTGTTGTGGGCTTCTTCTTAGACCGCGTTTGGAACCCTCATAGCTTTAGTATGAAGTTATCACTCTCAACAATGTCGCAGAGAGGGTGGACTTATTCAGTTGCAATCTGAGTGAACTCACAAGAGTATCATCATGGATGATATGTTACCGGATTTAAATTTAGGCAATTTTTATATATATATACTTTTATATTAGGCTACTCTAGCAAATTAGGTTTTTATCCTGTTAAGCTAGATTAAGAGGAGATAAATAAATAAATAAATAATAAATAAATAAATAAAGTTTAAGAATGTAGTTATCACCATCAAATCACTACTATGTAAATTATTGAAGCGTCAAAAGTGCCTCTTAGTGGACTATTTGAATAAAGGTTATTTGAATTGGAAAAACTCTCCATTTAGTAATAATTTTGATGAAAATCGATCCAAAGGTACGTGTGCGTTTACATTAGTTTCGTAAACGCAGCGTTTAATGTGTACCGCATCGTGGCCATTTATCTTTCCCTGCGACGTGTTAGAAATAAATTAGGTATGTATCTGAAATATATTCAAAATTTGACACACAGTAACAGAGATAATAAATTCGTATTCGTGCTTTCGTGTGAAATGTGGATCGAGAGTGATGGAGACTAAGTTCAGCAGGGGCCCTTGATCTGTAACACTCTGCCTTGGTTACCCATATCTAGGTGGAACCCCAAAAACATTTTTTTTTTGACGACCTCCGTGGCGCAGCGCGTGCGCTGTTGCATTTTAAAGTTGGAGGTCCTGGGTTCGATTCCCGGCTCGAGTCTGGTCTGATGGGAGGCTTTGGCCGTGGCTAGTTACCACCCTACCGACAAAGACGTGTCGCCAAGCGATTTAGCGTTCCGGCACGATGTTGTGTAGAAACCAATTAGGAGTATGAGTTTACCATACCCCTAACAGGTTAGCCCGCTACCATCTAAGACCACATCATCACTTGCCATCAGGTGAGATGCAGTCAAGGGCTAACTTGTGGTAAATAAAAAAAAAAAACCTTTTGTTAAACAATGATTGTAATAATACAATTTATTTCGGCTCACTACAGAGCACGGTTCTCCTCTCAATATGGGTTTGGCCATAGTCCACCACGGCCGTGTGCGGATTGGCAGACTTCACACGCCTTTGAGAACATTATGGAGAACTCTCAGGCGTGCAGTGCAAGTGATATTTTAATTTTTTAAAAACGCACATAACTCCGAAAAGTTAGAGGTGGTTGCCCGGATTCGAACCGCCGACCTATGATTAAGAGGCTGACGCTCTAACCACTAGGCTATCACCGCTTCTACCTCTTCTTGGATTCTACGCCTTCGTGGATTTTTCACATTCCTGAGGAAGCTTTCTATTCTTTTATTAGTGTATGAGAGGGGGGCGGGGGGGTTACGTAAAATCTTAATTGCGTTCTAAAAAAGGCAAGTCGACGTTGCATTAGTGAAATAATATACGTAGTTTTACGTACGTACGTAAAAACTTAGACAGTTTCCATAAGATTTGTGACGGGATTTATATAGTCCACACGTACCACCTAAGTGAGGCTACCTAATTGTTTATAATATACTACTCTAGATAGAGACTTAAAATGTACTACAAGATAAAAAAAAGTGTCAAGAGTACACGCGTATTATATAGCTAGAACTAGCTAAGTTCATTCAGGCTGCACGCTGAACTTATGGTGTCACGTCAAAACTAAATTAAACGAAGCAATGTATCAGGTCCGCATGGGGTCAGACCTACGTAGCGTTATTGATCGATCGAGTATGGGTTGGGTACATCACTCGGTTGTTATGTAACCGATTTAGAAATATACCCTCATGTATTAATGAGAGTTTATTTCTGAAACGGTTACACAGACAGCTGTTATACAGATTATAATAATTACATCCTTATGACTTTTTAATAATGCCTTATCTTTCTACATCCGTATATACCCCTAAGTATATAACTAGAAACTTGCTGATTCTGTAACAAGGTCACAGAAAGTTTAATTGCATTCTAAGCCCATAAATTTTTTTGTGTTGTGTTACTTGTGTATTCATTAGAATTTTGACGTGAGTAAAAGAGCATTTGTACACGTTAGCGTTTTTAAACAATTAAAATATCACATGCTTCAACGGTGAAGGAAAACATCGTGAGGAAACCTGCACGCCGGAGAGTTCTCCATAATGTTCTCAAAGGCGTGTGAAGTCTGCCAATCCGCACATGGCCAGCGTGGTGGACTATGCTCAAAACCCGTGCTCTGTAGTGAGCCGGTAATGGGTTGATCATGATGATGATGATGACACGTTAGCTGAGGCCTATATATTGTCTAAAGACGGTCTTAGTTCAGCTATTCATTTAACTAGTGTAAGAAAAATCGGAAGTGACAAGCGTACACATGTAAATATAGCTAGAACAAGTTTATTCAGGGCGCATGCTAAACCGATGTTGGCACGTCACAGCTAAGCGCTAAACGATGTATCGAGTCCGCGCGGGGTCAGGCCAGTGTTGCGTGATTGATCGATCGGGCCTCGGGTTGGGTACATCACTCGGGTTGTTACGTAACCGGTTCATAAATGGACTCTCACACGCACGGAAATGGTGATTTTGGTATTTGATTTCTATGTTTATTACTGAATTATTGGCAACAAATGCCTGCCTTGATCGCTTAACGGTTTAGGGGTGGATTAAAATTTGAATGATATTATATTCTAATTATATGGACATTGACTTAGTAATAAGGATAGAAAATATTAACCATACTAACTGAATTAAGAGTGCATTTTTAAAATTTATATTTCTCCAAAAAATTTGCAATCCAAGCTTATATATTTTCGAAAAACACAGGAATACAGTCCAACTTAGATATATCAAAACCGACAAAGGCGTGTCGCCAAGCGATTTAGCGTTCCGGCACGATGTCGTGTAGAAACCAATTAGGAGTATGTATGTATGTTTTTCATACCCCTAACAGGTTAGCCCCCTACCATCTTAGACTGCATCATCACTTACCATCAGGTGAGATAGCCGTCAAGGGCTAACTAGTAGTGGAAAAAAAAATTTAAGTCAAAAAATCATTTTTTACAACTGAGGCAGCATAAGAACTTACCGTTGACTTGAATTCATTCTAAAAATATATTCAATTTATGTTTTGCGAGGGATATTCTCTCGCATAACAAAACTGGCGTTCTACAGAATAAATTTCATAAAATTGCATAAAATATAGATGTCGTAAACAAATTTTAAAAGGGCATAAATCTAATAATTGAAACAAAAAGTGCTGTGGTATCGCTTTACGGTTCTGTGCCAATTATTACGTGAGCATCCCACTACTAGGTTAGGTATTCAGCGAATACTAGTTTCTATGAGGTCCAAGTCACAAGTGCTATCACAATCCACTTCACTATCACTATCACTTTTTACACTTTTTTTGTTAGATCGTTTCATTTTTTTATTCAAAGTGTATAATGAGGATACTCAAAACCGAAGGTTTTTTAACAATTTCTACAACTATATTTTTCATTTATTACTTACTCAACATTCGCTTTTCTGCGATTGTTTAATGATTGTCTACTAAATATCTGATGGTTAATTAAAAATGCAATCGATTGTGATAACTGTTTATTACAACGTGATTATTGTAATTGTCGTCGTAATTGGTTGTATTAACGTATGGTGTTTTCGCTCAAATCAGTATAGTTAAGGTTTATTATTATTACCAAAAAGCAATGCCATTTAGATTGTTGTCAAATATGCCAATAAAAATCATTTTATAGTCAGAGTTTTTAATGCAGTACAACATACAAGAGTACTCAATAACCCTTAGATATACAGTTTTAATTATCATCAAAACTATATACTCTTATTGTTAAATCAATTAGCCAGTTAGAAACCATACAAAATTGTTCATGTTTGAGCTTTCAAGTAAAAACCCTTCACACTTTGACCCTTCAGGATTTTTTGTACTCGCCCTACAATTCAAGCCTCTGATAATCACAGGAGCATCATATCATATAAACTATGAATATATTCAAATCGAAACCCGCTTCCGTCTATGAATTGAAGCTCAACAATACAGGGTGTTGTACAAACGGAGCGCGTTTAATATTTATGACTTCGGACAGATTAAATTATTTCCCCCGCGTCGGACACCGCTCGCTGACATTTATATAACCGTTTTAAAATAAATCTAGCCAACATAAAGCCGGCAACGACTTCGGGTTGTAATGGAGCCATGTTTTTACACTGGATCGGCTCTGTTTTAGAAAATAAACGGGTACAATGGTACCGGTACACAGATCCACCAGTATTAGTTTCACAAATTTTTAGTGAATCGTTATTTCACGACATTTGTCTACTCTAAATGCGACTAAAACGTACAGATGAAAATACAAGAACATGGTAAAAGAAAGAAATACATATCTTTATTCCACAAAAAGTTAGCCCTTAACGGCAATCTCACCTTGTGGTAAGTGATGATGCAGTCTAAGACACAAGATGGTAGTTGTCTATGCTGCTCATGGTAATTTTTACTAAACTCATATTCATAAAAGGTTTTACGTGACATTTTACCAGAACGCTGAATAGCCTAGCGACACTTCTTTGTCATTAGGGTAACAGCCACAGCCGAAGCCTCCTACCAGACCAGAAGCGAGCTGGGAGTTGAACCCAGGACTTCCCACTACACTACAGGCATGCATTGCGGCACGGAGGTCGTCAAAATATTTTTTTTTCCCGTTTCTCTTATAAAAAAGAGCGTTAACCTCTTTTTATGGGAATTTGTGGACTTACATTTACCTACTTATATTTTTCTTTATTTTGAAATTAATTACAATAGTGATTATGACCATAAATAAGATAAGATAAAAAGATCAGTGATAAGGCCGCCCTTATACCCTATTTTATATATATTTTTTTGTGTGTGTGTAATAAAGAGTGTTTATTTTTACATATTATTATAAATAGTACGAGTAACTCTTGTGAGCGAGTTAATCATGCAAAATTGGCATTCCAGACATTTATTTATGATTTCGAATTAAGTAGGTTTGTAGTAAACAGACGAACCATTCTTAGTTTCTATTATATCAAGATGAAGCAATGCCATTATTTATGGGAAAGGAATTTGTATTGAGCGAAACGGACACCTCGGCACCTGCTAAATGGGTTATCTGATACACCTACAAATTACCGTTCCATTATTACCTATGTGGCGAAGTTTTAGTAATGTAGGTACAGAAAGGGCAAATCTTTCTGCCGGTAATCAAGCAGAAGTAACGTAATTCGGGGTATGGCTCCAGTGGCAGCGGTAATAATACGTATTATAATTTTCGGTATAGTGAAAGAAAAAAAGGTGTGCCGATCATCTGATAGCTGCGGTAGCCGTCCGCTTGGATGAAAACACCTGGAAGGCAACTTTCAGAGAAGAGTAGCGATGGTTAGTAAGTATGCCAGAATTCTTAAATGACGATTACGATCGCTCTGCTAAAATATATAATATATTTGTTATATGTTTTTTTTTAAATCTAAGCGATTGCATCCTTTCTATTTCATTCAATTTTAATTTTTTTCTTTTAGGTAGACAGAGCATTCTAAACCGGTAGTTAATTCACAACAAACGGATAAATTAGACGTTTTAAAACTAAGCGAATAATGGATGAATAATTGTGTGTGTGGGAGTGAGCCGACGACATAATTGTAAGAAAAAGAAGCAGCAAGAAGAAGTGTACTGAGATTTTTTTTTTTTTTATAATATTTGTTTTGTAAAAATATAGCCTAATCAGTGTATCAGTTGTTATAAAATAAAAATAAAACCAGCTTAGAATATTGAACACAGTCTGGATGCCCATTAAATTGACATCCTTGAGGTGAGTGAAGATAGATCTTCAGATATTTTGTTTTTGGTAAATATACATGGAATATTATATAGCTGTCAATTATAATTTCAGTCATTTATAACAATAATATGGTATATTATTTGATGTACTTTACCAAAAAAGTAACAAAACAACCGAATAACTAAGACATTCGACTAACACTTTCTACTAGTTAATATCAATATTTTATTACAAAATTGTGTGCTGCAACACACCATAAGAAATTTAACAAATATTTAAATAAGCTAATTTGAATATTGACCGAGCTCGTGCGGTAATCCGATTAACGATCCGTCGCTGATCGATTGATTTTATCGATCATTTAGCGAATACATTTTTGTCAAAGTAACACTCTCTAATTATAATATTAATCCTCATTGAAGTTTCATAAGAATTAATTAGCAATTATTATTATAAAATCAGATAACATTGTACGTAAATATAATATCTGTAAGCACGTTACCGTTGAATTAATTATTTAGCTACCTTTACAATAATTAAAGTACTATTGTAAAGTACCGCATGTAATATCTATTTCATAATTCCCTCACGCAAAACCCAACAAAAAGACTAGGACACTTCTTTTTCGAATCTCCGCTCAAACTACGCCCATACGTATATCGATATACTTGTACTTTTGACATCTGCTGACATTAGCCAATCGCGATATTGTAATATTTAATTACAGTTCTGACAATTTGTTTGATCAAATTTACAATTAGCTGGTTTTAATCAAAATCGCAGAAACATGCAGCATTCAGATCTCGACCAATTGATGCTCACAGCTGGACCAACAATTTTGTAGGGAGGTTCTAAGAACTACGCTGTTGTGGCTACGCTTGGCTCACTACAGAGCACAGGTCTCCTCTCAATATGAAAAGGGTTTGGCCATATTCCACCACGCTGGCCATATGCGAATTGGCAGACTTCACACGCCTTTCAGAACATTATGAAGAACTCAAGCATGCAGATTTCCTCACGATGTTTTCCTTTACCGTTGAAGCAAGTGATATTTTAACTGTCTGTCGTTCACGTTTTATTTCGACCAATGAGTTCTTCGAATAACATTTGAGAATACAGTTTGTTTAGGTAAATAACAGCATTGAAATTTCATAACACACCAGCGCAGAACAAATGGAATTTCTATGAAATACTTCTCAGAATTTTCCCCGCTCGCACTACGCCCACACGTATTAAGATACCGAAATACCGCCTTCGTGCTTTCCGCAAATGCCGGCCCTCACCAATCGCGATGTGTTAATATTATTTACGGCTGTCTGTACTTTCGTAATTACGTTCCCGAGCGGCCGGTTCGGAATCAAAATCGCGAATCAAAATACCTATTCCGTTAATAAAGTCTTTCTGAACTCACCTATCACTTTACTTTTATGACAACCTATGTAGTACGAATGGTTCCATTTCCATTTGGGGTCAATATGAATTGTATCCTCATCCTAACTTTTTTTTCAGACTAAGTTTTTTTTATTTTTATTTCGTGACAATTAGTTGTTAGGAATACAAATATAACAAAATAAAACTTAGATTAACCTAAAACTAAATCCTAATTTAATATCATAAATGTGAATGTGGGTCTGTTTGTGTTTGAATTATCTAACCTTGAAGGTGAAAAAAGGGGGTGAAACTTTGTATAGTAATACGTCATTTTAATTCCATGAAAAGTGAAATTTCGACGAAAATAATAAGAACTACTCTACACTTAAGGCGTACGGGTGATGTGTCGCGGTGGGTTGGAGTATATTCTATACAAAAGCAAATGAAAATATTTGTACCTACGGGAATTATGTACCCACTTATCAAAGTAGTGCGGTATTATTACAACCCCTAAAAACCCCTATTATTTATACTATTTTTTATTGTTGTCTTTTACTTCGAATGTTGCACGTAAAAAAGGTTAGATCGATTTGTAGCTCTGTTAATTGAATTGTAGCACCAATGAGAAAGAGAGAGAGAACTCCCCTCCCCCTCCCCCCAACCCTAAAGCTAAACTATCAAGGTATTAACAAAGGCCGTCTCGTTGCAGCAGGCATGACATTTGCGTACATACGGAACCATTACTCATCGGCATTGTCCGAGCGCGGAACAGCTGTACGATCACAGATTACGTCCTTAACGGTAATGCTGGCCCACACAGAATGAGCGGGACGAACACTGCTCATAGGATACTGTTCCCTAAACACCCAACTAGCACGTCCACTTAACAATAAGAGTTAAAAAGAGTAATATCATAATATAGTGATATGGTAATAATAAAAAATCTAAATGATTACCGTTAATGATAAAGCTGTGATTAACTTTCTTCAAATATTCTGAATTTTCTTCAAATATTCTGAATTTAAATTTAACGCAATATATTTTTATTAATTAAAGCTTTAAACTAGGTCCCGGTACGCACTAACATTTCTGATGTATACAATCAGAGTTCAGAGAGTACTTAATATCATAATATCGTGATAGGTTAATAATAAAAATCTATGATTGTCTTTAGTTATATAGCGATGATGAACTAGTTGTTCCAAGGAACGTAATAAATTTCCGGATCTATACAATAGGAGTTAGAGAGTAATATCATGATAACCTGATATGGTAATTATGAAGAACTAAATAATTACCGTTATTATATTATTATATAATATGATAAAACGGTGAACAACTAGATGTTCCCCGGTACGTCCTAACTTACTTCTCGGATTTATACTATGAGAGTTAAAGAGATCAATATCATATCAACCTGATATGGTAAGATGAAAAACTAAATGATTATCGTTAATAATCAAATGGCGGTAAGCTATGGTCGTTTTGCAACTTAAAATTTAATCAGAAATGTTATTTACAAGTCAATTAGTATATTTGACTTTCCACGAAACATATTGTGTCGGTTTTTTTTTATCCACTACAAGTTAACCCTTGACGGCAATCTCACTTGATGTTAAGTGATGATGCAGTCTAAGATGGTAGCGGGCTAACCTGTTAGTGGAATGGTAAGCCCATACTGCTGATTGGTTTCTACGGGACATCGTGCCGGAACGCTTAATCGCTTGGCGACACGTCTTTGTCGGTATGGTGGTAACTGGCCACGGCCAAAGCTTTCCATCAGACCAGACTCGAGCCGGGAATCGAACCCAGGACCTCCAGAACCTTATAATGCGACAGTGCGCACGCTGCGCCACGGTGGTCATCAAATTTATTGTAATTATTTACTGTAAACTAATCAATAAATGTGAATCATCATCATCATGATCAACTCATTACCGGCTCACTACAGAGCACGGGTCTCCTCTCAATATGAGAAGGGTTTGGCCATAGTCCACCACGCTGGCCATGTGCGGAATGGCAGACTTCACACGCCTTTGAGAACATTATGGAGAACTCTCAGGCGTGCAGGTTTCCTCACGATGTTTTCCTTCACCGTTGAAGCAAGTGATATCTTAATTTTTAAAAACGCACATAACTCCGAAAAGTTAGAGGTACGTGCCCGGATTCGAACCGCCGACCTCTGATTAGGAGGCTGACGCCCTAACCACTAGGCTATCACCGCAAATGTAAATAAGAATCATAATATAATACACTTAATTATGTATTAACTTAGCTACTATTTTACTGAGACAGCATCACTATACTCAATCATTGTCTAAAATGTATGCGCTATTACAGTAAATCCCGATACACTACCGTTACAATATATTACCTACCTCAATATATACTTCAGCCAGGTGCATCCCATTCCGTGTACGTGATCATCATAACCTAACTTTACAGTTGTTATATTTTACAATTAATTTACCAGCAGTGTAAACTAGGTAGGTAAGGTATCTGGGATTGGTATCTGGCAGTTTAAATATCGTATGGGGATTCAATGCAATTATGTTTCTCGTTGAAAACAATTTGTAGGTATTGCCTCTGTGTTTACGATCTCATGCATTGTGCTATTAAAGCTATTGGTTGGTGCTCACTTTATCAAAATTAGAAGTGTTAAGTTTTTTTTTGGACTGTCTATTAGCCGTGCTAACCCTATTGGTTACCACAGCGTAACCGGGCTGTTTATCGAGCTTTGGAAAGAAGCTCTGCTAGAAGAAATTCTGAGCCCTAGAGCTCGAAGAAACTAAGGAAACGTCTGCCTAAGGGTGCCTCCTGTGAGACCGAACCTCGGTTTAGGCGACGTTTGGGATAACGGGGGGGTCGGACTGTAGTGTTAAGTCCGCAGTCCACCACGTTGGCTAGGTGCGAGGACATCACACACCTTTCAGGATGTTATCGAGGTTTCCTCACATACTTCTTTTTCCCAATAGGGACTTCAAAATGACCAGAACATTTTATACCAGTTTTAAGTCAAAACACTGTGGTGTACGCAGACTTTATTGTTTCTTTATTTTGATTTTACTGTTACTGTTATAAATATATTAATTAAAACTACAAAAAAATTTAAACACTCCAAGTTAGCCCTTGATGGCAATTTCACCTAATGATTTTGCAGTTTAAGAAGGTAGCGGGCAAATCTGTTAGGGGTGAACTCATGGTCCCTATTGGTATGGATATCGTGCAAGTGCGCTACGTCTTTATCGGTAGGGTGGTAACTAGCCACGGCCGATGCCGCCCACCGAACTAGAGTCGAACCCAGGGCTTCCAACTTTATAATGCGACAGCGCACGCACTGCAGAGGTATTCATAAACATGCGTTAAAATATCCTCAAGTCTTTTACTACTGTCATAATGATCAACCCATTACTGGCTCACTACAGAGCACGGGTCTCCTCCCAATATGAGAAGGGTTTTAGACTACGGCAGTCTACCACGCTGGCCATGCGCGGATTGGCAGACTTCACACGCCTTTGAAAACATTATAGAGAACTTTCAGGCAGTGCAGGTTTCCTCACGATGTTTTCCTTCAACGTTGAAGCAAGTGATTTTTTAATCGTTTAAAAACGCACATAACTCCGAAAAGTTAGAGGCCCGGATTCGAACCGCCGACCTCTGATTAGGAGGCTGACGCCCTAACCACTAGGCTATCACAGCTGCATTATTACCACTGTATGTTAATTAAAATGAAAACGTCATTTGTTTAAGTCACTTCATTTATTATGATTTAAAGCCATAAGAGACTGTTTAATTATGAGCATTAATACAAGACGTTTTCTACAGCTAATTTAATTACCCATGTTCATTGTAAACCCAGTAGGTATGGGGGTTAAACTGGTTGGGTGCTTCTTTAAATATAGTAGATGATTGTATTGTATCTTAAAAGATGACCATTCAACTGGGATTGAATACTACTCATTTTTTCAACTGGGATTGAATACTACTCGTTTTTTTTTTCTGTCTGTCTATTAGCTGTACTAACCCTATTGGTTGCCACAGCGTAACCGGGCTGTTTGGCGAGCTTCGGAAAGTAGCTCTGCCAGAAGAAATTTTAAGCCCTAGGGCTCGAAGAAACTAAGGGAACGTCTGTTTACGGCCGCCTCCTTCGAGACCGAACCTCGGCTTAGGCTACGTTTGGATAACGGGCCGGTCGGACGGTAAGAGTCGTGTGGCCACTACTGCATTTGTAGATTTAGGCTGAGAACTATAGAGTACCGTACCTTGACCGTACCTTGACTTTGCTCAGCCGAAGTCGGTGTTAAAACGAGACAAATTTATATCCGACACTTGACTTTGTCTCGTTCTAATCTTTTCGTAAGTAACAGTTAAGGCAAAGTTCTTTTGAGTGTATTTTCAAGTCAACTTTTTGTCATCTAAATATTAAGTATTTAGGTATTAGGTATTCAAGAAACCCGGCCCCGTTATCCACGTCACCGCAATATGCTGACCTATGTTACTCTTGACGAATGGAAATTGAAAATTTAACACTTTATCGTACACCACACAAAAGAAGAAATACAAGACAGCAAAGAAACACACAGAAAAGAAAGAGGTTCAATAGGCGGCTTTATCGCTAAAGACTGATCTCTACTAGACAACCTAGACCAGGATATAATATAGAGATTATAGTAGATTATAACTTAGAAATAAAATTGAAACCGCAATAAATAGTAACCGCAAGTAAATAAGACATTTTGCTACCAAGCTCGTGTTTATATCCGTATTTTAGTTCGCTGGGAACATTAATTTGCATGAAGTAAAAATTTTCTACGGGATGATCGCAATACTAAATTCCACCAACATCTTGCAATAATTGGGCCAAAAATAGATAATAAATACACACAAAGCAACTTCCAAGTTAATAACACAAGAATATTTGCTGCTCGCTGAATGAAATGTAAGTATTCAGCCAACATACTGTATCGAATACAGTTTCTCTTTTTGCGTTCTTATTTTTCGGATCATTGAAAGCCTTTGGCTGAACAAAGAATGCAAAGCGAGCGTAAAACGTCGCCCTCGCTCAATGCATCAAAATCGGACGTCGAACAAAAATCATTCTTGACCTCATAAATATTATTAACGCGATATTGAACTTTATGATAAAGCATATCTGACAGCGGTGGTACAAGAAACTTAATAGATTAATACCGTTAGCTGTGACACAAGGGGGACACGTCTTTGGAAACATTCAAGTAATGGAAATAGTTGAAGTAAAAAAAAACGAATGGGCAATAAGACCAAACCATTTCGGAGGCTGCCTGATAAAGATTCAACGTCTCTATTAGGCAGCGTCAGGGGCAGTTTGAATGCATTTTTAAAATTCAAACTTATATAATTCCGTTGCCTTTCATATTGTTTTTCTTAAAACACCACAAGCTAACGGCATCTCACCTGATGGTAAGTGATGATGCGGTATAAGATGGTAGCGGGCTAACCTGTTAGGGGTATGGTAATCCCATACTCCCAATTTGTTTCTACGCGACATCGTGCCAGAACGCTTAGTCGCCTGGCGACGCGTCTTTGTTGTTAGCGTGGTAACTAGCCACGGCCGAAGCCTCCCACCAGACCAGACTTGAGTCGGGAATCGAATCCAGGACCTCCAACTTTATAATGCTACAGCGCACGCGCTGCGCCACGGAGGTCGTCTAATATATTGTGCTTGCTTGTCCTAAAAATTCTACGTCTCTTTATCTACGTCTCCAGGATGCAAGATTTTTGTACCTTTGCAAAGTTTTATCACGATCGGTTTAGCTGCAAAGCCATGTATAGTAAAAGTGTACTGATTATAAAATAAAAAAATAAAAAAAAAAATGTCCTGTTTTGTTTTTCTTTTTCCAAGTTGTACACAATGTTGCAAAATAAAACTAGTTGTTTGTAGTATCCTAATTAGTTCCTCAAAAATATCTCAAAGCTTTGATATATTAATTATTGCATATATTTCCAACATATCATCTGTTGTCACAATATTATGTCCTTGTTGCGTTTATATAAAATAATATATTGTTGTTTTATTCTAATCTACCTATCTCATTATTCACTTGTATTACATCATGTCTTCTATGTTTGTCTATGAGAGATCGCTTTTTGGCGATAAGGCCGCCAATTGTACCGATTAGTTTTATGAATTGCCCAATTTTTTACTTGCCATACAATAAAGAGTTATCATTAATATAATTCAATGCTGATCTTAATTTATTTCTTTTATTTATCTTCATAAATATAGGACAAACTATCGCGTTGTTTGTCTAATAGTTAGTTCTACTTTCTATTCTCAATTTCCACTCACCGTCCGACCCCCCCGTTATCCCAAACGACGCCTAAGCCGAGGTTCGGCCTCAAAAAGGAGGCGCTCTTAGGCAGACGTTCCCTTAGTTTCTTCGAGCCCTAGGGCTCAAAAATTTCTTCTGGCAGAGCTTCTTTCCGAAGCTCGTCAAACAGCCCGGTTACGCTGTGGTAACTAATAGGGTTAGTACAGCTAATAGACAGTCCGAAAAAAAATAATATTCTCAATTTCTGAACTCAGCATCAAATTCAAAATTCAAATTCAAAATAATCTTTATTCAAATAGCCCTTAAAAAGGCACTTAGTAGTTATGTTCATGGTTTTTATATTCATTGTTCATTAGTTCATGGTGATAACTATATTCGTAAACTTAAAACTAAAGCTATGAGGGTTCCAAACGCGCCCTGGTCTAAGAAGAAGCCCACAACAAACTTAGCCGGTGTTTTTTTTTCGTTATCACCATCATCTATCTTTATATCTCTTAAACATAATACTATTAAAACATTAATCTTGTGACGCATTAGACCACAAATGAGGTTCGAGACGGAAACAAGTGCCCCGAAATGTAGCACTACCGTCATGTCGATGATATAAGACAAACAAGTGATTAAAAATATGACACCTAAAATGTATACAATTAGTTCAACGCACCCGATTTTTTATCGATAAATCATACATACATCACTACACTACGCGGGCTCGGAACGCGATGTTTATAAAAAAAGAATGTGGTTTTGAAATTGGTAAACGTGTTTGTTGCAAGGTAAAAAGTTGAATTTGATTTTTGCTTTTTCCACCATCTGAAAACGGAGTTATTTTGATTTTTAAATCACCACCTTGAGTGGACTAACTTGTGGGATGCAACTTTTGAATTCTCGAAACTTATCTGTTACTTGTACGGGCTTTGTTATTAAGTTCAAAACGGTCGGTTTTGTTCAAATATTTTCTAAAACGAAATAATTTCGATTAAAAATTACTTGAAAGCTATATATATAATCATCATCATGATCAACCCATTACCAGCTCACTACAGAGCACGGGTCTCCTCTCAATATGAGAAGGGTTTGGCCATAGTCCACCACGCTGGCCATGTGCGGATTGGCAGACTTCACACGCCTTGGAGAACATTATTGAGAACTCTCAGGGGTGCAGGTTTCCTCACGATGTTTTCCTACACCGTTGAAGCAAGTTATATTTTAATTGTTTAAAAACGCACATAAGAAAAGTTAGAGGTGCGTGCCCAGATTAGAACCGCCGACCTCTGATTAGGAGGCTGACGCCCTGACCACTAGGCTATCACCGCTTCCAATTCTATTATTGTTCTAATTATACAAAAATGTAGAGTAGTATAAATATTCAGTCTTCATATAGTCAAACTTATCGGCCGACCAGTTTAAAGTCAAAGGAATTTACATTATATTACAATCAAACCTATTAAACGACTAGTCGACGTGCTAGTCGAGTTCACAAGCAGCGAAATCCTACCACAGTTCAATTAAGGTTCAAATTGACGTAGCTAGTGAAGTTGGAAATCTGTCGATACAATGTCGATAAGAATCTGCGATGATCAAAGTGCTTATTGAATAGTGAACTGTTGGGCCGGTAATATACAAATTGAGGCCTTACATTAACCCAGCGGGGTATCCGGTAAAGATATGTTAAAAAGAGATAAAAAAAATCATCAGCGAAACTGGTACGAATCTGAAAACAGTTTTATCGTGACTCTTTTATCTCGACCGGCTGACGTTGTATTTTATTGTGAGAATGTTTCGTAAGCGTTATTTTTATAAAAAGTTGTATTATGCTATACTTATCGATGTTTATTAAGTGTGATTACAAATCACTCATCACTGTTCGCTTACAATATAATGGTCATTACGATTTTTATTAATAAAGTTATAGTTTAGTTCAGTACTTATATTACATATGTTTACTCGAATACTGTAAATTCTCAATTATGAAGTGCAATAACTTCAAATTCCCAGATATAATTAACATCACTACACAATATTAAAATCCCATGATTGGGCACAGACCTTCTCTCTTATCTGGTGGGATAGCCCGCTACCATCTTAGACTGTATCATCACTTACCATCAGGTGAGATTGCCGTCAAGGGCTAACTTGTAGTGGAAAAAAAGGGTTCAGAGCTTGAACAATGAATACGATGCTTTATTATTCATTATGTCATTCTAACAGATTACAGTTATTACTCCTTAAAAAACTTCTGTCATTATTTAGACAATCTTACACATATATTTACCTTTTTAATATTTTAATTGGTACATAGTTAAGTTTGGTGGTTATACATAGTTCGGGAGATTCGATATTTAAATACGTAAAATACGTACAGGTATATGCATATTGATATGAAATAACCTGGAAATAACTAATATTATTATAGATTGTACGTTATATACGTTATTATAGCTGGTTAGTCATATAATCTTAACGTGGTCCCTAAAGCACCGGGACAGCGCTAATTGTGTAATTGCGCTGGTACTTAAGAATCATTTCATAACAAAAAACTATACACGACAACTATAAAAAATGTTATATATAGTATAACAAAAAATAACTAGAAACTTTATGAATTGTAAGGTATAGGGATTTCTAACAATTTATGGGTGCTGACACAGCTGGTATGTATATGTATAAACGGTTTTCTTCCTAGGGTCATAGTTTGCCGTCATTTACTGGTATTTAAATTTTTAAAGCGTTTTACCATGTTTATATCGATATTATGCTCTGGCATGTTTGAATTTTCAATCAGTTACCTTAGGTGGTCGAACCACGATACCGACTGACCTATAGCTGTGAAAGTATTACACAATACGAAATAAGTAGACTTGGTCTTTGGCATAACATAGATCAACTTGACCATACGTACGTAGAACGTTGAGAGGTTTAGTTACTAACACCTTTAGTTGCTTAATTTCCTAAGTTCTGCATTGAAGCGACATGGTGATTCCAAGCTCTATTCTAATTTTTTAATGAGTTACTACTATTTATGAAAATTTTAAAGCAATAACAGTTCAAACCTTAAGTAGTCTCAGCAAGTGTTTTTTTCATTAAAACTGATAAAGCTTTGATTATATGAAATAAAGTAAACATTTTTTTTCTTAATTCGCTTTAATATCAGTTATTCTTGCTAGTATAAATATTTAAGTGTAAGTTTAATAAAATCATAAATATCTAAATATCGTTATATTTAATATATTCCAGGTTTTATTTTAAAATAAGCATATTGATTTTATTAATAAAAATACATTTTTGGGAATCATTCCTCTAACATTATCTAGTCCTACAAGAGAAATGGTTGATCTAATTGTCTATAAGCGGTTGTACCAGTCATTATAACGACATAATAGAAATGACCTTGCAAAATTCGATGGGCGAAGAATGACAGACGAAACATAAATAAAAGTATTTGATGACCTTTGATTGTTACTTCCACTATTAGAAAATAATTTCCAGTTCCCCACCAAGTTACAGTTACGTCGATATGGGAACGATGATGAGGCTATGAAGATGTGATGTCAGCGAACGCTTTCAATACACACAATAGAAGAGCTCCAATAGCAAAAAAAGGTATTACAAGATTGAGAAATATTCAATTATCTTTACCATTGAGAAAAGCGATCAAGAATTTTAGATGGGCTTAGTTCATAATTGATTTTCAAATTCATTCAACGCTGTACTTTGTGTTTAGGATAATGTAGAGGTTAAAGCCTACATAATGTTTGATACTGTAGCCAATAAAAAAGTAGGAGACGATGTATGCGATTTCCGTAACGCCATTTTGATTGCTCTCGATTCCTTCCCAGAACATCAACAGGCAATCAAAACGCGAAGCTCCCACAATTGTGATCGTAAGCTGCTAATTGCAACAGTAATAACGCTCGAAAATGTCAAAATAATAACGCAAAACGAAATCAAAATGGTCGCGAACAAAGTCAAACGAAACGATGAGGGTATTAAACTAAAAATAATGACCGGCGAGTTTATGCGTTGTAATACATTAATAATAGTTTTATACGCAACCGAAATGACCCATAATCATATGGGATAGAAAATTGTTTTCAAAATGATGCCGGGAGGGAAAAAAATTGATGGCGGTTCGCATTATCCGCGGTTTGATGAGACGAAAAACTGGCAAAACGAAATTCGGTGCGGGAGAGAACGGGACGCACAGATTAATGTTGCAAGTTTCTTTGATTAGCACTTGAGTCAATCAAGAGAGCCAACGACCCGTGTTGGGGGAAAGGGAAGCACCTGCTATTTGGAAATTACACAAGAATAGCAAACAATAGGACGGCAGCAGGTAACTGTGAAATTTGGGAGTAGCTTCACTTGCGTGGAGATATTAAACATCTATTACGTACGAAGAACTTTTATTGTTCGCCCACATTCCGATACTGCGTGTAGGTAGAAGCTAATCAGTGCCTTCATTCTATGGAACATTGAAATTATAGTTCATGAAGTTTCGAGGTTTGCATTTCATGAAATGGTAACTAATTCAATTCAAATAATCTTTATTCAAATAGTCCTTTAAAAGGCACTTTTGACGCGTCAATAATTTATATAGTTAGTGATTTGGTGATAACTACATTCGTAAACTTAAAACTAATATGTTCCAAACGCGCCCCGGTCTAAGAAGAAGCCCACAACAAACTTAGCCTGGTAAATTTTCTTTTTGTTATCACCATCTCATATGCCACTTAAAATTATATTAAGAGCTATCTTATTAAAGCAATATTTCACACCCATGCTTGTTTATCATTTACATAATCGTTTACACTATAGTAGGAGTTTTCTATATTCTTTGCCTTCATTGTTATAATACGTATGCTACGGATGGAGCGATTCTAATATAAGAAGCTCTGCTTACGAGATTAATGCCCCAAATACTTCCTAACCTAGATAATAAATGTGTTAAGGTTTAATTGTTATGGACCGGGTGACGAGTTGGAGCAACATGGGTTTTAATTGAATAGAAGACTGACATAAAATCACGTTGATCTCTTGAAGCTTTCCTAACAGAATAAAGAACTTATAACCTAGTTTAAACTTAATCGGTAAAGGCCAGATAGATGGCGGAGAGATACACATTCAAGATCCATCCGTACTGAAATATAGGATTTACATTTTTAGTAAAAAAATTAATTGAATATATAAACTATCAATAGGAATAAACTAAGTGATGGAGTGAGTATAAGATCCAGAAAGACTGAAATGTAAGTGAAACCTCAGAATGTACCAAATTATTAACTTATAAAATCTAAGTTCAAGTTTAAATAAAATATTGTTCATGAAATAACTCCAAAAATGTAATGGGTATGTATGCAAATAATTACACTGCCGCTAAATGAATTCCAATAAAAGCACGTCTTGACAATGGCATATTAGTAAATCCAATATGTAAGTCTGAATACTTGACAGCTTTATATTCACAACAGGCTTCCCATAGCTCGCAAATTGATTAACAATACAGACCCTCACCCTTACTGAGGTCGAATCCAAATCTTGTAACTGGGAGATTAATTATTTTGAAGCGCAACAGGCGTTTTGACGAGACACTAACGGATAGTGATGTTCACTTAATATCGATAGAATTTTGATTCATCATCACTAACGAAAATCAACCACCCTGTGTGGGCTTTCGCTAATGTCTACACCAGCATAAGTAGTCAAACTTTTAATAGCATTTGTGTGGAACCACCAATGCTGCTGGCTGCAGAAGGTATAAAAGGGCCGATGCCCCTTTTATATCTCTTGCAGCCTTGGAACTGCAGTTAACCGTCATAGGGTAGGTATTTCTAATTTGCAGAAAATTTGGGTTAGATAGTGGCCTAATTTAGTAATAACTAGTTAGTTATGTGCGTTAATAAGACAGCATATATACTATATATGTTGTAATGGTATTTTTGGACTTTGTATTTGACTCATATGTGTAAATACTGACTTACAATATATGTGGGAGTGTTGTCATTTTTTATCTCGGCCTTTATATTGTGTCGCAAAATGACAGGGATATAATGAACTAACAATATATAAAAGGACAACGTAGGATTTTCTTATATTTATAAACAAATAATACACTTTTGATCGACGTTAATGAACCATTTATCGATATAAACAGAACAATGATTGGCCAACACTGGTTTGATAAATGGATGTCCGAAAATTGCATGTCAAGAGGTAACCGGGACTGTCTGTTTCGCCTTTACGTTTTAATACGCCACGTCAACGGAAGGCAGGAGGGGGCCCGTTTAGGCCATCACCGAGGGCAATTTTGAATGAGTGCATTTTAATTCATTCTTTGTTTTTAAAATTGAATATGGAAAATGCAAATAAAAATAGAAAGGACTGGCCAGTATATCCTTTGATAATATTTTGACTGTACGTATTTTTATTAACGCGCGCGCGTTTTGAATGTTAGATTTAGTTTTAAGTTGACGAATGTAGTTATCACTATCACTTCACGAATATAAATAGTGAAAAATGTGATCTATATGAAGAATTTATAGATGCCTGTAATAAGTTTATATGAATAAAACAATTTTTTGATAACCTATGACGCATATTAACCGATTTGGAGTAAAGGTTTAAAATTAGATTGCATAATACCTTGTCGTCAGATGAGATCACAGCATAGGGTTTAATTATAGTGGAATGAAAGAATATGAATACAAGTTTTCGTCTTCAACTCCGCTCGTAATTTCGCTTTTCCCAAGAGACCTTTATATTCTAGGGGGTGACATGCACAAAAGTCCAGATCATGTTATTTACACTACAGAGCACGGGTCTCCTCTCAATATGAGAAGGGTTTGGCCATAGTCGGATCGCCCACGTGCGGATTGGCAGACTTCGCACGCCTTTGAGAACATTATGAGGAACTCTGGCGTGCAGGTTTCCTCGCGTTGTTTTCTTTCACCGTTGATATTTTAATTGATTAAAAACGCACATGACTCTGAAAAGTTAGAGGTGCGTGCCCGGGTTCGAACCCCCGACATCTGATTAGGAGGCGAATACCTTAACCACTATCACATCTACTCGTTTGAAGATAACTCCCATACGTGGTCGCCTTCAGCATATAACTATGAAATAGTTTTGCACCCTTAATCGCATGTCGAACATGTGGCCACCACTGCTATGTATGATATCTTAAAGACCTTTTGTGTTTAACAACTGGTTCCAGTTTCTTCATTTCGGACTTTGTCACGTGAAGAAATTCCAAGCATAGCTAGCATCCATAGCTGTATCCATAGCTAGCCGAGTGAGTGGTTTTCCTAGACAAGGTTTGAAATAAATCGAACCGCTATCTTTTCACGCTTATGTTATTACGAATTGCATATCATGAAATGTAAACTAAAGTTATTTGTGATAAGTTTTCGAGAAGATTCGAGAAGAAAACGTAATTTGCGGCCTTCTAGAGTGTAATGCGTTTTGACGCGTATGCCCGCGCATATGAGATGACCAAACGTCTCAATTAAGCTGGACATATGTCCCGATTTGCAAGCATATCATATATATTACGTATAAAAAAATTAGACGTAATGAAAACTTCGTTAGTCAGGCAGCAAATTCTCTCAATATAGAAAATAATTAATTGAAATACTATTTCTTTGGACGTTATTGTAATAATAATAAGTAAATGTATTTCTAATTGATTTACATTGGGGTAGTGTAACAAAGTTCCATATCTCTTTTTTCTATGATAATGCAGACCTGTGTCTAGCAATAAGGCATTTTCTATTAGGCCGATGATAATAGAAGTGATGATGCGAGACTTCTAGTATTTATAAGAGATATGGAATACTTGTAAGACAACGGCTAGTTTTAGTACAACACTTGCTTTATTTATATGCAATAATTTATTTATCTACACTAATTATAGTGTAGATAAATAAATTGAAATACAAATATATTTAGTTATTACTAGTTGCATGTACATTTTCATGAATACACTTGACCAAATCTATTAGATGCTTAACAATCACATTTTTTAAAATGAATTTTATAACTTATTCATATCACAGGGAGTTTACCACCATAACCTATCATATAGAATTGTTTTAATTGTTGATACTTGTATTTCAGAATAATAATCCATATTTAGCGGGCGCCAAGTTCAAAAGTAGCTGTGTCAAATCATTTAAGATAATGCTTTAAACGATGGTACTTTAAGCAGGACATATCCTTCTTGAACAATTGAACATGGTTACTCTTTGCGCACCCAACATCGAGGTTTAATTAAAAACGGTACCTGAAGGGATGCTTAGCCAGCCCGGCTCCGTAAATCTTATTTTTATAATGCAATTAATCGAAAGTTTACCTACCTAGTTACAATATGCAAATTCAATAATTTGTCCATCGATAAAGGAATAATCAATTTTGCAATTAATTAACGTTTCCTTATGTATCTATAAGTCAAAACAAATAAATTGAATTGATTTATTTATTCACGACTTCGAAATATTAATATGATTATTTTGTTATTATCAAATATTCTTCATTTTAGTCTATCTAATCCTGTAATAGCCATTCAAAAGAGTTTTACAAGCGAGTAGAAGGCTTTGTAATAAGTGATATGGGTTTTTTTTACCTTGAGAAAGACTGGATATATTGCAATTGAACTTTTTAAGTGATGTATATTTTTAACCACTTCAAGTTAGCCCGTCACCTGACTTGGTAGTAAGCGATGCTGCAGCGAACATGTTAGGGGTATCGTAAATGTACTCCTAATTGGCTTCTACGTGAAATTGTGCTGGAACGCTAAACCACAGGGCGTCATGTCTTTGTGGTATTTAGCTACGGCCGAAGCCCACACCAGACCAGACTCGAATCGGTAATCGAACTCTCCTGAGTTAGATTATCGACTCGCCATTATACCGTTTGAGATCCTCCTCAAACTGTATAATGGCGTCAGCGCACGCGCACGTTTCAAATGTTAGCAAGGTAACCGAGGAAAAAGACAAATTCAGTGTGACATTTATTGGATGTTTCTTTTTCACTCTAATTGCAAAGCAGTACAAGTAAGCGGCTTGGTGATTCTGAATCGATGCGTTCGGTAAAAACCGCAAGTCCGTCGCAGAGGAAGTGCAAAGAAAAGATGGCCTTGACAAGTCCGATGCGGTCGCCCCGGCCTGCATTTGATTACAAGTCGTTGTATTTGTAAAAGAGTTACAAAACAATATGGCTGCCTATATGTTTGCAGGTACTTAGTAACATTTTTTTTTAATACACAACAAATTTGCCCTTGACGGCGATCTCACCTAAGTGTAAGATCTCACGGTAAGTGATGATGCAGTCTAGGATGGTAGCGAGCTAACCTGTTAGGGGTATGGTAAACCCACACTCCTAATTGGTTTCTACACGACATCGTGCCGGAACGCAAAATCGCTTGGCGACACGTCTTTGTCGGTAGGGTGGTAACTAGCCACGGCCGAAGCCTCCCACCAGACAACATAATGTGTTGACGACCGCTGTGGCGACATGATCCGCTGCGGTATTATAAATTTGGAGATAATGGATTCGATTCCCGGCTCGACTCTGGTCTGGTGGGAAACTTCGGCTCTGGCTAGTTACTGACTAAGACGTGTTGCCAAGCGATTTAGCGTTCTGGCACGATTTCAAGTATAAACCTATTAGGAGTATGTTTACCCCTGATAGGTTAGCCTGCTACTGCTGCCGTCAAGGGCTAACTTGTAGTATATTAAAAAATATATATATAAAGCGGAAGGTCTTGGGTTCGATTGCTGGCTCGACTTTGGGCCGGTGGGAGACTTCGGCCGCGGCGAGTTACCACCCTGACGACAAAGAGTGTCGCCAAGCGATTAAGCGTTCCGGCACGATATTGCGTATAAACCAATTAGGAGTATGGGTTTACCATACCCCTGATTAGCTGATTAGGTAGGTTAGCCCGCTACCATCTTAGACTGAATCATCACTTTCAATAAGGTGAGATTGCTGACAAGGGCCAACTTGTAGCGTATAAAAAAAAACTTATAGCCATGGAACTATAATCATTTTTGCAAGATTTTGTTATTTAGCAATCCTCCTATATAATATTATATTCATACATAAAGATGCCAGCACGGGTTGGAGTTGACATGAGAAGGTATTAGAAGATTTCAACTGCCTAAGCTCAGTACACACGAAACTTCATGGAATAGGCAAGCCTGATTGCGCTCCGTCCTCCGGTTAACAGTTGCCGTAACATGCGTTCGAGGCCTTGTATTGAAATTAAACTGTCAGTTATAATACGGAACGGAGTAAACTGGGCCCCGGTAACGCATATCTTGTCTATTCCCCTTATTATGCGCCCGCGCGATCGAAATATTATTTCCTTGGCTTGAATTATGCAGGAATTATACAAAACGCGGGCTGATATGACGTGATACGTCACATATAATCGTATGTAATCAAGTACTCGATATTCCAAGGAAATAAACTACATTTTGTATGTGAACAGCGAAACGGGAGCGTAACGAATACGCGGCACTAAAATTGTGTATTGTAAACAGTACCTACTTTACAACTCTTTTGATATGCCAAGTCTGTCTGTATGACTTCCGTTCGCAATGTAGATCTAACAAGTAAGACGGCTGCATGATACTCAAGAGTAGCTTTCAGTTAAAGGTTCTATAATATCACGCTAGAACGTAGTAAGTGCAGCTAAGCTAGTAGACAAATAAACGGATTAATTAGTATGATAAAAAAGTGGTGATAGCCTAGTGATAAGGGCGTCAGCCTCCTAATCAGAGGTCGGCGGTTCGAATCCGGGCACGCAACTCTAACTTTTCGAAGATATGTGCGTTTTAAAAAAAAAAAAAATACCACTTGCTTCAACGGTGAAGGAAAACATCGTGAGGAAACCTGCACGCCTGAGAGTTCTCCATAATGTTCTCAAAAGCGTGTGAAGTCTGCCAATCCGCGTGGTAGACTATGGCAAAACCATTCTCATATTGAGAAGACCCGTGCTCTGTAGTGAACCGGTAATGGATTGTTCATGATACAATTTTTAATATTTCTGAACAAAAACAACGTATGAGATGTGCGTTTTAATTTTTTGTTTTTAAAAAGGTTGTGTTGTTGTAGTCACATAACTGGAGACCATGATCTCAGCGTGTTGATGTCTTTGATACCGAGCTTATTACAAATTTAAATGCAATTCAATTTAACGCAATCCTACGGAACGTAGAACGTAGATTTGATCATCTATATTGGAAAGACAATAACGTGGTATGTATGATTAAATACAATACTATTACTTAACATTACGTTCATATTTTTTCAGTAGCGATAAAAGATAATCTTACAACAATCCGCACTGAACAATTATAAACAATTATCATAATATCTTTATCACGAAAGACATTACGGAATACGACAATTTGTAAACAGATAAGTGAATAATTGTTCACTTCCCAGTAATTAAGTGAAAGGGATATTTATCGGCAGGCAATTCAATAAGGTACCTGTATTAGCATTCTTTATACTATGGCAGCATTCTTTATACTGACTCGTTAGTCAGAGTCCACGTAATGTAATACTTGCGACGAAAGTATTAGTTTCAAAACGTCAAAGTCAAATAGCAAAAGTCTATTTCATTTTTCAAAGTCCAAAATTTGTGCCAGACTGTTCAAACAGTTCTGTTGAGTAACAGTGAAACAAACAAGTGTTTGTGTTTTAATACAGTCGTTGATTCAATAAAAAAAATAGTCACCTAATAAAATAACGTATTTTGATTAATTTTTTCCGTCGATTTATGACGAAAATAGCTTAAGAATTTTCTTTAACATTTTCAAAGCTAAACCTAAGAACTTTATTACCTGGGGTCAATGTATTACAATAAAACTCATAATTACTCAATCATTAGTTTACAGAGAATTTTTAACCTGTATAATATTTATCTCAAATTGAATAGCTACATTTAAGTGTAAAAATAATAGTTAATAACTAACTTAAGTACTATTTAATGTCGTAGATTTCATGATTATATGTTCTTTGTATAGCGGAAGTGTATTAGGACTATGTATATGTCCATAAGAGCAGATGAGAGGGTCTCTTCTACGAGAAAGTATTCTGCTCTCTTCATTTTTGCTGTTGCTCGCTATTTCAGTCATCCAAGGTCGTTCTAGAACCCTAGCAGGCCTCGACGGTATCGAAGAACTGGCGGGAATAAGGCTGCTATTATGAGAGAAGATTTGATATGCCACATCTCTGAGAGAAATAGCTTTTGCTCAAAGGGGGATGCTGAATTTGACATATTCCATATCGCACAATTTGCAATCATGCGTGTTTTAAATTTCATTAATTATTTATAGCGAATACAAAAATAATTGTTAATTATTGATTTGTAGAACGCAGAAAGGATATCCAATGGTAAAACGGCGGTGTGAATTTTTACAAAAGGTAGTCTCAGGTGGATACTGCTTAAGTACTTATTCCATTAATTTCCCAACCTATCCTATACCATTACGTTGCGAAGGCAATAAAGTATTCGGGCAGGTGCGTATCGGTAACTCGTTATCGAGTAATGGAGTATCGATACGAATCGATGTCGAATCGAGTTTTATTCGCGCATTCGAGATTAGCGAGCATCTTTAGATAAAGTAACACTATCGGGTTCCGTCAGCGCCAATGTTGCTGTTGTTTTGAGGAGATTGGCGGAGTGATGGGTTGTTGCACAGAGGAGTTCGAAAACAGAATCCCGAATACTAATCTATGTACCATTTTTTTTTTACTTCATGGTTCTAGCCCTTTGGAGCCTCTTTTCATATAGTTCAGTTTTGAGTTTTGTTTTGTTCTTCATGAGAAAATAATAACCGATTAGAATTTTTATTACAAATAAAATTTTATAAATTCCATTATCCTAATAAATTATATTATCACTTACCACCACTTTTCAGTCGTGGTCTAACCTACTTAAATAATAATTTCAAAAAAATATTCAAATTGTTTTTGTAATGTTTCAGTGGAAAAGTAAATTTACTTTTCCACTGTATGTTGGATCGGCTAATATGTCCTTTACTAGAAATTATGTTGGGTTTATAATTAAATTATGTTTTGTTTGGGATTATATTAGGCATCACCACATTTTTTAACATCTCCAACTAACTCCCCTAGTGGATATCCCACTATCGTTTGGTCCAAAGTAAGTTGTAATCCGCGTTTAATCTCAAAAGTATCTTAACTGTACTTAAACTGTTTTTACGACATCTACCTGAGGAACAGTCGAATTGAATTGTGTAGAAAAAACGAATATACGAATGGAAGTATCTGCCGACCGAGTGTACTTTCTATTCAAAAGTTGCAAAAGTTACATAGAATTACTTATATGTAACTTTTGCAACTTTCCGACGCACTAGTATCTCATTGGCTCCATTCGCATAGTTGTCCTGGAAGTTATAACTATTAGTGATAAGATCACATACAATATATTATTGTTTTGTTATTTTTTGTGCTCCTCACTCCTTTTAATAGAACTGCGTTTTAGCATTAACTATGCGTTTTTCCAGGGAAAAACACTATGTCGTTATCCGGCTTATAAATTCTTCCTATGCAAAAGTGGCTTCAACCATTGTTCTTCTACTGCGTTATAGTAAGGAAAATCATCAAGAATGATAGGCGTTCAAAATAAGTTAGGATTTTATAGAACATTATATAATAAAGTGGCCATTTCATAACGTGTTCAGGTTCGAAATACCACGTATATATCGTATTAAATTCAATTTATTAAACGTATAAGCTATCTAAACGCGTTGTGTTCCTATTCATAAAGATACGGCTGAATAGCATTTGGTTAAACGTATACTTTGTGTGACAGCAAGATTATATCTCTCGCTTGGTAAGTGATAGATAACGGAATGATAATATTATAAAGAATTATATTATAATAAAATGATTACGTAAAAAGACGAATCTTTTGATACGAAATGGGCGCTATTCGATAGAGGATAAGGTTTTAAATGATTATGATAAAGGTTTTTAAGATTGCTTATTTAATAACATAAATAACACTGCATAAGGCCCAGTTTCCATAGTATGTGGTCTGGAATTGGAAGATATTTTGGAATTCCATCTAGATCTTGTAGTCTATATTGAAGTTTTAGTTTATTGTAATATAAGTTCAGATGTTTATGTAAAAATCTCGCTAATATACAAGACCAATTTGCGCAGCATGGATTTCTTGAAAAACTGTCCTTAGGAAAGATACCTTGGATAGGTTTAAATATAATTAAGATTAAGAATAAATCAGGTGAAATGACAACATCTCACTTAATTTGAACAAATTATTCCGTGCTTATAAATTAAATAATAGGAAAACCAACCAGATAAAAAAATTTGGCTAACATGAAACATCGAAGTACAAACCGTACATAAAGTTTTCAAATATTATCTAGAATAATATTCTATTCTATCTAATATCTAATATCAATCGCTCAAAAAGTTTTTTAGGTTTGGTGAAGTTGTAGGTTAATTAATAGGAGACGAAAAATATTATATGGGGCAATTAGAATGCGTATCAGAATTCTGCGTTATTAATGCACCAGCTTGAATGTTCAGAAATAGAACAAATCTCTTAGAAACTTCTCTCTTATTCTTTGATCTGCAAACGAACTAAATTCTTACGACCTCAAAGTATTCGAACCGATCTCTATAGTTCCAAGGAAAACTGTGACAATATAAAAATGCGGACTTAAATATCGAAGGAAGCGTCGTACGACCAGGTTACGGATTCCATACGTTTCACAAAAAACTAGACAGATCATATTGTAGCTGTCAAAAGAACATGAACCTGAATGGTATTCGAATAGTGTTCAAAATCGTGTAAATTTACTGTTTCCTTTCACAGTTGTACCAAGTCTTGTAACGTTTGCCAGTCCATTAGGCTTTCTCTCTCCTATCTATAGATATATCTCTCTCTATATAAGTATGCTATTAGAAAAACGGATGCCGGGAAAAGATGCATCACTAATAAATCATAGAGCTGTCAATCAATAGCATCTATATGGTATGAGAATCTAGTAATGTTCCAGACTAAATATAGGTATAGGTATTAGCAATGTAATTGTATGAAACTAGTATAGTTTTTATCGTCAAATAATGTAGTTGGCTGTCGTATTAATATAAATAAGAAACGAATATGCAACTTAGACTGTGGTCCATTTTAAAGCTGGATACAATAAATTTATATTATAAGGAAGAAATGGATGGATTGTGTAAAAGAGGATATGTGTGTATTGAAGCGGTGATATCCTAGTGGTTAGGGCGTCAGCCTCCTAATCAAAGGTCGGCGGTTCGAATCCGGGCACGCACCTCTAACTTTTCGGAGTTATGTGCGTTTTAAAATAATTAAGGTGTCAAATCGTCGTGATTTGACGTTTTTTTAAAAAATGAATTGATATCTCCTTTTTTATCAATCATCATCATCATCATCATCATTTCAACCTATAGACGTTCACTGCTGGACATAGGTCTTTTGTAGGGAGTTCCAATGGCCACGGTCCTGGGCCGCTTGTATCCAGCGGCTCCCTGCGACTCGTTTGATATCGTCTGTCCACCTTGTTGGGGGTCGACCAACGCTACGTTTACCGGTGCGGGGTCGCCATTCCAACACCTTGGGACCCAAACGTCCATCGGTTCTCCGAGCTATGTGCCCCGCCCATTGCCACTTCAACTTCGCAACTCGCTGAGCTATGTCGGTAACTCTTTTATTAATATTTAATATTAATAAAATATATAAAATATTTTAGAGTACTATTTATAATATATATTTATAATTATTAAAAGAATAAAACCCGGGAATCCGGGAATGTTATTTGCTTGCTCATAGTAAATAATATTGTGTTAGTTATTTTTTTTAAGAAAAAAGTCTTTTTCTATCTACTCACACAAAGATATAAATTATCTAGAACAAAGTTGATTATAGGTTTTGATATTGTAATACACTAAATAGGTAATATTAAATAAGTACTTATAACTTGTTGTTTGAAGTTTTCATTCTTTGGATTTTAAGAAATAAAATAGTTATTTCACGCCTATTTACAACTAATTCTGCGAAGTGAATCATCATTAACTGTAGTCGGTACCAACCTAATCTGGGAAAATGAACGCAAGTATTTTTTGGACTGTACAAAATCGTTGCAAATTGCTTTATCCTGTACGTGGATCCGTTTATATAGTTTTTGCTGAGCCCAAAAATTGGCTTTTTATATTTTAATGGTATTTCTATTGCTTTATTAGGGTTCTCTTGCTAAACAAGGCACATTTTAAAGTCTGATATGTATTCATCAAACTCCCCGTCTATTTGTACTAAAAATAATATAATATTATAATATATAAATGATATAAATATAAATTACATGATAAGATACTTTTTTTGGTAAAAAATAATGCTGATATTTAATAGGGTTCCACATAGATATGACGGTAGGGTGGTAACTAGCCACGGACGAAGCCCCACACCAGACTTTCGTCGAGCCGGGAATCGAACCCAGGACCTCAATTTATTATTCCACAGCACACGCACTGCTCCACGGAGGTTATAGAAAACATTTTAAACAAACTTTATGGTGACAAATATATATCTAACAATAATGAAGTAATCTTTATTACTCTACGGAACTGCCTTACGCGTTCTCAAATACCCACTTGGCGTGTCTTATATTTTAATGATGTTCTTATTTCCTTTTTTCTCGAGAGTTCGATTCTCGGTAGAGTGGGTGAAGTGAGATATCTCTTCTATGAAAAACAATAAACGAATTCACACTGCAATTTAAATAAACACCAGATTTAGCTCCAACAGGCCAATGATACCGAGATAAGCAGACCGTGGTTAATTTTGAATCCCACTGAAAATATAATCCGGAACTAGCTATAGTAAGAATTTAAAACTCCTATGCTTCCCTATTATATATTACTAGTTGAACCGGAAAACTGGTGGTGGTATGGTATGAATTTGATGTTACAAGTATATTTTTTTTAATAAATTTTATTGCACAAAAAAAAACTGTACAAAAGGCGAACTTAATGCTAAAAGCATTCTCCACCAGTCAACCTTGGTACATTACGAAAACTAATGGTAGGCGCACGAACAAAAAAAAAAGTAAATGTATATATTATATAAAAGTAATAGATACCATAATATAATAATAATATTTTTTTTTTTTTTTTACCAACAGATAATAAGATAACCATTATTGATGCCAAATCAAAGAAAATGTGCTAAAAATACCATAAAATATTTTGGGGAATCCAGCCTTATCTTCTAGGGGTATAAAAATTGTTTACGACGTATTGCTATAACTCTGATGCGAAGGATAGCTATAAGAATATGGTATTATATCGGAACGCTAAATCGCTTGGCGGTACGTCTTTGCCAGCCGAAGTCACCCACCAGACCAGAATCTAGCCGGTAGTCGAAGCCAGGACCTCCGACTTACAATATAACAGTGCACGCCCTGCGTACTGCCTGTTCAGTAACTAAAACTTTTTTAAACAATAAACAGCAAGTATAATTTGCTATATTCCGCCGACAAACATAAAGCTTTACTTTTCTCGCTTGTGAAGCCAACATCTCCTGAGGATGATCCGGTGTCGGGTCGGAACGTGCGTAGAGGTTCTAGTGTAAGATTTTGTGTGGTGTTATATTATACAAATCTCCCGGTTGTCGGCGGAATATAGCAAATTATACTTGCTGTTTACTGTTTTTCATGGATTTCCGCAAAGTAACGCCTGCTTCTATTCATTATTCATTATTTAAAACCTTTTTTACCTTAAGTCTTTATCGCTTCAAAAGCACGTTTTACTCTTAATTATTACGAAACGCAAAAGTTTTAGAGGAACCAACACTCAGTTAACTTTCTATAGCAGTGGAGATATATTATGTACCTACAGTTACTTTAATCTTACAGTTAATTATTCAAGTTACCGTATTCGGATTGGTAATACTAATTCCCAATACATGTAACACTATAAAACATGTCGACTTTCTGTTTGCCGAACAAGGGCAAGAAATTCACCACTCACATTTTATTAGCACGTAAAAACCGTAATTTGTTTATAGGCTGAGCGCCCAACGTCCTAGTGTTATAAATTGAGCTTTATATTATCAATATAATGGGCTAATTAATGCCACACTGATAGGTATAGATATTCTCGCTGGAAGACGGGGTATAGACCTACTCACAGCACTGATTTAGTTCATTATTATAACACTTTGTTGTACACCACAAGTTAAGTAGTAAAATACAAAGATCTCGACGCTCGGATTAGGAAAACACAGGAAAAACAGACTGAGGGTGTGCATAAAGAAAAACATATACATACCAACCACATACATACCAACATGCTAATACATGAACAATAATACATAAATAGTTTGGTGGCTTTACGAAAGTCGTCACATGTTAGTTAGAACTTGTCCGATGGCTTAACGTGCTATATGTCAAGAGACTTGATAATAAAGAGAAGAAGAAGGTACATTAGATTCGTTTTCGAACATCAAATTACACTAACGTCATATAAAATTGAAACTTATTTACCTAGAGTTATAACTCAAATTCCTCTAAATACAGCCAGCACAAGGGAGATGTATGAAATCGGGCCACACACATCCAATAATATAAGGGAAGCCGGTCGGCCATTCAGAACTTTATGTGTCATTAGAAACGCAGGAGCAAAGCACTTTGAACGTATCCATGAGATATTTGCTACGTAGGGAGATGCCTCCCATTCCGATACTGAAAAATGAGGTGTAGAACCAGATGCCATGTTACGCGTAACATTGCGTAATAACGAACCCGGTTGGCGACCTGCTTAAAGTATCGGATATAAATTCACACACTGTAACCATAATTTGTTGTTAACTTTAACACATTTACAAACGCAATAAATCGAATCAGCACCAAACTATTCGGTTTGTTTGCATTAATAATTTTATGAGCCTTACATCTTATAAGGCGGGCAGATAACGCTGAAAGCAGTTCTGTATCTGGTACATAAAACATTTGAGATATACAGTAGAATTTATCTATGGCGAACAGCTGTTGAGTGGAGTTTTGACGTCGGCATTTAGACTCAAAGTGAAGTATGGACGTGTTTAAACTTAGACAGTAGGTTTTGGAATACAAATACGTGTAAGTACGATTTCTTACTAACGTAATCGTTACTAAGCAAAGAGTTTCAGAACGAAACGAAACGAAATGTAACTTATGATACATTTTTTTAAAGCTCAAATTCGTTAACTTCGAATAGATGGAACGTTTGTAAGATAATAATCAGAAGCACGGAATTTACGACTCTAAAAGCATTGCATGTCCAACGAAAATATCGCAGTTCGTCTATCAAAACCAAAAGGTACAAGAACCGCATCAATATCGACTCACTAATTAATGAAATCGGATTGCGACGTTCCCTTTTAGCCGCCGTAGGACATAGTATTATCTAAAAATCGGCCCATTAGTGGTAGGTACGTAAAACATAAACTATATTAATGCAGTTATAGTTATCTATAGATTTACAAGCGAAGCGGCGATAGCCTAATGGTTAGGGCGTCAGCCTCCTAATGAGAGGTTTGCGGTTCGAATCCGGGCACGCACCTCTAACTTTTCAGAGTTATATGCGTTTAAAAAAAATATCACTTGCTTCAACGGTGAAGGAAAACATCGCGAGGAAACCTGCACGCCTGAGTTCTCCATAATGTTCTGAAAGACGTGTGAAGTCTGCCAATCCGCACATGGCCAGCGTTGTGGACTATGGCCAAACCCTTCTCATATTGAGAGCAGACCCTTGCTCTGTAGTGAGCCGGTAATGGGTTGAACATGATGATGATGATAGTTTTACAGAAAACTTAATATGCATGCAAGCAAAAACGCACGTAAGCATGCATATTTAAACGCAGTCCTATCGACTGCCTTTAAACGTGTACTCCTAGTTTAACAGTTACGGAAGACACACGATTGAATGAATTATAGTTAATAGGACGAAAAATGGAGCTATTAAGTGGAATTCGCTCACAAAGGGACCATTAGTGTGAAATCCCTACAAGCAGTAACATAAATCGGCAGGAATGTAGGTCACGTCAGGTGCCGCAACGACGAATGCCGCTAATTTGTACTGTTTCGAACCTACGGGTATATTTGTATAAAATTAACGTTTCGACCAAAATGGCGGAACCTGTTTGTATAGTCACTTTTACATTTGAGTGCAAAAGTTTTATGTGAATAGCGTTTATATGAAGCTATATTAAGCATATTCCTGCACTTTGCTTCATCAAGATCAACCCATTCTCGGCTCACTACAGAGCACGGGTCTATATTATATTTAATAATTACGTTCGTAAGTACTGAAAACTTTTATATTTTTGGTAGGCATAGTCAGCTTATAGTTTCTTAAACTTTCTCTTGTTTCTGTTGTGCACTCTCTTCTCTTTCACTCTTCTCTTTCACTCTTCTTTCTCACTTGTTTTTTTTCATTCAATACAAATTCAATTCAAAATAGCTTTATTCATGTAAACCTAATTACAGACATAATTATGTAATATATTTTTTATTATTTTAATTCGTGACTGATGCCTACGCTTGCCAACAAAAACCTAAAGCTAGGTGGGATTCAAGGTTTGTTTAGTTATCTTACTTTGGTTAAACCAAACAAACTTAATATTACTAAATTGGCTAACCTAAATTCTGCAACTTTTCACTTACAAGACATCCGATAAAATCGACGTTACACAAGAAAATTATGCCTTTAAATGAATAATTATTATTAATTTTATGTACTCCATTAATCTCACAGGTTGTTTTCCTGTCGCAATATTTATACAGCCTAATGTATTAAGTATTACATAAACCATTGCGTAAGTTTTAAAAGCCTAGGGAGAAGGCATAGAATGTCAAGCGGCTTCACTCTCTCGGGTTTGATTTTAAATTCAATCACCAGTTAGTTTAGTCTAAAATGTTGTACGATAGAAATAGTCCTAGAGGTACGCATTGAAACCCAACTAAACTGATGTCTGCATTTATTTATATCCCAATTTACTAGGTACTTATATAGTTTTTTATGTTGCAACAAAAAGAAAGGTTTGTGTATAAGTCAAACTTAAATTAATTACTTACATTCATCTTAGTTTTATAACTAAATGAAAATGATTTTATTAATTATTATTTTACTATCAATAACACACACATGAAACTCATAGTATGAGCTTTGTCTCGCAATTGTAAAGTTGTTTCCGAATGTCGAAACGCTTATATCAGTGTAAAATGTACCTTATTATGATTGTTTTAAGTCGTAAATTCCACTGATGTTTATTTTATAAATGTTCCGCTATCATTATTCTTAGACTTTCAGTGAACAGCTTTAAGTTTAAAATAAATGTATATGAGGTTCTGTTTAGTATACCCTTATCGGTATAAGGTATTTCGATACTCTACGGTCAGTTCAGTCAGGTATTGTAAAGTTAATTATCGATATTAAAAATAGCTTGTAACTAATTGAGTTTATCGCTGAATTGGTTTTTGAGAGAAACTCCAATAAATTTTAACCACATATTTCGAAGACATTCACTTCAAGGTTTAAATCACTCCATTTATCAGCGAGATAAGCCCGAGGTTTCGCAAAGCATTAGTGCTTTACGTGCAATAAGCAATGAAGTGTTAACGACAGATTACCGCGACAATATTTTGATGTCGGCAATTAATATGCTACCGGTTGTCGTTAAAATCGGCTTTAACAGCTTAACGCTGTTTAGTTATAATGCGGCTATTAAACTAATATATATTAATATCTTGAAATACTTTAGTTATTATTTTTACAGCTTTTGGCTTGTTTGCATGATCAACCCATTACCGGTTCACTACAGAGCACGGGTCTCCTCTCAATATGAGAAGGGTTTGGCCATAGTCCACCACACTGGCCATGTGCGGATTGGCAGACTTCACACGCCTTTGAAAAGATTATGGAGAACTCTCAGGCGTGCAGGTTTCCTCACGATGTTTTCCTTCACCGTTGAGGCAAGTGATATTTTAATTGTTTAAAAAACGCACATAACTCCGAAAAGTAGAAGGTGCGTGCCCGGATTCGAATCGCCGATTTCGACCTCTGATTAGGAGGCTGACGCCCTAACCATTAGGGTGATAGCCTAGCCACTACTCACTTTGGCTTGTTTATAATTAGGAAATTCAAAACTGCTTTTTTGTTTAACTAAACTAAACTAACCAAAACTATACTATAATTAGTTTTGTTTACTGAAATTAATTTAGTGATCATTATTAATATTTATATTTTTACATTTTAACATTATTGAAACATTAAATAATAAATTATTCATTCATTTGAAACGATTGCTGTTCATTTCTATTAATGAGAAAGGAATAAGATGTAACATAAATTTAATCTTTATGTCGACTTAATAATATTTAAGTAAACTTTAAATTTATGCGATTTTACTTACAAAATTGCTCATGTATTAGTTATATAAATATACTATTTACATTATTAAAGCCATATAGTCCATTGAAATGCAATTTATAGCCAATTAGATATAGACTGATACCTCGCGTCCGTTTTACGTAACCATCGACGTTGGAATATATTTACAGAATGTATTTATTTACTTGTCTTATATATTATACCTACAGGTTTGTACGGTTACAAACATTACATTTTAAGGGTTTCCATACCGCAAATGAAGCGGTGTTAGCCTAGTGGTTAGGGCGTCAGCCTCCTGATCAGGGGTCGACGGTTCGAATCCGGGCATGCACCTCTAACTTTTCGGAGTTATGTGCGTTTAAAAAAAAATCACTTGCTTAAACGGTAAAGGAAAACATTGTGAGGAAACCTTAGAGTTCTCTATAGTGTTCTCAAAGGCGTATGAAGTCTGCTAATCCACACATGGCCGGCGTGGTGGACTATGGCCAAACCCTTCTCATATTGAGAGGAGACCCGTGCTCTGTAGTGAGCTGGTAATGGGTTGATCATGATGATGATGATGATAAGATGTGGATAAAAGTTGACTTTGTCATGGCAGGCCAGACATGGCAAAAAGGTTGTATTGAATCGCAACGCGGAATTGACAAAAGTATACAAAATTACACCGTTGGACTTGCGAATTATCGATTTTTTGTTATCTTTATGTTCTTTAGTAGTTTTGTTATGTAGAAGGCATTTGTTATTTATCAATTAATTCTGGTCGACAGCGAGGCATGGGTTTGCGCTCATGGGTATGGAGGGTTTTGGCTGTAGTCTTCCGTGGTAGGCTAATGATAGATAGATTTCGCACGCCTTTGATAATATTACGGAGAACTTTCGGAAAAATAAATCGTTCACCGTTAAACGTAATCGATATAAAATTAAAAAATTAAGTTATATCAACTCGGAAAACTTAGAAATGCGTGCCCGGGATAGAACTATGTCCTCCAAACAGAGAGGTGCAGTTTTAACTATCAGGCTTTACTAAATACGAATTCATTATTTAACAAGCAGTTTATTTTAATTGGCCAATATGTAAGGTCAAAGGAATTAAAGGAACTGAACACGTCAAATAAAAGTTAAAATGTGGCAACCCTACATTAGAACCTTATTAGGATCCGAAAACAACTGATAATTTACTCTGAAACTTATCAAGGGACTCAAATAAACTAGTCCTATTTGCAAGAAAACGAGATTATATGTCAAACGCGATTTAAAACATGATATCAACTGGAGCTATTTATTTAACCGCTTTTTGCTTTTATGCAAAAATTTATTTCTAGATAAGTTCTGTTTTTTAGAAACTTCCAAAGATTTTAAGAAGTTAGAAAACTGTTCTAATTGTATTACTTTGAGTGGTTTAGTCTCAATGGAAGCACACATTGGCTGTTATTTTTAGGAGATATGATTATGTCCAAAAAATCAAGTTAAGCCCAATTACAAAGCTCCACTAGCCAATCGAAGAATTTATACTCCAAATTATTAACTATAGGCTTGGTTAAACAAAATTTTACCAAAATAAAATAATCTTGTAATTCCAAGTAGAATTCTACAAGATTTATTTTTGTTGGTCTAGTTGGAAACTTCTAAGTGGACAGTGTTCTGTTACATTATTCTAATGGATTCATTTGCGCACGTAACATAAATTTCGTTGTAGCCAGCTAGGTATTATAAGAAAAGTAATCAGAGTTTCCTATTACTGGGATTAGAAAAACATTTGAAACGGCTGTCTAGTTAAAACAGATAATTCTTGATTTTACTTTTTATAAAAATCGTTATTAACATTCTTAGAACTCCAGATCATGTTGAAAGTTAAGATTTTAATATTTTTCGTAATCTCGGAAAATCTTAGTTAACAGTTGTTTAAATTTTTTTATATTTGTAGTCTTGTAGATCGCTATAGGTTAGAAAATATTTCAATTTTATAAAAGTGAACACTAAGAGAAGCTGTGATAGCCGAGTGGTTAGGACGTCTGCCTACTAATCAGATATCGGGGGTTCGAACTCTAGCTCTAACTTTTCGGAGTTATGTTCGTTTTAAAGCAATTAAAATATTACTTGCTTCAACAGTGAAGGAAAACATCGTGAGGAAACCTGCATGCCTGAGAGTTCTCCACAATGTTCTCAAAAGCGTGTGAAATCTGCCAATCCGCATATGGCCAGCGTGGTGGACTATGGCCAAACCCTTCTCATATTGAGAGGAGACCCGTGCTCTATAGTGAGCCGGTAATGGGTTTATCATGATATGATGAACACTAAGGCTTGTATTGTGATCTCGCTCATAAGAAAGCGCACAGTGACTCACGTGTTGATAAAGATGAGAGCTATGTTCTATTCAATGTATATAATGTATATCAGTTATTAGAAGATAGATTAAGAGTTAAAAGTCTAAAGTGACACAGCATATAAGACCGATGGATGTTGAGGTCCCAAGGCACTGGAATTGACCTTGTAGTTTAAGGCTCATTTATTAGACCACTACTAAGTGGAGTAGCGACATCAAGTAAAGTGAAGAATCACTAGAAATAAGTGCCAAAAGACAGTGGATTATAAAAATCTATACATAGAACCTAATTCATCAGTAAACATGCTGGTTTTACGTGTTAGTATTTTTTGTCATATTCATGTTTTTATGAATAGAATTAACCACAGGTAAGGCAAGGCAAGGTAAGGCAAGGCAAGCCCAGCAACGTCTGCAACACCAGAGTGCTTTGCAGCGGTTTAGCGATCCGGCACGATGTCGCCGAGTAACGGTCTACCATACTCCTTACAGGTTAGCCCGCCGAGATTAGCGATAAGGGCTAACTTGTAAAAAAAAAATTGCAAACAGAAACACGCATTGCATTTATAATATTAGCACTGATTCCGATAAGAATCATTGCACCTCTTTAACATTGTCTCTAGTTTGCAGAACTACCTCCAATTATAGCGGTGCCGTGTCCCGGCTGAGGCTCGGTACGTCCGTCTGTCCCATTATGTCATTATTATGAGATAACATCGTCACATCGCTATCGACACTAAGCGGGTACGACGTAACGAGTTAATTAGCATTAACCCGCCGTTGTCTGGGAATGAACTGTCACCGTATCTCGAGTGGGTAATGTTGGAACCTTCACAGTTATAACTGAGTCATTGTCATACCCATCCTATTTATGCTCTCTGCTGGGTTCAGAGCTCCTCTAGCATAGGATTTTAGTAAATAAGAGCTACTAAAGATCCCAAATGACTATTCGTAAGATTAATTTGACGACCACCGTAATGACGTACGTGGGCTGCCGTATTATAAAGTATTTCTGTTTCTGTGATATTAACCGGACCCGACGTGGATTTGTTGACCTGAGAAAGATGCATAATGGTTCTGGCAATTTTTTGACAAAAAATAACACAATACGTCTACACGTTGCTAGCTTTCATATAGTGAGTCGGTAATGGATTAACATTCGTCAGTACGACAAGGAACTACGAACTACTCGTAATAATTCTCGGCCAAACCTTGGAATTTTTACGTAGCACCTCGTGACACATCGTCTTACATATTAGTCAGAAGAAGAACGAACTATCGGCTGTCGGATTTATTTCAAGAATACTGCGTTTTATTATTGATCAAAACCAGTGATTATAGAAACTTACATTTTTAAGGTTTTTTGTTTGGTTGAATAATCAGAACACTTGAGTTAATACACAATATAAATAATATAACATATAGTTATAACTTTTGGATGTTATGATACTAACTATATTCAAACATTCATCGACATTTCAAGTTTTTGCTTCGACGCATCCGACATTATAGCTATAATAACATTTTTGTATCTATAAAATCGGCTATAACTTTTATCGTTAAACAATTTATCCAGATCTCAGACAGTTACGCGAACTAGTAACATTAATGCACTGGGTAGTGGGTAATATAATTTTATGGGAAAAAATGTTAAAAATAAAATGCGATGTCGGCGTTTATTGAGACTGTGTATGAATAAATAATCATAAATATCAACGGTTTGTAACGCGGCAATGCTTATGAAGGGGTCCTACCACACACTTTCGTGTTAATTGTATAGTGCCCGAATGCGATTTTTTTTTATTATAACGCATACCAGCTATGAATTTTTTTGGTTGATTGTATTTTTGTTCTATTTTCCTAAACATATAAACTACGCCTGAAATTGAAAATTATTATTATTATCTGCAGACAGAGACAACCCACGAACTTTAAGAGTGTTGGAAATTTCACTGAGTATTTATTTTCATACATACTCAGTGAAGTTAATATGTATTTAAATAACAAGAAAGAGGAAAAAATTAAATAGATCATGTCACCCAAAATATAAATGGAATTTGAATATAAATTTTAATTGAGGGCCTGAAACTTTTGTAAGTATTTTTTGTTCTATTAAACCATTGTGCCAAGTATTATTAAAACCGGCAAAAACCCAAATTTTACTTGATTTCCACAAATCATAAACCGGAACAGTCGAAACTATTAAATATTGTTTCAATTTCATTATAATTATAATATGAATTTCATAATATTTCATGAATTCACCGAGCGGGTGCCGAGTCCAGAGGCCGGGTGGAGAAGTGAAGATGAAGTTATATTTTTAATATAAAAACTCATTTACACCACTCTATTATTTCTAATATGCTACTAGGAGGTACAAATAGCTCAATTAAGACAAAATTCTACGATTATCTCCCGGTGATTTCTATTCAAATCTAAGGATAAATGTAATGTGTCCCTTAAAAGCATCTTAGCCGATAGCATGACCGGCTTTCGTGAAATATCTCGATAGCATCTAATTACCCAGGTATTTGTGAATGGCTCTAGGTTCATAGAGATAATAACTGAACGCGCATTTATTATAATAATCTCTATATCTATAAATGTATTGCCTACTTTACCTTAGTTTTACTTAGTTAACCTGCTAAAGCCTCGAACCGCGTTTGATTTGTTTTTTTTAATTCCATATCTACTATATGCTTAGGCGGGATGAAATTATCCTTGGTCTTTCATTGTTTCCGGGATACCAGCTATCTCTGTGTAAAATTTCGGAGAACAAAAGTGATAAACCGACAGGTACACTTTTTTTATTAATAACTTCATTAAGATACTTTCTCTTTTCATAATCCTAAGGTTGCCTGGCAGAGATCGCTACTAAGCGATAAGGCCGCCTTTTGTATCGTGCTTCTTCTTGTTTTTCTTATTATTTCTATTTATATGAGGTGTACAAATAAAGAAATAAAAAATATATATACTAGGTAGATAAGCCTATAAATTTTCTTCAGAACTTCAGTTGTTATAATATTTTAGAATATGGTTAAAGTCTCAATTCTTTGTTAGTTAAAAATCTTAAACTACTAGGGTTCCGAATAGAGTATTAAGAATCCCGTAACAAAATTAACCGACTATTATTTTTATCATCATCACATCATGTCGCTCGAAAATAATTAGCTTTCTAGGTTATTCAAAAAAAATAAGTTTTACGTTTTGAAACCTGACATAGCCTCACAAAACATAACGTGTCATCAGATTAGTTATGCAGTGTTTCGTCACGCTTAGACATTTGCGGTCGAGTGCACAAGTGTTCCCGTGACCCAGCCACCAGGCGACGCGAAGGAGCATCGCTGGGTTTTAGTGGATATTCTGGTCGCCGGTCTGGCCGCCGGGGAGTCCCACATACCCCGTCGGAAGCGGCGCAGTCTTGCCTGCGTCGCTTCCAGAGGTTATGCGTAAACGCATTTCCCAGCGGGAAAATAAAAAAAAATGCCTTAAACATTTGAAAGGTGCTGTCAGTTTTAGTGAAACAAAACAATGCAAAATTATTACGTTTATAAGTAAGTAAATGACAGACTGACAGTGCCATTTATTTAATCTGTCAAAGAAGTATATAGTGTTATATTATATATATTGACATTCATAACATTCCGCTGCTCAGAACTGGATATTTCGTTAAGGTTAGGTAGGCTATTAAAGCATTGACATAAATACTACACCCATTTTAGAGCAAAATCAATATTAAAACAAAACTCATTAGCTCATAAATGTATAAATGTAGTGTATATATATGGATCAATCAAACAAGGCGAAACCTTATCTGACAGATTGCTGACCTTTTATATAATAACGACTAAAAGTAACTTAACCTAACATGTTACATATTTCGTTCTACTATTTCAGGTAAGGATCCCACGTAAGCGTACCCAAAAACCAACCTTACTTGTATTACTGATAAGATTTAATTTTGCACACTTTTGACTGCACAGAGTTATTGTATTAGAACCTTATGAAGTTCTCATAATGAGAAAGTACGGGAAACTGTGAGAAAAAAAAAAGCTATCGGAACAGTTAGCGTGTACTAGTCAATTATCCCTGGCAATTATTTTAATGACGATAGACGATGTGTGAAGCGTTTCATCGTGAGTTTTTCGCTGTAAAAGGCTGTCTTGATTATAATATGACTTTAATGTCCGAAGATTAATATTTTATAATGACTGAAAATAATTTTTTGAATTATAATCGATGTAAAATACATTTATTTATTATTATTAGTCCACAAAACTGACTACAAGTGTATAAAATAGCCTTAATGCAGTCTTGAGATTAATAGATTTACACTTGAGTGTCCTGGATGTGGACCTGACATGTTTAAGGGGAGGGCACAAAATAACCATACAACATTAAACTAAGATTACAAAACAAAAAAAAAAACAACAAAACAAAACAAAGGGTTAATAAAATTACTTACTAATAAGTTAGTCAGTAATTTTATTCACCCCAGTGTACATAATTTCCTCTTAATGCTATGTATATTATCACAGAAGATATCTACATAATCTTTGTACTAATTTGCAAAAAATTTACATTTACAATTTTTACATTTATTGGGCTTTTTAATCTTCTTCTTTCTCTTGCCCTTATCCCACATTATGTGAGGTCGGTACATCACGTCTTGTTCTTATACTCACTTCTACCAGCCGTCACCTCACTACCCACGCCTTTTACACGCATATCCTTTTTACACAACCCATCCATCTCTTCTTTGGTCTTCCTCTATTAATTATTTGGCTTATTAATACGAGATATGGTTATTATGATAGATTATAGTTTAGATCCAATATTTTTGTAGCACGTAGTATTTATGCATTATATTGCAATTTTTCTACTTATGCAATTATAACAGATCAGTAGAATTTATCTTCTAACTTGCGCTAAAAATTATAAGTGAAAAAATTATCAAAATCGGTTCACTAATTTCTAAGTTTACATCACTTCATACATACTAATGTCACTTCTTGCTAACATAGTATAGATGTATCATCATCATCATCATCAACCCATTACCGGCCCACTACAGAGCACGGGTCTCCTCTCAATATGAGAAGGGTTTGGCCATAGTACACCACGCTGGCCATGTGCGGATTGGCAGACTTCACAAGCCTTTGAGAACACTATGGAGAACTCTCAGACGCGCAGGTTTCCTCACGATGTTTTCCTTCACCGTTGAAGCATGTGATATTATAATTATTTAAAAACGCACATAACTCCGAAAAGTTAGACCTCTGATTAAGAGGCGGACGCCCTAACCACTAG
Organism: Lasiommata megera; assembly: GCA_928268935.1. Lineage (NCBI taxonomy): Eukaryota > Metazoa > Arthropoda > Insecta > Lepidoptera > Nymphalidae > Lasiommata > Lasiommata megera. The sequence continues at coordinate 16,200,378 of OV743315.1, read as the reverse complement.
GCTATCACAGCTTTATATATAGCTCTATAGATGTATAGATAAAAAGAAAAAGTTTTTCAAATGTGTGAACGTGTACAAATTTCCATCAGTCATTTTACTTATCCATCCATCTCGTCGCCTTGTCTCGTCGCGTCTCCGTCATTCCCAACTAATTGTAACAGCTCGGAAGCCAATAAATTGACGTGTCCCATCACAATGCCAACGGACGCCAACATATGTTTTGCAATCCGCCCTAAAAGGGAAAACCATTCCGCGAATATGTATAAGTCTAAGACATGTTTTTACGTCGCCCTATTCAATAGATAGTTGTTAAAGCGCTTCACTTATTAGGGTTCCGTATGTAACTTCCTATTACAAAAAAGTGCGTACGCATATAAGTAAATATAAAAACTACGGAATCATGTCTGCCTCATGGAATTAAAAATCTTAACCCTCCCACCGTCAAAACTAAAACTTCACCCCTCTAGTCCCTCCGTAATGTCTGTAAAAATATATAATGGGTCCCCCAGACTGCAATTGAAACGTAGAAAAAGAAAATGAATTTTACAAAGTATTTTTATTGGAAAAGTGTTATTACTCAGTAAAGGATTTTTTAAACGATGCAAGTAAAAATATATGAAATCGGTCTCTATATTACGGTCGATTCCAGACCAAGTTGCAACACCCAAACTGGGTATGTGTAAACAATATGCAACGAAATAAATAACATAATGGGCGTAAATTAAACTCTTTTGTAATCACTCGGACTTTTGAACATGTGTTAATTCTTTTTTTTTTCAGAACATACTATATGTTAATATGTGTATTCAAAAACTGATATATAAAACTAACTTAGTAAATTCAGTATGTACACGTAACTATAACTACATGTAGATAATAAGTTAATAATGTTTAAAAAAATAACTTTAAACAACTTTTTTTATGAGAAATTTTTTATTTAAGCTAGTTTTTGCCTCTTGAGTCTTGTAAATCATTCAAATTCATCACGCTTTATAAAAAAAGTATATATTCTTTTTATATATTATTTATTGGTACTCGATTATTACTTTATTAAAGACACAGTAGCCTTCGAAAGATTCTAATTTATAGTCCACAATAAGCGTAGACTGAACGCATTGATTTGGCCATTTACATAAAAAATGTATACAAAAATCGTACCAATACTTATGCAGTGACATACAGTGATGATAGTTACAGTGCGGAACCCTCACTGCGCGATCAATTCTCGCTCTTCACCGGTTTATTAGAGGGCTAGATTTATTTTTCTGTCCCGATGTCCAAGATACGTCGTGTTAGAGATAAGTTTTCTGATAGGGGGACGTGGTCGGAATTCTAACGGTTTAGAATGTAAATTATTCTATTACCGGTATTAATGCTCCATTACTCTAGGCTAGATTAGATAGCTTTTTTTTCTCTCTGTTGTGAAAGAATTGTGCTTACGATGAGATCGTATACACAATTATATAACTCAGATTTAATATTATAATCTTTATATATACGAGTATAAAATGATTTGTCCCGACTGGCCAACTGATCTATAATTTATTATTGATTATTTGAGATGGTGATAGCAAAAAAAAAGCCGGCTTATTTTGTTGTGAGTTTCTTCTCAGACTTGGGCGTGATTTGAACCCTCTTAGCTTTAGTTTTAAGTTGTCGAGTGTAGTTATCGCCACCACTTCACGAATAGAAATAATGAAATGAACGATTCATAGATGTCTGCAATAGGTTTATGTGAATAAAGATATTTTTGATTTATTTATGATTTTTGATTTGATCTATCAATGCATAAATCTCAGACCACTAGACTGATCGGAATTTGTCATACATATAGCTGTTATAACTTATGTATTAGCAAATAAATGGGTTAACATAGCCCGATCCTATATCATAAAACACGCATTACAAGTAGCATCTATCGTCTAAATTAATATATATTATTACTTAATTAATAAAACAGTAATCTCATCCGTACATAATATAATGTTATGTATGTTAGCTACATACATAACATTATATTGTATTTATTATCTTGATAGGGCAAATACGCACTTTCATCGTTAACCTTTATAAAGCTGAAGAGATAAACGATCACACCCATAGCTTGTACCCGCTACATTATTGCGAGATGCACTTCACTAATTCCATAAGTTCAAAATGCATTATTATGTAATTTTTATCCAGCTACCTTGTACAACGAATTAGTCTTGCAATTCAAAAGGGGAACGCGGCCAGTATCTTCGGAACCTTGCCTAAAGGGAACCCTTTTAATCTTAATATATATAAATCTCGTGTCACAATGTTTATCCTCAATGGACTCCTAAACCACTTAACCGATTATAATAAAATTCGCACACCATGTGCAGTTCGATCCAACTTGAGAGATAGGATAGTTTAAATCTCAAATTATAGTCAAAATTATTTGACAGTCAAAATTATCTGTTAACTCCAAATGATTCTAAGAGATGTCGATACCTTTCGACTGGGTTGAGTAAGTAATCAATAGATGGCGCTGCTATGGTAAATCTACGAACGTGTCATAGATAGCTACATTTTAACAGCATAATTACCACGTGTTGTTGACGCTATAAAATTAATTAAATTTATTTTGTAGTGAACGAAATACCGTATAATTCAATTATTTCCACTTTTTAAATTTTTGGTGTTAGCATAGCCGGCCACGTGTTACTTAGACTGAAGTGTAAATTGAATTCATATTATAATGAAGATAATACAGTGATATTAATCCTGTTTTTTACTTATTTGTGCTTCATTGATCAAAACTTTATAATTTAATTTGAATATATGTATGTAAGTATTATCACATAATTATAAAATTTAATTAAAATGTCAATGCAAAAATGATACACAATTTCCTACACTTTTTCAATAGTTGTACAAATTTTTTTTTTTTTAATTTTATTTAACCTCTATTAAAAAATGTTTAGCACTTAATTTTTCAATGTGCTATGAAAACAAGTTTTTCAGATTTTTTTTCTTATATTTAAACGATAAAATTAGTATTTCAATTCTTATTGAAATTATTATTTAAACTCTATAATTTAAATATGTACATGTCAGTATTATCACATAATTATAAAAGTTAATTAGAATGATCTATAATATAAAAATGAATCGCAAAAGCTGTTGGTAAGCGCATAACTCAACAACGCCTGGACCAATTTAGCCAATTTTTTTTTTAAATATTCGTTGAAGTTCAAGGATGGTTTTTACGGCGAGAAAAATCTGAATAATTGCCGGAAAACCCCTTAAAACAGCCCTTTTCTTTTTCCCATACAAACGTTTTCTATATAAACGTAGAGTCAATTTGAGTTTTATTGCTATTGTATAAAGTACATATTAAATTACATATGATTAACACAATCATAGATTAACAATAAAGAGATTACTTATTTTTTAATGCTTATATATGTTTTATTTAATTATATTTCTTATTCACAACGCCCTATCACCAGGGTGACGGTTCTGTTCAGGTGAATTTTTTGCCCCGACTATAAAATATGTAGGAACAAAAAAATTACACATTACAAATCATTTTGACAGGCTATATTTGGCAGTACGAAGTCTGCCGGGTCAGCTAGTAATATATATATTTTTTTTATATATATAGCGAGCAAACGAGCAGGCGGGTCACCTGATGGTAAGTGATTACTGCCGCCCAGAGGAACCGCCAATGCATTGCTGGCTTTTGAGTAATTTGTTAATCCGCCCTTTGAAGAGCCCCATATTAAAACCATTAGGGAACACAGGGATGGAAGCTGGTTCCACAATTTGCAGGTTCGTGGCAGAAATGACCTGGAATAGCGGGTGGTGGAAGAGGACCAGGCATCCAGGTGGTGAGGATGAAATTTTTTTCTGCGACGAAAAGTGTAGTTTCAGGTTCAATTTAAGGTCCTATTTTAAGTTTCAGATGTTATAAATAAATTGCGTAAGTCATTTTTATTAAAGCAGGCAAAAACAGATATATATTCAGTATTACGTACACTAATAAGAATCATTACAGTAGAGTCACTTTCACGAGATGATATACAGTAATCGCTTATGTTCCGTAGTTTAGAGAGCCACTCTGCTTGCCTGACTAGATATCGCACGCACTTCCCGCGTGACCCCGGCTTTCACTGGATCGAACAGGTATTGCGTTAATATTAAGTATCCTACTCTATTCCTACAGAAATTACTAGATAGCTTGTAAGAGTGGGCAGTGTGGATGGGTGCAATTAAGTTGAGAGATCAGATTTTCTTACAGGTTTTAATCTATAATGAGTTCTTATTATTTATTTTAATTTACCCTCCGTCTGAATATAAAAAGAAATCGATACCAACTTATTATAGTTTTTCTTTTTTTTTGTACTTAAATAGGAAGCTTTTGATAATCTCACGGATAAAAATCTAATGCATTCTCATTTATGAAAATACTAGCTGCTGCCCGCGACTTCGTGTAGCCTTTCGCGTAGCTTATACTTGCGTGGCATAGAAAAGAACTAACATTATGACATTAAAATTATCATGCAGATGGTAGATTTTTTCCTACTTACTTGACACTTTTCATCTTATTTTTAACAATTCACACAATATCTTAGAAGAAGGTCTTAATAAAATATTGCTTTAAAGTAAAATAGTAAATCTAAATAATTTAGCTTATTTTTGTTTATTTAAAAGGATATTTTATTGTTAATTTTAGACTAAGAAACTTTCAGTTTCATTAGAACGATATGTTTGGGTTAAACATTATGTGAAAAGCTGTGATAGTGGTTAGGACGTCAGCCTCCAAATCAGAGATCGGGGATTCGAACCCGGGCATGCAACTATAACTTTTCGGAGTGCGTTTTTAAGCCATTAAAATATCACTTGCTTTAATGGTGAATGAAAACATCGTGAGGATACCTGCATGCCTGAGAGTTCCCCATAATGTTCTCAAAGGCGTGTGAAGTCTGCCAATCCGCATATGACCAGCGTGGTGGACTATGCCCAAATCCTTCTCATATTGAGAGGAGACCCGTGCTCTTTAGTGAGCTGAGAATGGGTAGATCATCAAACATTATGTAAAAATACTGTGAGGCCTTGATCTATTGGGTGTACCTCGACTTTGCTGAGCCAAGTTTTCCGTTAGAACGAGATAGATTTATGTCGAACACATAACTGTGTCTCGTTTTATCTCTTTCTTATGCGAACGAGATAGATTTTTGTCGAACACATAAATGACACACTGTCTCGTTTTATCTGTTTCTTATGCCAGAGGTAAGGCTAAGCGCCTTAGAGATCTGAGCCTTACTAGCGACAGTACAAGCTCCTCCAGTGAGGTGTTTTTGACGACCTCCGTGGCGCAGCGCGTGCGCTGTTGCATTTTAAAGTTGGAGGTCCCGGGTTCGATTCCTGGCTCGAGTCTGGTCTGGTGGGAGGCTTCGGCCGTGGGTAGTTACCACCCTACCGACAAAGACGTGTCGCCAAGCGATTTAGCGTTCCGGCACGATGTCGTGTAGAAACCAATTAGGAGTATGGGTTTACCATACCCCTAACAGGTTAGCCCGCTACTATCTTAGACCGCATCATCACTTGCCATCAGGTGAGATGCAGTCAAGGGCTAACTTGTGGAGAATAAAAAAAAAAAAAAAAAAAGGTGTGGGAACATAGGCAACTATGCTACATTTCAATAACAAGAAGCTTTCACTACCGCTAATGTCATACCGGCGAGACCCGCGGGTCAAAGATATAGCCGTTTATTAGCCTCCGCGTTTCGTCGGTTCGTTTCCGCGTATGCAACCGATATGGGTTTTTAGAAGCTGAGCGTAATAATGGCGAGTGACTCCTCTCGATATCTATGGTATTATATTGAATTTTTTTTTACCCACTACAAGTTAGCCCTTGACGGCAATCTCACCTGATGGTACGTGATCATGCAGTCTAAGATGGTAGCGGGCTAACCTGTTAGAGGTATGGTAAACCCATACTCCTAATTGGTATCTACGCGACATCGTGCCGGAACGCTAAATCGCTTGGCGACACGTCTTTGTCGGTAGGGTGGTAACTAGCCACGGCCGGAGTCTCCCGCCAGACCAGACTCGAGCTGGGAATCGAACCCAGGACCTCCAACTTTATAATGCAACAGCGCGCGCGCTGCGCCACGGAGGTCGTCAAGACCCACTAGGTCATTGTTTTGAAGTAATGACGTAGATGTTTCGTTACAGTCTAGAGGTCCTGGGGTCCTACTTGCTCAGCTTTGCAATTGGTGTGAACTAGAAACACTAACAAATTAATGTCATACTGTTTTTCTTCTCCCACGGTCACTTTGATAACTTTTGATGACCGCAGTGGTGAAGAGCGTACGCCTACGCGAAGCCAAAGTTAGAGGTCCTAGGTTCGATTCCAGGCTGGATACGAGTCTAGCCTGCTGAGGGGTCGTGGCTAGTTACCAATTTACCGACCAAGACGTGTCACCAAGCGATTTTGCGTTCCGACAAGATGGAGTGTAGAAACCAATTAAGCGTATGGTCTTACCATACCCCTAAAAGATTAGTCCGCAAAAAAGCCGAAGCCTTCCACCAGACTAGAATCGAGTCGGGAATCGAACTCAGGACCTCCAACTTTATAATGCGACAGCGCACCCGCCACGAAGCCAATATAACCACATTTTTATCAAGGAACTAGAAATATGAAAATTATTATAGAGGTAAAAATGCTGAGCATGAAATCTTCAATGGACCATACTTGAATTTAACACAATATCAGAATAATTATTCGAATGGACGTTTGCAGGTAACCATTTTAGTTATTACTGCGTCAACGGGGGTTTTTGGCGAGCATAAAGCTCAGCCTGAGAGAAGAGCACTTGGGCTCGACGACATCTGGGGAAAGTCCCCCTAACGTCTCCTGTGAGAATCGGACCTCGAATTAGGGTGACGTTGGGACTTGATGGGTTTGTTGGACTGGTGTATCAGTCCAAGCGCCCCCGTGACCGGGATAAGATCCGCGTCCGGATGACGTCATATAACGGGGACCTCGTCTTCGCCGGCGAAGACGCTGTGTAAGGTTGTGTGTGTGTGTGTGTGTGACCTACTTGGGAAGCGTTGTCCAATGTCAGTTGGTCGTCAGGTTCGTCAAGGACGTTCCTCGGTCTCCTCTTTATGAGAGGAGCGTTAGGGTCGGGAGTGTAATTGCAGGCCTCAACCACTAGAGGGTTGGGGTGTCGTGCTGCCCTGTCAGAAGTTTTTTTTCCGTATTTAACCGCTTTCTCCCTCTCCTAAGCAAGTTGTATGTTGATGTCATACGATTGGTCGACGCGTCTTCAAATTTCTTTTACGAACAAAATTTATTCATTGAATGTATTTCGTTGTGTAAAAACCAGTGTTAACAAAAAAGCGTATTTATATTATGAATAATATCGATTAAGAGAGATAAAATGGCGGCGGTAATTTTAGTCTCGAGTCTTTTTTTATATTAAGTCGCTGCCTACGCTGCTGTTTATAAGCATGTAGAGATTCATCTAATTAAATTATTCATCATTTGTAATAATTATGGCTTCCAAAGGCAGCTTGTAAGTATGTGATTCATCTTTATAATATTTGAGTATGTTTTAAAATATTTTGACTACCTCCGTGGCACAGTGCGTGCGCTGTCGCATTATAAAGTTGGAGGTTCTGGGTTCGATTCCCGGTTCGAGTCTGGTCTGGTGGAAGGCATCGGCCGTGGCTAGTGCCTACCAACAAAGACGTGTCAAGCGATTTAGCGTTCTAGCACGATGTCGCTTAGAAACCAATTAGGAGTGTGGGCTTACCATACCCCTGACAGATTAGCCCGCTACCATCCTAGTCTGCATCATCACTTATCACCAGTTGAGATAGCCATCATGGGCTAACTTGTAGTGCATTAACTTCCAAAAAAACTTCCTGCTCTATAACTTTATTTTTAAACTAGCTTCCCGCAGGAATTACACATTTTGCAGAGATAAAATTTGCCAATGTACTATATATGGAGCTATCTGGAGGTATAATCTATCTCCATTACAAATTTTTGTCAAATTAGTTCAGGAACTTTAACGTGAAGGAAAAAAAATGGAAAATGGCATAAAAAATTTCACGTTTATAATATTCAATCCAATTATCATTTCATAGAGTTGACTTAACCATATTTTTTAAAATAACAAATAAAGTTATTTTAATTTTAACGACTTAACTTAATTATAGTCCCACGGCTGGGGACAAACTTTTACAATTTACATTATCAATTAGTATTAAATAAAAGTGCATTATCAATTAGTAATATTTTTCTTATTGTTTTATGTTTAGAAATACACAAACATCATCACTAGCTTATTAACCAAGAATCATACCTAGGACCTCGTGAACAGTTGGACACACTAACCACTAGACCAACATAGCACACATAATAACTGACTCTCGACATCGTTCTGAATAATCTCAGATAAATAAACAATGAACGAAATTTCCATTTCTATTACATTTTGTTTTTCTTTTTTTATATAATACGAAAATTTATTATCTGTGCGATCTAATCACGTAATAAAATTTAATTCAAATTGACATTTAACATCCCATTGAGTCAATCGACACCTAATTTATCGTAAATAACGTCAATTTATATGTATATATAAACGAATGGAATTAACAAAGTTATATACCTAACGACAATATTATATGTCGCGGTATGTCCGTAAATATTATTCAACTCCGCGCGGATCATTATGATAATAAATTCTACAATTTTAGGTTCAAAATGTGAAACAGAGCGATTGTTATAAAATAGTATTTTAATTGTTACTTTAAAAAATTATTTTCAAGAACAAACTTAGATATTAGAAAATTTAACTGTCAATATTCAGACTCAATAATATTTTCCAGCATTATACGGTTAAATAGTTCTTGTATCACACATTTGAAAATATTAGGTATAATATTACGTACCAATAACTTGTAACGATGTTATCTATATAAATATAAAAGCAAAATACCACTCACTGACTGACTGACTGACTGGCTGACTGACTGATATGATCACGATATCTCAGGAACTATAAAACATACGAACTGGAAATTTTGAAGGTAGATAAATTAAGTGGAGATCAGCTAAGACAGGTATAATTAGTATAACACGAAAAGTGCGAAAGTGTGTTTGTATTTTGGTTTGTCCTTCAATCACTTTGCAACAGAGCAATGGATCGACGTGATTTTTGAAAGTATAGTTGAGAACCTGGAGAGTGACATAGGAGAGTTCCCGTAGGAATTTTTACAACTTATTCTGACTGAATTTTGAAAAGCTATTCCACGCGGACGAAGTCGCGGGCGCCAGCTAGTAATATAATATAAGATACAAAATTTGACTGATGAAAACTATGACATAATTATTATTTTTCACCGACTTGGTAGTAAAATAAATGGCTTTTTTTTAATAAAGTTAGATTATAATAATAATAAAAATCATAATAAAACCGATAAGTGTTTTTCTCGTAGCTTGGACCACCATTACAATGGGTGTATGCGTTCGCCCGTCTCATAGCCTATTGTTGCCAATAAACTGGCAAATTATGCAATTCCACGCCGCTATACTATTGAATATGTATTCACTTGTATGGATTTAAACGTTCTCGTATATACACTGAACGTGTTGGATCGTAGACATACTAGCATCAATTGAGTGAGATATTGATTTATAATTAAAACTATTGTTTCTAAATCAATTAATGTAGTAAGTGATGCTCCATAGAAAAAAATATATAATAAGGTCTATTTAGAGCAAACTTTACCTACATGAATGGATACGTTCCTTAGACTTTTGTTAATATTATTAAATCACTGGAAACATTCAAAGGAATGATATCTTTTGTTTTGGTCGGCAATTAATAGGTTAATATTATTGATTTCTAAAAAACTTTTAGTTTACAGCACCTTTTCATTTTTGAATAGTAAACTTTATAGATAGATTTCGAAAGTTTTTAGAGATACTTTATATGAAATAAAAACATTAATATGTGTGTTTATACTATTTTATATGTCAACCCAAAGGCCTATTCTAACTGATGTATCTTACTGGACTTAAAAAATGATGGAATTTCATAAAAACATTATATAGCCTTCCACAAAATTTTGGTACATTCTGACGATTCAGCGTGAAAAAAGGACAGAATTCGGGGCGGTCACAGCTTTCGTAAAAATGAATTTATAAAATTAATAAATTAGAATAGAATTTTATAACTATTATAATATATAATTTTATAAATATTATAATTTATTATTAGAAAATTATAAATCACGAGGTCAATGTTTTTTTTTTTCAAGATATACCTAGACCAACGGTTTACTGCTACGCTGATCGTGTTGATGATGCCTAAGATAGAGCGAACGTGGCTTTAAGATACCTCTTCACTTTTGATTTGAAGGAACCCAAAATATATTTGATGGGATGCAGCCAAGTATGTTATTCCAATTTTTCTTTACGACCCCCGATTGTAACATATTTGGAACTCTCAAAACTAGCTTAGAGTTAGGAAACTGGCATCGTCCAAACCTTTTTGCTCGGAGAGTACTTTAACCCGTAATTATGATTAAAACGTGATTTAAAACCTTAAACCAGACCAATCTTAATTAAATCAGGGTGGAGGGTCAAAGCTCCAAATCCTTCTCCCCTAAAATTGAGGTGCACAAAAGTGGCTCATAAATATTATGAAGATCGTGTTAGCAATGCTGTGTATATTGTCAAATTTTCAGTATCTAAATGAGATAAGGTCACATCTGCAGGATGACAGATACAAAATGGACAAAAATTGCCACAGAATGGATTCCGCGTAGTAGCAGAAGAAAAAGAGGAAGGCCAAGAAGACGGTGGGCGGACTTGTTCCTTCGCGTCAGTGGCCCGCTATGGACCAGAGAAGCTAAGGAAAGGAAGACTTGGAAAGAGCTAGGGGAGGCCTACGCCAGAGAGGCGACTTCTACCAAACACTTGTGACGATACGATAATATAAAATTTGACTGATAATTGTAAAAAAAAAAAAAAAACATTGACATAATTTATTATTTATTATTGACTTGGTAGTAGAATAAATGGCTTTTTTATTTTATTTTATTTATTATAAATGAGATAATATCTATAAAACAACCGTTTTAGAACCACAAGCACCTCCAGGCGATAAGTCCTGTTAGTTAAAAAAAAATACTAACTCGATTGTCTTCTGAACAATGGCCATTTTATAAAGGCATTGAAGCGCTGATCAAAATGCATAATGCATATGCGATGACGTAACCGTTTTAAAAATGTACACTGGCAGAAGTGTCCATCAAACAGCTTCACGCTGGAACGGTGACTCGAGAAATATGTTTGACAGTACCCGAAATTTCGTTTAACAAAACGATGAAACAAATACGGCTCAAGATAAATTTTAAATAAATTTAAGGACGTGAATACCAGAAATGCTTCTTGTCGCTTCTATGGTGTAAACGAAAACATCATTTGACAAGTATTGCGGGTATGTCAGTTGTAAGCTTAAGGGGTATCTACTATCGCTTAAAGTAATATTTTTTTAACATTGTAACAAGCTGTTTTTATAATTCAAATCCTTGTTTAAGGACATTAAGATCATCATAAAGACGTAGAATGTAAAAGAAGGGCTTAGCCATAGTCCACCACGCTGGCCATATGCGGATTGGCAGACTTTACACGCCTTTGAGAATATTATAAACTCTCCGGCTTGCAGGTTTCCTCAGAATGTTTTCTTTCACCGATGAAGCAAGTGATATTTTAATTGCTTAAAAACGCACATAACTTTGAAAGGTTAGAGGTGCGTGCCCGGATTAGAACCCCCGACCTCTGATCTGGAGGCGGACGTCCTAACCACTAGGCTATCACAGCGTCAATAATACGTAATAGTAATAACTTAAGCCCTCGTGGAAAAGTGACAAAAATTTTGTGGCTGATCCTGAACGAAAATGAGCCTGACCACGACTCGACATAGTTTATGTCGTTATTTTTAGCGCTTAGAGTATGAGCCAGGGTATCTAAGTCAAACGGAACAGGTATAGAACTCTCTATAGTAATTATTGGTTTATTAATAATTGCACAAAAACTTGTCCGACACAGAATCGTGTGCTGAACGATCGCAGGACGGCCCGACGCATAACAATGATTGACCTCTGAATGCAAAAATACCATTAAGTACGTCGACTTGAATACGTTTCACAACGACATAGTAAACAAGCCACAGACGGGCGACTGTGCCAGCGATTGGCTTACAAATCATTGGGTATACTGGTTGTATATTCAGCGTGTTTTATTTGTTTGGGCGGGATAGGAAAATTATAAACCTAAAATGCTGATACACGAAAACTATCATCATCATCATCATCATGAACCCAATTACCGGCTCACTACAGAGCACGGGTCTCCTCTCAATATGAGAAGGGTTTGGCCATAGTCCACCACGCTGGCCATGTGCGGATTGGCAGACTTCACACGCCTTTGAGAACATTATGGAGAACTCTCGGCGTGCAGGTTTCCTCACGATGTTTTCCTTCACCGTTGAAGCAAGTGCTATTTTAATTGTTTAAAAACGCACATAACTCCGAAAAAGTTAGAGGTGCGTGCCCGGATTCGAACCGCCGACCTCTGATTAAGAGGCTGACGCCCTAACCACTAGGCTATCACCGCTTCTTTAACTACATATACTATACTTCTATATCTACTGTATAGCATTGGTATTGATTATTATTTTCTATGAAAACTTTTATTCGTTATCCTACTTTCATCATCATCATTTCAACCGACAGACATCCACTGCTGTGCAGGTCTTTTGTAGGGAGTTCCAATAGCCACGGTCTTGGGCCGCTTGTATCCAACGGCTCCCTGCGACTCGTTTGATGTCGTCTGTCCACCTTGTTGGGGGTCGACCAACGCTACGTTTACCGGTGCGAGGTCGCCATTCCAGCACCTTGGGACCCCAACTACTTAATTCTACTTTATTAATTTGATTTTATACATAATTCTTTTGAGTCATTTGAAAGTATAACTCTTTTTAATTTACGTTCGCTGTTGATTGGACATTTCGATTAGAACTTAGTTGTTATTTTTCTTTATTTTAGGTACATTAATTATGAAGGTATTACAATATATGACTGTTATTTCGACACCCACAGAAATTAGCTTCTGTTGTTAAAATAGATTTTTAATACATACATACAAATGAAATAAATAAAAAATTTTACTTGATTGGCAATGTATGTGATATAATTTTCATGGTATATATTTTTGATAATTTTGTGTGAGTATCTTACAATGATTACTTAGCGTGTCGGCCTCCGCGCGCCCATTTGCTTACCTGCAAGCAAAAAAACATACAAAATTATAATTTGAATGAAATTTACAAACAAAACGTATGTACGACATGGCGTTGTATGCATATTTCAATCGTATGCCGCTAATTAATCTCGTTGGAGGCGTACTCTGAAATTATGCCTTTGTATTCTGCGTAGGTAAGAGACTCCATGTGTGGTACAAGAGCAGCGGCATCAAATATTAAGATCTTTGGGACTTGGCCCAAGTTTTACGTGCACATTTATTTCTCTAAAAAAACTCCGTCACGCAGTACATGCGCTGTCGCATTATAAAGTTGGAGGTCCTGGGTTCGATTCCTGGCTCGAGTTTTGTCTTGTAGGAGGCTTCAGCCGGCAAAGACGTGTCGATAAACAAATTAGCGTACGATGTCGCGTGCAAACCAATTAGGAGTGCGGGTTTCCATACCCCTAACAGGTTAGCCTGCTGACATCTTAGACTGCATTATCAACATTATACATTTCATCTATGAATTGTTCATATATATCACAATTTTTCTTATTTCTATTCGTGTTGGTGATAACTATAATCGCTAACTTAAAACTAAACCTAAGAGGGTTCAAATTGCGCCGAGGTCTAAGAAGAAGCCCACAACAAACTTAGCCGGGTTTTTTTGTTATCACCATCTCACATAATAATAAAATATAGTACCTATGGAGACAGAGCAATTCTCACCCAAGCTTTTTTTATCGCTTATATAATCCCATATATATAATTTGAACTTATTGATAGACATCTCCAAGATATCAATAGGTAATTTATTATTGAATAAATTTAAAAGAGGAACTCTGATATAAATATCTGATATAAAGTCATTAAGAGATAAATTTAAGAGATAAAGTCATTAAAAGGGGGTAGTTGCATAATAAGTAACACGTATTTTTGGTGCTCCTCAATAATTTATTCATTATTTAATGGAAATTTAAGTGATATTAGTACAAATATGCTATAAAACATCATACCTGCCAACAGTGTTTTATTAAGGTAAATCCTTTTTATCACAATTGCACAATACTTCTAACTAAGCTACTATCAAGTTATCAGTTCTTCCACTTCACTCAATGGAATCCATACAAAAGACTGTGGATGAATTATCACAACACTTTCACAAAACTATGGCTGAATTCCAGCAAAATCTGCAGGCTGCTATACCTGCCACTAGTCCAACTTCTCATATTGCCGCTCAATTTAACTCTTTCCGGAGCTTTGTCATGGCTGCTCTTAAGAGCCTTCAGGGGCAGGTTGAGCTTCTCAGCCAGCAGATGGATCAGCAGGAAACAAGGAATAGAAGAAAGATCCTTTTGGTTCATGGAGTACCGGAATCTGCTAAGGAAGATGCATCAGTCACAGTAGTAAAGGTGTTGAAAGATAATCTTCAGATCCCAGAGCTCTCTCCTACAATTATCAGCCGGTGCCACCGTATCGGAAAATCAGATGGTGTAAAACCCAGGGCACTTCTGGTAAAGTTGCGCGACTTGTCATTGAGGAACAAGATCTGGTTCGCTAAGAGGGGCCTTAAGGGGACTGGAATTACATTAGCAGAGTTCTTGACAAGAAACCGACATGAGGCTTTCATGGCGGCCAGACAGCAGCTGGGTGTATCCAAGTGTTGGACGAAGGATGGCTGCGTAATTGTGATCGGGCCCGATGGTAAACGTCATAGTATTACTTCGAAGGCTGAGTTGGAACCGATGACTTCTGGATATAACAACATAGAGGCTGTTGCTGTGCAAGCTGTTCCTGCGACGTCCGCTCCCAAAGGCCAGGCCGGTTCCACACAAGCATCAAGAGCTCGAAGGATAGTTAAAAAGTGATAATCCCTATCTAATATCTCTCATTCAAGTATGCCTATTGATCAATTTATCTGACGTTGGCCTTTGTAAGTGAATCCATTGTTAACAGGCATTAATTCGTGATTTAATTAGGTGACTTGATCATATTGCACTCTAAATTACGTTCTTGTTTGTTATTATAGTTTTTTTTTTTTTTTTTACCCACAGTTTGATTTAGCAAATCGATCAATGACACCATAGCACTGTCAGTCAGTTGTCAAATGTCAAATTTCATTTACTTACGTCATTGTCACCGTAACTGTAGCGTAGACTATAGACTAGACTGTCATTCATTGAGTGCAGTTGTTACACTTGATTATCGTATAGTGCAATGAGTATAGTAAGTAAACCCTACGTTTCAGTGTTTTGCTGTTTAATCAATTTAAATTTAAGATGTTTAGCTTGCGTTTTCAGGTACTTGTTTATTGAAATGTATTTATTGCTAAAATGTTTTTTTTTTTTTTTTCTTGTATTGGCTCTTTAGGTTTAGATAAGCTGTATTTCTTATATTTTTGGAAGTAATATACTATTGTGACGTTTTCATTGTAACTTTTACGCTGTTGGTAGGCTCTATAATGTAATACTTGTATATTATTATTGTTAAGAGTTTTTTTTTATATATATATTTATATTTAGCTATATACTTATATATTATGAATAATAACAATATATTTACAGACATACAGATTGATAGTGACAGTTCGGATGAGGGCACAGTCAATTCCCCAATTTGTTCCTCCACAGAGAGTATCCATAGCGCATCCATACCTATAAATGCGCGTCTTGAATCCATATTTTCGGCCTATTATAAAAATTTTAATGTTGCTCACATTAATGCACAAAGCGTACCAGCACATTTTCCTGATTTTTTAACCTCATTTGACGTCAGGAACCTTCATGCCATATTAGTGTCAGAGACATTCTTAAAACCTTGCCTTCCCTCCACGTCTTATTCACTGCCAGGTTATCACTTAATCCGAAATGACCGTGTGGGGAAAGGCGGAGGTGGGGTCGCAATCTACCTGCGTAGCCAAATTCCTTACTCAATATTAAGCAAATCTTCCACGAATTGCCCTGAATCCTCTGAACACTTATTCATAGAGCTACTGTTTGGTAATCTAAAAGTGGTGCTGGGTGTGTTTTACAGCCCGTCACTTCGAATTAATTATTTCCAAGAGTTTGAAACCCTATTGGAGAATTTGGTACCTAATGCAGATCATACAATTATCTTGGGTGATTTTAATACTTGCATAGTAAAAAACGATTCAAGAGCGCAAAAATTAAAAAATATAATTAATAGCTCCAACTTATCCTTGCTACCAACTAATCCTACACATTACTTTCCTGACTGTGTGCCGTCACAACTAGATCTTATGATTGTGTCTTCCGCGGAGCACGCTAGTGTCCATGGTCAATTATCTGCGGAGGCGTTTTCGTATCATGATTTAATATATTTGTCTTATAAAGTGCGTCCTCCTAAGATCAAACCAACAGTTGTCATGCGGCGCAGTTTTAAAAAATTTAATAATGACAATTTCTTGCGTGATCTAAATGACATTGACTGGAAATCAGTTTTCGATGCCCCTAGTTTAGATGAAAAACTCGCTATTTTTAACTCTCTGCTGACTGAACTCTTTGACGTTCATGCACCTTTCCGACCGATAAAGTTAAAGCATCTGCCTGCACCGTGGCTTACTCACGATATAAAGCTCATCATGATGAAGCGTAATGCTGCGAAAGCGAAATTTAAGTTAAAGCCCACGGAGGCCAACTTGCGTCGGTATAAGCAGTTGCGAAACAGGTGTAATAAAATCTGCAGAGACGCTCAGCGAAATTATATTCACACTTCAGTCGATGGGAAGAGCACTCTGAGGGTGTGGAAATTTTTAGAAACATTGGGCATCGGGCAACAACGCATGGGTGTATCTGATGGTGTGGACATTGATGCTCTAAACTGTCATTTCGCTAATGTACCGACCAATATTTGCTTTAAATCTAATACCATATCTTCCATTAAATCTCGTCCTAGGCCTAATTTCCCAATGTTCCACTTTAGTCCAGTAAGCGCAGACGATTTAAAAAAACACATAACTGCAATTAAATCAGATGCCATGGGCAGTGATGGTATTAGTCGCAAGATGATATTGTTAAGTCTAGACAATATCTTGGATGTTCTCTGCTATTTGTTTAATGAGTCTCTCATTACTAACACCTTTCCTGGCGCTTGGCGTGTAGCTCAGGTCATACCTGTTCCTAAAGTCTTTAATCCTACTCTCTTTTCTCATTACCGACCTATATCTATTCTTCCCTTCTTATCAAAAGTTCTTGAACGTATTGTCCATTCTCAACTCTCACTATTTGTTTCTAGAAATGACATACTTAGTCCTTTTCAATCTGGGTTCCGCCGTGGGCACAGCACTGTGACGGCTTTATCGAAAGTCTGTGACGATATACGGTTTGGTATTGACAACAAACAGGTGACGATTTTGGTTCTACTTGATTTCTCCAACGCGTTTAACACTATTGACCTGGAAATTCTTTTGGCTATTTTTGAATCAATAAATGTTTCTCCATCAGCGGTTAGCTGGTTTCGGTCGTATTTATGTGATCGTAAGCAGTGTATTCGTGTAAAAGACAAGCTGTCTTCGTACTGCCGCCTCAGTGCTGGTGTTCCACAGGGTGGTGTACTGTCGCCTCTTCTTTTTTCAATCTTTATAAATACTGTTACTGATCTTCTGTCCTTACCATTTCATCTATATGCTGACGATTTCCAGCTGTACGTTTCAACTCCGATTGTTGATATTTCTAAAGCTATTAAACAGCTCAATGGAAATCTCAATGCAGTTTGTAATTGGGGAAAGTCTTATGGCTTATTAGTCAATCCCAACAAATCGCAAGTAATTATAATAGGTAACTCCAGGCAAATTTCCAGAATTGATTTCTCGTCTTTACCACCAGTAACATTCGATGGCTCGATACTTTCCTACAGTAAGACTGTTAAAAATCTTGGAATTGTCATGGACAATCATTTATCCTGGCAGCAGCAGGTATCTTTTGTGAGCAAAAAGATTTTCAGTGCCTTTGGATCTTTAAGAAGGTGGAAAAACATCTTGCCTATTAGGACTAAGACTTTATTAGCTAATACCCTACTTCTTCCCATCTTGGATTATGCTGATGCCGTTTATTTAGACCTAACTGTAGACCTCTTAAACAAATTGGAGCGCTTACAAAATTTATGCATTAGATTCATATTTGGTCTTAGAAAATATGATCATGTTTCGGAATATCGTAAGAAACTTAATTGGCTACCCATAAGGCATCGGCGTAATCTTCATATCCTTTCTTTACTCTACTGTATCCTTTTTCATCCTTGGTCTCCCCCCTACCTTAAGGAACGTTTTAGTTTTCTAAGTCCATGTTCATCTCTCACCTCCCAGCGCTCCTCAAGGGAATATAAGCTTCGGATCTGCAAATCTAACTTCCCAAGTTATTTGGCTTCATTTACTTTAAGATCAGTTACGCTCTGGAACGCTCTTCCAGATCATGTTCGGCGCTCGCAATCGTTGGCGATATTTAAAGCCCGTGTGAGACAACATTTTCTGTCTCTGTAAATATTTGTTAACGTAATGTTTGTATATTTTTTTCATGTATATATTATACTTTAGATATGTATTATTTGTATTGTTATTATTTTATATATGTAGTAGCATGTAGTTATTAGTGTGTATGTATATATATATATATATATATATATGCAACTTCCGTGTAATTTTTAATTCATCTGCTTCTACGAAATGGTTACCTGGAAGAGATCACTATTAGTGATAAGGTCGCCAGTTGCTAATTGTTTTGTAATTTTCATGTATGTTATGTCCTATTGTTTGCAATAAAGTTGTATAAATAAATAAATAAATAAATAAATAAAAGATTATAAAATAATGACAGTGTATAGCCAATATATATATGAAAATTTAATGTATGTTCATAAAAATATTGATAAATTCAAGAAAAAAATGGACTGTAACGCACTGAACATCAGAAGTAAAAGTAAACTTGTAGTACCGTTTAGTAGGCTGCACAAAATTAGTAACTCATTCAAAGGAAATTGTATTTTATTCTATAATAAATTACCTATTGATATCTTGGAGATGTCTATCAATAAGTTCAAAGTTTTTATAAAACGAAAGCTTGTAGGAAAATCATATTACGATATTAAGGATTATATAAACGATAAAAAAGCTTGGGTGTGAATTGCTCTATCTCCATAGGTACTATAGTTTATTATTAATTTTATTCATTATGTGAGATGGTGATAACGAAAAAAAAGAAAAACCCCGGCTAAGTTTGTTGTGGGCTTCTTCTTAGACCGGGGCGCGTTTGGAACCCTCATAGCTTTAGTTTTAAGTTTACGAATATAGTTACCATGAAAAAACTACTGTGTAAATTATTGACGCGTCAAAAGTGCCTTTTTAAGGACTATTTGAATAAAGATTATTTTAAATTTTGAATTTTTTTTTTGAAATATATAACCCTTATATTATTTTATAAAAATCAGTTCGAACTTGAAATGTCATTGTCAGTCCATTACTTGAACCGGCAACTGAGATCTGCAAATCAAATTGGCGACCACGCATGTGCCCGAGTGGGGAGACAAAGTAAGCATCCATCACTGTGTCTATTTAAGAACATATACGAGTGCATATATCGATGCTTTCCTTTGATAATTTAACAATGAAGAAATAAGCCATTTATTTTGTAATTAAAAATACGATAGGATGATAATGTTTACGGGGGGGGGGGGGGGGGAATCTCCTGTGATACCTGACTATGATGCATTGGGAAAACGCTCGGGTTATGTGGGATTTTTACCCACTGAAACCCCCTCGGTGGCCACCATCAGCATAGAACAGTGGGAGGCTCCGGGATCTGGCATTTATGTATATATATATATATATATATACCTACCCTACAGTCCATTTGAGACTGTACGAGTACCAAGGTGCAGATCAACTTGTTAGAGAATATGTGGTGAAAAATGCTTCGTTATCATATCAACAAAAAATATTCAAACTATCAAAACAAAGGCAACGTATCTGATTATTCCATATTAAAATTGAAAAAAAAAACTGTGTGTTTTGTAGTTTCTTTAAAAAATATACAACTTTGAATGAAATTTTTTGTTCTTACCAGCTTTACCAACAAAGACGTGTCGCCAAGCGATTTAGCGTTCAAGCACAATGTCGTGTAGAAACCAATTAGGAGTATGGGATTACCATACCCCTGACAGGTTAGGCCGCTACCATCTTAGACAGCATCATCACTTACCATCAGGCGAGATGCCGTCACTTGTGGTGTATAAAAAAAAATTTAAACATACTAATGCTCTGTATAAAACACGTACTACTGTTACATTTTGCTGCATTATTACATGACAGTTATAATAACACCCGAAGAATATGAGGCCACTGCATACATTATGTAGTTACTCTTGAGTATTGACCGTGCAACTGGTAGTTGTCCCAATCAATACCTGTTCACAGGTTACCAGTTATATCGTAACGAGGTATCACGTACACTTGTTACGGCCGTTACCAACCAATAATCGGAGCCGTCACGACCGTACCGACCGTATAATAACAATAATATCCATATAACCTCGCAAATAAGGGAATATTGTGATCCGCACGGGAATTAGGACTAAGCCACTAGAAGAGCGTTGTCGCATTAATTGAGAAGGTTTATACAGTAAACTTTTAAGTTTTATAACCGTTTGGTTTAAAAGTGCATTTATTGAAGCTGTAATACCCAAGTAGTTAGGGCCTCCTAAATTAGAGGTCGGGGTTTGCTCTCGAACCTCTTAACTTTTCGGAGTTACGTGCGTTTTTTAAGCTATTAAAATACCACTTGCATCGTGAAAACATCGTGAGGGATCCTGCAAGCCGTAGAGTTCTCCATAATGTTCTCAAAGGCGTGTGAAGTCTGCCAATCCTTACATGGCCAGCGTGGTGGACGATGACAAAACGAAATACCTATAGGAAGATACAAAATCATAAAAACAGCATATTGTACAGCCTAAAGGGACTCCTTTTAATAATATATTTTAGTTATGATGTTATATATTTATTTATTTTTTAAGATTTTTAGTTTTAGGTTAATCTAAGTTTTATTTTAAGTTTTATGTAAAATGTTTGATGTATAATAAAATCACTATATCAAAAAAAAAAAATAACAGCATATGATGATGTCTATACTTAGAATGTGTCGATTACTTAGAGCTGATACGCATTTTATATTGCATACTGTTAGAAGAAGAGCATTTGATCTATTATTTATCGATCCGCAAAAAAGGAAAAGAAAGTAATACACATAAAATATTATAGCTTCTATAATTTTATGCATGAACTACTTTTTCATAACAAGTTTTATCTATACGAAAAGCAACATTTGGACTAGTGTTCGCATTACTACTTAATTGGCTCCTTTGGTGTGTATGCATCACCGTCAAGTAATATTTTTAGTCCACGATCAAAACATACAAATAGATTTACTATCTATTATGTTGTTTATTGAAGCTGTGATAGCCCAGTGGTTAAGACATCCGTCTCATAATCAAAGGTCGGCGGTTCGAAACCGGGCACGCATTTCTAACTTTTCGGAGTTATGTGCGTTTTAAACAATTAAAATATTACTGCGTCAACGGTGAAGGAAAACATCGTGAGGAAACTTGCACGAATGAGAGTTCTCCATAATGTTCTCAAAGGCGTGTGAAGTCTGCCTATCCGCACTTGGCCAGCGTGGTGGACTAAGGCTAAACCCTTATCATAGTGAGAGGAGACCCGTGCTCTGTAGTGAGCCGGCAATGGGTTGATCATGATGATGTTGATTATAGATATACAATAGAACTTAAATTTAGTACTTTGAAATGTACATTATTATAAAGTACACTGGACACACTAGGTACTTCGTAAATTTGAGTATTTTGCATATTATGATTTTGCTGCATATTTCCCCGGCAAAAACTACCTAAACTAAATTCCCTAATCGGAGGTGAACGCTGGTTTAATGGCGTGAGTAGTAAAACTTTGTCGGTGCCGGGCGATTATCATACAATAGCCACTTGCGATGCGGCCGGTGACAGATACGCGTTTCCTGTAACCGAAACGGGCGGCCATTTTGTATTTACGAATCGCGATCACGAAATGGCGGCGCTGAGGTTATTAGCGTAATTTTGGTTGAAAAGCGAAATACAGGATCCTTTAAAGCATATACTCACTACGTGCTGATACAGGTTAACAATTTAAAGATCATTATGATATGCATATCATTTTTCTGGCTTCGTGCCATGGCTAGTTACCACCCTACCGAAAAATACGTGTCCCCAAGCGATTCAGCGTTCCGGCACGATGTCACGTAGAAACTAATTAGGAGCGTAGGTTTACCATAGTCCTAAAGGGTTAGCCTGCTACCATCCTAGACAGCATCATAACTTATCACCAGGTGAGATTGCCGTCAAGGCGTTTAGATGGTTATCATCAATATCCCTACATGTCTATAACATGAAGAACATCATTGCCGGCTCACTACAGAGCACGGGTCTCCTCTCAATATGAGAAGGGTTTGGCCATAGTCCACCACGCTGGCCATGTGCGAATTGGCAGACTTCACACGCCTTTGAAAACATTATGGAGAACTCTCAGGCGTGCAGGTTTCCTCACGATGTTTTCCTTCACCGTTGAAGCAAGTCATATTTTAATCGCTTAAAAACGCACATAACTCCGAAAAGTTATAAGTTTGTGCCCGGGTTCGAACCCCCGACCTCTGATTAGGAGGCAGACATCCTAACCACTAGACTATCACAGCTTCACATGAAGAACAATACATAAAAATATCTAGCCACCACTGAGAACCGAACGCGGAACCTCGTTGAAGCTACGTAGTGACAAACGCTGCCACTAGACCAACGATGACATAATCATGAATTATACTGTAAGCTATATAACGTGTAATAAGGCGCATCGAATGGTAATGTACCCAGCACGGAACACGTTGGGGCCATACGTATCTCGTGGGACGTGACAAATATATCCTACGTTTTACACCTCCTGCCGACGGACCTAGGTTTGATCAGGTCATTTGCTGTAATATGAAATTTAGTCGGTGATAAAAATGATATTGTTCTACAAATTCAAAGCTTCAGTTTGTTTATCATTAAAGCTATATTTTATTCTCAAGCAGCTCTTTGATAAACAAATAAAAATAACAATTAAAATTATAGTAATAATAAACTCTAATCTCCTAAAGGGACTCCTTTTAATAATATATTTTATTTATAGTTTCAGTTTTAGGTTCAATTTAAGGTTTATTTTAAGTTTTTAAGGTTTTTAAGTGTTTAAAGTTACATCTCCGTATTAATTAACGTAATATAGTGATATGTTTAGTTAAACTTTTGTTTTCTTCTATCAAATGTTAAATTATATAAGACAGGAAGGGAGAAAATGTTGGCAACTATTCGTACCCTCTATTACATTTAAGGCAATTATGTTCAATGTTTTTGTAATACGTAAGGTAATAGAAAAATCCTACTATGATATATTAGATACAAGGGTTTGGATGGGATTTGCTCTAATCTCTATAAGAGATCTTTTCCAGCTACCCTCACTTCCATACCGTCGTGGATAAAAATAAAATTGCCATTGCATATTATGTTAGCGAGCAAGAAACAATGCTCAAAAACAAATTCGGAGTTTCGATGATTCGTTTGCGCATTATGTCTCTTTTTTGAGCAGCAGTAATTCGGCAGTCGCATTCGTTTTTGCTACCACAACTTTGTCGTTCCAAATGATCGCCTAATGATTGCCGCCGCAACCTAGTGTTATGGTTGTTTGTGGAACATATGAAATGAAACCATCAAATGACCAAATTGACGTTATATCCTCTCAAACTGATGCCAAATTTTGACGACCTCCGTAGCGCAGCGCGTGCGCTGTTGCATTTTAAAGTCGGAGGTCCTGGGCTCGATTCCCAGCTCGAGTCTGGTCGGGTGGGAGGCTTTGACCGTGGCTGGTTACCACCCTACCGAGAAAGACGTGTCGCCAAGCGATTTAGCGTTCCGGCACGATGTCGTATAGAAACCAATTAGGAGTATGAGTGTACCATACCCCTAACAGGTTAGCTCGCTACCGTCTTAGACCGCATCAATACTTACCATGAGGTGAGATGCAGTCAAGGGCTAACCTGTGGTGAATAAAAAAAAAAGTGGCAGTACTTTCGATCGATTGTCTGGTGGGAGGCTTCGGCCGTGGCTAGTTACCACCCTACCGACTGCATCATCACTTACCATCAGGTGAGGTTACCGTCAAGGGCTAACTTGTAGTAGATAAAAAAAACGAATGTACTACATCTGCACTCCGATAAAGAAAAGTAATAATAAATAATTATGATTCTTTTTATTGTATTGCTTTGCAGTCGTTAAGCACATTGGCTTTTTGAACTAGCAAAATAGCGTTAAAATTCATGATAAATTATTTTTTACTACACGGATATTTTTGACAAAATATATAGATTTAAATGGTGTTCTCTACTGGTATTCAGGTGGTCTCAGCAACTCGTTTGATGTCTTTAACTGTCCACCTAGAGTGCTTCTGAAGTCAGCTCTATGTCACCATTTCTTACGACATAAATATTAAACGGTATTCCGAGTTATTTGTTCAGTGATAAAACATCGTGAGGAAACCTGCACGTCCGAGAGTTCTCGATAATGTTCTCAAAGGCGTGTGAAGTCTGCCATCCGCACGTGGCCAGCGTGGTGGACTATGGCCAAACCCTTCTCATATTGAGAGGAGACCCGTGATCTGTAGTACCGGATGATGAAACTTTCAACAATAGAAAGCTTTGGGTAAATTTCCATTATTAAACTGAGAAATGTTTCGGTATTGCAAATTAAAGGACAGTAGGTAGAAACAACTTCCAAACATCCAATGCAATCCAATGTTATATTAGTGGAAATATAAATTATGCAAGAAAGACCCTCCCTGACCTTCAGTAGCGGCGCTGTGTTCGGAGGTCCCGTAGTTGATCCCCAGTAAGACGATTTTGCCGGTCTTGCTCTATGAAAGACAAATACTAGCCTTTCAGTCATTTAGCGTTCCGGTACGATGCAACACAGAAACTGATTAGGGGCATCGGTTTAATACAACTGCCACAACCCTAACACGTTAGCCCGATACCATCTTCCACTGCATCATAACGTATCACAATATTGGAAAGGGTTTACTTGTAGTTTGAAAAAAAAAGTTGCTATTAACCGCTTGTGTATAATACAAAAACACGTGTGTCCATCTGTCAGTAGTCACGATTCCTCGAGGGACGCCCGCCGTTCGTTCTCAAGCCCTCTCGTATTTACAAACCGGTGTAATGCCGCACGTATCGAATATTTAAACCCATATCCCATACCTAATCCCGATATTATGGGGATACTTTGTGACTCGAAGCTTTCGTTTCACTCAAGAGCCCATAAAATAACGGTATAACCGTTTATAAACTGTTAGAAAAACCTTTGCTTATAGATTATATACCTATTAAGTATAGCAAAAATTGTACCTTAGTCGCAATCTTTTAAAAATGTTCGAGTGGGTATTCAAAAGAACAAACCAAGATTTGTTAAGGATGTAATTTAAAAAAAAAGTAATAGTGGTATGTAAAACGAGATGGTAGTGAAAGAATCTGTTGTAAAATCACCCGATTATATTTTTAAGGTGATCGAGGCGCGGGAATTGCATTGCAGATTTGACCAAAAGAAAATAGTAATGTGATAATTTGTAATACATAATGTGATAATTTGAAAGGGAAGATAGAATATTCTACAAACTATGAATTTTTGAACTTATCGTTATTCGGCATATAAATAACAATTAAAATATGCTATCACTTTACGATGTGATAGCCTAGTGGTTAGGACGTCTGCCTCCTGATCAGAGGTCGGGGGTTCGAACCCGGGCACGCACCTAGAACTTTTCGGAGTTATGTGCGTTTTTAAGTAATTAAAATATCACTTGCTTCAACGGTGAAGGAGGAAATCAGCACGCCTGAGAGTTCTCCATAATGTTCTTAAAGGCGTGTGAAGTCTGCCAATCCGCACATGACCAGCGTGGTGGACTATGGCCAAACCCTTGTCATATTGAGAGGAGGCCCGCGCTCTGTAGTGAGTCGAGAATGGGTTGATCATCATCATCATCACTTTACGTAATACATTTTAATAGTTATCTATATGCTAAATTTAAGTCATATCCGTCCAGCGGTTTGAGTTGTGCGTTGATAGATCTGTCAGTCAGTCAGTCAGTCAACATTCCACTTACTGACAACATGAGTCTAAATTATGTCATGTCAATTAAACAAAATTTGCGACTTGTGTCTGCGAGCCGACATGTTAAATATTAAATGTACTGAAGTCAGCTTTTAATACACAAATCGTTTATCATTTATGACGGCTAACCTAACCTTACGTTCACCTGCGGCACTTTAAACTTTATAAAGCAGGGTTTACTAATCACATACCTACCTGCAAATACCTCTTTGATATGTATGCATTTTATCTCAGATGAATATCAATATAACTTATATATGCCGCAAGCCGAAAATATTTTTCATTGAAATTTGCAAAAAAAGGTTTTAGTTTTTCTTAAATCCCTCGGGAACTAAAGGCTTTCCCGATACAAAATGTAATCTATGTCTTAATCCAGGATATAATTTCAATCAAAATTCCCCTCCTGGCCTCCCTAGCGCAGTAGATGTGGGAGGTCCTCGGTTCCATCTCAGTAATTTAGAAGTTAATAATTTGTGTATTTTCTCTGGTCTGGTCAGGTTAGCTAGCTACCTAACTTTGGGTATGGGTACTAAGTTAAAGAAAAAGTTGAATTTGCTGTAAATACGTTTATATTATATAAATGCATCAGAATGTGTTAATGTCACTATAAAATTATGTTATATTATATATTATGTTATATTACATATATTATGATATATTATATTATAAAATAATAAGTACCTATACATAAGAACAATTTAATATCCTGAATAAAAATTAATTTTAAGCACGTAAACTAGGAGTTAACTTGTAAAAGTAGATAATTTCATGCCAATTCAATATTCAAGTCAATTTCATAACTTTTAACCTTACCTAACCTAACCTTTTTGGTAAATTGTTTACCGTTAAAGCACAAACAATTCCCGCGCATTATAACACAACTGAAGCTGTGGTAGTGGTTAGGACGTCCGCCTCCTAATCAGAGCTCAGGGGTTCGAACCCGGGCACGCACATCTAAATTTTCGGAGTTAGGTGCGTTTTTAAACAATTAAAATATTACTAGCTTCAACGGTGAAGGAAAACATCGCGTGGAAGACTGCACGCCTGAGAGTTCTCCATAATGTTCTTAAAGGCGTGTGAAGTCTGTCAGTCCGCACATGGCCAGCGTGGTGGACTATGGCCGAATCCTTCTCATATTGAGAGGAGACCCGTGCTCCGTAGTGAGCCGGCAATGCTCTGATACCACAACTAACCCACAACACTAGATATTATAAGTTAAGTCAAAGTTTATATAAAACGTAAGCTTGTAGAAAAGTCCTACTATAGTGTCAAAGATTATGTAAATGATAAACAAGCATGGGTGTGAAATATTGCTCTAATAAGATAGCTCTTAATATAAATTTAGATGGTGATAACAAAAATAAAAATTACCTGGCTAAGTTTGTTGTGGGCTTCTTCTTAGCCCGGGGCGCGTTTGGAACCCTCATAACTTTAGTTTTAAGTTTACGTATGTAGTTATCACCATAAAATCACTAGTATGTAAATTATTGACGCGTCAAAAGCGCCTTGTAAAGGACTATTTGAATAAACATTATTTGAATTTGATTTGAATTTAAGTCAGATCTCACATTTATAAAAGGCACATACAAACGTGGAGATAAAACACATTTACTACAATATTTTATTTATCGAAATATGAAATACCTAGCTAGCGTTTCCCGCCCATACATCGAGTGCCCGCACGATCACGATGTCCTCTTGCTTATGAATACTAAAACTAATACATCGTGTAGGAACATCTGTTTATCTGTCCGTTCGTGGAAATGTTGATACTATCGAATGGACACGTTTTAATGTAACTATATATAACCGCTACGCTGGTCTACTGGTTAGCATAAAGCGAATTGCATCACCTCTAACTTTTCGGAGTTATGTGCCTTTTAAACAATTAAAATATCACTTGCTACAAAGGTGAAGGAAAACATCATGAGGAAACCTGCACGCCTGAGAGTTCTCCATAATGTTCTCAAAGGCGTGTGAGGTCTGTCAGTCCGCACATGGCCAGCGTGGTGGACTATGGCCGAATTCTTCTCATTGAGAGGAGACCCGTGCTCTGTAGTGAGCCGGCAATGCTCTGACACCACAACTAACCCTAACTAATACTAGGTATTTTTTATTTATTGTTCAAAAAATATTTAAAACACATTTTAATTGTAAAGCTAACCGCCCTCCAGAAACTTGACGTTAATGGGGAGGACGGCGAGTTCACCTTAAGAATATGCTAAACTGATGCACTATAAAAAAAAGGTGCGGGATCGAACCTCCGACTTCTCATTAGGAGGCGGACGCCCTAACCACTAGGCTATCGCAGCTTCCACATGGTAAATGCTAGTCTATTATAGATGTGCTGTACTAGAAGGCTCCATGTGCAATGCAATTCATCATCATCATGATCAACCAATTACCGGCTCACTACAGATCACGGGTCTCCTCTGAATATGAGAAGGGTTTGGCCATAGTCCACCACGCTGGCCATGTGCGGATTGACAGACTTCACACGCTTTAAAGAACATTATGGAGAACTCTCAGGCGTGGAGGTTTCCTCACGCTGTTTTCCTTCACCGTTGAAGCAAGTGATATTTTAATTGTTTAAAAACGCACATAACTCCGAAAGTTAGAGGTGCGTGCCTGGATTCGAACCACCGACCTCTGATTAGGAGGCTGATGCCCTAACCACTAGGCTATCACCGCTTCATAGAGGGATGTAAACTTATTAAAAGCAAAAATAGTTTGGTTTCTAAACATAAAACAATTGTCAAAGACTCTTTTATCTAGCTGTAATTGAAAATATAGACTTCAACTCAAAAAAAAAAAGGCAAGAAACAAAAGAATTCAAGCGCATTAAGTACAACCGGCAACGAAGATTATCTACATACAAAAAATGAGCAAAACAAAGATGAGATTTATCGCCGTTAAGATAAAAATCATTTTCCCCTAACACACTTTGCAGTGAGAAATATTTTCGGGTGCTAACCGTAACCGTAATGGTGATCACGTACCTTTCGGATTGGATGTAATGCGTCCCACTTTAATTTACGCAATTTGTCCGAGTGTAAGGGAGATGGAGTTAATAATGGTTTAACCACAACGCCACTATCATTAAGCCAGAGTTCCAGAAAGGGGGAACGAGTGCAGTGTAAGAAAATACAGTTGTCAATCAGTGGTTATGCTTTAAAAAGAGAGCATTGACCTTTAATTCAAGCCTATACCTTTATCTAAATGATGCCAGCAACTACGTGCATCAGCTAGTAGAAGATAAATCGATATTACGTACTTAGATATATTATACGTTTAATAATTAAAACTATGTATTAAGAGTGGAATGAAATTGAAGTTTTGATATTTTGTTAACGAAAATAACCTTAACATGGATCCAAGTGCGATTTAACATTTAGATGTTACTCTCTAACAGGAGCTTCGTAAATAATTTCATCCACCTTATAGTTGGTGTAATAGTTTTTTTTTATTCACTACAAGTTAGCTCTTGACGGCAAACTCACCTGGTGTAAGTGATGATGCAGTCTAAGCTAACAGCGTACTAACCTGTTAGGGGCATGGTAAACCCATACACCTAATTAGTGACTACGCGACATCGTGCCGGAACGCTAAACCGCTTCGCGGCACGTCTTTGTCGGTAGGGTGGTAACTAGCCATGGCTGAAGCCTCCTACCAAGCGAGACTCGCCGGGAATCGAATCCAGGATATCGAACTTTAAAATGTGCCAGCGGACGCGCTGTGTCACGGAGGTCATCCAAATTTCATCCATTAGTTTCGCAGATTTCATCCACTTTTTTGACCGTACGCATACGGGCGTAGGACTTACGCCCCAACTCGCATTTAGCCGGTTTGTCTATATTATAGGCCAAAGTTCGTTGGTCTCCATTACCCGCTGAGCATATGAGCCCATTTATAAGGTTAAGCGGTGATAGCCTAGTGGTTAGGGCGTCAGCCTCCTAATCAGAGGTCGGCGGTTCGAATCCGGGCTCGCATCTCTGAATTTTCTGAGTTATGTGCGTTTTTAAACAATTAAAATATCACTTGCTTCAACGGTGAAGGAAAACATCATGAGGAAACCTGCACGCCTGAGAGTTCTCCATAATGTTCTCAAAGGCGTGTGCAGTCTGCCAATCCGCACATGGCCAGCGTGGTGGACTATGGCCAAAACCTTTCCATATTGGGAGGAGACCCTTGCTCTGTAGTGAGCCGATAATGGGTTGATCATCATAAGGTCTGTAGTTAGCGACCACTTTTTGGTGCCATAGGCAGTGTCCCTCCGGAATTATACGGCGGAAACTGAGGTGGCCGCAGCAATCATCGCGACCAAGGACCATAAGAAATAAATGAATATTCTCTTTTTTTCCTGTTGCAGGGCGAGTTTAAATCGGTTTTATGTGTTTTCCGAAGGGCATCGAGACAATTGACGTTGCTATTGAGTGTAATTTAACGGGTTGCGGTTACCGATATGCCTTTTGTCATACGTGAGGCAATTTTCTTGGTTGTGAAGCTGTGAAAGGGTATAATGAAATAAGCCTTAAAGTGTAACAATCTAGCGACCGAAGTATGGCGTGGTGATATGTTTTTGAAAAGCCATTTCATAACGTATAAACTTTTCAATTTAACTTTTCAATAAACTTTATTTGATTATTAGGATGCTGCTTGTTATGTGCTAGGATGCGCTGTTGGATTATAAACATGGAGGTCCTGGGTTCGATTCCCGGCTCGAGTCTGGTCTGGTGGGGCTTCGGCCGTAGCTAGTTACCACCCTACCGACAAAGACGTGTCGCCAAGCGATTTAGCGTTCCGGCACGATGTCGCGTAGAAACCAATTAGGAGTGTGGGTTTACCTTACCCCTAACAGGTTAGCCCACTACCATCTTAGACTACATCATCACTTACCATCAGGTGGGATTGCCGTCAAGGGCTAACTTGTAGTGGATAAAAAAAAAACACCCAAAATCTAGCATCGAATATAGCCATACCAGGAAATCTAACCAAGTGGTCTGTAGTCATGTTAGCTGGTAGACCAACCAGGTTTTACTGACTTGAGGTATTAGTATTTTAGAAACTTAAGTTAACAACAAAATTTCCTCAGTTTACTACAAAGTTGTATTTATATATTATGATAGAACCATTAAACTTCTGTTACATCTGTACAAAAAAAAGTTGCTCGGAAGGTTTTTGAGTCTATAGAATCTCTTTAAAACCAAGCGTTTTACAGCCATTACGTTTACTACAAAGTTGTATTTATATATGATAGAATCATTAAGCTTCTGTTACGTCAGTACAAAAAAGTTGCTCGGAAGGTTTTTGAGTCTATAGAATCTCTATAAAACCAAGTGTTTTACAGCCATTACGTTTACTACAAAGTTGTATTTATATATGATAGAATCATTAAACTTCTGTTACGTCAGTACAAAAAGTTGCTCGAAAGGTTTTTGAGTCTATAGAATCTCTATAAAACCAAGTGTTTTACAGCCATTACGTTTACTACAAAGTTGTATTTATATATGATAGAATCATTAAACTTCTGTTACGTCAGTACAAAAAGTTGCTCGAAAGGTTTTTGAGTCTATAGAATCTCTATAAAACCAAGTGTTTTACAGCCATTACGTTTACTACAAAGTTGTATTTATATATGATACAATCATTAAACTTCTGTTACGTCAGTACAAAAAAGTTGCTCGGAAGGTTTTTGAGTCTATAGAATCTCTATAAAACCAAGTGTTTTACAGCCATTACGTTTACTACAAAGTTGTATTTATATATGATAGAATCATTAAACTTCTGTTACGTCAGTACAAAAAAGTTAAGTTTTTGTGTCTATAGAATCTCTATAAAACACTTGTACAGCCATTACGTATCAATTACCCATCCGGTAGCGAGTACCGCAAGCGTATTACCTCATTCTGTCGCTCTGAGCGCTGTAAATAGCTGTTAAATATTGCGGCCATCGCTCATTGCTGGAGAAATCCGCGATCGGAAAATCATTTTGCCGGTTCCGACCGAGGTTACGCGCACGACGCTATGACAAATACATCGCAGATGCTGTCATGAAGAACGATGGAGTATCGAGGGGTAACTTGGTTGTTTTACCTTCATCGTATTATATTACGTTCGACAAAATTATAAAAATCTCTACAGAAAGAGGAAACTGTTAGTTCCTCACGACGTTTTCCTGCACCGTCAAAGCAATTTGTTTATATTAAAATGCATATCATTCAGAGATATTAAGGTAGCGTGCTGGGTATTAAACTCGATCTTCTGAAATGGAGGCCGAATCCGAAATCTCAGCCACTTGGCCATCACGGCTTGTGAGATAGAGAAAATTCTAATACCTGATATCTATAAAGCGAGCTTAGCTTTACCTTTATTTTTATTTTTATACACTACTAGTTAGCCATTGACGGCTACCTCACCTGGTGGTAAGTGATGATGCTGTCTAGGATGGTAGCGGGCTAACCTGTTAGGAGTATGGTAAACCCACGCTCCTAATTGGTTTCTACGCGACATCGTGCCGGAACGCTAAATCGCTTGGCGACACGTCTTTATCGGTAGGGTGGTAACTAGCCTCGGCCGAAGCCTCCCACCAGACACAACCTCTGTCTTAAAACACAGTTGAAACGCGACCAAATCATGTGTCACTCTGTAGATCTCAGCTTTATAATTTATGACGAACCTAGAACCTCGTGATCTATCCTCACTCGTTAACTACTAGACCATCAAAGCAGGTATCTAAATCACGTCATTTTAGAAACACACGTCTTTTATTGGACATTAAGAGTCACGTTGAAAGCATTTAAACGAACGGTTTATCATTCGAAGCACATAGAAAAGGAATTCGCAAACGACAAATTTATACACACCGTGTCATACCCATACATACAATGATGGTTTTTCCCGTAGAGAAGACTTTGGAGTTATTTGAGCCCAGAATTGTAAAGGCATTCAGTTATATGTCATAACTTTACACTTATAACTTTAGTTTAAGAAAATTTAAAAACTAAATTAAAATCTATAGAAAAATGACACCATCAAATATGTAGTAAACGGGAAGTACTTAAAAATAAATGGCACCTCCAGCTCAGATACCAATTTTTATATATTTTATTTGCTAACAATTACAGTGGAAAATAATTTTATGATCTCCCACTTTGCATACTAATATACTGTATCTTGGAAAGTGGGAACTTCCCTCTATGATACAAACATAGTGTGTGTTTTGTATATGCGTGCGTGCGTATTGGAGTAATATTGTAAGTCAAACCCCTGGAGAATTCTCTTATACGTAAAGGATGCCCAGTCGTGGTACATCAGGTGATAAGAGCCTCATTATTCATAATAGGCTGTATATAATAAATATTTTTACTCTCATAAACCCTACTATCCAACAAAAGACGTCTACAAAAATCACATTTCTTAACAAAATATGTTAAATACTATACAAGGAACATAATACCTGTACATTTCTCATGTCATAATTAGGTAATTCCTCAATAAATTTCACTTGTAATACAATTATTTGTCTCCCGCAAAATATTTTTTTACAAACTTTAGCGGAACAACGATATGCATGGCTAAAATCAGTAGTCGGGTGAAAACGACCTTATCAGTGCAAGCATCTATTAACCGCACAATCCTGAAAACTGTCACCCAAAAGCTCAGCCACGTGGAAAGCGCAAAAAATCACCCCAGACCTTGCTCCGTTTAATTAAAAAGGGGTGGAGTTATTATATAATTACACGCGCAGGCAACCAATCAGCGCGCGCGAGGCGGTCGGACACCCAATTAGGTGGCGGACATGCCCGGATGCGCGGGAGTCGGTTTTTGCTACCAACATGGCGATGTAATGGCGGACGATTTGCGGACGAATTTTCACGAAAAATCCGCGAATGTATTTGGGTAATTTTTGCAAAACACTTGTCATTTCTTTTCTTTTTTTACTTTTTCTCTTGCAGCATGACTTTGTTGCAATGATTGCTTTTTAATGATAATTATATTGTTTAAAATAAAGTTACCTATGTATTTTTATTTCTACCATATCCGCCATATTGGATTTATAGTGACGTCACACAACTCTAACTATGACATTTACTGTTCAATTACACGTCTGAAGATTGATTACAATCTTTCCAATAGAGGCGTCACATAAATAATCTTTTTACATTATTTTTTTTTTGAAGTTAATACCTTTATTTAAAAATGCCAAAGTTCCCTGGCATAAAAGAATATTTAAACAATTTAAGGTATTGTTTCTTATGCGGATCGGTACGTCATGCATAATACATTAAAGTCATCATACAAATGTATCTATTGGAAATTCACTTTTCAAATACTTTTCTTGATACAAGTACCTTTTTACATCTCTTTCCTATGCCCAGCCTGTTATCCCTGTGAAATATCAACAGGCAGAAAATTAATGAATTATTGACATGAAGAGAAGGTAGGTATAACTTAGATACTATAAAAAAGTTACAACTTGGTTTTTGCTCGCACCGATGCTTTCTTCCATTATTGCCGTCTCTGTCTCTCTATCCATCTCGTATTTCGCTTCAAAGACAAAATGTAGCAGAACGATAAAAAAAAGTTCATTTGCGCTTTAAAATTGGACCACACTGCCCTCATGCTTAGAGGCATTGAGTTTCAGTGGTTTTCTCACTCGCTTCAAGCAATATAATCTTTAATTCAATGGGTTTAAGGTATAAATTTGTGTGAGTTTAACATTTCGCGTCAATAACATGATATGGTATTATAGTGTAAAGTCGAAAGTTACGTTTGTGACGGGAATCCGAATTGACAGCGGTAATGCGTACCTGCAGACGTAGGTGTTTACTTGCATCGCTTACTTGTGAGAGCAGGAGGTGGTAAGTTTCATACTAAAGCAAAAAATTAAAAAAAAAAAATCAAATAATCTTTATTCAAAAAGTCCTTTAAGTGGCGCTTTTGACGCGTCAATAATTTACATACAAGTGATTTGATGGTGATAACTACATTCGTAAAGTTAAAACTAAAGCTCTTGAGGGTTCCAAACGCGCCCCAGTCTAAAAAGAAGCCCACAACAAACTTAGCCAGATAAATTTTATTTTTGTTATCACCATCTCACATACCACTTAAAATTATATTAATAATTATAAGAGCTATCTTATTAGAGCAATATTTCATACCACAAAGATTTAATAGATATAACTACAAATATCTCAGCCTTTTAGAATTAAAAACAAAACAACGACTCAATTTACTCCTCCAAGTATATGATATCCTGGTGGCAGATGCGTCACAGCGGTTTGAGGTCACGATTTGGTCTTACCTTAAAAACGGAAGACCATACCGTTGTAGCTGATATCGAAAGAAAATATACAGGTATCAGTAATAAAAATCATCAAAACCTGTCATATTATACTATTATTTTCATTATTATCATTATCAAGGGCAGAACAGTCTCGAATCGGAATGAGAAGAGGTTTTTCCATGACCCATTACGCCGTATGCAAGATAGTAGACTTTACATGCCTTTAAGAACATAATGGAGATCTCCAAGGCATATTCAAACAGTTATACAGTATGTCTTCACCGTTATAGCAAGCGATATTTGATTGCTTCAAACGCACATAAGTACATACAAACAGAAAGCCGAAACATCCTTACTAATCTATCGTCGCTTATTAGCAAGTACATATTATATTTAGTACATACTTCGTATGCTTAATCAAACATCAACAATGCTAGAAAATATTTTCGCATTGTAAATGATCAACATGCGGTGAACGCTGCAATCGAGCGCGTTTTCATTGTACATAAACGGTTAAGTATCCGTCAAAAAGACGTAATAAAAGATTTGACAGCGTATGCAGGTTTAAGATTGTTATTTTTTTAAAGAAAGAGAACCACAGCGTGATACTCCAAGCTATAAAACCTGCTATCTAAAATATACATCGTTGAATATATATTACACGGAAATATATGTAGGTGTGTCTGTCAAAGAATATCGCTAAATTAAGTGTCGCATATGAATTTTTACAAATTTTGAAGTTTAATTTCAATTTAAAAATAACTTGTTATGGCTTTGATGTATATATATCTCTATAATGCGAATAATGATATGATGTAGTGTATTTGCTGCATAGTACTTAAAGCCCTTCGGTCGAGATCTATAATGCTCGCTTAGCTATAGAAACAGTTAAAACGGGAGAAGGTTATGTGTCGGACATAAATTTGCCTCGTTTTAACACTAACTTTTGCTAAGCAAAGTCAGAGTACGCTCTATAGATCTCATGTATTATGTTTTAATGTGCAACATAATTTCCCACTGCTGTTTTTTACATTACCAATCGTAGTTCAAGCTAAATTCCCATTGGTGTTTAAGGATGCTGATAAATAAAAAACGGTTCGTACGTTACATTGGAAACTCGCCTAATACGCAGAGGAAGTGACGCATGTACCAACTCCTGTCATAACACCATGCGATAGCGCAGTTAATGGTGCTACAACACCATTAATAATCTCCCGAAGCCGAGGAATTTGTCAATTCGATAAGATTTATACGCAATATCTGTTCTGACATTGCTGTGAATAAAGAAAATATATTTTGTTTGGATAACCGATGCAATAACCTTTCACAGCTCACCGGCAAATTGTGGAACCAGCTTCCATCTTCTGTGTTCCCTAATGGTTATAATATGGGGATCTTCAAAGGGCGGATTAACAAATTGCTCAAGGGCCAGCAACGCATTGTCGGTTCCACTGGTGCTGCAAATGTTCATGGGCGGCGGTAATCACTTACCATCAGGTGACCCGCCTGCTCGTTTGCTCGCTATGTATATAATAAAAAAAAAATCTTCCTTCTAAAGAAGAAACCCGGCACTATCACTATCAAAGTACATTGGTACCCAATCAAAAAACATGTTTTTTATTGTCCTAAGTAATAGACCATTAATTCAATTTCAAGATTTGTACTTAACATACATAGACAAGACAATTACAAGAACCGTGCTATCGGAGCACGGACGTGGGCTAGGATTTTCCTAACTCTGTTTTCTTTCCACTAACAAGGCATTAACATCGAGGAAGCTGTTAACATTTATAGCCTGAGAATGACGACGATTCTCCTTACCTCGCTCGGTCAATAGCTTTGGTTCAGCTTCTAGTCTTCACAAAGAGCAATTACCTTGTAGCCAACCTAGCTAAAACTGGCCAAGTTTAAAAGTAATTTCAATTTGAACATTACGAATTTGTTAGCATACAACTCGAAGCACATTTAAAACACACGAGACAAAGAGCCATCCACACTCCTACACCATTCGTCAAGCCACAGTCTGGTCGTATGCAAATAGTCAACCAGCTTACCCCCCGCGTGGTCCACTTTACGACGGGCTGTGACAGAAGTTACGACAGCTCCAGCGTTAAGTAACTCTTCGAATTTGAACTTTAGCACGTTGACATTAAAGTGCTTAATTGCTGAAAGGTTGTACCGGAGCCGAGTTATGAGAAGTGAACTTCCTAAATGACGCAACAGTTTTCAACCTTACGGTGTTAGAAATATGGAGTATTGTGGGGCTGGTGTTTTAGGGTCTCTACAGACAGACCACTTGCGACAGTCGCTTTACTGGGCATAGAACATTTGGCAAGCAATAAGCATTCAAGAACAGCATTTTTGTGTCATTAAAATTCGTTAAGATTAATTAATATTTATTGCAATAAATCGCAAGTTCATTTTCTTCCCACTTTGCTATTTACTAATAAATTTTCATGCTTTTCATTTGTATTATGGGTTTAACCCCCATTACAAACAACTTAAGACTTTTTTTCAACTACGGATGTAATTGGATATGAATATTATACTAATCTATATTCTAATATTATTTTATATTTTTTTGTATTTCTCGTGTTTTTTGTTCCAGGTTCACTGTGAAATATTTTACACATATGGCATTTGTTTGATCTATTTTTGGTTTTATCAAAATACAGTATCAAAGTAAATACCAGTCTTAAAAATGTTATTTTTAAAGGTACAAACCACTGTTAAAAATATTTGTTATCCGCTATGCTAATTACAAATTTGTAACAAAAATAAGGCTGATATTATAGATAACGCTAAATCGCTTGGCGACACGTCTTTGTCGGTAACTAGCCACGAGTGACAGCAACAGCGCACGCACTGCGCCACGTTTGTGTCATTTGTTATATTGTAGATCAAATTAATATTTTTTTGGTAATTCACTGAGAATTTTCACGCTAATAGCTATGCAAGTATTGAAGGCACCAGTGGACACACCGCCCCATGAATAAACAGGTAAGTTGGGAGTTCGTTCCGTAATCTGCAACTAAAGTTTTGCGGGTAGAACAACAATACCGTGTTCTGATTGGGGGGGGATTAAATTTCAAGCTGACCATTTTTATTTGGATTTAGATTATCTGCGGTGAGTTTGTAGCAAACCTAATCCAGGCGATGACGGCGAAATTACGACGCGTTCGCAGTACAAGACGTGGAGGCTGCGATTCATCTCCCATCTTTATGTTATTATACTCTGTGGGCCGGTATTGGAATGACAATGAAGTTCACCGTGGTTATTAAAAATAATTGTTTACGACTTATTGAAATGCGGTTGCTATTTGATGGGAGATTTGCCTACGCTCGCGGAACTTGTTTTTTGCTACCGGATAATGCTACGTGGTTTACAACTGTGTCTAGAGGTGGTTGTTTAGGTTTGATTCTCCATTCTAGAGGAACAAGTATTATATATATTTGTAAATATACATACATTA
Organism: Lasiommata megera; assembly: GCA_928268935.1. Lineage (NCBI taxonomy): Eukaryota > Metazoa > Arthropoda > Insecta > Lepidoptera > Nymphalidae > Lasiommata > Lasiommata megera. Next base: position 16,161,072 of record OV743315.1, on the reverse strand, counting down.
TAAAGCATGAAGACTTTTCTTTTCTTTTTCATTTCATTTTGTTACGTAATATAATGTATGTATTATATTATATTTTCGTAATTGTACACCCCAAGCCTAAGTATTGTATATGTATTAAATCCTAGTCTATAGGTTGCCTGGCAGAGATCGCTCTTTAACGATAAGGCCGCCTATTGTACCTTCTATTCTTTGTGTTTTTTTCTTTACTGTCTTGTATTTCTCCTGTTTGTGTGTTGTACAATAAAGTGTATTTTCATTTTTCATTTCATTTTCATTTAATTTCATTTCATTTCATTTGCGTTGTCATCAGAAATATTTTTTTCTTTAATTATGGATTGAACAAGGACCGTTATGTTGGATTGCATTTTGTTATTTATATCTCTTTCACGAATGAACTAATGTTTTTTGTAATGATTTCCACACGCTATAGTTGTGTAGCGGTTATAGCTATCTATTCTAATATGACGCCCCCGTGGCGCAGCGTGCTCCTACCACCCTACCGACAAAGACGTGACGCCAAGCGATTTTGCGTTCCGGCACGATATCGCCTAGAAACCAATTAGGAGTGTGGGTTTACCATACCCCTAACAGGTTAGCCCGCTACCATCTTAGACTGCATCACCACTTACTATAAGGTGAGATTGCCGTCAAGGGCTAATTTGTAGTGGATAAAAAAAAAAACAAATTTCGACTGATTTTACTTATTATTAAATATTTGCCATATTTTCGACATCGACCTAATTTAACAATTTTTAAAACAAACCACTTAATATCTAATCTTTTCCACGCACCAACTTTATTGCAGTTAAGCATCATTATTTATAGCAGTTATTATTATTATATTATCTATTACTTTTATATATATACATTTACTTTTTTTTTTTTTGTTCGTGCGCCTACCATTAGTTTTCATAATGTACCAAGGTTGACTGGTGGAGAATGCTTTTAGCATTAAGTTCGCCTTTTTGTACAGTTTTTTTTTGTGCAAGAAAGTTTATAAAAAAAAAAAGAAGGATGGGTACAGTCAAATCCATGCAGAGTAGCGGGAAAATCCAGTAGTATGTGAATATAGTTAATTTAAATCAAATTGCCTGGAAACTGTCAGTATATAACGCCCGTCTGGAATATCTCGCCCGCAGCTCACATGTGGGCCGTGGAAGGTGGGGTTTTAATGCTAATCTGTTATAACAGATAGGAGCTTTCCCCGGTTTATCGGCGCAAATTCTACGAAGCTAGGCCTAGGCGAACGTTTGACAATTTTATTAGAGATACGACATACATGTTCGCAAGTATTCGTATCGTCTAACACTTTTGTACTATATACATTTTACCTTATGGCATTAACCATGCGTTAAGATGAATTAATAATTGCAATAAAATTCAAAGTTCATTTTATTCCTTCTTTGCTCTTTACTAATAAATTTTCATCATTTCTTTACAAGCAACTTACGACTTTTCTTCAGATCCGAATACAATTGGAAAAATTCTTAGTATGTTTAAATACCTATATGGGTTATAAGGAAATTATTTATTGTTCCATAAGCGACTTATGATTATTAACTCATGATTTAATTACTTCAGCGTAACAAGAAAACCAGTCTTTTGTGTTAAACCTATTTTTTTAAAATATTGAATACACATTAATAAAGTTTATTTTAATTTATACTGACTTTACTTAATATTGTAACAAGAAATTTGTGAGTTTGTCTGAACGGGGTAATATCTGATATTACTTATCTGATTATAAATATTCTTTCACTAATGGAAAGCTACATTATTAGGAAAAGTCATGAGACATATTATATCACCGTATTCCGAAGGTAATGGGAACTATACGGATAATACGAAGGAACGCAGCTGGTTCTAAAATAAATATAAATTGGATTTAAGTACTTTAAAAAGTAACTTACCTGGAATCCCTACCTTATTGTTGTACCTGGGAATTAAGTTTGATAAAAGATACTGGCTATTTAGGTTATATTTAATTGTTGAAAGATTATAAAAGAAATGTTTTGAGATATAGACTCAAAACTTGCCTGTAGCTACAAAATAGGTTATCTGTGGCACAAATGTGTTCCTATCAATATTCTAGCGATTTACAGCGGAAAAGTGTGTCTAAACCCCCAGTGCATTACGTCTTCACGTTATATTATTCCATAACCATGTTGACCCCTGACTGCACTGAATAGATCAGGCTCCGAAGGTTCTCGGAAATGTCTGTATTTGCATTTATTGAGAAGTTATAAATCTTAAATATTTCTACATGATATTCCACATATTATAGAGCTAGTACGCCTTTTCAGTATTCTACGTAAAGACCTAACTGTTACCTAATAAACTGGCGCTGTGAGTGAATCATGAATCTGTTTATTTATGTGCAAATTTAAGACTCTTTATTTTGTAATAAAAGTGCCGTGATGTTGAATTTGGTTATCCTGGTGGGTTATTTAATACGCATATTTGACAACGAATCACGGAGGTCTCGTGTACAGTTTGAGACTAGATTTGTTAGATATTGAGTTTTTCTGAAGCTGTGATAGCCTAGTGATTAGAACGTCCGCCTCCTAATCAGAGGTCGGGGGTTCGAACCCGGGCACGCACCTCTAACTTTTCGGAGTTATGTGCGTTTTTAAACCATTAAAATAACACTTGCTTCAACGGTAAAGAAAAACATCGTGAGAAAACCTGAACGCCTGAGCGTTCTCCGTAATGTTCTCAAATGCGTGTGAAGTCTGCCAATCCGCTCATGGCTAGCGTAGTGGATTATGGCCAAACCCTTCTCATAATGAGAGGAGACTCGTGCTCTGTAGTGAGCCGGCAATGGCTTGATCATACCAGCGGATACTTACGGCGGTCGTCGTCAAAATTGCTTGCTGCTCAGTACATAAATGGTAATTAATTAGATGTTAAAAGTATTAACGAAATATAATAAAGGAACAATTCCATTTGCGTGTAACCTAAGGCCTAGCGCTTGATAATGATGTCCACATAGGATCAGATAAAACGTTCACGACTCCAGCTCCCCGCAGCAAATAACTTTGTCTTTACACGCTATTAAACCGATTCTTTTATTGAATCAACATTCGCGATCAGATATTGTATCTGAGCGCTTTAAAATATTAATTTATAGTATGTTTCTCGGAATATCGCTCGCCTCGATAGCGTACACGCAACCAAACGTAATGATTATGCCAATTAACGACTTAAAGACTGCATGCGATGAGTGACATGTCATCCCGGCGTGATGGGTTGTGAACCTTGCGACGTTCGGAATAAAATACATATTCGTCCGCGTCCGCCGACGGAGACGCTACGTATTTATTCGGATGCATGAATGTTGTTGAATAAAATATTGTCAGTTTGTCCGTAATGTAGGTACGTCCTGTAGCACTACTGTATTTTGGAGGGATTTATTTTTACCCAACTGCGATGAACAGGGAGGATTGCTTTGTTCGCGGATTCCAACCCGTAGGATAGAATTTTTGTGAGATCAAAAATTCCATACTACGGGTACCGCACACACTTCTGAGCTAATTATAGCATATGTGCTATTCTGCAGACTATCATCATCATCATCATTTCAACCGATAGACGTCCACTGCTGGACATAGGTGTTTGTAGGGAGTTCCAATGTCCACGTTCTAGGGCTGATTGTATCCAGCGGCTCCCTGCGACTCGTTTGATGTCGTCTGTCCACCTTGTTGGGGGTCGACCAACGCATTTACCGGTGTGGGGTCGCCATTCCAGCACCTTGGGACCCCAACGTCCATCGGTTCACCGAGCTATGTGCCCTGCCCATTGCCACTTCAACTTTGCAACTCGCTGAGCTATGTCAGTAACTCTGGTCCTTCTACGGATCTCTTCATTTCTGATTTGATCACGTAGAGATACTCTTAGCATAGCTCTCTCCATTGCTCGCTGAGTGACTCTGAGCCTTCTTATGAGGCCCATAGTGAGCGACCACGTTTCGGATCCGTAAGATCACTGGCAACACGCACTGTTAGAAAACTTTAGTCTTCAGGCACTGAGGGATTTTGAACGAAAAGATGTCGCGCAGTTTCCCAAACGCTGCCCACTCAAGCTGAAGACTACAATCTATCTTTATGCCAAATTTCATCTAGATCTGTCCAGCTGTTACAAATGAACCTCGCTTATATCCTCATTAGATTACACTTAAGTTGCCACAAAAGGAAACCCTGACACTAACTTGTAAATACACTCGCTAACTTTTTACTTTACCAGCACGACATCAACTATACAAATAGTTGAAAGTGCAATGTCTAATAAGGCTCTAATTACGGTGCCTTCCCTTATTCGATATAACGTGTTAATTAAAATGGGTAATCCGACTCATTAGGGTGATCCTTTTTTACTTCAAACCTCTATATCTAGAATGGAGCTCTGAGATTTAGCCGTGAAATAGCTACCCACGAGCTCCAAGTCTGCTCTTGCAAATTGGTCTCAGTGGTCGAGTGAATGACATCATAGCTAATGAGAATAGATTAAAAACGTTTATGAACATTATGTGCAACCTTAAAGACAACCTTTGATTCTAAAAAAACTAAAAAACTAAGCATTGCATCTTCTGTCTCATACAGCGTGCCAGTTTTTTGCTTGGCAAACTTTTAAAGTTGGCCAAACTGAGCTAGTACTGTTACCACTGTTACAAAGCACTGTATTTCTATTTTGTATGTTTTTTTTTTTTGGTGTGTAAGCTTTATGAATTTCGTATGTTTTTTTGCCTTATATCAAAAATCAAGTTGTATATTGCTGCACCCATTGCACCTTTCTTTCTCCATTTGTAATTAATATAAGGGTGCAAAATATTTAATGAAGATGGAATAAAACTTGTACAAGAGTTAGCTAATTAGCGGTGTCCACCTTAGACGCTCGTTCACGTTAAGCGGTCAGTCTCAGTTATCAACACTAACTCATGAGCCCGCCAATCCGATTTGGAGCAGGGTGGTGGGTCAATTCTCTGAAACCCTCTGCTCCCTGAGACTACCCTGTGTTCTTTCAGTAAAATAAACGTACCTAATAAAAATAACGTACCTAATATATTTTATTTAGTTCGAGGGAGGTTTGGCCTTAACCTTCCAGTGTCACGTAAAAACCATAAATTTTTAAATCTAAACTATGCTGCCTGGCATACGCTTAAAAGGTAGGCCGCTCTCATCTGACTGCATCACCACTTACCACCAAGTGTTATTGTAGGCAAGGGCTTTTTTTATATGTATACACCACAAGTTAGCTATTAGTTTTTTTTATATATCACCTGATGGTAAGTGATGATGATCTAAGATGGTAGCGGTCTAACCTGTTAGGGGTATGGTAAACCCATACTCCTAATTGGTTTCTACACGACATCTAAATCTAAGCTAAATAGCTTGGCGACGCGGCTTTTCGGTAGGGTGGTTACTAACCACGGCCGAAGCCTCCCAGACAATATTATTTTCAGAGGAATAAAATACTCAGGAATTATTTTTAAAATATTTTATATCTATTAAGTTCATTTTTTTTTTCATTTTTATTAACTCTACTTTTAATATTTTTTCTAAGTTTAAATGATAAGGTTTCATATGGGTCCCTGACCTGCAATAAAAATATATAGATATATATATTTTCTTAGGAATTATTTTTAAATTATTTTATATCTATTAAGTTCATTTTTTTTGTCATTTTTATTAACTCTACTTTTAATATTTTTTCTAAGTTTAAATTATAAGGTTTTATATGGGTCCTTGACCTGCAATAAAAATATATAGGTATATATATTTTTTTATTTAAAAACATCTCAAAGCCATACCAAACCAGCCCTCAGTAGTAAGTACCTGACTGTACTTACAGATATAGACTGCAGAGTACGGAGCGTATCTTATTAATTTTAAAAGCAACAACACTGCAGGTATGCCAGCCATTATCCCGGAATGCTATACCGGGATATTAATGACGTGGCTCTCTATTCAACGCGTACGTGGACCACAAGGAATATGAGGTAAGAAAATGTAATATCTTCATTTCTAAACTGCGCGTGGAAAAAACCTAAATTCCTTCGTGTGTAGTTACATGTTGTTTTGATTTATGTTCTTCGGATTTTATGTTGTTTTAGAGTTCCGTACACTGTAAGGTAGTAAGAATAACGGAACCCTAATTCTAAGACAACACTGTCTGTCAGCGGGCTGTATCTCACGAAACCAAAAAAACTATTAAATTAAAAAAAAACTGGTTTATAAAGTAAAAGATCCTTAGAATTTTCTATTGCCACTATAATAACAAACAATGAAAATAAATTAAAGTTGATAACTTTCTCAAACACGCAAAACATAATACAATTTTTTGCTCGACCCTAAAATTGAACCCGTGATATTTAAAAGCCTCTCTATTTTGAGAGAGAAGACTGTAGCCCAGTACTGAAGCATTCTGATCAACCCATTCGCGGCTCACTACAGAGCACGGGTCTCCTCTCAATATGAGAAGGGTTTTTTCATAGTCAGCCACGCTGGCCATGTGCGGATTGGCAGACTTCACACGCCTTTAAGAACATTATGGAGAACTCTCAGGCGTGCAGGTTGAGGATCATGATGATGATGATGATATTCACAGTAAAATTGTATGTATAACATAAGCAGGATTATTATTTTTTTTTTGTATTTTATACGACTGAATAAGTTAGCGATCGTATAAGTTGACCATAATTACACCATGAGGACATGTAAGGCTATGTGACGTGTCAAAAAAATGACGTTTGTCACCTGTGACAAATGGCTTGAATATTAAATTATATTATTTTTTTGAATCTTAAAGCTAACCGTTGACTGACTGAATTAAAATTATACGCTAGCGAAGGTGGAACCGTAATATGCACAATATTTTGTTAATAATAGAACATTGTTTTTTAATTGTTATTGTAGACAGAAAACAATTTTTTCTATTACAATATGGTATGGTACAATGTAGGTTTTATATATATATACAGAGAAACCACTTCAATAGCTAAAATATGGATTATAAAATGATCAGCCTTTTCTTATCTTATTTCTAATTTTTATATAAATATATATAAATTACAATTAAAAATAAATATCTATATAATCTATGTATTATATAAATACAAATTTCCAAATTCAAATAGTCCTTTTAAAATGCTCTTTAAACGCACGCTCTACATAGTAGTTATTTGATGGTATCACCAATACCACCTCCACTACATTCGTAAACTTAAAACTAAAGCTATGAGGGTTCCAAACGCGCCCCGGTCTAAGAAGAAGCCCACAACAAACTTAGCCAGGTAAATTTCCTTCTTGTTATCACCATCTCACATGCCACTTAAAATTATATGAAGAGCTATCTTATTAGAGCAATATATATAATTTTCCTGCTCAGAATAAAAATTTTAAACTTAAAAATACATTTAAAAAATGGTAGGATGCGAACAACCAAACTCGAATCCTTTTAATCGCGATCTTAGACCGATTCGAATAATTCATTTTTTTTTATACACTACAAGTTAGCCCTTGACAGCAATCTCACCTGATGGTAAGTGATGATGCAGTCTAAGACGGTAGCGGGCTAACCCGTTAGGGGTATGGTAAACCCACACTCCTACGTGGTTTCTAAGCGACATCGTGCTGGAACTCTAATCGCTTGGCGACACGTCTTTGTCGGTAGGGTGGTAACTAGCCACGGCCGAAGCCTCCCACCAGACCAAACTTAAAATTCGATATCAAAAATTCTCTCAAACTTGCAACTTATATGTTAATTAAGGCTACTATTATGTATATAGTAACTAAAAACTAATAAAAGTTGATCACAAATAACCCTATGTGTGATCAACTTAATAATGTTCATACTCTATAAGGTGATCTATATAAAAACTTAGATACGTCATGTATAAAACCGTGTACTGAAATAAGTAACTAGTTATACAAAATAGCTAGGTCAGGTACAAAAATGGAGAAATAATTCCGTAATTACATTGTGGGTATAACTGTAGTAAAGGAGCTAGCGGCAGAAATAACTGAAAGATTAGTTCATGTCATAATTTAAAAAATTAGTTCAAATCATAATATAATAACAGTTCAGTAGATCGGTCGTGAAACAATTAGGATTGTGCAAGTGAGATGCGTATAGACGGATTATGTATTTTTGACGACTGGTGTGGCGCAGTGCGTGCGCTGTCGCATTATAAAGTTGGAGGTCCTCGGTTCGATTCCCGGCTGGAGTCTGGTCTGGTGGGAGGCTTCGGCCGTGGCTAGTTACCATACCGACGTGTCGCCAAGCGATTTAGCGCTCCGGCATGATGTCACGTAGAAACCAATTAGGAGCGTGGGCTTACCATACTCCTAACAGGTTAGCCTGCTACCATCTTAGACAGCATCCTCACTTACTGTTAACGATGGGTCGGTACGGCTTGAGAATGATGACTGGTCAATCGACAACGCTCCGTCCCGCGCCGTAGCCGAGGGGCTAGACCGGTTTTTGGAAGCCGGAACACTTACCACCAGGTAAAATAGCCGTCAAAGGCTAACTTGTAGTGTATAAAAAAAATTTAACAAAATTTCAGACGTATGTTCCGTCTCATGTAGCGTGTGTTTTTGTCACTTGGCGAACTTTAAAAGTTAGGAAAGTTCGCCGAACAACGCACTGCCAGCGTTACTGAGAACTGGATTTATATATGATCGCGTTAAAGAAATAAACAGTAAAATATACTGCGCAGGTAAATCCGCAGGTCCCAGCTATATAATTACCACGGTATACCGGCATAGGTTGGTAGCATTATACCACCGGCTCAGTGATTATATGAATTAAGCAAATTACCGGGCACGGCGCGTCGCGGTGGAGGTACGCATAAAAACTCCTTTCATTATGACTAACCAGGATTAAGGGATTGCAATTTTTTACGGCACGTTTTGAAATGACATCAAAAACGCAGCGCAATCATATTATCCGCAATTATGCTATCACACTTGACATGTCATCATCATCGTCATCATGATCAACCCATTCTCGGCTCACTACAGAACATGTCTAATCTCAATATGAGAAGGGTTTGGCCATAGTCCACCACGCTGGCCATGTGCGGATTGGCAGAGTTCGGACGCCTTTAAGAACATTATGGAGAACTCTCAGGCGTGCAAGTTTCCTCGCGATGTTTTCCTGCACCGTACAACAATACAATATAAAGTTGGAGGTCCTGGGTTCAATTCCCGGCTCAAGTCTGGTCTGGTGGGAGGCTTCAGCCTAGTTAACACCCTACCGACAAAGACGAGTCGCCAAGCGATTTAGCGTTCCGGCACGATGTCGAGTAGAAACCAATTAGGAGTATGGGTTTACCATACCCCTAACAGGTTAGCCCGCTACCATCCTAGACCGCATCATCACTTACCATCAGGTGAGATGCCGTCAAGGACTAACTTGTGGTGTTATAAAAAAAATGTTAATAATATAGTATGTTATTTAATTCACATATAACTACATAAATATTCTATTCTACCCTATGTTTTAAATTCTAATTGAGGTCATAATACCTAACACTGTAGGTTATAATAAGCCGCTAATAACCCGGTATTTTGGGTCTGAAATAGTTCTTTTAGATAATAGGGATAAGATTGTAGGTGCGAAGTTTATTGGCCTGGTTTGATCTCTCTCAGACATTATATTTATATAAGTTACTCAACCTATTATTAAGGCAATAATATAAAGGATAAGTTAATAATTATTTTGTCACAAGAAAATAATAACCTTCCATCGTTAGTTTACACGGACAAATTAATCTTATACAAGTTAATTTGTACAGTTGACTGGTGCAAAATTCACACATTTGAAATTCCTCAAATATGATAATCAATAATAATTTATCATTATTAATTTTAAGCTAGACTTCGGAATTACGTATAAACGTGGAAATTGTCATGTCTATTTTACTATAAAGTATGCTTGGTCTTAACCCTGTCCAAAGATACAGATAAAAAGAGACAAACTTATGTAGGACACGTAACGTTGTCTCGTTTTAACTGTTTGTTAATAATAGATCTTGGACTTACAGTTTAGACTCTTTACGCTTTTGATAGGATTTAGCCAATGAAATGTTTGTAAAAATAAGGGGAACAAACGTGAATGGTTCTAAAACGTGGTGGTTGGAGCCAGTTCTGATTTTTTGGTTAGTAAATCTTACGTAAATAACAGAGCCTTGAAACCCATAGACGCATTTATGATGTCACCAATGAATTGAAGTTTGTCACAGCGCTCTTTTTACGTGACTTTCTTGCACGGTTGTCATACAGAATTTACAATTATAAGGCTTACACATAAACACATAAACTTTAATCTTAATCCCTACTGATTATAAACGCAAAAGTTTGTCTTTATCGATGTTTATTACGCTTTCACGCAAAAACTTCTGAACCAATTTGGCTTAAATTTGGAATAGAGATAGCATATACTCTAAATTAATATATTATAGGCTATGTCTCCCGGAAGAATATATTGTTATGGAGGAATTAGCGAAGAAACAAAAAGACGACGCCGTAGCCGCGCGCATTACTAGTGTCTCTATATGAGTGTACCACATTACTGCAATAAACGAATTTGAATTTGAATTTGACACTACTTATAGGTAATTGAACTAAAATAATAATAAGTTGCAAGAGTAAAGCTATTATAATAACATTAAGTAAATTGGCAGCCTACAAACTAAGTCATGAGAATTTGTGCAATATTAATTTATTAGTCACACTACTGTTTTGTACATCAGTTTCGAAATTTTATCTCAAAACGGCAGTATTATAAAACAGCAGCGTTCTTACATAAGATAGCTTCGAAACATTATAGATCGGTACCCTGAAAAAATTCCAAGAAAATATTTAAAAAAAGCTTTATACAAATTGGAATTTATATACTTATTTTAAATAGTAGTGAGATGATGATGATAACTATAAGTAAACTTAAAGTTTAAGCTACGAGAGTTCCAAACGCGCCCTAGTCTATGAAGAAGCCGACAACAAACTTAGCCTGGTATTATTTTTGCCGCCATCTCCACATGGGTCACTTGAAACAGTTTAAGAGAACTTAGAACAAAAACTCATATAGGTATAATAAGTTTTTTATGACATTTACTTTTTCCTTCATTCTATAATAAGACTCTGAGTTACTTCTTTAGCTTAAGTTAATATAAACTTTGGGCTTATTGAGAGACAACTCCCTTTTAAAATAAGTCTATTATAATATTAGAAACAAAAAATCCGCTCGAATTAAAGGTATATAGGTCTCACTTTCTAAACTCAATATGATTCACGTGTGCTGCCGTTTTTTTTATTGTTAATATTCTTAATAAATTACTGACGATGTAATCTTGCGTCCCTTCTCTCCATTTTTAAACATAGCTACATGATATCTCGGCATTTTGTCAATTGCCAATGTGTCATTGCTGCCAACTTTATAAATATCAAAAGAAAACCGAATAGTTAGCAAGTTTAACAATGGATCAATATGTCTTGGATCCGATAACCGAGTTAGGCCATGAAATTTCAGGGAAACCCAATACGTTTATATACGATGAAACAATTATATACGATGAACATTAGGCTATCATCATCATCATCAACCCATTGCCGGCTCACTAAAGAGCACGGGTCTTCACTCAATATGAGAATGATTTGGCCATAGTCCACCACGCTGACCATGTGCGGATTAGCAGACTTCACACGCCTTTGAGAACATTACGGAGAACTATCAGGCATGCACGTTTCCTGGCGATGTTTTCCTTCACCGTTGAAGCAAGTGATATTTATTACATTTGTTTAATTTGCAGATAAATACGCTCTCTACGTTTCACTACAAACCCGGACCCGACCCGAACATGATAAAATATGGACTTTATAAGGAAATATTTAAAAAAAATGATTTTCCTGGTTGGCGAGGATTACAGCAAATTAAACTTAATGCTCATTGAATGCCTAATTCACCGCATCCTTTTGCGCTCCTTAATCCTTACAATCGACATGAGATATGTTATAGCTTATAACGGTACCTGGTTCGCGATTGTGCGCTTTGGATTTATCTCAAATTGCCTTTTGCAGTACGCATAAGTTGCATCAACATGGGATCCTTCGCCGCCGAACAATACTGGTGACTGTTGAATATCAGTGAGGTTGAATTTGAAGCAATTACTTATGGAAAAAATGTGTAGTATTAATTTAATGGTGTTTTTATCGCACCGATCGCCGATTTGTAAGACGGTATAACAACGCCCAGCTGTTATTTAAGGGGGAGATGTAGCTAATTTTGCAGTGATTACCGCGTACTTTGACTTTGTTTTAAAACAAGAGTTATGTGGTGGTCCCAAACCAAATCAGAGTACAAGTGTAAATCTCAGTCCGTCTTCAAAGTGTATAAAGAATTAAACACAATATAATATTAAGGTGATGAAATGTTTTCAGATCTATTTTACACTTAAAGCTTTTGTTATCTAAGAAATTTGAAGCTTCGATGAAAATATGTTTGTTAAAGTACCAAGATTCCTGGCTAGCTGATCGAAACCAAAAAAATTTAGAAAAAATAGTTACGAAAATTTGTTTATTATTTTTATGAAAATATGTTTCAAAATTTTTGTTTTTTTAATAATTGTACTTCTAAGAGGTTATTACTCTATTATAAGTAAAAATATAGGAGTTTGAAGAGCGCATAGTTGTACAAAATATAAATTAATCCTTAAATATTCGAGGTCCTCACGAAGCTAAAAAATTGAAAAACCATAATCCACGTCAGAAAGTTCCGGGCATCCGCAATTGACTAATAATAATTAATAATTAAATTTTCGAACAAAGGAATCAATCATATTCATTCATGCATTCACCGGTTCATTCAATAATTTCTCATAAAGGTCGAGGCTTCCTCTTAACAAGGAATGGCAGAATCATTGTGTAGTTGTTAAGAATGTTTTTTGGCGGCAAAAAGTTCGCCAAGTCGAAGCATGCAGATGATGTTGATCGATGACAATGGAGTTTTATTATTGAGAACGGTCAATGGCAAGTCTGTTTATCCGTTCTTACGATTGCTATTACATTGGAATTTTAGTCAAATGCTTTTATATCGCGCGTTTAGAACTCTCAGCATGATAAACCCATTATCGGCTCACTACAGAGCACGGGTCTCCTCTCAATATGAGAAGGGTTTTGGCCATAGTCCGCCACGCTGGCCATGTGCGGATTGGCAGACTTCACACGCCTTCGAGAACATTATGAAGAACTCTCAGGCGTGCAGGTTTCCTCACGATGTTTTCCTTCACCGTTGAAGAAAGTGATATATTAATTGTTTAAAAACGCACATAAATCCGAAAAGTTAGAGGTGCGTGCCCGGATTCGAACCGCCGACCTCTGATTAAGAGGCTGACGCCCTAACCATTAGGCTATCACAGCTTTTCTGTCATAGCTTTAGTTTAAAATAATGAATGTAATTATCATCATCAAATTACTATATAAATCATTGACACGTCAAAAGTTCCTTTTAATGTATTATTTGAATAAAGTTTATAATTGATTCATTGATTGATTGAAATTCTCAAGCTTCTCTAGAAGATCCGTTTGTGATTCGTAATGGCCTAGTTGTTACAATTCAAGAAGTATATTTTTAGTTTTCAAATCCAATCGAGCTTTATTTATGAAGCGTTTATGTTATATATTTTAGTTATTTATTTATTTTATTTATTTATACAATTTATTGCATATTGAAAGGGAAAAGAGAACAACAAGAAATAAATAATATAAAAGCAAAAGGCGATATTTTCTATTTTCATTCTATTGATAACTAAACCAGCCAATTTATAACTAAAGCCGGAATAGTTCCAAACACGCCTAGGTCTAAGAGGAAGCCCACGGTAAACTAAGCGGGTTTTTAATTTAAACCCGCCAAATTCATCAACAATGAAATTAATTTTTGCAAGTTCAAATTCAAAATTGACATCTCTGAATTTAAACCATACCAATTCTGATATTTTTTTCAACTCGTAATTATGGACTAGAAAAGTTTGATGAGGGTTACTTCACGCCTCTAATTTTGCGACGAACACCTACAATTTAAGTCAAGATTAGTATGCAATAGATTTTCGGACATTTGGCAGAAACTCTTCTAACCGATCCGGCGATACTGTCACGACAGAAGAAAATGCATATAAAAAGATCGTGTACCTTTGTCTTTCTGGCTAAAATCAATTTGTTGCTTAGCTTATATTTGCAGCGTTTATCTTTCAAAATCGTAACCTAGAGGTTCCTTCGCAACTATCAACTCTTCCATTCAGTTGGAATAGCTTATTGGGAGTGTCTACTCAAATTCCGTTTCCAATTACTTCATCTCTTCTTCTTCTTGCCCTTATCCCACATTATGTAGGGTCGGCACAACACGTCTTCTTCTTCCACTCACTTCTATCAGCCGTCACCTCACTACCCACACCTTTCACCCGCATATCCTCTTTTACACAATCCATCCATCTCTTCTTTGGTCTTCCTTTACTCTTTCGCCCTTGCACGTTCATATATACTTCATACAGCTTCTAATTTATGTCACGGTCAAAGCAAACCAGTTGCCAATTAAAAAAAAGTTTCGATTCATACAGAATTTTGTCAAAATCACTGCCACTGTCGTCTCGACTTTTTGTCCCCCATTTATGGTTGAACAGAGGTTCGGTACCATCACAATGTGGCATTAAGCCAAACCAGTCCCCCCTTCATAAACAGTCTGTGTCTAAATGTATAATAAAGTCGTAAACAGGCAGGCCGTATGGATGAATATTTTTTGGAGTATACCTATATAGGTGCATATATCTCTTAATTGATGCGTATAGAATTCGGGATACCTTCACCTCCGATAAAGGATCCACATGAATGGAATGAAAATTGTATTTAGCCAAGCTGATTCCGCGAGGGTTTGCCTGATTTCTGCGGACGTAAAATAAGTTCGTCGACCTCCATGGCGCAGTGTGCGCTGTAGCATTATAAAGTTGGAGGTTCTGGGTTCAATTCCCGGCTCGAGTCTGGCCTGATGGGAGGTTTCAGTCGTGGCTAGCTACCACTCTATCGACGAAGACGTGTCGCCAAGTTATTAAGCGTTCCGGTACGATGTCGCAACTAATTAGGAGTGTGGGTTTACCATACCCCTAACAGGTGAGCCCGCTACCATCCTAGACTGCATATATCATCACTTACCATCAGGTGAGATAGCCGTCAAAGGCTAATTTGTAGTAAAAAAAAAAGTAAAGGTGGAGATGTCTTTAATAAGTACAATTTTTTTATGACATTTAAGCTCCTAGATAATTCTTATTATAACATAAAGGTTTTTATGATAAATAAAAAGGCGGGGTAGATATTTCAACAACATTCCGGTATAGAAAGTATCCGATCTCCGTTATTAGTATGTAAAATATATCTGTGTGAAGTTACTGAACTTTAACACTTAAAACTGAATTATCTTTCTATGAAATATCTATGTTCAGTTTTTCCTCAGTGTTTATGTAAACTGGTAACAAACCAATAAACAAGTTTTCAAATTTTACATATATTATTAATATAAGGTGTTTAGAAATAAGATATAATGTGGACAGTACAAGGCGTTTATTTCGCTTCCGTGATCGAAAACACACTCGGGCTTTACATTCGAGCCCACCCGTTTTATATCGTTGAATGAGTAAGTTGTCATGAAATAGACTATTGACGCTTGTCAATATCTGTTTCATGACAAATCACTAAAAGCATGTTTTAATGTGTAAATAACAATCATAAATAATTTCATTAATTTTTGCAAATAAATATTGTTTAAATATACCAATTGAATTTATATATATATATTGCAATATTTCAAAATAGAATACATAATTGGTACAGTTTCCTGTATTTCAATTCCAAGCAAATAATTTCTTAATATAATTTTACGATTTATATGTCTCAACTATGATTTATTTATACAGTTTCTTACATTAAGATATATTCATAAGACCGAATCTTCCAAATTCTAACGGCTCTTCAGGAGCTAAAGGTTGCCGTTTTAAACACCTACTAAGGCACCAGCCGAAGCGTCCTCTTAATTCAAACTAATTTGCCCCGAGCGTGCACAGCGCTGCCTTACTTAATTCATTATGAATTCCTCTTAAGGTAACGTCTCCACTAAGTAACGCCAGATATAGATCTATTACTAAGGAGCAGTCACGAAATCGATCATGAATTGATTTATTTACAATCCGACGAAAAAAATAACACAAAAACACCTGAGATGTTGGATCGCGATTATTGCACTGGGAGCCGTAAAAAATCACTTAAGCAAAATTTTTTTGCGCCTTTTTTATAACTTTATCTTGGCATTACAGTGTAGAAACTTTGATGCCTACCAGCGTCAGTGTCAATACGATGAGTGTACCAACAATACTCATGCCAGATGCTTTCAAGGTCACAATAATGGACTACACTCTCGCGCTTGTTATACGGATTTAAGGATTTTTCTTACTGAAAAACTATAGAGTTAAATTTAACAAAGCAATCTTTTCTCTATCTGAAACCTAAATTAATTAAAATAAATAACAAAAGATCACTCCAACAAAACAATATTTCATGTCATCAGACACTTTGGACACTACCTAAAATATATTTATATGTTTTTTTTCCGTGCTAATTATAGCTCGTACTGATTTAAGTGCAACGAAAATCTATGAAGCTGTGATAGCCTAGTGGTTAGGGCGCCAGCCTCCTAATCAGAGATCGGCGGTTCGAATCCGGGCACACACCTCTAAATTTTCGGAGTTATGTGCGTTTAAAAAAAACAATTAAAATATCACTTGCTTCAACGGTGAAGGAAAACATCGTGAGGAAACCTGCACGCCTGACATTTCTCAAAGACGAGTGAAGTCTGCCAATCCGCACATGGCCAGCGTGGTGGACTATGGCCAAACCCTTCTCGTATTGAGAGACCCGTGTTCTGTAGTGAGCCGGTAATGGGTTGATCATGATGATGATGATGAAAATATATATTTTGCGAGTTGTATTTCCTAAATTCCCACCACATAATATAGAAAGAAAGCAATTTTAATTTGAATAAAAGATAAAAAGGCTGTCTAACAAAACACCTTTTATGTCGGTGTTCAAAAAAGGGAGGTGACATGCAACTCGGATACGTTTAGTTTAATTTTAACGGTTACATTTGCCTACACCATAAATCATATTAGGATCTTTTCGCGTGTCACTCTTTATACGTTTAGTGATATATTATTTTTATCGGAGTCCCGCTATACAGACGGACAAGCTGATATGATACGGATGGGTTATGCCTCACGCAAGCGCTAATTGCCTCCGAGATAATCTGCTCCTACTCATTAGTATGCGTTATATGTATTTTGTTTAGTATTGTATAGTTATTTTTTTTATGCACTACAAGTTAGCCCTTGACGGCTATCTCACCTGGTGGTAAGTGATGATGCAGTCTGGGATGGTAGCGGGCTAACCTGTTATGGTAAACCCACACTCCTAATTGGATTCTACGCGACACCGTGCCGGAACGCTAAATCGCTTGGCGACACGTCTTTGTCACGTCTTGTAACTAGCCACGGCCGAAGCCTCCCACCACTTGCTCCCACACTTAGCATAAGCTCATAATAATAATCTATTAATCTGAGTTTTTACCCTTTGAGTGTTTCTACCCTTGCTTAAAGTAACATCATTTTAATATAGTGTAAGCTCGAGTTTTATAATATAATGCATCTACATTAACATAGACTTTGTCAATCAATTTCTAGACTGTATCATCACTTACCACCAGGTGAGATAGCCGTCAAGGGCTAACGAGTAGTGTAAAAATAATAAAAACTACATAACAGCGTTCTGCGCGGTCGGGCAACGATACAAGCCTTGATTGTCTCTGGAAAGTGTCGAGATAACACATTCGCCTTGTAGTCTGTGATACTGCACATCATCTAGTTTGACCACAGAGTGAAAACATATTAGAGGCCATAGAGAATTTCTTGTTTGTTTTGTGGTTTAATAAAAGAGAGAATGACGCTTATATCTTCTAGCTTATTAGGTAATAGATAGTGCATATCTATTGACGATTGACGATCTCCGTGGCGCAGTACATGCGCTGTCGCATTATAAAGTTGGAGGTCCTGGGTTCGATTCCCGGCCCGTCTGGTCTGGTGGTAGCCTTCGGCCGTGGCTAGTTACAAGACGTGACAAAGACGTGTCGCCAAGCGATTTAATGTTACGGAACGATGTCGCGTAGAAACCAATTAGGAGCGTGGGTTTATCATACTCCTACAGGCCCGCTACCATCCTAGACAGCATCATCGCTTACCACCAGGTGAGATGTAACTTGTAGTGCATAAAGGAAAAAAAAAGTCTAGGGTACAAGTTTACATGAATTTTTCATGCTAACTGGAGGCAGGAGCAGTATAGATAAAGCGTAACCAACTCACTTTCACATTTATGATTATTGGTTTCGATAAAAAAAAAACTCCATAATTGTGATTATTATGCGAAAGTTACTAAAGTCATAATTAAAGATCACATATAATCAATCCATGTCAAAATCTAGGTATAAAAATGAATCATTAAATGTGTTGCGAAGAAAAACTATTTCGAAATATTAAAAAGTATTTCGAAATATTAGTTATCGGCATCAGCAAGTCTTAAAATTTAATCGAGTGTTTAATTTGTGGTTAGTTGTATTTCGATCTCACGAATATTTTAATTATTTTTAAGTACTCTTTATTCTGGTTGTTGTCAAAACAATAATTTACATGCGTTCAGCCATTTCTAGCAGACACAATCAAAGAAACAAAATAAAATTACTCAATCAGTAGTGTCTACTTCAATCTAAAATTAATGACAGAATATATAATTTACCTCGTGACATTACGTCGACGATAAAATCATAGAAAAATTGACTTATAAATCTCAAATATATGAGCTTAACTTTCAATTAATCCACTTCCACTTCCAATTGCTTTGGAGCAATGCAAGCTCCAAAGCTGTAATATAGAACGTACCTCGTAATATACTACAAACTTGTAATTGGCTATATTCAACACTGCACCTGTTCTTCTATTTTTTCTGGCAGAGCTTCTTTCCGAAGCTCCGAAACAGCCCGGTTACGCTGTGGCAACCAATAGGGTTAGCACAGCTAATAGACAGTCCGAAAAAAAGGAAAAAAGAAAATAATGTTCTTCTATCTTCTGTTATTAACTGTGAGTTCTCGTAGTCAGTAAAATAAAAAATCTATAGGTTGTTTTTGAAATGTGATCAATGTCTAATAAACTCCAAGCTCTTTTAAAAAGTTCATCGGCCTAACGGAATGCCACACCCCGTGCTCCATAGAACATAATTAGTGTTCTCAACGCGTACACGACGCGACGCTATCGCAGCGTTCGATGTACATTGATCGTTTCACGACTTATTCTTTTACGTAAATCATTCATTCAATCAACTGTAACAGATCATTGGCGTAAAAGCAATAGTATGAAAAATGAAAAAATGTCTTTTTCACCTCCACGATACACCTTGTTTGGAGGCCAGTGGAAATGGTTAGAGTTATAGTCTGTTCGAAAATAAAGTTTATTTTTTATTTTGTTTCTAAGGCTTGGCTGCGCGAGAATAAAAGATTTTTTAAATTTTAATTCGATATAATTGATTTAATTTTGCTGTGATAGCCTAGTGGTTAGGGCGTCAGCCTCCTGATCAGAGGTCGGAGGTTCGAATTCGGGCACGCGCCTCTAACTTTTCGGAATTATGTGCGTTTTTAAGCAATTAAAATATCACTTGCTTCAACAGTGAAGGAAAACATCGTGAGGAAACCTGTACGCCTGAAAGTTCTCCATAATGTTCTCAAAGGCGTGTGAAGTCTGCCAATCCGCATATGGCCAGCGTGGTGGACTATGGACAAACCCGACTCATATTGAGGGTGACCCGTGCTCTGTAGTGAGCTGGTAATGGGTTGATCATGATGATGATGATGATTTAATTTTTATCCAGTTAAAAAAATTATATTAAAATAAGATTAAACAATAACGAAATAGCCTCAATAAAATATTGTTTAAGGAATCCTCTTTCAAAGAAATTTCTTCGGTTCGGTGTTTTACGAAAATGAAGTACAAAATAAAATATCGATTTCGCTGATAGGTCGTTTGGACTGGTGATAACAACCTGATAGTAGCGGGCTAACCTGTTAGTGATATGGTAGTTATATTATACACAAACCACTTATCAGTTTACACATGGCATCGTACTGGGACGCTTATGCCAATGTTTATAATAATATTTAAGGAGTAAATATTAAAAAATATAAAAAAAAAAACATTTTATGCATGGAATTTCACTTTTATTTATTGGCTTAAAAGACATGAAAAATCAACTTTATTCATTGTATTTATTTAACTATGAAACCTTAGAAGTTTAATGAACTGATTATCATTGATTACGCTTCTTTACATTTCGCAGTTTGTTTATTAAAAAATGGATTATTAAGCGTAATCAATGGATAACGAAGCACGCTGGGTTATTTTCTCTCTGAATGTACTGAGAAACACTCTATCATCGAAGGTTTCCATTAAGAGTGACAGTAGGTTTGATTTAATTGAATTGAGGTAATTTTGTCTATAAAATCGTATGCATTTACTAGACTTAAATTCAAAAGATTATTTTTTTAATAATTAAAATATCACTTGCTTCAACGGTGAAGGAAAACATCGTGAGGAAACCTGCACGCCTGAGAGTTCTCCATAATGTTCTCCAAGGCGTGTGAAGTCTGCCAATCCGCACATGGCCAGCGTGGTGGACTATGGCCAAACCCTTCTCATATTGAGAGGAGACCCGCGCTCTGTAGTGAGTCGGTAGTGGGTTGATCATGATGATGATGATGATTTTTTATCAAAGAGTGGCTTAAAAAAGATATCTAACGACTAAAATTAATAATTTTATGATTTGTTTATAAGCAATGACTTGTTCGCGGTAACAAATGAATGGGAAACAAAAAAAGAAAAAAAAACTATCGAATTTAGAACCAATCACCTCTGTTATTTGAAGTTACTTAAAGATTCGATATTTTTTATTTATTCAAATGTTGGCTCAATATCTAGGGACTTGGGGAATATCCATGTCTCTAGATATTGCCAGATACAGCCATGGTATTTTGCTTCGCACGGTACTCTCTTAAGTTTTACTAAATGTAATAAAAATAAGTGAAAACAATGGTTATATCATTTATGTAAAGAGATCGTTTATTAGATTCTATTTTATACCATAATATATTTCCCACTGTATTCGCTCGTTGATGGGTATATAAAGATAAAGATCTGTACATGTTATGATTCTCTTTTATGTATTCAAATGAGATACGTTATTTAAGTTGTTGCATAATTTAGCTTGCTCTGTTTTTTATTACGTATTTTTATTAAATAAAGATTTGGTTTCAAACAAAAGAGCTTTGGGGAAATGAGATGAGAATAAAGAGAGTAGCCTGTAAGTTTTCTTTCTCTATTCGAATTAGTCATTAGTAGGAACATTAGCCTCTGTATGCTAGACTTATTAAAAAAAACTCAGACCATTCTATATAGACAAAACACCTCGTAAGCATGTCATTTATTAATTACGTCATAAATATATTAGGATATAAGGATGCAACTCCTGATTAACCCCTAATTAAGAAAAATGTATTTTCAAGCTGAAGTCTACTGGGGCTTCAGAATATCGGTAAGTTAAGATTTCAATTGTTCAATTGTTGAAAAATAAATTACAATACAGAAAAAAAACAGACTAAGAGATAGGTTTTATGTGTCAGTACATACATCTAAGATACTCTTTGATAAGATTGATTCTATTAAATTTAGCTGGAAAAGCTCACGAACTTAGGACAAGAGTTTTGTAGGTCTAGTATGTACTCAGGCTAGCTCTAAATTTCCTATATCATACACTAATTAGCCCACTTTCTCTTGACCTGTAGCCCTTTGGCTTAAAAACGTTTTGCAAAATATGATGTTTTTATGATTGCAATAAAAAAGTATTTAAAAAATTCTTTAACGATACATCACCGAATCGCAAATCACAAATCTCAGGATATATGGCGATCGACGCCATTTGTCATGACCGTGAATAATCGACACGCTCTGATAAATTATATTTGACACCCATAAGTCCTTGACTTACGATTCAAATGCTAATCTGGTTTGTAATAATTGCGCGTGAATTACATGAGCACAAAGCTTAGTGCCAACGCGCCCACATATTCGAAATTTCATACATACTGTATGAAATTTCGAATGTAGATTTTTTTTTTTATTGGATCATTAAACTAGTCACTATCTATACAAAAACAACAAAAAACATTTCAGAAGAACAAACACCAGATAGTGACTTTCTAGAAATGACCACAGCATGCACAACCTTAAAATTAACCTTACATCTAAATAATTCAATTTATACCTAAAGCAAGTAAAATGTTCCTTTATCGGTTTATATACTCAAAACACAGCCCCGTTTCTTTACATGGCCAGACTTCACAGGTGGACTAAGCAATGACACCGCTTGGGTCGATATAAGTTTATATAACACGTGATTTTTTAAAATCCATATGTATTTCATTAAAAAATTAAAAAAAAAATTAAAATATCACTTGCTTTAACGGTGAAGGAAAACATCGTGAGGAAACCTGCACGCCTGAGAGTTCTCCATAATGGTCTCAAAGGCGTGTGAAGTCTGCTAATCCGCACATGGCCAGCGTTGTGGACTATGGCCAAACCCTTCTCATGTTGAGATGAGACCCTTGCTCTGTAGTGAGCCGGTAATGGGTTGATCATGATGATGATGATGTATTTCATTTGTCTATATAACAACCACGCTAAAAATACGCTTTTTCTTAAAAATACCATTTTTAAATTCTTTGACAGTAATATTATTTCCGGAATATTTTAATTGCCACGTAATAGTATTTCACGATCGAGGCGATTTTCGGAAATGAATAGAGAAGTGCTAGATGATCTTTTTTTTTTTCTTGAAAATATATTAATATGAAACGGTGATTTATCCTCAAACCTTCATTAACCAACCGTAATAGGTTACTTTACACATGCCGTATATCCCCGCGTGAAACTGATAAGCGTTCTAAATATGCACCAACCACTTAGCTGGTACCAACTAGTTTGATACACCCCAATACAAATTGCGCCTTGTAGCGTAAATTTTAGGCTTGTTATTGCAATGTTGATGTTGGAGGTTAAGTTTATTGTATTGAATAGCAAAATTCATTAATCCAGCATCCCCGTCAGGCGGACTGACAGAGCAATAAGTGACGGGGTATATCGACTTTAAGTGGCCGATTGTAGTAAGATTAATAGAGCTTACCGTTACCACAGAGTACAGAATGCAGTATAAACACCGTGTGTCATTATTTACAGCCCACGAATATCCCACGGCTGGGCAAAGATGTCCATCATAGAAGATAGGATATTTTATTATTTGCTGCCATTAAACAAAAACGATGGCGTTTGGTTTAGAATCACATACTATTTTTTTTTTCAAATACTCTTATAACTTATACTCTTTTAAAAAAATAAAAATATTACTTACTTTAACGGTGAAGAAAAACATCGTGAGGAAACCTGAACGCCTGAGAGTTCTCTATAATGTTCTCAAAGGCGTGTGAAGTCTGCCAATCCGCACATGGCCAGCGTGGTGGACTATGGTCAAACCCTTCTCATATTTAGAGGAAACCCGTGCTTTGTAGTGAGCCGGTAATGGGTTGATCATGACATGACTCTTATAACCTTTATAGGTAATTTGATGAACTGCTTGCCTATTGGTTACCAGGTTTGGCAACAGATTATATGTTTCTGAGATCGATTTCTATCGAGACCATAAAATTGATGGTACAAATTAGGCTATAATTATGGTTAAGACAATGCCAGCTCCTGGAGTGTGAAAATTGGCCGGAGTAAGCCGTCTGTCCCTATTTTACTTATATGTATCATCAAGCCAGGTAGGTAGAAGCAGTAGTTACTTTGCGGGAACGATGTAGTACAATGAACATTACGCTCAATATGCAGTCATCCTCGTAAAACAGGCAAATCAAATTGCTCCATATTCGGAGCCAAACATGCGTCGAGAGGGCATTCTGGAAGATCCATTTGGTTTGGTGTGGCAAAAGTTTATTTGAATGGAATATTTGATAAATTAAGCAAATTGTAACGGTCACACACACATCTATCGTAAGTAGAACAAAAAGCTGCTATTACTGCGTAGGTTGTACTTATTATATTTGAGTTTAATAGCACGCCTGGCACACTGACGTTTATGCAAATGCGTTTAATCTATGTGACATTGACGTGAGTGTTGTTTTGTTGGTTGAAAGCTCACGAAGTGCCCACTGTTGTGAGAAACTATGCGTCCATTATTATAAATGAGATTAAAAGTGCATCCAGCCACTTATTAGTATGAAGTCAATCACGTTTTTGTGTCGACAAGTTGACGTCCAATGAAGGCAATTATTCAAAGGGTGCTTAACGTTGCGTAGTTGATATCCTAGTGATACTATCCTAGGGAGTAGTTGATATATAAGAAACAAAGAACACGCCATGATCTAGAAAGCCCTTTTAGCTTTATATTGTGGATTATATTAAATCAGTAGTGACTACTTTTGTCTGGTGGGAGGATTGGCCGTGGCTAGTTACCACCCTACCGATAAAGACGTGTTGCCAAGCTGTGTCCAATGGTGAAAGAAACGTGAGGAACCTGCATGCCTGAGAGTTCTCCATATTGTTCTCAAAGGCGTGCGAAGACTGCCTTTGAGAACAATATGATAATAACAAAACAAATCTTCGGAAAATATTTGTCCTAGACTGAGTTGTAATAATAGGTATAATAAGCTCGAATCAATGCTTGCTGTTTTATTTAGGTTACAATGTGATTTATATTAGCTTTTTCCTGCATATGAAAATTAAAAAGAACGATATATATCTACCTTCAGAAGTCCACAAATACAAACTCACAACTCATTGACACCTCCGCGTATATACTCGAAGATCCTACAGGTCCTTTTGTTAGGATCGGTTATTACGCAAGTTAGAAAATCATCATGCAATATTAAACTTAAGTCATATATATTGAAAGTTGAATTTCGTTCAATGCTGTATAACATTGAAGCGCTACAACGTAGCAACGAAATGTATAATAATAAGACGATTTAGATGAACACAAGGTTGTTAACTGATTGATATATCAATCACGTGCTGAGAAGCTAAAATTTACGATGTAAACATTGCCTGTCTATATTTTATTGCATTCTGCGATTCGTTCATATTGTAAGTAGGTATATCATCATCATGATCATCATCGTTATGACCACCATCATCATCACCACCACCGTCGTCATCATTGTCGTCACTTTCAACCACTTTGCATCTACAAGGTGGTCTATATCTAGGTATAAAAGTCTCTAAAGTGGCTTCATAGATTGAATTTAGTATTCTTAATTATAATAGTAAAAAAAATGCTTTGAGCCGGACGAGGTAAACAATATTAATTTGTTAACTAGACTGGTACTGAGAATTTACTTAGTACCCCAATATTTACCTGAAAAGTGCGTGGTACTTTCGAAGGTGGAAAGAGAGTAAGGGATGTTGGCAAACGCTCTCTCAAATTCAAATTCAAATTCAAAATAATCTTTATTCAAATAGTCCTTAAAAAGGCTAATTTACATAGTAGTTATTTAATGGTGATAACTATATTCGTAAACTTAAATCTAAAGCTATAGCTTTAGATTTAAGCTAGCTCTTAGAAATGAGAAGGTGAAGTAGGTTGTCTTTTGTGGGTGTGGCATGTAGAATTAGTAATACAGAAATGATATTTCTTAATCCATTGATACAAATCACTCAATTTATTGCCACTGTACTGTAAGTTCACTATTGGCAGTCTCCAGTGAACTTACAGCCAAATAAACACAAAGAAACGACTTCCCTATGGCAAAGCGTTAAACAAGTTTTGCAGTGAACAAATAAAAAACATGGTACATGGACATTTCATGGAAATTTTGCCTAATTAAACTAAAAATAGTCATTAATTAGTAGCTATACTCCTAGACTTCCGAATTACGCTGCAAAAAGTTACACATAAAATTTTTTAAGAGCTCTTTTGACGAAATGTTGGCATAAATCAAAATCCTACACGTTTTGTACATTACTATGACATTAATTGCCATGCAAATGATTTCATGTAAGTTACTTAAATTTATATGTACGGTTACAAAGCCGCCTATACGATTATCTAGGTACCTACTTTACTTTACTAGGTTTCTTTACCGACCTTTGGGGCGAGAGGGTAAAATCAGGGTTGGAAGTTGTTATGAAAGTTTGTTCAATTTTTCAAGTTATGTCCATGAAACTTGGTACTTAGGCTGTTGGATTAGAATTATAAAATATGTTTAAGTTTCTGAAAAATCCATTTCCAAAAGGTTTATTTGACAGTTCTGCATTTTTCAAGATATGATGGAAATTTAATATTGTTTACTTTCGGTTAACATAAAACAAGTATATTGTCTACAAGTACAAGTATGGCCTCAAAGATATTGATTCGTGATGACCACGACCGCTCTGTAAAGAGTGTAACGACGAAGAAGACGAAGAAGAAGAAGATACGTTTCCCAATTAAAAAAATATCCTCTAGGTAAGTTATCCACATAGTATACGAAATTTGAATTGGCCCACTAACTAATATATCAACGCATAGCTTAAACCGCTGGTCCCGAATATACACATTTAGACTTAAGCTGTTTCTTACTTTGAAACAATTTTCGAACGTTGTGGAAACCTGTAAAATTCACATTAGCTCACAACATTAAAAATGGGTCATGAAAAACTTTATTAGCTGTTGGTTTCCATAATAAACAAATTAATATATAAACTATGAGCTTCAACCATCGTGATCAACCCATTGCTACAGAACATGGGTCTCCTCTCAATATCAGAAGGGTTTGGCCTTAGTCCACCGCGATAGCCATGTGCGGATTAGAAGACTTCACACGCCTTTGAGAATATTATGGAGAACTCTCAGGCGTGCAGGTTTCCTAACGATGTTTTCTGCACCATTGAAGCGAGTGATATTTTAATAGCTAGCTTTAATAGCTTAAAAACGCACATAACTCTGAAAGTTACAGTGTTATGTGCATTTGTTATTTATTGTGCGTTGCCCAGGATCGAACCTCCAACTTCTGATTGGGAGACGTCCTAACCACTAGGCACCACTATCACAGCTTAGAACTTCAACAAATAGTAGCAATTCTTTGGTTTACATAGTATCTTTAAAAAACGCCAGTTTTGTAAACAAAAGACCCGTGATCTCTCACACCGTATTCGTGTCAGTTGAAAGTCATGAGATGCTGTACGTGAAAATCACCTAAGTTCATCAACACGAGCAAAGCATCGGAGCAATTTGTGGCAATTAAATAATAGTATAGCTATTGGGCGATACTACGTAGCTGGTCGGATGCGGGGAACGAATCGCTAATAACTCTGCTTGATCTCACCGCTCATGTAGCTAATTGTTTCTGGACGCTGGGTTGTACTGAAACGTTTCTAAATACGAGGCGTCTCACAAAATCTCACTCCTCTACACGCGTGCTTCATTGAAACTATTACTATGTCTGCAAAGTAAGTTTACGAATGTAGTTATCACCATCAAATCACTACTATGTAAATTATTGACGCGTCAAAAGCGCCTCTTAAAGGACTATTTGAATAAAGATTATTTTGAATTTGAATTTGAATTTTAAGTAAACAAAATTTTAAGGGAACTTATTCAAGAGTATGTCCATACCAATGTGAGAATGAAATGAAAACATGCAAATGACGTGTGAGTCGTCGTGGCACAGCAGGTGCGCTGTCTCATTATAAAGTTCGAGGTCCAGGGTTCGATTCCCGGCTAGAATCTGGTCTGGTGAGAGGCTTCGGCCGTGGCTAGTTACCACCCTGCCGACAAAACACGTGTCGCCAAGCGATTAAGCGTTCCTGTGGCAACCTATAGGGTTAGCTAATAGACAGTCAGAAACAAATTAGGAGTATGGGTTTACCATAACTGGTTAGTCCACTACCATCCTAGACTGCATAATCACTAACCATCAGGTGACACTGCCGTCAAGGGTTTACTTGTAGTGGATAAAAAAAAAACTACACTTGATCTCGCCTCTCCTTTACATCGACTTCCGGTACCAGAGTCGTGTGTGTGAGCGTTCCTCAAGTTTTAAAAGAAATCAATCAGCCATGTTACCGCTAGCCCATGATTGCCGAGCAATCCGATTATACCCCGTTTCCCATGGATGCAATTTGTACACAAAATATCGATGCCGCAGTTTAGCTACCATACAGATCAAAACTATCATTAAAACGTCGTTTATAGTGCCGTATCACTTTTTCATATCATCATCATCATCATCATTATAATCACGGGCCATTAAACGTCCTTTTACCGGACACAGGTATCTTCTTTCATAGCGTAAATCGCTTAAGAGCATTTATGACTTTTTGCAGCATGGGGATACACAACAATTTCTTAACTCCGGCTAATATTGAGTTTTTTTTTATATTTACCCTGCATCGAAACTCTTATGCTAAATGTCTGGTGGGAGGCTACGGCCGTGGCTAGTTACCACCACACCAACTATACCAATCAGGAGTATGGGTCAAATTTACCCCTACCAGGTTAGCCTGCTACCATCTTAGACTGCATCATCACTTGTCATCAGGTGAAATTGTCGTAAAGGGCTAACTTGTAGTGGATAAAAAAAAATGTTAGGTCAATGAGGCAATAATTAATTAAAAAGAACTTAAATATACCGAGTATTATATATACTCACATATCACTATTTACATATTTTGTACTAGGCTAACTATTACAGAACAAAACAAAGTTACAGTAACTTTAAATTGAACACAAAACTCAAAGAAATTGTCCGCAGTTTAATTTCAAGCATTTAAGCAATAATTTGTGCTGTTAAATAATAATCAATTAAATGAGTAAATTTGGTCATCAGATTTTCTCAGAACCATTACCTATTTATATTTAAATCGTGTCAAATTTGAAATTACTTAGGTGTTTAGTTACTTGGAAATACGAGGTTTCCATAAAACCACCAAATTCATACAGTTCAGAAACTGGTTTCTCAACTGTATGTCTCGGAGTCTGTATTTTTCGGCGCAACTATGTCCGTTTCTGAACTGTAGGATAGTTGTACTGGGGCAACTTGAACGCCGTAACGAAACTCGTGTGTTTGTGCTGTAGTTCACACACAATTTACTATTTTAACGGACGATTAGTATTTAATTATTCTCACAAATTTAGATAGGTATACGGTAGGTATGTTCTGTCAATACGCAATTAAAGATTTTATGTGCTATTAAAATAATTATGAACAATATTTGGATGAATCATCAAACACGCCGTTTATTTTCCTACTGTAGTATTTGAGGATTAAAATAAATAGTTTATTATTTAAGTGCGATTGATTTTAAAAGTCCGGATTTGACATTTAATTTGAATTTGCAGTCTAGGACAATTTTTATTGGTGTAAAGTGAGAAAAAGCTATTCGGCAATATGTTAAGCTCATAGTTAGGGCTGTAACAGTTCGTTATCACCTAATAATAACAGCGGTCGTAGAATCGGATTTATACGAAGTAACTCTATTTGTTTGTTCGTTGGGCTCAGCGGCAAAACTAATCTAGATAGAATAAAGGTAGCTCGCATCCTGGTGGTAAACAGCACATACTATTTCTCCCGGAATAAAAACCGAGAGAATTTTTGTTGTGTTTAAAAAAAATATCTTATCTATGCATGAAACCATCAAGGAGCAATAGCTATGTGTTCCATACAATAACAAATTTTTGTGCAGGTGATGTTTAATGTTGAAAAACATAATCATTTGCCATTAAGTGGACAAAAACAAAAGCCACAGATAATGCAAGAAACTCCCGAGTTTTGCTCGGATAAGCAGGAGGTATTATATTTTAGGCGAGACTCATTAACTTTTTACTCCAGCCGTTAAATAGTCACGTAGTTCTAAAACAATTTTATCACTTATTTAGACGATAACTTGGCGAACAAAAACGTACATTCACGAAGTCATGGACTCACATGCCTGATACACAGACTTTGTATAAAGATGGATAGGTAAAGGTACTCCAAAAAAATTAACGATAACCAAGCTGATTTGAAAATTCGGATTTACCATATACGCGCTGTAACTAATAGTCATATTCATATGACAACAGAGTTAGTTCATGATTGCTTCAACCGTCTCGATAATTAGAAAGATGTATTAAAATTGGTAGCTGTAGACTTAGTGTAGCATAACTTTTCGGAGTTATGTGCGTTTTTAAGCAATTAAAATATAACTTGCTTCAACGGTGAAGAAAAACATCGTGAGAAAACCTGCACGCCTGAGAGTTCTCAAAGGTCTGTGAAGTCTGCCGCACATGGCCATCGTGGTGGACTATGGCCAAACCCTTCTCATATTGAGAGGAGACCCGTGCTCTGTAGTGAGTCAAGAATGGGTTGATCACGATGATGATGATATAAATTGAACTTTAAGTTTAATTTCTTATGAACTAAAACAACTGGAAAAAATTGTAACATGGTATCCATAAATATTTTTGGTATTCTGTTGTAAATGTAAAGATGTTTATGCATGTGGATTTTTATTTTATCTAGGCGATTTTTTACGGTTTTATATAAGAAAGCTGTTAAGTTTACAACTTTGTCAATCTCGCAATTGTAAAACAGAATTTGCTTATTTATTTATTATCTATAATCTTAATCAGTCTGACTCTAATTGAAAGATATTCATTTATCGCCAGACTATCTAAATAATAGTGCACAGCACCATAGAGGTTGTCTAAATTATTTGTAGGTTGTCTATGGTATTCTATTAGTCTGTGCTCTCATATTATCTAAGCCCCAAAACCGATTTGTACCTCAGACACGTACAGCGGTCGTGTCCAGAGACGTACAAGAGCATTAGCTCTTACTTTTTTAGTACATTCCTTTTATAAACACACATATAAGGGGCCTGTTTAATATGTTTTGGCGGACTCTGTCTGTCCGTGCTGCTTAAAATACAGAAAGTATACACTACAGTTATTGTTAATAAGATTGATGCTAATGATTATAATAAATAGTTGAACGTTTGGAAGAACTTGTGAGATATTCAAAAATGTATGTTTTAAACTCTTTTTTTTTATACACCTCAAGTTAGCCCATGATGGCATTTCTCCTGATGGTAAGTGATGCTTCGGTCTATAAAGGTAACGTGCTAAACTGTTATGGTAAACACATACTCTTAATTGGTTTGTACATGACATCGTGCTGGAACGTTAAATCGCTTGGCGAGAAGTCTTTGTTGGTAAGGTGGTAACTAGCAACGGCCATAGCCTCCAACCAGACTAGACTTGAGCCGAAAATCGAACCCAGGACCTCCAACTTTATAATGCGCCCCGGAGGTCGTCAAAAATGTATTGATTATTAATTGATCTCCATGGTAAAGTGTTAAACCCTGTAGTTTTATAACTACGAGTTCCCGGTTTGGAACAATTTTGAGATTAATCATTTCTGAATTCTATATTCTGATCTGATAGGAGGCTTTGGCCGAGGCTATTTACTATCCTACCAACTAAGACATGCCGCAAAGTGATAAATCATCCCGGTACAATATCGTATAGATTAAAATTAGGAGTATAGGTGTACTGGCACATAACCCTAACTAGCCCGTTACCATCTTAAACAGCATCATCACTTACCACCAGATAGCAGTCAAAGGCTAGCTTGTAGTGGAATAACTTAACACTAGTTTTTCTGGCAGTTTATAAACAATCTCAGTTAAATCAAAGCACTAATTGGCGACTTGTAGGAAGTTATTCAATCGGTTAGCTGTGAATAGTCAGTGTTCAACCCTAAAACAGGGTAAACCGCGTGGATAATTATGTTTTAAAATCGAACTAGTGCCTAAGCAATGAAAACATTAACCCCAACGGTAATTTTCCCTAAAAACTTTCCCTAGCGCAAATTAAAAATATATTTTTTTAAATTCATAAACTTACATTCGCGTACCAGGATAACATAAGAAGGAATATACCTGAAAACAAAACAAAAAAGAATTAATACACCAAGAAATTTAAACCGTTGGAGTAATCGATGATTTAAGTGGGACTGCAGTCAGCGTACGTATATTTTAAGGGCAATTCGATGTCACAGAATTTATATTTAGGATACTTAGGTACCCGCTTCATCGGAAACCTTTCTGACAATAACATAAAAACAAATTGCGGTCAATTTGATTTCGTACGAATTAGTTTCATTTCAATTAGGTATCTAAAGCGTTTAAGTGTGCCATAAACATACCACATTTACATTTGATTTTTATAAAAAGCATCCATACAGGGGCGGCATGAATAAAAAAGACATTTTATGAAAAAATATATATAAGTGTTTATCGTTTAGTACATAATACATTTTTACATGCTCCCGAACAAAATGAGATAGCTCGTCAACCACGCATAAAGGCGAGACATTCTAGACGAATCGGGTGACAACAAATGAGCCTAATTACGGCCGATCCTGAAACGACGCCATTATGTACACGACATCTCGTCACGCAATCCGAGAATTAAAGTAAATAACGCTCAAATTATAGGGTAGGGTTCAAGAATAAATTGTCAGTAGGATAAAATGTATAAAAAATAAGCCAGTCAAATGCGTTCATGGGTCACGCTCAAAGGTCCCGTAGTTTTAACTATAGGCCTCATAATTCTTTAGTAGCATGTTGCGGAAGAGTGCGTGAGGGTTCTCGTGACCCACCCATCAGGTGAAGCAAAGGAGCAACACTGGGTTTTAGTGGGTATTCTGGACACCGGTCAGTCCCACACACCACGACGGCCCTGTTCTGCCTGCGCCGTTTCCATCCATTATAAAATCAATCATCATCATTACCATGATCAACCCATTGCCGGCTCACTACAGAGCACGGGTCTCCTCTCAACATGAGAAGGGCTTGGCCATAGTCCACCACGCTGGATATGTGCGGATTAGCAGACTTCACACGCCTTTGAGAACATTATAGAGAGCACTCAGGCGTGCAGGTTTCCTCACGATGTTTTCCTTCACCGTTGTAGCAAGTGATATTTTAATTACTTAAAAACCCATATAACTCCAAAAAGTTAGAGGTGCGTGCCCGGGATCAAAACCCCGACCTCTATTAGTAGGCGGACGTTCTAACTACTATGCTATAACAGCTGTTATTAATTCTAAAATCAATACTGCGTGGAAAATCCAGTCAGTTCTCTCTGTTATTGCTGTTGCTATGGACGTGGTTTCTGTCTGGGGGTTGACTTTCAGCTAGACACTGTAAATTAAAAAACTTGAGAGGTGTCAAGGGACACCCGGATGGACCGAAGTTCCTTTCGATTAATTAGTGAAGGAATTGTAATAAAATTTTATTTTATTTAAGTTATAATAATATTTTTTTTATTATTAACAAATATAATGTTATATAAACTTAATCAGTAGGCTCAATTTTGTACTCCATCAGCAATATCCGGAACTTGTGCAGAAACACTGTCAGGATTCATTATTATTATTATTTTTTATTATTTATTATTTACAAAAAACCTGTTTATACCCAACAAAAATAATCGTCGCGACACCACACTGTTCAATGCGAAATAGAAATGAAAATATCTGGCTTGCTTTCTATAAGAGAGAGAGAGAGACAGACAGAGAAACATCTGACGCCGCACAGCTTACAATAACAAAAAGTGTCGTGACAAGTTTTCGTAAGAATTTTTTCCGTCTAGCCCCCTTTCACAACGCGCGATAAGGAACTTCGTTCCAATAAATCCGACTCGAATCGCCCCTTCATTAAGTTTTCGCCCTACATATAAATGAAATAGTCTGGTGATAAGTGTTTGAAGTAACTATTATATTTTATTTACTGAACCCTACAAACATTGACAAAGATATTTTGAGCTCAACTGCGCTCAACGCGTGCTAATTTTCGTATTCAACTGTCTACAAAATATAAGATCTTGATTATTATATTATTACATATGTATTACAATTCCGACAGCTTAATTATTGTGTTTTCTAGACACAAAAAATAATACATCATTATCGACACCCGTATAACGTTATAAGACATAGGTAAATTGAAAAAAAATACACCACCAAAAAAGTTTTTTTGTAAGAGAACTCGTTTTCATAACATATTGGAATTTATTATAATTAGTAATATATTCTATTTATGACTTAAGATGACTATAGACTGTATATATGTATATAATATAGTCATAAATAAAATTATACATGAATAATTAAGACCTGAAATTTCTAATCTATAAAAAAAGGTCTAGGGGTGTTACAACAATTATCAATACAAGTTAGTGATAATTACGGTTATCACCAATTTGCGATATATATGTATTTGTGTTGCGATATCAAGTAATAGAATATGACCTGTCAGAGGAAATGAACCCAGCAGTTTCATTTCCTCTGATTTATTATGATTTTATTACACATTTCTTATGTTTTTTGTCTGGTGGGAGGCTTCGGCCGTGGGTAGTTACCACCCTACCGACAAAGCTTGTCGCCAAGCGATTTTAGCTTTCCGGCACGATATCGCGTAGAAACCAATAAGGAGCTTGGGTTTACCATACATCTAACTGGTTAGCCCGCTACCATCCTAGACTGCATCATCACTTACCACCAGGTGAGATAGCCGTCAAGGGCTAACTTGTAGTGTAAAAAAAAAAGTTGAGATTGCTGTTTGAGCTAAAATCTGCTAGACCAACGAGATAAACATAGATAAGAGCAAGTATTTTAGTAAGTGTTATATCGCAATGACATTTCCCCCCCGTGGAGGGTCTGCCTCGGCGGACGCCGCTGGCTGGGCCGCGGTCGAGTGCATCAGTGTGTTCCCGTGACCCAGCCACCAGGCGACGCGAAGGAGCATCGCTGGGTTTTAGTAGGTATTCTGGTCGCTAGCCTGGCCGCCGGGGAGTCCCACATACCCCGTCGGAAGCGGCGCAGTCTTGCCTGCGTCGCCTCCGGAAGGGATGCGTAAAAGCATTTCCCAGCGGAAAAAAAAAATATATATATCGCAATGACATTACAACATGATCGTCAAATTTAAGGCTCATTGTCACGATCCAGTCACTCTCTCGTTCGAAATGAACAGCGTACATATTTGTGTCACGATTATTAAGACACACACACTAACACAACTACTTGACGACCTCCGTAGCGCAGTGCGTGCGCTGTCGCATTATAAAAGTTGGAGGTCCTGGGTTCGATTCCCAGCTCGAGTCTTGTCTGGTGGGAGGCTTCGGCCGTGGCTAGTTACCACCCTACCGACAAAAACGTGTCGCCAAGCGATTAAACGTTATGGCACGATGTCGCGTAGAAACCAATTAGGAGTGGTTTGTGGGTTTAGCATACCCCTAACTGGTTAGCCCGCTACCATCTTAGACTGCATCATCACTAACCATCAGGATAGATTGCCGTCAAGGGTTAACTTGTAGAATAATTTAAAAAAAAACTACACGCAACATGCAAGTTGACTTGCGTTATTTGGAAAAACGCTAGTATTGAATATGTTAATATGGAATATGTGATTTTATGTTAATATTTTAAAATATTCAAGATTGTTTCATTGAACAAAGTAGCAATGGAAGGTGGTTGAATTTGAAAAGTCTAGATTCAAATAAGAACCCTCGGGCAACAAGACAAATACTGGTACTTCGATAAACTGAGGTATTGTGTAAGTCAGAAAGTGTATTTTAGCTTGGCTGTATAGCAATAAGAATATCAGACATATTCAACAACATTCAAACTTGTCTCTTACTGACTTGTCTCACAAACAGTGTATGAGACTGCAAACCAAGTTATTTCTGTGTTCGCTAAACCATAATAAAACGTAGTGTTTACAAAATATTATCTGAAAACAAATGCCTGTGTGCCAAAGTGCCTGATGATCAACTTATTCTCGGCTCACTACAGACCACGGGTCTCCTCTCAATATGCTCAATATGAGAAGGGTTTGGCTACAGTCACCGACGCCGGCCATGTGCGGATTGGCAGACTTCACACGCCTTTGACAACATTATGGAGAACTCTTAGGCAGGTTTCCTCAGGATGCGTTCCTTCACCTACAGACGTAGGTGTGTACGTAAAGACGTATACAAAGGAAAATTTATTTCCATAAGTGATCTCGTCCAGCTACCTTCAGATGTGAGTAAGATGATTTTATAAAGTGGAATAGCTCAAACAAGGTATCTACATACTAAAATATACTTAGATAAATTGAACAATCATCATCACCTATTACTGGCTCACTACAGAGCAAGGGTCTCCTCCCAATATGAGAAGGGTTTTGGCCATAGTCCACCACGCTGGCCATGTGCGGATTGGCAGACTTCACACGCCTTTGAGAACATTGTGGAGAACTCTCAGGCGTGCTGGTTTCCTCACGATGTTTTCCTTTACCGTTGAAGCAAGTGATATTTTAATTGCTTAAAAACGCACATAATACCGAAAAGTTATAGGAACAGTGGTATTTCCTTTTTATTTTCATATGTTTTGTCTATTTATTTCACTTCTAAATTCTATTATTACTGCTATAAACTAAAAGGAAGGACACACACTTTTTGTGACCGAATTTTTAGTTATATTATTAGTTTGAAATTAGTGGAATTATATTCGCATTATGGTCGTGCCTTTGAGCTCTATAATTATATATTTTTTGCTTCACAATCAGGTATATGTTGTAGGTGGAAGATTGGGTGAACGTAAAAAATACAGTGCATTATAAAACTTTTAAAGACATCCGATGCATCGGCGTAATTACTCATATAACAATGGAGTCATAGGTTCAATTCCCTGGAAGGGTAATACAGGAAATGTTTTTTTTCCTTCGGCATTAAAATCAAATGTTATCATTGAAGCAGATATAACGCCATCTTGGCTGGATACCACAAACATAATTAACCTGTTATACAAAACGATTGAAGGCATCTGTATTCAAATTATCCTTTAAAAGGCATTTTTGACACGTCAATAATTTATAAAGTTGTATTTTAATGGTGATAACTATATTCGTAAAGTTAAAACTAAAGCTATGAGAGTTCTAATCAAACCTGAAAAAAAACTTAGCTGGGTAAATTTTCTTTTTGTTATCACTATCTCGCATGCCCTAAGTTTTTTATTATTTACATACTCTTTTAAAGTATTATAGGACAAAATATACCTTTTTTACAAGCTTTCGCCTATATTTATTAATTCATCATACGGATGTTAATGTTCGAAAAACTGAAAGTCAACAAATCAATACATTATGATTTGTGATGTTTATAAAAAAAACAATCCACTTCCGGTGGTGTCCACCGGCTAAATTGTCTTCATCGGCTTCTGTTGGAGGCCATTTTGTCGACGGTATAAAACTCGCACGACTTGAACGCAGCTTTACGCAAGCGAACTAGCCGGCGATAGGAAGTGTAAAAATATTCTTTATATAATCCAACATGAGCTTTAAATAAATTACGCAAATCCATTAGTTTTTTTGTTGAGCAATAACACTCGTACATAAGAAATAATAGAAAAAAATTAGAATAACATAATGTAACCGAATTGACCGCTAGACAAACACAATTGAGGGTGCCTACAAATTTCACAGAGTAGTGCGCACGCAGATGCTGCTACTGGTGGGCCATAGTTAATTTTTCACCAAGGGCAATTTTTTCACCAAGGGAAAGTGAATGACTGCCTACTAACGAGGGTATTCTTCGAATTTGCCTTTGACTCACATGTTTCACACTCAATCGCACTTAACATCTTAGAGATATTCTCAGAAAGCATCATACGTATAGGAAAACAAAAGAGAATTTATGAAAATATCAGAGTTACCTATGATTGTAAAAAAAATATTAAAGGAAAAATGAAATTTACATATTTTCGGTTATTTAGTTAAATTGGCTGAAACATATAAGTATACTAGGTTAGTATATACATGAACTTGTTATGACAATGTACATCTTTTAACTAATTCACGATTGTCTAAAAAAACACTTTTTCAATACATTGCACAATCTAATAGGTATAGTCACCACCACCATACATACATTAACATAAGATGAAGAATTAAAAAAAATTAAAAGAACTAAAAAGTCTTAGCGTATAATACGACTCCTTAAAATAAATGAACTTTGAATTTAAATATCTTAATAGATTAGGTATGGATTACGACAGACGAGACGTTTTTATTTATCTATTTATTACGGAAACAAAAAGTCCCAATATAAAATGATATAATACAGACAGAAATTAGCATAGACCAAAGCAACTTCCGATTTTAAATTAGAACATATTAATTAACTAACATGAAAATAATTGGGCTTAGACAGATTCATCATCATCATGAGCAACCCATTACCAGCTCACTACAGAGCACGGGTCTCCTCTCAATATGAGAAGGTTTTGGCCATAGTCCACCACGCTGGCCATGGCATTGGCAGACTTCACACGCCTTCGAGAACATTATGGAGAGCTCTCAGGCGTGCAGATTTCCTCACGATGTTTTCTTTCACCGTTGAAGCAAGTGATATCGTATTTTTTTTTTTTTCCGAAGAGTTAGAGGTGCGTGCCGGGATTCGAACCGCCGACCTCTGATTAGGAGGCTGACGCCCTAACCACTGGGCTATCACCGCTTCAACTTAGACAGATTATGGGTTATTTATTAGTTATAAAATTGTATGGCTACGATGGGACTACGCAAGTAGTTCATTCCCATCTATAATACTAGAATACGTATGTATATCTGTAAATAAGCCGTCTATGCCATTCGTCATTACTGTGGTTTTTTCGTCCGTCATTATCCTCCGGATTCGTGGGTAATGATATGAAACTAAATTATAAGGCTGCGGTATTCGGACCCCATATTAACATACCTAGGCACTGTGTATCATTCGTTTTCTCGAAACGTTAGATTATGTTCGTGGAACTAAATTAGGTATACGTGATTTTGGGATCCACTTAGGTATGTGTATTATCTGTAACGTTGACGTAACGGTACATTATTAAAAAAATATAACATAATTTAATAAAACAAATTAAAAAACTAGAGAATTTGTTTGTTATACTTTATCTACGACTACCTCAATTGGATTTATTAGTGAAGTTGAAGCCGTACTAGTTCAAGTCATGGTCATCCATTATTTTTTGCTTATTAATGCGAAAGTGCTTTTGTTTACTGTTTTGTTACGCAACAAAAGAGCATTGGATTCATTTGGTTTTCATCGTGGATGCTAAAAACAAAACGAGTGATATCCGCCATCTTTCATTCTGGAAACTTTATTTTGAGTAAGAAAATTGAAATTTAGAATTAAAACTATAGTAGATTCATTTTTATCAAGTAGTCCTCCTAATCTATACACAATTAGAAATGTCAAACTAGTTCTTTTCAGTGGCTTCGCTACCGTTTAGAATGGCAGAAACTCCTAAGAAGAAACCAGCAAGATCCCGGTAGCGGTTCTTTTTAATATCACCATCTTATAACTCGCTCATACTCGCGTCTACTTTGTATGTTTGAACGCGGTCCACAACCCCATCTATCATATTTATCGGACTAGTCGGATGTACGTCATTACTCAAATATCTTTAGCTAAGGGCGTAAAAAAGGTACCAGGAGAACTATGCGTCATACGTGAGAGTATTCCCAGTTATTTATTTTGTACAACTTTTTAAGCAGGGTATATAACGTTCTGTTAATCTATTTCTAGGTATATAAAGGTTAGTTTCTTCGCGCTTTTATTAGCTTTTATGACATTTCTAATAAAAACAGGTACTGGAATTAAATAAGCCAATCACAAAATCTCATTTCCAAAAAACGTCACAAACCTGACAATCGCTGTTCCGAACTAGGCTGCTAACATGGAACCTCGTGAAATCGTGATCTTTATTCGTACTATTACTTAATACATAAATTAATGACTAAGCCAATCAAGCAAATTTTAAATGGAAGACAGTAATTTTATATCTTTACGACTGTCAGTATTAACTCTACCACAATCTCTGATAAAATCATAGTAATGTACCAATAGTAAAGAACAGAAGTTACGATAAAAATCACACATCTTTTAACGAAAAACCGACAGTCTTAATTTTAAAAATTCTGCATAAAAACGCTTTGCCAATAACAAAAACAAACTGTACCTGGTATGCGTTGGAATGCACTTTAAAAAACATTTTAATTCAGAACACCCTACCAAAGTTTTATCACAATCTGATCAATGGTTTTAAAGTCTATAACGGACATAATAGGTAGAATAAAATTAGATAATAATATTAGTTTCTTTTATTTATATATATATATATATATATATATTATAAAAATATATATATATATTTTTTTTTCCTTCAATTTATATATGTATATTTTAGTATGTAGATACCTTGTTTGGCCTATTCCACTTTATAAAATCATCATCTCACATCTGAGGGTAGCTGGACGAGATCTTATATATAAATAAATTTTCCTTTGTCTACGTCTTATATAACTGTTTGTTATCACAAATTTGGTGCAAAAATAAAAATAAAATAAAAAACACAAAAATTAATAAACATATAAACAAACTAATACACATATAACTTGTTAATATCGATTTGCATTTCACTATGTAGTTTTAGTCACAGTTAAATGCGCCATGCTAAAAAATAAGTTCAGCCCCTCACTATTGCATCAGTGTGATATGGAGTCGCAGCTGCATACTTGCTATAAGATGAGTTAATAACGCTCTCTCATGCGCTTACTTATACCCAATCGAAGCTGCTCCATGCGTAGAGATTCACACCCGTCGTCATTCAATGCTCAATACATAAAATGCTCATCGATGCTGACTAATGTGACTTCGCTCTAAAACGATATTAAAAAGTTCTAGACTCAAATTACTGGCTCAAGACAATTGCGTCATCGGTAAATGATTCTGGCACCAATAAAATTCAAATTTAAATCATAGGCAACAGGATTTAGAGTTGAGATTTATTTGTTTATGAAACATCGTTCACCGGTGGTTTGTGTAGGGTTGATTTTAAATATCGATAGCACGTCATAAATTAAAACGATACAAGATGAATTCCTTTTCTTATCTTCGTATGCCTTACTGTTTATGAACCAACAAATTTAACGAGGACCATCAAGTTAATGTCATAATTAATTTTTTAACGCAAGAACCAGATAATTAACGCGATTGTTTTTAGCCGAATTATAAACGAAGTAGTATTATAACGATTATATTCTCTAAATTCATATAGAATACTAGTATTTTTCACAACAATCACATAAACAAACAAATTGTATGAAGTCTAACTATGATAATATTATTTTGTATTCATTGGTTCGATTGTAATTATTGAAGACTTGAATATCTCTTTCTCTAAAATATAGAATACATAGCGACGTCGATAACAGATATCGATATAAACGAATATATCGCGCATCCCTATCGGTAAGACGAGATGTAGCTTTTTTCCTGGCGTTTTTATAATCCCCGGTATAGTTAATGGAGTGTTCTGTAATTTGGTGCGCGGGTAGAGGGGGGCGGGTAGAGGAGGGTAATTATAGGTCAGCCCGTGTCATTGTCGGTATTTCTTTTACCCCTAATTCTGGTGCCGAAATTGAAAAAGAATTCGTAGCCTTGGAAACGGATGGAGATGATTTCGAGTTAGGACTGTGCACGCTGGAAATTATAGGTGTTGGTTTTAGGATTATTGGCTTAGATGAGTTTAATTTTTTAACTTTAATGCAATCTTTTTAAAGTAATGTTTTAATTTTAAATTGAAATGCACGAGGGGGTCGCGTTTGATTATCCGACATTATAATATATCAGAAATAGTCATGAAAAAAAGGACCAATCCCACATCAAGCAAGTTTGTATTCAGCTTGAATTGTAACGTTTGTCTGAAATTTGTTAAGTATGCCTGCCATTTTGGAGGTTTTGGTATATATTGTAAATTTTTACATCTCTAGGATCTTCTTGCTATGCTCAAGTATCTACTTGTACGATCACTTCATAAACAATTCAACTATGTGATGTTGCTGAAAATTGGATCCCTCTTGCATAACTACGTCCAATTGACAATTTACTAAAGTAACAGCGAACCTCTGTGGCGCAGTGCGTGCGCTGTCGCATTATAAAGTTGGTGGTCCTGGGTACAATTCCTGGCTCAAGTCTGCTCTGGTGGGAGGCTTCGGCCATGGCTAGTTACCACCCTACTAACAAAGACGCGTCGCCAAGCGATTCAGCGTTCCGGCACGATGTCGCGTAGAAACCACGTAGGAGTGTGGGTTTATCATACCCCTAACGGGTTAGCCCGCTACCATCCTAGACTGCATCATCACTTACCACCAGGTGAGATAGCTGTCAAGGGCTAACTTGTAGTGTATAAAAAAAAGAAGTTAAATGAAAAATGGTTATATATGTAAGATAATAAAGTAACCGACGAGTAGCTCACAAGTTGCGAAGTTATGATTCGTTGATCATATATAACATACACATAAGTACACAGAATAAAAGCAAACGTATTTCTTTCTCTAAAAATCGGGAGTTAATAATCAAATTGAATTGAACTGGTTTACAATACAAATAAAGTATTTGATATTTTATTTTATTTATTTCAACGATACACTGTATTAACATTAACAGTTATCATTACAGGTATACTCAGAATTCTAGTTTGTCCGGTTAAAAGTTCCATAAATATTAAACAATTTTAATAATATTAGAGACATATTAATAATTACTATGATAATAATGTCAATGAGATACGTAATTAAATAAGAACTATAATAATGCATGCAGATATATTTTTTTCTTAAAACTATATTATATATATAATGTGTCGGGATAGATATCGATGTCATGGTTCGTCATATTGTTGTATACACTAACTATTGTATTAATTCGGGAAAATTAGCCTACGTCACTCTGGAAAAATTTTGGTGCGAAGTTTTTTTGTTGAGGGTGTCTCTATGAATACGTCGGAGGACGTTGATACTTGTCTGTTGTAGCAGGTCGGGGGATTCCGTAATATTTAGATATCAGATCACTTGCCTTCGTTTTTCATATCATCTGCTTTGCTGCCTTTTACGAGTATATATAGACAACACGGATGAAGTAGTAACAGTGTTAGTCAGATGGATCGAAGGGCCACACACAGAAAAATAATTGTCTAACAAGTCATGAAACATTTCACTTGATAGTTTTTTTTATTTTTTTTTATTATTTTTTATTATTTTTTTATTTATTTGCTTCCACATCCAACAGACATGAGGCCCGGTCAGGGCATTGCAAACAGTACAATTGTTATACATATTCGTCATATTCCAATGTTAAACAATTCAATAAAAATTAAAAAATTAAATTAAAAATAATAACAATAATAATTCAATGAGTCAAAAAATAAAAATTTAAACATTTAATATTTTAATTGTTACGCATAGGCTGATGTCCAATTTTTCATTTTCTTAGTACAAATGCTTTAAAATAGTGTGGAAATGCCTGGTGAATATCCATGTATAGAGTGGAGGGATCTATTGCAATGAATATCGTAAATCAAAAAATAGTAAAACGGCGTAAATTAATACAGACAGTATAAAATCAAAAGCAACTAAACCATTTGTCTTTCGGTTAAATGGTCCATGGTATGCCACCCACCACTATTTCTCTCGAATATAATATTGCATCTCAATCTACTAACAAAGACAATAGGCATAACAAATGCAATTAGTCAGAGTGCATATAATATCCGTTACAAAATAATAAAAAAGTCATCGTAAAAATTGTACTAAACGCGGGCAAGTCATGGCGCCGCGTCTAATTAAACTGGACAACACTATCATTAAATGCTTTTATATGAAATTTAAAACTGTAATAAAGTCTTAAATGATTATAAGGCTTTTGATGAGACCGACTGTCTTTAATATGGAATACAGATACCGCAAATTGCCTATATTTCATTTGTAGATGCATTAGCAAATATATTTGTATCAGACTCCCCAAGGAGAAGTTATCCAGCTGACCCCACAATATATACCCCAGCATACGGCACAAGAGTTCTATCTAATAGGAGATATGGATTCAAACCTTAGACCCTTCTATCATCATGATCAACCCATTATCGGCTCACTACAGAGCACGGGTCTCCTCTCAATATGGGATAATAGAAGGGTTTGGCCATAGTCCACCACGCTGGCCATGTGCGGATAGTCAGACTTCACACGCCTTTGCGAACATTATGGAGAACTAACAGGCGTGCAGGTTTCCTCACGATGTTTTCCTTCACCGTTAAAGCAAGTGATATTTTAATTGTTTAAAAACGCACATAACTCCGAAAAGTTTGAGGTACGTGCGCGGATTCGAACCCTCGACCTCTGATTGGAGGCGGATGTTCTAACCACTAGGCTATCACAGCTTCAAACCCTTATATAACATAGAATATAAACATAGAAGCAGAAAACCCCTTGTCGGATCTGTACCGTATTTACGGATCAGAAC
Organism: Lasiommata megera; assembly: GCA_928268935.1. NCBI lineage: Eukaryota > Metazoa > Arthropoda > Insecta > Lepidoptera > Nymphalidae > Lasiommata > Lasiommata megera. The sequence continues at coordinate 16,116,475 of OV743315.1, read as the reverse complement.
ATTTTCTCATGTTAAACTCTCAGCCCTAAAAATGAAATTTAGAGTCTTACTCTTGCATATATTTATTTAACATAAATATTAAATGTAGCTTAATCATTAGCGCATATATATTTTGGCAAACTAAAAATATATAAAGAACATGTGATAGTGATAATGCATTTTAAGATGGTAGTGAGTTAACCTGTTGGGGTACAGAAGTTACCCATAACCCTTATCAATTTCCAAGCCGCGGTGGCTATCTTATTAGACTTTCATACCCATACTTGTTTATCATTTACATAATCCTTTACACTATAGTAGGACTTTTCTACGAGCTCACGTTTTGTATAAACTTTGAACTTATTGAGAGATATTCCAGAAATTTCATTTGGTAGTAGAAAGGTAATGAGTTATAAAATTGTTATAAACCTAAATTTAATAGATATTCATATATATATGAGATATAAGAGTAGATCATGATCAACCCATTACCGGCTCACTACAGAGCACAGGTCTCCTCTCAATATGAGAAGGTTTTGGCCATAGTCCACCACGCTGGCCATGTGCGGATTTGCAGACTTCTCACGCCTTTGAGAACATTATGGAGAACTCTCGGGCGTGCAGGTTTCCTCACGATATTTTCCTTCACCGTTGAAGCAAGTGATATTTTTTTTTTTTTAATTTTTTAAAAACGCACATAACTCCGAAAATTTAGAGGTGCGTGCCCGGATTCGAACCGCCGACCTCTGATTAGGAGGCTGACGCTCTAACGACTAAGCTATCACCGCTTTACTGATGAGTAGATACTCATCAGCAATTGTACGCAAACACCTGTCTGGATTAGTGGAATTCAAAGATGAGAATAGGATTCTAACAAAGTCCACAGTAGCCTATCGTAACTACCAGGCAAAGTTTGAATGGTCAGGTAGGTTTCACTTTAATTGGAGTCGAGATTCCGTTTATCTGCAAATGTTAACCAATTAACGGAGCGCAAGATGAACCGGCTAATGAGTGGCACCCGATGTTAAGGGAAATCATATCTGGCGCCATAATCTCAGCGCAAGTATCTTTTAAATGGTCATATATATGTGATAAGTTTCGATTAGTTCCCAATGCAAGCGTGTGATAACCAGGAGATTCTTATAAAAGCTTATTTAGCAATTACTAAAAGGGAAGGACAAACTTAGTATCAAACTAATGATTTATAAGTTAGTATTAATAGAAAGCTGTGATAGCCTAGTGGTTAGCGCGTCAGCCTCCTAATCAGAGGTCGGCGGTTCGAATCCGGGCACGCACCTCTAACTTTTCAGAGTTATCTGCGTTTTTGAAAAATTAAAATATCACTTGCTTCAACGGTGAAGGAAAACATCGTGAGGAAACCTGCACGCCTGTGTTTTCTCCATAATGTTCTCAAAGGCATGTGAAGTCTGCCAATCCGAAAATGGCCAACGTGGTGGACTATGGCCAAACCCTTCTTATATTGAGAGGAGACCTGTGCTCTGTAGTGAGCCGTCAATGGGTTGATCATGATGATGATGACTACTGATCAAAGTCAAAATGATACCAACGTTAATCTCAGCAAAAAATATAGCATAGACACCTGTTGAACTTTATACAGCGTGTTCAGAAATGCGCTAAAACATTGTTCCCCTATGCTATATTTCTCGCCGTTCTAACCCTCCACCGTGACTTTTGCCCGCCATATTTGGCACGGCGGCCATTTTGCGACAATTAAACCCGACCGGCATCACGATGCGCTATTACCATGCGTGTAAACGTGCTTTATTAGCTAGTCATGCTGTTATACGTAACACTGTTTGTGCGAATCTTGCAGCCTTTTACTTATAAGGACTTTTGAGGTAATTATCGACGAACAGTTAGATATACTGGACTACTTGGGGCAGCTTACTTTCGTGCTGGAGTCACAGCATCTGCCTATTAAACTGAAACTTACGGATGCATTTTGTTAAGCACTATCATCCTTTACTCTAAGGTATGCGAGTAGCAACGTTGGATAATGCGAAGGAACTTAGAAATAGCCAAACAACTACAGCCACTCAGAAGCAAGGTATCAATAAGTCTAACTTTCTAAGCACATGTAGATTCAATTAGAGCTGAATTTGAAAAATGAAAAATTATTTACTTAGAAATGTTTTAACATAAAATTTATCCGTTGTTCGGACATCCTTTTAATTTACTTGTGCCAGGATGTGCCGCTTTGCGTATAATATATATAAAATCAAATCAAATAACCAAGAGTGTGTTTGTATGTGTGTGTGGGGAGGGAGGGGGGCAAGTGGGTGTATTTGTGTGTTGGTATATGTGTCTGTGAGTGAGTTTGTATTGATTAATTTTTGATAGTCTTGTGTCAGATATCATCGCACGGTTTCCAAATAAAGCTACCAACTTCAATATTACTATAATCGGTTACCATGACTGCTCAAATTTGATAGAAATCGATGCAGTAAAATGAACAATGATTCCCCTTTGTTCATAATTCACGTAGCGATCTGATAACAAAGGAATATATATACCTAATGATTTCTTTTAATACCTGTTTGTATGTTTTTATCATTAAAGTCATCTTTACTGCTTTATTGCTGTCAGCAGTCAGACTTACACAGTAAAGCAATAATAAATGCAATTTATTAAAGAGCTGCAATTTAAAAAAATGCACTTTCAAATCAAACTTTATTATAACATAATTGTAATAAACGATAAACAACTTTTAATACAGGGTAAACAACAAATTCAGGCTGTAAAAACGGTGTACGAACACGTTTTTACATTTTCAACTGTATTGCAGTAGATATAAGTGTTTAATTCGAGTGTACGCGGCGTATAGTTGAATCAGGAGCATTTATTTAGAGCACCCTTTTTACGGCCTTAATCATTAAGAGATTTTTAATGTAGTAGTATAATTATAGTCTTGAGTTTATAACTTACGCTATTATCGACGTTCGACGAGTAATTTCGTTGTATTCTCACTAATTACGATCTCTTTTAGTGCTTTTGTAATAAACAATGAAAGAATGTAGATTGTAGGTAAATACTTATAACATACACTGAAACTTTTTTACGCTTCAAAGTTGTAGCTTTTATTTATACACTACAAGTTGGCTCTTGACGGCTATCTCACCTGGTGGTAAGTGATGATGCTGTCTAGGATGGTAGTGGGCTCACCTGTTAGGATTATGATAAACCCATAATCCTAATTGGTTTCTACTCGACATCGTGCCGGAACGCTAAATCGCTTGGCGACGCGTCTTTATCGGTAAGGTGGTAACTAGTCACGGCCCAGGCCTCCCACCAGGCCAAACTCGAGCCGGGAATCGAACCCAGGACCTCCAACTTTATAATGCGACACGGAGGTAGTCGGTAATTCTAACAAGGATCCCACTTCTGACTTGTTGATTGTTTTATCTACTGAAGAGTTTCATTTCGTAATCAGATCCTCAGACCTCTCAAAGAATCATACTGATGTAACTACCATCGAAAAAATAAAATCGAATTATCACCAAAAAAAACTTGTAAAATTATTACACTGTTGTACAGATGACAATAATAAATATATATATATATATATAAATCAATTGCTGTTCGTTAGTCTCGCTAAAACTCGACAACGGCTGAACGGATTTATCTTATTTTGGTCTTGAAATGTTTGTGGAGGTCTAGGGAAGGTTTAAAAAGTGAGAAAAATTCGAATACTTGCTGGGAAAACCCTTAAAACAGCCCTTTTCTTTTTCCCATATAAACGTATTACCGCTGCACAAAGTTCAAATTCAACCATACAGATTATCCTGTAATTATTTCAAGGTACTCGGTTTGGTTATCCATTGCTTCGTGATTGGAAGACAAACAAACACACTTTCACACACACTAACTCAACGCAGACGAAGTCGCGGGCGTCAGCTAGTGTGATATATATTCTAACGAAACGACAGTATCCCTTTAACTATTCTTTTAAAGATCACAATATGAATTCCCATACAATAAAACGGTAGATACAATAGATTGGAGAGAAGTGGCATCGTGTAAAGGCAGCCTAAATCCATCGCTCCAATAAGGAAAGTAATTGGGAATTCAAGGGAATGCAAAGCGGTAATGCGACATGTACACCGCCTTGGCCCTTTTTAGGGACACTTTGTAACTGTTATGGGATTAATATAAACCTATGGGGCGACTTGATTTATTTTGTTATAAGTATGGCTCACTATGGGAGTGAAAATTAAATGATAATACACTTTGTTGAAACTTTTAGAATGAAATGAAAATACACTTTGTTGAAACTTTAAACATACAAATGAAGAAATACAAGACATCAAGGAAACACACAGAAAAGAAAAGAGGTACAATAGGCGACCTTATCGCTAAAGAGCTATCTGTACCAGGAACATAGACCAGGATATATATAGTAATAACATAATATATAGATATGCAGGCTTTGGGTATACAATTACAAATAATACATGGTCGACTGTATAATGCTGTAAGCGTATATCCTAATTTATAATCACTTGATAATTGATAATGTCACAAGCTAACCCTCCAAAAAGATAGCTGGTTTTAAAGCTGAAACCCTCAGTTCTGGTTCTTTGTGAGTAAGCGGAATTAATTAAATATTATCTTAATATATTTGTGATAATCCCCCTACATATGAAGGAGGTGGCCAAAATAGAGAATTGTATTAAATTAATAAAATTACAACAGATCATTGCAGTTATTATGGAATAAGAATTTTATAGCCATTGGTAGATAAAATTCAAGTCGAATAACAGTTATTTTCATGTGAGTTTGAAACGTTCAAAATGGTCAGGTTTTTAGCTACTTTTAAATTGTTTTCAATAAAAACCTACATTGTATAGTAGCACAGAAATAAACTTTTTGTGATAAAGTCGCGTGTAATAGTCATGTTTTAACATTAGTTAATTAAAAAAATCTAAATCGAATTAATAAAATATTGCTAATATAGACTATTATTATAAATTCGAAAGTACCTAAATCTTTTTCCATTTATTTTATTTTTCATGATAAAATGTGATAAGGAGATATCTTGCATACTGGACAAGAGCATAAGATAATTTTATCTCTAAAAACAGACGGTTAGCGCGAAATCAAATAAAACTAAATAAACGAAGACCAAGTCACGGGAAACAGCTAGTTTGCGCATAAAAGCTCAGATAAGGTCTTATTAAGTATATTATACTTTTATATTCTCTAATATATTATTTAAACAAACAAATTACTTGAAAGAAAATATTTTAAAATGCAACTCTACACCTTTCAAAGTCGCTTTACGATTGCCACGACACCGTTTACCATTACCTCAAGGGAAAATAAATCTAAATTTCATTGAGATAAAGGTGTGTTGAGCTGCAAAGTTACGTATGCGCGTACGTGCTCTAAAAAGGTTTTGTTGACATTTTTCGTTTTATGTTTTTCTATTGTAAGAAATTGTGTTTATTATTTATTATCGGAGTCGGGAGCTAGAAGGGAGCGTTTCAAAGGGAGCCATTTTATTTGTCACGGTAATTACTTTGTGTTTTGTGCGTAGTGTTTAATTTGCGTGTTGGTTTCAAAGGGGTTTACTCCGCGATACCATGTTTTATTGCACATAGAATATTTATACGGCTTGAATGTGCTGCCATGAGGGAATAACGCGAAAATAAATTGCAGCGAAATATGACATGGTTTCATTTATTTACTTTGGTATTATTATCTCCACGTTATCCAATTCGAAATAAGGAGGATAATGTTTAATATAAGTTGACATCTTCTATGTATATTGGAGAATTAGCATAACGTAAAAATACATTTCAATATCGCGGATAGAAAATATACCAGTAATGGTTATGCTTTTATAACACATCTATACAAAATAATAAACCCCCCTGGTATATTTTTCATTAAGTTAACATTCGCAAAGTTATTAAAAATCTAAAATATTAGCTACATTAACAATCTGGGACATTATTGTAAAATATTATTTAATAAAAAACATCGCAAATCGCGGTTGTAATTTTTTCCCAGACATATTTTTTTTTTAATATCCAAAGTGCATCAACCCAATAAAGTCTTAACGCATTAAATGAGAGAAACATACTCCCATTATGGCGCGAATTTATTGTTCCTCCGAATTTTTTATACTTATTAAAAAAAGTACATCAAATATAATGTTTCAACTGCCCACAATGTGAAGGGAAGTTTGTAGTTCATCGCAATTAACCCTTTTAACCCACAGTTAAGTTAATATAGGCTGTGTCAATTTTGTTAATTTGTTGAACTTTTACATGGTTCATTGATTGTTTAATTCATTGCGCATTTAGATTTATATAAAAATATAAAAATTTGACGACCTCCGTGGCGCAGAGTGCGCGCTGTCGCATTATAAAGTTGGAGTTCGATTCCTGGCTCGAGTCTGGTCTGGTGGAAGGCTTCGGCCGTGGCTATTTACCACCCTACCGACAAAGACGTGTCGCCAAGCGATTTAGCGTTCCGTCACGATGTCGCATAGAAACCAATTAGAAGAATGGGTTTACAAACCCCTATAAGGTTAGTCCGCTACCATCTTAGACTGCATCATCACTTACCATCAGGTGAGATTGCCGTCAAGGGCTAACTTGTAGTGGACAAAAATGAATAAATAAACTAAGGTATATCTAAGATAAATTGTTAAATAGAAAATCGTATTCAGTGCGATGGTTCACTGATAACTGCACACAACTATAGTACGCTGTGAATCATTAGTGATAATGTAATATGGCATCTTGAACTATGTTTTGTTTTTCCTCTCTTTACATATATATTTCTATAAATTATATTATGTAAAGAGCCGATGTAATTGCCTTACCTCTTCTATAAGGCAGTTGATTGAATGCATGTGGTATCAGTACGAGTTTATTTTATATATAGTCTTAATTTTTTTCCGATTGGCTAGTAACTAACAACGCCAAAAGCAAGAGCTCCCCCAGAGCAAATCTTGAGCAATGTTCCTCTTAAACGCAAAGAAATGTAAATCAAAATTTTAACTTTTCAGCGGCATAAGAACCCGAACACGAATAATTTCAGAGCTAATTAGCTAATATTAATTAGCCCCGAAATTATACTTAGGAACTTTACGCAATAACCAAGTAAAAATTGCCTGAGAAGTTTTCAGAAAAATAATATAGTTACAAATAATGTCGCATTTAACAGCTCTATTTTTTAATGACGTCAATATTAAATTTATTAATTTTCTCCGAAATTCTAGAACTTACTCACTATAAACCAAAAAGATTCCCTAAACTTTAAAACACGCGAAGCAGAAAATATGGTTAGCAAACAAAAAAGTTTGCAATGTCACTTTAGGGCAAAAAGCTTTGAATAAGTATACATGAATTTGACAGGCGTTGAAAGTGCGTAATGCAATAACTTTAAATCCGTCCGGAAGCTTTCAAAAAAAATAGTAACAAACAAAAACTCACTAACACACGAAGGCGGTTTTAAGTTTTAGGTGAAAAAATATACAAACATAAGTAACTCGGTCACCGAATTCAGCACCTCTCACTTTTAATGTCGTCAAAATCGAGTTTATTGAGTTTCTCCGAAGTTTTAATACTGACTCATTAGAGAGATTAAGCCGAGAATAATGTTCTTAAAATAAAGACACGCAGCGAATAAAGAAAAAAGGGTATGACACGGGAGCGTGATAAAAAGAAATCTTAAAGTTGGCACGACTTGGCGACTAGTGAAAAAAAAAACACCCAGTGACAGAAGTTGTATAAATTAAATTAGGTACATTAAAGAAAATCTCTCGCATCCGCTAGATATTGACTTCGGATTTACTCGCGTTTGTTTAGGGTCAAGCTTTTTTTTGTTTATATAGCTTGTGGTATAATTTTGGCTGAGGGTCAGTGATCGTAACAGCTTGTTCAATTTGGGGATAGTGAAACGATCTATCAATCAATCATAATTCTATTAAAATAATCCTTTAAAACGCACTTTTTACGTCTATAACTCATTATTGAGAGTTAATGGTTAGTACATTCGTAAACTTTAACAAAAAAATTGCATACAATATAGTTTTAAATTTCTGGTAGTGTTTTCATTATGAATAGTGTACAGTCATCATAAATCATTGTTTTAGTCAATTAATATATCGATTTCCCTTATTTTGATTTAATATGACGATGATATCAAGTGATCTACTCAATAGAACTTACCATACCTAATAAGTATTTTTGAATCTAACTTATATTAAAATCTTTAAATATTTCATCGTCTGTTTTTGACGAACACCGTGGCGCAGTACGTGCGCTCTCGCATTATAAAATTGGAGGTCCTGGGTTCGATTCCCGGCTCGAGTCTGGTCTGGTGGGAGGCTTCAGCCGCGGCTATTTACCATCCTACCAACAAAGACGTGTCGCCAAGCGATTTAGCGTTCCTGCACGATGTCGCGTAGAAACCAATCAGGAGTGTGTTTACCATACCCCTAATAGGTTAGCCCGCTACCATCCTAGACTGCAAAATCACTTACCACCAGGTGAGATAGCCGTCAAGGGCTAATTTGTAGTGTAAAAAAAAATATATACGAGTACGTTAATGTACTGGGTCAGTTAAATATTGTGTAGGAAAAATTTGCATAATAAAGTATGTATATAATAATTGTTTAACCATAACAACTTGAGCACATCGTGTGGTTTTTTCATACTTTAACTTACTCGCTTTTTATGACCCTTTCGCTCACTTTAATATTTATATTTCGTTTCGATTAATGATGGTTTAACTTTTACTTCCCAGAGCACTTGAAGCGCGAACTGTAAATTATCGATAACTTATCTCCATCTTAATGAACGCAGAAGTAATGCTGTCTTCATTTTGGGTGGCCCAAAGACCCTCGCTACACTCAGGATTCTGGAGAAAACACCCTCGGGTTACTATAAAATCCCTTTGATGTCATTACATTACCCACATATTGAATAATTAACTGTTAAAACACTTGTTTTTTTTAATGTATTTTTGAAACACTTTACTCAAAGACACTTTTATGTCAAAAAGTAAGGAATCATATAAAATCTTTTATTTGTATAGTTTATAAGGATGCAATCATTCGTACAGACAGATCAATCGAAATGCAGTTTTATATATTACGTTTACTTATTAGGTACATTAAGGTAGGTACATTTCTTTTAGTTATTGCGTTGGTGAAAGGATAAATGCCGCTGTTAAATTTTATCGAATAACAATCTTATTTCAATTAATAGGTATTTGTAAGATGATTAGTCAAAACGTCCGCAGGTGTTTTTAATATAATGTAATTTAGTTTATTGAGTTGTTTGTTGGTATTTTATTTATTTATTAGGAAGCCCACGTTGTATACAATGTGACAGCTGACTTATATACTACAGTAGGTACAATTTTTTCCATAATATTTTATACTGACAGTAAATGGGTATACTGACAGTAACATTTAAGGGCTAACTCGACATGTTATAAAACCTTATTTGACGGCCTCCGTGGCGCAGCGCGCACGTTGTAGCATGATGTAGTTGGAGGTCCTGGGTTCGATTCCTGGCTCGAGTCTGGTCTGGAGGGAGGATTCGGCCGTGGTCAATTACCACCCTACCGACAAAGACGTGTCGCCAAACGATTAAGCGTTGCACGATGTCGTGTAGAAACCAATTAGGAGTATGGGTTTACCATACCCCTAACATGTTAGCCCGCTACCATCTTAGACTGCATCATCACTTACCATCAGGTGAGATGCTGTGAGGCTAACTTGTAGCGTGTAAAAAAAAATTACTAAGACTATTATTTTGGTATGGAATTTATAATTAATCCCATCAGTTTCTACTCGACATCGTACTGGTACGCTTTATAGCTTGCCACTATCATCTGATTCGTATTTCACCACTGCACCGATACGTCTTTGTGAGTAGGGTGGTGAAATCAGAGATTTATAAGCGACTTCGCGTGCACCGTTGGTTTTATAGTATGTGCATATAGTAATTTAACAAATGAAAGCGCAGAATCTTTAAAACGGAAATGACTTAGCATTATTAGTAACATCGATTTAATGTAATAATGAAGTGTTGTACAAAATATGTGCAATTTTATAGGTATTGTAATTTGATACAGCTGTTAAAGCTCTTCTTGTGTCTGAGAAAGATAGGTATTATTAGTTTTATATTAACTGATATTAGACTTTCTATATAAATATAACTGTACTTAACGATATCATACAATCGATGTTTAGACCATTATTATATCCGGTTTAAGCTATTTCCTGAGACATTTACTTATATAGGTAAATATATTATTATAATACTTGAGGAACGTCCATTAGAAAACGTACATTTTATTTGAGGTTTAATATTCGTTTTTATAACGTGATTGCGAGGGTAGTAGCGATTAAGTAGATGGTTAGGACGTCCGTCTCCTAATCAGAGGTCGGGGGTTCGATCCCGCGCACATGGCACCTCCAACTTTTTGGAGTCATGTGCGCAATTAAAATATTACTTACTTTAACGGTGAAGGAAAACATCGTGAAGAAACCTGTGTACCTGAGAGTTTTCCATAATGTTCTCGTGTGAAGTCTGCCAATCCGCAATTGGCCAGCGTGATGCAATATGGCCAAACCCTTCTCATATTCAGGGTAGACCCGTGCTCTATAGTTAGTCGGCAATGGGTTGATCATAATTAATGCCAGTGTCTATTGTATTTTAATAACTTAATACTAGATTCCTTGGAAACAACTGACATTCTTCTTAGTAGCTCTCAAAATAGAAACTAGAATTTTGCAATCAGAAATGTTAATTTTGGGCCTTTGTTTCTTTCCAGCATTTTCTCTGTACTTGTTCTCTTTAGAATTGGACTTGTAAGAAGTCATTAAAAAGATATGAAATTTATAATCATTTTCACCAGTACAATTATATGATTTTGCGAAATATATTTTGGTAGGTCTCTTTTGTAAACGCCAAATTTAGTTAAACTCCTGTGAAAGAGATGCATATACCCATTACAAATTTTATACGTTGTGTATTATTTTTTTAATGCACTTTGTGTGGGGTACAATAGAAGTGTGTTAGTTAATTCCTTTAATTAGACAGACTGAATATGATGTTAATGACTTTAACATATTGACTGTAGATTGGCGTTATTAACAACTCGAACTGGTAACGTAGATCACCATCCACTTAACTAGAGATGTAGTTGATTACGAACATTTCCTTTTAAATTGTGGCCTTCCTTCCATCTTATTATTTTCTGTATCGAGGTCGCTTTCTAAGTGATGTACCTTAATTATTGGCTCTATAAGTTTTTATGATTATTTGTATATACTTTACCTCAGATTTTATCACGGCTATGATACAAGGTGCAAGGGAAAATACCACGCGGCCGTCCTAGCTTAAAAAGGCCATCGGCGTACGCTATTGGCTGGGTTGCGAACGAGTGCAGGAGCGTCTCCTTACCCAACCACCAGGCGACGCAAAGGAGCATCTCTAGGTTTCAGTGGGTATTCTGGTCGCCAAGTTTGCTGCTGGGGAATCCCACATACCCCGGCGGAAGCGGCGCAGGTCTGCTTATGTCACTTTCGGAGGGGATACGTAAACGTATTTGCCGGAGAGTCACAAGAGTATACCCCGCCAGAAGAGGCGCAGATCTGCTTATGTCGCTTCGGGAGGGGATTCGTATACGCATTTCCCAGCGTTAAAATCGGCCATCAGGAAAGCTAAGATTTAAAGTGAAATTTATCATTTCTGAATTTTCTGTGGTCTGATCTAGTGGGGACGCTTCTGATGTGGCTTTTTACCCCCCTTCCGACACGACGTGTACGATGTCATGTAGAAACAGGTTAGAAACTGTAAGACTACATCATGACTACCTCCGTGGCGCAGCGCGTGCGCTGTTGCATTTTAAAGTTAGAGGTCCTGGGTTTCATTCCTGGCTCTGGTCTGGTGGGAGGCTTCGGCCGTGGCTAGTTACCACCCTACTGACAAAGACGTGTCGCCAAGCGATTTAGCGTTCCGGCACGATCTCGCGTAGAAACCAATTAGGAGTGTGGGTTTACCTACGGTATTTTATTAATAGGAGTACGCTCCTAACAGGTTAGCCCACTACCATCCTAGACAGCATCATCACTTACCACCAAGTGAGAGAGCCGTCAAGGGCTAACTTGTAATGGATAGTTTTTTTTAATTAAAATGTTTACTTTAACTGCCTCGTTGGTCTAGTGGTTGGTATGTTCAACAAGGTCACATAAATAACGAGGTTTTAACATCAATTCCCGGGTCAGGCAAATAAATGTTACGCAAGTATTAAGTTCTTACTAACAGCCCGGAGTTAGATAGTTAAAATGTTCACCACCGTGCCTCGAGCATGTTAAGCCGTGGAGCCCGGCTATTACCACTAGCATGTCAGCCCGTCGACCCAATTCGTAGCAGTGTGGTGGGTCAATTCTCCGAAGCCCTCTCTCCTGTTCCCAGCAGCTATAATGATGATTATAAAGCTTGCATTGGTTTACTGAGAACGTGTTGTGTCATCATCATGATCAACCCATTACCGGCTCACTACAGAGTACGGGTCTCCTCTCAATATGAGAAGGGTTTGGCCATAGTCCACCACGCTGGTCATGTGCGGATTGGCAGACTTCACACGCCTTTGAGAACATTATGGAGAACTCTCAGGCGTGCAGGTTTCCTCACGATGTTTTCCTTCACCGTTGAATCGAGTGATATTTTAATTGCTTAAAAACGCACATAACTCCGAAAAGTTAGAGGTTAGTTAGCCCGGATTCGAACCGCCGACCTCTGATTAGGAGGCTGACGCCCTAACCACTAGGCTATCACCGCTTTGTGTATAACTATACACGTGTTGTGAATAAATGACAAAAGTTTAAAGTTTACTAACCACAATCACAGTACTGTAACGTGGAGCCGGTGACATTTAGCCCAATCGCCTAGCCCATCTGCATACATTAGTGTTAATAAAGCCTACAGGGCTTTTCATTAGCCCATCTGATATACTACCCGGAATAGCCCGATCGTTGCCTTATTTTTTGTAGTTAGACTTTTTTCCCCGGCTAATTAGGATAATGAGGTGTTTTGCGCGGTTCGTCCATATGGTTTTGGACGTATTCTTTCTTGCGGCCGGTGTGGACGGGTTTCCATTGAATATTCCGTTCATTGAACATATTGAAGCTTTATTCGGTTTTGTATAAAGACTAGCTTTACCCCGCGGTTTCGTACGCGTCAACCAATGGTCGTTACGTAAGACGTAAATATTTTTAACTGCTAAACCGTACGTCTTGATAATTGGCTTATTTACATAATTTGTAAAGTGTAAATGATCTATGTTTTTATTATTATGATCTAAGATAGCCCTGGACGGCTATTTCACCTAGTGGTAAGTGATGATGTGGTCTAGGATGGCCGCCGGCTAACCTGTTAGGAGTAGGATAAACACACGCTCATAATTGGTTTCTACGCGACATCGTACCGAGATGCTAAATCGCTTAGCGACACGTGTTTGTCAGTAGGGTGGTAACTAGCCACGACAGAAGCCCCCGACCAGATCAGACTCGGGCCGGGAATCGAACCCAGGACCTCCAACTTTATAATGCGACAGGGCACGCACTGCACCACGGAGGTCATCAAAAGGTATGTATTATATTATTATTTATATAGCGATACCTTTACTTATTTATTAATTATGTTATGTGTTTTTTCCATCTAAATAGGAAGAGTATTTTATGATGCCGTTGCTTCACAACTACCATTATTACAGGCTGAAGTCTTATATAGGTAATAAATATATTTTATTATAATTTGTGAGAAAATATTGTAATAATCGTAATAGAATTGTTATTGTAGGTGTATTAGTGTCAAAGTTTATCGAAATAAACATCTAAACGAATCTGTATTATATAATATTGGTATCGATGACTCAGTTAATGCAAATGTACCTAAATAAGTTATATAATAAAAAAAACATTTCAAAAGAGAACAATAAGAGATGGATGGATTGTGTAAAAAGGATATGCGTGTATAAAGTGTGAGTAGTGAAGTGACGGCTGATAGAAGGGAGTGAAAGAAGACGTTTTGTGCCGACCCCACATAATGTGAGATAAGGGCAAGAAAAATAATAAAAAAGAAGACTATACTCGTTAACACTACCAGTCGAAACCGAAACTGCAAAAAAAAATCCAGGAACTGGCTAAAATTAAAAACATAACATCAATTGAACTAGGTACTAACAATGAAACGCTGGAAGCCTTGAGAGAATCCGCGTTTACATAAAAAAAGTTGTCTCACAATGTATGAAATACTGTAGCTATTATCTTATTGTATTCAGTTAACTTTCCAATTTAACCATAGTATTGAACAAAGATGTATTTCTCATTAAAGTTATTTATTCCGCGAAATAACTCCGAACACAAAATTAGCGAAATGCGTAATAAAAACCTATAAAATGCATTAAGCGAATACAAAATACTGTCGCGCGGTCAAGTGTTACTGATATTGTACAGTGAGTAATCCAATGTAATGGCCTAGTCACATAGTGCCAGTTAGCGTACGAGTACGGCAACTAGCCATACTCGCCTTTTTACAGTCACCATGATCAACCTATTACCGGCTCACTACAGAGCACGGGTCTCCTCCCAATATGAGAAGTATTTGGCCATAGTCCACCACGCTGGCCATTTGCAGATTGGCAGACTTCACACGCCTTTGAGAACATTATGGAGAATTCTCAGGCGTGCAGGTTTCCTCACGATGTTTTCCTTCACCGTTGAAGCAAGTGATATGTCAAGGGCTAACTTGTGGTAAAAAAAAAAAACTTTCTCATTTTATACACTATAAGTTAGCCCTTGACGGCTATCTCATAAGATGATAGCGGCGTAACTTGTTAGGGGTATGGTAGACCCATACTCCTAATTGGTTTCTACGCGACGTCATGCCGGAACGCTAAATCGCTTGGCGACACGACTTCGTCGGTAACAAGCCACAGCCAGACCAGTCCAGACTCTGATTGGATCAGATCTCCAACTTTATAATAAGACAGCGCAAACTATCTACTGTCTACTGTTAGGCTAGTAGCTCGCATTGTGTTACCAAGTATTAACACAATGTGAACCATAAGTGTCGACGATAATTGGATCGATATTATACAGAATAAACTCATACAGTTTACAGCACTAAACACTTTTTCCACGTATTTGGTAGTACCATAACTTCTTGTCCACTCACCAGTTCTTAACTTTTTGCTACAGTCTTTTTCGATCCGCGCGCTGATAATTTGGACTGGCTGCTTATTACCCATCTTTATAAGGCTTTATCAATATACGTTTGTCTGTGTAAATTACCATATAACAAGTAATTTGAATGTAATTAAGTCATCTATACTACAATTCAATGCGTTAACTCTAACTGCCAGTCTGAGTAAAAACAATATTCTTAACAGTATCCTGTTAACGCTACGAAACAACCTTAAGTTGAGTGATTAAAACCGCGGCTCACAAAATATTTTAACAGATTAATTTCTAGAACTAAGGCGCAGCTTTAAGTGCCATCATATTCTTTATTTATCAATCGATACTTACTTTGATTACTTAACATGCGGCATTTTTAAATTGGAAATATCATATTATTATGCTTAATAATCTCTTATACCGATAAGAGTTCAGTATAGTCTATAAAATAGTAATATAATATTTGACGAAACTGTAACGGTGAGACATCAGCGAGTACGCCAACTTGTCTATGCCAAGCCGCCATGTTGTCATATCCCAGCCCTATGCCTAATGCCGCCATTATGGTTTGGTACGTCAAACAAGTCAAAGCCCGCCATTTTATGAAAAAAAAAATAAACTATTTTGTGTACCTACCCGTTTTGTATTTTAATTTTTGTATCTACTACATGTTAGACTGAAATTATACTTGATATCAGTATATTTATTTATACTGATATCAAGTATAATTTCAGTCTAACGGGATCAACTCAACCGTGTACTTCTAAAAAGACCACCATGTTTGCGAAGGAGGGATGTGGTTTCAAATTTCTTTTAAGGTTAAATTTACCAACACCTTACTGTAAAAAAGTGGTATTTGTGACTCACACATTTCGTGGGTTAAAACGAGAAACGTCATGTCTATTAATTTATACTTTCGTTACTCTGTAAATCTGTTGATATATTATAAGTATTATATTAAGAAACGTTACAGTGTTGCCATTATTAAGATCAAGCAAAAAAATACCAAAGAACAATAATCTTTTTTTTGTATAACGGCAATAAGAATACACTTTAAATTTCAACTATCATTTGATAAATAATGGGGATCTGTTAGCTTCTTTAGATGATGGAACCTTAAAATAGCTCCCTAGCTTAGCTCCTCCTATTTTCAGTAACATTTTTACAGCTTACCAGCTTGTCTTCAAAGAGATACATCAATTTACAGCGCATCGCAAATCAGGTATGAAAACGAAAAGTCGGAATCTAAAAGTCACTGTGTAGAAACATGCGTCACAAGATAATTATGTCTACTCATTTTCTCGTCTTATCTCATATAAATAATTAATAATGAAAATGGCATGATTAGACTTCAGTAACTTATGGCGTGCATCTTAACTTTTGTAACTACAGTTTTAAATGTATTACTTATCAGAATTACAATAAAGTTGTATAAAGTCCGGATCAAAAATATGAATGAAAATAAAAAACTAAATAAAAACAGCAAAAAACAAAAACACAGTATACAGTTTTGCGGCCTCATCTCTGCATAGCGATCAAAGTACCATAAATAGGTCGACGCGCAAAAAGAAAATTTTACCGTGTTAGGGTATTACTCGTACCTTTATAAACGAAGGTGTTCATATACATACTTGAACAGAGAAAATATTTATTGTCTGTAAATTTTTTAACAATATTCAACTTTTTAGATGTTATCTTTTTTATAATTACGAATAATCGTATACCCAAACGCAATTAAATCACTTTATGCGAATAACTCCAGTATAAGCTCGAATAATATGTAGTATTTACTGAGCCCAGTCAATAGCATAATTCAAGCCGAATATTGGCGCGGGCCATCAGATAAATGCTATTATCCTTTGCGGCTATCACTGCAATACGCTCGCAAAGAAAAGTGCTCAAATGCTCCATAACTCTATGGTTTACTAACGACAAGCTTATTGAAAAATTCTAATGAAGTATATGTAACATATAAGTATATGTAAAAAAAGAAACTAATAAATCAGGAGAGAGACCTCAACTAAATATGATAATTAAATTCCAGAGCTACCGTCATTGATGATACAAACACTTGGTATCACCATAATGTCGTCTTAAATGAGATAAATATTGATGACTACTATTGCTTCTAAATTGGGTTGCATAATTATGTCAATAAAGAATTTATTGATTAAGTTATTTAACTAGTGTTTACAGACTCTTTGAATAAAAATACAAAATGTACAAATCATTTAAAGGTAATAAACCTACCTACCTACTTGGCATTATACTGGCAATAGTAGGTAAATTATATTAATTTTCTATTTAGGTACGCTATATTCAATTTGAATTCCCATCGAATATTATATAACTGTGCATATATTAGTGTAAAACATTTGTTTGCAAAGCATACGTATCTATATCATCATGATCATGATCAACCCATTACCGGCTCACTACCGAGCACGGGTCCCCTCTCAATATGAGAAGGGTTTGGCCTTAGTCCACCACGCTGGCCATGTGCGGATTGGTAGACTTCACACGCCTTTGAGAACATTATTGAGAACACTCAGGCGTGCAGGTTTCTTCACCGTTGAAGCAAGTGATATTTTAAATTTTTAAAAACGCACATAACCGAAAAGTTAGAGGTGCGTGCTCGGATTCGAACCGCCGACCTCTGATTAGAAGGCTGACGCCCAAACTACTATGCTATCACCGTATTACACATAAATAGATACGTATGCTTAGATATTGAAATATTGGGAGAGCTTGTGTATGCAACAGTACAAACAAGAATTTCTTACTAAATGGTAAAGGGCAGGTTATCAGGACCCTGTTACAAAACCGCTCGAGAATTATGGAATTATTTTAATTCTCATTGCTCAGAGCTGTGCTCCCGTGGCTCGGCTGTTATCAGACTTGTCACCGTTGTATCCATTTGTTAGCTTTCCTATTTATGTGTTTGTGCTGCTGAGATATTCGAAAATTACTACCTCAGATTCTACCTGTATTGTTCAGATTAATAATGTAGTTGGCGTATTAATTAGTGCTTGTTTTCCATTTTGTTGTTCTGTTTATTATTATTCTTGTTACAATAATAAATAGAACAACAAAAACAAGAATAATAAATATTTATTTATTTCGAGTTCAACGTTTCCTGATTCTTACAATCTAGATGCTTTAAAAACAAGAGTGAATAGCCATCTAAGGCAAGAGTGTTTCAGGTCAAACTTAAAATCAGGTATTCGTTTGCCAACGGTGAAACACAAGAAAGGCATTCATTAAAATAGTAGCAAATTTAAAGTAATTTAAATATATAAATTAAAGTACATTATAACTTGTTTAAAAACCTACCTTCCAAATACTTTAATCAGTAAAATCGTAGTGTAGATAATAATTTTAGTATCTAACCTTAAAAGCATACAATATCCAATGTAAAATAAATCACCTTATCGCGCCATCAAGTAAATCTTGAAGGAAATAAAATGACTTTGAACTTTGAGATGCAATAAAAACGTCCGTCTGTCTGTAACAGCGTCGCAATCTTGGAAACAGACGGTGGGCATAAACTTCAGTGGAAACTTAACGTTGGATGAGCCAACAGCGTTAATTTTTACGACGTGCATTAAAAAGTATAACGAATTTGTTGGGTTTTATTAAGGGAACAGTAATTGTTTCCGCAAATATTTTGCTAAGATGCACCAAAAATAAGTACCCATTACTTTGATTGTTAAATTATAACTTAAATAATAAATAGAAGCAGGCTTTACTTTGCGGAAGTCCATGATAAACAACCGCGAGATTTGTATAATATAACACCACACAAAATCTTCCACTAGAACCTCTACGCACGTTTCGACCCGACACCGGATCATCCTCAGGAGATGTTGACTTCACAAGCGAGAAAAGTAAAGTTTTCACTGTTTATTGTTTAAATTATAACTCGAAATTACAGGCTGAGTGATAGATTATTAGGTGATCAAAAAATCAGCCCTCGAATAAAGTATAAATGAACTTAAGATTAACATTACAATGTTCTGAGTCTATTCCCTCTGATATCAAGTTTCCTGTTCTAGTATCATTTTGATTGGCAAGACTTTCTCATAACATTGATAGAGAAAGAGTTGAAAGAGTGATATTTTTGGTTGCTCTTTGAGTGAACTCAGAGGACAGCACTGTGGACTATGTGTTATAATGTGTAGATGTAAGATAGTTTTAACTAGAAAGATTAGTATAACTTCACTATCGAATTGGAATTTCTGTAATTATAATGTAAGGTGATGTAAAATAAATAAAAAAAATATTCGCTGTTTTTGTGTATTGTGATAATTCGAAACATTAGCGAAAGTATCTCAAAGATTATTACCTTAAAAAATTGATATACGTATTGCCATGTTCGAAGGACAAACCATACAAAGGAGCTGAGTAACTATAAATTACGACTTATATTTGTATTACATGACGATCTATATCTATTATATCTATTTCTGTAATTATAATGTAAGGTGATGTAAAATAAATAAAAAAAATATTCGCTGTTTTTGTGTATTGTGATAATTCGAAACATTAGCGAAAGTATCTCAAAGATTATTACCTTAAAAAATTGATATACGTATTGCCATGTTCGAAGGACAAACCATACAAAGGAGCTGAGTAACTATAAATTACGACTTATATTTGTATTACATGACGATCTATATCTATTATATCTATTATTATTATTTATTTATTTATTATTAATATACAAGGAATATAATTAGTTATACAATGCAGGCACCGAAAAAACCAAAGAGGTTTGTCCTCGGTGCTAATCAGTAACTTAACAGCTTAAAACTAGAGGAACTGAAGTATAGTAGTAGTATTTAGTGTATCTATTATATACACGATGTCTCATAGAAACCAATTAGGAGTATGGGTTTACCATACCCTTAGAGGTTAGCCAGATACCATCTTAGACTACATCATCACTTACCATCAGGTGAGATTGTTCAAGGGCTAACTTGTAGTGTATAAATGAATTATAATATCCAAAAAACTGTTTCTAATAAGCACAAAGTACTATAAACCAAAGTACTCCAAAACATATGAATGTAAGTTTTACACAAAGCTGCCATCCATCAAAATCCTTCCACACAAAAAAAAAGTCGTAAGTAATCCACAATTATTAAAACATGCAACAATTCCATCCGAAATAAATTCACCACGAAATCCGGAATCAATTGCCATTCCAAATCGATTCCCCAAAACTGTTGCCCATACCAGGCCTTATCTATAAAACCAGCTCATCACTCAACGTCAAACGACGCGGCCCGGTCCCATTGTGGATCCCAGTCTTCGAGATTTCGCGAATTAAAACCCGAAAACCGGTGACCAACTGTCGCCTTCACTTGCCCCTAAAAACCGAACGGCATTGTCTTTTCAACTGTCTCCCGCCATTTCAACCACGTATGTGCACTCTCATCGCCATTCAAATACCAGCTATATTTTATAGTGTTATGGTTTATTTTCGCTTGGTCCCGAATAGCATGACGCTGTTCATACACATATGCCGGGTAGTATTTATGTTGTGGACGTCCACTTTCGTCAGTCCGGGGGCCTATTTATTACCTTTTCGCAAAGCATAGCGCGTATAAATTATTAATTTATTCGTCTCCGGCTTACCGGGCGGGTTTTTAATTGTTGCTAGACTAATATTTTATTGGTCATTAGTGGGATCAGTGGGCCACCGGACTTTGGAACCGATCATTCCAGCGCAATAAGGTATAACAAAGCGTTTCAATTTATTAACATCGTCTGGCAATCCGCATTTCAAACAGCGCTGTGGGTATATGCTCTGAAACTCTCTCTCTCTATCTCGTTTCAGAGATAGGAGAATGTTTCTAACAATAAGGCCTCGATACAACAACTATTGTGAGGCATTAAATAAGGGTTGACGACCAACGCGACGGAGCGCAGGCGCTGTCACATTTGTAGTTGGAGGTCCTGGGTTCGATTCCCGGTACGACTCTGTTTTGGTGGGAGGCTTCGGCCGTGACTGGTTACCACCCTACCAACAAAGACGTGTTGCCAAGCGATTAAGCGTGTTAGCGATGTCATGTAGAAACAAAGGAGTATGGATTTACCATACTCCTAACAGGTTAGCCCGCTACCATCTTAGTCTGCATTATCACTTACCATCAGGCGAGATATCCGTATGAACTTGTGGTGTATAAAAAAAAGTAGTCGCAGGTAACCGCTAATCCATACTTCCATATTTATTGTGTCTGTATGTTTGTAACTGCTGCAACGATCTTTATGGAAATAGACACAGAGATAGCTTTAAAGACGTCTAAGGCCAAATGAAGGATACGAACTGAAAACCATCACAGAGGGAATTGCAACTAATACTAAACCTATATGTCATTTATGCTTAACCGATCCTGACGAAACTTCGCATAAAAATAGCTTTTATCCTGGTTATAGACAAAGAATATATTTTATTTGTTTTCCACTCGATATTTCAAAATCGAAACAAACGCGAACGAAGCCACACGCAATAGCTAGTCGTAGCACGAAACCAACTATCCACCTAAGGGCATCCTTGAACAATTGCAAAAGATTACCTCCCATTTAAAAATGGCGTCAATTAAATCGCACAATTAACGTTTAAGAGGGAATGTCGCGTCGATTGTATCTCGCGACCCGGGGCTATCCGGGTTCGAACCCGCTACCGTTCGAGTGTCGTGATTTATCTGCGCCTACTCCGCTGGGTTAATTGAAGGAGCTTTGTTTTGACTTGTTATTCCGTTGAACGTGCACCTACATCATTAACGAGGCGTACATGTTAGACAATGGCTCGAGTTTGTATTTACCTTAAACAGTTTAAAATACCTACCTGCTTTGAATACCAAAGCAACTTTGAACTCACTTTGAGACCACCTAACACTGGCTTAAACTGGAGCTTGCACTACCCACCTACCTACTTTTTGGTCTATGTACGTTTCCTTATTACTGAAGTTGTTTTGACTAATAAAAATTAAGACAGTAGCGGGCTAAATGGTTAGAGGCATGGCAGTTATATTCACCTAAAAGGTTTCAAATATCCCTAGAAGGTTTAACACGGCATCGTTATTCAACGCCTAATCGTTATTTATTTTCGTTTATCATAATGAATGAATAAAATTTGATTTTTATTTCATTTATTTATCATTACACTATTTATTATCAAACTATAAATACACCGAAAAAACTGAAGTGTTTTGTCCTTGGTTCCAGGCTGCAACTTACGATTAGGCTTAGTGAACGGTTATCATCATCATCATCATGATTAACCCATTAGCGGCTCACTACAAAGCACGGGTCTCCTCTCAATATTATGCGAAGGGTTTGGCCATAGTCCACCACGCTGGCCATGTGCGGATTGGCAGACTTCACACGCCTTTTGAGAACATTATGGAGATCTCTCAGGCGTGCAGGTTTCCTCACGATTTTTTCCTTCACCGTTGAAGCAAGTGATATTTAAATTTTTTTAAAACGCACATAACTCCGAAAAGTTAGAGGTGCGTGCCCGGATTCGAACCGCCGACCTCTGATTAGGAGGCTGACGCCCTATCGGCTATCACCGCTCCTAATAAATCCTCCGTGGTATAGGCAGGTGACCTCTAGACAGTCCCAGTAGTGGTAGTGGTATCTTATGATATCATTATTGTGATAAAGATTTAAAAAGTCATCATTCAATGAGCGTGCTCTCCAATTTTAGCCATTTAATGAGATTAAATTGTATGGAAACAAACTTATTGGATTTCACATGGTTCACGTTCGTTTAATCAAAGGCATACCTTTCCAAAAAAAAACCAATTATATATTTTGGGCGTTGATACTGAATGAATTAAGAAAAATTAGAATATTCCCAGTACAAATCGTGAAGAGTTAAATATTGTTTCACATTCAAATACCACAAAAATTGTTATCGCACGAAATACCGGCCATTCAGAGAAATATCCGGTTTTGTTTTAAATTACTGAAGATTGTTAATTTTATGCAACGGTAGCAGATATCTTAAGCCGTAGGTTATTTGCCTCCGAATGTTAATTTATTATAATTATACGTTTTTATATGCACACTGAGCCAAACCATTTACTATAACTATACTTTGTATATTAAAATAAAATGATATTCCATTTTACTGCCTAGTTGGTATAGTAAATTATAAGTAATGCTGTAAGCAGCATTCTTGGCTGGAAATTTCTGATAAATTTTTTTAGTGCCCGTACGGAATTGTTGCAGATATTACTAAGTCATTAGTGCCAGTTAATGTTGTCACATTGACAGTTAAAGTGACAAGTCTGTCAGTCTGGTCAAGACTGTCTATTTATGTCAAACTTTGGTGGTATGTATTTAAAAAAAAATGAATACGACATTGAACTAAAGCTATATACATCATTAGTGAAATCCACACGTATGCCGTTATGGTAAATGGCATAACACTCTTTTATAGCGTCATGAATCCTCTACGCCATCGCTCTTGACTCCTTTGTGGTATATTTATTCATCATGACTAAAGGTACATATTTATGTACCTTATTATAGATTCTACTATCAACTTTTTCACACAAGCCAGGCGGTTTTTTTATAAACCTATAAAACAGACCGCTTTGTGCGCATATTCTGATCCAGATTTGGTTTTCAGATTTTGATTCAGGAGTATTTAGTAAACCTTTTTTTGTAAGCAAATTCGTATACATATATTTAACCTTATATTTTCTATTTATGTACTTTATATTTTATTCCTGATTTGTGTTAGGTTGCCTGGTAAAGATCGCTCATTAGTGATAAGGCCGCCTATTGCATCTATTTATTTTCTGTGTATGTTTATTTCTTTTCTTTTGTATTGGTGTGCAATAAAGTATATTTTCATTTCATTTCATTTCATATATCTTAATGGATCGATTTCTCCGTCGATCCTCTACCAGCCTGTGGAAGTCTCATCAAAATCGGTGCCAACGTTCATCAGATTAGCTCTGAACAAAGAGTCAGACATATATCGCTTGTTTCTATTACACTACAGTTGAAATAGAAGCATACTGATTACCAACTTTTACGATTAATCAATAAACAATAATATAGTTCATATTTCATGGCTGAGACAGAATAATCCAGTTTGATTGTTAAGAGTTAAGTTTATTTTCCAACATTATGTTGTCATAGTGGAGATTGAGAGCTAAGTGCTCTCGCTGACCCATTGATCGGATGACCACGAGGACCACGGTTAAAGTTTATTTATTTTTTTTTTTTTATTTTAATCATTTATTTGTAATCAACAGTGTTTAAAACAATTTATTTACATTTTAGACTTAATGATAAAATAAGGCCAAATAAAATTACAATTTATATAAAAGAAAATACCAAACAATATATGCAATCTTTGAAATTTAGCAACATAATAAAATGTTATGATATTACAAAAGTGTGTGGGTGTGTGTGTGTGTGTATGTGTGTGTGTGTGTGTTGTGGTGTTTAGTTTGATGGGCGGGCTTTAAGCTTTAGCAACTGACGGCTTTACGACTAAACTAAATTAATGAGTGTAGTTAAACTATTGAGTTGACGGATTCACGGTTAAGTATACGTTTAAGCGAAGGCTTCAACCTGCGGTGCTCTGTGCGACGTTCTGTGTCGTACGGTTGACAAATTATAAGTGTTTCTTACAAGGATGACTTTTGATTGGTCACAAACAGAACGCATACTTGAACGTGGCGAAGAACGCAGGTCGATCGCCGCTGATTGGCCTTAAATGCCAAATAAAATCTGATAAAATCTTTATATACAATTTCGCTCTACCTAAATACGGTCATAAAAACGACTTGACAGATTTTGATGCAATGGTTTTTTGTTTTTGCTCTAAAATAATGCGAGGTAATTATTATAAGAGTATTCTTTGCTTTGATTATAATTTATTTTAGAGTTCACATCACACGTAATAATTTACGTATCGTCTCAAATTATCAGCTCGCAAAATTGCTTATATCAACATATTTAATTTACATGCGAAGTCCGTGGCAGAAAGGGTCTTATGCCAAATTATCTGCCAACAGCTGTCAATATTTTTATTTCAATAAATATAATTTACAAGTTCGTGGCTCGACGTCTATCTACCGGGTACGCTGGTAAACAATAATTTCTCAAAAGCAATAAATTGTACGCATTGGTAAAATGTACTCGATAAAGATATCCACGATAATATCACTTGCTACGAAACATTCTTTCTCCTAGCTATTCGTAATAAATTATTTATCGACATAACAGAAGCGGGCGTTTCACGGAACTCCCGGTTTCGTGATTTAGATGCGTCACAAATCGTTTTAGTATTCGAAAATAGTAATTAAGATCATGCGAAGGCAATCTTTATTATATTATTATTATCTAGGGCGACCAGTCGGGGTCAACGGCCGCGCGGTGGGTGCCCGACTGCCAGTCAGGTTTATGTTATGCATTTTTGAGCCACTCCACAAGATGAGCTTCTGTTTATGGTCAAGTATGATGTTATATTTTTTAGTTTGTTAGTCATCTATAATCGACTAAACTACTGCAGCGGGCGTGACAAAATTTGACACATTTATACCTTGATATATACCTTGTATCTTGGTCGTAGATGTTAAATACTTTTTATTCAAAAATGGCAAAATTACCTATGCTCGGCTTTACATTCGCTTGAATACAATATAACAAGTAGATAAAGCAATAATTTAGTTTTAGTTTAGTTTCAATAAATAAATAACAATCCTTTACTTGAGAAGGAACGAAGAAATATTTATTATTCGATTTAACGAGTGTCGTATCGATTACATAATATTAGTTTTGCCAGAATTATGTTTAAGTTTTGCTGTAATATTTATTTTGAACCTCAACGAAGTTTCATTGGTGTTCGCTTCGTCTACAAATATTAAGAATTGCTCAATGGAATATGGAGTAGTAGTGGAACTAAGATGAGTTTTCTCCATTGAAAGACAATCTATAAAAACCCAGAGTTACCGACATAAGCAAAAAAGCAAGATTATTATATATAGTAAACGATTCAATGGCAGAACGCAGATCGTTGCTTTTGCAGTACCGATGACTGTTGGGGCAAAAGTCCAGAGTTCAAAAACTGCTTACCGATAAGATAAGATAACATAAGATAAGCATATAACCTTCAGTCAGTCAGTTCAGTAGAAGCGGTGATAGCCAAGTGGTTAGGGCATCAGCATCTTAATCAGAGCGGTTCGAATCCTGGCACGCGCCTCTAACTTTTCGGAGTTATGTGCGTTTTTAAAAAACAATTAAAATATCATTCGCTTCAACGGTGAAGGAAAACATCGTGAGGAAACCTGCACGCCTAAGAGTTCTCCATAATGTTCTCAAAGTGAAGGCTGCCAATTCGCACATGGCCAGCTTGGTGGACTATGGCCAAACCCTTCTCATATTGAGAGGAGACCCGTGCTCTGTAGTGAGCCGGTAATGGGTTGATCATGATGATGATGATGATGAACCTTCAGTTCAAAGCACAAATATAGAAGCAAAATGGCAGGAATTGACTTTGGTAGATAAAGAACGAGAGGAAACTGTGTATTAGCATATTACAGATACATGTTTTCCTTTGATTCTATAGCATAAAACCTAAATTAGTGATGACGTCACTATAAGCTATCATGGAATTGAAATTTAAGCCGTTCATACCATTTATAGTTTCAACAGCTATAAAAATATATATACAATTTACAACAGACGTCCATATACGTCTCCCGAATCAAGTGTTAATAAACGCTTTCTCTTATGCTAATGCGTGGAATATTGAATTCTTCGACATCAAAGTATAACTTTAACCGTCGACAAAGCAATACCGTTCTAATAATAAGTAATAACTATAAAATTATTCCAATACAAAACTACTTGGCGAAAGGCAGACGCTATCACGCATGCCCTGAATCTTATTACTATTGGTACGTGCAACGAGCTTTGAACTTTATGCGTAAACATATTAAAATTGAAATTCAAACGCATACTAATGGGAGAGAAAAGCGAAAAGGGTTATTGAAAAGTGAGTTTTAATATTGGACGTGTAGACGTCATTATTGGGTGAGGTGTCGAAATCGAGTATCATGTTTCCTTCTCACTTCGTCAGGTGTCGCTAGCGGCGTCGCTTTGTTTTGTTCGCTTTTGTTCTACGGAGTGTGAAGGCGATAAAAACACGAACGAAAAGGAAGCGGGCGGCTTTCAGAATAAGGGTGTTTTAAAAAAAAGGTTTTTGAAAGGGTACGCGAGTGTTTGGGTTAGTTTCGTGTAGGGTTACCTGCCGTACTTTATATTTTACTATAATTAAATTTTTATTATAAATATTGAATAAAACACTCTAACAAGCTGTGATACGCTATCACGTCCGCCTACTAATCAGAGGTCGGGGGCTCAATCCCGGGCACGAAACTCTAACTTTCGGATTTTTAAGAAATTAAAACATCATCATCATCATCATGATCAACCCATTACCGGCTCATTACAGAGCACGGGTCTCCTCTCAATATGAGAAGGATTTGGCCATAGTCCGCCAAGCTGGCCATGTGCGGATTGGCAGAATTCACACGCCTTTGAGAACATTATGGAGAACTCTCAGGCGTGCAGGTTTCCTCACGATGTTATTATTAAAAACATCACTTGCCTCAAAACTGAGGGAAAACATACGATAAGCTAAGATGCAGGATTTCTGCTAAAGACGTCCTGCTAGGTTAATAATCGTTCCGGTACAAAGTCGTGTAGAAACCAATTATTGCGGGTACTTCCTGTAGATTGAATGCCATCCCAAGCCTATTCCAGATAAACGCGTTTCAATCTAATACTACATATTTATTCATACACATTAGTTTGAAGCGAAGCGCTAACTAGACATTGCATAAAAAGCTTAGTGATATGTATTAAGGTTTCAAATGCATCCCACTTCTGATATGTTAACACTATTCCATAAAAACGAGAAACTATACATTAAACTGATTATATTATAAAAGTGTCAAGAATATTAGAGGCATTTTGTATTTATATATTATAAATAATTCTGAACGCTTTCTTCTGAGATGCTTTTAATGTTTTTTTGCTCCAAGGCGGCAACCCTAAGTGCGGGAATGTTTGGGTTAGTTTCGTATGTCCTTTGTGCGGTACGTCCTGGCTTTTGGTGTACTGAGTATATTCATAATCATATCTAGATTGTTTGAGACCTAAACACCACGCAGCGTTGGTCGCGGGTGTTGGGTTACGGTTTTCGACAGTGTCCGGTTACGTCTGACATATCGATAAAAGAATATTGACGTTTCGGTTTTTCACTAACACCACGTTTCTATCGCTTGAGTGTTATCAATAAAAACTATGTCTTTCATTCCATTAAATGTTCATAATAAAATTTCACACGCGAATAATGAATGGGGTTATATTCTAAGTTATAATAAATTTAAATTAATATTTTATAAATAATTTAGTACTAATAAGTAAATTATAAGCCACATTATGGTTAGTTAATCCTATAACGGAGATGAAATCTTGTCTCTATCTGTGAAGGCAT
Source organism: Lasiommata megera (assembly GCA_928268935.1). NCBI lineage: Eukaryota > Metazoa > Arthropoda > Insecta > Lepidoptera > Nymphalidae > Lasiommata > Lasiommata megera. The sequence goes on along the minus strand of OV743315.1, from coordinate 16,087,727 downwards.
AAACTGGAAAGATAAAAATTAGATCTGTTAAATAAAGTCAGTCTTATTATAATAATTTTATACCATTTACATTTTTATACACTACAAGTTAGCCCTTTATGGCAATCTCACCTCATAGTAAGTGATGATGCGGTCTAAGATGGTAGCGGGCTCACCTGGTAGGCGTAAAGTAGACCCATACTCCTGATTGGTCGGTTGGCGGGGTGGTCACTAGCCACGGCCGTAGCCTCCCACCAGACATTTAGCATAAGAGTTTCGATGCAGGGTAAATATAATAACCCATACTCCTAATTGGTTATTACGCGATATTGTGTCTGAATGCTAAACCGCTTGGCGACACGTTGTTGTCGATAAGGTAAGCCTCCCACTAGACTCTATATAGAGATCCGGGAATCGAACCCAGGTCCTCCAAATTCATGAAGCGATAACGCACGCGCTGCGCCACAGAGGTCGTTGTTAACGGTCGCTGCAAAGCACCTCGAAGCTTTCCCACAGCTAATGGCGTTTTTTTCGAAAGGTCCCATCACCGGTGGTTAATATTTAAAAATAATTGTCTCAACCATCATCGATCATTAGAGTTATCAGACCACGGCGTTATCCGATGGTGTGGCGATAACCCGATGTTAAATAGAATCCATTGTGACAGTTTCAACTTTGGACATTAGCCCTTGTACCGTCAACAAAAAAAGCATTTATATGTATCTCTCTCTCTCTAGTCGTTCCTTCATTACTGAAGATCGTGGTCCTGGTGTCCTTGCAACCTCGTGCGGATTAATTGTTTCCACCGACTTCTATCGGAAGCCAGTCTTGCAATTGTGTGAAATTTGCACTTAGAGTCCCTCAGCTGGTCTGTCCATCTGGTTGGTGAGCGGCCTCGCGATCTTTTGAACTTACAATCAACAAGATTTTTATTGAAAAACAACTTTTTGATTTGTCCTCTGTTACAATAGAATATGGATTTTACGTGATTTCAGCATACAGTTTGTATAGACAAAATTGTATCCAAAAAAAAATACATGGCTTCGAATGTCTTTTTTTTAGTTTTTTTTTTTTATATTGTTTAACATCAATGTTCTAATAACTGTAATGTACTGTAATGCAAATTTTAACCGGAGAAACTAGAATGCTGTATATACCTGCAATGATAACTGTACGGCTTAGACAAATATTATATTGCAATATTTTTAATGCTAATACAGTGTATCGATTGGTGTATCATGTGAAATAAATAAATAAATGTCATAACTAAAATTAAAGAGCAATTGTGTTAATATTTCTCTTTGACGTAGCAACTATTACATTCATTACATTAGTAGGAAACTAGGTACACGAGTCCGAAACCGTAGGCAGTATCGAATAATTTAAAAAAAAAAAGTAAATTAAAGTGAGTGTTAAATGTTTTTTGCCATCGGTACAACAGCCAAGCATACGAGTTTTTAATCCAAATCTCGTGTAAGTATTTCAACACCGCCCTACGAGCCGTCAAGCCGGCGGATTCCTCTAACCCCGTCTCGCTTTGACGCATCCCAATACAAACGTGCGAGAAAAGGAAAGCGTACTCACCGTAGGTGCTAGAAAGAATGGAGTGTATAAAATTTTTCAATTTGAATTTGATGCACACTATTGCGTCACGTTTTGTTTTGTGTAGTTGAATAGAAGTGAATACCTTTGGAAATTGTTTGAAGTGGCTCAGCACTTACCTGGAAAACAAAATAACAATACGTTTAGTTAGTTACAAACAGTAATTATTGTGCGAAGGGTGCTTTTTTATACACCACCAGTTAGCGAAGCTGTGATAGCCCAGCGGTTAGGACGTCAGCCTCCTCATCAGAGGTCGGGGGTTCGAACCCCGGCACGCACCGATAGCTTTTCGAAGTTATGTGCGTTTTAAAGCAATTCAAATATCACTCGCTTCAACAGTGAAGGAAAACATCGTGAGGAAACCTGCATGCCTGAGAGTTCTCCGTAATGTTCTTCAAGGCGTGTGTAGTCTGTCAAACCATGCCATAATATTGAGAAGAGGCCCGTGCTCTGTAGTGAGCCGAGGATGGGTCTATCGATCGACTACAAGTTAGCCCTTGACGGTCTCTCACCTGGTGTGGAGAAGGAAAACATCGTGAGGAAACCTGCATGCCCGAGAATACATAATGTACTAACTTTCTGATCTATCAGATCACAGCTCAAACAGCTGGACGGATCAGGATTAAATTTGGCTTAAATAAATAGCTGTAGTAATCACCAGAAATAAAGAAAAACGTGATATATATGAACGATTCATAGATGCCTGTAATAGGTTTATAAGAATAAAGCAATTTTTAATTTGATTTGATTAGAGCTAAATATTAGAAAGTAGACGTCCACTTAGAAAGGAATTTTGAAAACCCCTATATTTGCAAACGGGTAAAAATTTGTATGAAAGTTCAACTTGATAATAAAAAAAATTTTTGTATGACGGACTGTGTCCGAAATCCACTCATTCCTCGCCGTCCGACCCCCCGTTCGGCCTCACAGGAGGCGACCTTAGGCAGACGTTCCCTTAGTTTTTTCGAGGGCTCAAAATTTCTTCTGGCAGAGCTTCTTTCCGAAGCTCACCAAACAGCGCGGTTACGCTGTCGCAACCAATAGGGTTAGCACAGCTAATAGTCAGTCCGAAAAAAAACACTCATTAACGCCATCTTCTAAGGACCGCTTAATACTAAACCAGAGTGCTCCATTAAATCGTCAATCGTTTTACGCAAACGTTTTTTTAAACCAACCCCATAAACTTACACTTGCAATATCAAAGTAGGAAGGCAGTTTGTCATCACACCGTAGGGTCTATCGATTAATTACATCGCAATCGCAGACGTAATAAAATTGATAGACAGATACCTCGCAAATGAAAAAGTAATAAACCTACTCATAATATTATTATATATGAGTTCGGTACATAAATAAATAGGACACACCGAAATTTACACATTCTGCTATTTATGGTTCTTTTTTTTATTGAATAAGGAAAAATTACAATATTCATATTGTACATTGAAGCTGTGATAGCCTAGTGGTGAGGGCATCAGCCTCCTAATCAAAGGTCGGCGGTTCGAATCCGGGCACGCACCTCTAACTTTTCGGAGTTATGTGCGTTTTAAAAACAATTAAAATATCACTTGCTTCAACCGTGAAGGAAAACATCGTGAGCAAATCTGCACGACTGAGAGTTCTTCATAATGTTCTCAAAGACGTGTGAAGTCTGCAAATCTGCATGGCCAACGTGGTGGACTATGGCCAAACCCTTCTCATATTGAGAGGAGACCCGTGCTCTGTAGTGAGCCGGCAATGGGTTGATCTTGACGATGATGAAACTTTATGACAGTGTTAAAGAATATATCCGGCACCGCTACCCAAACGGAGTCTATGGATCCGAGCTAAGCACTGAAATTATAGCATAATTTACAGAAAAATAGTACACACACTGTCTAGAAGTAATGAGCTGAGAGAGCATAGAGGTCGACATAGACGACCTACGTGGCGTTTTTTTTAAATTTTCATATATTATAAAGTTGGATGTCCTGAGTTCTATTCCCAGATCGAGTCTGGTCTGGTAGGAGGCCTCAGCCGTGGCTAGTTACCACCCTACCGACAAAGACGTGTCGCCGAGCGATTTAGCATTCCAGCACGATGTCGCGTAGAAACCGGTTAGGAGTATGGGTTTACCATACCCCTAACAAATTAACCCGCTACCATCTTAGACTGCATCATCACTTACCATCAGGTGAGATTGCCGTCAAGGGCTAACTTGTAGTAGATAAAAAAAAAGGTCGGGATTTCAGTAAAAGTATCGTATATCGTCTACGTTTCTCCCAGGTCTGAGATCGGGCCCTGATCTCGGTTGTAATGGCTGACGAGTGTAGCCCGGGGTTTATCTTGAACCAGTCTGATTGGCCAATAAACAGACTCTGTAATAGCTAAACGGGTTTCGCGTCAATTGACACAGAGCAGCTACCAATAGACGCATCCCGTCTATTCATAGGCAAGCTTTCACCCACGCAAGGATGCCAAACAACCCTGTCTTATTGCTAACCTACAGGAAACCATGCAATACTTCATCTACCAAAAATTTTGCCTTATGACTCAGTAATGTTAGTATTAGCAGTAATCATCAAAATTACTTTTAAGAAAAACAAGTATAAGAATTTGTTGCAGAATAACTCATAATTTTATTCTAAATACGTAAATTTTTCTGTTATATCACATAAAATCTAACCTGACATGTTCATGACACTTGGATTTATGGTCGACGTACCGACAAGTTCTTTTAAATATTTTCAATGAGTCAAATAGTGTTTAATGTTACCGGCTCAGACTTTTAAAAATTACGTACACCATTTTTAATTTAAATATAGATTACAGTACCCGTATAATCTACAATTATTAATCAATATAGATGGCGACAGACAAGTCTTATCTTTGGAGATAATAAAATATCAATTAAAGGTTGATAGGTAGATGAGAGATACGCATCTGTCAAATTAATCGATTGGATTAATAAAGTAAAAAAGGACTTCGCCTCAACACGTTGATAAAATTTAAGTCTTTTTTCTCATGCAACGTTTCTGTCCTTATCCTAGACTAACTTTATCCCGCAGCTCTGCTCAGGTTGAGTTCGACTTATGAACCAACATAATCCTCGAATACCTATTTTGCCAGTTAGTGTATTTTTTTTTGCCATTTTTAGTGTATAGTTAACATCTATCTAACGCTCCGTATAGGTATATAACCCCAAAGCACTAGTATAAACTCGAGTATAGGATAGCAGCAATCGTGATTAAATGAATATTAAGCTTTATTTGCTATAAATTGCGGGAATCAGGCTAGACAACAGCAAAAAACAGGGAATTGCCGGACCATCGCAGTACAAACTATAAGCTCTGAAAATCCCTATAGAACCTATCTCCAGCAGTGGACGTCCATCTTAGCATGAGTACGCCACTCCGGCCAAGTGCGAATTCACATACCTTTGAGAACACCATGGATACGTCAGGCATGCGGGTTTCCTCACGATGTTTGCCTTCACCGTTAAAGCAAGTGATTAAATTTCATATTGCTTAACTTAAATTACTGACGCAATCTAACTCCGGGCAGTTTGAAGTAGGTGCCGAGGGTGAAACTCTGTCGATCCGAAATGGAAACCGAGGTTTAGCCACCTGGCTATCACCGTTGAATCTGATGATACATAAAAACTATCACAATTTTATAATGTTACAGACAATTCAATTAGATTTTCATTACTTCTCTACAGCCCAGCTGATCTGTGGTTCTTTACGGCTTATGCTATGATATTTCCTATGTTATACTTAACCACAGCGGTAAAGATGTATGAAATTAATTCACCACAGTTATGTTATGCTATAAACCCACGACTTTCTTCAGTAGACCTATAATAATTCTAATCAATAAACCTTCAACCAATTCAAAACAAAATAAAAATTAATAATTCATATTGGAACATCGTTTAATTTCTTTTTTGGTTTACTATCTTCTATGAAACGTAAATATGTTTATACAAATTCAAAATCAAATTCATTTATTGCATTTATAATCCCACGACTTTCTTCAGTAGACCTATAATAATTCAAATCAATAATCCTTCAACCAATTCATAACATATTAAAAATTATTAATCCATATTGGAACATCATTTCGTTTAATTTATATGTTTTTTCTACAAAATCAAATTAATTTATTGCAAAATGAAGGTTACCATGTCATATTATAGTAAATGTTCTGAAGACATTTTGTATTTCGTACTCTGGCTATCAACTATGAAAAACGGAAATCAACACCAGTGTAAGTAAAAATAGTGTACAAAAGTCTAATTATTGATACGTCAAAATTATTAAAATTTTGAGAACGCCTAACGCCTTTGAGAACATTATGGAGAACTGTCAGGCATGCAGGTTTCCTCACGATGTTTTCCTTCACCGTTGAAGCGAGTAATATTCTAATTGCTTAAAAACGCACGTAACTCCGGAAAGTTAATAGTGCCGTATTCCCAAAAAATTAGAGGTGCCGTGTTCCTAGGATTGAACCCCGACTTTTGATTAGGAGGCGGACGTCCTAACCACTAGGTTATCACAGCTTGTCCAAAGTTGTTATATATACTTTCTAACAAAGTGTGTTAATATAATAAACAGAAAGCAAAGTTTTTTATTTATACACTACAAGTTAGCTCTTGATGGCTATCTCATCTGGTGGTAAGTGATGATGCTGTCTAGGATGGTAGCGGAATAACCTGTTAGGGGTATGGTAAACCCACACTCCTAATTGGTTTCCACGTGACATCGTGCCGTAACGCTTTATCGCTTGGGGACACGTCTTTGTCGGTTGGGTGGTAACTAGCCACGGTCGAATCCTCTCACCAGACCAGGCTTGAGTCGGGAATCGAACCCAGGACCTCCAACTTTATAATGCGACAGCGCACGCACTGTACCACGGATGTCGTCAAAGTATCATGAGGCTACTAAAATACCTATTACTTTATTAGTAGACGAAGTCGCGATACAAAGCAAGCGTACAACAACTCATTGATGTAAGATCAAAATATGGAGGGAATAAACTCGTGATACAAATTACTTAGGCTCTAAGTTATATCGAGAATGTAGAAGCTCATCTAAGTTTTTATTCAAAAAAACCCTTTTAGATCGCACGACATCAAAGAAATCTTAACAAATCCTGAACAACTAAGGGTAACTGCGTAGACAAAGTGGTTTCTGTTGTCTTTTTGTTAATAACATGTTCATACATATATATAGTGTAGTGCATACTATGCTCGTGATTCCTCAAGATACATTTATTTATTTACTTTATTTATTTATTTAATTAGAACGGACAATATCCAATAACACTAATTAAATGATTACACATAATACACATAATAACATTATTACAAAAACAAAGTCTAAACAAAACAAATATACACTAAAAACAAAAAAAAAACAGACAAGAGAGACAAAAACAATTATTTAAGATCTATGACAGAGTCATAGTGGTATTATTGTACTTTTCGGAAAACTGCAAGCATTGGCTTACGATTGTATCAGCAAATTCATAATGGTACAAGAGAATAAATAATAAGACACAATACACAATTGTATTTATTAAAGAAATGCTATCTGAAAAGTATTTTCGTTTAGTAAGTTTTTAAGTTATAACGCCGCCGAATGGAATTTATTGGATGGAAACCAAAATTATTTCTCATTCCAAAAATTCCAGTATGTTATATTACATTACTTATTTTTTTGTTACTGAAATAACCAGGGTCAATTATACAGATCTCTAAAAGCCAGCAAAGCCTAGGTAATTTTAAGATGATGATAACGTTTACCATATGTATAACACTTTGTTGCATACCTACTATCGCAACACGTGTCTTATCGCATTATAAAGTTGGAGGCTTCGGCCGTGGCTAGTTACCACCCTACCGACGAAAACGTATCAACAAGCGATTTAGGGTTGCGACAAGATGTGCGTAGAAAATAATTAAAATTATGGGCTTACCATGCCCCTACAGGTTAGCCCGCTACTATCTTAGACTGCATCATCACTTGCACCAGGTGAGGTTGCAACTTGTAGTGAGTCTAGATAAAAAAAAAGCTTTAAATTATAATAAAGATAAGTATACAACACCGTCATAAATTAATATCCTATCCCAGTGTTCTAGAATTGTGAATTGTGGAACCAGCTTCCATCTTCTGTGTTCCCTAATGGTTATAATATGGGGATTCAAAAGGCGGATTAACAAATTGCTCAAGGGCCAGCAACGCACTGGTGCTGCAAATGTTCGTGGGCGGCGGTAATCACTTACCATCAGGTGACCCGCCTGCTCGTTTGCTCGCTATGTGTATAAAAAAAAATAGAGAATTAAACAAGTCGTATCCGCGTCGTACGATGAGAGAAAACCAGCATTTCTCTGAACATGTGTAGGAAAAAACGAACGCGAGCGCGCTTTAGCGTTGTCCGCATTTTTTGCTTAATATCCTTATTACCTACAACATAAGAGTCATTTTAAATTAATCTTGCAATCGTTATAACTCTCGCTATTTTAAGCTTTATATCACATAAAATAAGGTGCATTATAGAATGGTCGTAACTACAGACTTAATAGAACCTTGTAAGAATGCGCAGCACATTCGAAACGCGTGTTTTTGAATTATTTCAAATCGCGCGAAATGTATGAAACGTCTCGAGCGCAGTTCACGCTTGCGCAGATTTTTGGCGATTTTTCTTCAAACTTTTCACGGAAACCTTCGAGTGAGATGTCATAAGAGAACGCAACTTGCGTTTATTGTAACTTCAGTGTTAACAAAGAAAGAAAGGCAAGAAAGAAAGAAAAAGAAAAAAACAAAAACATTTATATGCAGTCGTACCTAACATAATTTTCACCAACAATTTACTAACGACACTTACGACTACAAGAAGCGATGATAGCCTAGTGGTTAGGGCGTCAGGCTCCTAATCAGAGGTCGGCTGTTCGAATCCGGGCACGCACCTATAACTTTTCGGAATTATGTGCGTTTTAAAAAAATATATATATATCACTTGCTTCAACGGTGAAGAAAAACATCGAGAGGATATTCTCAAAGGCGTGTGAAGCCTGCCAATCCGCACATGGCCAGCGTGGTGGACTATGGCCAAACCCTCCTCATATTGAGAGGAGACAAGTGCTCTGTAGTGAACCGGTAATGGGTTGATCATGATGATGACTACAATTAAAAAGATACTTTCAAATGCAAAAGTATAATCGACCTGAAGTAAAATAGGAGGGGCAGACGTGTTCTGGAGTGGAGACCATGGACCCGTAAGCTGGCTATAGCTTCCCACTATTCCCACACATGAACTTTATTTTTAGGGTGGGTTCGGACCCAGCCAATACCAACGGGACCACTAGTATGCGCTGCCGTATCTCTCTGTTTTCCAACCAAACCATTCTGATTCATGTCAACCATCATTCATTTCTGGTGGGAGGCTTTGGCCGTGGCTAGTTACCACCCTACCGACAAAGACGTGTCGCGATTTAGCGTTCCGGCAGGATGTCACGTAGAAACCAATTAGGAGCGTGGTGTTACCATACTTCTAACAGGTTAGCCCGCTACCATCCTAGACAGCATCATCACTTACCACCAGGTGAGAAAAATAAAAACTCAACAAATTCAAGCCTTTTTAGAATGGCAAGTTTTGTCTGAATAAATCAAACTTTATTTCGTTCGATTGGAATTTTATCGTAGCATATTTTTTTGTTGTGGACCAACTCAATCATCATCATTTCCTTCTACGTTATTATTTTATTGGCAACACATTCAATTTCTTTAATATGTGCAGTTGTTATCTAAAAATGGTTTTTATGTTTTTTTTTTTTTGAACTGATGTCCGAACGATGTTAAACATTTTGTATCTATTACGATCTAGCTGTTTTGGACGAGTTTTTAGTTCAAGGTTCTTTTGTGTGTCTACATATAACGATAAGTCCACCTCTGTCATATGGTAAAGACATTGTTTTTATACACTACAAGTTAGCCCTTGACGGCGATCTCATCTGATGGTAAATGATGATGCAGTGTAAGACGGTAGCGGGCTAACTTGTTAGGGCGGGTGGTAAGCCCACCCTAACAAGGAGACCACCCTAACAAGGAGATTAGATTAGAGTAGGTAAGATTTTACTGAAACGCTTGGCTTCTTTGTGGGTAGGGTGGTAACAAGCCACGGCCGAAGCCTCCCACCAGACCAGGCTCGAGCCAGGAATCGTATCCAGGACCTCCAATTTTAAAATGCAACAGCTCACGCGCTGCGCCTCGGAGGTCGTCAAATATGCTATTATTCAATACGACATTTGCTGCACTTTAAGTGTATATTATTGCACAAGCGACAGTCATCATTTTAACTATTCCAAAAAGCTGACATTATAAATAAAAAACTTAATCTAGAACACGACCAGTCGACGACTGGCTACCGATTAAATATAGCATCAATTATTATGGATATAACGAAACTAGTTTTACTAATGTAGTCTTCGAAATAAAATACCTAAAGATTTTGGTATTACCTACTCGTACCTTTAACTTGAGTGTTTTTTAAGCTAAGACCTTTTCTGAGTAACCAATTGTATGATTCTGATAGAAAGATATCCCTACTACATAAACTTCACACATGAATACGTTACTCCTATATAACACTTGAAGCGGTGATAGCCTAGTGGTTAGGGCGTCAGCCTCCTAATTAGAGGTCGGCGGTTCGAATCCGGGCACGCACCTCTAACTTTTCGGAGTTATGTGCATTTTCAAAAAATTAAAATATTACTTGCTTCTCAAAGGCGTGTGAATCGGCTGATGGCCAGCGTGGTGGACTATGGCCAAACTCTACTCATATTGAGAGGAGACCCGTGCTTTGTAGTGAACCGGTAATGGGTTGATCATGATGATGATGATGATGATGATGATACAACACTTAGCGACGATTTACTACAAGTTAGCCCTCGGCTATATCACCTGGTGGTATGTAACCTGTTAGGGTATGGTAAACTCCCGGTTGGTTTTTACGCGACATCGTACCGGAACTGTCTATCGTTTAGTAGCATACCTTTGTCGGATGGAAACGTGCCACGGCAAAAGCCTCCAGACCAAACCAGAGCAAAAAAGACAGAAATGAACTTTCACTTGAAAGACCACAGCGCTCAACACTGTACCAGGAAGGTCGTCTCAAACAGTTATTATTATTTATGCAGTATTCTGTCTTACTCTAATATAAGAAAGATGCTGCCAGTTGGAATGAGACAAAACACTACTTGGACGGTATCCACGTTTGTAAGACGGTTTAAATATCTTATAATAGGTACCTATGTTTATTATCACTATTTTTTTTTTTTTGAGATAGGTTTGCGCTTGACGACAATCAGTACCAAAGGCACTGATGAGGTCTAGGTTGGAGCGCGCTTACCTAGAAATTGCCTATTCACCATTCCCTTGAAGGAACTAATGTTAAACGTGACTGGAAACACAGATGCTGGAAGAGAGTTCCACACCTTAGCGGTTCGATTCAGAAACGTTGTTCCAAATCGCTTCGTCCGAGTAGGTTGGATTTTAACCACGTAAGGGTGCCAGCGCTCACGATTCCTCGAAGTTCTGTGGTAAAATCTATCTTTATCGATTGGTATCATTTTACTTGGCAATAAAAGTTGGGAAGTCACCAACTCCTGAAGAAGACCCACTTCATATTCCTAACGTGATAAGAGAGCGTATTTGATGCAAATTCTATATAAAAAAATAATGAAATGAAATTGTACCAATATTAAATCTACAAAATACTTAGCTTTTCCGGTGTTATAATTCATTAAAACGGATCTACATTACTGAGGAAAGGTGAGAAACAGACAAACTTTCACATTCGTTTATCATCTAAGTCAAATATAGGAGTCAGAGAAGTCCGTCTGTATAAAATTGTTGCAACAGGATCTTTTAAATAACTTCAAATACCTGTATAGATACAATGTACCTACTTATCTTCTAAAAAGAAGCTAACTAAAATCTCAAAGAAGCTAAAGTATACCCTCTCCTTAGAATAAACAAACTTAACTATTCAATTCTTAAAAGCATTAAAACTCCTCGCTCGCTGAACACAAGAATGATAATTGAACAAACTTATCTAACACAAAACGTAATATTAAATTTGCCATAGTTAGGTAGGCGAGTTGTTTCAGATCAAATAATACGACTCAATGTTGCAACACTGGATAATATCCAATGAAATTTGTAATAAAATTTTACGACGCAACACTAGCGTTCAAGTTAGACGCAAATAAATTATCTGGCAATGTTACTGGGACAATAAAATCTAATTATCAGATCGAAATTGATATCTGAACTAAATAACTTGTCTGTATATGCATGACCTATTTACTGGCTTTAAATAACTGTCCTGAATATCCCACTGCTGGGCGATCAAAAGAGTTATTATGATGTACAAAATACTCTGTTTTTTTTTCTTTTTTTTTATTACTTAAATGTCAAATGTTTTGATCAAACCTAAATTTTGTTCACTCTGCGGAAAAACGTATTCAAATTTAAAACTACGCCCTAAGATTCCAATAATTTTACTGGCTCACGAAACTTTTAAAAAGTTCGTAAATTCTAAATTTATGTTCACTTTTATTTCAAACTAACAAAAAACTCGTCTTTTTTTATTGTTTAATTTGTGTTTTTAAAACTTTATTCGTTCGTAAAAAAAGTTTATCTTGTATATGCGAGAAAGATGTCTTTTTTCTCATACCGATTCTTATAACCAATGCAATACACTCAGGACTCTCACTAAGAATCACTTTCATATTAAAATTAAATCAAATCCAAATGTCGAGTCCTTCCTTCGGATAACAAACACAAAAATATCTTTAGATCCAACTGGGAACTAAACTCGTGGCATCTTGTTGCTGTAGAAACGTGTTATTATATACATACACGCTGAATATATCTAACGTACGAAGAATGCTTGACAGACACAAGGTAACAAATAGCCAGAGCATTCTCCACAAGCCCATAAAAGTTTTAAATGGGACAAAAATCCTTACTAATCCTTAATATTATAAATGCAAACAACAAAAAAAAAAGAAAACCTAAATGACCTACTAACTTCTATCACCAAAAAAACACTACATTATTGTTTCAACTTATAAACGAATAAAAAATCTGCTTTATAATTTTCAACGTAATCAAACCGCTCTAACTAAATAAATAAAAATCTTTATTGAGAGAACACTTGAGTCATACAGAAAAATGTTTTATTGAAGTTTTTTTATTGAAGGAAAAGTAGCATTTGTATTGATTAAACATTAAAAAGCCTTGGTAGATTTAGTGAGGAGCATTGTAATGAAAATTAAGACTATACTACACACTCCATGCAGTGAAATGCATTGAATTCTATTTTTCAGTTGCCCTTTCACCCATAAGCCGTTGAGGTTAAAGATACGCAAGGCAAATAGAAAGAGCATTCAATATTTATCTCATTTAATGCGCCGCTTATCTATCCGTGTGTAGATCTATAAACAAGCGTCGTAAGGGAATAAAATGTGAGAGCAGGCGTCCAAATAACAAGGTTTTGTCCTCTAAACGACAACCATTGTAACTATATCACTATCCGTTGAGATCTGAACGTTTTTGCATCTCTGGGATCTGCGAGTTCATTTCTTGATACACAGTGATGCAGAGAATCAAGTTCTAGGTTTTGATGCTCACAGTTTTGTGGGCTTTTATCTTCCTTTGGAACTTAAGCAACAGTGTACGAGATTAGCTACTGGACTCATCTCGAATGACAGGGGTAATCCAGAAGAAAAGATTTAGGTACACAGAACGAGTGGACAACGGTTCAAGCTTGACAAGAAGTCTAGTTCAAGTCGACCTATACATATCATCATCATCCTCATGATCAACCCATTTACAGGCTCAGTATAGAGCACGGGTCTCCTCTCAATATGAGAAGGGTGTGACCATAGTCCACCACGTTGGCCATGTGCGGATTGGCAGACTTCACACGCCTTTGAGAACATTGTGGAGAACTCTTAGGCGTGCAAGTTTCCTCACGATGTTTTCCTTCACCATTGAAGCAAGTGATATTTTAATTGTTTAAAAACGCACATAACTCCGAAAAGTTAGAGGTGCGTGCCCGGATTCGAACCGCCGACCTCTGATTAGGAGGCTGATGCCCTAACCACTAGGATGTATATAACACATAAATTGTTTCTACCTGAGTCGATTATAGTACTTATTTCAAAAATGAGTCTGGGTGCGCCCGCCTGTGTTCCAGGTCCTTAAGACCTATTATAAATGTTTTTTTTCTACGTGGCACCGCATTCCGGTTATAGTTAGTTTTAATTAAAAAAAAAAAACACGACGAAAACCAACCTTTTCAGCACTACGTGCCCAATGGTAGTTTTTAGTAATTAATTTGATTTGATTCATTACGAAGAAACAATAATTAGACGCAGAACATAAAAGACAAAATTTGAGTACAAATTAAGACGTCCTTCCGTATATCTGTCAATGGGCTGTATTTCATTAACCGTGTTAGACAAAGAGTTGAAATTTTCACAGAATGTGTAATTATATTGCTTCTATGAAATAAAATAAAGATGATTATTATATAAGCAACATTTCCGGTTTTTCATTATCAATATCAAATTGCAATATTATACTGTCGTTCATATTTCACAGTAGTACATACTAAACGCGTCGTTTGTGAATAGTTAAACCTTATTTTTTTTTATTTGTTTTTAAAGTTGTTCCGTTAAAGTCAAACTTAACGCCGCTAACTATTGAGATACGGACAAATTCTACTCTTTTTTTTTTCAATCATTCACTGCCAACAGCGACTGACCCTGTTTTTTTTAAACATTATTATTTATTAAGACCACGCCATGTGCCATGGTGTGACTCACATATCCAACTCTCACATGTAAGCGTATCGTCCACGTAGTTGAAGCTAATATTGGAGGGTGGCCTAACTTTCATATCATTGCGATGATCATCAAGATCTTTCCTCCTTTGGTCAAAATTGCTGACACTCTGACCAAATGTAGTAAGTAGTAAGTAGTAGTAAGAGTTAGTAACTCTTGTGTTTTTTTTTTATCCACTACAAGTTAGCTCTTGACGGCAATCTCACCTGATGGTAAGTGATGATGCAGTCTTAAATGGTAGCGGGCTAACCTGTTAGGGGTATGGTAAAGCCACACTCCTAATTGGTTTCTACACGACATCGTGCCGGAACGCTAAATCGCTTGGCGACACGCCTTTGTCAGTAAGGTGGTAATTAGCCACGGCTGCAGCTTCCCACCAGACCAGATTCGAGCCGGGAACCGAACCCAGGACCTCCAACTTTATAAAGCACGCGCGCGCGCTGCGCCACGGAGGTCGTCACTAGCTGGCGAAACGCATTGTGTGTGTGTATGCCGTAGGGTTCACACGTCGTATTTAAACAGTATCTAATGCCCCTGTGTTCACGCGGACGCGACAACGCCCGACCACTATTATTGCGTATATTATATACGTAGCTATGTACATACAGCTGCTCCGGCGACGATGTCGCTGAATAAACTTTTATTTCTCTTACAAACGAGGGAAATATTTCTAAGGATTTCGATCTGGAGATTTGTTTAATCTGAGTACTAAGAAATGTAAACTGAACTACACATAGCGATTTCGTATGTAGTTCTGCTGTGAGATGCTATGGGGTAATATTTATTTCTTTTTTTATCATTATTATTCCGTCTGCTGGCCATGTGCGGATTGGCAGCCTTCACATGTCTTTAAGAACATTATGGAGAACTCTCAGGCGTGTAGGATTCCTCACGATGTTTTCCTTCACTGTTGAAGCAAGTGATATTTTAATTGTTTAAAACGCACATAATTCTAAAAAGTTATAGGTGCGTGTTCGGGTTCGAACCCCCGGCCTCTGATTAGGAGGTTGTCATCCTAACCACTAGGCTATCACAGCTTTTTAAGGTTGATAAAAAATATGCTTTGTTAAAATATATTGATTAATTTCTATTGTAATGATCTCTGATACTTATTTAAAGGCTTCAATGCGAGCGAAGCCGCGGGTAAAAGCTAGTATTTTTTAATATAATAAATTGAACTCACGATACATAAAGCAGATATAATACTCTCAAAGACGATTAAATAAAATAGCCCCATTAGTTTGTTTCGTTAGGTAGCGTGTTAGATTGTGGATCACGAGGATTCCACTTCCGGGTTGGGCCGAAAATTCCCAACTTTTTTTTATACACTAGAAATATGCAGTCTAAGATTCTACCATCTTCCTAATTGGGCTAACCCATTATCGTAAACCCGTACTCCTTATTGGTTTCTACGCGATATCGTATTACGCTATATCGCTTGGCGACACGTCTTTGTAAGGTGGTAACGAGCCACGACCGAAGCCTCCCACCACACCAGTCTCAGGAATCAAAACCAGGGCCCATGATAGGATAGTGATCTCAGAGGGAAATCAACTACTATTTTAGTGCATGATAATGACACGTGCAAGTAAAGTTATATAAAAATAAATATCCATCCCTTGTTCTGTTGCTGGATGAAACAAGGGTAAAATCAGCAAGGCAGTTTCATATTTATAATATTCATCATCATCATCATGATCAACCCATTACCAGCTCACTACAGAGCACGGATCTCCTCTCAATCTGAGAAGGGTGTGGCCATAGTCCACCGCGTTGGCCATGTGCGGATTGGCAGACTTCACACGCCTTTGAGAACATTATGGAGAACTCTCAGGCATGCAGGTTTCCTCACGATGTTTTCCTTCACCGTTGAAGCAAGTGATATTTTTTTTTTTTAAACGCAAATAACTCCGAAAAGTTAGACGTGCGTGCCCGGATTCGAACCGCCGATCTATGATTAGGAGACTAACGCCCTAATCACTAGGCTATCACCGCTTCGCTTTCTTTTATAATATTAAGAGATATAAAATACTCTACAAAAATATTGCTTGTTAAAAACCAAGTCTGTTTAGAAACAACCCACGCCAGGCGTATGGTACCAGCTAACAAGCACAGTCATCAGTAAATCTACTCAAAAGTAACATGTTACTCCTAGTTGTATAGATTTCAATCAACGAGCCTTCAACCAGGTGTCCGCAATACTTACCCGTACAGGCTGGTTATCTAACAAGGCGCGAAGCATTTCCCCGCCGAAATAAATCTGCCACAAGCATTCTCCTGCTTTTGAGTTATGCTCCCGGGACTAACAAGCTCACGGATGCTGGACAGCCCACCTACTCCGTCAAAGTTGCATTCTCACAATACACGATACGTATGTTTTCGCAGTACACTAGTGTGTACGTTTTTCTTAAATTCCTCAGAAACCATATATTTTTCCGGGATATAAAGTAACCTATGTCTTAATCTAGGTTATAATCCATATTCATTTCAAATATCAGTCAGATTGCTTTAGTAGTTTTTGCGTGAGAGAGTAACAAACATTCATACATCAATTCATACATTTGGACATTTGGTGTCCTAATACATCTAAAAGATTGTTCCAAACTTTTACTTCGTAAAACTGTAAGAAACTGACAAACTTTTTTTATTATTATTACTCAAACAAACTTTTATGTTTATTACATTAGTAAGGATGCTGCATGAAAAAAAAACAGGTGCTGTAACGTATTCATCTTAACACATTTTTACTAATATCTTTCAGCAATTTTTATTACTGATTAAAATTAAATGCAATTTAAAATATCACTTGCTTAAACGGTGAAGGAAAACATCGTTAGGCAACCTGTACGCCTGAGAGTTTTCCATAATGTTCTCAGAGGCGTGTGAAGTCTGCCTATCCGCACAATGGCCAGCGTGGTGGACAATGGCCAAACCCTTCTCATATTGAGAGGAGACCCGTGTTCTGTAGTGAGCCGGCAATAGGTTGAACATGATGATGATGATGAAAATTAAATGTCAGTCAGTTTATTAACGCTGTCACCAAATAATCGACTATTATATCAATGATTCATTAACCAATAAGATTATTGACCGATGAATCCACATTGACTCCATCTAGAATGATCTTAGCGAATACTTTGCGACGACTTCCGTGGCGCAGCGCGTGCGCTGTCACATTATAAAGTTGGAGGTCCTGGGTTCGATTCCTGGCTCGAGTCTGGTCTGGTGGTAGGCTTCGGCCGTGGTTAGTCACAAAGACGTGTCGCAAAGCGATTTTGCGTTCCGGCACGGTTTTTTTTTTTATATACAAAGCGAGCAAACGAGCAGGCGGGTCACCTGATGGTAAGTGATTACCGCCGCCCATGAACATTTGCAGCACCAGAGGAACCGCCAATGCGTTGCTGGCCCTTGAGCAGTTTGTTAATCCGCCCTTTGAAAATCCCCATATTATAGCCATTAGGGAACACAGAAGATGGAAGCTGGTTCCACAATTTGCAGGTTCGTGGCAGAAATGACCTGACGATGTCGCGTAGAAACCAATTAGGAGTATGGGTTTACCATACCCCTAACAGGTTAGCCTGATACCAGCTAAGTTAGGCTAGTCTAAGACGACTACATCATCACTTACCCTCAATTGAGGTTGCCGTCAAGGGCTAACTTGTAGTGGATTAAAAAAAAAATTCGCAGATAAGTACTAAGTTGAACTTGTACTGTGACCAGCAGTTATGCATAAATATGCACAATAATGACTCACCCTTCAGCGTACACAAAGTTATGCATATCGTAACAATATTTTTTAAGATAAACGCAAATTATTGAGCCCGATCAATATATACGTAACATTAAGAGCCTTAATCGGCACAGTGCTTTGGGTATTTTTAATTAAAATTGAAATTCCCACTCGATACTGTTTCAATAACCGTTCGCGGTTTCACTTTGTAGGATGAATTAAAAAGCACTGGATCGAAAAGGCTACGTTTATCCATAACTGGATTACACGTAATATTAATGAAGCCCAAGTGACTTTACATATTCATAAGATAAACAATTCCTTGACCTTACTCGTAAAAGAGTTACAAACTACGCCGGACGAAACCCAACTCCACCAACATGACCCTAAATAACGCTTTTTCCTTACGTGACAAATTAAACGCGTTTTGAAATTACGATCCGAAAATATTTAGTTTCCTATACCGAATTGAGAACCTCGTTTTTCTAAAATTAAAAAGCATTTTTAAAACATTCATCCAATTGACCTTTTTGATTTTACAGACAGACATTCAAAGCATTGAAAATTATTATACCAATTCCAAAATCAATGTGTAAGGGATTAAAAACTATTGCATATCCATGCAAAATGTTTTTTGTGTGAAATCATAAAAGCTCTCGGCTACGAAGAAGTAACTTACAGACATTTCTATTAAGCTCGAGCCTCTAAGCCAAGAGTACATTGTATTTTATTCATTAAAGTTTAACTGCTTGACGGAGAATACTAGAAGCGTCAATACGAAATGACCCTGTTTATGTCGAACCCTGGGCATTTGTTCGCAGTCACCAACAATGCAAGCTGACCACCATTCGAGACGTGTAATTGGCTTGTCTGGAACTAGTTGGAGTTATACTGACCACGCACTGATAAACGTGGTTTCACAAGAAAAGAACGTAAATATTCCTCTAAATAAATTGCTTACTAGGAATTTTAACACAATAATCCTAAAAGTGAGTAGAAACATTGTTTGTGACGCGAAAAGTTTCCAATGACTACATATCGGTGAATTTTCAAGAAAGCACAAAACGCGCCCGTTTTATTCTTCTGATTCGGCGAATGCCGAACTAAACCACGGCTAAATACGCAAATCTTATAGACAGCAATTCAATTCAATTAAATTCAAGATAGCTTTATTAATGTAAACATATTACAGGTATCTATGAAGCGTTGATATATAATATATTTCTCATTATTTTAATTCGTGAGGTTTTGGTGAACTAGACTCGCCAACTTAAAACTAAAGATAAGAGGGTTCTTATCGCGCCCAGGTCTAATAAGAAGTCACAATTTCATTGTGAAAGGGATTAAAAACTATTGCATATCCATGCAAAATGTTTTTCGTTGGAAAAGTTGGTAATAGACGTTGGCGAATCCATGAGGCCTTACAGTTCCTCACTGTACAACGAAAGTGAGCACTAACAAAAAGCTAATCAAGGCGTGGATGAAACGGGGGTTGAAAGTTTTATTGAATTGAGAAAGCTATTGAACTCTCCGAAACGTTTATGAACGTGTGTGTCCAATGCCCATTATTCGCTAGCTGTCGGCAATAATGTTTTAGTGATGTTTTAACCGTCATTGACACATGTCTCACCACATATTTCTGACGCGCGTTAATGCCCGACCATTGTGTACCCACAAGCGAGTTGCACAAATAAAATCCACACACACAACATTTTGCACACAAATTAATTAGAGGCTGTTCATGTCTTACCACATTGTTGGGTATTTTATTGCTAGATTTACTTCTTAGGTCCGATGACTAAATATCAGCTTATGGTGTTATGGGCAGAAGGATATACATACAATCAATACAATGTAATGACTCAATATAATATGTTTCTTATTTACAAAATATATATTTCTCAAATGTTCGTGTTCTTTTGTTCAAAAATGACAGACTTACAAACAAATTAGAATTGACCCTATTCACCCCTAAGGGGATGAATTTTCAATAATACTTTCTTTGCAAAAGTTGATGTTACAACATATGAATATTTGTCAGTCTGTTTGTATACGCTACAAGTTAGCCCTTAACGGCAATCTCACCTGTTGGTAAGTGATGTTGCTGTCTAGGATGGTAGAGGACTAACCTGTTAGGAGTATGGTTAACCCACGCTCCTAATTGTTTTACACGCGAAATCGTGCCGGAACGCTAAATCGCTTGGCAACACGTCTTTGTCGGTAGGGTGGTAACTAGCCACGGCCGAAGCCTACCATCGGACCAGACTCGGGCCGGGAATCGAACCCAGGACCACCAACTTTATAATGCGACAGCGAACGTACTGCGCCACGGAGGTAGTCAAACTACGGTTGATTAGCCTCCGATAGAAGACGGTGGAAACAATTAATGCACGTGGTTGCAAGGACACCAGCACTACGATTTTCAGCAATGAAGGAACGACTAGAGAGAGACAGAGATGTTGTAGTCATCCTTCGTCAAAGGGTTATCGATAGATTCAACAAAGGAAACAAAAAGTCACTAAATCCATTACGATGTACGTCGGCTTGAAGTTTTATGCATTCATATTTTCACGTTTATTTGGTATTGCCAATTAGTATGATCATAAAACGGCACCACCATTACGGGAGGTCTTTATACTGATTGATATACGGGAGGATATTGCGTCGGGCGAAAATTTTAATTTATCTCAAGTAAATTTATTGTGAGTACTAAAATAGACAAAAGGGGACAGCGTTGATGCTGATGGGGAATGAGGAAGAAAATTGAAAAGTGATAATAAACGTACATATTATGTAGATATTCGCTAATTGCATAATTTACGTACTAACCATCTATTGTTAGAGATAATATTATATTCAATTTCATTAATTATTTATAAACTCTCAATTAAGAGACACCAAGTGAAATTAAGAAAAAGAACGGAGATGGCGGGAAGAGTGTAGAGAGTGGGTACTTGACTTCCGCGTTTTAAAAAATGGAGTATACAGCGCGGTTAATTTTGTATGATTGATGATAGCTAAAGTTAACTCAGATTAGTTGTTAAAAAGGTCACCTAAAACAAAATAGCTAAAATTATCCAAAAAAAGTTTTTATCATTTCACAAAATCTTTAATAATATCATCATCATCTTGATCAACCCATTGCCGGCTCAATACAGAGCACGGGTCTCAATATGAGAAGGGTTTGGTCATAATCCACCACGCTGGCCATGTGCGGATTGACTGACTTCACACGCCTTTGAGAACATTTTGGAAAACTCTCAGGCATACAGGTTTCCTCACGATCTTTTACTTCACCGTGATATTTTAATTGCTTAAAAACGCACACAACTCCGAAAAGATGGAGGTGCGTGCGCGGGATCGAACCCCCGTCCTCTAATTAGAAGACGGCTGTTCTAACCACTAGGCTATCACAGTTAACAATATAAATGTGTCCAAAATATGCACAACGAGTTAAAAAAGGAATAAAGGTCATAGCTCATTAGAGTCACCCGGCACCCGACCAGCACCGGCTCGCCTCGATTGGTAAGCTTTTGTGTGGAGTACAATGGGTATGCGCTTAATGCATCAACTCCATAGCGCCTCGCCCGCGGACTGACCTGGCGCAAGCGGCGAGTGGACCACACAGTAACCACCCGTCGCCCTCACGCTTCCCTTACGTTGCCCACGGTCGTGAACGGATCGCTCGTTGTACGCGTGTGTCCACGTGTAGAGCTAGAGACGATCTCCACTTTAACATTAGGCGCACTAACAATACGTACGGCGAGCGAAGGACCGCGTATTTGGTTCCTCGATTCGTGAACGAACTACCTCCAATGTTCCAAAAATTAGATATCTATTAAAAACGTTAAACACAAATTAAAAGTTTTTTTATCAGAGTTGGATGGTTGAATCATGTGTGTTGACAGTCACTTAGTTAACAAAGTTAAAAAATGTTCTTTTCATGCAATAATAACCGCTAAGTTGCAGACTAACACTGAGGACAAACCTCTACGGTTGTTTCAGTGTATTCATTGTTATATAAATTATATTATCTTTTTATATTAATAAATAAATAAAAATATATATATATGATGCAATGTCTTCTCATTACACTACTTGGCGTTTACTGGGTAACACGTGGCATCCAACCGTAGACGCCCGTTACTGGCATCGGGCGACAAGGTGGTGCCGGTCGGGTGCCGGGTGGGTCCAATGGGCTATTACCTTTAAAGTGTGAGCTAATAGAGCGAACACTGGTTAAAACGTACACTTACCAATGATTTACATAACCTATAGCCAGCCAGTGTTTTTTATTTCACAACAAGTCAGCCCTTGACAGCAATCTCACCTGGTGGCAAGTGATGATACAGTTTAAGATGGTATGTTAAAACTATTCTCCAATTGTACGCGACATCGTGCCGAAACCCTAAATCGCTTGGTTTTTTGTCGGTAGGGTGGTAACTAGCCACGGCTGAAGGCAATAATGAAGTCAAATATCAATATAACACAAAATGATTGGCATAGCAACGCAGTCATTATATCCTATCCTATCCTACGGTATCCTGTCCTATCCTAAGTTTTTTACAATGTTGCTACAAATAAAGTTTATATTTCTGTTCCTAAAAAAATCATATCTAAGATCTAAATCATTAGGTAATAGAGGCATTACTAGTATATACAACAGTTAACTGTAGATAAAAGAATATTTTGTAACTTAGTTTCAAAAACAGTGTATTAAAACCAGCTCCGTTTTGTTTTTAAATCTTCAAGAATTATTTGAAGAATTGAAGTTTATTGCATTACTCTCACGTGTTATCTTAAATCCCGATCGCACAAAGTTATTACCCACACTTGCGCCGAAAAATTCGCGATACTATTGTGATTGAAACTCAAATTACGACCGTGTTTTAATGAAGTTCGTGATTGGTTTATTGTTCGTTTTGTTTTTATTGCTTTTAATATCTCTTTACAGTGAACATGTTTAAATATGCACAACGAAGTTCTGAAAAAAAAAAAAATTTTGACTTTCTCTATCAAGAAGTTTTCTGTACTGATTCCAACTACTAGACTTGGAGGCAAGACTTCATTTCTAATTACTACAACGTGAGGGTTATAATGATTATGATTTTGATATTTCTAAGTTTTACACTTTTATGGAAAAACACTGTTCGGAAATGTCTATGGAACGGCGATTTTTGAAATATGTGAAAGTTTTCAACTTATTTAATTTGTATTTTTCGTTTTCCTTATTTTTATTATACCCTTTAATGTCTTTATCAACTGTAATGTAATATGATAAATAAAATAAGTAATTACAAAATTATAACCTAGAAGTTACAGATTCTCAACTCCAAAATGGGTTTAAGTGAAGAGTTAGAACAATCCTGTTAGTTAAATTTCTAGCTTCGGGAAATAAATCATTTCGTGCTGCCAGAATAAGATGCACGTAATTATTAACGAAATTAACTGATAGTCTACTGTTAGTTAAAAAACTACTAACAAAAACCGTAAATCATAAGCTTAAATTTGAACAAATATTTTAACTTGGAAATCGTTAAAATCACACACGTTTAATAACTCTGTAAGATTTATGTATCGTCAAGAAATCGGTGTATACGGAATTTTATATGTATGCAGTTTTTACGATCGGATTTTTAATTTATTAGACTCTACAACAATATGAGATCGTCCCTGAAGAATGGTGTTTTTGAGGTTATTGCCACTAAATAATTAAACGTTAAAACGCTACCTACACTTTCTTTTATACTATATCGGATAGAAATCAAATCTTTACCACCAGTAACATTCGATGGCTCGATACTTTCCTACAGTAAGACTGTTAAAAATCTTGGAATTGTCATGGACAATCACTTATCCTGGCAGCAGCAGGTATCTTTTGTGAGCAAAAAGATTTTCAGTGCCTTTGGATCTTTAAGAAGGTGGAAAAACATCTTGCCTATTACGACTAAGACTTTACTGGCTAATACCCTACTTCTTCCCATATTGGATTATGCTGATGCCGTTTATTTAGACCTGTCTGTAGACCTCTTAAACAAATTGGAGCGCTTACAAAATTTATGCATTAGATTCATATTTGGCCTTAGAAAATATGATCATATTTCGGAATATCGTAAGAAACTTAATTGGCTACCCATAAGGCATCGGCGTAATCTTCATATCCTTTCTTTACTCTACTGTATCCTTTTTCATCCTTGGTCTCCCCCCTACCTTAAGGAACGTTTTAGCTTTCTTGGTCCGTGTTCATCTCTCACCTCCCAGCGCTCCTCGAGGGAATATAAGCTTCGGATGTGCAAATCGAACTTCCCAAGCTATTTGGCTTCCTTTACTTTAAGAGCAGCAACGCTCTGGAACGCTCTTCCAGATCATGTTCGGCGCTCGCAATCATTGGCTACATTTAAAGCCCGTGTGAGACAACATTTTCTATCTCTGTAAATATTCTGTAATATTTATTAACGTAATTATTTGTATATTTATTTCATGTATATATTATACTTTAGATATGTATTATTTTGTATTGTTATTATTATATATATGTAGTAGCATGTAGTTATTAGTGTGTATGTATATATAGCTTTTTCTAGATTTTCTTGTTTTTTTTTTTGTTTTTTGCAACTTCCGTGTAATTTTTAATACATCAGCTTCAACGAAATGGTTACCTGGAAGAGATCACTATT
This sequence comes from Lasiommata megera, assembly GCA_928268935.1. Taxonomy (NCBI): domain Eukaryota; kingdom Metazoa; phylum Arthropoda; class Insecta; order Lepidoptera; family Nymphalidae; genus Lasiommata; species Lasiommata megera. The sequence goes on along the minus strand of OV743315.1, from coordinate 16,062,844 downwards.
AGTGATAAGGTCGCCAGTTGCTAATTGTTTTTGTCTTTATCTATGTTATGTCCTATATATTGCAATAAAGTTATATAAATAAAAATAAATAAATAAATAAATAAAATCTGGTAGGATCGGACCTTGTGATTCTATCATCATGATCAACCCATTGGCGGCTCACTACAGAGCACGGGTCTCCTTTCAATATGAGAAGGGTTTTGCCAAAGTCCACCACGCTTACCATGTGCGGATTGGCAGACTACACACGCCTTTGAAAACTATATCTATAGTGATTTTTACCTTCTAGTTTTACATTTAGCATAATTTACAATCTTAAAGCTGATGACATTTTTGTTTATACGTAATTTTGCGCCCAAACATTGCGTGAATGTATGTTTATTAAATAAAATAATTATTATTTATTCGCACACACTAATATAAATTAATGCTTTTTTTGCGGCCTCTTATCCATAGAATCTACTTTCTAAACTGGCAGCAAATTTGCTTAAAACAGACTATTTCAACAGAATATATTGGACGAAATAATAAAAGCAAGCCGAATACCAGATAACTGACCGGATATCCGTTTCATCTTTTTGATTAATTATCCAATCCCTTGATCGTTAAAAATGTAATACAATTTGATAGATTAAAAACCCTATATAGCATAATCAAAGTGTCAGATAGTAATAAATAAGATATCATATACCCTTGGTGCCTATTGGCTATTCCTAACGGCGTTCGCAATTTATGATGCTATATCGCCAGTCCGCTAATTGGTGCGTGTGACATGCGCCAGGTATATGTTGAATGTAAGACTTAGGTTCTTTCGTAGAGACACTATCTAGTAAAATGTTTCCGAATACTCTCTACCGACGTAGTACATTGAGAACTTACAAGATAATTCTCAAATAATTTTAAGTGAAATGTGAGATCGTGATTACAAAAAGCATAATGATGTGTGTGTGTGTGTGTGTTTTGTTGTGAGTTTTTTTAAGACCAGGCTGCGTTTTTAATCCTCGCAGCGTTAGTTTTAAGATTACGAATATAGTTATTACTACCAACTCGCACTATGTAAGTTATTGACGCATCAAAAGTGTAAATGATTATTTGAATAACGTTTATGATTGATTGCTTGATTGATTGACTGATAAGTGGGGACCCTAGCGTGGGCAAGTCGGGAGTTTATAATTTAGAATTTTGTCTACACTGTTTTGGTAGGAGGTTTGAGCCTTGGTTAGTTTCGATAATTTCCGAAGCGCATTGAAAGAGACCATTGGTCCGATTCCCGGCTCAAGTGGGCTGGTGGGAGGCTTCGACCGTGGCTAGTTACCACCCTACTAAAAGAGTTATATCGCCTAACGATTTGGCCTTTCAGCACCATGCCGCGTAGATACCAATTAGGACTATGAGCTTACCATACCTCTACTAGGTTAGCCCGCTACCATCTTAGGCTACATCGTAACTTACCACCTTAGATTACCACTGAGATTGCAGGCAAGGATGAATTTATTCAACTTGTAACAGAATAAAAAAAATACTTTTACCTTCTCGAAGCAGCTAAGCTCCGTGGAGCTGGACTTGTAACAGTTTTTACGTATTTAAACTTTATTTAATGTAACTGGGTATCAGCCCTACAAAATATCATATTATTATTTCCCTTTATTAAGTCCCTGTTCGTATAATTGAATTTATACTAGCTGTTTATTAATAAAGGCTAAATGCGTCACCGCTATTATTAAAAATATAGATAAAGAAGGACAAGTAGCTATTAACAATAATTAAACCTTTTCTAATTTTGTGCAACTAGCATTATTCGTTATAAAATACGTATACAACGTATCTATAAAACGCAAACTATTAAGCTCGAAGTAATTCTATGTTAGAGTCTAACTTGTTCTTTTATTTTACGATCACATTACATTGAAGCAGAAATAACAAATCAACATCAAAGCTCGAAACGAAAAATTAATACCGCATAGAAACCCGCTTATTGCTTGGTATAAGCGAACAGATTTAAGCGGTAGTAAACTTTTGTTTTATTAGATTACATTGCGAGCGAATAAGAGGACGGCTTTATCATCGCCAATGCACATTGCGGTATCAGGGGAGCCACCTATTCTTTGATGGCTGAACCCATCTGCTTGACATTTCACTGGAACGCTAAATCTTTGCCAGTAGATTGGTAAAGTCACGACTGAAGACCTTGGCAAAAATCGAACCGGGAATCGAACCTGGGACCTCCCACTTTATAATACGCCAGCGCACGCATTGCGCCACAGATATAGTCAAAACTGGTGCTTAACACTGTTATAGAAATTCAGAAATACTAAATAAATTCTTATCGACTTTACATGCAAAAGGTCCTCTATGCAATAACAGTTTATCATAATTCAGGTAATTATTTAGTCTTTATTTTTTATATACGGGAATTAAACCGATTAAGAAAACCAAGGGAAATTGTCATAATTTACGGTCGTAAAACGTTTTTATTTGCTCAAAGTTTATGAGCTGAGTCATTCAATCAGACCTTTTTTTCGTACTGACTATTAATGAACTGTTTGGCGAGCTTCGGAAAGAAGCTCTGCCAGAAGAAATTTTGGGCTCGAAGAAACTAAGGGAACGTCTGCCTAAGGGCGCATCCTGTGAGGCCGAACCTCGGCTTAGGCGACGTTTGGGACAACGGTGGTCGGACGGTGAGTCCGGTGAGTACGGTGGTCCGTACGTCTCCAAGGCCGTAGATGGAGCCCAAGTCCGGATGACTAAGATAGCGGGGACCTCGTCTTCGCCGGCGAAGACGGTTTGTAGCGTATGATTGTGTGATAGGTGGTACGAGTATGTTGTCAGTAGTTATCTGATCGTCAGGGTCGTGAAGGATACGTTTAGGTCTCCTCTTTCGGAGAGGAGCGCTTAGGTCGAGGGTCAATCAGACCGCTGTCTGATCCAGCGCTGTTGGAAATCATACGATACAATTGTCCATGCACCCACAAATAGCATCCTAAATTATTTCCAAGACATTTTTCTACATAGAAATCTGTAAGTGCTGTTTGTTTGCAATCTATGTATTGTACAGCACATTTAAATACATGGTGATGTACCTGAAATGCATTTTTTTTTCTTCTACAAGTCAGACCTCGACTGCAATCTTACCTGGTTTTACGTCTAAGATGGCAGCGGGCTAACCTCTTAGAACTACCAAGGTTACTTGGCATATGATTGGAATAAATGTAATGAGCTCATTATGGGCAATCATAACACTGAACCACTGGGCGGCATATCTTTGGGGATTTATTGGTAAGTACACATGAAAAGCTAAAGAAAATTCAACAATATAAAAAATATGTCATCTCTGCTGAAGTACGAACCTGGGATCAATGGGTCCAGCACTGCGACGGGGATATCGTCATCCATACTGTATTGATCACATTTTGAAATAATATTCCACGAATAGAAAAGGCCTAAAAAGGCATTTGACGACCTCCGTGGCGCAGCGCGTGCTCTGTTGCATTTTAAAGTTGGAGAGCCTGGGTTCGATTCCCAGCTCGAGTCTGGTCTGGTCGGCCAAGCGATTTAGTGTTCCGGCACGATGTCGCGTAGAAACCGATTAGGAGTGTTGCCATGCCCCTAACAGGTTAGCCCGCTACCATCTCAGACTACATCATCACTTACCATCAGGTGTGATTGCCGTCAAGGGTCAACTTGTAGTGTATAAAAAAAATGGGGTGATTAGACTTTGATTTCTCATTTGTACTTTCTTCTATTTTCTATATTTTTTTAGCTTTATATAAGTATCGCTCTCTATCCCTCTTAAGTTTTTAAGTTGCACCAAGCATTTAGACCGCAGACTGTAAAGGTGCGATCCACCGCAACCTTCGTACGGAATAATATCATACAATTGCCCGTGCACCCACAAATAGCATCCCAAATTGTTTCTGCTCTCACCGGAGAGATTCCCCTGAGCGGGAAAACGGGTAGGTATTGATAATATTTAATATTCTTCCATTCCAGTTTAATGGAACAGGGTTAACTGGTAGAAAGCGTCACGTAAGAATAAAGCATTATATCGTCTCAATTTTTCAGTTTCAGTTTCGTTCAATTTGTCTATTAATATGTCAGTAGCAAAAGGGAGTCCCTCGATCTCACACGTTATTTATTACTATTTATCATCTAATTTCTTCTTGCGTCATTTCCTCAACTATGAGTATTATATGTCCTTTTTTATAGCGTTTGCGCTGCACAATTTGTACTTATTTTACTCTATTAACGGCCGTATGAATGCGTTCTTTGACTGTTTTTATCTATTCTGACCAACATCCCATAATACACCTACGAGGTCTTCTTCCTTCCATCTCTTTCTTCGACGTTTTTGAGCAGTATTTTTTATACTCAATAGTTCTATTGTGTGAGTGTGTGTGTGTGTGTGTGTGTGCGCGTATGTGTATTTGTTTTATAACTTAATCCGATCCTTCTCTTCTCTTAAGAAGTCTTACTTGCAGTAGTTTTTCAGCTTCACTGTATTATATAATTTTGTGAGTAACCACTCTTTTACACGTTTTTTACAATTTTTTCTCGAATTTGAGTTTCAAATGATCCGTCATTTGAAAGCTACTCGTATCTTGCCTTTCCACGTCTTATTTAAATTTTAGTACAATATGCAAAACTAACAAAGTTCAATGGCAAGGGAGTTAATTATTTTTCTGCATTTAAAGCTTTCATCGCATTGTCATCAAGCAATATGCATATATGTTTATGCGTTGAACTTGCTTCTATTGTAATGTATAGATTGATACATAACAATGAGTAAATAGATTATTGTCTTAATCCAGAAAAGTTCAACTTTTAACTTTCTAATCTCACGTAACACAAAAAGCTACCATCACCAGAACATAAAACTGGGGACATTTAATTATGTTTTAGATAAATTTTCATCTCGATTAATTTAATGCCACCAAAAAGGATTAAAACACTCTTTTATGTCGCCCACATTCCTATATTTTTATACCATGTGAAATTGCATAGCTGCCCATAAAAACACGGATTCGAATTTTACTACATTAGCAATTACGATTTAACGACCAAGCTAATCCAAATTAACCCTTAAGCTATTAAAATCCAGCCATGGTTTTAATTCGCTCGGAATAAGACAAATTAATCACCAAGCGACGTAAATGGGAAGATTTATTTTATTGCGCACATTAGGAAATATCGACGTAACACCCGCAGTTCGTGAAATCGGTATGTGCATCTTTACAGAGTTCTTTCTTTGTTTAAAATTAAACGTTACTCTCTCCTAATTTTAACAATATTTACCAATTAAACTTATATCGTATCGAGTATCGTAAATGTTAGAAATTTGTATTGATTTTAATAAAACAACAGATTTAGCGCTCGAATGCTAAAATGCATGTCACTAACTAATCATCCCATTGCCGGCTTATTACAGATCACGGGACTCCTCTCAATACGAAAAGCGTTTGGCCATATTCCACCAAGCTGGTTATGTGCGAACGGGCAGTCTTCACACGCCCGCCGTTGAAAATATTATGAAGAACTCTTACTGTGCAGGTTTAAATTATGATTAAATTAAAATATCACTTAACGCCGTTGAAGGGAGAGATATTTTAATTACTTCAAAACGCTCATAACTCCGAAAAGTTAAAGTGCGTGCCCGGAATCGAACCCCCGCAGCTGTTTAGGAGGCGGATGTCCTAACCACTAGGCTATCACAGCTTCACCCATTATATATATATTACTACTGTGTAACATTTCAAAAGTGTTTATATTATTATTTATTAAATAGACTCTCAAGCTATGATAGGTTAGGACGTCCGCCTCCTAATCAGAGGTCGGGAGTTCGAACCCGGGTACGCACCTCTAACTGGCCACACATGGCCAGCGTGGTAGACTATGGCCAAACTTCTCATATTGAGAGGAGATCCGTGCTCTGTAGTGAGCCGGCAATGGGTTGATCATTATAATGATGATGACGATGAGATAGAGTCATTTGAAATAAATTAATTTATAATCCAATTACCTTACGATCCAACTGTTGCTAGTGTCCAGTAGCAACTGGCGGCCTTCCAGTCGCCTTAACCAGCCACAGACACCTGTGGTAGTGTCCCGTGTCGGTAACAGAAAGTATCTACATTTGCTCAGCGCCTAAAAAGCGTTACGTTTAAAGCAAGAACAACAATAAAGTCATTAAAAGGTTTACACGCCGTCGCTTGTCAAACAACTCCGTGGCCAATTAAAATTAACTAGTGTTGCGCGAATCGGCACATCGATGAAATCCGATGTCCGTTTGACATAAATACGAAGAGACTGCCGTGAAAGCATTACTGTGTTTCCCTTCTAAACATCGAAAGGAAAGTGTCGGGTTACTAAAATAAACAAAAAACAATTACCATTCACGCATATCCACTAATATTATATTGCAATAATGTCTAACCATATGGTCGTGCGAGAATCACGCAAACAATATTACCTAAAAACATATACATATATTAGGATTAGACATGTTTAAAATCTTACTTTTAATATGAAGTAGTCACTAGTAACAAATGCAGTGCGATCGTAAAATATACCATGTTTTTTTTTTGTTTTATAAGCTACAATTTAGCCCTTGACGGCAATCATACCTGATTGGATAGTGATGATGCAGTCCAAGATGGTAGCGGGTTAACCTGATATGATGTGTTAAAAGCATACTCCTAATTTGTTTCTACGCGACATCGTACCGGAACGATCTTTGCTCGTTGGGTGATAACTAGCCACGCCCGAAGCCTCCCAACCAGACCGGACTCGAGCCGGGAATCGAACTCAGGACCTCCAACTTTGTAATGCGCACGCACTACGCCACGGTGGCGGTCAAATATGTGTTATCGTATTACATGTTTCAAGTGTTAGAGAAAATAGTTGGAACTGAAGACGCCTCAATGTTCACTCTATAGTCCCACCAATTAAACCATCCAAGTGGTACGTCAATGCACTATTTTCTCTCATCTATTAAAAGAAGCCCTTAACCCAGCAGTGGTACTTTAAAAATGATGACTAAGACGAACCTGAGATAGAGTATAACCCGAACTTAATACAGATGGAGCGAAAGGGCCTATTTTTAAACGCGATAAATTGTTAGCTCCCGAGATAAATCCGGTTCGAGCGTTAAGCAGCGATAATTACCTTTGAACTTATATAGGCAAATGGAAGATATTGGACGCATCGACCACTTTAATCTGGCATCAGTGTTAATGTAAGCGAGGATATTTTCAATTATAAGTTATTGGATATTCCGATAGTAATCTTTTATTATGTTTCCATCATAAAACTAAGTGCTCATTCTTATTAAAACGTTTACAATGCACCACATGGCTGCGTGCTGTAGCAATTTTCTTTGTACAAAGCTATTAAGGTATAAAGGCTTTTAAGATCATTTTTTTATTTATTTCGAGACTATTAAAACTGCAGGGTCGGTACATCAAAAAATTACTTATCGCATGCCACATGACTAAAATGCATTTGTAATCAATTTTAAATACATACTATACCTACTCCTACCTCCTACTACCTACTATACCTAGGGACGTCAGCCTCCTAATCAGAGGTCGGCGGCTCGAATCCGGGCACGCACCTCTAACTTTTCGGAGTTATGTGCGTTTTTAAAAAATTAAAATATCACTTGCTTCAACGGTGAAGGAAAACATCGTGAAGAAACCTGCACGCCTGAGAGTTCTCCGTAATGTTCTCAAAGGCGTGTGAAGTCTGTCAATCCGCACATGGCCAGCGTGGTGGACTATGGCCAAACCCTTCTCATATTGAGAGGAGACCCGTGCTCAGTAGTGAGCCGGTAATGGGTTGTTCATGATGATACCTACTAAATTAAAATTTTAGTAATCCAAATAATATCTTGATGTTCTCATTGTTTAAATTCTAAGGTTAAGGTTGCCGAAATTACAACGTCATGGATTACAATTGACCATGCAATGTCGAAAAGGGCACATCTCTTGTCTGAATATGTATTTGTGTAATGTATATGTATTACGTCATATCAGTTAGCATCAATTTTTGCAATTTACAATGATGCTGATGATGATGATGATGATGTAACCTCTTCATAAACCTCAAATAAAATTTTGAATATATTTTAAAATACTTTCAATTAAAATTTCAAACATGTAGCCTTTTCAAGATAATATAATATATAACAAAATATCCCATACGTTAGGGTCTACAAAACTTAATAGTAGTATTTCTATATAATAAGGTTCCTCTAACGTTTTGAATATCATACTGATCTATAATGAGATAAATAGTTACAATAATCAACTTGGATACAAATTCACACCTAGAATAGAATGCTTTTGTAAGGTATTTAGCTTTCCCTAAACACAATAAGAATATTGACGGGCAATGTACTTTTTGATCGATGTTTCTAGCGAAGTCATATCATAATAAAACCATTAACCAGTACTGTAGACGTTAAGAAAAATATATAAGAGTATATATCTTTTTCACGAAACAGTACCGAGATTTATTGTACTTCTAACGCCATCTGTGTCATATTAAAATCTACACATACAAATATATCATAAACGCAACACCTCCGTGTTGCGTTGAACTTGACGACCTCCGTGGCGCAGTGCGTGCGCAGTCGAATTATAAAGTTGGAGGTCCCGGGTTCGATTCCCGGCTCGAGTCTGGTCTGGTGGGAGGCTTCAGTCGTCGGTAGTTACCACCCTACCGAAACAGACGTATCGCCAAGCGATTTAGCGTTTCGGCATGATGTCGCTTAGAAACCATTTAGGAATGTGGGTTTACCATACCCCTAACAGGTTAGCCCGCTACCATCATAGACTGTATCATCACTTACCATCAGGTGAGATAGCCGTCAAGGGTTAACTTGTAGTGTGTATAAAAAATATAACGCACATATTAATTAACAACGGAAGTTAAGATTGTGATATAACATTCATCTGAAAGCCATGGCACTAAAACCATGCTTTCTAATAGTGTTAATTAGCGCGCTCTATATCGCAGGTGGCAGCGGTAATCCACGATAAACCTTTCATAGCTATCTAGATTGACACCTCGGAAACCAGGCCACGGCAGCTACCAACTGTCGGGTTGTGAAACAATAAATCAAGACGCGTCCGCATTCTGTCACCGACGTATCGACCAATCGCGGGGGCGGTTTTATCGATATGTAACTAAGTTAACATTTCCCTAACACTATTCTTTAGTGATGAAGTCGTCAATTGCATATTTTTTTGTTATTTTCACATGTCCTTTAAACATTTTTTTCGGACTGTCTATTAGCTGTGCTAACCCTATTGGTTGCCACAGCGTAACCGGGGTGTTTGGCTTTTTGAGCCCTAGGGCTTGAAGAAACTAAGGGAACGTCTGCGTAAGGCGCCTAATGTGAGGCCGAACCCCGGCTTAGGCGACATTTGAGACGGGGTAACCCAATACCGGCTCACTACAGAGCACGGGTCTCCTCTCAATATGAGATGGGTTTGGCCATAGTCTACCACGCTGGCCATGTGCGGAATGGAAGACTTCACACGCCTTTGAGAACATTATGGAGAGCTCGCAAGCGTGCAGGTTTCCTCACGATGTTTTCCTTCACCGTTGAAGCAAGTGATATTTTAATATATTTTTTATATATATGTATGTATGTATTATAAACGCACATAACTCCGAAAAGTTAGAGGTGCGTGCCCGGATTCGAACCGTCGACCTCTGATTAGGAGGCTGACGACCTAACCATTAGGCTATCACCGCTTCTATTCACCGCAATAGTACTATATATAGAGAATTTAGGAATCAAAGGCAACCTTTTTAAAAAAAATAGATCAGAAGTTGATCATTTGCCTGTACGGATCATTTATCATTTTATTAGATAGACACAGTTCCCATCGCTTATCAGAACCAATGTACAAAGCTATAGTAGTAATATCAAATATAAACAATTTTTATTTTATTTATTTATTTATTTATCAAAAGCATAATTACATTTTATAAGTGTGAAGCCCTGTCTCCTGTGATAGTTTAAACTGTGTTACAGGAGACAGTGTCTTCCCTAAATCTGTTGGTACAATAATATGCGATTGACAAAAATAACAAAATTTACACAGCCAAAATTAAACAAAGAACATCTTTAGACGATACATCTTTAGTTTTTGGATTGTATTGGTAATCGACATATGGCGTTAGGAATTCATTTTTAAATCTTATATTTAAGTATTAAATTTAGTATTACATGTTAAAATTCATGCGCGAGAAACAGCATAAACCACACATTCTAAACGTATAACAATTTAAACGGCATCTAATGTTAGTTTATGTGGTAACCACATGAAATGTCTTTTAACCGATACGATGGGCCATACGCTGTCCCACCACCGACAAGGGAGTCTGTCCAATTATTCGTTATTTAAAAGCCTACAATTGCATATATTCATTAGACACTCGGTAATATACGGTTATACGTATATCAATCCGTGTATTTAATGTATGAAAATTCTCAATCTATTATTTCGTCCGTACCTTGTTGTTGGTGTTATGTTCGAATACGGAAGACATTTCTATGCGGACTCGTTTAGGCGAAGAGCCATCCGCTAAAGTATGGATATCCGAGATACAGTCTCAACTAGTGCGGGAAAACAGGTGCATAATGCTATCGTACTAATAGACTATTTTATTTTTATAACTTGTTTTGTTATACAGCTGTGATAGCCTAGTGGTTAGCACGTCAGACTTCTATTCAGAGGTCGGGGGTTCGAACCCGGGCACAAACCTATGACTTTTCTGAGTTTCCACGTATAACATTAGTTCCTTCAAGGGAAGGGTGAATAGGCATTTTCTAGGTAAGCGCGCTCCAACCTAGACAACATCAGTGCCCTCTGGTACTGATTGTCGTCAAGCGCAAACCTATATCAAAATAAAAATAAAGTTATGAGCGTTTTTAAGCAATTCAAATATCACTTGCTTCAACGATGAAGGAAACATCGTGAAGAAACCTGCATGCCTGAGTGATCTCCATAATGTTCTTAAAAGCGTGTGAAGCCTGCTAATACGCTCATGGCCAGCGTAGTGGACTATGGGCAAACCCTTCTCATATTGAGAGGAGACCCGTGCTCTGTAGTGAGCAGAGAATGGGTTGATCATGATGATGATGGTGATGATTTTTGTACATGTATTATGTCAATTTTGTTAACTTTAGCTTTAGTTGTAAATTGTAACAATAATAAACATCTTTCTTCTTTCTTATTTCTTTCTATGGTAGTTATGACAACCTCCGTTGTGTTACGCATGCGCTATCGTACTTATAAATGAGATATCCTTTGTTCAATTCCCTTACGAACCTACTGGTAAAGCGTGTGGTGTGTGCACCACACGCGATCAAGATTTCATTTATGATGCCAAACGGTTTAGTTGGATGCTGGGTTCAGCTGTCATCGACGGTTTTGCCGGTGCTCTATTATATTCATAGGCGCGGTAATCACTTAACATCAGGCCAACGGCTTGATCGTTTACCCGTGATGCAAGTACAAAAAAAAACAACTAAAGATGTAGGTTTATTCGTGTATAAATCACAATTATTCTTGTTACTGAGGTTGTTTTTTGAGGTTTTTAACAAATGACTGTCAGTAATGAAGTCAATGATATTTCAATTTTAACTCTTGCCATTTTACCATATAAAAATTAAGTTTATATCGCAGTCAAGATCGTGCATAAGCGGTACGTATGTAGGAGAACAAAGAAAAACTTATTCTTTGACAACTTTTTAACATTAAAACAAAGTCGTTCGAATTCGCCGAGCGCTATATATGTTCCTCACGCTGAATTTTCACAAAAGAAAGAAAACTAGCTTTTCTGGTTTCTTTAATTATCAGGTGAATTTAAATTCCTCTTAATTAATTTATTCAAGGTGTAATTCATTCATACATATGAATAAATATTTTTTTAAGAGGAATTAGAATTAAAAACAGCTCAGTAATTTCGACCGCTGTCTCTCTGACTATAAAACGTACTCACACACGTGTTGCCAAGGCAAAGTACTACCCGACTATTCAATAATTCATATCTCTAATACGTGCGAAGCGTCCTCTTTAACGCTGTGACAAGCGGACAAACAAACCAACAGGTTCAACATTATTATTATTCACACTGCGGTGTGGAGGACAATGAAGCGTTTTTTTAGAGTTATTCAAGAAAACTACTTCGATGTCACGATAGTCTAGCACGTTGGATTTTGAATCGCAAGGTGCTGGATTCGATTTCTGAGTTTGACTGGAAATTTGTTAGGTAAGTTCAGGTCCGAGAAGTATACAACAGGTCCCAAGGGCGTCCAACAAAACAAGCGGGAGGAAAAACCACATGTCTTTTTGGTTTTTAGTTCAGGTATACCCCCTTCACCTATGTGGTCCATAACCTCGTCCTGTCCAAGGGACGAAGGTAGCCGTAAAACTTATCCAGCACGACGAAAAAAAAAGTTGGTTTACATAATACAACTCGAAAGATCTATGCTCTGAATCTGATGATGAAGAAATAACCAGACTAAAGACTCATAAAAAAAAAAACCATTGTGCCTAGTACAAAAGTGCTCCGTATTTTGTTTCCGTTAGATGGAATTATTTATTCTTTATTTGTACACCACATATAAATAGAAATAATAAGAAAAACAAGAAGAAACAGAGGTTATTTATTAACTCACTTTTCCTAGTCACTGAGATAATTTTGTAATTGAGATAATTACTAAATTATCTTAATTCAGTACTAATAAAAAGGAAACTTAAAATATTACAGAAAAATTGAGGAAAGCGATTTCGGGACAAAAACCTTGTTGAAAAAAAAAAGCTACAGAACCCAGGATACTGCAACTGAGAAGGTTTTGTTTTTCTGGACGTATAAATGGCTCGACTTTTGTACGCACAAAAGCTACTTTGAAAAGTGCCAATGACATATAAGGAGATGGAATCCAGAACACCGGCACATGCTTACCCGGGCCACGGCCTGGTAGGATAAGCAACGCGGGACAGCAATAACAGGCTGCTCTAATATGAAATATGAAATGAAATGATAATGAACACAGAGTGTATTCATTGGTATATTGGTAGTGTTAGAAAATCTTTAGATGTAAGGATTATCTATCCAGAAATCTTCAGTCAGATTTGATTTTTTTTGGCTTCACCTATTCGTCTTGCATTTTTATTTTTTTCATAAACAGCGGCTTCGCATGATATCTATATTAATCCATCATCATCAGCGCATTTTTCGTCCCACAGCTGGAGCGGGCTTCGTCTCTCATTGCAGAGAACTGACCCACCATCTGTTATAATACTATCACACATAGCACAGTGGAAGAATATATATTTCTATACTGACCTGCCATACAGACCCAGGATGTCGTAATCCGGAATCCAACAATCTAATGATCAGAGTCTAGTCACTAGACCATGGAGGCTGTGGTATTAACCAACAGTACACTCGTATATATATATATATATATATATAAATTTATGAGCTATATATGATAGTACACTTCTGTAGTACGCTTCATTTTTTTCCTTACTTCTGCTTTTTTTCCTTTTTGCTCTTGTTATTTTACATATTCACATGTTTTAGTGTTTTTATTAATTAGTTTTTCACTTTTAATGTAACACACGTTTGCATGCGGTGTTTACATATAATTAACTTAGCATTTAGATTTAATACCTTATGATGAATACATTATTTTAGTCCAATTACAATGTCTACAAAGAAACCTAAATAAAAAATATAAAAAATAAATAAAAGTATACTGTAAGCTGTTATGATTAACTTGTGCTGCAAAAGCTATTTAAGCTGCTAAACTCTGCAATTATATGTGAAACGTTCATACTCGCAGATTGGGGGCAGTGTAGAGGGTAGAAGCTAAAAAATCTTTTATGAGCAGAGACTACACACCGCTTGCCGTCAAATGCCGTAGCCTTAGGGTGAGGGTCTAAGAAATTTCTTTCTATTTACGTCGGACTCTATAGCTAATAATGTTCTATTTGAACAAGTGGTGATTTGTATGGGATGGCCAGAACAAGAGTTGCAGAGTAAATACAGCTTTATTTATATAAAAAAAAGTAAGTAAGGTATGCATACAAAATACAAGTGACAAATTTTAACGTTTTAGAACTGTTCTACGATACCGTTCGTTGGACCTTAAATGCCTCTTCTGTGAGAGAGAATGAACTTTTTTTATTTGCGCTTGATGTCAATCAAAAACATTATCGAAGCAAGTGATATTTTAATTGCTTAAAAACGCAAATAGTCGTAACTCCGGAAAGTTAGAGGTGCGTGCCGAGGATCGAACCCCTGATCTCTGATTGGGAGGCGAACGTCCTAACCACTAGGCTATTATAGCTACATCCATAACCATTTATTACCGTATCATTGTACGTGTATTGCATGTAGGCCAATGTCAAACTATAATCGAGACTGTTAATCAATTACTTAAAAGCAAGCACTCGGGAGTTAGTCAAAACATGACTACGATAACCATTTAAACTTTATGCAATAGATAATTTTAATATAATTTTACAGTAATGTTATTAATACGAAAATATATTTGTGAGTCAGTCGTATGACGTATTTTTTGCATAGATATAGGGCGTTAGCTGATCATGAAATTACGTTTTGTGATATAGACAGTATCATCATCATCATCATCATGATCAACCCATTACCGGCTCACTACAGAGCACGGGTCTCCTCTCAATATGAGAAGGGTTTTGGCCATAGTCCACCACGCTGGCCATGTGCGGATTGGCAGACTGCACACGCCTTTGAGAACATTATGGAGAACTCTCTGGCGTGTAGGTTTCCATTACAGACAGTATTATAGACAGTATGCCATTTATCAAAATCGTCAATATAATTGTTTTGACCAAACCCCGCATCACCCACCCGAGACATCCTCCCCCGGTGGACATATCTTAGTAGTTTTAAGGATTTACACGACACCTCGAAGCAAGGAGGCGCAGGGCGGGGGAGAATATAAATTACTAGAGCTAGAGACTAGATAATTTTTTTTTAATTTTCGTAGTAGGTAATAAAATAAGCAAGTTTTCAAACTTAAGTTACATGCATACCTCATAGACGTAAAATTGAGTTTTCACAAACACCGCGGGAACCAAGCGGGATAAAAAGCTCATTTCTGATAAAACATTATTTCGGCCATATAAGTTCACAAAAAAAACCTAAAAAGCTAGATTTCTGATAAATCATTATTTCAGCCAAGTAAGTTTAGAAAATCCGGCGTAAACTCCAATAGAGTAATAAAAACTTAACATATAAACTTTCGACTTTATTATATTAGTGTGATTTATGTTTAGAGTCGCATATTGCAGCTAGTTTAGCATTAGTGTCGAATAGGTCACGACTATTATTTTAGGAGGCTGTATGGGAGTGTTACACGCGACTGAAATGCTAAATTCTAAATGTCACAATCGTTTATTCACTCGGTGACAGACGCATTCACCTTAAGGCGAATATAGCCCATCACATAAAAAAGGAAAACCATCTGTATTTTCAAATATCATCATAATCAACCCATTGTCAGCTCACTACAGAGCACTGGTCGCTCAATATGAGAAGGGTTTGGCCATAATCCACCACGCAGGCCATGTACGGATTTGCAGACATCACACGCTTTTGAGAACATTATGGAGAACTCTCAGTCAGGAAACCTGCATTTCCTCACGATTTTTTCCTTCACCGTTGAAGCAAGTGACATTTGAATTGCATAAGTTTTTATGCAATTCAATGCACATAACCGACAAAGAAGTGTCTCCAAGCGATTTAGTGTTCCGACACGATGTCGCGTAGAAACCAATTAGGAGTATACTCTACTAGGTTTAACATACTCCTAACAGGTTAGCCCGCTACCATGTTAGACCGCATCATCACTTACCATCAGGTGAGATGCCTGCACGGGCTAACTTGTAGTGTATAAAAAAAACTCCGAAAACCCGACCTCTGATTAGAAGGCGGGACGCCTTAACCACTAGGCTATCACAGCAGCAGATCCTGGAGCCTCCCACTGTTTTATGATGGTGGCCACCGAGGGGGTTTTAGTGGGCAAAAATCCCACATAACCAGCAATAGTCGGGTATCTCAGTAGGCGATTTCCTCCCCGTAAACAAAAAAAAGGCTATCCCAGCTTCAAATTTTTAAATATATTTCAAATATACCACATCGTAAAAGCGAAACACGGTGGAATCCTTTTAAAAATGAAAATTATCACCTACTGAGCCATATCCAATGATGTCGCCAATGCGGCCACAGAACCGGTCGGTGGAAATACGTTCTTTCAACAAAAATTTACGTCACTTAAAATGCGTCGCTTGAGACATAAAGTGAACTTATTTACAGCGTCCACGGCGTGGGGGGGACACATAAACAGTTATTGACAGGCTTTCTTACATCTGTAGCAATATGCATCTTTTAATTGACAATTAACAAAGGGAATCATATAAACTATCCGATAATGATGCAAAGAGCGGCCTCGCTTTATATACAAATCCCGTGAGTTAAGTGTTAAGGCGAATGATGGTATCTTCTACTGTATCTTGGTTTACAGTAGGAGTTCAAGTTTGTCGCGAATTCATCACTCATATGAAATAATCAAAATAGTGTGATATTTCTACAATAGATGTAAATCCGGGTTGCAAACTAAAATAGTCACCATAACCATTTGATGAAATGTCGGATTTTGGTTTTCAATTTCATTCATACCTATATCTACCGACTATTAATTAAGTATTACATATTAATTCATTGATATCCTACTTATAAACGCGAAAGATTGTTAGTATGGATGAATGGATGGATGTTTGTTACCCTTTTCACGTAAAAACTACAGAACAGATTTTTATGAAACTGTACTATATTATAGCTTATCATACATCAGCAAACACACAGGTTACAATTTATAAAGATATTGTGTGAATTGTCCAAAATATGACGATAAGTAAGTAGGAAAAAATCTACCATCTGCGTGATAATTTTAATGTCATAATTTTAGTTCTTTTCTACGCCACGCTAATATAAGCTACTCGAAAGACTAATCCCGCGTAGATGAAGTCGCGGGCACCGAAATAAGGACACTTGTTAAATAAAATTTGATTAATGAAATAGATATTTCTTTCATATTAAACCGTTTGACTGTATTAATATAAAATGTTAAGTAGTATTACCTACATGTTGGCACACAATTACAATCGTGCAAAACCAATCACTCTTAAATTTTTAATACTGTAGGTGTGTACCATGATAATTCGCCTTAAACATTAAACGGTGATCAACAAAGGCAAAATTTCGCGACATATTAGTTCTGAGTATATTTCAAACAAGTTTATATCCTACAACCCAGATAATAGTAATGATTTTTCCGTGTATGTGAGATGTTCAAAGATATTTTGCGTGCTCAGAAGATTATTTTACTAATGTGCTTCTAAAAGCGGCGTATCAATATCGATTATACTTAGGGTTGCCACAAAACATAACCATAATCATCTGCATAATTAATGTCAACACAGACCTCTTCTCTCCCAGAAAGGGCTATGAGGGGCTCATAAGGCTCGGACCAATACACTGCGCTTAAAAATAAAGTCATATAGATCTCATTAGGAAACGATTATCATATATATATCATAAGGTGTTAATGATAAAAAGAAGAATCAACGAGTAATGACTCTTAGGTAAGGCCCTGGCTGTTTGTTGTGGGCTTCTTCTTAGACCGGGGCGCGTTTGGAACCCTCATAGCTTTAGTTTTAAGTTTACGAATATAGTTATCACCATGAAATAACTACTATGTAAATTATTGACGCGTCAAAAGTGCCTTTTTAAGGACCATTTGAATAAAGATTTTTTGAATTTGAATTTGGTACGAAGGTAAGACAAAGCGCTTTGGGCCTCCAAAGTAAGTCTAAACTAAGTCTGACTATTCATCTAGTAAAAATAGCGTTAACTTGGGCCACTTTTTCTACTTATACAATTTTATAATGCTGATTAAACGCAATATTTTATGCATAAAATTACTGCATGATTTATAGTTTTTGATGGTTTGGCTCTAAATATTGCCCCTTTGCATTTGCATTTGTTTTGTTTTGAACTCTATAGCAACATCTAGTTTAAATAATATAATATATAGTTTAATAATATATCTAGTTTAAATAATAAATAGCTACGTTTCTATTGTACATCACCTGGCGGTAAGTGATGATGCAATCTAAGAAGGTAACGGGTCAACCAGTAAGTCAAGTAAACCTATACTCCTAATTCGTTTATTTAACATGACATCGTGCCGGAACGCTAAAATCACACAAGACTTGAGCCGGAAATCGCACCCAGGACGTCTAACTTTATAATCATCATCATCATCATGATCAATCCATTACCAGCTCACTACAGAGCACGGGTCTCCTCTCAATATGAGAAGGGTTTGGCCATAGTCCACCACGCTGGCCATGTGTGGATTGGCAGACTTCACACGCCTTTGAGAACATCATGGAGAACTCTCAGGCGTGCAGGTTTCCTCACGATGTTTTCGTCCACCGTCACTTTATAATGCGTCGGCGACAAAAAAATGTTACCCCACGTAGGCAACCCTAGCGTTCTGTATCTTAATCGTTTTCGATTGCAAATGGCCACGAACTACAGAAGCGCGTATTAAGTATATTAATAGGAATGTGGGACATTAAATGTAAATCATTATAGGTTCTACAGATAAAAGCGACATGATGAGAGTTTTATATGTTTCCTTGTCTCCGCTTGGTTCGGTCTAGATCAGTTAGTGCGATAAGATAAAAGACTATGAATGGCACATGTTAAGACTAATCAAAATAATAGATTTTTCGTGATCCCGAAAAAAGTAGTTAACATATGTTGAGCCGGCAACGGATCATGATGATGTAACATCATGATCCGTTGCCGGCTCACTACAGAGCACGGGTCTCCTCTCAATATGAGAATGGTTTGGCCATAGTCCAGCACGCTGGCCATGTGCGGATTAGCAGACTTCAGACAATGGGTTGATCATGATGATATAACTTCTCAAGATTAATGGTCGGACCATCGGTTCTCAAGGTTAACACTGGCTTGAAGGAAGATCTTCTTCTTAGTACGGTCAAGCGTTTAACCATGACTGCCGTTCAATATCGAACACACTAGATTATAGTCCTACCTGAAACAAAACTGCTTCCTTTGTTCATCGTTATACGAGGGAGTACGTTGCTTACCTGTAAAAGAAAAGGAGTATAAGCAAGTGTTTTACTCTAAACATATTTTTTATTCTTTTTTTTATAAACTTTATTGCACAAAAAAACTGTACATAAGGCGTACTTAATGCTAAAAGCATTCTCCACCAGTCAACCTTGGAACATTGAGAAAAGCAATGGTAGGAGTACACACACAAAATATATATATATATATATATATATATATAAAAGTAATATATACACTAATATAATAATAAATAAATACCAACAGATAATTAAAAATAAATAAATATAAAAAAAATGCAATACGAGAGTTACAGAAAACGTAAATAAGCACCAAATAATAAATAATAATTAATAATTAATACCCACAAAGCAACATTTATCTATTTAATAACATTTTTCAACATTCTTATATTTTACTCAACGGATAAGCTAATTTACACGCGGTGTTTGCCTGTAAGTGGCTAAGCATTTTTGTACTGTACCTCAGTACAAGGTACTGAATCTTGTAATGAAATGTTTTGGCTGTTAGCGAACCAAATAAATTAAACAACAAAAAACTTTAACTTCTACTTCTAGTGACAGTTGGAAGTTGCAGTTGACCCTGATATATGTAACAATAATACACTTTCGCATATATATAGAATATGGGTTAGTGTAGATACTTATAAATTCGTATTATGGACTAATTCTGCCACGTAGCCGCATCATTTTCTATAATATAATAAAACTGTAACGGGACGAATTCTGTACATTAGATATATTTTGAAAATTTTAATTTTAGGATGCTTGGATCGATACTGAGCCCAAAACATTTTTTTTGTCTGTCTGTATCTTGGCCGCGCATCACGCCGAAACTACTGGATGGATTGAATTTTGGTATAGGAGTAACATATAGGATCAACATATAGGATAGTTTTTATCCCGGAATTCAGCATCTCCCTTAGGAGAGGGGATGAAAGTCAACATGTGTATTTAGTTGTATTTTTTTTTATTATTTATGTTAGAAAGGAAATACTTTAATGTTTATCATGTAATTATTTCAAGATCGTCAGTTTAGTAATCCATTGCTTCGTGATTGGAAGACAAACAAACACACTTTCACACGCACTAACTCAACGTAGACGAAGTCGCAGGCATTAGCTAGTATAAAATTAAACGAGCTTAAAGCAACTGGTAGGTATGCTAATAAAATAATTGTATGTAATTACATTATTATGAGAAACCTCGACAAGTCTAGTCATCACATTCCTCCCAGAAGAGGGCAGGAGTGTACACGAAGCGAGATGAACGTGTATGATAAATTCAAGAGATAGACTTTACTGAGAAATGCTTAATCTGGGTGGGTTAGGACACAAGCGAATGCGGAGCGGTGATCGGCAAGGATTCTTTGTAGCATGTATTTTTTTTATACACTACAAGTTAATCCTTGACGGCTATCTCACCTGGTGGTAAGTGATGATGCAGTCTAGGATGGTAGCGGGCTAACCTGTTAGGGGTAGGCTAAACCCACGCTCATAATTGGTTTCTACGAGACATCGTGCCCGAACCCTAAATCGCTTTGCGACACGTCTTTGGCGGTAGGGCGGTAAATAGCCACGGCCGAAGCCTCCCACCAGACAGATGTGTTCTTTGACGACCTGCGTGGCGAAGTGCGTGCGCCATTGCATTATAAATTTGGAAGTCCTGGGTTCGATTCCTGGCTCGAGTCTTGTCTGGTGGGAAGTTTCGGCCGTGGTTAGTAACCGCCTTACAAAGACCTGTCGCCATGCGATTTAGCGTAGCATGATATTGCGTAGAAAATAATTAGGTGTACGGGTTTACCCCTAACATGCTAGCCCGCTACCATCTTAAACCGCATCATAACTTACCAACAGTTGCGATGCCGTCAAGGGCTAACTTGTAGTGTATAAAAAAAAAAGTATTCGCTTAACTACGATTGTTAGGTCCCATAAGAAGGATGGGAAACTGTCTCGAAAGTTAAGTTCGCTATCAAATTGGTGATATTTCGACGGCCGGACCTTCTCTTACCTGTTTTGAATTTTTTGCAAGTTTTTAATTTAGAGTATCGCCTATAAATTAGACCGCACGCCATTTTTGTTTTTCATAATAAAAACATTTTACTACGTCAACACGACATCCTGATACCTTTTTGTGGTGGTGTTCGTATATTTTGTACGTGCGACGTGTTTCCATACGTGGGACGATTTTTTGATTTCTCAAAAACACTTTATTACCGACCTACGTGAACATTCAACGAGTGAAACACTTTGTTTCTACCAGCATGGAGTTATCAAGGGAAAGCCGTGGTAATAATTTTTATGCTGTAGCACTTACGGAATAATAATCACGCTAAAGGAAGTATAATTCTTATAAAAGCACACAGTAAATTATTACCTATTCAAATATACATTTCATATGCATTCTCAATTAAATCTTAATGATATTAAAGAATTTCTTAATATGTTATTAATTTTTTTAAACGCAATTATATATTCCAAATTTAAGCCAGAAGTTTTTTTTTTTTTTTATCCACTACAAGTTAGCCCTTGACGGCAATCTCACCTGATGGTAAGTGATGATGCAGTCTAAGATGGTAGCGGATGGTAGTGGTAAGTAACAGACTTATTGTGAAAAATGGGTGTTACAGTTCTCTTCTTCAGTGCTTTTGTACGGACAACACTTTATATATATATTGGCTTCAAGTGTGTGACTTCAAAACTCACCAAGCACAAAATAGTAAAAAACTATGTTACAATGTGTATAATAACTTATTACACGACAGCATAAATATCTCAATAATAACTTCGTATTATTTTATTAAGAATCCAATCGAACGACTTATCTTTTTAAGATCTTCCTGGCACATTGCTGACGCTGTGGTCTTATAAACAGGAGGTCTTGGGTTCAATCCCCTATAATTTGGGAATTTTCGTTAGTCTAGTCCGGTGGGAGGCTTCAGCCGTTGCATTACCAGACAAGTGGTTACTTGACAAAAAGATAGTAAGACAAAAACGTGTCGCCACTACGATGTAGCTTAAATTCAAACAAACTGTATTCTCATTATTTACCTACTATTATTTCGTATTTATTTTTATTACGTATTTTAACTAAAACGAATTGGAGATCGATGTACTCGTAAGTAGTCGTAAAGCAATTAAATATTTTTTTTCTGAAGTTTCTCTGTTACATAAAATCTATTTTTTTTTTAATTATGCGTAATATATGTTGACGTCAACAATCCAGCTACTTGACTATGACGTGTTTATAGGTGTGCATCAGCTCCCAATCTAAGTAAGAGCTACAGCGTCTTTCTCAAACCAATTAAAAACATTCCGAATGCAATTAGTAAGAAATCGACATGCCCAAATAAAGTTTACTTAAGACAACACTTTGAACCCCATGGCGATAGCATAACTCTACGGCGTACAGTCGGCAACAGAAGGGTTAATTTTTTCATTTCTTTTTTTATATGTTTCAAGCTCCTATATCATGAAATCTATATATATATAAAAGAAAGCCGTGTTAGTTACACTATTTATAACTCAAGAACGGCTGAACCGATTTGACTGAAAATCGGTGGCGAGGTAGCTTAGAAATAGGGGACGGACATAAGATTTTATCCCGTTACATTTCCCGCAGGATTTATGGAAAACTGTCACTTCACGTCAGTATAACTATAGCGGCAGTTTGCCACATAGATTTTTCTGAAATTGGTAACTTATTCCATACAAGTTTTAAGAAACCTTTTATTTTTTTTAATTCAGATTGGTACATTTTTTTTTTTATAAACTACAAGTTAGCCCCTGACGGCAATCTCACCTGATGGTAAGTGATGATGCAGTCTAAGATGTTAATGGGCTAACCTGTTAGGGGTATGGTAAACCCACACTCCTAATTGCTTTCTACGCGACATCGTGCCGGAACGCTAAATCGCTTGGCGACACGTCTTTGTCGGTAGGGTGGTAACTAGCCATGGCCGAAGCCTCCCACCAGACCAGACTCGAGCCGGGAATCGAACCCAGGACCTCCAACTTTTTTTTTTTATAATTCAGTGGCGCCACATAACAAATGTTATATAACAAGTTTGTACTAGTCTTATACAGTAGTAGTGACTGACATATTGACTGGCTAACTAACTGACTAACCCATCTGACTGACTGATCTATCAAAGCACAGATCAAAGCACTGGTAAGATCGGGCTGGTGGGTCTGCTATGAAAGAATAATTTAAAAATTCTTCTAAAAGAATCTATCAGTTTTGTAACTAACACACAAGCTATAAGTGAAATAATTACTTTAAAAAAAAGATTGCGTTTCAACTAGGTAAAGCAACTATGCTTTCTGCGACGTGCACATACCAGTGGATTAGAATTAGTCAAGCAACGTGACCTACAAGGTAGAACGAGATTTTAAAGCAACGATAGTGACTTCCGTGCCCGCCAGTACAATCGATTAGAGCCTCAAGGTGCGAATGGGCGTACAAATATCGGCTACCGGTCGAGCTTAGCCGTGTCAACTCGGTATCCCTCCGATATGTTCGACTTATTGTCGAGCGACTTGAGAATAGCATACCTTTTATGTACAGCATAGTATTTATTCCTCTGCCATTTTCCTTTTCGAATACTTACTTTTACGGTTAAAAATAAAGTACTTTGAAATATGTTATTTACTCGTGGAACTTACAGCTCGCAGTCTCAAGGCTACTGCTTATTTGGTCTATACTGTTCACGCTAACTTGTTCTAGGCTTGACGAGCTCCTAGGTTCGATTCCCGGAATGGGCAAATTACATATTAAGTATAAATCTATTTCCTCCAAGAAACTAAGTTAACGTAACTTGACTACCCTATTATTTTAACAAAATCAAGATTCAAAAATGTTTTTATGTTTTAACCTAGTAACTACTGGTACCTAAGAAGCTTTCATATATGATATTTTACATGATTTTATTTCGTGATGCAATCGGTATAACTACATACGTTATCTTTAAAAAAAACTCATTCGATAATCTCTAATATAAAATAATAAAACAATTTCCTTTTAAAGAGAAATTTTGAATCAAATTTTGAACAGCGTACTAAACAGTTCAACAAAATTATTTTCACAACTAACGCTCAGTACGTTACAGCAAGTTTTTTTCTTTAATTTTGTGTTATTTCCATGAATATTAAATTATCATATATGTATTGGTTATGTCACTGTCATTATTTTATATATTTTTTAAAACTCATCTTACTTTTATTAAATTAAATATCAAAATTGAAAAGAGTGGATCAATAAACATTTAAGCATTCTTGATACAATGTATTCACCCACTGCAAGTGGCTGATTAATGGCAATGCTGACAATATATATTTAATTAATCAGCCTACTTAAGAATGTCAATTAACTTTGAGTCCGACTGTCACAAACAATACGTTGGAAAATGGACCCTACCTTGAAGTCAAACAAAAACTATAACTTTAAAGGCAATGACTCCATAGTCTAAGAGCTGATGAGCAATTTCAATTGCCCACTTTGATAATTTTAAATAACATCTGACTACTTAAATTTGTCCATATACGTCATACCATATGTTATTGCATGTCACGGACTCTATTTAAATAGAGGACATTGCTATTTTTTAGATATATTTTCAGTCTATTTAAAGTCTCATTTAGAAATAGCCGACTTTGCAAGACATAAATTACTTCTTCTTCTTTTTGTTGCCCTTATCCTGCTCACTTCTATCAGAAGTCACTTCACTACCCACACCTTTTACACGCAAAAGAGGATCTTTTACAAAACCCATCCATCTCTTCTTTTGTCTCCCTCTAGTCTTTTGCCCTTCCACATTCATACATAAATTTTTTTTGGTGACATTACCTGGCTAAGTTTGTTGTGGGCTTCTTCTAAGACCGAGACGCGTTTGGAACCCTCATAGCTTTAGTTTTAAGTTTACGAATGTAGCTATCACCATCGAATCACTACTATGTCAATTATTGACACGTCAAAAGTGCCTTTTGAATAAAGATTATTTGAATTTGAATTACTTGCTTCCCTTCGCATTATATGACAATAAAACGCTATTAATTAAAAAAATAATGTTTAGATATTATGTTTTATATACAACAACTATTGTATTTCAAACATGATATCTACATATATGGACAGATACTGGACTAGTAGTAATTCAAAAACAAAAAAAAAACATCAATATAGACCAAATACGTAAAAACACACGCTAAAAAACATGTGCTATACTTTGAAAATAAAAGTTGATTATCTCCCTATATTTCGATCAAATAACTATGGCGCTTGCTCTTATACTATTTAATTTAACCAAGATACAAGTGTCCATACTTTACCCGTTACAAACAAGCAAACAGACAAATTAAATCTGAACCTCCAGACTGCCAAGCCCTTCTATTATCTCACAAGTTCTAACTATGTAAATTAAGATGGCAAGCGCGGCCATTCGAGTTATTTTTCAACGAAAGAAACAATTAAAAGCTCTATTTTACAGTGCCTTAGAGTATACGACAACGCTGGTTCAACGTGGATGTCTGAGTCATGGTGTAACGTAAATTCGTTAACGTATAGTGCTTGTATACTCATTGACATAGAATATCGATACATGAAAATGAGATAATACCAACATTAGCATAATAAACAATGACCAAGGAGTATGTAAACAATACAAATAACTTAAAAAAAATAACATCTTAAATTAATGAATGACAGTATGTTTTTACTACATGCATATGAATATGTATACCGTACATACACCAAAATAACATTTTTTACAATTTTTGTCTGTCTGTTTGTTCCGGCTAATCTCTGAAATGGCTAGACCGATTTTTATGAGACTTTTATTGGCAGGTAGCTGATGTAAAAAGGAATAACTTAGGCTACTTTTATTTAAGAAAAAGTCTTTTATTTTAGAAAAATAAAGTAATGTTGCAATGTCCAAGTACTGTCCAGTACCGCGCACAGCTCACGCACATGCCACTGCCTGTGGCACAAACAACAAACACACTAACTCAACGCATACGAAGTCGCGGGCGTCAGCTAGTATATAAATAAAACAGGAAAAGAATACAGAGTTCATGCTGGAAATAAGTTTTTGTCTAGCACTGATGAGAAAATAATTACTCCAGCTGGTCTAAGACCGGTAACTGAACAAAAGCTAAACCCTCCTCTCGAAGGCGAGAAGCTATACGTCACCTCTGCTAAAGTATAAGCCCGTAGAATCAAGATATATATTTGGAATTGGTGAAGTATTTTTTTCTACACACAATACGGACTTGTCAGAAATAAAGGAAGAACTATATCGTGAAATACCCAAGCACACTTAAAAATATAAAATTCTATAAACCAGATATGCTAGCGCTTAATTACTTTTAAGAGTGATGAGCAGCAATGATTAGCCATGAGCCAGGGTGGACCATACTTACCCGGAAAATTTATATTCGCATTTGCCTTGAAAGTACAATAAATAACCTATTGACATCTTGGAGATGTCTATCAATAAATTCAAAGTTTTTATAAAACGAAAGCTTATAGAAAAATCATATTACGATATTAAGGATTATATAAACGATAAAAAAGCTTGGGTGTGAGTTGCTCTATCTACATAGGTATTATAATTTATTTATTGACTATGGGAGATGGTGATAACAAAAAAAATGGACTAAGTTTGTTGTGGGTTTCAACTTAGACCTGGGCGCGATTTGAACCCTCTTAGCTTTAAGTAGTTGAGTGTAGTTATCACCATCACTTTACGAATAGAAATAATGAAATGAACGATTCGTTAATGCCTGTTATAGGTTTATGTGAGTAAAGATATTTTTGATTTGATTTGATTTGTACTCAAGTAGTGCATGGTGGCATGGTTTACTAACACTTCGAAGTCAGGAGTACGATCTCCGTTAATGTTAAATGACTGCTGACACAGACTAAATGTATTTTATATTGTGTTGCCCTTGCATAACTTTTTGTATCTGTCGTGGGGACTGTCTACTCCTAACCGCATTACTTAATGGTTAACCGGTTATATCGGCACCTCAGTTATTAAGAATTGATGAATTTCTTATGACTCGTAATCGTTAAATGCTTTTATCGATTAAGGGTCGGTTTTGATTGCATCACTCTCATCACTATTTATCTTTTCCTTATTCTCTTTATACGTCTATGATTTACCTACTAAAAAAACCCAACAAAATTGCCGAAACTTATCATCGTCCTCATAAACCATCATCATCATCATCATCATTTCAACCGATAGACGTCCACTGCTCGCTGAGTGACTCTGAGCCTTCTTATGAGGCCCATAGTGAGCGACCACGTTTCGGATCTGTAAGTCATCACTGGCAACACGCACTGTTCGAAAACTTTAGTCTTCAGGCACTGAGGGGTTTTGGACGAAAAGATGTCGCGAAGTTTCCCAAATGAAATTTTCATTAACCATATTATTATCAAAGCATACATAACCCACTACAGGGCATAGTTCAATCAGCATAAGAAGGCTGTGGGATGTAGTCCAGCGTGCGCACTGCCGGATTATAAAGTTCAAGGTCCTGGATTCGATTCCCGCCTCGAGTCTGGTCTAATGGGAGGCTTCGGCCGTGGCTAGCTACTGATAGAGACGTGTCGCCAAGCGATTTAGCGTTCCGGCACGATGTCGCGTGTAAACCAATTAGGAGTATTGTTCTACCCTTAACAGGTTAGCCCGCCATCCATCCGCCACCATCTTGACTATATCATCACTTTATCATGAACAACCCATTTTCGGCTCACTGCAAAGCACGGGTCTCCTCTCAATATGAGAAGGGTTTGGCTATAGTCCACCACGCTGGTCATATGCGGATTGGCAGACTTCACACGCCTTTGAGAACATTATGGAGAACTCTCAGGCGTGCAGGTTCCTTCAGCGTTGAAGCAAGCGATATTTCAATTGCATAAAAACGCACATAACTCCGAAAAGTTATAGGTGCGTGCCCGGGTTCGAACCCCCGACCTCTGATTAGGAGGCTGACGTCCTAACCACTAGGCTATCACCGCTTCTAGCATCATCAGCTTCACCGTGGATAATTCAGGTTTATGTGTTTACGTTAAACCAAATGTTATTTGTTAATTTTCCGAAACGCACATAACTCTGAGAAGTTACAGGTGCGTGCCGAGGGGCCAACTCGGTCCGGTGAAAGACAGGGCTAAGTCTCACTATATTAAAATGGTTCAATTATTTTCCGAGATAGCGCTGGACAAAAACTGACACGACTGCAGCGTCCGCCTAATTTCCAAGATCGCCCAAATATCCGTCGGGCGCGCGTCACACGGCGAGGCGACGCCGAGCATTCCGCGGACTCGCCGGCCCGCGGCCTGTCGTCGACATCTGGTGACTAGTGACGTACAAACATACAAGGATTATCGATACATTTATCGATAACAAGGATTAGCTGTCTCGTTGACCTACTCTAGGGCTCAAAATTTCTTCTGGCAGAGCTTCTTTCCAAAGCTCGCCAAACAGCCCAGTTACGCTGTGGCAACTGTGTGAAAAAAAATATATTAGCGTACCTGATTCCCGGGTCAAGCCAAGAATAATAAGGTATTGGATTTTCTTTGTTGATAATTTGGCTCGGTACACACGTGAAGTATTATCACGTAGCCGTTAAAGCTCAGCCAAACTGCATTGCAGATTTATGGTCTAAAACTTTATGAGACCTACTATAATTCTAAATTTACCTAGTAACTGTGAGGAATATGACTTAATAAACTATAGATGATAAGTCTGATTTAATAACATACATCATCATCATCCTGAACAACCCATTACCGGCTCACTACAGAGCACGGGTCTGAGTCTTGTAGTATATAAAATAACGACACGACGACGTCACGTCTTCGCCAAGCGATTTAGCGTTCCGGCACGATGTCGCGTAGAAAGCAATTAGGAGCGTGGGTTTACCAAACTCCTAACAGGTTAGCCCGCTACCATCCTAGACAGCATCATCACGTCAAGAGCTAACTTATAGTATATAAAAAAAGGCCATAACCGCTTCATCATCATCATCATGATCAACCCATTACCGGCTCACTACAGAGCACGGGTCTCCTCTCAATATGAGAAGGGTTTGGCCATAGTCCACCACGCTGGCCATGAGCGGATTGGCAGACTTCACACGCCTTTGAGAACTTTATGGAGAACTCTCAGGCGTGCAGGTTTCCTCGCGATGTTTTCCTTCACCGTTGAAGCAAATGGTATTTTTTTTAACGTACATAATATATATTAAATACCATAGCATAAACGATAATCGATCACGAAGTCCTGTAGACATTTCCCGTTTAAATCAAATTGGTGTCGTCAAAACTATTTCAATTACTAAAAGAAGTTGACCTTGTTTTACAAATAGATAATAAAAGCCCGCCACCTCGCATTGGAACAGCATGGTAGATGAAGAAAAGATAGGACGCCCGTACCCAGCAGCGCTACATTGCTAGGTTCTTAAGCTTGAAAGTGTGAAAAACTAATCTGTTATTATGTTATTTGTGGAGGAATTCTGTTTTCTATTTCAAAAATTTCAATTAACGAAATATAAAATTTTGTTTTTGTTTTTTAACCTCGAAAGGTTAACAAATACAAAACATATCTTATGACACATTATAATATTGATGTATTTTATGGTTTACAAAAATATCGACACTCGATCTGAACTGCGACTCAAAAAATCTAAACGCTTCAACATCGTCATCTTGCGTCCTATTCTTACGCACATCACTACATCTGTCTATCCCTTTCGCGACTACCTTATTTAAATAAGAGTGAGTATGGCTAAACGGCTTGTTATTTGTTTTATTTTGAACCCTATCCCCATTGTATTAGAGTGCATGATACGCGAGGGTTGCAAAAGGATGAAAAAGGTACAAAAGGTTGTTGCGGCAGGTTATTCAGCTCGCGGGTGCCCTCTATGAGAAGACACTTGAGTATGGATTAGTTTTAACCGGAACTGCGCGCGTTTCTGACCTTGACATGCTGTTAAGTTTGTTTGCTTTAATACTTTATTGCACATACGTAAATAAAAAAAAATCTGCCCAGCCTGAAACTAAAAGTTGCTAGTGGTTTTACCTTTATGGCCTTACAATTTTTGGTCACACTTCAACTAATCATCATGACCAACCCATTATCGGCTCACTACAGAACACCATAGTCCACCACACTGGCAATGTGCGGATTGGCAGACTTCACACGCCTTTGAGAACATTATGGGGAACTCTCAGGCGTGCAGGTTTCCTCACGATTTTTTCCTTCACCGTTGAAACAAGTGATATTTTAATTGCTTAAAAACGCACATAACTCCGAAAAGTTAGAGGTGCGTGCCCGGGTTCGAACCCCGACCTTTTATTAGGAGGCGGACGTCCTAACCACTAGGCTGTCACAGCTTTTTTTAAATGTCAAAATGTGGCATAGCTGTTCTGACGTTATACTACGTTTATTTGTAAGGTCCGAGAGTCCGAAGTCTGCCAATCCGCACATGGCCAGCGTGGTAGACTGTGACTAAACCCTTCTCATATTGAGAGGAGACCCGTGCTCTGTAGTGCGCCGAGAATGGGTTGATCATGATGAGTTTACGCTAAAAAACCAATAAATCTGCCCGTAAGGTGGGAAGTCGCCGTCGAACTAAACTCTAAGTTCTCTAAACCAGACAGACTCGAGTCAGGAATAGATCTCTAGACCCCTTACTTTATGCCATGTATCCTATCAGTTTACGCTCAAACGCCAAAATATCGTTGCCCTTAAGGTGGGAAGTCGCCGTCGAACTAAACTCTCTAAGTTCTCTAAACCAGACGTACTCGAGTCAGGAATAGATCGCAAGAGCTCTCACTGTATAACACGTAGCTTTATAACATACACTGCACCAATGAGTGTAAAAAATGGCTATTAAACAGTACAAGTACTGAAAATATTTAAACAAAGACAGTAGCAACGTGAGCAATGTACTCCATTCTTCTAAGTGACCGCCATTACTCCGCCCCATACTGCGCTCAACAAATTGTATGAGATCTCTCAACTTGGTACTCTGTAGTTGATGGTCTGTTAAACGAAGACTATTTGTTTCGATTCTATGAAACTTTGTTTTGTAATAAAAAAACTTAAACCTCTCTCTTACAGATGAATATGTCTTAAGATAGCTTTTAACGTAACTTTAAGTGGGATGTGAGATGGTGATAACAAAAAGAAAATTTACCTGTCTAAGTTTGTAGTGGGCTTCGTCTTAGACCGGGATGCGTTTGGAACCCTCATGGCTTTAGTTTTAAGTTTACGAATGTAGTAATCACCATCAAATCACTATTATATAAATTATTGACGCGTCAAAAGTGCCTTTTAAAGGTTTATTTGAATAAAGATTGCATATGATGTATAATTTTGCATGAAGGTTTGCGTATATTAAGTTCATGAATGTAGTTATCACCATCAACTTACGACAACGTAAAGTTTTGTTACATCAAAAATGTCTTGTAGAGCATTATTTGAATGAATTTTTGACTTAATAATGTAGATTGATTAGTAAATTTGGTCAGATCTTGTGGTTTAGGTACGTCTAGTAAACTAACTTACCCTAATAGGTTAGACAAGTGAGTTTTACTGAGTGTAAAAGTAAATTTTCTTTTAATCAAAGTGTTGGAATTATGAAGATCCGAGTAAATATTGCCATCTTGAAGGAAAAGTAAATAAAATGCAGTTGCGATAAAAGTCTGGGATTCCAGAACACATTTTTTTATCATTGCAATAAATCGTTTGAATCCAAAAATAATTTTAGAACCTATTTTTCGCAGATTTTACGAAAACCTAAACAAACCTTTTTAAATAACCTTTTTCAGTACAACAACTAGGGGTAAAATAAAAGCTTATAAATGTATTATATAAGAAAATTGTGGCAAATTGTATCTTCTGTCTCATACAGCGTGCTTGTTTTCCCTTTTTGGCTAACTTCCAAAGTTAGTCTACTGTGTGTACTGTTCCCACTTTTACTAAGAACCCGATTTCTATCATTTCCTGTATTTTTAGTTTTCTTTGTCACATTTATTGTTTTGAATATTCCTGTTTCATGTGTGGCGACATTGATGCTTCATCTATTTGTATTTAATCTGAAGGTCAGATTATGGGTGACAATGAAACCATTTTCAGACTTAAAGACTTTATAACAATCTCCAACGCACAGTAACGCGATACCCACAGTATCCGGTACCAGTATCGGTTGTGCCGCGGTACCACCACTATCTCTAAGCCCTCCCATTAACCCACTAACGCCCGTCCCCGAGGTGTTGGACCGTTGAAGTACACGACCGCAGCATTTGATACCGATGTAACGGTGCACGAGATAAAGTGTCACTTTTCTACGGAGAGTTATCTGTTATCTATAGACTACTCTATACTATGCTATATACACCATATAGACATTTTTTTTAATACACACACAATTTAGCCCTTCACAGCGTCTCACCTGAGTGAAGTGAATTGTGGTCTAAGATGGTAACGGGCTAATCTTTTACGGGTACGGTAAAGCCATACTCCTAATTGGTTTCCACACGACATCGTGCCGGAACGCTAAAACGCTTGGCGACACGCCTTTTTCGGTAGGGTGGTAACTAGCCACGGCCGAAGCCTCCCACCAGACCAGACTCGAGCCGGGAATCGAACCCAGGATCTCCAACTATAATACGACAGCACACGCGCTGCGCCACGGAGGTCGTCAACATTGCATGCTATGCACCAATAGTAGCAAACTCCACGTGACTTCTATCACATTAGAAGTGGAACTGGTCGCAAGTAAATGGTAAATACATTAATATTTTATTTATTGACACGTAACTATCTTCGCGCAGTTTCGAACCCATAATTCAGACTCAGAAGAACCGGTGAAATGGCCGACATCAATCTGGCCTCACTTAGCGACTAAAACGCTTAGGAGCCGTACACATGTCGCGACAAAAACTATCAAGACAATGTTGAGATAAGATGTCATTTGAAATGCATTTAGATGCTATTTAAGATGGACTGCATGCTGCGTACATGGATGGGATTACTTTATTTAGATTTTAGATTATTCGTTCTGAAATTGCGTATAAGGCGTCGTATAGAGTGTCTTATATATTATATATATGTTATCATGCCGTGCATAAATATCATAACCTATATTTTTTTAACAATATCGAAAGTTTACTAGTCATACTTTTTAACTGAACATGGTTTTTCTAAACACTTATGACATTCTTCCTGCAAACAAGTAAAGAAATGAGCTATACATACGAGTATTTTCATTATCAAAGTATGTATTTTTTTATTAGTTTTCAACTCTTACGCAATGTAACAGATCACTATGCATAGTAAAATCAAAAGATCATAAGTTATGCTATTCTAATCCGGATATAATATATCGGCAAATAAAGAAATAAGCAGCACTTTTGGATCTGTAATAATAAATTCAGTAGCAATGAACATATTATGAGTAAAAAGAAAAAGGGACATACAACAATTATATGTTTGTCAAATTTTCTACGAAACGCAATAAAAATAATTTTGTTCGTACTAATCTTGTACAATGTCAATTAATAATAATTTTTAATCAACTCACCCCCATCTCACCCTCTTTTGACACTGTAAAAACCCCATTTTCCCCGGGTTTCTTATGAAAAGAAAACATATATTTCTTATGAAAATGCATGAGTTAGTCATTTGTTCATTTAGATACTACTGTATGAACTTTGTGCATTCATCAAGGAATACGAACTGGTTAGAAATAAACTTCTGCCGATCGAGTCTACTACACTCAGTCTACAGTTGAGGACCTCCGTGGCACAGCGCGTGTCGCATTATAAAGTTGGAGGTCCTGGCTTCGATTCCCAGCTCGAGTCTGGTCTCGTGGGAGGCTTCGGCCCTGGCTAGTTACCAATTAGACAAAGACGTGCCAAGCGATTTAGCGTTCCGCCACGATGTCGCGTGGAAACCAATTAGGAGTATGGGTTTACCATATCCCTAACAGGTTCGCCCGCTACCATACTAGACTGCATCATCACTTACCATCAGGTAAGATTAAATAAAAAAAACAGTTCAAGACTGTCCTAAAGCCAATGTGCACAGCTCCTTATACCCTGCCCAAGATGTACCTTAGTGCATTATACATAAGTCAGTCCTTTTCTTCTATTTATTGATGTGAGCGAAACAGATATCAAGCCATAGGCTGAGTAAAGTTATAGATGCAGTTTTTGCTAAACGCGCGCAAAAAACGCAAGTTTATGAACCCTACCATAAACTTCCTCGCAAGGGATGGAGTTATGTAATTTTGTGTGTTAATGAGGCTTGGTGACTTGTAGATAGGCTGTAAATTTTATGCCATCGTCTACTAATGTTTCTTTCTTCGTCGTTTCAAGCGATGGCCGTCCACTGCTGGACAGAGGTGTCACTTTACAGGAAAATCTTTTGGCGACCTCCGTGGCATTTTTGGATATTTTTTTTTATTTTTATTTTTGTATTATGTGGCATTGAAAAATACGTACAAATGTAAATTCTCATTTTTTAATAGTCATTTTAGTAATTTAATCATTTGGCATCCCGCTCGATAACTGAACAATTATCGTCTTTATTGTGAATGTTTTTCACTTTAATTCAACTAAAATTTCCCTGAGCTTGTATTTATGTAATTTTTATATTCCCTCATCGTTCACAGCGCTCCATGCCTCTTTCACTCATATACCACATCCTTATACACGAGTTAGTTATTTTTTTTTCTAAAATAGAAATTCGCTAGAAGTAATTTATATGGCAAAGCAACGTTTTCCGGGTCAGCTAGTAATATAAAGAATTTTTAGCATACAATCAATTCAAGATTTAAGTTATTATTCAATAAAATAACAATACCTTTATTAATTTCAACAAAAACAAACATCATAAATTATTGTCTTTTAAATTTCATTATGACAAAAAGTGCATAACTTTAATGTAGTTTTTATGTTTATAAAACTCATAATGCAATCGGGTATTGTAATAAATGATATCTCAAACGACGAAAAGACATAATTAATGCTATAAAAATTGTCATCGGAACATTTGTCCTCTATGTTTTTGTATGATCTCGTTTTTTTTTCTTTTTAAGGTATCGCTGCTCATTGAATATCATAACGATAACATGTGACCTTCAGGAATCATTAATAGAATGTGAATCAGTTTATTTAGGTATATTGAATGAACTTCAATAGCCTTCCGCAATACGAGCCTTGGTAAGCCATGTAGCTTAGGTGATGTTTCAAATTAAGCTGTGATAGCCTAGTCATTAGTCCGCCTCCTAATCAAAGGTTGAAAGTTCAACCTAGGTACGCACCTCTAAGTTTTAGGAGATATATACGTTTTTAAGTAATTAAAATATCATTTGCTTCAAGGATGAAGGAAAATGTCGTGAGGAAACCTACATGCCCTTGAATTCTACATAATGTTCTCAAAGGCGTATGAAGTCACAATCCACATATGGTCAGCGTGATGTATAGTGAGCTGGCAATGGGTTGATCATTTTGAAAATGTACTTTGTTTAATTTCTCTTGCCTGTTTCTACATATAGATTTTGGTATTGCAAAGCCCTGTATATAATATAGGCGATATTCCTGATTCAGAGATAGATGAGACTCACAGTTACATACAGGGATGGGTTTCCCCCAGAACTACACCTAATCATCATTATAATCCACAGCCTATTTTTGCTTAGTACAGGGTCTTCGTCCTACAGGACAGAGGTAATTTAGATGGTAGACCCTCCGTACTTTTCCATTGATTCAAATTATAAATATTGTTAAGAATATTATCTTACGCTAGTTTTTTTATAGCTTTAATGGCTGATTGTGCGTCCATGAAGGGGAATACGGCAATTTTCGAATACCTAACTCGGTCTTAAAAATACTCTTTAAGGAAATCGCCATTCCAGAAATCGATCACAGAACATGGTGATCTCTCAAGTAACTTGAAGATCAAGGATTTAAGGCAACAGTGTACTTCCGACTTAATATAATTGCACACAATTCACAATATTTTATCCCCTCGGAGCGGTCGCAGATAAAGAATTCTGAAACACTAATCTCCATAGCTTTCAAATGCTTGAATTTACACCCGCAATTTACCCACGCACAGTTTTCTAGGCTAGCCGTACACTAACTTAAACTCTTTGACAATTGTATCTCGGCGTTATTGAATCCAGTTTCCGCTGTTCTGCGACAACGGTTTATTTATACGCCATAGAAAACTGTTCCTATAATATAACGGGTAACGGAGATAAACTATTGAAATAAGCCCTAACGTGTGTATCGAAGGGGCGCTGATAGCGTTTTGATATATTATCCTTATATATTAGGAATAGGAAGAAGGTTAAATACTCGCCGAATATAGTGTACTTAGCGACATTTATGACGTGATGGAATATTACTGACATAGGAAATTCGTAATTTAAGTTGGGGTTCTTTAATAAATGCGAACCACTGAGATATAAATTAACATAGTCGCCATTTCAAGTTTAATCTCTATTCGAGATTAATAGAAAACTATTCGATATATTATCCTGATATATAGGGTATAGGGAGAAGATTAATTACTCGCCGAATATAGTGTACTTTTTAGTAATAAATGTTAGCGACATTTATGACATGATGAAATATTACTGACATAGGAAATTCGTAGTTTAAGTTGGGGTTCTTTAAGAAATGCGAGTCACTGAGACGTCAATTAACATAATCAGTAATTTAAGTTTAATCTCTATTCGACATTAATAGAAAACTATTCGATATATTATCCTGATATATAAGGTATAGGGAGAAAGTTAATTTCTCGCTGAATATGGAATACTTATAATGTACTTTTTTGTAACAACTGACATGAAATATTACTGACATGAACTATTACTGACATAGGAAATTCGTAATTTAAGTTTTAGTTCTTTAAGAAATGTGAGCCACTGGGGCGAGTATTAACATAGTCGGCAATTCAAGTTTAATCTCTATTCGAAATTAAGATTTACGGGCTTCTAGTAAGGCCTTGTATTCGAGTGGTCGTAGTTTTTTAACTATTTATATTGAATTATTTTAACGTTCATATGAGTATGCATTTTGCAAGTCTTCGAGACGGTGCTTTTAAGTGTTTATTCTCATTCATTATGACAGCTATATGTATATCAGATAATGTAATTGCGTCATTAAAGTGTCGTTTTTTGTTACGCTTAAGAAACTTAAGAAAAATGTGTTAACTATTTTGTTTCTAAAAGTTATAATTATAATAAAATTTAAAAACAAAAATCTACATGTTTTTTCTAAGAACAATTCTTTCTACATTATTTATATCAGAAAAGACACTTAAAAGCTGAGCAATAATTTTTTTTTATTTCCTCTTTTCGACACTTCATAATATGAATATTGGCAACACAACCGTCCATAAAAAAAACAGATTGATGCTAACTGCAACAGCAACTGATTTCTGTATATTATATCTATTTTCGTAATTTTAAGACCTTAGAATGACCAATAAAAGAACGAGAGGTCCAATGCCCATTTTATATTCACATGTACATGTAAAGATTAATTCAGAATTATGTAAAGTTAGCATAGTTGCATATAATATGTAAAACAACAAGAATAAATCATTGTAGTGCATGCAGTAATAAAACAAGCTGTCAGAGTTACATACGCATGGGGACATTTGCCTCGTCTGACTTTAGTGCCTAGGCCTACCTTTGTATACATACTGTACCTCCCTGCTTTGCTTCGATAGTGGCCACAAGTATATGCAAATTTTTACCTATTACGATCAAATTTTAATGGCCTTGTGTGCGAAATACTGGTTTTTTTTTTATACACTACAAGTCAGCCCTTGACGGCTATATCACCTGGTGGTAAGTGATGATGCTGTCTAGGATGGTAGCGGGCTAACCTGTTAGAAGTATGGTAAACCAACGCTCCTAGTTGGTTTCTACGTGACATCGTGCCGGAACGCTAAAATCGCTTGGCGACACGTCTTTGTTGGTAGGGTGGTAACTAGCCACGGCCGAAGCCTCCCACCAGACAAAAGGGTAATATCGATTTCAGTGTACTGTTCAGACCAACTCAGTAGCTGAGATGTACCGTTTTTATATCGTAAAATTAAGTGCCTCTTGAATAGTAAAATGAAGCCTTTTTGTTTTACCACAAACCATACCAAACCTAAGAACCTGAATGTTTTGTATTAGTCAATTATTTATTGCTTAGTACTTTCAACAAGACTGAATTTTTGACGACCTCCGAGGCACAGCGCGCGTTTTCACATTATAAAGATGGAGGTCCTGGGTTCGATTCCTGGCTCGAGTCTGGTCTGGTAGGAGGCTTCTGCCGAGGCTAGTTACCACCCTACCGACAAAGACGTGTCGCCAAGCGATTAAGCGTTCCGGCACGATGTCGCGTAGAAACCAATTAGGAGTATATGTTTACCACACCCCTAACAGGTTAGCCTGCTACCATCTTAGACTTTATCATCACTTACCATCAGGTGAGGTTGCCGTGAAGGGTCAACTTGTAGTGGATTTAAAAAAAAATGCTTTTAGTAAGGATTTGTTGTTTGTTACTCTTACTGTTTGTACTGTTTGCTAAAAACTACTTGTCCGATTTTAACGTGGTAGCATATCCCATATCAACCTGGCTAAGTTTGTTTTTGACTTTTACTTTTACCTGGGCACGTTTGAAACTTTTATAGCTTTAGTTTTTACTTTATGAATAGAGTAATCGTTTCTACCTCACTGCGATGTAAAATATTGAATGCATCAAATGTGTCTCCTATAGGTCAATTTGAATAAAGATATTGAATTTGACTCGAATGGTTATTACGAAATAAATAGTATAAAGTAAATAGTACCTAAATAATATAATACATGAAAAGGTATATTCATTATTAAAAAAACAAGATAAATTTTGCCTTTCACAACACGTTGCTTGGACATAGATATAGGTTCGGAGATAAAGATAGACAGAGATAATGAGAAATTGAAATATGAATATGTACAGGAAGGAATTTTGTGTTAGAGTCGTTGCTAACTCAGGTATAACATTACGCTGCGACGATTATTAATTAACTGGTGAATAGCTAGGCTAGAGAAGCTGTGATAGCCTAGAAGCTGTGATAGCCTAGTGGTTCAAGCGTCAGCCTCCTAATCAGAGGTCGGCGGTTCGAATCCGGGCACGCACCTCTGACTTTTCGGAGTTATGTGCGTTTTAAAAAAAAAATTAAAATATCACTTGCTTGAAGCAAGTGATATTTTAATTTTTTTTTGTGTGAAGTTTTTGTTTTTGTTTTTAGTTGTGTGAAGGAAAACATCGTGAGGAAACCTGCATGCCTGAGAGTTCTCCATAATGTTCTCAAAGGCGTGTGAAGTCTGCCAATCCGCACATAGCCAGCGTGGTGGACTATGGCCAAACCCTTATCATATGAGAGGAGACCCGTGCTCTGTAGTGAGCCGGTAATGGGTTGATCATGATGATGATGATGATGAATAGCTAGGAGATAGTCTGAACATCGATTAAGATCATTCTCATAACGCAAACTACGGTCAGCTGCGTCGTTAGGCCATCAGAATGAAGCAAACAATTGTTATATTTAAACAATTTGAAACCCAAGCTGCCAGGATTCAAACCGCGTCCAGTCTAGAAGACGGCAAGCTCAGCCGGGTATAAATTTTATTTCGTGTCGCTATTCCCCTCTCGCTTGTGTCCATCGATTCGATCGAAAGCGTTGTCTCGAGAATGCACAGTTGAATGAATCGGTGCTATTAGGGTTTCTGTGGGCAACCTTTTGGGCAATTTTTTGGGTTTAACTTTTTGTCCGTATCAGATGACGTCGCCTTTTCTCGGCTTTCTGCCGAACACGGCGCGTCGTTTCGTTTTGTTTTTGTTCGAATGCCATTTTCGGAATTTGAATGCTCATATTTTTCAATATTACTTTATTGGCGACTCGGGAGTTTTAATTAAGTCATTCTGCATTGCAGTGTTGAACATTTAGATTATTTTTAAAAGTCCGAGTTGATCATCATCTCATACAAGAAACGATGGTTAGATACTCTACTACCTATGGCTACCTACTCTAGCTATGTGAAATTATTTATCTCTATGCAATCAGCATTATTATTTCACATAATAAACAACAAGGTATCTCTACGTGATCACATCAGGAATGAAGAGATCCGTAGAAGGACCAGAGTTACCGACATAGCTCAGCGAGTTGCGAAGTTGAAGTGGCAATGGGCGGGGCACATAGCTCGGAGAACCGATGGACGTTGGGGTCCCAAGGTGCTGGAATGGCGACCCCGCACCGGTAAACGTAGCGTTGGTCGACCCCCAGCAAGGTGGACAGACGACATCAAACGAGTCGCAGGGAGCCGCTGGATGCAAGCGGCCCAAGATCGTGGCCATTGGAACTCCCTTCAAAAGACCTATGTCCAGCAGTGGACGTCTATC
Source organism: Lasiommata megera (assembly GCA_928268935.1). NCBI lineage: Eukaryota > Metazoa > Arthropoda > Insecta > Lepidoptera > Nymphalidae > Lasiommata > Lasiommata megera. The sequence continues at coordinate 16,022,126 of OV743315.1, read as the reverse complement.
GGTAATGATGATGATGATGATGAAACAAGGTGATTGTACTACCCAGTTTTTTTAGTTTCTATATATTTTTTTGATACTTTATTTCACTGTATACAAATCTTTTATTGTAGCTTTTACACCCAATATCCTCCTAAAACAGTCGGTCCAAAAAAAAGTTGTTTTCAAAGAAAAGTGTCGATTTCTTGTCGATTTATAAATATTGTATTTCTAAACGCATAAAACATCCAATGTGGAACCTTTCAAAAATAAGTGCCATATTAAGTTCGCTTGAAGACTTAAGGTTTTTAAGAGCCAAAATTATTGAGTTCTCGTTGTCATTAATATCGTTGGATACGAAGATCCCAAGATCAATATTTACTGCCTTGCATAATTTACCTCACTGCCAACAGTTGTCTGGCCAACGTGTTCAATAATTGACGTTGATCTTAACATAGTTATCGTATGAAGCAGTGTCGAACTTTTCGTAACCTAACCCAACCTAGACGATAAGAACTAGGTATAGCCTTTGCAAGAATTCCTACATCTTAACATTGTTCATCTACACAAATAAATAAAATTGGAGTGTCTGTTTGTAATATTGAAATGCATACACAACATGCATATGAATATGTATACGGTACATACACCAAAATAACAATTTTTAAAATTTTTGTCTGTCTGTCTGTTTGTTCCGGCTAATCTCTGAAATGGCTGGACCTATTTTTACGGGACTTTTTTTGGCAGGTAGCTGATGTAATAAAGAGTAACTTAGGCTACTTTTATTGTAGAAAAATAAAGTAATGTTGCAATGTCCAAGTACTGTCCAGTACCGCACGCAGCTCACGCGCATGCCACCGCCTGTGCCATCACGTCTCGGGCGCCTCGAACTTCTCCCACCAATTTTTTTAGTTTAGTAATTATTTCAAGTAATACGGGTTAATAACCTATTGCTTCGTGATAGAAAGACAAACAAACACACTAACTCAACGCAGACGAAGTCTCGGGCGTCAGCTAGTATTGAATAAATATAAACCTGTGACGTAAACTTGTGACAGCGTAGTATGGATATTAAAAAAAAATATTGTGTTTTTATTTGTTGAACTTATGGAAATTTCATGTGTATGTGTGAGAACTGATGGTGATCGAAAATCTGTCCTACGGAAACATAATTTTTTACCCTATGTATCTAGACATAGAGACTCCGTGCAACTATTGTTGTAACAAACAATCCAGAAAAACTTACGCGTTTAATCAAAGTAGTAAGATTAGAGGAAACTATTCCACAGATCATGAGGCAAACCAGAAGCGAGATAAAAAAAGTATACGTTTTCCGTTTCTTTCATACAGATCCGGTATATCTCCAAAATAATTGAAGGGACCCCAAATTCAAAACTTTTGGAGACTAGTAAGGACTTAAAAGAAATCATTTTTGGGTCAAAATCAAATCAAAATATCTTTATTCATGTAAACAGTTTATAAAGTAAATAATAAATTATAATTAGCTATATTATTAGAGCGATTCACAGCCAAACTATTTTATCGTTTATACTCGTATAATCCTTTATTTCGTAATAGAAGTAAATCATGAAGATGTCTCAAACTTGATATATTGAACGATGATAGATTGTTCGCTTAGTAGGTAAATGTATGCAACTGCTACTTAATATACTGTTCAACTCAAATATTAAGTGGCGATTCGGTTTATTTACACCCAAATGCAATGAGTCAGTATTTATTACCAAAGGGCATGGCAATAACCAGAACGAGTAAGTAATAGAAGGTAAGTAATCCCTCTTGAATTTTATGCTACGATATTGCTCCTAGGTGTATTTTATAAATTAAGGCGATGACTTATCTGCGTAGTTAAGCTACGCTTGCATCTCGAGGTACGAACGCTCGGATATCGCGACGTTATCCCAGCGTTACTTTTGTTAAGAGACGTCAATTTTATTTGCAACAATTTAGAAAATTTGTTTTCCTAATTTGGTCATACTATCATTCACATATTACACAAATCTTAATATATTTACTAGTCAATGCCCGCGACTTTGTCCGCATAGATTAGGGGTTTTCAAAAATTCCTATGAAATAAATTACTAATTTGATAAAAAAAATTGTGACAAGGAATCTGGAATTAAAGTTATAGTTCATTGAGGTGAAATTCAGTTTTTCATAAATCCCGCGGGAAATGTAACAGGATAAAAAGTTCTATGTCTATCTCCTGATTCTAAGCTACATCCTCACCGATTTTCAGCCGAATCGGTGTAGGCGTTCTTGACTTATAAATAGTGTAACTAACACGACTTTCTTTTAAATATATAGATGTGAAATTAAATCTGTTGCGAAGTTTTGGAAACATCGTAATTACAAAGTAGACAATCTAGTTCTTTCAATTCCACGAATAATAAATTTACGTAGAAACTTGTATGCAGATTCAGAGCCCATTAGTAAAAATTCAAAGTGAAATATTTCCTAATGTTGTTACAGAAGTTAAAGAAAAGCGAACATAAAAACCGCGCGGGTTTAAAACGGCTGGCGCGGTAGTATTAATAATTGGAACCCTACCTTAAGCTGCTACGTTCTGTTCGGCACGCAACACTCGACAATAAGTGTCACAACATTGACATAAGTTAGCACCTTACCGTTGCCACGAGAGCGGCCGCTCGAGCTGAACGCTGGACGTCATCTACATTCAGATTATTAAATCTCATTTAGTGCACTATAAATACTTGGAATATTTTGTATCGGAATGACGGAAATCCAAGGTAAAAGCTGCAACGACTTAGGTTGTGAGTTATGTTTCAAAGCCATGTTGTTATAGAAGGCTGTATAGCTTTTATGAGCTCCTAGTACAGCTTGATGAATTGATACCTACTTTTTGTATATGTCGCTAATCATTGGGACACCTTAAAATTGTTACGATGACATAATATATATATATCATCATCATCATCATCATGATCAACCCATTCTCGGCTCACTACAGAGCACGGGTCTCCTCTCAATATGAGAAAGGTTTGGCCATAGTCCACCACGCTGGCCATGTGCGGATTGGCAGACTTCACACGCCTTTGAGAACATTATGGAGAACTCTAACTATGGATGAACTATGGATTGATACTAAGCTTTCTATGAATGACCATATTGATATTGTTGCAGATAAAGCGTACAGGCAACTAGGTTTCATTAAGCGTGTAACTCGAAATTTTAATAACATACAGTGCATAAAATCACTCTATTTTACCTATGTTCGTAGTGTACTTGAGTACGCCTGTAATATCTGGTCACCCTTCTATACAATATATTCACAAAGGATTGAGTCTATTCAAAGACAGTTTCTAAATTATCTAGCGTTCAAAGAATATAAAAACTTCTCATGCTATGAGGAAGCTTGCAAACACTATAGAATTGACACGTTAGAGAAGCGTAGGAGCCTAAGTGATATGTTGCTTCTGCAAGCTATCGTATCTGGTAAAATTGACTGTCCCGCTTTGCTGGCAAGCTTCTCACTAAATGTCCCCTCACTGAATACCAGCTCATCTCTTAGACCTCGACAAAAGCGCCTTTTGACTGTACCTAAAGCACACACAAACTATGCTCAAAACTCAGTTCTTATACGTCTGGCTAGCACCTACAATAAATCTTATTACAATTTAGACCTATTTCACTCAACTAAACTGCAGCTAAAAAAAGAAATACTAAATCTGCCTAAATAGTAATGTTTTTACCCCTTTCAACACGTGCCCATACATACATACACACACACACACACACACACACACACACACACAAACAAACTCACTCACTAACACTTACACACTCTCAATTACACATGCACACCCACTTACTTGTTAACTTGTTCACCTTAGTCAGTTTCACTAAGTTACATTTTAATTTTGAAATTTTTAATTTTGAAATTTTTACCTATTTAACTTTTTTATTTTGTATATATTGTGTAATCTCTTTGGCCTTATTTTATGTTTTTACTTAATTGTATACCAATGAATTGTAACGCTGTTGATTACTTGCAAATAAATAAATAAATAAATAAACTCTCAGGCGTGCAGGTTTCCTTACGATGTCTTCCTTCACCGTTGAAGCAAGTGATATTTTAATTGCTTAAACACGCACATAACTCCGAAAAGTTAGAGAGGCGTGCCCGGGTTCGAATCCCCGACCTCTGATTAGGCTGACGTCCTAACCACTAGGCTATCACAGCTTATATATATATATATATATATATATATATGTCACAATATAAAGTTGTTGTAATTCGAAAGTTATTTCGTCTGTTGTGTTGTTTTTTTGCTTTATTATTTGTTTATCGATCTCCGAAATATTGTACTTCACATGTCTGTAAAAGACTGTAAAAGTTAAAAGCTACAACGAGTAAGTAAGTAAGTTATGGTTCAAAGCCATGTTGTTATGTAGAAAGCTGTATAGCTTTTATGATCTCCTAGTACAACTAGATGAATTCATACCTACTTTTTGTATATGTCGCAAATCATAGGGGCACCTTAAAATTGTTACGATGACATAATATATATATATAACACATACATACACAATATAAAATTGTTGTAATTCGAAAGTTATTTCGTCTGTTGTGTTGTTTTCTTACTTTATTATTTGTTTATCGATCTCCGAAATATTGTATTTCACATGTCTGTAAAAGACTGTAAAAGGTAAAATCTACAACGACTTATGTTGTAAGTTATGTTTCAAAGCCATGTTGTTATGTAGAAAGCTGTATAGCTTTTATGTGTTCCTAGTACAGCTGTTTTTTTGTACTAACAATTTCATATATGTAAACGTTTTCGGGTAACATCATGATTATCCTAAGCCTTTTAATGATCCGTTGCTAGGTAAAAGTCTCATTTTTTATACGAAACGCAATAAGGACCCTCCGTACTGCTTTAATACGGAATGGTGGGCTCGCAAAATTTACTTAAAAATTAAACACAACATTCAGTAATAATTAATTGTTCAAATGGTTTTTTCTTTTTTTTTATAATAATATTATAATAATATAATAGATAATAAAAATATTGTTTACCATAGAATCTGCAGCTATATTGGTAATTTTCTTTAGAGGTCTTTATCTACATAACAAAACTGATACATATATGTATCAGTTTGAATGTTTTGTAATATATTTTATAGCTTGTCTCACAATGGTTATGTAACATTCAAAATTGCACACCTTTTGTTATTTATATTTTATTTTACATTCGATTCGCAATGCTCGTGTTTCTCGAAACATAAACAGGGCCTTAATACTTTATGAATACTTAAATATACAAAAATAATAGTATGTTCAATAAACTAAATTGTTTTTTAGTAACGTACTGGGCAAACACGAAACCTTAGATGCCTTAGTATATATAAAATTGCACTCAACATGCTGATTTGGGTTTAGTTTTATTTTGCAATAAAGTTTTAGAAAAAACTTGTTCAGTGCCGAATTATATACCTTTATTAGTTCTCTCTTTTTATAGCTTTGCACACTAGCCAATGCCAAGTTTATAGCAATGTCGAAGTTAGGGAGAAATGGAGGGAAACTTCGCACTCTGCGGACGCGGCTCCTTCAAACCTTTCCCAAATCAATACCTGTTAACCATTCAGAAAACTAGCCACTACACAAACGACACCAAAAATGTCCACGACACTACCAACACCAGTCCGTTTCAAAATTAGCCAACAAACATTAATTCAAAAAAAGCGTGAAAAAACCGCGCCCGCCATATACGAAGTCTCCCGCCTTTTCAATTATAAACCTACTGTCTAACCAAGCTATTGTATTTGCATTTTTTATTATCTGTGGTGTACAATAAAAGTGTATTCATTCATTCAGCGTTCGGAGTGTTCGAGATGGGAACTAAACTTACTTAAAATGAAACGAGCGTTAATAAGTCATGTCAATTGCGTGATATTTCTCTTGGAAAATAAGATCCATGGATCAAAATACGCGAATTTCTAAAGTAAAACGTTTATGAGTGACAACTTCGTTGATAAAGTAGTTCGCATAATTGATGGGTAAAGTAAATTAAACTACAGAACTATTTTCAGGTCTACTAGCTATTGGCATTCCGGTGTACTGAACTTGAGAATTGAGTTGTCCAGACATCAGCCATATTCATATTCATCATGATCAACCCATTATCGGCTCACTACTGAGCACGGGTCTCCTCTCAATATGAGAAGGGTTTGGCCATAGTCCATAACGCTGGCCATATGCAGATTGGCAGACTTCACACGCCTTGGAGAACATTACGGAGAACTCTCAGGCGTGCAGGTTTCCTCACGATGTTTTCCTTCACCGTTGAAGCAAGTGATATTTTTTTTTTTTAAACGCACATAACTCTGAAAAGTTATAGGTGCGTGCCTGGATTCGAACCGCCGACCTCTGATTACGAGGCTGACGCCCTAACCACAAGGCTATCATAGCTTCAATCTCATTATCGCGGAGAAATCCAGGCCTCGGACCTTAGCGAACATATCCGAAGCGCTGCAATACCTCAACGATCATTCTATTTTACCCCTTTACTCTATAAAATAACTGCGATACCTTTAGCAGATTAGCGTGCTACCATCCTTAACTACATCATCACTTACCACCAGGTGTCATATAGCTCAAGCAAAGGATAATTTGCAGCGGAGTTAAGAAAAAAAACTTGTCTGCGTAGGTAATAAATAAAATCCACGCATTTACGCGACAGCTCTTAGGCAAGGGGAGGTAAAAAAACGCCATAAAAGCCATAAACCCGTTCCTCATCTGATACAAATTGCGACATACTCATACTTACACGCGGGATACAGTTACTTGGCTAGAGGCGTTGCGTGAAGGTCTACGCGCACTGCGTAATGGCAAAGGAACAAAGCTTTAGTTCTTTAAACTCAACGCTTACTAAAATACTGTAATAAAAAAAAAAAATTTAATCGCTTTTTCGGTAAATTCATGTAATATAGTCACTATTTGAATGCATTTTTTTTTATTCCAATGAATGAATGAATGAGTGAATGAATGAATGGATGAATGAATATACTTTTATTGTACACCACAAGAAAAGATAGAACTAAAACAGAAAACAACACAATTACAGTAGTTATACAATTTGGCGGCCTTATCGCTACATAGCGATCTCTTCCAGCAGCCAAAGATGTAAAAAAAAGAGATACAGAAATAGGAAGGTGGTGCAAAAATATATATTTACATAACTATATTGATATAAACGAATAATACAAGTACACGTACGAATAATAATCAAATGAAATATATAAGAAATCATAATATAATCAATGTTATTAAACAAAATCAGCTTTTTGAATCCCATCAGCTGTTTTCTCAGGTATCGTACGAATTTTAGTCATAAACTTCATCTTAAACTTGATAATGTATATGTCACAAATCTTTAGGACACTTTAAAAATGTTGTGATGATATTATATTAATATATAACACATACATACCTATTATAAAATTGTTGTAGTTCGAAAGTTATTTTGTGTGTTGTGTTTTACCTGATTATTTGTGTACGGATCTCTGAAATATTGTATGTCACACGTCACTAATGAACTACACTACTAATTGACGTTTCCAAAATGCTAATAACTGAGGTTTACTTCAAATATATGATATAGAATTCAACGAGCTTAAGAGAAGTTTTGGATGGACTAGCTTAGTGTTCTTCCAGAGTTATTTTAAATTGACAGCAATAGCCTGGGGATTAAGTGGCAGTTTAGTTTGAAAACTTTATGACACTTGATAACTTAAAAGGCGAAGAACTATACCAAGAACTGGGCATTAAATCATTCCGTTTGTTTGCTTATATATCCATGTTCATCTTAATAGTTAAAGCACCCGTTCGTTATTAAGATATGTAAGTGAATTTTTGGCTAGACGTGCGGTTTTCTATACACTACAAGTTAGCCCTTGACGGCAATCTCACCTGACGGTAAGTGATGATGCAGCCTAAGACGGTAGCGGGCTAACCTGTTAGGGGTATGGTAACCCCATACTCCAAACTGGTTTCCACGCGACATCGTACCGGAACGCTTTTTCACACGTCACACGTCTTTGGCGGTAGGGGTAACGATCCAAGATGGTAGTGGACGAACCTGTTAGGTATGTAGGGTGGTAACTTTCCATCTACAAGACCAAACTCGAGCCAGATATCGAACCTACAACTTTATAATGCGACAGCGCACACGCCACTGAGGTCGTCAAAACATAGGTAATCTCACGTCTTTGGCGGTAGGGGTAACGATCCAAGATGGTAGTGGACGAACCTATTAGGTATGTAGGGTGGTAACTTTCCACGGCAGAAGCCTCCCACTAGGTAATACACAAAGGTAATCTGTAGTGCGCATAGACTGACCCTGAATGTATAACGTAGTGGTCTATTGTGCGGTATCTCATTAGCGGCGCGACGCTTCCTGGCGCGGTATCAAGATGACCGGGCGGTGGCGGCTCGCACAAAATTAGTCTTACAAGGTTACCGGCCGGACAAAATTCACCAACGATAAACTACGAAGCTATTTAAGCTGTGATAGCCTTTTTTTTTGTTTACGGGGGAAATCTCCTAGTGAGATACCCGACTATTGCTTTGGGGAAAAGCTCGGGTTATGTGGGATTTTCACCCACTAAAACCCTCGGTGGCCACTTAAAGTCAACAAAACACGGGTGTGCATGATAACTGACTTTATTCTTGTAATTACCATAGTACCCGCATTAAGTGTCACAATCTAAATACAATCACATAACACTTTTCCCCCTTTTAACTTCTTCTTTGTTTATTATTAATCTTAGCATTTATATTACGAATATAAGCACGCATAGCTCTAGCCGTGCTCCCTTGTGCTCCTATTTTGCCTTCTCGCGGACGTTGGTCCGCAAAACAAACGCGGCTTACTGAGTAGCATGTCTGACGTCACAAGGTCGCATAAGAGTTACTGAGTGGCCAGATTCCCCGCTCAAGACCCCAAGGACCCAGAGTACGGAACTATTGGATGGTCAGAATGGGGTGCTGATCTTCATTACCCTGACGTCTACGTCTTCGCGCAGGATCGGTCAGCTGTGATAGCCTAGTGGTTAGGATGTCCGCCGCTTAATCAGAAGTCAGGGGTTCGAACCAGGCACCCACCTCTAACTTTCCGAATTATGTGCATTTTTAAGTAATTACAATATCACTTGCTTCAACGGCGAAAAAAACATCGTGAGGAAAATTGCACGCCTGAGAGTTCTCCATAACGTTCTCGGCGTGTGGAGTCTGCAAATCTGCACATGGGCCAGCGTGATGGACTATGGCCAAACCCTTCTTATATTGAGAGGAGACCATAGCTCTGTAGTGAGCCGACAATGGGTTGATCATGATGATGATACGCGGTATAGCTGTAGAAACCCTGAATCTCTAAGTCCCTCTAAAACTGATTAACCCCTTTCCAGGAATGCGCGCTAACTGTTCAACGTGGCTGTGAGGTGTACGCGCACTACCGTGGTCACGATTAGCGCTCGCGTGCGACCAATCTGATCGCAGCCATTGTAACACTGGTTCGTATTACTTTATTTGTAATTTTTACTCGATGGAATTCACGTCGAACGTTTGCGCAAATTCGGTTATACACTTGAATACGAAATAGGTCTTAGATCGCGTGTACTACTGTCTTCATTACTAATCATCATCATCATCATGATCAGCCCATTACCGGCTCACTACAGAGCACGGGGTCTCCTCTCAATATGAGAAGGGTTTGGCCATAGTCCACCACGCTGGCCATGTGCGGATTGGCAGACTTCACACGCCTTTGAGAACATTATGGAGAACTCTCAGGCGTGCAGGTTTCCTCACGATGTTTTCCTTCACCGTTGAAGCAAGTGATATTTTAATTTATTCTACATTACTAATGTACTCATACAATTGCGAAACTTGCTTGCGAGAAAATACGTCTAAATCTGACTCTTACACGAATTAATTTCGCAAGTTTTTTTTTTATTCACCACAAGTTAGCCCTTGACTGCATCGAACCTGATGGCAAGTGATGATGCGGTCTAAGATGGTAGCGGGCTAAACTAAATCGCTTGGCGACACGTCTTTGTCGGTAGGGTGGTAACTAGCCACGGCCGAAGCCTCCCAGACTCCAGCCGGGAATCGAACCCAGGACCCCCAACTTTAAAATGCAACAGCGCACGCGCTGCGCCACAGAGGTCGTTAAAAGATTCAATCTAAAACATACTGTTTCAGATTGCATCTTTACATACTATTTTAGAGGTATTTTACAGGTACATACTATTTTATAATATTAGTATTTTTGAAGCGGTGATAGCCTAGTGGTTAGGGCGTCAGCCTCCTAATCAGAGGTCGGCGGTTCGAATCCGGGCACGCACCTCTAACTTTTCGGAGTTATGTGCGTTTTTAAAAAATTAAAATATCATTTGCTTCAAACGGTGAAGGAAAACATCGTAAGGAAACCTGCACGCCTGAGAGTTCTCCATAATGTTCTCAAAGGCGTGTGAAGTCTGCCAATCCGCACTTGGCCAGCGTGGTGGACTGTGGCCAAACCCTTCTCATATTGAGAGGAGACCCGTGCTCTGTAGTGAGCCGGTAATGGGTTGATCATGATGATGATGATGATGATGATGATACTATTTTAATTATGAAGATGGAGCAAAAACATAATAAAACAGGTAGTAATGATGCAGAGGTCTCGTGAAAGAAGGCACGTGCAAAGCCATAAAGTAACCCGGTACATATATAAAATGGCAGCAGTTTTCCTCGGTTTATTTCAGTAGGAAGATTCAAGAAGAATAATTTAAAGCAACACACCGTTACGCGATAGGGCGGTCAAAGATCAGCATATCAGTATCTCATTACCAGGCGCCGGAAGAGCCCCTTTTTAGCTGTAAATCGCTTATCGGTCGCTTAGCGCGCGTATACATGGCGTGAGCTTATGCATTTTTTTTTATCCACTACAAGTTAGCCCTTGACGGCAATCTCACCTGATGATAAGTGATGACGCAGTCTGAGATGGTAGCGGGTTATCCTGTTAGGGGTATGTTAAAACTATAGTCCTAATTGGTTTCTACGCGACATCGTACCGGAACGCTAAAATCGCTTAACGACTCGTCTTTGTCGGTAGGGTGGTAACTAGCCACGGCCGAAGCCTCCGACCAGACCAGACTCGAGCTGGAAATCGAACACAAAACCTCCAACTTTAAAATGCTACGGAGTACGCGCTGCGCCACGGAGGTCGTCATTAGAGACATGTATAACTTTACTGCTTCAGAAACTAGATATATGATGGTAGTTCTATTAATTTTTTTATATATAAAAGATAAAACTTGACTTCGTCTACGTACAGAGATATGGTAGTATCGTAACGGAACGCTAAATCAATAGCCAAATCCTAAGCTTTCCAGACCACGTAAAATATAAAAATTACAAATTTCCCAATTGCCCCTTAAACTCCTTAAATACTTAACAAGGAAAACATTTTTATTATAACATAAAATTTGGCACTCAGTTTAACACTTTAGTGTCATATTATAATATTTTGTCATAATAACCAAAGATAGGGCTTGGGGTTGTACCAAAGCCATTTTAAAAACCATTGTATTACTTCATAAGTAATTTTGACGGCCACTAATTTGGACAATTTTCTATCGAGAGTTACAATGTGCTATATCCAAAATTAATCTTTTTAAAATTTAGCACATAGACGAAAATTCTGTTTTTTATTATTTTATTGACATACATCTGCCTAATTTGTATCGGTTACATTCGAAATAAGTATAGTTTTATTTATTTTAATAGGTTCAAGATTGTTATTGTTAATTTTTTTTCGGACTGTCTATTAGCTGTACAAACCCTATTGGTTGCCGGGCTGTTTGGCGAGCTACGGAAAGAAGCTCTGCCAGAAGAAATTCTTAGCCCTAGGGCTCGAAGAAACTAAGGGAACGATTGCCTAAGGGCGCCTCCTTTGAGGCCGAACCTCGACTTAGGCGACGTTTGGGATAACGGGGGGTCGAACGGTGATATATGAGAGTCCCAAGCATCCCCCAAATAGAAACAATCTTGAACCTATTAAAATAAATAAAACTATACTTATTTCGAATGTAACCGATACAAATTAGGCAGAAGTATGTCAACAACGATGGACAGAGAGAGAACTCGTAAGAGCAGATTATTATGTTGTACAGGATTTTAATTTTAATGTTTTTTGGATTCTTTAAACTAAATGAAAGGGACACATTTTTCATCCTATTCTAGTTTATACAATGATTTAGTTAAGTTTAGAGTCTACTGTCAATTTAGTTAAGTTTAGAGATTTGTGTACAATAAAATAGAGCGACTGCGTACTCGTGATCTAGCTCGTGAAGCTACGTGTGTACGGGCTTTAATATGTGCCCCATACAACCCCACATATTGAACGCATGGGCGCGAGGCTAGTCTTCGCATACCTGTGATAGCGATCGGCTCAAATTTACGCTAACGACTCTTTCACACGGACGGACGCTTATTAAGGGGCGATTTTATTAATTATATTTATTACTCGCATTGTCCCCTCTAACGAAGGCATTATACATACTGTTTAGCGCTACGTGATTGAAATTAAAATGCCAAAGTTTTCTAAGCGTCTCAGAATAAGGTGTACTTTTTAATATTCTCTGTGGTATATCTGGAAAAACTTACATTTTTCCTATGCGCGAAAACATCAACCCATTACAGGCTCACTACAGAGCACCGGTCTCCTCTCAATATGAGAAGGTTTTGGCCATAGTCCAGCACGCTGGCCATGTGCGGATTGGCAGACTTCACACGTCTTTGAGAACATTATTGAGAACTCTCAGGTGTGCAGGTTTCCTCACGATGTTTTCCTTCACCGTTGAAGCAAGTGATATTTTTTTTTAAACGCACATAACTCCGAAAAGTTATAGGTGCGTTCCCGGATTCGAACCGCCGACCTCTGATTAGGAGGCTGACGCCCTAACCACTAGGCTATCACCGCTTTAACAAAACAAACAATTACTATTAGAGCTTAATTAGAACCAACTTCCTAACGATGAGTATATAAATATCCTCTTGATCTATTTCACCTACTGGGTAAATGTCCCTCCCTATCTTAGCTTGGCTTGAAAAGATGAGGAGAGAAGTATGAGAAAAGAAAACGAAAGAATATCTAAGACTTCGACACGAAGAAATACTTTGTCGTTCCGTGAAGAACTGGAAGTCTAAATATGTCTTGTTATTCTTAGAAATCTATCTATTTTCACTCAAAGTTTTGACGACCTCCGTGGCGCAGTGCGTGCGCTGTCGCATTATAAAGTTGGAGGTCCTGGGTTCGATTCCCGGCTCGAGTCTGGTCTGCTGGGAGGCTTCGGCCGTGGCTAGTTACCACCCTACCGACAAAGGCGTGTCAAGCGATTAAGCATTCCGGCACGATGTCGCGTAGAAACCAATTAGGAGTGTGGGTGTACCATACCCCTAACAGGTTAGCCCGCTAGCATTTTAGACTGCATCATCACTTACCATCAGGTTTGACTGCCGTCAAGGGCTAACTTGTAGTGGATAAAAAAATAAAATCAAAGTGATTGGACACTAAACGATAATTAATCTGTAAACAACAGAAAATTAATAATAAATTAAACAGTAATTTTATAATTTTAGTACAGCAAAGTATGATCAATGTTAATTCCAGTAGTTATTTATTAGTAGGTCTGAACTAGTACTTAGGTTAAACTAATGACCAGGTTCAATGTTTGATACCATGTTAGCACAAACACTATAACTTAGGTCTTGTTATTAATGGCGAAGTGTAGAATTTGAGCCAGATCCAGATAAAACGTGTCAACGTGCCTAAATCTAGACCGAGATAAGTGTAGATATTGCGTTTACGCGTTAATAACAGCCTAGATATCTTGATCTTACCTAGGTATTACAATATTTCTTTGCAATGTTAATAATTGAAGAAACCCTTTTATTATAAAGAAAGGTTTTTTTTTATACACACTACAAGTTAGCCCTTGATGGCTATCTCACCTGGTGGTATATGATGATGCTGTCTAGGATGGTAGCGGGCTAACGACATCGTGCCGGAACGCTTAATCGCTTAGCGACACGTCTTTGCCGGTAGGGACGTAATTAGCCAAGGCTGAAGCCTCCCAACAGGTTTAAAAATGTTCAAATTCAAATTCAAATAATCTTTATTCAAATTGTCCTTTAAAAGGCGCTTTTGACGCGTCAATAATTTACAAAGTAGTGATTTGATGGTGATATCTACATTCGTAAACTTAAAACTAAAGCTATGAGGGTTCCAAACGCGCCCCGGTCTAAGAAGAAGCCCACAACAAACTTAGCCAGGTAAATTTTCTTTTTGTTATCACCATCTCACATGCCACTTAAAATTATATTAAGAGCTATCTTATTAGAGCAATAAGTTCTTTGATAAACTCCCGGATACTTATTGGTTTATAACAAAAAAATAACGTAATTTGACTTCCTAATCAGGAATATCATTAACCGCACGAAAAGAGGTTCGTCTTCGTTTTTAATATCCAAAATGGCGTTTGCTCCAATTTACATTATGATATTCGAGATTAGGACAAATTTCAGATTTCAGATTTTACTTCTATTTAACATCTCGTGGGTGGGTTCAGGTGCGTGCCCGGATTCGAACCGCCGACCTCTGTTTAAGAGGCTGACGCCCTAACCACTAGGCTATAACAGCTTAAATACTTCGTAGTTTATCACATACCCATGAAATACCGTTAGCTAGTTTACAGAGTCACAGTGTAGGTACATTACCGCACTATCACCGAGATCACAAGCGATATAACATACGCGAAACAATATAATCTACTACACTGGACTTGTATATGAGCTTATTGTTCGGCAGTCAGCGACCGAATCGCTATGGTATTAAAACGTTCTAATTTTATCGTTGACAAGTCTACTTAGACCGCTATCTCACCTGACGGCTAGTGATGATGCAATCTTACATCGGGTTAACCTGAATAAAAGTGTGCTAAGGGTCTATACCGAAAATGCTTACAAATTATTTATTATTACACCCTATAAGTAAACGCCTTTCACGTTAATCGAGTAGTATGCATACTTCGATTTTTTCTGTTTGTAAGGTATTTGGTCTGTCTGTCTTATATATTTGATTAGTCCAACGAGTGTACTTTATATATTATATATTTTTTTTATATATTATATTTCAT
Organism: Lasiommata megera; assembly: GCA_928268935.1. Taxonomy (NCBI): domain Eukaryota; kingdom Metazoa; phylum Arthropoda; class Insecta; order Lepidoptera; family Nymphalidae; genus Lasiommata; species Lasiommata megera. Next base: position 16,006,928 of record OV743315.1, on the reverse strand, counting down.
CGTCATCATCATGATCAACCCATTACCGGCTCACTACAGAGCACGGATCTCCTCTAAATAATATATAGAAGGGTTTGGCCATAGTCCACCACGCTGTCCATGTGCGGATTGGCAGACTTCACACGCCTTTGAGAACATTATGGAGAACTCTCAGGCGTGCAGGTTTCCTCACGATATTTTCCTTCACCGTTCAAGCAAGTTATATTTTAATTTTTTTTTAAACCCACATAACTCCGTAAAGATAGATTAGGAGGCTCTGATTAGGAGGCTGACGACTTAACCTATCACCGCTTCATATTATGTATACATATATTAAAATATATATTAATTTGGTTATTATTATTAGTATGCACATGTATTCGTTTATATTTGTGTATATTCCACCACCTTCCTCTTTCCGTATCTCTATGTCTTTTACCTCTTTAGTTGCCTGGAAAAGATCGCTATGTTATTTTCTGTTGATTTTTTTTCTATTCTGTGGTGTACAATAAAAGTGTATTCATTAATTCATTCATTCAGTTGTAACTCCTTCGATATATACAGGTTATACTAAAATGTAAACCTCCCATAGTTTCGCAATTATCTCGAGTTTAGAAAGTAACGATATCTATTAAAGCCTGCTGGATCACGTTAATAATTTTGCATGTAAAAGCTATCGATGGGCCAACGGTGACAGTTAACAATTATTTATGGCGTAGAAAAGGTCCCGCTCGCAACGGCTTATTCACAAATATACGCACCACCTTGCACCGTCCGACCCCAACCGTTATCCCAACCGTCCCCTAAGCCGAGGTTCGCCTTACAGGAAGCGCTTTTAGGCAGACGTTCCCTTAGTTTCTTCGAGCCCTAGGGCTCAGTTTTTTTGCTGGCAGAGCTTCTTTCCGATGCTCGCCAAACAGCCCAGTTACGCTGTGGCAACCAATAGGGTTAGAACAACTAATAGACAGTCAAAAAAAAAGCACCGCCTTTATTCAGTACTAGGTATTTCCCACTGTGGTGTTCTTCATAAGAGAGAGTACCGCAGACTTCTTTATAGATCATCCATAAAGTAGTGTTTTCGAAGCGCAAAATATTTGTATAGACCTACAATTTAGTCAGCACACATAACTTTGTGTAATCCCACCAGCTCATAATAAACCAGCTCGGTACGTTTTTCTTAGCTAGCTATACAAAAACCATTATTTCAGGCCGAAACCCTATCAATCAAGCAAAAATAAACTTTTTCAAGTAATCCTTTATAAGGCACTTTTGATGCGTCAATCTTACATTGCAGTGAGTTTATTTTATTACTACGTTCGTAAACCTCATATTAGTGGAACAAGGTACCTATAGTTCTAGATAAAATATATTGTAGTGTATAAATAGTGAAATAATTCTTAAAATCCATTCAGATGCATTACATTAAAAGATAAAACGCTAACACCTATATCAAACTTTTTTATCACCTTGTTAAGTTACTACCAATGCTTTGAAATATTAGTTCAAGTTGGCAGTATAATATGGCACATCTGAATATTTCAAAAATAAATATTATTAAATAAGACCGTCAGCAATATGAAAAAGATGGAAGTAAGCCCCTTATGCCGTATGAAACCAAAAATTATGTACACCGTAATTCCTTCCAGTTTGTTACGTATAAAAGATAAACCGAATACGTGTAGAGAGACCCTCTGAAACTCTACTTTCTTAAGTAATATATAGTCATTCTGTGCTTTCGTTCCTATCTAGGTGTTTATGTAAATAGGCAATCATAAATGCACACAAAGAATTGATAAGATCTCATAACGGGGCACATACGAATGGTATGGTGATATGGAGACGCCATTTTGCAAAGATCAAGTTTTTTATAACCTTTTATAAAACGAAAGCTTATAGAAAAATCCTATGACGAAACTAAGGATTATATTATATAGGTCTATTCTATATGTTTGTCTATTCCATAGGTCTATAATTTATTATTGATAATGTGAGATGGTGATAACGAATCAAAAAAACCCGGCTAAGTTTGTTGTGGGCTTCTTCTTAGTCCCGGGCGCGATTTGAACCCTCTTAGCTTTAAGTTGACGAATGAAGTTATCAACCTCACTTCACGAATAGAAATAATGAAAAATGAGATATATATGAACGATTCATAGATGCCTGTAATAGGTTAAAACGAATATTTTGATTGTATTTGATCAGATGTTGCAAAAAAAAAACCCGCTGTCTTTTTAATTATATTTAATGTCTTACCTTTCCGTTACATATCTTGAAAATAAAAAAAAAATAATCTTAAGTACTTCACTATATTTAAGTAAGTGTTTAAGATTTAAGTATGTAATTTGTATCTTCTACTATTGTAAGGACTAATTAAGGTGTCATTAAAATATTTTTAATTATTTTGCCACTAATTTTTAGGCTTTTTTACAATCACCAGCTAAATTAAATACCTTCGAATATACGCCTCGGTTTAATAATGTTTTCTCTTCTTGCAAATTAGAGCTAAACACATTATGTGAACCCACTTAGATTACGAATATCATCACATGCTAGGTGTCTCTTTGAAATAAGTATGAAAACAAAGTTGTTACGCATACAGTTGCAGACTTAAAAGTACGTTGTCAAAGGTAGCAATCAATGTTACCCCAATTTGTATATGATCTGTGGTCATAAATAATCGGCGCCAATATTTTTGACAGCTGACGTCTTCGTTTTTGACGAATATAAAATATTGGTATTAGCGATAAATTAGAGTGAAAAAGTTATTACAGGTATTTTAAAAACATAAACTCTTTCTACTTTAGATCCTCACTACAGGCGGAACCTTACACTTGCTTAATGAACGCAACGTTTTTATTTCGCGGCCTTTAGTATTTGACAGAAGATTTCAATGAAGATATAAACAGTACAGTAAGATATAAACGTATTTAGTCAGTTTTTAGAATCTTTTCGTGAAGGACTTTTAAGTAGCGAAATCATCTTAAAGACTTTCTAAATTACTAGAGAGAGCCTTTAGAAGTGCGGTGACGTATTACCGATGTCGATAACTTAATCTGGACGCTGAGTTACGGCCCTATTAACGCTGTATGGAAAAGATTATTATCCTTTAGAAGTGTGTCGATTGCAGCAAGTAAATGGGATGCGATAGGCTGGAGTTAGATGACATGGCCGATCTGAGAATACCCTTATATGATAGTATAAAGAGCGGTATAAATAATCAATCAACTACTCTTCACATATATTAAAAAGATAGGTCTCTTTACCCAATAAACTTCTCCGAGGAACGAAGGGAAATACTTAATTTTCTATTTTTTTGATTGATAAGCAAAATTAAAAAAAAAAAAAATAGATGCAGTTTTATTTGTGATATAAAATGTATTCATGCGTATTTATTTATTCATAAAAATATTTGTTTAAATAGCTTCAGTTTTATTTGTGGTGTAAAAATGGATTCATGCGTTTTTGTTTGATCATAAAAAAATAATAGTCTAATGTCAGCTTTATTGCCGACGAGTGCGCGACCATTTCCGTGACCTAGCTATCAGGCGACGTGAAAGAGCATCGGTGGATTTAAGTGTTTCTTCTGATCGCCACTCTGACCGTCGCAGTTCTGCCTTCGTCTCTTCTGGAGGGGATACCTAAACTTTTTTCCTAGCATTAAAAAAAATGGTCCGGTGTCTGCTGTCTCCAGCGGCTGTCCACCGAGCTGGTCTACCAACGCGCTCACCTTGAGATCCCAACGTCCATCGGTACTCTGAGCTATATGCTGTATAATTTAACTTATTTTTTTATTGCGGTATTTATTTGTTTTCTTCGTTTTTATTATATTGCATTATGAATCAAAGATAAATAAAATCTTCATGTGACTTTTGAGTGAATAACAACGCTGTGTCCATATAAGTTAGAAAGATTATATGGAGTCATATTATATCAGCTTACGGAAATTTCACATAAAATGCAACCGAGTTTCATTTACTCAGTAGGTAAGGTAATTTCTCACAACGTTATTGGTGTGAACAAATTAATTACCCTATTCTATTCATTATAATTATAAAGCCCACCGCCATGGGAAGTCCACATAGAACCATAAATGTGCTGATATAGGAATTAATCGTTTAGTTGATAATAATGATCATAAAACCTTATCCGCTTTAAATTTTCCACATTAAGGTTTTGAATACGAGTGTTAGGTTTGTCTTCGATCACGGAACTGAGATTTTTTCCATAAATAAAAACGTTAAATTTAATAGGCAATTCTGTGCATCGAAAAATGCGGTTTCTAAAACTGTAATAACAACTCTTTGTTACCTAATACTGGCTAAACAAACATACTTGTAGCATTGATTTTTGTTTTTTATTTCTTATTTTAATTTATTTGTATTTAATTAGATTTATTGCTTTTTTTTGTTCTTAAATCTGTTGTAACATAATGTTTACTTGGCGCATTGTGAATGTTGCGTACACTTATTATAGATATACGTATCAGTGTGTGTAATAGTGTGTAATTAAGTGGCGAGTGTATGATATGTATATTGTTAGTGTTCCTTTAAATAAATAAATAAATAAATAAATTGAGATAGAACCAGACAGTATATGATATCTTTTCATTATTTTTAAAATTTATCTCTCTCTAGTCGTTTCTTCATTACTGAAGATCGTGGTCCTGGTGGAGTCCTTGCAACCTCGTGCGGAGGCTAGTTTCGCTATTGTATGAAATTTGCACTTAGTAGATTCCCTCAGCTGGTCAGTCCATTTGTCTTAAAATTTATAGAAAATATAAAAAGGAAATAAATAAATGAGACTAAAAATAAAAAACGTTCCACATTTCGAATCTGCAAGTGAAAAATAATTTCGTGCCGTTTATTGAAATATAATTCCTTAAAAGGGCTCCCAAATCTCAAGGCAGAACTTATTCTAACAATAATCTAAATTGACCCAACGGTATGCAAAGCAGGCTTAACATCATGAATTACTACTGAGTTAATTTTATGGCGGCTAATTAACAGAAACAAATCACATAAAAATTACATTTTCGAGCGAACAACATAAAATTTTTACATAATATTAATATTAACTATGTAGAAACAAGCAATAAGAGTCAGCAGAGTGTGAAAGTATGAGCTCTTTTTGAAATATGTTACTAGTAAAGTAAGTGCATCAAAGGGACCGCAAATTGAGTTTTTTCTTACACAAATAATGAATATATTCTTTTCCATTGTAGCAATGCAAGATTTATAGTTACATCTGCAAGTATCTCGCTCGTTTGTAAGAATGTAACTTGCGACGTGGATTTTAAAGTTTATTTTTCATAAACGTTGTACTAAGAGAGTAAACCGACTGTCGTTATTTCTTTTGTTGACAATAAATAACCGCACTTTATGTATTTAAGTTATTAGTACTAAAACTACTTTAATAGATGTTTGCAATGACTGGAGCATTTATATATATATACGAGTATATACGTAAAATAAGCAATGCCCTACTGTTGGGAACATTGTAGATCTGAAAACTAACAATCGACATGTAGATAAAGCGTAAGTAAACGTTCAGGGATTGTTTACGATCTGATAAACATAACTCAAAACGAAAGCAAACCGGAGACTGAATGTGAAATGTGTGTCAAATAGATAATTAAATCGTATATTGGACTGAAAGAGACACTGAAAAGAAATTATAGTAAAAAAAAATCTTGTACTATTGTATTTTCTTCAATATTAAACAAAAATTACAAAAAGGAAAAATTACATATATATCCAGTCCTGTCACTTATAGCGATGTCTTTCAGACAACCCTTTATGAAAACTGCAAAAAGTGGGGTAATATAAAAAGTGTCATACACTTTACAAGAAATTATAGTAAGAAAATTATTTTATTAGTGTATTTCCTTCAATACTAAACAAAAATTACAAAAAGGAAAAATTACGTATATATGCGGTCCTATCACCTAAAGCGATGCCTTCAGACCCTTTATGAAAAATGCAACCACTGGGGTAATATAAAATGTCTCATATATCTTACGTTACTAATATATTCGTTTGCTGATATTTAACTAACGAATATAATATTATTTTTAGTATGTAAGGTTGCGGACCAGTGCGCGAGCGTACCCGTGACCTGGGTTTTAGTAGGTATTCTGGTCACCATTCTGGTCGCCGGGCAGTCCCACACTCCCCGTTGGAGGGGGCGCAGTCATGCCTGCGTCGCTTCCGGAGGGGATGCGCAAAATAATTTTCCAGTGATAAAAAAAAACCTAAGGTACTTTTAAAGCGAAGTGAAACATGTCTTTCTATGACCATCTAACCTCTGGCACAATAACCGCACACTGTCTACAAAGATCAAATGTTTGATTATATACGAGGAATTCTTACTGTACTTTTCTTGACACGATATCAACATACGATGGCTGACTCGTTCACGAGTCGTTACGCTTTGAGTATTTTTTTTTTCAGAACCTGACAATTTTTATTTATGTATTAAATTTCAAGAATACATATATAAATTAAAATAAACCTTAGATTAACCTTAAAGTTTAAGAGCAAGTTAAAAGAGCATCTCATACAAAAATGTACCTTATGTAATTAACCTTCAGTAAGTAATAAACCTTCAGTAAGTAGGTTATGAGTATCTGTAGGATAACGGTTTTGTTTAGGTATTGATTGCGATTTTGGTAATGACATTGCGAATCAATATACAATTAATTTTTACCTAAATTAATATTTAAATCTTTATTTCTATTTAATTTCATTTTATTCATTTATTTCATAACTCTTATTTTAAATTGACATTATTGTTTTTTTCGTTGTAAGATTTTTGTTGCACGCCTTTTAGGCAAAATGTGTTAGGCTACCCTTTAATCTTAAGATCTTGATGTGAATGTACCACTTTCATGCAATAAACGAATTTGATTTTGAATTTAAACTAAAATTCTCAAATATATATATATATATATATATATATGCTCCTTTTAATAATATATTTTATATATATATATTTTTATATAACTTCCCTTTAGGCAAGGTCCCCTTGCATCGTTCCCCTTTGAATGGCTAGACTAATTCTTTGTCCGAGGTAGCTGACAGCTCTTCGGTCTCCTGTAATTACTAAAGTGTAGTTAAAAGTTAACAGAAATAAAGAGATCAGTCACCAAATAAATAAACAAAAACTTTTATTTGTGTGCACATTTTGTGCGATAAAATGTTTTATATTTATGACATCAAACGTTCACGCGACACTCCACTTCTGTGGATTGTCGTTGTGCATCAAAGTATTGTTAACGCCAATTTGATCTTTACGGCGATAGGAATAAGGAAGAGGGCTAAACGCCGCAGCTTTCTAACGGAGTATGCTGTGATAAGTTTAATTGTGGTGAAATTTAATAAGCGACATAACTCCGCGAACGGCAGGCGGAAAGCTTCTCTCCTTGAGGCGTAAGAAAAATTAAAGGCGGTACTTTTGAAGTCTTGCGTACATATTTTGGTACGTTAGAGTGATTAATTCCTAATAAACTACGCTAGTATATACACAGAATCAATTTAGTCTCTAATAAGAAATACCTTTATTTATACTGGTTACTTTATGTTGTAAGAAGTTTTGATACGTCATTGTTTAACATGATTTTTTTTTCTTCTACCTACATGTATTTAACTATTTCGAATAGATTTCGCAACATTTTAAACTCTAACTAAAATAACAAAGTATCTATGACTACAAACTAATTTATTCCATCCAAACCAACTGTAAAATGTGATTGCTACCACTGCATGTTACCTTAGTTATTTCATTTTAATAATAATTCTAACCCCTTAAACCCTACGTATATTTATCGAATTTGAGAAGAGGACTTCACAGTGACTATTAATATGTATTAAGATATAAACCACACCAAATTACCAACAATATTCTCTTCTAAGTGAACGGTATATTGTGTTATTTTGAGAAATAGATGTCTTTAGACCGAACTCGGTACAAATTTATGTATATGTATTGAATTTGTAACTAACTCCAAATAGACAGAATTTTTTTTTTATTTTTTTATTAGCACCGAGGACGAACCTCTTTGGTTTTTTCGGTGCCGTTATTGTATAATTAATTATATTCCTTTTATATTAATAATAAAAAAAAAAAAAAATTTAAATAAAAATGACTAAAACTTAACGAATATATTTAATAATTGTCTAATTTGCCTTGATACAGCTGCTGTATTTAATTATACTGGATAATTTTACTTCCATCTACTATGCTTTTGATTATTAATGCGTGCAAATTATATTACGTGTGTAGTAAAAGGAAAAAGTGACTTTTACTTATTTATTTGTGAATATGATTTTTAGAATAAACAATCACAGATATCTTATAATAATGCTTTTAACTTAAGACCTGCAAGTAAACAGAAATTTTACACCAGATTATATTTACGGACTTCATAGTTCAACCTATAAAATTATATTAATATCACAATCTTTAGAAAGCGCTACACTTCTAAAGGCTATTCGATACTGGCTAATATTAGTTATGATATTACCAGACACATTAATTTCGGCTTAATGTACAAACAAGACAACGAGTCATATATATAAACCACTAGCTGAGACGCGCAGTTTCACCCGCGTTATTTTCGTTTCCGTGGAAATACCGGGATAAAATATTGCCTAAATATAAATTGCAAATTGACTCTTTGAAGTTACACACCTCCATTTCTTAGACAACAGTAAGTGGTTATAATTTAATATGAACTTTATTACATAGCAATAAAGTTCAAATTGACTCCACATTTTATTTAGAAAACGTTTATATGGGAAAAAGAAAAGTAGTGTTTTTAAGGTTTTCCCGGCAATTATTCGAATTTTTCTCACTTTTTAAACCTTCCCTAGACCTCCACAAACATTTCAAGACCAAGATAAGACAAATTCGTTTAGCCGTTCTCGAGTTTTAGCGAGACCAACGAAGAGCAATTGATTTTTATATATATAGATAGATTACTTAGCATTGGCATACTTTTACTGAGTGAAAACTCTCTAACTCAATATATACGAATCGCTAAGATCATAAGTAACTATCTTTTAAATCTAATCTATTTGTATACAGTATAATATGCTTGTTCATTTAAACCATCAATAATTTTACTAAGACAGAGGACAGTAGAAGCTGTGATAGCCTAGTGGTTAGGACGTCCGCCTCTTAATCCGAGGTCGGGGGTTCTAACCCGGCCATCTCTTACTTTTTGGAGTTTGTGTGTGCGTGTGTGTTAAGCAATTAAAAAATCACTTGCTTCAACGGCGAAGGAAAACATCAGAAACGAGATCAGTAACTTAACAGGGAAAAATCTTCAATTATAAACGTTGCTCAATCCACAGGAGTATATAGACATCTTTAATTAACGCGGAAGAAGTCGCGGGCATCAGCTAGCTTTGAATATACCTCATCAAATTCTCAAAAGAGTGTTACGCGTGCATGTTACGTATGTGCTAATTCTGTAGTTATTAAAAAAAGCGAGTAAGTGCTAAAACTTTGAGAAAACCTTCTCGGCATCTAGTGCGACAAGATGTGCAAGTAATTGCGCGGAATGCTTCACATAAGCTTTAAATGAAATGAAATGTGTGTGTCGTGTGTGTGTGTGTGTGTGTGTGTGCGTGTGTGTGTATGTTTGCGTCTATAATTAGATACTATTAAAAATATTATAAATAATTTCTAAAATATATACATACTAATATAAAAATAAAGAATAAATACAAATTAAACGAACAGATAATATTTCGTAGCACGGGTTTTAAAAACAGCTAACGATTGAGAGCGCCGAATTTCATCTGGGAGAGCATTCCACAGCTTAGCTGCTTTCACAGTGAAGGACTCTAAAGGCGTTTTAGGTGTGAAAAGAAAGGAAACAAACCAGATAATAATACTAGTATGGAGTTAAATTATGTTAGAATGGAGTATGAATTTTGTAATCAACGCTTTCATCTATTATTTTCCCTACAAAGCCTAATAGGGTCTTATTGCTATTAATTGCAATCTTTATGTACCCGCGACGCCATGATCGGCGCTTAATGGAAACCCAGCATAACATATGCGTCGCAAATGCCAACAACTTGCGGCGTATTACTGTAATGATACGTTTTTCTTCTCTATGTCTAGGATATATATATATTTTTTATACACTACAAGTTAGCCCTTGACGGCTATCTCATCCGATGGTAAGTAATGATGCAGTCTAAGATGGTAGCGGGCTAAGCTGTTAGGGGTATGGTAAACCCACACTCCTAATTGGTTTCTACGCGATATCGCACCGGAACGCTTAATAGCTTGGCAACTTGCTTTTTCGGTAGGGTTGTAACTAGCCACCGGCCATATCAGACCAGACTCGAGCCGGGAATCGAAACTAGGACCTCCAACTTTATAATTTAACTTTATAATACGCCACTGAAGTTTTGTGTAACTTACATAACCTGCCATTTTATACATATAAAAAGAGTGGGGAATATTTTACATGTGAAAAGTAGTGCAATCGGGCGAAACGGATGGCTTCCCTTCTATAGGTATCTACATTTATACATACAAAAGAAAGTCGTGTTACTTTTACTATTGATACCTCGGGAACGGCTGCACCGATTTGACTGAAACTTTTTGGGGAGGTAGCTAGAACCAGGAGACGGACATAGGATACTTTGTATTCTTTATGAAATTTCGTTTTTTTTTTCAACAAACAAAACACGACTCTAGCCGTTCCTTCGCAGTTAAAAACTCGAAAAAATACTCAAAGAGTAGCCAAATATCATCGCTGGCTGGGTTGCGGTCGAGTGCACAGTGTTCCCGAGACCCAGCCACCAGGCAACGCGAAGCAGCATCGCTGGGTTTTAGTGGGTATTCTGGTCGCCAGCCTGGCCGCCGGGGAGTCCCACATACCCCGTCGGAAGCGGCGCAGTCTTGCCTGCTTCGCTTCCGGAGGAGATGCGTAAACGCATTTCCCAGCGGGAAAAAAAAGCCAAATATCATAATAATAATGGCTACATTTTATCCTGCAAAATCAGGATTTGTGAAAAACTAAATTTCACGTCGATGTTCTATAACTATAGCTTCAATTTCCTGGGAATTCGACTTATATCTTGGGAAAGGGCGCGCATATATTTTTAAATACAAACGTGGTAAGCCATAGCAGTTTATAAAAACGCCTAATTTACGCGGACGAAGACTTGTATATGTATATATGTAGTTCATTAACTACTAATTTGTATCGGTTTTTTGTTGACTGCAGGGCTACCTAATTAGCAATGTTGCTCTGTGATGGAAGTGATCTTGCGGATATGTTAAGTACCGTAATACGTATAAATTACAGCATATAGCTACTAAACTGCCTCCTTGATCTATTAGTATCATGTTCGGCTCCAGATCACCAAGTCCTCGGTTCGATTTCCCGATCAGATTAAAATTATTAGGTAATTGGTGCCGTTGCATATTATATGTAATAAGATATATGTTAACATGGATATTATTATTATTAGTATGTTATATATTATTAGTATGTAATATTTGTTTATATCAAGATATATATTTATGTATATATTTTGCACTAACTTCCTCTTTCCGTATCTCTATATCTTCTACATATTTGGTTGCCTGGAAGAGATCGCTATGTAGCGATAAGGCCGCCAAATTGTATATTACTGTTTCTGTTATTTTCTGTCTTTTTTGTTTAATTTTTCGTGGTTTACAATAAAAATGTGTGAATAAATAAAAAATAAATAAATAATTTATTATAATAAGTTTATATATCGTAACGTGTTAAAGTACCAAGAAAGTGATTATTATAATATGATTTTTGCTATTGGTGTGTGGTAATCAACAACCCTGAAGCTGTAATAGCCTAGTGGTTAGGATGTCCGCCTTTTAGTTAGAGTTCGGGGCTTCGAACCGCCGAACATAACTTTGAAAAGTTAGAGGTCATAATGTTCTCAATGACGTGTTAAGTCTGCCAATCCGCACATGGCTAGTGTGATGGACTATGGCGAAATCCTTCTCATATTGAGAGGAGACCCGTGCTCTGTAGTGAGCCGGTAATGGGTTGATCATAACGATGATGAATCAACAACCCAAAGGAATGCTCTCAATAAGTCTTTCCTATGAGAGACGGCCTGGATAAAATATTGGGAAATTTGCAAGATCAAAATGATGATTATTACAGAATTATCAATAGTAATATAGTTCGCTCGCAGTCAGGGTGCAAAAAGCGGTCTTGCTGGACTCGGCTAGGATAGTCCGCCGGTTTCTCAACTTGTAGCCCTGACCCCCGGCGATTTAGTCTCCCCTGTCGGGGTGCAATCTTCCGCCCGAAGAAATATGTATTTATGTAATGTGTATGTAGGTTTATTTATTTTTATCTATTTAAATATATGATCATATGATCTATGATATTTTGGTTTTTTATATGTATTTGTTTTGCACACGGGCGTTAGAGTTACGATGTAATGGAAATAATAATAATAAAAACTCTTACAGCTAATATCGTACGTCATAAGTATACAATTTCGCATTTTAAGGAGATGGAAGAAAAAATCTTTTGTATCGGCATCAGTCACGGGTACACAAACTTTTATGGGTACCTGCGCAGGAGTGCTTTTTTTGTTACTGAACGAAATAGTTCCCTTCGAACCTGCAATATAGCCCCGAGGTGCGTCTAGGAATGTATAGCCGAGCACAAAAGTTGTATTATAAAAATAGGTGAAGGGAAAACAAGGTATCCAATCTATTTTAACTAAATTACTATTTTGCATTGTTACAACACGTTGTTTATGTAAAAGAGGTGAATTTAACAAAAAAAACAACGGATTAGGAAAAGAGGTTCAATATAAATGCTTTACCCTAACTTTTTAACCCGCTACCATTTTAAACAGTAATTATCTTACCACCGGACTAACTTATATTGTTTTTTTTTTAAATTCCATTTAATAAAATACTATTACTTTCATTAATTGTCATATCAAACTGTAGCAACTTTCTGACAGGGTCAATCGCAAATGGAGCAATATATTTGCGATTAAGACTTGATTTAACGATTGTACCGCTCTCCATACAACAGAACGTGTTAATACGCGGTTCTTTAGGACAAAGGGGGTTGCTTTTTTTAACCCAGGGTGGTTTACACCCACACCCACCCATCTTTTATGCATTTATGAGCGATTGTAAAACGGGCGCATCCCATCGATGCGCTAAAACTTTGAAGCATTTATCGTGTAGCTAGGAGGCTGGCTGGAGGTGTTACTTTTGTTGGTAAACACAATTACATATATATTCGATGGAATCGAGGGTTCCTTTGCGAAGGTCCGTGACGTACGTCGATTTTGCAATAATCTGCAGCAATTTTTATCTGTGGAACAGTACATTGCATGAAAAAAATTTTTATCTGTGGAGTAGTACATTGCATGAAAAAAATTGTCTATGCTTATTTTTCTGGCGCGAACTCGTCAGCAGTTTTTTATAACCCATTGACATCCACCGCTGGATTTAAGGCGTAGAAATAATATGACACAAGCACTAGCGATCTCTTAGTGACGAAAGGCAGTTGAATCTTAGTAAAAGTATAAAGTACTTATATCCTATTTTTTGTATTATATCTAGATAAGATATCTGATCAGAACTGGGCAGATCGGTACTGTCAGATCTGCCCAGTAGTCTCGGCTATTAGTAAAATTAAGTAAGTAAGTAAGTAAGTAAGCAATTCCTTTTATTTCAAGTTCACGTCAGTCGCCCACTATGGACCAGGGATGTAAAGGAGAGGAAGACTTGGAAAGAGCTGGGAGAAGCCTACGCCAGAGAGACGACTTCTACCAAATCCTTATAACCATTTTATAATAACCCAGGAAATTGGATCGATAATTGTTAAAAAAAACTATGACATAATTATTATTTTATTGATTTGGTAGTTGAATAAATGGCTTTTTTTTTATTTTATATATGTTAGTATCTGTATTTCCAGCCACGTATAACCTTAGTTTCTTCAAGGAAAGGGTGAATAGGCATTTTCTAGTTAAGCGCGCTCCATCCTAGACCTCATCAGTGCTTTCTGGTACTGATTGTCGTCAAGCGCAAACCTATCTCAAAAAAATATATATATAATTCCCTTGATTTCTGCTAAAGAGCGCCTGCTTTTATTCAAAGTAAGCAAAAATTATTCAAATGAAGTTTTACTATAGTAAACAGTCTGAGAACAGAAAAGAAATATTCAAAATCTTCCCAGAAACAACGCGTTAAAATTGGTTGCCCCACAACCCTGCTTTGCTATTAAAATCCACCGTCCTATAAAAGTAATTAACTTGGACTACAGATAATTGATGAAGCTTAGAGATTACCTCCATTTTCTAGCCCAAACCCCGTACAATAGTGAACCTTAAACTTTAGTGATAGAGTTCAGATTTGAGGTTCGATCTATGAGTTTATAATAAAGGTCCGCACAGGGGCGGACCGCCGTATAGTGGCGTTTTTTGTGAGAGGTATCTCACTATCCCATTTGGTATTATTATAAAATCGTCAAGTCTCTATCCCATTTTCTTAGGACGTGTGTGACGGATGGAGTTTCGACCGGTATAATATTATATTTTTGCCGTCCCTTTGTTGTTTATAATGATCTGTGTATTCTGCTATTACGTACTTACACATAGATATATTATAGTAGAATGTACAAAGAAAAAGCTGGACTTCAAAATTGAACGCTGGGTCAAAGTAGACGCCTTGCCTTTCATCTCACATTTGAAATACGGAACTAAATCATGTCTCGTTTACCTAATGGGTTAACGAAAAACTTCAGGTATATATGTATATATATATATATATATAGAATTTCAAGAACGAAAGTATAAAATGAGTTCTGAAATTTGTCAAAATCTGATAAATGCTTCGTAGTTATTTTAGATGAACATCTTCATTGATAACACGCAAGGTAAGGGTTCCAAACGCTCTTCTAAGTTAAGTTTTTCCTATATCTTACTAACTCTTATACAAGAGTGTAAAGAACGTCCCATCTTAGGTAACATCGCCACTTTCCATCTGGTGTTTATTATAAATAAAATATCTATGGCAAAGCTATAAGCGTAACAATATGATAAGTTGTTTTTTTTTTTATTACCATTAATTTATAGTTTAAGTAAATAAAATTAAGAATAAAAACACTAAAAAATAAAATTCCATTAAATCTAAAATTTCATCGATGCAACCGGTACGAGGTTTAGTAGATGATGACAGCATTTCTGCTTGGATTTGCCAAACTAATTCTTTGGCAGTTAAGCCAGCACAAGAATCCCTATTAGACTCCATAACCCTTATTGAAAAATTCTTTAAAAAAGGCTCCTATGGGCCAGGACCCATAGTCTTGACCCCAAAAGCTACATAAATGTAATGCAATATAATAATAATAAACATTTATTACGTTACATTATCTACTATTGACATGGCCATTGGATCTCCCTACAAAAGACCTATGTCCAGCAGTGGACGTCTATCGGTTGAAATGATGATGATGATGATGATGATCTACTATCGTTGAAAAGTATTCGTTTAAACTTTTTTTTATTCTAATATTAAATGAAACAAGGGTTATTGTAATATATATTTTCAGATATATTTGGCTTGCAGCATTGGAATCTTTGTGTTTTTATTACTTCTTCTAAAACGTTTACTTATACTATTTTATGCAATACATATACATAATATATAGAAGTATATGTTAAAATAGAAGTCATTGATTTTATGAGATATATTTTGAAGACCTCCGTGGCACAGCGCGTGCGCTGTCGCATTATAAAGTTGGAGGTCCCGAGTTTGGTTCTGATCTGGTGAGAGGCCGAAAACCTACCTACAAAGACGTGTCGTCAAGCGATTTAGCGGTACGATGGCGCGTAGAAACCAATAAGTAGGTTTACCAGTTTACCATACCTCTAACAGGTTAGCCCGCTACCAACTTAGACTGCATCATCACTTATCATTAGATGAGATAGCCGTCAAAGGCTTAAACACGTAAAACACGTTTATCCTAGCTAAATAGCTTTCCTTGTCAGACACACACACAGTGTGGGCATGGAAGCCGTTCTAATAAATCTTTAAGTTAACATACCGATAACCTCATCGTCTTACTTTAAACCGAAACTATTACAATATGCAAATTTAATACAAACTTTATTAACTTGCGAACAACTTAACAAACAAATGCCTAGAGAGTCAATAAATAATTTTTGCAAGCGAAACCTGCGCAGGCGCCGCGCCGGGCTCACTTTATGCGTTTACAACTCTTAATGCGCCCGCCTTGACTCCGCTGCGATCATTAGCGCTAATAAAACTACTTACATTGTATACTGAGCTATTTGCGTACTCCCCGACTCCCTGGAAGTCGGCGGTTATTTTTATGCGGCTCAGCAATGCTAATGGAGTGATAGATGGCTTCGACGGCGACCAGCTACCGGCTAAAGGCACGTCAAAACCAGCGCATCAACTCTGCGTTCAATTTTATCCCTGCGTGCAACCAATCACAAAATGCGCTCGTTTGTTTCAGCGTCTTCTGATTGGTCGACCACAAACTTGAAAGCCAATAAGGAAGCAGTAACGAGAACATAACCGAGAGTTTGGTGTAATGGGAATTAACCCATTAGGGATATATTCAATCTTATGACCTTAGCAAAGCATCGACACAATTCCAAATCTTTTTGAAATAGCATTAATTAATTTTATCAATGTTTTTGACTCATAGTACACGTGTGCTATTGACAACATGTCTACCAGTCCAAACCAAACGTTATTTCACATGGTTTATAATTTACAATGTACTGTATTTTGAGTGGAGCAGCATCACTTACCATCAGGTGAGATGCCGTCAAGGGCTAACTTGTGGAGTAGTAGTTT
The DNA here is from genome assembly GCA_928268935.1 of Lasiommata megera. Classification (NCBI taxonomy): domain Eukaryota; kingdom Metazoa; phylum Arthropoda; class Insecta; order Lepidoptera; family Nymphalidae; genus Lasiommata; species Lasiommata megera. The sequence goes on along the minus strand of OV743315.1, from coordinate 15,990,071 downwards.
TGATAAACAAGCATGGGTGTGAAATATTGCTCTAATAAGATAGCTCCTAATATAATTTTAAGTGGCATGTGAGATGGTGATAACAAAAATAAAATTTACCTGGCTAAGTTTGTTGTGGGCTTCTTCTTAGACCGGGGCGCGTTTGGCAACCCTCATAGCTTTAGTTTTAAGTTTACGAATCTAGTTATCACCATCTACTATGAACTACCACTACTATATAAATTATTGACGCGTCAAAAGCGCCTTTTAAAGGACTATTTGAATAAAGGTTATTTTGAATTTGAATTTGAGTATAAAAAAAAAACTGGCATGTAATCAAACACAAACTCGATTGATATAACGCTGTTAACCCCCACATATACCCAAAATAAGACGTGAAACTTTAAAAAGTTCAAGTAAAAACGAATTATTTAAGTGTTATTTTACAGGTACTCTTATAATATCATGTAGTACAAAAGAACGTTGGTAGTGTCTGTTACAATGCATCTATTTCTATTCAGAACATGTTATTATTTTGATGGAGGAATTGTCAAATGATAGGGACACGTGAAGAAAAAATGGGACTGTCTGGCGCCGGAGATATTTCTTCACGGTCAGTGGTTTCAAACTTAGCAATTTAATAAACGCAAGTACTTTAAAAATAAAGAGCTATTAATAACTTATGAATTTAATTTTAAGCGCTTTATAACTTTACCTAAGAATTTTACCCATACATACTTTATAGGAAACTCACATCTTCGAGAGAGAGAGAATATTCGTGTTTCAAAACCGATTTTTAATATGTGGTTATTAAATAATTTTAAAATATCCACACAGTATAACGGACGTCTTCACATGAAAATGTATAACATATAATAAAGGATTAAATAAGGAGGGATGCAAAAATCAGGAAGAATCTTTTAGTAAAGTTTGTATAAACAATACGACAATACTGGCAATGTTTTCAATTACGTAAATATTATACCAACTACAAAAATCAAAAATAATGTCGTAACTTTGAGCACCGCTGACTTCACAACCTCTCTACCTGTCTATTACGGCCAAATTGTACCCAAAATAATTACCATTATTACTGCCCATACTCAGGTACAGCCGTATGGGCCAAACTCATTGTTACGCTGGGAGCCTGCACACAATAAACTCAGTTACCCAGATTGCCACTTAAAAACAAATTTAAACCTACTTGGTTACGTGAATTATAAATTGCAAGATACCTTTACGTTGCACTTTGTTCTTAAAAGATAAAGTCACTTAACAAATATGAAAAAAATAAAATTAACTTATTTATTTATTATGAAGATATTCACGGTGCATTAAAAAATAAGTATGTTAAAGGAATCTCGAATTCGAAAGTTTTGTCTTCATAAATTCGAAGAAATATCATCATGATCAACCCATTACCGGCCCACTACAGAGCACGGGTCTCCTCTCTCAATATGAGAAGGGTTTGGCCATAGTCCACCACGCTGGCCATGCGCGGATTGGCAGACTTCACACGCCTTTGAGAACATTATGGAGAACTCTCAGGCGTGCATGTTTTTAATTGTATAAGAAGTATATTCTCCTCTAATAACGACCATAAATTATAATGAATTATAAATCTATACAGATTTATCGTAGCTATGTAGAAGAATAGCAAAGGTAACAATTATCTTTAATTATTCTTATCAATAAACTTGGAACCCAAAATCTTACGTTTTCGAGCCTAAATCACTTAACTTATTTTATAACTTCTTTTGATAACAGAGAGCTGCATTATCAGCGAGTAACGTAGGTTATATTTAATCCCAACGGTAACAGGATTACGCCTGAAACGATTACGCGGTCGCAACTAGTAGGTTTATATAAATAGAAATTCTTTGTATACTTACACTAGATTTACATCAAATACGAATTGAAGATCCAGTTTTTTACGTACCTGCGAACAATAAACATTGAATTTGTTATTAAAGAAAAATAATTACAAGAGTTATAAATTATAAATATCAAGTAAAAATAAATAAGAATAAAAAATAGATTAAAATTTTATTAGATAATAGTCAATGCCCGACATCGATTTACTTTCGTCCGCGTGGATTGTGTGTTTAAAAAAAATCGTGTGGAATAGCTACGCAAACTTTTCAATAGAAAATTATCCCCTCTCTCATTCCTATTCCCGTTACTGTTTTCGCCCCTTCACCTAACATTTAATTTCGAGGCAGTTTGCTCCAACAAACTCTAGCTATAGTTGTGACTTATCAAATTTGAATTCAGTTTCTTATAAATCATTCGTAAATAATGGATATCGATTTGTGATTAATGCCCATGTGTTAAATAAAGGTTATAAACTATCTTCTTTCAAAATTTCACCGAAATTAGTAGCAGTAGTTCCGGCGTAACGAAGTAAAAAACAAACACACATACAAAGTTTCGCATTGATAATATAAACAGCCCGTATACGCTGTGGCAACCAATAGGGTTAACACAGCCAATAGATAGCCCGAAAAAAAATTGATAGTATAAGTGTGAGTATTTTAAAAAAATACATAAAAAACAGTAATGTATTTAATGGATACCATTCCATTGAGGTCAAATTCAATTCAAAATCATTCAATTCATTCAAAGGTACCTAGAGTAATACGTAATTTAGGTTATATCACACATTAAAGTTTTATTGTAACGTTATCGATAAATCTAAATAATTTGGGATGTTTTGAACTGTTTGTATTAGTAAAAGGTCGTCAATTTATTAACTACCTTTATGACTACTTGATTATTGAACTCCAAATTCAGCTGCCAGTTAACAAATATAATCTCCATTATACAAGGTGTCTCAAAAGAAAGTTCACATTTAAATCTTTTTTTAAAAGAAAAGTCTTAGCTTTATTGAAAAAATGTTTATTTTATATTGAAGTACACTGTTTGGGAATTTATTTCTTAAAAATAACATCGTCCAAATGTAAACCGTTGCGCTCTCGGCATTCATTTAGTCGGGCACTAAAATTGCCTATGACAGCTCGGCAGGTAGTCTCCGTGATGGCTGCCATTTCATGACGGATATTTTCTTTTAATTGTGCCAGGGAAGTCGGTTTATTAGCGTAAACTTTTGATTTGACATAACCCCACAGGAAAAAATCCATAGGCGTTAAATCGGGACTCCGTGGAGGCCAATTTATGTCACCTCGCCTGGAGATTAATTTGTTCGGAAAAATTTCTCCAACTCGAGGCAGAGATCTGTTGGACGTGTGTGAAGTTGCTCCATCCTGCTGGAACCATGTTCCTTGGTTGTAACCAGGAAAGTTTTGCAGTTGGGGTACGAAAAACTCGTCTAACATCTCCACATAACGCTCTGAATTCACTGTGAGTGTGCGTCCCCTTCCATCTTCAAAAAAGTAAGGGCCGATAATTCCTCGCGCCGACATCGCTGCCCATACGGTGACTTAGGGTGAATGTAGCGGTTTCTGATGTTTTTGTTTTGGGTTGGTTGCACTCCAGTAACGACACTTTGCTTGTTTACATGCCCATTCAGATGAAAATGGGCTTCATCGGAAAACAAGATGTTGGTGAACGTTGGAAAGCGCTCAATCATCTGATTTACAAAGGCAAGCCTCTGACCAGCATCTTGAGGCGTCAGTTCTTGCACTAACTGAATTTTGTACGGGTGCAGCTTTAAATCTTTGTGTAAAATGCGGCATAATGAAGATCTGTGCACATTTAAAGCAACAGCACGCTTCCGAATCGAGAGGTTTGGATCATCTCGAATAGACTGAGTAACACTGTCCACGTTTTCGGCTGTTCTTGATGTTCTTGGTCGCCCAGATTTTGGTTTCTCCAGAGTTGACCCAGTCTCTTCAAACTTCTCAACCCATTTTGCAATGAGACGAGTGCTAGGCGCATCATTTAAGTGACGAATATGTCGAATACTGCAGAATTTTCTACGCGCTACAGTCGCCGAATTACCGTTTTTGTAAAACTCACGTACGCACAACGCATGGTCCGCACCAGAGAAACGCTCCATAGCGACTAAATTCCCAAGAGCCAGACTACCGACTGACATACCCCCCGCGCCCCTCAGAATAGTTGCTTTCGCGTAATAAGATAAGCAAATGTGAACTTACTTTTGAGACACCTTGTATATAACCTTGCATGGCTTAAAACATATTTCAAAGCACATTGCATATCCTAATCCCAGCGTATTGTATCAAACTGTTAGAGAATCTTATGAAACTTTATTCAAAACTTGATTAATGAAAGACATTTGATTACAACACCGACACAAAAATAAAATCTCGGCGTCTATTATTTAACGCTTAGCCGTAAACGTTATGTTAGTTTGAGGCTTCCTAAATTCCTTTTGATATTAAAAACGAATCATTGGCATTGGGGTCACGCATTTTGGACCCTGCGTCAAAAGATTCGTTGTATGAGTAATATTTTTTAAAGCCTTTGTGGCTTTGGGGAATATTTCGTTGGCTATCCTTTATTTTTATCACGCGGATCAGATATTAATTTTAGGAAGTCGATTTATGTTAGGTGTTAACGATTCGTGTTTGCTTTCGTTAAGATAAACCGGATTAAGTTTGTTGTGGACTTCGTATAAGGATTGAGCGCGTTTGGAACCCTCCTAGTTTAAAATCTAATCATCATGATCAACCCACTGCCGCCTCACTACAGAGCACGGGTCTCCGCTGAATATGAGAAGGGTTTGGCCATAGTCCACCACGCTGGCCATGTGCAAATTAAGAGACTTCTGACGCCTTTGAGAACATTATGGAGAGCTCTCAGGCGACCAGGTTTCCTTACGAATTCTCAAACATGCAGATTTGTTTCCTCACGATGTTTTCCTTCACCGTTGAAGCAACTCCGAAAAGTAGAGGTGCGTGCCCGGGTTCGAACCCCCAACATCTGATTAGGAGACGGAAGGCATAGCCACTAGGCTATCAATCTCATATGTAGTTTGAAATCTAATGTAATAGTAAAAGATTTTTTCTATAAGCTTACGTTTTATAAAAACTTTGAACTTATTGAGAGACATCTCCAAGATTTCAGTAGGTAATTTGTTATAAAATAAAATACAATATTCTTTAAATGCGTCATTAATTTTCTGCAGCCTACTAAACGGCACTACAAGTTTACATTTACTTCAATCTTTTGCTTTTAACTTGACAGGTGTGTCCTTGACTACGATCTCATCTGATCTAACTGATAAGTCGTAGTGCATTCTATTATGCAACACTCTAACCTGTATTTGGATGATTGCACATTGAAATGAATATGCACTATCCAATAATTCTGGAAAATAGCCTTTGCACCATTAGTAATAAGTGCACGCCAAGTACACTACAAATGCTTCAAAGCACACAACCAAGGTTGCATGGAGCAAAGCTATTCGTACCTGCCAATTACACAATTCATTTATAATTGACGTACATAAGGTATTTTATTGGATGGCAACTAATACCTTATCGATCCGATACGATCGATCGATTCGACCTCAAGGTAACGAAATTAAATCTTTACAGACTGTAAACTATTCACGTATTATCCAACTTGAAGCTAATTATATTTGCTTAATTATTTTATTCCTACTACAAGTTAACCCTTGACTGCAAGGCCAATACAAAGTGATGCTAGTTTAAAATAGGCCTTTGGGGTATTCTCATACTTCTAATCGGTCAGCGTGAAATCGTACCGAAACGCTAAATCATCTTAGTCTGTCAATTGACAACTAGTTGAATGTGCGAAGAGGCTTCCAACGAGCATCCGCTCCTGCGTAGACTGGGGGGGGGGGCGACCATTTGCCGCTCGTCAGCTTTGCTTGGTAGACGGCGTGTAGCTATTGCACAAGTCTCCTTACTTTCCTGGGGGATTAACTGTCCTGATCCTCCCCCATTTAGCGCGGAAAGCCTGAAGGTAGGCAAGGGTAGCTTGTAGACGTCCGAGTTCCCCGGGCGTCCGAAAAAAGCGAGACAGACATGCTGTGGTGGTTTTTAGATCGGTTATACCCCCTACGGAGGTTGGAGTACCACATAACCTTGTCCTGCCCAAGGAACACAGGTAACTATAAAGTGTTTCCATTATGAAAAAAAAGGATGGCAACTACTCGTAGTAAAGGCCATTGCCAGATTTTAAAACGAACTAGAGGTAAATACATCAGCTGCAATTTGGCTTTCTCTCTACTATTTTAAATCAAATCAAATCAAAAATAGCTTTCACGTAAACGTATTACAGGCATCTATGAATCATTCATTTCATTATTTCTAAACGTGTAGTGATGGTGATAACTACACTCGACAACTTAAAACTAAAGCTAAGTGGGTTCAAATCGCGCCCAGGTCGAAGAAGAAAACTACACATTATCTATGGCCCATAGAGAACTTTACATTATTTTGTTATAAGATTACAATTACAAGATGCATGACATATTGCAGATCCTTAATGAATCTTGTCTGCGTATAGGATATACGTAGTTGTTAAAATAAGATGGTCGTGTCGGACGCAGTGGTCACAGAGTACGCGGCTGTACCCTCAAACAATATCGTGACCTCGGCCGTCCGTCAATCAGGCTCGCATTCTACAACTATATCGATACAAACGTTTTATAAAAGGCCTGTTAGGACCACCACAAACTACACATTTTTAAAATACGAGTCAATTTTTTGGAGCACCAGTCTGAGGTGTGGTAATTAACAAACAGGATTAACAGGATTATGTTTAGTCTGTAGAAATGTGTGTAGGATCTGTGGCTACAACTATTTGCCATCCCAAACGCTGAAATGTATCGCTTGTGTACTTTGGGTATGATGATTTTGGGTATGGGTTTGAAATCAGTTGTGGTCTTTACGAGATATCCTAACCATAAAAAAATCCTATTTGAATAAATGCAAGTGTGAGAAACTAATATGTTTTATAATGAGCCACCCTATGTCACCTCTCTTTTGTCAAAGTGATAAACAACCAGCAAACCGAAATGCGAGTTAAAAATAATCAATACGAACAAACAATATCTATATGAATAAAACAAAATCAAAAATAATTAATAATCAATAATAAATCGAAAATAATAAATAAACAAAAATGAATAAAAAATAATCAATGCGAAAACAATAAACCATTTGATGACACAAAACTTAAAAAATCTTGCAGCCTTGCGCACCGTTCCTTGGGAGAATACATATGGATAGTAACTTGGTCAAAAAATACAAAACCAATTTGGTAAAAACTAAAATCTAAAGCGGTTTAAATAAGGCATTATTAAGTGTCTAACAAAAATATGTCTCGTTCTAACACAAAGTACAGTCTAAGCAATTTAAAGCACTTGCAATTTAATGTTTACCCTGAACGGTACTGATAAATTGGGAACCGTTGGTGGGACAAAAGTTCGCAGACCGCGAGATCTCTTATAAAGGGCTGTTAACAACGCTGGTTATGTTAAAACTCTCGTTTGTGGCTGGTAGCTAATGGACAGATTAATGGGGTCAATTGCACGGACGTGCTGCGAACACAGAAAATAAATCTACTTTGAGAACTTCTGCAGCACTAATGGCATCAAGCTTATGTTCACGTATGTAAATGCGGGTATTTAGTCGTGTTTCACAAACACACTTGATATTTCTTTCTCGCTCAAACATCTCGGTATCAATAGTAGGCGGTCTATATGTCGCCTCTGGTACTTCTAGGAATGTATAAATTTCTTATATTTTAAATATCAAGTTAAAATATAAATAAAATGGTTTTTATTTCGTCATCATTTACGCAAAAAGTGACACTTTTTATGGCATAATGATAGTCGTGTGACGATATATTCCAATTCCCAATTTTTTTTTTCTTAATACAAGTTAGCCCTTGACGGCAACCTCACCTGATGGTAAGTGATGATGCAGTCTAAGATGGTAGCGGGCTAACCTGTTAGGGGTATAGTAAACCTATACTCCTGATTGGTTTCTACGCGACATCGCGCCGGAACGCTAAATCGCTTGGCGACACGACTTTGTCTGTAGCCTCCTACCAGACCAGGCTCGAGCCGGGAATCAAACCCAGGACCTCTTTAAATTGCTTCTTCTTGTTTCTGCTTTAGTTACGTTGTGGTGTACAAATAAATAATAAATAAAAACTAGGTCTGACTCATTTTCACTTTCTAGTTAGAGCGACAGATACATTATTTAGTTGGTTATTGTTTATATTGATTATGTTATGACAGGATTGTTTTTTTTAAGTAATTAATAAAATAAAAAGCCTTTTATTCATCCTTTTCAACATAAACTTAAAAGCTAATTAGAATAGTTAAATCTTACTATTAACTTATAAATATAAAAGTATAATAATATAAAAAAATAATGATTAAATATTTGGATCTCGCGGGTCAAGGCCTCCCCAGAGATATCCATCGCAGTTTGTCTCTTGCTTCCACCAAATTATTCTTTAAGCGTAAGCAGATTGTTCTTAAGCGTATCCAAATTAAAGTAGATTACAAACTAAAACGGTGAAGGAAAACATCGTGAGGAGACCTGCACGCCTGAGAGTTCTCCATAATGTTCTCAAAGGCGTGTGAAGTCTGCCAATCCGCACATGGCCAGCGTGGTGGACTATGGCCAAACCCTTCTCATATTGAGAGGAGACCCGTGCTCTGTATTGATCCGGTAATGGGTTATTCATGATGATGATGATGATGACAAACTAAAAGAGTTTTTGTCATGGCCTTTTGAGTGTCTCTAAGCTTTCGCAGTCATGATTTCTTGGCTTTAAGTCATGCCAATTATTTAGTAAAGTTATGACTGCACAGAATTGTTGCCAATACTATTTATGTTTAAATTACAGTTTGTCCGTCAGTAAGTGGACGTTAATGGAAGCAATTGCACTGCTTTAGTGCAAATAAATAAACTTTGAGTAACACAGCAGTAGTTTTTCATGTATTTTATTATGTTTACTAATTGTAAAGAAGTTGTAGAACAAATTGTTGTTATTTATGCAATTGCTATGTAATGTTATTGCGTTTTTCTGTGTGCAATATAATTAATAACCTTTGAAGTTAAGATATTTTTAATGGACTTCAAAAAAGTTAGATGAGGTTATTCATGATCAACACATTGTCGGCTCACTACAGAGCACGTGTCTCTTATCAATATGAGAAGGGTTTGTCCATCACGCTGGTCATGTGTAGATTGGCAGACTTCACACGCCTTTGAGAACATTATGGGGAACTTTCAGGCGTGCAGGTTTCCACACGATGTTTTCCTTCACCGTTGAAGCAAGTGATATTTTAATGGATTAAAAACGCACATAACTTCGAAATGTTATAGGTGCTTGCCCTGGTTCAAACCCCGAACCTCTGATTAGGAGGCTGACGTTCTAACCTCTCTAGGCTATCACAGTTTCAGCCACACACATTTAGGATAAAGTTATTATTAAACTATTATTAATTTCACCGTTAAAGCATGTGATTTGTAATTAAAACGTTCTTTAATTAACTAAATTCTTTTCAATATTCATTGTTAAACCGAACGATGCAAACTTAAAAAATTAGTCAAACATTATAAATTTGTAACGCAACATTTAGGTAGTTTGTCAAACCGTTTGTAAAAACCCTATGTTTTATTAACTAAATATGCTTTGCGAATAAACCGTTTATGTGCCTAATAAAGAAATCAGGACTCCGCTCCAATTTTAATACGAAACCAATTGTATCCCCTTACATAATGCATTGTTAAGTTAAACAGAGTTAATTCTCGTTTATCTAACCCTTCAGTTAAACGCTAAAGTACTTTCCCACCATTATCACACCGTCGTAAACTGGCGACAAGGAACCATTCAAAATTATAAAATTAAAAAGCCCTTTGTAAATCCTCCACTTCCTTTACACGACGGTGATAAGAACAGGATGCACCCGAGTTTGGTTTTAAACAAATATAACTTTAATATCTTTTCCTGATACTAATTTTGACAGGTTCATTCTCGGCTAGTTTTGTTTGAATCCTCTCTGCGCGCCTTTGAACATGCAAACTCACAATTAAAGATTGTATATTCATGGATACATAAAACACAACTAAACTAATTTTTGGAACGGAGTTCCTTATCGCGCGTTGTGAAAGGGGGCTAGACGAAAAAAAATCTTACGAAAAGTTGTCACGACACTTTTTGTTATTTTTTTATTATGTTTATATACCCGCAAAACTCGTTAGAAGGCGATTATCATTTCCAATGTCTCACAGCATTGGACCCTAACGTTCTCATAGGAGAAAAGGGGTTTTAACTGTAGGTTTAACATCACATCCATCGCACGGGAATGGACTGTGTCAAGTTTTTCTACCACTTCTAAATATGTTAGAATAATTGTCGGCTATGCACGGCTTATTCGAGTTTCGTTATGCAATAAATACGGAATTATTTTAATGGCAGTTTCGCGTGATTTTCGACCTCAATAGGATATCATATTACCCTTTAAATTATTTATGTAAATAAGTGTACGTAAACGCGGTAGCTTTGTCGATATGTAATTCGATAATAACGATTTGGTAATGTCTCTTATATTGAGCGCTAGAAATATCAAGGACCTTTCAGTAATAAACTTATTTACTTGTGTGTAACACCATTCTTTTTATAGATATATATTATAACCTATATATTTAATCCGAACGTTCAGTCAAATTTATAACTTTCAGCGTGAAGCCACAAACAAACATACTTATTTACAAACTTTCGTCTTTAAGATATTGTGTATAGTAATGTAGTTATAAATAATATTTGTATATTTTTTTAATACATTAGCGTGCACTTTATTTATGCTCACAAGTACTTTCTACATAAATATTAGATATTAAATAAACCTTATATTGAACCTAAAACTAAAAATCCTAAAAAAAAAATTAAAATTATTTATTATTGTTTGTAATAGTGGCAACAGAAATAGACATTCTATGAAAATATCACCTCTCTTCTTTATTATTTATTTATTTATTTATTATTAACATAAAAGGAATATAATTAATTATACCATAAAGGCACCGAAAAAACCAAAGAGGTTTGTCCTCGGTGCTAATCTGTAACTTAACAGCTTCTTATAACAGTTCATGAGCCTGCTGACAGACGGATAGACGGACGGCGGAAAAGACGGCGTAGTCTTAATGTGCGCTCTATATAGTGTTCAGCCATACCCTTTGTCATTAGATACAGTTACAACGAGACGACATGTCCGATATAAATCTGTCTCGATTTACTACTAAGTTTTTAGATCTCGAACTTAGCGGAGTCAGTCAGTGGAGCCTTTAGGGCCCGTTGGCATCCTACAGGTACGGAACCCTAAAAATCCTCTTTCCTCGGAACCGCTTGTTTACGTTGCTTATCTTAATTCACTGTAGGCTTAGTTCAACGCCCACAGCTACTGGCTTGACTATACAGTGACCAATATTTTAACAAAATAACTGGGATATATGAGTGCCTATTGACAAACGCCTCACATGTCTAAGTCCTACTATAGTGTAAAGGATTACGTAAATGATAAACAAGCATGGGTGTGCAAATATTGCTCTAATAAGATAGCTCTTAATATAATTTTAAGTGGCATGTGAGATGGTGATAACAAAAAGAAAATTTAACTGGCTAAGTTTGTTGTGGGCTTCTTTTTAGACCGGGGCGCGTTTGGAACCCTCATAGCTTTAGTTTTAAGTTTACGAATGTAGTTATCACCATCAAATCACTACTTTGTAAATTATTGACGCGTCAAAAGCGCATTTTAAAGGACTATTTGAATAAAGATTATTTGAATTTGAAATTTGAATTTTTCATGTATAAGGTACTGAGGTAACCTGGCTCGAACCAAACACTAGCATGTGGGTGGGCTATTCTTTGTATTGCCAAAATAGTTTGAAATCTGCTTTTAATGAGATAAACATCTGTTTCTTGCTGTTCCGCATTAACTTAGACTCGTAACGGAAGACGTTATTTACTTATTTTAATTTTTAATTTTAATTATCTCTTATAACGTTTTTCGTCTGGTGGGAGGCTTCGGCCGTTTCTAGTTACCACCCTACCGACAAAGACGTGTCGCCAAGCGATTTAGCGTTCCGGCACGGCGTGTCGTGTAGAAACCAATTTACCATACCCCTTGGTATACAGGTTAGCCCGCTACCATCTTAGAACGCATGTCACTTACCATCAGGTGAGATGCCGTCAAGGGCTAACTTGTGGCGTATAAAAAAAAAGTAATATTAGGTGCCACTAACATGCTGTGAGTGCAAAGTTTGACTGCATAAGATTGTCTTGATAATAAAATAAACTTTCTTTGCAACGTAGCAATACTTTATCACTAACCTTTACTAATAATGATGACGATTTTAAAATTTTTCGTATAATTTTCAACACAAAATGCGTATTTATTCAGACTCATTGTTTCAGAGTTTATCGATTACAAATAAAAGAAAAAAAGATTACCCTATAAAATATAAGTATGTATTCACATTAAACGATTAACATTTCATATTTAAGAATCAATGAAACGTTATCATTATTAAATTCGTCAACTGTATAATTTTGATTTAATGCATATTATGTCTCAATGTTTCCAAGTGTATGGTCCTAATAACCGCCTAAACACTTGCACCGAGGTTTCCCTTCAAACTTGAATAGTAAACATTCTGATATTGCAAATAACGCCTTATCTCTCAAAACATAAAGCTCAACAGATAGCAGATAAGATAATATTATGATAATGTAATATAATATTTCAAATTATGATGTCAATAGACGTGCATGAAGTAATTCTAGAGTAATTTAGAAAATATATTATTCTAAGCGAACACCACCTGCCCGGCTGCTGTTCTAAGAAAGCGCAGAGACACAGCGGGGGTGATAAAGAGGTCTATATTCGGAGCAATGGCGTGCATCATACACGCATAAAAGCAGAGCATACCCTACCCCAGGAACCTGCGTCGAAATAGAAACATTAGTGAGAAATCTGTATCCCCTTGATTTATTTATTTATTTAATTTTTAATTTAATTAGAACGGACAATATCCAATAACACTAATTAAATGATTACACATAATACACATATTAACATTATAACAAAAACAAAGTCTAAACAAAACAAATATACACTATAAACAAAAAAAAACAGACAAGAGAGACAAAAACAAATATTTAAGATCTATGACAGAGTCATAGTGGTATTATTATACTTTTTGGAAAACTGCAAGCATTGGCTTACGATTGTATTCCATTGGCCTGCAAATATGTCACAGTGAGGCGAGTCCGTCAACAACAACCTACTTTTTTGGGACATCAGCGTGCATTTGGCTACACTGAAGTTTTTTCATTAGAGAAGATTTTTTCTCTATTGTTTTATCTCTGCATAACATGGTCAAACGCTACTGATTCGGATACTCATAGAGTAATAAGCGGGTCTTCGAAACGGGAGAAAATTTATATACAGTAATTTAAGGATTTCGAGTGTTTTTGTGTTTCTTTTTTTTTATTAATGTGATCTAATTGAGAAATCGCTTTTAGTTAGATTAAGTCCAATTAATTGAAAATAACTGGTTTAATGAAATAAAAATTCCGTTCCTATTAATTTTCAGCAGGAAAATGAAATTTACCTTAATATGAATTATTTGTAGCATCGATGATGACTTTATTATTGACTGATGGTGTCTTTATTATTGAAACATTTGACTAATCATTTTTTTTAATTGACACCGGTTGTTTAGGTATTTAATCTTGATAAACCGGTTTCGGTCTAGTTATTTATGAAATCGTTAGCTGAAGTAACTGTAAAAGTAAAACAATATTTAATTTTGATATTGTTCTTAACCAAAATTGACCGGTAAATCTTATTCATCACCCGGAAACCCGAAAAGGTAAAAAGTGCTGGAGTGGCGGACTTGCTTGCTTATACAGTAAAAAACTCAGTGTTCGTGTCCAAATCAGGTTAAAAAACGGTAGACAACTGTAGAATTTAGAAATATCTAAAAGAACCGTAAGTTCGCTTGTGACTTCCATGGTTTGATATGATAATGACAGTCTTTGTCATATGCAAAATATCACAAAATAATAATATAATAGTTTAAAAAACTAAAAAAACACGCTACTGCACGCATGCGTAGTTCGCGCACTAGCTCTGTCTCTCTTACTCGCATGCAAAGGATGCGGAAAGAAATTAATTAATCCTGGCGAATCTAATTAGGATAATCGGATATTTTGATCGGATTATTGCATTGTCATCGACCTTTGACAGGTGTGCAAAGTTTGAATCAAATCTGATCGTTCAAAGTAGGGCAAAATCGAACTCAAAGGAGTCGGTTACAAACAAACATACATACATACAGGTGAAGCTAATAAAAGCGTGTTAAAAACACCAGAATGGTTCTAAAAAATATTGTATACATGTGCTTACATTAGAAGCTAGAAAATCTCCAACATGTATTGAGGCTAGCTACCGAGAGGCAGGTCAAACCTGCTCTTACTAGGTGTTCAGCAAAATAACCCTTAAAAACTCTATTAAAGACCACAATTCGTGCAAATCGAAGTTGAATTACTGTAACCGAATGCAAAGTTAAAATCAAACGGATAAACTTCAACAATAAAACAAATGCCTGTCCACAAATATTCCCATTTAATTAAGCGCTCAAACGATAAGTAAATATTCTCAAATGGAATCAGTATGTTATATTTTATTAAACCCATAAACTGCCTCCGATTTATATAGCAAGCATAAAGATTTCAAGCAAGATCTATTGCACTACCGGAGCGGTAACGGTTAAGCATAGATACATCTAGGAAATAAACCTACTATCCAATCGATGCTTGAAATGAACGCGAAAGTTTGCATGTTCCTTCTAAAGTAACGCTGATTAAACTGATTGGTGAGGCTAAATTTAATTGTTAAAAAAACACGCTTTCGTAGATAACCTTACTAGGAGTACCTATCCCGAAATCCTTAAGAATTTGATCCGAACTATTTAAATTATTCAGACTTTCCACCAATATGTTTCCAAAAGATTCTCAGTTATTTTGGTCATATTGCCCGATGGCTGTCAAGGAACTTGTAAAAGCTTATAGTTGTGGGAAAGGTAGAGGGGAAACGACCGCGTGGTGTGGCGATTGGCCTTCTGTTTACAACCGCTGTTAGAAAAGCCAACCAACCTGACGAAGGCACTTTCACGTGGACACGACCTTCAGCAATGAAGTGTGCGACCAAGAAGAGATTTAAACTATTACACTGGCATCAATCCTAGATAGGTGTGCAAAGATTAAAATTATTCCGACGTTTTTAAAGGGGTGGAAATCAGGTTTAGATTTAATTACATAAATACTTCGTACATAAGCTGAAGAAGCGGTGATAGCCTAGTGGTTAGGGCGTCAGCCTCCTAATCAGAGGTCGGCAGTTGGAATCCGGGCACGCACCCCTAACTTCGGAGTTATGTGCGTTTTAAAAAAAATAAAATATCACTTGCTTCAACTGTGAAGGAAAATATCGTGAGGAAACCTGCACGCCTGAGAGTTCTCCATAATGTTGTCAAAGGCGGGTGAAGTCTGCCAATCCGCACATAGCCTGGTCAAATCCTTCAAATATTGAGAGGAGACCCGTGCTCTGTAGTGAGCCGGTAATGGGTTGATCATGATGATGATAATGACATAAGCTGATAGGCGTTTAAAAAATAAATGGTTACGCAACCGTCTGGTACTTGGAGTCAGAGCACAGTAGCACGTGAACTGGTTCCATTCAGATGACTCTAATCAGACCATCTGTAAGTCATCGATCGCATTGTGAGCAGGTACAGTAATTTATTTTAATTAACATCAGTCGAGACGTGGGCGCATGACTATTTGTCTCAGTCTGGAATCAAATCCATAGCCTCTGTACGTGTAAAGACACGTTGTTGTCACTTGGTCTAATAATAAGCAAGTGTGTACTCGGTCCAAAAAGTCTGCAAAGATTTGTTTCAAATTCAAATAATCTTTATTCAAATAGTCCTTTACAAGGCACTTTTGACGCGTCAGTAATTTACATACTCGTAGTAGTGATTCGATGGTGATAACTACATTCGTAAACTTAAAACTTAAGCTACGAGGGTTGCAAACGCGCCCCGGTCTAAGAAGAAACCCACAACAAACTTAGCCGGATTGTTTTTGGTTGACACCGTCACAAGTTATCTATGAAGTTAGAGCAATTTATCGTTTATATAATATTGAATATCGTTATAGGATTTTTCTGTAAGCTTTCGTTTTATAAAAATTTTGAACTTATTAATAGACATCTCCAAGATATCAATAGGTAATTTATTGTAAAATAAAATACAATTTTACCCGTTAAACTAAATCAAATCAATTTTTTTTTAGTGTAAACCTATTACAGGCATCTAGGAATCGTTCATATCACATTTCCATTATTTTTATTCGTGAAGGTGATAACTACAATTGCCAACTTAAAACTAAAGCTAGGAGGGTTCCAACCGCGGTCTAAGAAGGTGGATAAACGTGGTGAGTTTAAGCTCTTAATACCTCTTCTTTACTTTTGTATCTGCGGGACTTTAATAATCTGTAGATAATGATGGACGTAACCTAATTTTTGTTTTTCTTTTATCCACAACAAGTTAGACCTTGACGACAATATCTCATGAAGCAGTCTAAGATGGTAGCGTGCTAACCTGTAAGGGGTATGGTAAGCCTAATTAATTTGTACGCGACATCGTGCCGAAATGCTGAACCGCTTGGCAAGACGTCTTTGTCGGTAGGGTAGTATATAGCAACGGCCGGAGCCTCCCGCCAGACCAGACTCGAACTCGAAAGAGAATGGAATCGAACCCAGGACCTTTTTAATATGACTGTGAAATACAAAAGTTATGATGCGCTACACAAGTTCTGGACGAAAATTGCCTTAGTGATAAATCAAGGTACTTTAGATTACGGGACATCGAAGTTCGGATTTTTTTTTTATCCTAGTTTCATATCCACCGAGATACAGAATATGCCTGCTGGTAACTCTAATCAAATGATCTATACGTCCGTGGTGATCGGTTGCAGTACGCATGCGTACAGCAATTTATTTTAATTAAACAGCAAGTGGGCGCGTGATTGAGGAGTTCACGTGGCGCCGGTGTCACGAAGATGCGTATGTGAATTCTAAATTCACGTGTAACATGTAAGAATCTTGATAAGAAGCGCAAGGAACAAGTGTTGATATGAGACGGTGAGACAAACATCTGTTCACCTCACTCGCACTGAAACCAGCGTGAGCGTAAATAGATAAAAATTTACCGAAAGCACTCTGCTGACTTTTGCGAACCATTGCGAACAGTGTTTGACATAATTTTGCGACTAAGTACAAACAGTTTCAGACAATGATTAAATGGAAAACTTTATGTAATTGTGTCTATTACATTACACTTTCAATGTTATGAAATATGTTATTTAGCCTCTGCCAACTCGATCTAGTAGAAAACTGCAGTTTTGGTCTAATTTAATTTTATTAATTTTCAAAGATCGATATTAAAATAAGATAGTTTAAATCGACGATTTTGAAATTGGATGTCCATTTAAAAATTAAATATCTAATATTTCCTCAAATGCAGGTGAAATATTGTTGTTGAGGTTTTCGTACTTTAGAACCTAAAATAAAATACTGAGCATACGGTCAAAAACACGAAGGACAAAGCACTACTTGTTTCTTTAATTCTTTATTAAAGCGAATGAAGTTCTTTTATATGGTATTCAATTGATCTGGTAAAACCTTTGCGACACCTTGTTTGCCTTTTTAGCAACGAAAAAAAATTGCTCCTTAGGGACACTGAGTAAACAGGCAAAAAGACTAAAGAAAAAGCACTACTTATTACTTTAATACTTGCGAACGAAGCTCTTTCATATGTTATTCACTTGATCTGTTAGCACTTTTGTGATGCCATGTTGGCCTTTATTGGAACGTATATAAATTAAAAAATAAATAAAGATGTGGTGTCATGGGAACGAAGTTCCTTCGGCCAATGTAGAATCGACAAAGGGATGAGAGAACGAAAAGAAAGAGGGAGAAAGAGAAAGGTATACACTACTCACTTGTGTATACGACTGTCGCGCCTACGCACGTCTCATTTAACGGTTTTATTCCACGGACTTTTTCTTACGGTTTTACTATCACATTTTTTTCAGTTCGGTCGCGCAGCAAAATCCCTATCTCCTCCAAGCCTGCCGTAAGGAACTTCGTTCCAAAAGTTTAGCATGCAATATACATAGCATATTCCAAATTTAAAAAACATAAGCATACTCGAGGGAAAGGGCAAAGTTGTACGTTCGAAAACGAAATGCTATTTCATTTCGCATCTCCTTAGGGGCACTGAGCAAACAGGCAAAAAGGCGAAAGACAAAGCACTGGTAGACAGTAAAAGCTATATTTATGATTTCGCGCTATCGCGAGCCGTCATCGGTGTTCCGAGATGTTCTACGCGAGAAGGAAAAATGGACGCGACATCTCGAACGTTCGAATATAAAGCGCGAATTTACATGGGCCGATAAATTTGCATGCGTTTTGTTTTTAGATGCTTTACGTCACTTGTTTGTGAGTTAGTGTTATTATATTAATGCTTCCTTTTTCTGCAATATCCCTACTTGTGTTGTAAATGTGAAAATATATTTGATGATAAGTATGTATGTTCTTCTACATGGGAATAGAATAACGGATGTTCTTGTGTCTTTATTTCTTACACGGCGATTGTTTATAAGGGTGAAACGCAAGTCCTATTAACTATACTCGTTGAAAATATCTATGGTCAGATTTTATATTTGAACAACTACATTTAAGTTGTATTATAAATCTTGACACTGTAATAAAGAGCTGTTAATATTAACCCCAGAAAATATTGTTGCAAGAGTATCGATTTGAATAGCATAATTAACATCAGAGCTATAAAATATCTTCTAACTTTTCTTGAGTGTTATATTACCATAATTTATCTATGCTCATGTTTATTATATTATTCAAACAGAATGAGTTTGATAAGTACTACAGCAAAAATAGAATGAGTTATAATCAAGATACGGAGAGTAATAAAAGTTTATAGTCCCAATGTATTCAAAACAAACGTCAGCATAGGTCAAAAGTTATCTAAAGAAATGAAAATGCAAACGCTCTGTGCATCAGTGAAAAATCAGCATAACTCTCCATTTCACGACGTCCATTTACATAAACAAATGCCCCTTGCCGATAGGGTTGGCAACCACTACCTAAACACGTCTTCGCCGATGAAGACATGGTTACCATTTTGGTATCATTCCCCGGATGAGTGTACGACTCAATTAAACTCATAGTCTTGGCCGATGTTCAAAGCATGAGGTTACATAAAGTCGACCTTTTGCTATCAACACCCTTATCAGTTATGTTACTATCTATTCCCATTATAACACCAAGTGTGAGTTGCTTCAGCTACAATAAAATCCGCGGTTGTGTACCTTACCTTAATTTTGCTCATATTAAACATTATAGCCTGCGATAAAAACTATAGCTATAAAAAAATCAAAAGGGATAATGTTCTTTTAACTATGGAGTTATTGATATTTGAGTCATTTTAATAACAAACGTTCGTTACATTCTAATATTAAATAGTTGTAAATATATAAGAAGGAAGAAGATTATATTTGTTAAGTGTAGTTAGTTACAGGTCAGATGAGTTACAGGAGTACATTTTCATTTGAGTTTCCTTTCAATACACCTTCGTCCAATTCTGTGAGACAAATTTTTCAAGATGAATTTATCTCAGTTTTTAATTCCATATCACCTAGTTTATTTTAATTTCACATTTCAATAGCCCAAATAATTTTGACGGGTATCCAGAAACGGTCAAAGCGTCTTGTTTATTAAAATTTAGCGATTGAAAAATTGGCATTTAGCCGCTTACTTTTTAATTTTAAGCTTATCAACAAACTGGCAACCCTATCAAATCCGCTCCGCAGCGAATGCCTCCTCCATACTGTCTCGATGCAAGGCATTTGCATATATAGCGTAGGTTACGCCTTACGGAGTTAGGCCATAGCCAGATGAAAGTGTGGCGAATTGTGTGGTGCTAATACAATTTTGACCTTATATTACGTACCACACCTATAACTGAAAGTAAAGTTTAAATGTGAACGCTTCTTATAAATCCTTAGTATGCTTACTTGGATTTCATACCGTGTCTTTTGACTAGATTTTTGTAAATATGTTATATTGCTTCTTTTTTTTATACACTAAAAGTTAGCCATTGACGGCTATCTCACCTGTTGGTAAGTGATGATGCGGACTATGGTAGCGGGGTAACCTCTTAGGGGAATGGGAAACCCACAATCCTAATTGATTTCTACGCGACATCGTGCCGGAACACTTAATCGCTTTGCGACACGTCTTTGTCGACTAGCCACGGCCGAAGCCTCCCACCAGACAAAAAGGGCGTCCGCTTTCTAATCAGAGGTCGCGGGTCCAATCCTGAGGTACGCACCTCTAACTTTTCGGAGTTATATGCGACTTTAAGCAATCAAAATATCACTTGCTTCAACGGTAAAGGAAAACGGCGCGAGGAAACCTGCATGCCTGAGAGTTATCCGTAATGTTCTCGGAGATGTGTGAAGTCTGCTAATCCGAACAAGGCTAACTTGGTGGACTAGGGCCAATCCCTTCTCATATTGAGAGTAAACTCGTCCTCTATAGTGAGCCGGCAATGAGTTCATCATGACGGTGATGATTATTTATATAATCAATCAGCCTATAGACGCCCACTGCTGGACATAAGCCTTTCCGAGAGCGCGCCACCACACACGGTCCTCCGCCTTCCTCATCCACCCGCCACCAGCGATCCTTTTCAGGTCGTCGGTCCTACGCAGCGCTTACCGGTCCGCGGTCTCCACTCCAGAACACGTCTGCCCCAACGGCCGTCGGTTCTACGACAGATATGACCCGCCCACTGCCACTTCAGCTTGCTAATCCGTTGGGCTATGTCGGTTACTTTCGTTCTCCTACAAATGAATTTATATAATACCCAAAAACTATTACTACCTATGTCCGTAATAAACTTTAAAACTATTGATAACATTGTCATGAAACTTTGGTAGGATACTATTGGCCTTGATTATTGCCAAAAGAATCGATATTTTACATGTTTTTTTCGTGACTTTGCAACGCATATCGGGTACATGCAGAAGTTTTATATGCCTAGTCACTTGTAGCCGGAGCTATAGTCCGCACGCCACTATCACAACGGCCTAACAATATAAAAGTGGACGTCTTTTTGCGGCCGTCATAGCCGGAACGATACTCTATAAATCGTTGAAATGTATTCCCATGGGGTTTTATTTATTCATCCGCTCCGTAGCGATACAGTGAGACCGCCTTGTTTTTCCGCTTTGACACATTTCTTTTGCATACTGGTTAACTGAGAAGACGAAGTTATTATTAAGTCAGTTTATGTGATCCTAATTATCATCATCATCATCATCATTAACAACCGATTGACATCCACAGCTGGACATAGGTCTTTTGTAGGGAGTTCCAATGTTCACGGTCTTGGGCCGCTGGCTTCCAGCGGCTCCCTGCGACTCGTCTGATGTCGTCTGTCCATCTAGTTGGGGGTCGACCAACGCTACGTTTACCGGTGCGTTGCCATTCTAGCACCTTGGGACCCCAACGTCCATCGGTTCTCCGAGCTATGTCGGTAACTCTAGTTGTTCTACGGATCTCCTCATTTCTGATTTGATCACGTAGGGATACTCCTAGTATAGCTCTCTCCATCGCCCGTTGAGTGACTCTGAGCCTTCTTATGAGGCCCATAGTGAGCGACCACGTTTCAGAGCCGTAAGTCATCACTGGCAATACGCACTGTTCGAAAACTTTAGTCTTCAGGCACTGAGGGATTTTGGACGAAAAGATGTCATGGAGTTTCTCAAACGCTGCCCACCCGAGCTGAATTCGGCGAAATTGGACTTACCTAACTGGATCGATCCTAATGTTACTTACCTAAGGTGATCCTAATGTTACTTATCAATTAAGAGTTCATCAGTCAAATTTTTATCCTCTTCTTCATACCCTTATCCCACGTTACTGATGTTGGCACCTCGTCCACTCACTGCTATTCGTCCATCATCTATCTCATCAATACCTTTGCACGCATTTCCCCTTTCACTTACCCATGTCTTCTTTGATCTTCCTCTACTTGTTTGACCTTGTACATTTAACATTATTTTGGGAACATTACTATCGGTCAAATTTGTATGGAGTTGTGAAAATATTACGTTGTTCTATTGATAAAAGGTAGTACCGCCTCGGTTTCGGGGTGAGTAATATTTATTATCAATGAGTTTTTCTCTGCTGTTTTGCCCTAACAGTTAAGCCTGCTACACCATCTTAGACGGCATCAATTACCACGAAGTGAAATGGCCGTCAAGGGCTCTTGTGGATCTAACTTCTTGTGGATTTAAAAAAACAAATTCATGTTGGAGAAGGCCTGTGCGTCCATCTGGGGAACATTCATAGGATTGGTTCATCATCATTATCATTTCAACCGATAGACGTTCACTGCTGGACATAGGTATTTTGTAGGGAGTTACAATGGCAACGGTCTTGTATCCAGGATTATATATATTATACTAGGATTGGTTATATTGCTTATATTACCCTGGAGCCTTGAGAAAGACATAACCACATTGCTATGTTCAAAATCTTCAAAAGCTCTATAAAAGCTCCCAAAAGCTCCATTAAACGACGATTAGGGTCAAAATGGAAATTCAATAGGACATTCCGCTTCATTAGCTTGAGCTATTGAGATATAACCATCAATTGCTTCAGTTAAGACTAGTCGCTTAACTTTGAGAATTTATAACCTTTTGATAGGTAAAATAAGCGGCTTACTTACTTTAGCTGCATAGTGCTGAACGCAGTGTGACGTTTCAATGAAACAACCAAAACTCTAGCGTAAATTATTACGTTCCACTTAATAAAACCTCTTTTAAAAGTAAACAGTCAAACCTTTTTGGTATCTTTAAGTTTTTTCTTTTTTATTCAGTTTACGCAAAAAAAATAAGTATAAAACTGTAACCAGGTGGTTCCGGCACTTTGAGTATATTTAAAAAAACTTGAGGAACCCAAAACGGATATAAGGTAACTTTTTGTTGGTTTATCTTTCTGTTCACGCATAACGCAACTTTAGAAAGGATTTAATTGCAATTGAATGGGTACAGTTAAAGGTGACACAGTCACCAAGGTCAATTCGGTCAAGGTCAATCAGTTTTTGCGCGAATTTCGTGAAGATTATAGTTTTTTTTTTGCATTAGTTAATCCTTATTTACTTTAGTTTATTTATATAGTAATATTTAACTGACTTTGAAATTGCTCTACCAGACTACGGACGTGGGTAGTACCAAGTTCAGTGTAGTCTTCAGGTATTCAGTATTCTAACTCTTAAGGGTCTCTGGGGTCACGTTTACCAATCACGAAAATTGTTACGCCGCCACCTAATTTTGACATGTATAGAGTGTCTAAGTCATGTTAAAAAGAGACGGATTTATGTCAGACGCATAACGTTATCTCCTTTTAACTGTATCTTAAATCTGGCATAAGGGACAAATATTGGTCGCCTACAGAAGTAGCAACAGTTTACAATTATTCTTATCATCGAACTAATTGTCGATCTATTAGAGTATTTATTTACATAGATTGTAAGTACTTAGTCTTTGACCTAGTTCCACCTACGCTTGAATAGGCGTTAAGCGCAATTTCAAATTAAATAGGTACCTACTATGAGATGCTATGTTTGATCGATAGCATGCCATGGGAATTATTATTAACCTAAATTTAGTTGCATTGTATCATACGCAGAATGAAGCTATAGCTAGTACTAGTAGATTAGGACGCCCGCCTTTTAATCAGAGGTCGGGGGTTCGAATCCGGGCACCTCTAACTTTTCGGAGTTATGTGCGTTTTTAAGCAATTAAAATATCACTTGCTTCATCGGTGAAGGTAAATATCGTGAAGAAACCTGCAGGCCTGAGAGTTCTCCATAATGTTCTCTAAGGCGTGTGAAGTCTGCCAATCCGCACATGGCCAGCGTGGTGGACTATGGCCAAACCTTCTTCTTTCTTCTCATTTTGTGAGGGGACCCATTCCCGACGGACGTGCTCTGTAGTGAGCTGGCAATGGGTCGATCTCTTCGATTGATGATGATACGCAGTATATTAATATACCACTGCCTTTTTTTTAGTTGTTAAGGCTTTATCGAATCATATCACATGATTATTACCTATACCCAATTTGCCAGCTCGGCTCACTGGGATAGGGCTTTGTGTCTAAAGAAAATTGTTTACCTTTATGAATTTTAATCAAGTCAGAGTAGAGGCAGTAATCCAATCCGGGACCTTTCATTTTATGATACTGCAGCGCGCGCACTGTGCCACTTAAATCGTTTATTACAAGCTGTTATCTTTTTTCGTCCGTAAAAAATTACCTGTTAAATTCGTTAGGTATGAAGGATCATCATCATCATCGCCCACATAGCATCCACTGCTGGACATACGCCTCTTTAAGCAATATAATAGATAATCTATTATCGTCCGTAAAAAACACACCTATTAAATTCGTTACGTATGAAGGATTATTATCATCATCATCATCATCATCATCATCACCCACATAGCATCCACTGCTGGACATACGCCTCTTTAAGCAATATAATAGATAATCTTTTTTCGTCCGTAAAAAAACACCTATTAAATTCGTTACGTATGAAGGATTATTATCATCATCATCATCATCATCATCACCCACATAGCATCCACTACTGGACATACGCCTCTTTAAAGCTACGCCAACTCGTACTCAAACATGTATGAAGGATAGGATTCTTAAATTAATAGAGGTAAAACAACTTCGTCGCTTTAGTTGGTAAGGCGGACTATATCTTCGGTTAAAATGATTCCCACCATACATTAACTTGACATTAAAGTTAAGTCCGCACAGTGAATAGTAATGTTACAGTGGGCAATATTCCATTAGCAAGGGGCATCATAAATCCGAAGTAACGAAGGTGACCCCGCTCGCCGCAGACCGAACGGCGCGACCATTTCAATATTATGTCCGCTGACGTCTTGTATTCAAAGCCAAGTATAGAAGTCGGAACCAATAATAATTAAACTTGTAATGAGATTCAAATGAATAGCTAGAACCGGGGCAAAACGCAATAGAATTTATACGTTAGCAGCGAAGCGGACATTCTGAGGTCAGGAGCACCAACTAATGCATTTTGACGTTTTTTTTTTCGAACTGTCTATTAGCTATGCTAGCTCTATCGGTTGCCACAGCGTAACCGGGGCTGTTTGGCGAACTTCGGAAAGAAGCTCTGCCAGAAGGAAATTTGAGCCCCAGGACTCGAAAAAACTAAGGGAACGTTTGCCTAAGGGCGCCTCCTTTGAGGCCGAACCTCGGCTTAGGCGACGTTTGGGATAACGGGGGGGTCGGACGGTTAGTATTTTGTCGGCCTCCGTGGCGCTGTCGCGTTCTAAAGTTGGAGGTCCTGGGTTCGATGCCCGGCTCGAGTCTGGTCTGGTGGGAGGCTTCGGCCGTGGCTAGTTACCACATTACTGACAAAGACGTGTCAAATTCAAAATTCAAATTCAAATAATCTTTATTCAAATAGTCGTTTAAAAGGCACTTTTGATGCGTCAATAATTTACATAGTAGTGATTTGATGGTGATAACTACATTCGTAAACTTAAAACTAACGCTATGAGGGTTCCAAACGCGCCCTGGTCTAAAAAGAAGCCCATAACAAATTCAGCCGGTTTTTTTTTGTTATCACCATCTCACATTATCAATAATAAATTATAGTACCTGCGGAGATATAGCAATTCACATCCAAGCTTTTTTATCGTTTATGTCCCCAAGCGATTAAGCGTTCCGGCACGATGTCGCGTAGAAACCAATTAGGAGTACTTACCATACTCTAACAGGTTAGCCCGCTACAATCCTGACTGCATCATCACTTACCACCAGGAGATAACTGTCAAGGGCTAACGTGTAGTGTATAAAAAAAACGGTTGTTTATATGCTTTTATAGGTTAAATTAATCCTACGTTTGGAAGGGTTGAAATGATGTTCATAGATTCCATCGCATACATAAACACGTGTTATTTATTTATTTATTTATTTATTTATTTATTTATTGTGCATATTGTGTACACATACCCAGTTTGGGTGTTGCAACTTGGTCTGGAATCGACCGTAGTAGTTAAAAAGGGGTTCGTAGTTTTCTGTCGGCGTATCCACAAGCACATTGTATTTCAAGCAAATAATTTCGGTTTCAGCGTGTATTTTATAGTTAATCATATCTGATGTTACAAGTAACACGTCGTTTGCACAACTCTTGCGCACGATCGACCGTATGACTAAACACTAGGAATTAGTACAACAATCACTTTACACTGTCGATACTTAATATTAATTGTCGGGTTGTTAAGTAATTTGAACCACGTAGACTATTTAGGTTATATGTAACATTTCATGGATTCGTTTGTGAATCGGGTTAAAAATAAACAATTATTTTGTAATGGATTTTTCTGTCAAGAAATTATACAATTCGGATTGGTGAAAACCCAAGCCTTCAAGAGATTTTTGTTTATTTTTTTATTCACAAGTTAGTCCTGACTGCATCTCACCTGGTGGTAAGTGATGATGCGTTCTAAGATGGTAGCGGGCTAACCTGTTAGGGGTATGGTAAACTCAGACTACTCCTAATTGGTTTCTACACGACATCGTGCCGGAATTATTTTCAATAACGTAATTATAATTAAAACCCGCAAGACCATAGCTTGCGTTTCGAAGGTCTCAGCCTTAATCCCTTCATCCCATGAAAAAGATTTATAACTGTGAGACTAGGAAATATGGTGGTGAAGTTTTACGAATAGTATAATTATCATCTATTATTTATTAATTAAGACATATATTTTACAAATTGTTTGTAAGGTTTAAAATGTTATTAATCTGTATACGTACAAAAGAGTATAAAGCTTGACAAGAACACTAGTATAAATGTATTAAGGAGGTTGTCATTATGACGTGCCGCCATGTTTTGGTTCCCGCCAAAACGGTGGCAAGTGATTGGTCCACGAAAAGTAGGAATAAAAATGGACGCCACGAGGACATAAATTAAGTGATATTTTTGGAAGTTTTTACAATATACTTTTATATAAAGCATTTTGTATATTTTTATATTTTCTTGTATATAATATATGGTATGATAAGTGGTTATTTGATAGTAATTATGTATAATATTTTTACACCACCTTCCAGTATTCATGTTGTCCTAGTCCTAAATTCGTCGCGCAGAGATCGCAACTGAGCGGATAGGGAATTTTCTTCTACTTCTTTTTTATATATCAAAAATTATAAAGAAATTAATAATATGAATGAATCCTTATTTGTGAACGTAATAAGCTAAGCTGACCAATTCATTAAGCTAAGCAAGGACTGAATACTCAATAATTCATAATCCAGCGAAACTACCATATAACTCACCTCGGCTTGATCAAGACGAATGTTTGACCCGATTGCGCCATAATTGTTGTATTTAGATCGAATCAATCTTTGTTATATTTACATAAATAAATTGGAACGTTTCTTGTCCAAAGGTTAATTCTGCACTGTTTCTTTCGTTGATTTCGCTATCTGCAATCTGTTTATTTGATTGCAACACGTATTTTTGAATACAAGGTGTATTCAATCTAATCTAGGACCTCAAAGCAAAACTCAGTTTTTTTTAATACACCACAAGTTTGTTACAAAATTGTAGCGGGCTAACCTGTTAGGGGTATGGTAAACCTATAAACCTAGGACCATATTCAAATTCAAATTCAAAATAATCTTTATTCAAATAGTCCTTAAAAAGGCACTTTTGACGCATCAATAATTTACATAGTAGTTATTTCATGGTGATAACTATATTCGTAAACTTAAAACTAAAGCTATGAGGGTTCCAAACGCGCGCCGGTCTAAGAAGAAGCCCACAACAAACTTAGCCGGGTATAGTATAGTATAGCCATAGTCCTAATTGGTTTCTACACGACATCGTGTACCAGCAACGGCCGAAGCCTCCCACCAGACCAGACTCCAGATGGGAATCGACAGCGCACATGCTGCGCCACGGAGGTAATACTCTCAATGCCACAAAAATGAATAATCCTACTAATATTATAAACGCCAAGTTTGTGGGTATGGATGGATGTTTATTACTCTTTCACCTAAAACCTACTGGATGAATGGATTTTAATGAAACTTTACAAGATTATAGCTTATACATCAGAATAACACATAGGCTACAATTGGTATTTATTGAGGAGTTAATTATTTATTAATATTTATATAATAGTACATTTTGCCATCGGAATCGCTAACGATAATTTCGATTTTAAAATAGGAATTAGAAATTTTGTTTTTAAAATAGAAAATGAAAGAAAACACAAATTTCAAACCGATATTTTTTCCAAGCTTCAGCCATTTCTTTTTCTTTAATTTACATTCTGAGTTACATATTTGATATTATAATGTATATAATGTTTAGTAGGAGGTAATCTCCTACAATAAAGATATTGTGTGAATTATTTAAAATATGATGATAAGAGTCAAGTAAGTAGGAAGAAATCTACCATCTGCGTAATAATTTTAATGTCATAATGATTTTTTTTTATACGCCACTTCAACGCCACGCTAATATAAGCTACTCGAAATACTAATAAACACCACCTAGTCCTGCATATAACAAGACGTTTTCTAGTACATCTTATATGAATTTATTCAGTATTTGGAAATCAGAAGCTTACAGGTGGCGATCCCGTTGGGCATTAATTTTATAGCAGTAGATAAGACACCACCCGGAGTAAGATGCTATCTCTTGACCCAGAGTTCGATTCGTTCGAGACTGCAGAGGGTAGAAACACTTTTTTTTTTGTTAACTTTGCTCACTGATTTTAGAAATAAGCAACAAACTTTCACAACTGTGTATTTATCGCTCTTCTGAAGATTTTATTTTATTGTTGTTTAAAACTCAACAACAATAAAATAATCTCAACTCGGTGCGATTAACTCAAACTCGCACACAGACTAAAACATACATCCACAAACTGCATATTAGAAAATAAGATGTAAAAATAAAAGTGTTTGCTTTATTAAAATATATTCGATTAGTTATAAGCAGGTACATCATGTTAAATAACAATAAATCCCTATCAAACTTGAATCGAGTCGGGAATCGAACCCAGGGCCTCCATGTGACTATACAAGCAAATAGTACCGGTATTAGTAGTAGATAGAATTCTGGTAACTCTTATGCGACCTCGTGACGAAAGACAATATGCTACTCAGTAAGCCTCATTAGTTTTGCGGACGAAAAAGTACCTAGTAGATATGCATTTCCTCTTAATTTGGAAAATATAACCTATGGAAGTCATAAGTTTGGGAATCTACCCAATCTACCTACCTACATCTGTAGGTAAGACATAAAATCAATTATATTATATTATCATCCGTAGGTTATGTATATAAATCCAATTTTAAAATAAAGAATAACATGAACGATAAAAAAGCTTTGATGTTTATAATAAATATTTATACTAAATCTAATTATATAATATAGCTAAAACAATGATAACAAAAAAAAATCCAACTAAGTTAAGTTTTATGTGCGTTTATTCTTAAAGTAAGGCATTTTATAACCATCATTCATGAGTTCACGCGTCTAGTTGTCAAAAAGAAATAAGTACAGTTTCGACTTTAAGTTAACCAAGATATCCCGTGTTCACTAATTATGTCCTTAAGCTCAAGGTTAAATCAAAAATGGAATTCCACGTTCACAACATATTCGGTATCTGTGTACGACGACGTGATTTGTCACAGATTATATCGAAAAAAAAAAGATGTTGACATTTATGAATATACATAAATAAAAATATAAACCGGTATCCAAAGGCGATTTGCATAAAACCATTGTGTCGAAGTAAAGTTTATCCGCGGAATCTACATAAATCAAAGCCGCGCGAAGCCAGGTGAAGCCATTAGACGTTAATCGCTTCCTATAGAACAGTGAGGCCACTCAAACCTGAATACGAACACAACGTCAAATACCTTAATCTATGGGATCCACTATTCACCCATAAAAAACGATATCATGTCGACCGGCCGTACACGAACCTTAATTACAAACGAGTGGCCACCCCCCATATGAAAATAAACTTTAAAACCCTAACAATAAAGTCAAAAATAGGTCGCTCCGCCGCCGGATCATATTAAGCTTTCTAAAAAACATGATAGGGCCAGTGATGGAATGTGGTACACGCGTGAGAGGATACTAAATTTTAAATCCCTACTAATATTATAAACGCGAAAGTGCGTTTGTTGGTCTGTCGGTATGTCCGTCAATCTTACAGCAAAAGTCCATTAACGTGATTTCATTCTCAGAAGTAATCCAAAGGCCGGAGTGACATTGTCACATAATTACCTATTACTCCGTAAAAATGTACTAGGTAAATGCATTATTATATAAAATGCAACTGCGTTCAATCTTAACTTGCTGACACGTTTGTGATACAATTAAGTATGATTAATTTAAAAAAACCTAGTAAACATTTAAAAATGTAATTTTGTTGCACAAAATATGTAAAATTATGTATGATTAATGTAAAACAAAAACCTGATTAAGACTTGAAAATGAAATTATGGCGCAATCATTTTATTTTATTTTATAACACGTTATTTTTCAATATTAGATACAGTGTAAATGATCGCCCACTGAGTTAAACTGCAATATCAGATTTGGGAGTAAACGAGCAGACCTCCGTGGCGCAGTGCGGTCGCGTTCTAAAGTTGGAGGTCCTGGGTTAGATTCCCGGCTCGAGTCTAGTCTGGTGGGAGGCTTCAGCCGTGGCTACCACCACCGTACCACGCGTCACCACAAAATGACGTGCCGCCAAGTGATTCGTTCCGACACGACGTCGCATAGAAACCAATTAGGAGTGTGGGTTTACCATAGCCCTAACAGGTTAGCCCGCTACCAACTTAGACTGCATCATCACTTACCATCAGGTAGGATTGCCATTAGGGGTAAATTGTAGTGTATAAAAAAGACGGTATAATGGTAAGTGATTACCAATCGCCAAGCAACATCTCAGGAGCCACCGATTGCCGATGCGTTGCCAGATAAGCCAATCCTCCTTATCGGTTAATACGCATATTGGAACCGTAACCGTAACAAACCGCGGCCGAAGCCCACAAGACCCGAGTCAAGCTTCCCACTTCACAATACTACAGCGCACGCGCCACGGATATCATCATCGTCATGATCAACCCATTACCGGCTCACTACAGAGCACAGGTCTCCTCTCAATATGAGAAGGGTTTGGCCATAGTCCACCACGCTGGTCAGGTGCGGATTGGGAGACTTCACAGCCTTTGTGAACATTATGGAGAAGTCTCAGTCATGCAGGTTTCCTCGCGATGTTTTTCTTCACCGTTGAAGCAAGTGATATTTTAATTGCTTGAAAACGTATAGCTCCGAAAATTTATAGGTGCGTACCCGGGTTCCCCCGACCTCTGATTAGGAGGAGGACGTCCTAACCACTAGGCTATCACAGCTTCGGATATCGTCAACAATGAAATATATATACGCAAGCGAAGTCGAGGGCAGCAGTTAGTTCGTAATAACGTACAGTCAGCGTCGACGATACGTTAGCACCTTTCGAAGTAATGTTTCAATAGATGCGCTGTGTTAGAGCGCGTTCACACGGACGCAGTGGAGCGCGCGATTTGCATTCCTACGCACGTTCTGTGAACGCAACTTTTTGCATAAAATAAACACGAGATAATTATGTCATACCTTTTTGTCGTTTTATCCATTATAGGTGACATAAGCTGCCACTGGTTATATTAACAAGTGACCAACGATAATTTTTGTAGTGATTATATGAAAAAAATTTACTCAAATAAAACAAACAACTTAACGACATTTAACAGGTATTTTTTTTTTTATCAACAAACAATTTATTTACAACATTTGTAACTTAAAATAACCCTAAAACTAAAAATCTTAAAAAATATAATATAATTAAACTAATAACTAGTAGATTTTGGCAGCGACTTGAGTCAGTTCAGGTCAGTTCATTTGTTTTTTTTGTTATTCCACTACAATCGGATTCTTTCCCGGGCCAAGATAATGTCTGTCACTTGCGAGCTTTTTCATTTCGAAATATTCGCAACATTAATATTGTTGTGTTAGAATTTATAGCTTGCTTTTTTTAAGTTAACGAATTTAGTCATAACCATCACCTCACGAATAAAAATAAAAATAATATATTATATGAACGCTTCATAGGTGCCTACTATTATGTTCACATATATATATATATATATATATTTAGTATAACTAAATCGATGGTACTAAAAGGTATGGTAATAATAGGTACTTTAATTTATAACTGATTATATGAGATGGTCATAACAAAAAAAACACCCGGCTTAGTTTGTTGTGGGCTTCTTGATCGACCTGGGCGCGATTTGTACCCTCTTAGCTTTTGTTTTAATTTAGCGAGTGTAGTTATCACCATAACTTCTCGAATAGAAATATGTATGTTTCTATCGTGCTGCTGTAATATATTCGTTTAAATGCAACCTTTTTGCAAAATAAGCAACTTTCTAGCAGCTAGCATATATTCTCTCGTAGCAAATACTTGACTAACAGATAATAAATCAATGGATTTGTTATAAATTAGATATTCCTAGAAAGGATGATGTTATACGAAGCTATACGGGTTTGTTTGTCTTTGACGCTGTAACGTTTAAACGGATGACCAATTTTGATGCGGTTTATATCACTCTATGTTGATAATTTATAAACCCAATATATAACCATTCTTGTCCCTACGGAATCGAAGTCGGGATTTCTCGATTGTTATTGAATATGTCAACCAGAACCAGAGTTTTCAGAGATGACAGATCCCAAAGTAAAACATATTACAAACATATATGATATACAAAATTTTAAGGTTAAAAATGCAAACTAGTATGTTTTTTTTTAAAAACATCGTATTGAAACCGCTTGAATTCCCCATTATTTAATGGCCAAACGAAATGTACAGTTAGAGGCGAATAATTTAACGCAGGAAATTGTTAGCGATATTAATTTTGATAGATTTCATTAATACGTCCAGCAATTCATTAACTTACCGAGATACTTATCTAAATCGCCTTCGAATGTGAAGATTCATAAGCCTGCCTTCCCATAATTAACCGACTAAGTATTTACTATAACTCCGCGATAGCTGAAAATTAATAAGTTTATATTATATCCATAAGGATTCTTATTTATCTTGGCAACCGATGGGCCGAGGCCTTTTTTTTCCCCGCTGGGCAATGCGTTTACGCTTCCCCTCCGGAAGCGACGCAGGCAAGACTGTGACGATATGTGGGTCTCCCCGGCGGCCAGACTGGCGACCACAATACCCACTTTAACCCAGCGATGCTCCTTCGCGTCGCCTGGTGGCTGGGTCACGGGAACACTTGTGCACTCAACCCAGCCAGCGGCGTCCGCCGAGGCAGACCCTCCACGGGGATGGGCCGAGGCCTGCGTCCAACGGTGGACACTTATATGTCTATGTTTATTGAACATTATGAAAACTAATTAATTATTTTTATTTTAAATTTCATATGATAGGATCCACTGTATTAACATTAAAAATATTCATCCTTATCATCAAGATCAATCCATTGCCGGGACACTACAGAGCACAGCTCTCCTTTCAATTTGAGCAGGGTTCGGCCATAGTCCACCACGCTGGCAATGTGCGGATTGGCAGACTTCACACGCCTTTGAGAACATTATGGAGAACTCTCAGGCGTGCAGGTTTCCTCACGATGTTTTCCTTCGCCGTTGAAACATGTTATATTTTAATTAAAAACGCACATAACTCCGAAAAATTAGAGATGCGTGCTCGGGATTGAACCCCGACCTCTAATTAGGAGACGCTCTAACCACTAGGCTGTCACAGCTGTGAAAATATTACATTAAAATAATTGTTGCAACCGAGTATAATAACCAATGGTTTCTTACACAAAATAATAATAATAACAAATATAACCACTTCACTTTGCATCTATATTATTGACGTGTTATTTGTCAACAGCATATAAAATGTGGTTTGCTAAGGCTTTGCATTAATTAGTCGTGTTTTAATTCAATATATGACACTAATAAATAACGCGAGAATTCTAAGTAGTCTTGCGTCTTGAGAGGTCGAATGTAGTTTAATGACCCATCTAGGATGTATGTACATCATTTTATATCATTATTATGTGTTATCTATACATGATCTATTAGAACAGTGCATGTAGCCAATGCTGACATGTGACAGTAAAACATTGGCGCTTAATATGTGATGCGCTATCCTTTTCCCACTCTTTCTTGTCGATAAGGATGGCATTACTCGATTCACAATAAACAGCAAGTATAATTTGCTATATTCAGCCGACAACCGGGAGATTTGTATAAAAGTAAAGCTTTACTTTTCTCGCTTGTAAAGTCAACATCTCCTGAGGATGATCCGGTGTCGGGTCGAAACGTGCGTAGAGGTTCTAGTGGATTATGTGTGGTGTTATATTATACAAATCTCCCTGTTGTCGGCGGAATATAGCAAATTAAACTTGCTGTTTATTGTTTATCATGGACTTCCGCAAAGTAACGCCTGCTTCTATTCATTATTTGTTACTCGATTCAATTATTAATCTGGAGATTTTGATTTAGGTTGAGTATTAACATCAGGCGTTAATGGGCAATGAAGACAACAACGCCCTAAATATATTTACGTCTTCAGAAGATCCATAGAAAAGCCATAATAACTAAATAGTAATATAATTCAATAAATTGCGAAGTGATAATTTGTAGATGCATTGGTAATACCACATTAAGTAGACAGAGGACTTCAAGATAGTCGCAAGGGCTTCCTGACTTAGGACTGGATAGAGGTAGCAGGAGACCGTGGCCTGTGTACACGTAAATTCCTAAAGGGTGAAATCCTTGAAAATACCTAGGTTCATTAGTAAACTCATCCGTTAAATACGCAAGAACACGTAATTTATACCGAAATAAATTATTTATTTGTTGTATTTATTTTTGTACCAGTTCTGTAATAATAAAACACATTTGGAATATACAAAGGATAATTTATATATAGAGATCTTCCAGACACACTTAGATGTGATTAAGATGATTTCATAGAGTGGAATAATGTTTAATAATTTGATTTACCAATCTATTATATGCACAAAATACCCATTTATTCTTAATACTGCTATCAGTAATTTTGAATATATTATTCTATATCTATATACTAAATCAGTATGTCTGTTATCTTTTCAAAATCTTAGCTTAAATCACTGAAACTATTAAAGTAATATATGGCCAAGAGATTTTCACTATTGAGACTTAAAATTATATACTAAACTTATTATCACAGAAAATAAAAAAGCTTTTAAAAAAAAACTTATTTTCCACGAAGACGAATTCGCAGACAACCGTTAGTCTTGTGAAAAACTGTTATAATTGGCGTCAACAAGCAATTCCTATATCGAAGTTATTTACCGATTAATTATTAAGTTATTCCGCCAAAAATGTAATGTGATATTTTATATGCATATATTATAAGCACTAACTAATACGTGAATGATATCAAGGACACCTCAAACATAAACTTTAGTGCATTTTAATGTCATAATTCATAGATATAAAAGGCAAAAAATAATTCAATAGAATATTTTAAACATATAATGTTTGGCCGCCCGGAGCGTTTTTAAATTTATTATTACGTAATAATCGTCACAAGTTTACAGCCTTTTTTAATGGACCTAATATATGAAATAATTTTATAATACTTACGTTAAAATACAAGGTATTACGTTAATATGACAAGTGATAACATTACGTTACGCCTATCGTAGCGTTAACCTTGATAAGTAAGATCTGAGTTAATGAATGTGAGACGCGAAATAACACATTAAATTGAGCCTAGTTCTTTAGGAGATAGGTATATGAGTCGCACTATTCCATTGAACCTGCGTCCATAGTGACCTCCAAGTCTAGCAGACTTCCGTTCGCAAGACTCTTGACCATAATGGAACTAACTTCTCCCAGCGCTGAACGATATACATTTTAGTATATTAATCATCATGAGCAACCCATTGCCGGCTTACTACAGAGCACGGGTCTCCTCTCAATATGAGAAGGGTTTGGCCGTAGTCCACCATGCTGGCCATGTGCGGCTTGGGAGACATTACACGCCTTTGAGAACATTATGGAGGAACTCTCAGGCATGCAGGTTTCCTCGCGATGTTGTCCTTCACCGTTGAAGCAAGTGACATTTTAATTGCTTAAAAACGCACATACTCGTAACTCCGAAAAATTGGATGTGCGTACCCCCGACCTTTGATTAGGAGGCGGACGTCCCACCGCTAGGCTATCACAGCTTCAAATGTCTATTATACCTAAGTAAATAAAATAACGTATAATGCCCCAAACTATAAACGTGTTTTTACTCGATCGTATTACTGCCAATGTGTGACATACATGACATATGTAGAGGTATAATGACATCACCCGTTAGGTATACGCGAACCCTATCGAATATATCAGGCATAGTAAATCAATCTAATTATTTTAATCGATTTTTTAACGGCCGCTTTGCGAACATTAGCATTTACATAATATTACAATTACTAAATGCAGAAAAAATCATTTTCTATTCATTATCATCGTCGGCAGCCAAAATATCCTTTAATTTTGAAGATTATTTATTATTTATATCATTATTGAAACATAAAGCAGCGTTTGACTGAAGGTCCACCTTGAAGGCTTTTATTATATTATTTATTAGAAAATCGGTGCTAGATAGGTTAGGGCATCAGCCTCCTAATCAGTGGTCGGCGGTTCAAATCCGGGCACGCACCTCTAACTTTCTTAAGTTATGTGCGTTTTGAAACAATTAAAAGATCACTTGCTTCAACGGTGAAGGAAAACATCGTGAGGAAACCTGCACGCCTGAGAGTTCTCCATAATGTTCTCAAAGGCGTGTGAAGTCTGCCAATCCGCACCCGGCCAGCGTGGTGGACTATGCCCAAACCCTTCTCATATTGAGAGGAGACCCGTACTCTGTAGTGAGCCGATAATGGGTTGATCATGATGATATTATTTATTTAATAGTTTGTAAACGTGCTTGTCTGCAATCACACCTGATGGTAAGTAATGCTGCACCCTGCCTTAAAAACGTCTTCTTTGTCACAGTTCATTTGAAGCCAAATTACACTTGAACAATCCAAAAAATTGCCAAAGCCTGCCTCAAGAAATATGGTTCCTAAATATATCAATATTCATCCAAGGGCAGTTTACATAAGTGGAGCCGACTTTAAACTTTTTATTCATTGAAATATTTATCATGTAGGCCATTTCAAAAACAATTTAGGAAATCATTTAAACCTTGTACAGTATAATATTGAAAGTAACTTAATACTTTTTTCTATAAACCTTAAAGTAAAGCAGATGAATCATTGAGCAACTCTCAAGCAGAAGGAGACAAGGAGCTCGACCCATACTAAAGTTCCGGTCTTTAAACCTAAAAAAATTGCAACACACCTGTAGAAAAATAAACAGTACTTACAGTAACAGCATGCCCGAGTTGGTAGAACATTATTAGCCTACAAAGTTCTAGAAGCGTGAATTATAAATCCTCGAATGTAAGTATCTTTAAAATAAAGCTGTGTAATAGGAATAAACTTCGGACCAACTCTTTGTTATGTATAGATCACTTATATTATTCCTTTAATAATGCCAAATCAAATGTATGTCTTTGATTAGAATTATAAAATGGTGATTAACTTTAGCGGAAAGCAGAGTTATTTATCATAAATGATTTAAGGACCCAGTGGTCCTGAGTTTTAACCAAGTGAAATGTAACATAAAGCATCTCCCCATCGATGGGAGAGGTTACGTTGAGCTGAATTAAGAACAAAGTCATATCGAAAAACTAGTCTGCGGGCACTTGTGAGCCTCCCGTAGCGAAGTCTCGCTTCAGTCACTTTTTCTCTCGTAGCCCATTTAAAGAAGCCCCGTAATGTATATTAATGCCTGCGAAACCTTCACGTCTATTAACAACAATCGGTTTCGCCAAGTTAGTGATAGCATTTTTTGTTGTTCCCAACATTTTTATTGCCGATGATGAAAAGAACGAACTAAAAAAAAAAAAAAAATGCACGCAATACATTAGGTTCTTATAAAGTACAGATCGAAAAAAGAATGAAGACTGTGTTCGATATTTGAAAAATAAATGACGATATCTAACTGACAATAACGTCCCGTTTTAAGAGGCAAACTAAGAAAAAGATCGGCCTTAGGTATAGATTTTTTTATGTCATATTTAATTATTAGTTAATTATTTATAGTGCATAAGTTTAGCATATTCTTAAGGTGAACTCGCCGTCCTCCCCATAAACGTAAAGTTTCTGGAGGGCGGTTAGCTTTACAATTAAAATGTGTTTAAAATATTTTTGAACAATAAATTAAAAAAAAAATTATCCATTGAGTTTAACCTGATCTTAGGTCGATTTCGATTCATTATTGTTACATGTTTCTTCGTATTAATTTCACGTGGAATGCTGTCATGAATAAAGTCATAAGTGTGTTGTTTTGTGCGAGAACTCTCAGTAGCTCAACACTTTAGCATGGTTGTAGGTTAAAATATTCACAGTTATACTTAGGTTATACTTAGTTATCAACAAGTAAAACCTTAATTCTTAGTTGGAGGGAAGAAAAGTAAATTGCCAGCAATTACAATGATTTTTATTGACGATTCTGTCAACTTTACTTGGATATAGAATGCTTCTCTCACTTTTTATTTCAATATATATATAAAGGACAATAAAAACAACGATAGCTGTTCCACGGCACCTGTAATATGGCGAAATATCTATATAGATCTAGTAAGTAAGCATTCATGGTGTTAGAATTATTTTCGTTACGGAATTTCTGTATTCGGTCTCCACGCTCAAGGCCCGCGATGAAGCTATGCAATAGCTTAAAACTATAAAGTAAAGCGCTTCGTACTTGTCCATGTGATCCCATATAACACTGCCGATCTTTACGATTTCTTACAGAGCAGAAGTAGGTACTACACAGTTCAAAATTAGCATAGTTTACTAAGACTCGTGAAGATTCTTACATTCCGGAATAAAGAAAAAAAAAACGCAATTCAACGGCAAAGATTAATGATTTTTTAAACTAGCAACATTATCCCTAATTCTTATTGACAGCTCGAAGCTCCAATGTGTCGTTTAGGAGTTATCTTATTTGGGTCACTTAAGAGGCCAACGATCCCGCGTTAATCCTTTTATTTTTTAATTCGTTCGAGACTCCTTTGCATATTATCAAGCCTGCGATCTTCAGGGGGTAGAGCCAGATTTAGTGAAATATTTGCCGATGAAATGCTAAAGGATATCGACCTTAACGATAGATTTTAATCAAAGCACCACAAGGAATCTACGGAATGAGAACTTCTCGAAATGTACGCGAAAAACACCCAATCGGTTGCGCTTCTTTTTTTATTGCTATTATAATTTCGCCGATGTTGCTAGATATAAAATATATTCAAATTAATTAACGGAACTCCTTAATTATGCACGCTTACATGGAAACATATAATCGATTACAAACCACTTTTCGATTCGCATAAAACGAGATTTATGCTTTCGCTCTGTGTTATGTTATTGCCTCTGTTAGTCGCGATAAGTTTCGACGTAATCGATTTTGAAAATAGAAAAAGAATCGATAACGTTAATTTCCTTCCCAACATCGAAATCGATTGCATGCAACATTTATGTGCGCGAGTCTGGATTCCTTTTTTTTTTTTTTAATTTATCGATTCGTTTTGTTTCATTATCTGTTGTTTGATTGTTGGTTGCGTCGCATCGCTGCGAAATTTATGATTTAATAATTGCAGTTGGAGTTTTTCGGCGGGTGCGTCGAACCTGGTAAGTTGGTACCTTCGGCAGTAGTTCAGACGCTTCTATACTTACATGGTTACGGTGGGTTGGTCATGCGTGTAGACAAACTCACATGCATATTGGATTACCTTAAAGATTAATGAACGTTTTAGATTCATCTTAATATGTACTAGCACCTGACTTCACTCTAAGTTCGTTCTCGTTTTCCAACTTGTATAACATGTTTCAAAAATACTTTCTTATCTTGAGCATTGAGATTAGTCAGATTTTACACGTATATTATATATAGACAAGAAGCATTTTATTTACTGTGTACCTACGTGGTTAAGTATGAAAATAATTAGTCTATTGCACATAGATTTTCGCTTTTTCCTTATATGTATCCAAAAGAATTGGATTCATCATGATCAACCCACTAGCGGCTCACTACACAGCACGGGTCTCCTCTCAACATGAGAAGGGTTCGGCCATAGTCCACCACGCTGGCCATGTGCGGATTGGCAGACTTCACACTCCTTTGAGAACATTATGGAGAACTCTCAGGCGTGCAGGTTTCCTCACGATGTTTTACTTCATCGTTGAAGCGAGTGATATTTTATTTTTATTCTTTTTTTAAAAAACGCGCATTACTCTGAAAAGTTAGAGGTGCGTGCCCGGATTCGAACCGCCAACCTCTGATTAGGAGGCTGACGCCCTAACCACTAGGCTATCACCACTTCATTCATCATAAATTATCGTGTATGGACTATATACGTTTCTAACAATAAATAACTGTAGCTATAAACGAACTTTCACTTTTCCTATTCTCAAGGAAACAGTTTGTTGTCTCAGACAGCGTAAGAATAGCTATTCTTAGAATTCAATGAAACTCACTTATTATTCATCGATTATGTATTCATTAATAAAAAATAAAACCTCGAGTTGTGTATTATAATAAAAATTATACAATAATAACGTAACATGAATGTTTAAAAATCTCATTAATTCCATCACTTAAAAATCGCTAGCTTGCGTTGAGCACCATGGTTGTAGACCAACTAGCTCGGGTCGTGAGGCGCGTCCAGTGTGGTGCGTCTCTGACAAAGTTAGGGGCCTCGATCATAGGCCCGGTGAATTTTTTTTTTCGGACTGTATATTAGCTGTACAAACCCTATTGGTTGCCACAGCGTAATCGGGCTGTTTGGCGAGCTTCGATAAGAAGCTTTGCTAAAGGAAATTTTTAGCCCTAGGGCTCGAAGAATCTAAGGGAACGACTGCCTAAGGGCGCCTCCTTTGAGGCCGAACCTCGGCTTAGGTGCCCGGCGGACGCCGTTGGTTGTGTTGCGGTCGAGTGCGCGAATGTTCCCATGATCCAGCCACCAGGCTACGCGAAGGACCAACGCTGGGTTTAAGTGGGTATTCTAGCCGTTGATCTACATGAAAACCACGCCAATACATCAATCCACATACCCCGTGAGAAGTGGCGCAGTTTTGCCTACGTCACTTCCGGAGAGGATGCGTAAACGCATTTCCCAGCGTGAAAAAAAAACCAGCTCCACAACCCTCACTTCTATGAGCGAGGAGAACTGTTCCGTAGTGGGGGCAAGATGGCAGAA
Organism: Lasiommata megera; assembly: GCA_928268935.1. Classification (NCBI taxonomy): domain Eukaryota; kingdom Metazoa; phylum Arthropoda; class Insecta; order Lepidoptera; family Nymphalidae; genus Lasiommata; species Lasiommata megera. The sequence continues at coordinate 15,948,476 of OV743315.1, read as the reverse complement.
TATAGTTAGCTAACAATCTACAACTATTGGAGTTATTTGCATCACCTTATTCTTATTTGCATTTTGAAACCGCCAACGCACGCGTGCGATAAATAAAAAGTACAAAGCACATGTAGAGCGTAGTGAGCGCGGACATTATCGTAACCCGATAGCCTTCGCGCATAACTAAGGTTCTATTCGATAAACCGTACAAATACAAACTGTATCCACTCGATACCGAATATCGAGAGTTACGGACACCCCTACGCGATAAATTTAGCCCGCGATATGATTGTATGGACGCCTGTCACTGATATACCGCGCCCTGGATGTCTAGTGGGGCCCTGGATATTCACGTGTGCCAGACAGCACTGCATATCCTTAAGATCTTAATGATCCCTATAGAAGTCGGATTTCACAATTTCATGTCTTTTGCGAGTTATAATAACCTGCTGACAATATATACTTACTACTAAACTTACTTAAAAACCACAAGTCAGGGAAATCCTCAAACGCTATATTGGTAGATTATGTATTATTAGAAACCAGCTAAATATTTCAATACCGCTAAAGCAAGTGAAATTTAATTGCTTAAATCTGAAACATTCATAATTCTGAAAAGTTATACATGCGGATTATAACTCGGTCCCGCCGAGGCCTAGATAATTTATAATAGAATTTTAAATCTCCGTCTCTTAAGACAAAGGGATCTATAGCTTCACCCTCGCCGCCGCACTAATGCTGACTCTAAGCAAGAAATGACGAATATTTTGAGTTTTTTTTAATTCCGACTGCCGTTAGTCACGGTTATAACAACAGCAAACAAGAAAGTCGCCACAATAAAAGCCAGGAGTTATTATTATAGTTTGTTACCTAAGCCCTTAGACCCAGATTAGAAAAATGTGGTTGTTCTATAATTTAATTCCTGCTTTATTTTGGAAACAGCATTGGCAGACATCTGCACTTGGTAACACCGAGCCCTAGGGTTCAAAATATCTTCTGGCAGAGTTTCTTTCCGAAGCTTGTCAAACAGCCCGGTTACGCTGTCACAACCAATAGGGTTAGCACAGCTAATAGTCAGTCCGAAAAAAAAACTTAGTAACACTAGGTATCTTATGTCATGGAAGTCATACTTTAGAAATGCGAAATCTTATGCGTATCTAGATACATAATGTCAATGGTGTAAGTAAAAAGTCCCCGCTTGATTTAGAGCCGTAATAAATACATGTGAAATTATCGGAAGATGACTGCGAGCGTGACAGCTAATAATTCACAATAATCGGTTAGCTCACAGATAATTAATAATTAATATTACGCAACAGATATTTAACCTCGGTTAGAGGGTCGAGCGATGAACATTCAAACCCTATTTAGGTTGCTGACAGTGCAATGAGAATACAAACCATATCCGAAATTTATTATCTATTGTCGACAGTTTTTTTTTACTAAAGTACCTGGTACTTTAATAAAAAACCTGTCGACTTTCTTAACATTAAAAACGGACTACTAAATAAGATTTAATTTGATAAAAACTGAACAAAAGTATTTATTTTGTATGTTTAATCTTATGTTGAAATAATAAGCCACTAAAATAGTACAAAAATGGACATAATAATTTCTAAATCGCTGTTTCGCTTCGCCGTGAAACAAATTTCGAAAATAGAATAAGCCCACTTACAGGGCTACCACATTCTCATTAACCAAGGGAGCGGCACTGCATCAACCTGCGCATCCATCATTACCGCCGACTCAATATGGACAGCCCTATAATTTTCTTTCCCGCGGTTATATCCAACTATATGTCCATCCCTTTCACTCGTCAGCACTTTCAGTACATTAAAAGAAGACGCTCGCGCGAGATGGGTATCGTCGAAAAACTTGTGTACAGCATATTATAATGTTGGTACTGTTTGGAATTAAGCGCATTTCTTTTTTGTATTTCGTGATGTAGAATTATTATTGTTGAGGTGCAGATGATAACGTGTTTAATATTAAGCCTAGTGCACACTGATCGTTTCAGCCCTACTTACGAATGCCTTCACTCATCCTTTCTTTTTTCCCTACAACCCTATTTCACCTCATAATATAAGTAGAATTTCCAAAATGAAAAGATTCCTTTTAATTATTTGCAGATCTTAAATGCTTCATATAAAATTTCACGGAAATATAATCAACCATTGTAGCACAAGAAAGAAAGTAACATAATACGGTTTTAGAAAACTTGCATAGTAGGAAGTATTCCCGGGTAAATGTTGCCTATTTCATTCTCCGGTCAATGTTAAAAACTTAACCGGTTGCCGCGTAAAAGTTACAAACCAACAATCTGTTGTATCTTTAACAAAATCAATGCAAATAAATTGGATTTTCACCAAACATTATTATAATATCATCAGCTAAATACATCACTAATTGCCAATAAGTCAAATGCTATCTTTGTGTCGAAGTCCGATCTCAAAATAAATCCATCCCCGTTCCCATATCTCGATTAAGTGCATCGGTTACGTAATTCTAGTCGCTAACTATTGCGAGTTAAAATAATCGATTGCCGTTCTCATCGATACCAATTCGATACATGATAGTTCAGTATCGTAATTGAACAGGTGTTAATTTCACACTTAACTCGTTCAGAAATCGCTCAGCGGTACCTAAGTATAGGATCGACTTGGTAACATTGGTACCGGTTTTAAAATACTTCGACTTAAACACCTTAAAAGTAAAAACTAGGCTGTATGATCACCGATCTTTGTCTTTCCGAAAGGACAAAAAAAACTGGTACGTTAAAATTGACATATTACAATATAGTGGTTACTCATGTAGGTAGGTATTTATAATATATGGAAATGTAAATTTGCTCTAAAGGCAATTTTATCTGATTTAAATTAAAAAATAAATTGTTATTTCCCAATATTTTGTATTAAATTTTAAGAATGTTTGCAAGCTATTAAATTAGTTGAATGTTTTGGAGACACGCAATTGTAAGGCCAAAATATGTACCACAATCATGCAAATAAAGTTATTCTATTCTAGCCATAGGCTTAGAATGTACGAGCGTATGTTTGAGCGTAGCGAAAAGATTCTATGTCTATGATTCTAGCAATCAATTAAAGCAAGAAGGTTAGTTTTACTAAATATAGTAATAAATATGAATCTAAAAGTCCTATTATAAATATAATATCTTTTTGCTTCCGCCGCAACGAGTTTTCATAACAACAAGAACTAGTTATGGGTGAATGGTTTGGTTTGCGTCTAGTTACTAACCTATCAGTAATAACTTTTCCACTAGCGCTTTAGCGTACCAATACGATAGGATGTCAGATAAAATGACAGAACTACAACAAAAATCGGTTTTTAAGTACTAATTTAATATGAGTTATTACAGATATCTTTTTTTATATTACAAGGATTTCGTTGGTCGAAATCTTTTGATTATTATATTATATTTGATTATTAGACGACTATAAAAACCAACTCGTTGTTTTTTTTACCTATGTATTCCAAATCCATGTATTCTAAATACTTTCAATGTTTTTCTTCAAATATAACAGGAAAGATCCTCTAGGGCTTTTGTAAAAAAAAAATCCATGCTCATCTTTGGGATGTTTTTTTTACACTACAAGGTTAGCCCTTGACAGCTATCTCACCTGGTGGTAAGTGATAATGCAGTCTAGGATGGTAGCAGGCTAACCTGTTAGGGTTATGCGGTTTCTACGCGACATCGTGAACGGTAAATCGCTTTACGACACTGCTTTGTCGGAAGGGGGGTAACTAGCCACGACCGAAGCCTACCACCAGACCAGACTCGAGCCGGGAATCGAACCTAGGACCTCCAGCTTTATAATGCGACAGTGCGCACTGCGCCACGAAAGTCGTCAAAATTTTAAAGCATTTAATGATACACATTTAATGGTACATATATATGTACTAAATTTCATTAAATCGGTGCTGTAGTTCAGCGGAACATTGATAACAAATTATAATAGTACTTCTAAATGATTACGATATTACCTTATTCTAGTTCCATCGACCTTACATCGTACCACGGTTGAATGAAACTGAGTTTATAGCTATAAAATGTACGTCTACCTACATGTTGCAAGTCAACATTTCTAAGTTCTTGGCTAGTGCCATGCGCTGACATCTAATCTACGCTCTTGCTAACAGAATAGAATTATTATCTGTGAGTCTTTAAAGATTTAACAATAAAGGAAATCTTCCCATAAGAAAGATTATTTTTTACGGATTGTTATAAATAGGATATACGTAAGTCAGTAGTAATAAGTAAATGTTTTTTTCGGACTGACTTATAATAGCTTTGCTAACCCTATTGGTTGCGACAGCGTAACCAGGCTGTAATAAGTAAAGCAAGTTAGCTTTTACCTGCAATCTCAGTGGTAAGTGATGACACAGTCGTAAGAAGCTAGCGCGCTAACCTGTACTTAAACCGAATTGATACAGAAATGGTTATCTCTTCTAAATCAAAACAAAACAAAATAGCTTTATTCATGTAAACCTATTACAGGTATGTTTATCTATATCGCTATATCGGTCTATCTCTATCTGTAGCTACCTTCAAATAACATCGTGATCAACCCATTACCGGCTCACTACAGAACACGGGTCTCCTCTCAATATGAGAATGGTTTGGCCATAGGCCACCACGCTGGCCATGTGCGGATTGGCAGACTTTACACGTCTTTGAGAATATCATGTAGAACTCTCAGGCGTGCAGGTTTCTTCACGGTGTTTTCCTTCACCTTTAGAGCAAGTGATATTTTAATTGTATATTTTGATTTTTAAACAAATAACATAGATAGCAGTATTTTTTATATATTACATTATCTGAAAGTCGTTCGAAATCCTGGTTTATCTAGACTGCGAATAAGTACTTTTGACGAAACATAAAATTTTATTTTAAAAGACCATCAATTTTAATTGTTCCAACTAATAGTGCTATTAAAATCAGTATAAAATCTTAAAAGGATTGAATAATAAATACGGTCTCATATCAAATGTAGAGCTTTAGGTCCTTTAATTATTGTTATCAAGAGATACACTCAGATAAAATAGGTATAACTTTTTTTTTACTTTTTCGTTCAATAATCGTTAAAAATTCAATCATTATTCCAAAACAATACTTTTATTTTGAATAATTTTTATTAATTAACGCCATCTGGCGGTGTTTTGACACGAATTTTTCATTTCGTTATTAACCCTTAACCAGGCTATGGACTGAGTAGAGCCCACATCTATTTTAAGATGTTATTACCAGGTTATGGCAAAATAGCTACCGCAAACTGTCAAAAACTACTAAATAAAAGTATTCCCCAGGGCTACAGATATACAATTATCACTATCATAGTCAAATTTAATTTTTACGGCCATTCTTTCAATGGTCGTCCGTGTAACGGTTATTTTTGTGAAAAGTGTGGCGTATTTTATTGATTATGGCGAATCAGAGAAAGGTAAGTCGTACGATTTTTTTATATGTTGTAGAATTAGAGTTTTTTTAGTGATATGTGCATAAATTATAAGTAAATACTTGGAAAAATTCATGACATAACAAAATAAAGCATGTGGGAAAACATATTACCTTAGCCGATGAAACTTAAAATTACTGTGGGAGTTATATGTACATTGCCCGGTGAATTGAAATATTTATTTTGTACTTGCTTTTGCCGCGTGTTTTCTTGTTTGTTTTGCTTACGGTCATTTTACATTAGAAGTTAAGAAGATATTACTTACGTTTTGCTTTATGGAAAATTAAATATAAATTGTGGGTATACTTTTGTCGTCATTGAATTATTATTCAGTATTATATTTACCTACTTTAGTGTTTTTTTGTTATACAGGTATTACGTGATCATGAGATCGAAAAGTTCTCAGTGAGATGTTTTCATCAAAGGACGAAAATGACGAAAATGACGAAGATGAAGATATATATTCAGATTATGTCCCAAAATCATTCCACGCAAGATTGAACGAAATTCAAGGTACTTCAAATCAACAGTTATTACACATTTTAGACCACGGTTTTTGGGGTTCCGGACGAAATAAGATTGGATCAAAAAAGGTTTTGTAGCACAAGAAAACAGGAAAAGCGGTCAAAATATGAATGCGAAATTTGTAAGGTAACATTATGTATCACCCCGAAATTGTACCACCAAAGTCAGAATTAGATTTTTAAGATGAATAAATGTTTTTTTATAACTTAAATAAAAAATAAGTGCCTACATTGTGTTTCATTTGTAGCTTACCTATAGTTGTCATTTAAAAGTTCTAAACTAAAATGCTTACAAAATGACAAACATTATATATAGATATAATAATGGTAGACGTTGGGACAGGCAACGGGATTATGCTTTCCCACATGATTTTTTTAGGATTTTAGCTAATTTTCTAAATATTATTGTTGAAATCTCTAACTAAACGTTATTTACTAATATAAATCTATTCAAAAATCACTATTACTACAGGATTTGTCCGAGGCCTGGTAAAGGGTTAAGATAAAGTTAATCTTTGTAATATTTTCATCACGTTCATAAGAACAAGCTCGTATTTGAGTAAAGCTTAATGAAACGGAATCAATGGTATCTAAACTTTTTTTTAATGCAAAAGGTACCTATGCTTCGAAGCTTTATGATTAACTAACTAAGATAACAATAGTCTTCATTTCTTCACAAGGGCGTTACAAATGACGCGGCATAACGAAGGATTTCTTATGCAGTATTTGGTAACACTCTGACATTTAAAAGTGCTGTCAATTGAAGTATGAAACACACTGTATAACTATTCCTTAGTTTTGCCACATTGTTTTGTAAGGCCCTAAAATAATTGATTGTTTAGTGAATACCCCATTAATTTACCACTAGCCGTAGATCGATCATTAACACTCAAAAAATGGGACGGAAAAGTAGTGCACAAATAGCGACGCGTGCACTCCTTTCCCCCAGTGTGTGACAAGTCTAGACGAAAGTCACCGATTCTAACACTCGAGCCGTGTAATCCGAATGAATCACAAAGCACTACGCGCCGCTATAGATAATATAACGGCCAGATGTCTAGTGTATTAGATGGGTTGTATGTAATACATCGATATACCGATATGTAGGAATGTATACTTAGTTGGCGACAAATTCTCGCCTTGTTTTTGTATGACGCGCTCAATGGTGGTAAATCAATGGTGTACCCTCTACACATTTTTCAATTTAAAATTACTCGACTCCATTTCGTTCTGAAGCTTTTATTTCGCTATTAAGATATACTATAAAATAATATATATAATCATGATGAAAATGATAGTTATCTTATACAAAACGATAGCAACAATTACGACAGAGCAACCTACACGCTTACAGAAAGTAAAAGTTGCCCAGGGCGGTCAATTAAAAATTTTTAGATGAAAAAAAACAACACCCGTCCCGACTAGACACTGAACGACAACAAGCAACGCGTTCTTTCTCCTCGTGGGAGAAAAGCTTTGCGTGACTATTCCCCTCTGGTAGAATATTGGACCACGGGGTCCAGTACTAGCTGTTTTACCAGGATTAAGACCAGCCTGATTCAAGACCTGTTTTTCTTTATAGGAATGCAAATGCAAGCTTTATCAAACATAGTCCAACTTTTTCTGAAATCTTTATCAAGTAAAAAATAACAACTGATTTACGTTTTCGTCTAAGCTGTCGGCTAACTTATCACTTACGCCAAGTAGGATCAAGGCTAACTTGCAGTGAAGTAAAAAAAAAACAATAATATGCCTTTAGTATGTACTAGCTAAGTCACTTTCGCGTGGCATATTAAGCTTTAATACTGGGAGAGAGCGCTATGTCTTCTCCCATAAATAGGCGTGTGGATTGATGTTAGACGAGAGACTTTTTCAAAATGGCCGCCACCTTTCCGCCACCGAGACGCTGACAACGTCGGACGTAGATTGCCACGTGCGAAGTCGAGTAAATGGCATGTTGAGGCCTGATTTATCAAGGGGTGTCACATTTGAGTTGTTAAGCAGTCTAAGAAGACTCGACCTCTTTCTAGGCTATCTAGATGTGCGTGTGCGCAACGTGTTTATTTTAATTCTAACCATTGGTTAGGTTAATTTAGTTTAATATATATTGGTTTATTCTTTGAGTAGCACGGAGAGTGTAAATACTGTAAGAGCAGTAAATAGCGCTTGTATAACTCTTTGTTTTCAGTATATCCATAACCTCTAATACAGTAAAGTCTTGTTAACTTTTCGTGCAATTTGGGCAGGGAACGACGTTAAAACTTTAATAAGCTACGCATCCCTTAAGAAAGAAAAGATGATTTTGTCGTAACGTTAATCATTTTAAGACTAAACTTATTTTTGAGTTTTTAGAGCTCTAATCCAAAATATCCAAAACCTAACAATTCTTGGTCCGACCCGCGTAGACCAACGTACGTTGCCCAATATGGTAAAGAATTAAAAGATCAATGAGGGAGCAAAAGAAAAAGATAAGTACGTAATAAAAATGCGATTACCAGCTTACATAACTAGTTCATGTCAGCCCTGGTAAAAAAGCAATGCACTGTGGGAATGCATCGGGTAATGCAATCTTTTTGCTACAACATTAGCGTCTACGTTTTAATGTGCGGAGCGATGGTGTACCCTCCAACTGACAGGAGATATGAGCAACTATTGGGTAGAATCTAGCGGAAAATTTAGCGGTGATAGCCTAGTGGTTAGGGTGTCAGCCTCCTAATCAGAGGTCGGCGGTTCGAATCCGGGCACGCACCTCTAACTTTTCGGAGTTATGTGCGTTTAAAAAAAAAATATCACTTGCTCTAACGGTGAAGGAAAACATCGTGAGGAAACCTGCACGCCTGAGAGTTCTCCATAATGTTCTCAAAGGCGTGTGAAGTCTGCCAATCCGCACATGGCCAGCGTGGTGGACTATGGCCAAAACCCTTCTCATATTGAGAGGAGACCCGTGCTCTGTAGTAAGCCGGTAATGGGTTGATCACATGGGTAGAGTCGAGGAAATCGATGATACAGGATTAACTATAACTCATGTAAAGATAAGGCTGCATCCCATACTTATTATTTTGCGTTTTAAAATCTGTTAAATAAATAAAATAAACTTAGACTTAACCAAACACCATCATCAGCGTTAAATAGCCGTAAATGGATGTTATGGTGATTTTAAAAAACTCGAACAATTTTGTCGTGGGCTTCTTCCTAGATCTGGAATTGGACAAGTTTGGAGCACTCCTAGCTTGAATTTTTAACACCGAATGCAGTTAACATCATCACCTCATAAAATAAAATAATGCTCTCTGTGGCGCTCTGCGTGCACTGTCGTTATAAAGTTAGAGGTCCTGGGTTCGATTCCCGGCCCGAGTCTGGTTTGGTGGGAGACTTCGGCCGTGGCTAGTTACCACCCTACCGACAAAGACGTGTCAAGCGATTTAGTGTTCCGGCACGATGTCGCGTAGAAACCAATTCGGAGCGTGGGTTTAACATACTCCTAACAGGTTAGCCCGCTACTATCCTAGATAGCATCATCACTTACCAGGTGAGATAGCCGTGGGCTAGCTTGTAGTATATAAAAAATAATGTTTTTTTTTTTTAATTTTGTTACCCTGGAGTCCGGACAGTGTCTACAATCATGCAAAGTGCTGAAAAAACGTCTGAACGAATACATATTCTAGCATCAAATGTGTCCTTCATTGACATTAATCGAACATTCTAACCACTAAGAAAACAGGCAGTTATTCAAGTAGGATAAAGTTACTGAATTTGCAAAGAAAAAAAGGAGCACCTTAATCCGTTTAAAAGCCGACACTTTTTATATTTAATAATTACTCACGTCTGTGAAGATATAGGCAACCTTCACGCAGATGTAAAAAGGCGACTAGCACAACAAAACTATAATGAGTATAAGATATTTACGTATTACTGACGTATAACAAATTGCTCACTTTAATCTTTCTCGTTTAATCTTTTTATGTAGGCACATGTAACCTTAAAAAATAGAAGTGAACTGCATGCGAACCTTAAGAAGAATATGTGATATCGTGGGATACTTAATGATGGGTGAGAATAACAGAAGCGTGTATTTTACGCATGATCTAATAAGCGTTAACTTTTTGGCATTGCTTCTGGCCTTTAACTGCATGTTTTACATTTAGAAACATATTGTTCTACATTGGACTTGGTTCTTAGTTTAGCCATGCTGAGCAGCGAGAGATGCTGGGATGCCATGACCACCTCCTGCGAGGCCAAATATCGCAAAAAGAGGCTGCGGAACGAAGAAGAAGAAGACGGCGGCAATTTGCCGCTCTTTAGCTTCCATTGGGAGGCGGCAGGTAGCTATTGGGCCTAGCTACCTGACATTTATTAAGCCTCCTGACAGTCTGGGGGAGAATCGTGCTGTCCCGATCCTCTCCCCTCTCCACGCGGAGCCCTGGCTCATGGCTGGGGCGCCTGTTAGATGCCCGGGAACAATGCAATGGTGTTCCCCGGGCGCCTGGAAAAGAAAAGCGTGAGGGACACGCCATGGTGTTTTTAGTTTGGGTATACCCCCTAACTCGTCCCACCAGCTGGGCGAAATACTGTGTGACAAGAACCAAAACCTATTATGCCCTTCGAGGCTGGAGTTAAAACAACGAGGATTCCGTTCTCCAATTAGTTACTAAGACCGAGATCAATGGAGCGAGACAAAGTTATGTGCTGGACATAAATCTGTCTCACTTTAACTGTATCTAAGTGGGAGGTAAAGTTAATCATGCTTTATAGATTTTGGCCTTAGAATAATCTAACACTATGTTCTTAAACTCTCACTCATATGAGAGATCCCCGCTTATCAGTAGAATATTATTAGACAACACCATATGCTGATGGTGAAAACTAATAATAAGTCAACACAGATCAAGCTATGTCAGAAATCAGAGGTCAGGGGTTCGAGCCCGGGCAATCCGGCTCGTACGCACCTCTAACTTTTCGGAGTTATGTGCGCTTTAAGCAATGAAAATATCACTTGCTTTAACGGTAAAGGAAAACATCGCAAGGAAACTTGCATGCCTGAGAGTTCTCCATAATGTTCTCAAAGGCGTGTGAAGTCTGCCAATCCGCACACGACCAGCGTGGTGGACTATGGCCAAACCCTTCTTATATTGAGACGAGGGTGGGTTGATCATGATACAGGTCACTGGCTATGTATACTAGAAATAGTAAGTAACAGTGTAAAAGACACGATTTTGACGTCGAGAATATACTCGTAGGCCTTTATAGGTCGGCTAAAATAAGTTAATATAATCCGTATAAATCAAGCGTACATGCTTCAGTCTTATACCAAAGATCGTTTTATTGTACAGTAATCCTTTTATTGAGCTTCACAAAGGCTCAAATATTCATGACAGACGACATTTCGCTTAATTGCTACATACGTCGCGGATGGGCGGTAAAAAATTGCCCACTCAACCTTCGACTGAAGACACGCTGCTTTTAATAGATGAGATATGGTTGCAATTTCACGATTATTTTACTGTCGGGAATTATTTTGATTTCAATCTTTCCATTTGTTATTAGTTACGAGCCAGTTTTAGGTACCTATGTGTTAAAACATGGCTAAACGAAATAAAGATAGCTCCATAGTTGACTCCATAGTTTTAACTACTTAAAAACGCAAAAAACTCTGAAAGTTAGAGGTGCGTGCCCTTGATCAAACCTGCAACTTAATTAGTAAGTAACCTATATAATATCTATGAATAATTACGTTAGTCAGGACCAGAATTATCACTCGTATCCTAACTCAGTCACTAATAACCCTACATAATAAAATTAACACTAATAAAAAAATGAAAATTCTTTAACTTTTTGCGCAAAACTTGAAACTGAAATAGTCGAAGCAACCGAACTATTTGCGCTAAAGTTAATGCGCAAATGCCGTATTGTGGGACCATAAACGTGATAATTACATCGCTCTACATTAACCACTGTTTCGCTATCATGCAGTGGGGCACAAGACATCGCGTCTTAATATTGGTGCAAGAACTTCGTTGTAACACCCTTGGCAGAACCGCCATCACGAAGCAAAGTTTTGAGGGCAGATTTTATACGCCTCAAGAGCATTCGCCACTTCTCTCTGTTGGCTGAAAGCCTGGTGCAATCGTGCAAAGGACTGCCCACACATACTTAATCTGGTCGCTCGATGACATGACCAGATTAACGCGACGAAACAAGACGCTCGACGAAGTCACTCTAACACTGGTAGACGTGCAGTTACTAGATTCGAATCAGCTTTGGTATGCTATGGAGATCACATGTGCAAAACTTAGGCACTTCCAGTATCTCTAAACGAGAGGAGATTCTTGTATTGAAAAGTGAAACCCGTGTGACAGAAATTACCACAAGTTTAGTCTGTATGAAATGTATGACGCGGTATCCAATAGTTTACTTTTATCTAGTAACACAGCAATGAGTTGTAAACTTATTACTGTGGTACTTATCATTATGGTTTCTTACCGCTATTTTTATCAAAACTAACTAGTCTTTCAAATTTCTTATGGAACGAGTTTCCAATACCTTATCCCTTCTTAGCGGATCTACCAAAGTCTCTAGCACAAATTTCTCTATTTATTTGATCAAGTAGAAATTAACTTCAATTTGTATATGATCAAAGAGTGTCATCTATTACTCAATAGATGGCGTTCATCACTTGCTCACGTGCGTTGATAATCAGTTCGTAAAATAAAATCTACGTACAACTTTTTTTTACGTACAAGCTGTTTCAAACAAAAGTTTCTCATACACCTTATCTGCATATTATCTCCTTTCCAACTAGTCTAGTCTAGTCTTGTACATGCAAGTAATTCCTACTGTATATTGCTAAACTATAGCACTGTCGTAGAACAGAAACTTTTTATACGAATAAATTAGGAACAATATTCCAATCATGTTGCATCTATGGAGTCATTAACTGCCCTGTATTGTTCCTTTTTTTTCCTTTTAATTCATTTACATTACGATTCTGGAAATTTAAGATATTTTCATTCATCGCTGCTTGCTGGGTAGCAGGTTGCTTGAGTAACAAAGCAGCTGTTTTTTATTCTTGAACAAAATGTTACCGTGTTGCTAGACTTCATTGAATTACATTAAAACATTCTCAAGTTCCAAACAATTATTTTCTACCTTTTTTCATATTGGCTGCAAGGCAATAAGATGCTGTACCTCTAGAGACTCCATTGAGTAGTAATACTGGAGACAACTTAGCATATAGTTTCGACGCTTCTCTGTCTCATCTACAGAAATGCAAGTACCTAGTGTATAAGCTACTGTCGAGAGATGAATCAAAATAACTGCTGATGTATTTATAAATTACCTTGCTAAGTATGTTGTGGGCTTCTTTTTACACCGGGGCGCGTATGGAACCCTCATAAGATTATAATCGTTTTAAGTTTACAAATGTAGTTATCACCATTAAATCACTACTATGTAAATTATTGACGCGTCAAAAGTGCCTTTTAATGGACTATTTAAATAAAGATTATTTGAATTTGAATTTATAAAAAATTTAATAGATGTACCTACTATTGTGAGATATTATTGTTACCCATATCTCTATCAGGGAATGTATAGAATTCGTAAGAAACTGTGCATTAATTGTATCCACATTAATACTAGGTATAAAATGATGGGTTTTTTAAATCTCTATTTAACGAACTTGATCCCGATTAAGTCGCTCCGTAATTACTACACACACTGTTTATACTTAGAAATAACATTATTTAATAAATAATATTAATAGCGTAACAACCAGAACCATTACAACTAAATATAACATATTGCACTCCTTGGAGGGATTGAAAACTGACGAGTTATGGCATTAAAGAACCTTCCAAATAGCATTCTATAACTCCGAAATTAAAGTGATAAGTGTAACTCTAAAGTGACTTCAGAACTAATAACACGTAGGTACATTGAATACCAAAAAATATGACTAGTGTAGACATTTTCCTGGCATTGCAGACAATGAATATTAATTAACAATAATTCACGACAGCAAAATTAACTCAAGTGGTTTAAGTATTTGATATTTATTCTTTTCACATTTAAACAGTTTACCCACCAACATGACGTCATAACATCTCACTACTAGCCTAATGGTTTTAGTAGCTTTTAATTTTCGGAGTCACTATTTCTAACAGATCATTGATATAAAACCACCACAGAATTAATAGTTTAAAAGAATTGAGAAGGTATTTTTCTGAATATTTTATTAGATAAAGTGAAATGTTTAAAGACTTTTTTTGTCATTTAAACACACTTAAGCGCGCTTTTATTAAGATAGAAGAAGCTCCGTCGAGTTTTTAATGTCGCCAGATTTTATGGTCCACACCCGCGGTCTCAGTTACAGCGATTTCATAAGCGTAACGTATAAGTGTGGAGATTTTAAGTTGTGATATAAGGTGAAATAATTCAGACTATTTTAAACAAAGCGCGTTTTAGTCGACGTAATTGAATATTTTTCACTGTCGAGAGGTTTTCAGCATTTTCTCTTCTTTTCCTTTATACTCATTAGTTGCTAATTCTACGGCTTCGTTCTCTCGTGTCCGTTCTTACGGAATGCCTTCTTTAAGAGCGGATGAAGATTACCTCTTTGCCAAATTTCGTACAGATCGATTCAGATATTGAGCCGAAAATGGGTGACAAATGCAGTAATTGTTTTTTTGAAGTGAAAACTTCTTTAGCGGCGTTGAGCACTTTTTCTGTAATGGGTATAAAATCTTAAACTCGCGTCAGGACACGTGACCTGATCGAAAAAGCGTAAGACGGATGGAGAGTAGACAGCTATCCCCTCTCTACGGCGCGGCGAAAATGTATGCCTGGGCCTACTGTTTCGTTTAGGCAGCGCAGGGCGCTTGCGCGAATGTTCGTGTATGTTACAGCGTGCCACGCGCACATCCATGGATGGTGACAGCTGATGGCTAGTTTTAAAGTGTTAACCCTTAAAGTAATTTTGTCTACTATACTATACATTGAACTTTTAAAAAAGCTACCATTACAATTAAATTGTTTTTAGCCTGAATTATTAGTGAAATGTTATTTTTGAACGTTCCTTTACATGTCAAAAAATAAAAAGTTACGATTGTCTATGGTAATTTAAAGCAGTTGTGAAAAATAACCGACATGGTGCATGCGTCAGTTTTTGATAAGGTAAGTTTTATTTTTTTTATATGTTATACTTAATAATTTTGGATATCTGATGAATAGAATACTTAGCCAAATGTTTGTTCTATTGGTTTTTCATAAAAATAATGTGCTGGGAGCGTGTTTTTATATGTTTTTGTCATTTTTTAGTTGAATGTATAGCATAATATACATTGCTACCGTTGCACGTATCTATAATTTTTTGTTATGTATAGAATAATATACATTGCTACTAACCCGAGAATGATATTATAATATTATGTTATAAGTTTGGGATAACAGTACGTACGTTACTTTCGAATATTTTGAACTAGCTGACCTGCCCCTGCTTCACTCGGATATTCCATGCGTATAACTAGTTTTCTTTTTATTATGGTTATGGTTTGCCTGCATGTTCCGTTTGCTTTGTTTTAGACTGCTTCAAGCGCAAGAGCCAGGCGCATTTTAGCCTTGGTACCTGCACAAAATGCCGGTTCTGACGCTAGTGATAGTATCAGTAGTGAAGATGAAGCTAAAACACCAGAAAGTTCGCCTGCACCTTCTTTAGATTCTTCGCTAGAAAGGCTCAATATTTTAGATAGCCCTGATAATTCTATAGATGAAGAACAAAACCAAACTCAAACACCACTGACGCCGGTGCTTGATGAAGTATTTCCAAGTTCCACACAATGTAACTATGACGCTCTACCTTCAATTTCATCGTTACCATCTTTACCTTCAGTTCAACCATCAACTTTCACACCTACAATACAATCAACATTCAGTCCTCTGATCACTCGCAAACAAAGAAAGCGTTCTGCACCTACTGTTCTTGCTCAAAAAATTAAAAAAACATGCATAAAAAAGATACAGTTATCTTTTCGTTGGAAAAATGTACCATTTGAGCACAAAGCCGAATTAGAAAATCCTGTTTTTCGTGAAGATGTGCCAGTTAATTGGTCACCATTGGATTATTTTTATAGATTCTTTCCGAAGGAAATAGTGACAAGTATTACGGATAACACCAACTTATACAGCGTTCAAGAAACCGGAAAATCCATCAAAGTATCTAATGATGAGATATTAGACTTTTTAGCCATCAATGTTATAATGGGTATCGTGGTTATGCCATCTTACAAAGATTACTGGAACACTTCTTTTCGGTACTCCAAAGTTGCTGATGTAATGTCCCTGAAAAGATTTCAACAAATAAGAAGGTTCATTCATTTCACAGACAATACACAAGCTGATTTGCAGGATAGATACTATAAGCTTCGTCCTTTGATTGACAGTATTCGAGCACGATGTTTGTCGGTTGAAGAAGAGAACGCCTATAGTATAGACGAAATGATCATACCTTATAAAGGTAAAAAGGCAGGTAGTCGTCGTCAATACAACCCTAATAAACCAAGCAAATGGGGATTCAAAAATCTTGTAAGAGCCGGAGTATCAGGAATAATTTATGATTTTATGCTTTATGCTGGAGACGACACTTTCAGGGGTATCCAATTTTCAGAAGAGGAAGAAACTTTAGGTGTTGGAAGTAGAATTGTTATAGCGTTATGCAAAACAGTGAAAAATAAAGCTAGTGTTGTATATTTTGATAACTATTTCACGTCTTTGGAGTTGATATATCTATTGAGGGAAAATTATGGAATTTTCAGCTTGGGAACCATTCGGCAAAATAGATTGAAAGATGCTAGCCAAAAATTACTTACTGATAAGACTCTGAAAAAAAAGGGTAGGGGAGCATTCAGTCAAGTGGTTTGTAATAAAAATAAGCTAAGTGTGGTAAAGTGGTTTGATAATAAACAAGTTACTTTAGTTAGTTCCTATGTTGATGCATATCCATTAGAAAAAATAAAAAGATTTAGTAAAGAAAGCAGTGGTCGTGTTGATGTGACTTGTCCCCAGATCGTAAGGCATTATAATCGGCATATGGGTGGTGTTGATCTAGCAGATATGCTAATATCATTATACCGTACAGGGATCAAGTCCCACAGGTGGTATTTAAACATTTTCTCCCAGCTGTTGGACATTTCTATAAATAATGCCTGGTTGTTGCGGCGTAGGCATGATAGAATGTCTGAAACTGTCAGGAAAAAAGACCACTTAAAGAACTTCCGGTACGAAGTCTATGCGGGACTGCTTAGAAGAGACAGAAGAGCGTCGGTGAAGGAGATAGAGTCGGTCTCTGATAAGAAAAAAATAAAAAAACCGGTAGCGGAAAGACCATCTGATGACGTACGGTACGATCGATATGATCACTGGCCTCAATTAACTGGCTATCAACGATGCAAATATTGCAAAAATGGCCAAGCGAGTACCATTTGCACGAAATGTAATGTACATTTGTGTTATGTCAAAAATAGGAATTGTTTTTGGGCTTACCACAACAAAACCTAAAAGCACTATGTATAGTATACTATACATTGCAAATAATTATATGTTTATGTGGCTAGTGGCAATGTATATTATACTATACTCATTGTTTTTCGAAAATTTTGTACTTTTTATTTTTTTTATTATTTTTACTGTGTGTATTTTCAAGTAATAAACTACCTACATTTCAATTTTTTGGTTTTTTTTCACAAAAATATCTTGCGACTTTAAGGGTTAAATTTTTAATGTAATATAAATTGTCATGTTTGTGTACGATAGCGCAATAAATGAATATTGTATGCTACCACATAAATGATAGTACTTTTATACTGATAAAGCAATTGGTGCAAAATTATTCCCTAACCATTCCAAAATATCAAACATGCTCAACGTTAATAATCAAGTTTTCACTTCTGCCGGCACTCCCGGAGTGCAACCCGTCTTTTTTTTTAATTCCCTAAGACTGAAAATATAATTCTCCAGAATTAATGTCTGCGCTAAATTTCAAGTAATTTGGCCGAAAAAATAAACCCAAAAAAAAGATACACATATATATAATATGGATTGGATTATTATTAACTAGTTAATGATATTAACCGGGAGCGGAGGCGTAACTTGCCTTCCGAGCTACGAAGGTACACGACACAAACTTACGAACTAAACCCCAGTAGGTACAGTAAAACAACTGGCCCAACCCGGTAATTGAACCCAGAGTCTCGTGATCCGCAGTAAAACTTGCTAACCCCATTGACTTGTTAAAGACTAGTCAATGGTTAGTAGGATTAACCGAATAGATTATATACGACATAGCTACTTTACTTCTTTCTGATAGGCTTATGAAACATTTATCTAGACTTAAACAAAACTCGATCTTAATCCGCGACCGTTCACTGACTTTAAGCCCCTCCCATCCCATTCCAAAGGATAACATAATAATAAAAAACATTTTTAATTATCACGCAGTGTCCGCTTAAGGAGTATAGGTATTTTTATAATAACCTTTATCTAAATTGCGACCACACACCAAGATGCCTGAACAATTTACAAATGTACCCCTACACGTGTTACCTACTGCCGAGAGAGAATATAAGTCGGCCATTACAAAAAGAAGCGGTGTTAGCCTAGTGGGTACGGCGTCAGCCTTCTAATCAGAGGTCGGCGGTTCGAATCCGGGCACGCACCTCTAACTTTTCTATGAGTTATGTGCGTTTTTAAAACAATTAAAATATCACTTGCTTCGACGGTGAAGGAAAACATCGTGAGGAAACCTGCACGTCTGAGAGTTCTCCATAATGTTCTCAAAGGCGTGTGAAGTCTGCCAATCCGCACATGGCCTGCGTGGTGGACTATGGCCAAACCCTTCTCATATTGAGAGGAGACCCGTGCTCTGTAGTGAGCCTGTAATAGGTTGATCATGATGATGATGATTACAAAAACTTTGTGATTATCTGTGGCTGGTTATATAAAACAAATCTTTGTATTTTCCAGAGAAAAGCGGGAGACTTCGTATATAGCGGGCGCGGTTTTTTGCACGCTTTTCTTGAATTATTGTTTGTCGGCTAATTTTGAAATGACTGGTGTTGGTTATGTCGTGGACAGTTTTTGTGTCGTTTGTATAGTGGCTGGTTTTCTGAATGGTTAACAGGTATTGATTTGGGAAAGGTTTGAGGGAGCCGTAGAGTGCGAAGTATCCCGCCATTTCTCCCTAACTTCTACATTGCTATAAACTTGACATTGGCTAATCTGTGCAAAGCCATAAAAAGAGAGAAGAAGATGTATTTTCCACACAACATTTTACAATTATAAAAATGCGATTGTTTGTGTATTCATTTGTTTCCTATTTTCGGCACATCGTAAGCCACATGCTTAGCTTATATACATACAACATATTTTGTTATTTAGAGCATCCGAGAAACGTTTACGCGGAGTCAACAAATAGCTTATAGTATTATTTATAAGCCAACAAAGATCCAGTGGACATAATTAACAATAAAAATAAAAAAAATACTATGCTATCTAGGTCATCTGTAAAAGTTTTTTTTTTTTCACCTGTAATACATGGTTTAGATACAGCGATCTTGACGTAATAAAGAGATGTGATATTTTTATATAATTAATTTCGACTTTACGTTCTAAATAAATTCTAAATAATCAAAGCCTTTTACCAATCTGTTTAAAATTAACGATTTAAATGGAACATTTAGTAAAAAAAAAAAAAGTACAGTATTGTAACCGACCAAATTTGACATATCAATAAAAAAACAGACAAGCTTTAGTAATATAAGTAACTTATTATATGAATACAATTATAAGACTAATAAAAGTACAATCATCATCATCATGATCAACCCATTACCGGCTCACTACGGAGCACGGGTCTCCTCTCAATATAATAAGGGTTTGGCCATAGTCCACCACGCTGGCCATGTGCGGATTGGCAGACTTCACACGCCTTTGAGAACAATATGGAAAACTCTCAGTCGTGATATTTTAATTGATTTTAAAAACCCACATACTCCGAAAAGTTAGAGGTGCGTGCCCGGATTCGAACAGACGACCTCTTAGGAGGCTGACGCCCTAACCACTAGGCTATCACAGCTTCTAAAAAAAAATTACAGATTATTACTAAACCCTATGTTGGCGTAGGCGTATATACGAGTATAACTTAAACTGAACTGAAATACAGTATATATAACGTAGTATAATTGGATTCACTGCATGCGATCGTTTTCATTGTACGCAATTAAAGTGCAGAATCGAAAAACGTAAAATGAAAGGTAAATGCTGGACGAGGTAAACCGCGCTATCTGATTTACATAATTACACAAACATTAATAAACGTGTACTAAACTTTATATACAACTGTTCATGCTAAGTAGGTAAGCCGCCAAGTTAATATACCTATATGAAGAAAGCATGTGTAAAAATCCGCTATAAATATTTAGTTTAATTAGTGATCATTGCAAAAAAATATATATACTACAATCTACACAAAATATATAATATTAGATGCCAAATCAAATTTTCAAATTTTAATCAAGGAATCGCGGAATTTTACCAACGTGTGGGTGTGTTTTTATATATACAACTGTTCATGCTAAGTAGGTAAGCCGCCAAGTTAATATACCTATATAAAGAGAGCATGTTGAAAAAATCCGCTATAAATGTTCCCTAGTGAATAAATGACAATGCTGTATAATCTTGGTAATTAACCCAGAAAGGATATAATAAGAGAAAATATTAAAGGTAAACTTTTCATCATGAAACTTATCTTTGAAAAATAAATAGTTATATTTATTTGTCAATAGTAAAATAAAGACAAATAGCTTGCATTTTTGACTGCCTACGTAGTGCTTTGTCGCATTGGGAAATTAAAGGTCCTAGGTTCGATACCCGGCTCGAGTCTGGAGGCTTTTGCCGTGGCTAGTTTCCACCCTAAGACGTTTGTTACGATGTCGCATAGAAATCAATTGGTAGTATGAGCTTACTTATAAGGTCGCTAACATCTTAGACTGCGTCGTCAATTACCACCAGGTGAGATGGTCGTCAAGGACTAATTTGTAGAGGATAAAGAAACATAAAACTCTTGATGTCTGTATCGGTTACTTTAGCTTTTTAATGGATATACGATGTTCAGTTTTTATATAGTAAGCTTCATTTGGTCCTTTTGCTTCACATATAATTTTAAAGTCATTGTACTTACATGTACTTGTATGTACTCTAACATACTAAAAGGATATGCAAATCTGATTGTTTACATTTCTTCAAGTTATTATTTATTTCATTGATTGCTTTAAAAAGTTACTGTTGTTTTTATTACAATTTTCCTATTTTAATGTTTGTAGATAACGTTATTTATGTATCCTCATTTCTTATTTTATAACTCAGACATACATAGCGATCTCCATCGACGCTGAGAGACTAACGGATTTTAAAGAACAGTACGAAAAATTAATTAATATACTGAGTACTTACTGAAAATGGTGTCACATTGACGCATTATACCTAATTTAGCTTGACTCAGTGAATGTTTTACGTAATAAATATTTATCTTATTAATAACCCATTTCTACGTTCAAGTCTCTTAGCACAAAACACAAAGGTTTTAAAACGACTTGAGCCTTCAAAGATCCAACGAGAGATTCTCCTTTGGAGTGAATTTATTTGCATACGTACAAATCATAGTTCAATTACTCAAAATACATAAATTTACGTAATCTTTCTGTGTATGATATGAAACGTTTTTGAAAAAATGTGTGAATATTTCTGACTCGAACGACGGAGCAAGTCACGTAACGCCTTATAGACGGCCAATAATGAATGATACGTGATTGGCCCTCAATAAATAGTGCCAGGATGGGTTAAATAGTCGTAAACACCCGGGGACACGCTCCCTTATGGTTCCAAGTCACGCGACTGTTAATGATGAGAGTTAGAATTTATGTGGACGCCGGACGTGGGTTTAAATCGTTGGAAATCGATTAAAAAAATATTATCGCTTTTCAGGGTTCCGTGCCCAAAGGTTGACGTCCAGTGGTCACGTCTAGTAACTGCCTCGTTTATCTTACGTTTATTAACCACTATGTAACTATTTATTTGTTGAATTTTTTAATAGGAAGCCAAGTTGTATACAATGTCTTACATTCAAAATGATTAAAATAATAACTTAATAATATTGATCTTTTTATATGCATAGATTTATATATATATATAGTTGTGATAGCCTAGTGGTTAGGACGTCCGCCTTCTAATCAGAGGTCGGGGTTTCGATCCAGGGCACGCACCTCTAACTTGCGCGTGCGTGGTGATCTCTCAGTGGTCAAATTTCGACTATTATATTACCCGCCAATGCCTATCAAACTTTCGTGCATACAGAGAATCAAGTTTTTTTTTTTATTCACCACAAGTTAGCTCTTGACTGCATCTCACCTGATGGTAAGTGATCATGCGGTCTAAGATGGTAGCGGGCTAACCTGTTAGGGGTATGGTAAACTCATACTCCTAATCGGTTTCTACACGACATCGTGCCGGAACGCTAAATCGCTTGGCGACACGTCTTTGTCGGTAGGGTGGTAACCAGCCACGGCGGAAGCCTCCCACCGGACCAGACTCGAGCCGGGAATCGAACCCAGGACCTCCGACTTTAAAATGAAACAGCGCACGCGCTGCGCCACGGAGGTCGTCAAAATCGATCTTAATCGAATATGCAAAAATGCGTGGTAGTTAACAGTGCCAATAGACTCTTAGTTAGTTATTCAACGAATTAACAGCAAACAAAATGCTAATACCATATATTACATTACACGTACATCGTAAATCACGAGGGACAACAATACGTACAACGTGAGATAAGATAAGATACGATCGGATGGAGATAGTGTTACGGTACAATACGTGTTCCTAATACACCGCGGGCCTTAATATATTCTGCTCGATTGCTGAGGTGATGGTCGCTCGCTATGGGACTGATAAGCTTAGAGTAATTTAGCGGGCGATGAAGCGACAACGACGCGTACACCACGCGTCGGCCACGCGTCGGTTGCGCGTCACTACAAATAACTCTTGTCACTTGATATAAAGCGTACATTTCAATGTCTTAGTCGGGAGTCGAATCGGTGTTGATGGGTCTTTGCTTTTGTTATAAGCTTAGTTTCATTTTATTCCAGCAATACACTGAAAAATATAATTTGTTTTATTTATTAGAACTACTCAAAATACTGTATAAATGTAGTCCTTATTATACTTTTGTTATAAGCTTAGTTTCATTTTATTCCAGCAATACGCTGAAAAATATAGTTTGTTTTATTTATTAGAACTACAGAAAGTAAATAATAAATGTAGTCCTTATTATCCCTGCATTAATATTATAAATATGAATGCAGGGATGTTTGTTCGCTTTCACGCAAAATCTACTCAACCGATCGTCATGAAATTTCGTATACATATTCTTGGAGGTATTTGAAGTAACATAAGGTATTTTTTATATTAAAAAAAATACGAAAGATAAAAAATGCTTTGTTATAATATAGTTATTATATTTATTTGATATTGCTCTATTTCCAAAGGTACTATAATTTATTATGTGAGACGGTGATAACAAAAAAAATCTTTCTAGTTTCTTTTTAGACCTGGACGCGATTTGAACCCACTTAGCTTTAGTTTTAAGTTAACGAGTGTAGTTATCACCATCACTTCACGAATAGAAATAATGAAATGAACCATTCGTAGATGCCTGTAAGAAATTTTTATGAATAAAGATCGCTTTTAGTGATAAGGTCGCCTTTCGTTTTTATGTTAGGTATTTTTTCATTCCACTTTTCTTTTGTTTATATTGTGCAATAAAGTTATTTAAATATGTATCTATAGGAATAATAATTTTGATGAAATCTTGTTACAATACAAAGTTGGCAATAGCCCACTAATAGTTTTACACCTACGTCGTAAATAACAGAACGGCTACGTACTTTGTGAGACGAGATATCATCAGACAGAGATAGTACCATGGTACCTTACATCTACCAGCACCTAATAGGGCTACCTCCGTTAATGTATGCAAGGCAATTGTTGCTGAAATCAAGTCTTATAAGAACTTAAAGGTTTATCAACAATAGCTTGGATAATTGACAGATTCTCTAACACAGTAGTGAGCCGGATTTTGTGATAAATAATTATTAGAAGTGTGATAGCCTCCTAATCAGAGTGCGGAGTTCGGACCTCTTACTTTTACGAGTCGTGTGCGTTTTAATGCAATTAAAATATCACTTGTTTCAACGGTGAAGGAAAACATCGTGACGAAACCTTGATGCCTGGGCGTTCTCCAAAGTGTTCTCAAAGGCCTGGGAAGTCAATACGCACATGGCCAGCGTGGTGCACTATCGCCAAACGCTTCTCATATTGAGAGGATACACGTGCTCTGTAGTGAGCCGACAATGGGTTGATAATGATCATGATGAATTATTATAAAAATAATATTTATTGCCATACTCTATTGCCTTTTTTTTTTCCTGCTGGAAAATGCATTTACGCATCCCGCCCGGAACAAAGCTCCGGGCGGGTATGTGGGACTCAAGGCCGACCGTTAAAGCGGCGAACCACACTACCCACTAAAACCCAGCGCATCCTCCTGCGTCCCAGATGGGGTGCCAAAGGATCGCGATAGCATGCAATCTGACACCCCGACGCACTCGTCCGTGCAATACTCTATTGCCTGTGCCAGATTCCATAACTCAATAAATACAACGCCATCTACCAATATGGCCAATTGTTGCCAATGCAAGGCGAAACGCTGGTTTTCTTTCTTTCTTGCTCCAGAATCCAACTGAGATAACAATCGTTTCACCTGTTACTCGTTTCACGATAAAGATAAATATAGAGATAAATCAGTAAAAATTATTAAAAAATGTATTTAATTCAATTTATTTCATCGATTAATCGATGTGTTATTGATTATGGGAGATGGTGATAACAAAAAAAAACCCCTGGCTAAGTTTGTTGTGGGTTTCTTCTTAGACCTGGGCGCGATTTGAACCCTCTTAGCTTTAGTTTTAAGTTGGCGAGTATAGTTATCACTTCACTATTATAAAGCTATTTTTGATTTTATTTAATTTGAAACAGTCATACTTGAAATTATAAAAAAAAAATCATAACATTATTAGTGATTATAGAAAATTGTAGACGAAAATGGCCTATGCATAGAATTACTTTACTAAAATGAAATTAATCTTGTTAAAACTCATAGGCACGACCCGTGAATAGAACCCAAGACGTCGCAGTCCATAGTTGGTTGGTTTTAGTTTCTTATATATAAAGTTGATACTGACTTACTTAAAGGTAGGAATGAATAATGGGTATTTTATCATGTCACTATGTATTTCAAAATGCTTAACCTGGAGCACGATAAATTCACAGCTTAGCAAACGTACAGTTCGGAACGCAAACCATATTCTGTTTGATGTTTCTATTTACTAACAACATGAGACGTGAGGCGCCAGACTCGTAAAAACGCAGCGCCCTACTAATTTAATGTCAAATATAGTTTATATTTTTAAAAGTGACTTAGGATCCCATTGAAAGTATATATTACGAGACCAAAGATATATTTGGTCAACATAATAAGTCATATGAAATTTGATTTAAAAAAACCTTTGTGCTTTTCTTAAAACCCTTAAATATGTCTTGACAATAATACTAGTTTCAGAAAACCGATACTATAAAAGAGAGGAACAAAACATATTACCTAGCTCTCTTTACAAAACAATATATATTTATTGTTTACCAACATTACATTCCTTCACGTACTTAAAGGACTAATGATTCGATCACTTAAAACCGGTAATATACTTCGGTACTTTATGTTATGAAAAAGTTTTATCCGCCCCGAAATAAAAAACATTTTTTACAAATGAAATATTAAAGTTATCTAACTGTACGTATGTTGAACTGTGATTTGCGAACGCAGTGTCTCTAGTCTCAACAAGCATTATCCCTATAAGAGAGCCCTTCTCCCTAGAAGTCTGGCTTCAGATTGTGCGCCCAATAGGGCAACCGAACCTGCCTGTTAATAGTATTGCTCATGTAAATGTGGTTGAATGGCCTGCCTTCATACAGTTGTGCGTTTGCTCGATTTATTGCGTGCGCAAACTCTATGCGTATCAAGATTAGCGGCGGCGTTATGGAGGTACTTCTAATTTCTCTTTTATGATACTCTGTACTATCTAAGAAAAGAGTTTTATTTTTATACACCACAAGTTAGCCCTTGACGGCAATCTCACCTGATGGTAAGTGATGATGCAGTCTAGGATAGTAGCGGGCTAACCTATTAGGGGAATGGTTAACCTATACTCCTAATTGGTTTCTACGCGACATCGTGTCGGAACGGTAAACCGCTTGGTGTCAATAAGGTGGTAACTAGCCACGGGCGAAGTCTCCCACCAGGTGTGATAGCCGTCAAGGGCAAACTGTGTTTAAAAAGACTTCCATACAAACCTTAAACCCCTATTTTGACTTGTTAGCGAACATTTGCGGTATCGCTGCCAATCTACATTTATCTTTTATATACCTTGATGAATAAGGCAGATTTCATTTTTCCATATCATGCTAGGTAGGCTCCAAGCCTTCCGTATGATGTACAGGTTTAGAATATAAGGAGAATTAAATGATCCTATGCAAACAGCTTTGAAAGAGCGTCTACTTGATATGAATTCTGAATGTTTTATTCAAATTGGCTTTTACAAGCTCTTTTGAATCGTCAACAGGCTGTCCGTCAGTTGTGAATCTACCACCGGCTCAGTATAACCTATTCTACATATCCACTTCCTCAGATTATTAGATTATACTGGAAATGTTAAATAGCAAGGAGCTCAGTGGGCAAAATGAGGCTGTATACACAATTCGAAACATTAACATCATTAACGCATTAGCAATAAAGTTATCATCAGCATCTTATGATGAAAAGGGTTGTGGCCATAGTCCACCACGCTTGCTATGTGTGGATTCTGAGACTTCACACGCTTTTAATAAGGAACCTGTTAGGATTATGGTAAACCCACGCTCCTAATTGGTTTCTACGCGACATCGTGCCGGAACGCTAAATCGCTAAGCGACACGTCGCTTTGTCGGTAGGGTGGTAACTAGCCACGACCGAAGCCTCCCACCATACAACGTCTTCATGTATATGAATTCAAGTTAATAATAAATAAATACCTTCTCTGGAATCGAACCCAAGATCTCGTGATTCACAGCAAAATATGCCAACCAATAGGTAATTGATCACATGTAAGCGTATTCCATTATTCTGTTGAAACGTAAGTGGTAGTTACAAGAGGCTTTTAATACGTTATAATATATACCGCTCGGGGTACATAGTCATAAGTGGATATAAATCTATCCGCGAAGGAGCCCAAGTTTGGGAGCGCGGCGCTCGCATCGCAAATTGCGATCTAAATTGAAAATTAAACAGTGAATGGATGCGAGCCAAGTGTTGCTCGCTCGGAGCATCGTGACCGTTGGGCAGGCGTTTTTACGATGTACGCGTATTTTAGAGGCTGTTGTGAATGAATATTGTTAGACGAAATTCTGATGGAAATATTTGTACGAATCGGAGAGGGGATCGTTATCAAAACCGGCCAAGTGCATTCAGGACACGCGAAGTGTACAGTTCCGTAGTAACAACTCGCTAAAACTGACTAAATGATATGTTGTTGATTCTATTATAACGAGTATATTAATTGAGTTTAGGGTTATTTGTAACTAACATTAGATAACATAGTTAATTTAACAGATAAAATAGTTAATTGGAGATCTATCTTCTCAAATAAATATGTAATAAATAAGAATTGTTCAACAACAGCTCTTTAACTTGTAAATTCTTTAACCTCGTTTCTTTTACCTCGTTATCATCATAAACAGCATTATCACAAACCACAAGGTAAGATTGCAGTGAAAGGCTAACTTGTAGTGTAATAAAAAAAGAAAAAAAAGACCCTTATAACTATTCAGGTACCTCATATTATCGAATATATTAAAACGAATTAACTCGCGTAAGTTATGAGCCAACGCCGGATCCTCCTGATAAGGTTTAATGAAAATTGCGATGTTTTTTAACAAATTCGCGGGGGGGCGGTTCCAGAGATAAGAGGGATTGATCTGTCTCGATGACTAATTGTCCAATGTCCGGCCGGCCGATGATGCAGTCTTGTTTTATCGTAATTGAACACGCTCGGACAATGTGTTTACGAACCTTTAAAATTTTCGTTTAACGAATATAATTATCATCAATCTATTGAAGTCCAACTACCGGGCACGGGTTTCCACTTTCATAGAACTGAAGGATCAAGCGAAAAGATTAGCCGAACATTACATGCAGTAAAATCAAGAAGTAGTAAGATAAAGTCGTCATCTCTAACAATACAGTTCACAGTGCAACCCACTCTGACATTTCATTGCTGACATTTTCAGTAAGCTACTGTCATAAAATCAAGAACAGCAAAGTATCGGTAGTCACGCCATTCAGATACTTTCACTTGAAACATACTTGTTACTTGTAACTTTATAATTAGCAGATTGCATGGAAATTAATTTTTTATTACCAAATTAAAATTTTTATCACGTCAACCGATAGAGATAGGTCTCCAGCCGAGTTGCCCACATACCACAGTCTTTCAGGACTTGTCTCCAATGGTATTCTGTATTCGGTAAATCTAACGATATTCTGGTCAAAGTACTTTAATGCTGGGTGTTTCATGACCAAGTATTTGGTTAAAATGTCTGTAGTAGACAGACTTTGTTGAACCCAAAAAAAATATGATAATTCTTATAAGAAGTTTGCAACAATGTAGATAATTTAATTCTTATAAATTATTAGGTTTGTGTAGTTCAAAACCCTTTATTTTATGTCTGTACTCACCTTTAAAATACAGCTGCCGACAGCTTCATTCTCGGAGACGGTCACGTTGTAGAAGGACTGATCGAAGATCGGTTCGTTGTCATTCACATCCAACACTGTCACTAATAACGTCGCAGTAGACGACAGAGGAGGATTGCCTCGGTCACTGGCAACCACTGTCAAACGCGGCATTGGATTGGTTTCACAATCAACTCGAGAACGCGTTGTTACTAAACCAGAACGCTCATCGATCGAAAACCAGTCAGACTGCGGTGTGGGGAGTAAGGAATACCTGATATCGGCATTATCTCCTTCATCCACATCGCTGGCTGATACTTGAATTACTGGGGTACCAGGAGCTGCAGCTTCCGGTACACTTGTTTGATATTCGTTCTCGAGGAAAACTGGTGGGTTATCATTAACATCAGTCACCCGGAGACTGATTATTCGAGACGCATGCAAAGGTGGTGAACCTTTATCGGTCGCAACTACATTCAGTGTGTATGAGGACTGCGACTCTCTATCTAACGGTAATGCCACCACGACCAAATAAATAATATTATCGTGAGTCCGCAAGTCAAAATGACCATCACCACCGCTTAATGTTACGTTAACGTTCGCGTATTCTGTTTTAGAATCTGGGTCGTGTACCGATATCCTAGCGACAAATTCGTCTAGCTGTGCAGACTCAGATATTTTAGGTGTCGCATCATCGCTAAGGAAAATCACATCTATCGTAGGCTGGTTATCGTTTACGTCTGTAACGCGGATGGACACAAATGCAGTTGTCTCCAAAGGTTGTGCGCCTTTATCTCTTGCGACAACAACTAACTCGTGCAACTCTTTGGTCTCAAAATCTAAAGCCTTGTTTACTGTTATCTCACCCGTTTCGGGGTCTATCTTAAACATATTCTCTTTATCACTTTGTCTTCTATTAATCGAGTACTCTATCAAACCATTCTCTCCCGCGTCTGAATCTATTGCGAACACTTTCAATACAGCAGTACCTACGGTCGCGTTTTCAGGTATCATAGCCGAGTACACACTTTCAGCAAACACCGGTGGGTTGTCATTAACATCTAAAATTGTAATATTTACAGTCATCGTCCCTCTCAAAGGCGGGGTACCCCCATCTAGCGCCTCTATGACCAGCTCATAGTGGTCAGTGGTTTCTCTATCAAGAAAACCATTAATTTGAAGATCTAAATACAGTACACCATCACGTTCTCTATGAGAGGACAGCCTAAAGGCATTATCTGTATTTCCCGAAACAATGTTATACCTCTGGGTATTGAATACTCCTAAATCCTGATCTTTGGCTGGATTTAGCTTTCTTTTAACGTCTCTAGGAGTATTTTCTGAGAACTCTACATTCATGACTGGGGCAGGGAATGTAGGAGAATTATCATTTTCGTCTGATACTCGTACTACTACTCGGATGTTGTCACCGCTCGCGGGGATAGCTACCAGAGCGTATTGATCTCTGTTCTCTCTATCTAACGGTAGTCTGGTTCTTATTTCTCCTGTGTGTGGGTCTACTTTGAGGTCATCGTTGACTGCACTGCCTGGCACTGGCACGATTGTGTACGGGGGTGCCGCGTCGGGAAGCTCGTCGCCTAGATGGCCGACCAGGGTGCCGGCTCGGGCGTTCTCTTTGACGGTGAACTCACGGACATGCTCGGCCGCCGCCGCAGCGACCAGCAAGCAGAGGATTGCGCGCAACATCGCGCGGTATTGTTTCTCACCGCTCACACATTGTCACACACCTGAAATAAAAACCTGAGGTTAATGATCTACATTTTGCGGTTCCGAAGGGTCCCGTTGCTACCATTCGGGTCAGTGGGGTGTAATTTTAAGTTTAATTTGAAGCCGTTTTGTATGGTTATTTTTAATTTAATTTTCATTTTAACTCTTGTCCAGTCTCACCTCACCTCACTTCAAATAACATATAATTTCAAATTGGCCGATTTCCACTAACTCCCCAACGTCTTATCATAAATATATTTTTTTCTTGTACCACTAATCTATTTATCTATTGCATAGTAAATCCTATAAATATATGTATCTATTTTATAGTTAATCGTAGCACGTGGTTCAAGAAACGTATTCGATTAACGACTTTTACGTTTGTCTAAATATATCTGACTATTTGTAAACTAGAGCACAATTAAAATTTGTGTGAAGAATGCAATTGAGTGAAAGGCGAAGGCGGACTAATTACTCAAAAATCTGACTTTCTCTTCAAATTAATCTCAATATCAATGCGCTATCTGGCGCGGCTTATAAATGCGCATTGCGAGTGAGCGTGCGTGTCGCACCAATGTCTAATTTTCATAAATATAAATGACAATTAGAAAACTACGAACATATATCAACCTATATCTGATGTCATGTATGTCATATATCATATGTAATAAATATATATAAGATATTATATATATATATATATAGGTTACTTTACTGCTTATAAATTAAATTTATGCAAAGAAAAACGCCAATTCATTGCTCTGTTGCGGCGTGAGACACTAACACATTTTTACATTTATAATTTAATCCAGATTAAAGATCACTTAATGTAAAAAAATGTGTTTTCTCTAATTCTTATTTACTATTTATGGTTACGCCTAACAATTATTACATTATGTCAATGTTCTTTCTTAAATAAATAAATAAAAAAAAAAAAAAATTACGCATACGAATAACTGAATGAAACCACAGTTTCTATACGTCACATAAACCAATATTTAAAATAAACAACAACTTAAATAATCGTAAAATCACAACTCAACTTGCCGTGTTACATTTGCGCGTGTTTTATTCGAAAAAAAATCACTATCATCTGACTTTCATAGCGTTTCAAGAGAATAGGTATAACGCCAATATATTATGTTTTATTTTAGAAGTACTATAAGTACTATTCTAGGTACATATTAACCTTTGTGTGTCCTTTGCAGTTAAACAAAAGCCCAGCTTGTATTAATATACTTCCAAAGTTACCTAATCCATAGTAACGGAGACCGCGTTTTTCATCTTAAAAACTCTACATTGTACCAGGCAGGTACAAAAGTGTGGTAATAATACGATTACCACCCCTATGTGTAGTGGATTAAGAAACAAAATAGCCTGAAGGCAAATAATTGAATAAATTGGGACAGGTAATATTTTAATATTGGTCACTTTCCTTTGAAGTCTACGACATTTTACTTTGGTTACGTTTTTGGCATTTTACTCTAAATGTGACTATCTGGATTTTGGATTTTAATTTTTACTAAAGTATAAAAACATTTGTTAGTAAACAATAAAAAGCAAGTATAATTTGCTATATTCCGCCGACAACCGTAAAGTAAAGTCACTACTTTACTTTTCGCGCTTGTGAAGTCAACATCTCCTGAGGATGATCCGGTGTCGGGTCGAAACGTGCGTAGAGGTTCTAGTGGAAGATTTTGTGTGGTGTTATATTATACAAATCTCCCGGTTGTCGGCGGAATATAGCAAATTATACTTGCTGTTTATTGTTTATCATGGACTTCCGCAAAGTAACGCCTGCTTCTATTCCTTATTTGTTAGTAATATAAATTTATTTTATTAATAAATTGTTCACATTCAATTGGTTTTCCGTAATTGTTATCAGTATAGAGACTTTATTTTAAAAAATGAAAGCAAAGAGGAAATCTTATACTAATGAAATTAAATAATAAATGAAAAGGTAGTGTATATGACAAATGAAATATAATGTTTAGTTATGCGGACAAATAAAAACGAAAAAATTACAATAAAATATACATATATATTCATTTTTGTTTTATAAATGAGGACATTCTTTATGCTGGATTTAGCTTATCTGCTGTATCTCTAGTAAGAGTTTCCGTGTGAGCTAGTAGGTACCTTATTTGAGGCAATAAATTTACAATTTTATTAAGAACAACTCTGAAACATAACACGGTACCGACGTTGTTTTGATGTTTTCTTTATTATAATTAGCATAACATTTAGTTAGTTGTTAAATTGAGGTAAATTATTATATGTGACTACGTCTAATTCCTATGAATACGTTATATTACTTATTTATAATAAATTCAAATTCAAATTCAAATAATCTTTATTCAAATAGTCCTTTAAAAGGCGCTTTTGACGCGTCAATAATTTACAAAGTAGTGATTTGATGGTGATAACTACATTCGTAAACTTAAAACTAAAGCTATGAGGGTTCCAAACGCGTCCCGGTCTAAGAAGAAGCCCACAACAAACTTAGCCAGGTAAATTTTCTTTTTGTTATCACCATCTCACATGCCACTTAAAATTATATTAAGAGCTATCTTATTAGAGCAATATTTCACACCCATGCTTGTTTATCATTTACGTAATCCTTTACACTATAGTAGGACTTTTCTACAAGCTTACGTTTTATATAAACTTTGAACTTATTGAGAGACATCCCAGAAATTTCATTAGGCAATTTGTTATAAAATTGTATACAATTACCTTTAAATGAATTTCAAATTTTTTGTAGTCTAGTAGCGTGCAACAATATAAGTATAATTATAATATTATGAAAGTTCTCCAGGCAATGATTTAGCCTATGAATGGCCACTGATGGGCACTAAAAATTCATAAGAGAAAAAGGGATTCACAACCATTAAAAGCATATCCTTTTGCTGGCTTTTGTCGCGTATTACCAGAAACATTTTTTGTTATTAGCCGGTAATTTTACCCACACCGTTTTTCATACATGTTTTACTTCAAATAATGTTATTGAAAAAATGTTACGGATATAATTTTGTACAGATTAGGCATAAAAAAATTTCAGCGCGTATCCACAGTTGTGTGTAGGCGTACACGAATTTTAGCTTGTACACAATTATTTATTATCTCAAGTAAGTTTTATTTTCTTTTTAGTAAAATTTACGACTTTGTGTTCTCGTCATTTGAGATAAGAAGGATCCAAGTTAGTACAGGTACCAATTCATCGCAATTCAAGTTGGATATAAGTCGTATTAAAATAAAAAAAACGATTCAACTTTTTTAGTTTTATTCAATTTCTTTACTTATCCAGGATGTTATGTATGTTCATACAAAATGATAAGTGTGAAACAAGTACGTAACTATAATGAAATAGACGTTGCTTACTAATCAATAAATAGGTAGTTATAAAAAATATATGAATATGTCTGAGTATTGAAGTGTCATATATATATGTTTGCCTTAGGATGATAGATTTTAATAGTTTTTTTGTTAATCAATGCAAAGAAACGATCTACTTAATTAAGCATCTTCTCTTAAATGTTTTCAAATCGGTGCACGAAAAATAGTTGTCTATGCCAATAAAGTAAAAACAATAAAAAAGCAATTTGGCAATATTACCATTTCATTAGCATAATAAAATCATTTTTGTATTAAGAATAAATCAAATCTGTAATTTAGCTGTAAGTTTTTATGTCAGCCTATTATGTCACGTTGGAAATATATCCAAAAATGGATTTCAGTATATTAATAAAATAGCGCTGCTAAAGCAATTATTTTATTATAAATAAAATGATAATGCAACTGACTGACTAATTTGTTAACGAGCAGCAAAAACGACTGGGCGGAGTGGGGCGAAATTTGGCATACTGATTAACATAGCGTCTGATTAGAAAGGATTATTTAAAAATTCACAATGGTAAAATGTGTCGTCTCCAGCTAAAAATCATTTGATTTAAGTTCTGTGAAATTTGTGAATCTAATGAAAAAAATTCTATACACTTTGTTTTAAGCTTTTTTAATCCGGGAATTTTGATATCAAAGATGAACACCTCGCGCTATTTGCCCTATTACGAATAAAATGGACGCCATTTTTAAATTAAGAAGATTTAAAAGATCGGCATAGCAGTAGTTACGATATAGCTGAAAACAGTTTTGTGCCATTTTAAAGCGGTTAGGATATGTTAATGCACCCTCCAAAAAGCCCTGACCTTGCACCATCAGATTTCCACCTGTTTTGTTCTCTGCAGCATTCTTTAGGCAGTATCAGGTTAACGTCAAGACAGGACTGCCAAAACTACTTTTTATTGATGCAGAAATGGGATCATGTCACTACCTTCAATATTGCAGAAGTCATCAAGCAAGATGGCACAAATATACGTACATACTGAAACTAAATGCAAATAACTTTTTCCCCGACCTATTATTACGTCATAAATTATTAATTTTTCGGACATTAAGCACGCCCTTTCTCTGTGGATCTTAAACTAGCGAAATTGGATAAACGATTCGCGGATGAGAATTTATATGTAGAGATTATTCTTACCACATAAAATAGTGTTAAAGTAATAAGCAACTTATCATTATTTTCACTTTGAAAATCGTGGTATCGCAATGAAACCTTGTAGGCATATAAAGACTGCATAAACATACTTTAATTTCACATCTCTGAGCTGATCTGATGATGGAGTCGTAATCATATAAGTAGATTTATATGACGAATCTATGGGTGTTTATTGGTTGTTTAAACCACATATTACCGCGTACACTTTCTGATAAATAGAAATATTATTAATCGATGGAAACATTGTTGTAAACTTTTGCGATATGTATTATACCTAGATTTTACTAGTTACATTTCACGATATCATTTAATTTGTCTTAAAATTTGTGGTGGTCAATATAACATGAATTTTATGTTATTGCTATACGATATTCGTGTTTCGGTTTGTCATTATAACACCGTTATATATTTTTTAATCCGTGTCGTTAGTCTCTGATTTCTTATAAATATGTTTCCTATCTAAACGCGCATTAAAAAAACCTAATTATGGCTGAGTGAAGGTGATATTTTATTTGTTCGTCCATCGATCTATAAGAGCCGTTAGATAGTCCAAATTCACATATATGTAAATGGGTACTCTAAAAGCAAAAATAGCATGAATTTAAAAGAAAGCTTATTTTCAAATGTGCTATTCGCTTAAAATTGAAATGGTTTTTTCTTTCTACTGGTGTTCGTAATAAGTCTACGAAAATAAATTAAAACAAAGTTCCAAACATTTCTCATAAAACAACTAAAAGTAGTGAATTAACATCTATATTGTTTAATTCCAAATCAAGTCGTTGCTAATTTAAAATATGTATTCTCAATAATGCGAAATTATTTCAGTTCATAAAAATGTGCATGAAATTTAATAACTTCTTGATCTGACCATTAATGAGTTGTTAAGTCATATTATTTCTTGACTACAGTTTTTAACGCTGGACAATGATTTTTATTAGACTGGCTTTAAATCTTTAAGTACTTTTCACAAACTGTTCCTGTTGAAAAGGAGATAACAATTTATTGATCAATTTACAAAATTATCTAGTCTTATTTTCTTAGATGTCTTATTTTTTTTTTTTAAACAATGTAATTGTATTATAAACACTTAAAAACTTAAGATAAACTTTAAATTTAACCTAAAACTAAAAAAAATTATATATATACAATATAATATATATTTTTTTAAACGCACATAGCTCCGAAAAGTTAGGTGCGTGCTCGGATTCGAACCGCCGACCTTTGATTAGGAGGCTGACGCCCTAACCACTAGGCTATCACGGCTTCGCTTCTTGTAGGATGCATTAAAAAAAATTAAAGATCACAGTAATTCAGGAAGTATCCGGTAACACATTAATTTACTAATGACTACCCAGGTTAAGATTGGCAAGAAATAAGAATCTAGATCTGATTAGATCAGATCGTGTGCTCCAATGGGCGACGCAAAAACTGGACTGGTATGAGAAAGCTTGGCTAATTAAAAATGACGAATACAGTTACCAGAGTACTACCTGCCACTGTCAGTGTAAGACAGCATATTTCGCGATGACACGACATTTTGACGTGGCAATAAAAATTCGGAATAAAAACAACAAAGCAAAACCAACAAATTATAAACAAATTTCACTTAAAATTTCGGTAAGTAATACGGAAAATATAAACGAAATTTGACCGTTTATAATTTTTTTATTGAAAATTTCCCCCAATTTTTACGTTAAGAAATTACAATGCTTTCAATATAATGAAAATAAATCTTGATTTTTTTTATATGTCCCTTACTCGATTTTTATATGTTAAACAATGTTTTTCATTTTATGTGAACATTTACATTTACTAAATGTTACTGTATCTTAAAATAATGAACATAAAAACAAATTATTTTTATGGCATAACTTTCTAATCTCTATGATTCTAAAGTTATGAGATAATTAATGCCTTAAAGTGAATAAGTTCACAAATAAATAATTTTTCAGTTGACATTTTGCATATTAACTAAAATATAAGTAAATCTGAGACATCTTTGTACATATGGAATAATTTAGTAATTTTTGGTTACGTAATTTAGGACTGCTATTGGCTTTATGTTTATCAACATATACCACCATATATTATTAATAAAACAAATTCATAACTTTTTACACATTTTCAAGATTATTATAATAAAATGGATAATTAAGTTTTTTTTGTAATTGATGACATTAGCGAGTAGATTTCTCTCTATTGTTTTGTTTTCATTATATTAATAAGTAGGTTATTACGTGAAGTCTTTCTTCACACTCACATAGTTATATAAAACGTGCAAAGAAAGTGAAAATATGAAATTAGAAATCGACTTTTTGTCATTTTCGTTTGTAATTATAACAACAATCTTAGGAATATTCTTAGGTTGACTATGATAAGATTATATTTTAAATTGATATATTAAAAATAATATTCTTTCTCGAGAAATTACAAAATCTTCGTTTCTAAAAATATTTGCTTCTTTCCTTTGGTAAAATATTTATCTCTACGAAGTTTTCGGTTGACCATAGTTAAATTAGCAAAGATTGTCAAATTTTGAATTTCGAAGCTTTGCTCAAAACCTGTTAAAGGTGTTTTTTTTTTCTCGTTTTATGGCTTTACACAGCTAAGCCAATGTAAGGGTGTTTTAATCTTCTAATTGTAAGTTAAATTTAATCAACAGACTATATTTAGGACCCCAGAGTAAAATAATATGTTGACTTTGTTCAACAGAGCAATAATTATAGCTCCTCGGACTATTTGACGATTGTTAGGTCAGCCCTTCAGCGATTATAATGAATTTAAATCTTGGATGTGTCTATAAATAAGTTTGAAGTTCTTATAAAACGTAAGCTTATAGGATAATCATATTACCAAAAACAAAGCTCAAGTTTTTGATAAAGCAATTTGATAAAAGGCTATAGAAATACATTCAGGCTATCACTAACTTCTATTATACCTACAAGTTTAGCACATTTAGTGAAGATAGTGTTACAAATTTAAATACTAACTTAGGCACTAAAATAAATGTATTTATATTAGTCAACATTTTGGAACTACAGTAATAGGTTAATAAATGTCTAATTCAATACGAACAATATTGAATTACATACTTATTACTTATACATAACAATTATTTTTTATAATATAACTTTTTATCGTTAGTGGAATAGTTTATATATTTTTAATAGTTCCATATATCATAGAATAGAGTTTCAATGACTTGAAATTTTTGTAAAGTCTATAACCTCCTATTTAATATATTATATACGTCGGTGTACCTATCTAACCCATTTTATCACCTAAGTAGTTAAATTTGCCTTTTTACTTTTGACTTAAGTTATTCCACCTAATCTGAGTTCTAAAGCTTAATTTGGTTCAATAATTACAATCTCAAATTTTAAGCTTACTTAAAACTTTGGCTTTTAATACGTATTTAATATTATAATTGCTTTTAACTTTAACCGTTTGATTTAAACACTTTAGCAACCATCTTGGTTTTTATTTTTTTATATTATTTTTATATATAAAGAAAATATGTTATAAAACTTTATATTGATCTTTTATACAGTGTCTGTATTTTTTATATATAACTTTTATATTTAGTAAGAAAGCAATGTGATGTGGGTGTGTCTCACAGGTAATTTTGTTCGTTAAGCTACATTGTGCCAAGCCTATATGGTTGACCTTATACAGTTAGCTGGTATCGTGAAAATAGACAGGCACCCTTCAAATTGGTTTTTATCCCCATTTATACCTAAATCGATAAACCTAAATATTTTTTTTAAATGTTATGAAACAAAGTTTAGTTTCTTTCTTACGTAATAAACATGAACTAACTGACCAAACATCACGATCAACGCATTACTGGCTCATTACAGAGCACGGGTCTCCTCTCAATATGAGAAGGGTTTGGCCATAATCCACCACATGTGCGGATTGGCAGACTTCACACGACTTTGAGAACATTATGGAGAACTCTCAGACGTGCAGGTTTCCTCACGATGTTTTCCTTCAGCGTTGAAGCAAGTGATATTTTAATTTTTTTAAAAGGCACATAACTCCGAAAAGTAACAGGTGCGTGCCCGGATTCGAACCGCCGACCTCTGTTTAGGAGGCTGATTAGAGCATCGATCTCCATAAGAAAAATTGAACTAGCAGTAATGTACTGGAATCAAAAATTCTAAAATGTTTTATTCGTGTAAACCTATTATAAGCAATCTCACAGGTGTCTTACTCTATAAGAAAAGTTATACAAACGAAATGTAACAGCCAAACTATAATAGATACCTATTCACCGGTGATTTACTTCGAGTTTTTATATTTTGCCTTAGATCTTGAGCGCTTTAAGCTCTTATTTAATCCAAGGTCGCTATCCATATTAAAAAAGGTATCGATTAGAAGGTGTATGTGTGTGTATGTGTGTGTATATGTGTATATGTGAGAATACCTGTGCCTACCAAATGTACAAGTACAAACTTCATTACATCAACCTAATGTTACGTTGATTTTACTAACAGCTTTATAAAGCTGATTCAAAACAAAAGTACGTATTTTTCTACATAATTATCAAACTATATATAATATAAAAACTATAAAAATGATGAGTATTAGGGAACTAGGTATGATTCGGAAACCAAGCAACTTACTAATTAAGGCTTGTATTTCCCCATAGAGCTTCCCCTTACAGCGTTTTAAACTGTACTATAAACTGAAAGCGATAAACCTACTAAGATACCTAACTTTATTACAAGAGTATACGTACTTTAACTAACTTTTAAACGTTAACTTTAGAAGAATACCTATCTACCAAAGTTTACAGAAAGTTTATTTAAATATTGAATAAGCTTTATAGATAGGATGGCAAACTTAAAGCACCAATATAACTTTACTTTACTTAAATAAAGCTTGTATTTTCCCATAAAGCTTCCCCTTACAGCGTTTTAAACTATACTTTGTACTATAAACTAAAAGCGGTAAACCTACTAAGATACCTAACTTTATTACAAGAGTATACGTACTCTACCAAAGTTTGCAGAAAGTTTATTTAAATATTGAATAAGCTTTATAGATAGGATGGAAAACTTAAAGCACTAATATAACTTTACTTAGCGTACGCAACTAGAAAAATATGACAGACTGTATTCGTAGTAGTATAACTTCTGAAGTATCAAATAATTCACGCTTCAATGTTAATATGAAGTTAATTCCTTTAACCAAAAGCTTTTTAAAGAGAAATGAGAATTAAGCTAAAGACATTTACACTTTATCGTTATTCTATATTGAGCTTTATTTCTGAATAACCGGATAGTTTATTCTACCTAAGAGATGCGAAACCGCGGAAAAATAGTAAGTTTATAGATATTTTTCAGTTTTCATCTAAACTTGTATAACAGCATGGAACTTACTACAAGTAGATTAGTTAGAGCTTTCATGATATACCAGTTCGTGTATTAACAAATACGAGTTTTCTGTACATTAAGGCAGTGTAGAGATGAATGATACGCATCTAGCATTCTAAAGCACGCCCAAAAGAAAACCCACCTCCAGAATCCTTAGCACTACACGTTCACCATAATCAATTCTGTGTTTTTATACACTATTCTAACACAACACAAGACACTACACTGCAATCCGGGCACGGTATATATATAAAACAGGATTAAAACAAGCGATTATAACTTATTAACAATGTAATAGTGAAACTTTGTTTCTTATATAGTTTTAGTTGAAACGTGTTTTGGGCACCGGCGCGCGCACAGCCGTTCTCAGCCAGCTTTCCGAAGGCACTGATGAGGCTGAGAGGGGGGGACTATAACAGGTTAGTCGCATACCGTTTGGAACGCCAATTTCGAGGCTCCCTGGATAGGGACGCCGACTCGATTCGTGGATAAGGTAATGATAAAAGATAGTATTTGGTCTGTGACGGTATCCCATTCTTGAAATACGTGACATAGAGCATTTAAGTGTTTTCTTAAGACAAAACTTTGTCTATTCCAATATATTATGATTTATTTATCTCCTCTTAATCTAGCTTAACAGGATAAAAACCTAATTTGCTAGAGTAGTCTAATATAAAAGTATATATATATAAAAATTGCCTAAATTTAAATCCGGTAACATATCATCCATGATGACACTCTTGTGAGTTCACTCAGATTGCAACTGAATAAGTTCAGCCTCTCTGCGACATCGTTCAAAGTGATAAGTATATATGATGTAAATGTATATATTTATTTGTAATCAAATATTAATGATTGCGGTCCAAATCAATTTTAAATTAAGGTCACATAAAGATTACTTTTCTGGACATATAAATCAGTTTAACAAAGGTTCCAAAGAAGAACCAATGATTACTTAATATGAAGGGATAATATCTTCTGTTGTCTGTGTGAGTGTACGTATTTTGAGAATCTTTTCATAAATTATATGTCCGCATAGAATCTGATATCCTAAAGGAACTCCTTTTAATAATATATTTTAGTTATGATGTTTAAATATTTATTTATTTGCAGGATTTTTAGTTGCAGGTTAATCTAAGTTTTATTTTAAGTATTATGTAAAATATTTGATGTATAATAAATAAATTTGATATTTTAAAAAAGAAAAATCAAATTCTACGCGATACGTGCTTAGTGTTAATTTTTCTTTTTTCGTTTTAATAGATATAACTTTATATACAATGTATTTTAATGTATATAGTTTGTAATTACTTCCAATTATTTAATAAATACGTGCAAAAAAAGGTTTTACCTTATTTTTTACATTGTTTCTAACTGCGACTTTGTTCACGTAGAGTTTTTTTTTTTTATTCACCAAAAGTTAGCCCTTGACTGCACTCACCTGATGTTAAGTGATGATGCGGTCTAAGATGGTAGCGGGCTAACATGTTGGTAAACTATGTATGGTAAACTCATACTCCTAATCGGTTTCTACACGACATCGTGCCGGAACGCTAAATCGCTTGGCGACACGTCTTTGTCGGTAGGGTGGTAACCAGCCACGGCCGAAGCCTCCCACCAGACCAGACTCGAGCCAGGAATCGAACCCAGGACCTCCGTCTTTAAAATGCAACAGCGAACGCGCTGCGCCACGGAGGTCGAAAAGTTATAACTTTTCTTGTATAACTGAAAGTACTTAATGTCTTAATCCACCTACCTCATGTGCTATCTGAGAGCAATTTCCAATTCAAATAAATCAAGTCGTTTATAGTGAGTTGTTGTCAGACATTCACACCTTTGTACAAATTTTAACGTTGAAATATTACAAGTTGTGCATAATATACTTTGACTAATAAACTATTAAAATCTGTATAAATAAGATATTAGAGAGCATTAAATATGATCTAAAGGTCCGTCTGAGTTTTAAATCTCCCATATTAAAGACTTCAACGCGCGTCTATATTATTTCATACTGTAAAATTGTAAAAGTAATTATATATTTATACTTGTACTATAAAGTTTTTTTTTTGTGCATTCGTTTACTCCGAAACCACTGAACTTATTTTATCATGAGAAAGTCATTTTATGCTAAAGTATGTATGCTGCACTTTCTCTCGATTATATTTAGATTATTTCAGACTGAAATATAAATATTATAAAACAAAGCCGTTGGAAAAACGCTACAAAGCAACTTTTATCAGCGTGCGATAACTAAATGGTACGGTCTTCAAAAATATTATGTAGTACGAAGAGTTTTATCTTTAATCGATCTAAAATTAAGTTCGGAAAAGCTCATGCCTATCAGGCCAGGCTTTAATTCCAAAATAGTATTTAGATAAGAATTTAATTCAACAAATTAACAATCTTCTTTTTCTTGCCCTTATCCCACATTATGTGGGATCGGCACAACACGTCTTCTTCTTCCACTCACTTTAATTAGCCGTCACCTCACTCCCCACACCTTTTTCCCGCATATCCTCTTTTACACAATCTATCCATCTCTTCTTTGGTCTTCGTCTACTCTTTTGCCCTTCCACGTTCATATATAACATTCTTTTGATGACATCGCTTTCTTTCCTCCGCATTATATGACCATACCATGCTAGCCTGTTACTCCTCATCTTTTCTGTCACTGGCGCTACTTTTAGACTTCCCTTTATATATTCATTTATTATCTTATCCATTCTTATCACACCACACGTCCATCTCAACACTCGCAAAAACAACTTAACAATATTTAATTTAATTTATTTTATTAGAACCACCAACGGAATTATACATACCACTCTTGTACATAATTTAGGCCTTAGGTGCTAGGTCAACATATAATTCCACTTATAGGAGGCTACAGAATGCAGATTAAGACTGATAAGTCGTGCGAATTCATACTGTAAAAGTAATTATATTATTCGGCTCTAATAACCTTATTTTTTATTTTTATTATTTTTTTACCAGATACTCAAACCAATTTAAAATATCACTTGCTTCAACGGTGAAGGAAAACATCGTGAGGAAACCTGCACGCCTGAGTTCTCCATAATGTTCTCAAAGGCGTGTGAAGTCTGCCAATCCGCACATGGCCAGCGTGGTGGACAATGGCCAAACCATTCTTATATTGAGAGGAGACCTGTGCTCTGTAGTGAGCTGGTAATGGGTTGATCATGATGATGATGATGATGACGACACAAACCAAGTAGTTAAACAACACGTATATAAGAAGTATACAACGGAAAGCATATCTCTACAAGAGTTCTCTTCCAGCTACCCTCAATAAACAGTCACAAATCGGATAAAATAGAGCCTTTAATAAGTTATAATACAACGATATTAAAGTTATGTAGTTTTTATTGCTATGAAAGACGCTTCTCGTCATTTCAAATACGCCTTT
Source organism: Lasiommata megera (assembly GCA_928268935.1). NCBI lineage: Eukaryota > Metazoa > Arthropoda > Insecta > Lepidoptera > Nymphalidae > Lasiommata > Lasiommata megera. Next base: position 15,904,475 of record OV743315.1, on the reverse strand, counting down.
TTAACGCTGGGAAATGCGATTTCAAATACGCGGGCGAAGGCATGCGGCACATGCTTAGCATAATTATTTGCGATATAACTAAAATAGAACAAGTAACATAGAGTTCAAACGAACTATTACTTGATACCTCTATATGTATATTATAATATCCATCGGTGTGAAACTATTAGATGAAAGATATAAGTCATGTGTTTGTCTTGGTTTTTATTTATTTATTTTATTAGAACCAGCAACAGAATTATACATATTATTTTTCAACATAATTGAGGCCTTAGGTGCTAGGTCAACATATATTTCTACTTATAGGAGGCTACAGCATGCAGATTTAGACGGATAAGTCGTGCGAAGGAACTTTACTAAAAGTATACAAAATTAACAACTTAATTATAAGGAACATAGAGGTAAAAACATAAATAATAGTAATTAAAAAATTTAAATTTAAATCAAAATTAAAATTAAAATTGAAAATGACTAATAAAAACACCCAACATTTATACAACCGAAAGGTGTAACTCTAAATTGAAAATGTGTTACAGAAAAAGTCAATGGACATGTCTTTAGCTGTAAATTCCCTGTATTATGCTTAACCTATTTTTGTGTATGGGTTAAAAGTGGCCTATGTCTTTAGGTAGGGGTGTAGTGGGGTAGTTGCGTCCCTATTCTGCCTAGTCGGTCTTGCTTTGAGACGGTAGATTAGGTTCATAAAATCGTCACTACCTCACAAATCTCTCACCAAGTGGCTCCCAGCGCCACACCCTGGTAATCGCGACGGCTCGCGAGCTAAACCTTGGTGAGGGTGGGGTTCGAAATCATTCAGTATCGTGAACCCTAGATGAGATTTCCTACTACCCGACAGTCTCATCCTAAAAGAAGGAAAACTTATAATTAAACCCGAAATGGTACCTCCGTCAGGCGCAAGCCAGGTGCCTGCAACCGAACCGACACCACACGTATTGACTCTGTCTTTCCTGTGGAGCATGTTGGGGAGGTCGAGAGGGTGACGCAGGTTCTGGGCATGCCTGTGCTGCCATAAAGTCGTCCCAGGCGTAACAGCGTCCGTGGAGAGGGCACTTCACCCACTTCAGCTTGCTAGAGTGGAAAACAACACGGGGAGTGACAGTGACCGGTTATAAGTCTGCACAGATAGGCGTAGGTGCGGACGCCAGGGGTTACTTTCGACAGTGGGAGGGTCCATCGTAGGCCCATTGACTAGCTACCGCCCGCTTCAATCCGGGCAGCCCCCGGCCAGTAAGGTGCTAGTCCGCCTCGGTGCTGTCTTGTTCTCTTTGGGTGGAGAGAACACTAGGTTCAAAGCTAGACAGACGGTGCCGTTATTTAATCACCTGCGGCATACAGATCTAAAAACAACCATAAAAAGCATAACCACTCCATGCGCTTCGCTACATGGAATGTCCGCACTATGCGGACAGGCTTTCCGGACACCAGCGGAAGCTCAGTAAACTCCCAGATCGACACACAAATTCGTAAGACTGCCGTAATAGATTCCGAATTAAATCGTCTCAACATCTCCATAGCTTCTCTTCAGGAAACCAGATTGCCTGATGAAGGCTCACTGCGGGAAACCCACTACACTTTTTTCTGGAAGGGCAAGGATTCATCTGCTGTGCGTGAACATGGCGTCGGCTTTGCTATACGTAACGAGCTACTGTCATCTATAGTCAGTTCCTGTGGTGTTTCAGAGCGTATCATGACTGTTCGTCTTTCGACAACAAATGGTGTTTTGACTATCATCTCTGCGTATGCCCCCACACTAACTTCTTCACCGGAAACCAAAGATATTTTTTACAGTCAGCTTGAAGAAACTGTTCGCAGCGTCAATAGGGCTGATCGGCTTATCATCCTTGGGGATTTCAATGCTCGAGTAGGTAAAGACAGCGTAGCATGGCCTGATTGTATTGGAAACCATGGTATAGGACACATTAATGACAACGGTCAACGTCTTCTTGAGTTTTGCTGTAGAAACCTGTTATGTGTTACCAATACTTACTTCAAAGGTAAACTGCTTCGCAAAGTCTCTTGGAAGCATCCCCGTTCCGGCCACTGGCACCAATTAGACGTCATTCTTACCAAAAAGAAAGATCTCCGAGACATCCTTCATACCAGAACCTTTCATAGTGCAGAATGCGATACTGACCATTCATTGGTTGCGACTACTATTATAGTAACACCCAAAAGGTTCCACTTTTCTCGTCAACCAGGTGGTAAAAAGTTGGATTTACTTAAAACTAGAGACGTTGAACGAGTGGAGGCTTTTGGAGAAGCGGTCAATGAAAAAACAGCAAACTGGGATCCTGATATGTCGGCTGATGAAGAATGGTGTCAATTGAAGGGACTTTTAATGAACACTGCTGCCGAAATTTTTGGTTACCATAGAACCAAGAGCAAAGACTGGGTTGTTGACAACATGGTTGAGCTGGAACCTCTGCTTAATGCTAAACGCGATGCTGCTCTTAAACACCGCATGCAGCCGTGTGATAAGACCCGCTCAGAGCTCTGTGCAGCTAAAGCTTCCTTTCAGCGTGCTACTCGACATTTTGCCAATACATACTGGATCAACCTCTGCCAACGCATCCAATCTTGTATGGAAAAGGGTTGTTTTCGCGATGCTTACATGGGCATAAACATGGCACTGGGTCCAGTTCCGAAAAAAACAACTCCGCTAAAGGAACGGGACGGTACTATCATCTTAGATCCCAACCGCCAGCTCCATCGTTGGGTAGAACATTATACTGAACTCTACGCGAATCCTGTAGATATCCACCAAGAGGCAGTGCGTAATATCCCGGCTTTTCCTCCCTGGCACGAACTCGACGACATACCTTCAGCTTTAGAATTTAAGGAAACAATAAAACTGCTAAAAAATGGCAAAAGTCCGGGAAGCGATGGCATACAAGCGGAACTCCTAAAGCTTCGCTGTGTGCAACCCCACGTCTACAATTTGTTTGTCAAATGTTGGACTGAGGGACTTGTGCCTCAAGATATGCGCGATGCTAATATTGTCACCCTGTATAAAGGGAAAGGTGACCGCGGCGACTGTAACTCTTACCGCGGCATATCCCTCCTTAGCATTGTCGGCAAACTTTTGGGTAGAATGATTTTAAGTAGATTACAGGTCCTGGCAAATCGTGTTTACCCGGAGGCTCAGTGTGGGTTTAGGGCACAGCGTTCTACAACCGACATGATTTTCACCCTCCGTCAACTACAAGAAAAATGTAGGGAACAAAGAACTCCCCTATACATAGCGTTTGTTGACTTAAACAAGGCTTTCGACACGGTTAGCAGAGAAGGGTTATACAAAAGTCTTAAAGTTATCGGCTGTCCACCCAAACTTCTCAAACTTATTCGGTCATTTCATGACGCCATGCAGGGTAGAGTCGTGTTTGATGGTAGCACATCTGAGCCATTTCACATGAGAAGAGGCGTGCGTCAGGGCTGCGTACTGGCACCAACGCTTTTCGGCATATTTTTCTCTCTAATTCTAAAGGCTGCTTTTGGGGATGCAAGCCAAGGTGTACATCTACACACGCGACCTGATGGTAAGTTATTTAACATCTCGCACCTCAAAAGTAAAAAACACCGTAAAGATCTGTTTGTTGACAGCCTCTTATATGCCGATGATGCTGCCTTTGTAGCAAACTCCTCCCAGGAGCTTCAGGAGATAATGGACAAGTTTGCTATAGCCTGCGCGCACTTCTCCATGTCAATAAACACCACCAAAACCGTTGTGATGGCACAGGGCACTACTGAGACACCATCAATATCACTAAACGGAGTAACGCTATCTGCTGTCGACGATTTTTGCTATCTGGGATCCACCATGTCAAATAAGCTATCAATAGCAAAGGAAATAGATATCCGTATTGGTAGGGCAGCTACGATGTTTGGCAAACTTCGTGCAAGAGTATGGGATAACAAACATCTGTCGATAAAGACAAAAGCATATGTATATCAAACTTGTATTTTATCCGTACTCTTGTACGGAGCAGAGACGTGGACATCCTACCTTAAGCAGGAGCGGAAATTGAACTCTTTTCACATGCGTTGCCTACGTCGCATTTTGGGTATATCTTGGAAGGATAGAGTCACAAACGAGAGTGTATTAAAGTCGGTCGGACTGCCTAGCGTTATTGCTCTCCTTAAGCAAAGGCGGCTGCGGTGGCTGGGTCACGTCCACCGTTTGGAGCACTCTCGTTTGCCGCGCCAAACTCTCCTTTCAGAAGTTGCCAACGCTAAACGACCGGTTGGTAGGCCGCTGTTAAGATACAAAGACAGTGTAAAACGCGACATGTCTTCCTTTGCTGTCGACCCGAAAATTTGGGATACCCTTGCCGAGGATCGTAACAACTGGCGTAAAGTTGTTGCGGAGGGCGTAGTTGCTCATGACGCCGCCTTACATGAGCATCTAGCAAACAAACGCGCTATAAGACACGAGCGCGTAGAGAACCCCCTACCTCCTAGCGGTTCCTATGTTTGTGAACTATGCGGACGTCGCTGTCGCTCTCGTATTGGCCTCATAAGCCATGAAAACAAATGTCGCCGCCCATGAGACGCTGTTCAAAACATCTTTCGAAGATGAATAGGGCCAATGATGATGATGATGATGTCTTTAGGGTAAAAACTTTGACTTCGCTATTATTGATTTGCTGTTACTTACGCTTTAATAGGTTCAATAGCTAACTTTTCAATCCACCGGTAGAGGTTGCTGTTTTTACAAAGTAAATAGTATTTGTCGCGCTTTCCGCAATGGATTTCGATTCTGCACCCGATACAATACTGGGAGATTTTGTTTTAATTTTAGTTTTTGTTGTTCGTTTTATTGACATATGTACACGTCATCATTCATAATTTATTTTGACACCTCCGTGGCGAAGCGAGTGAGCTGTCGCATTTTTAAGTTGGAGGTCCTGGGTTCGCATCCCCGGCTCGAGTCTGGTCTGGTGGGTGGCCAAGTTACCGGCAAGATGTAGCGTAGAAACCAATTTGGAGTATGGGATTACTATACTCCTTACAGGTTAGCCCGCTACCATCTTGCCTTGCCGGCTCACTACAGAGCACGGGTCTCCTCTCAATAAGAAAAGAATTTGGCCCTGGTCCACCACGCTGGCCATGTGCGGATTGGCAGACTTGACACGCCTTTGAGAATATTATGGTGAACTCTCAGGCAGGTTTCCTTACGATGCGTTCCTTCACTGTTGAAGCAAGTGATATTATAATTGCTTAAAAACGCACATAACTCCGAGAAGTTAGAGTTACGTGACCGGGATAGAACCCTGATTGGAAGGGGGACGTCCTAACCACTAGGCCATCACAGCCACATGTTAAATGTATAAAAGTAGGTATTCTCTTATTAAGTTATTTATATTCCAACCAAATATCATACGTTAAATTCGAATGGTGTAAATTTCTCGTGCTTTAAACATATGCGTCCCCGTACATCTTCCTGCCGAATAAAGATAAGGGAGATATTGAAACTTTATTTTATTACTCTTATTTACATGTACAACAACTGTTTGGTTTTTCTTTGGTTTTACGAGGATCCCCTTGAAGGGGATTTTTATTTTATATAACGCGCATACGGCATGTAGATATAACGATCCTTGATTTGAGGTTTTCTGTAACAATCATATTGCAGTATCTTTTTTTTTATTTACTATAAGTTGGCCCATTACAGCCATCTAACCTATTAATTAGCGTAATTCCGTCTAAGATGGGGAAACGAGATAACATGCTAAAGGTATGTTAGGAGTATGATAAATCCATGCCATGCGTGCGTTGTCGCTTTATACAGTTGTAGTTCCTGGGTTCGATTCCCTGCTCGAGTCTGGTCTGGTGGGAGGCTTCAGAGTGCAGGAGTTTCTTGGCGACACGTCTTTGTCGGTAGGGACCACCCTACCAACAAAGACGTGTCGCCAAGAAATTAAGCGTTCCGGCATGATGTCGGGTAGAAACCAAAAGGAACGTGGTTGATACTCCTCACAGGTTAGCCCGCTAACATCCTAGACAGCTTCATCACTTACCACCAGGTGAGAAGGCCGTCAAGGGCTAACTTGTAGGTATAAAAAATCATCATCATCATGAACAACCCATTACCGGCTCACTACAGAGCTCGGGTCTCCTCTCAATATGAGAAGGGTTTGGCCATAGTCCACCACGCTGGCCATGTGTGAATTAGCAGACTTCACACGCCTTTGAGAAAATTAAGGAGAACTCAGGCGTGCAGGTTTCCTTACGATGTTTTCCTTCACCGTTGAAGCAAGTGATATTTTAATTTTAATTTTTTTTAAACGCACATAACTCCGAAATGTTAGAGGTGCGTGCCCGGATTAGAACCGCCGACCTATCACCGCTTCTCATATATAAGTTTATTAGTCATCCAGTCTTCGCGATGTTAGCATTTTGTTTTCGTTAGCAGCGCGTCTCTGTTACTCGTTTGATGTCATACGCTATCAGGAGATCTACCAACACTGCTTAGTTCGGTGCATGGTCGCTACTTAATCACTTTGGGTAACCATGTCTATCGGCGTCCGAGATAAAAGTATACCAGCACATTGTTAAATTAACTTCGCAGCTAGTTGTACTGTCAGTAAATCTGGTTCTTCATTGTACTTCCTTGTAGTCTGAGCAATGAATAGCTCTTCCATAGCCCGTTGTGTGAGTCTTAGCTTATAGCCAACTGTCAATACGCAATGTTGAAGCACTGGCCTTATAGCACTGAAAAGTTTGATCTTCTTAGATATCAGAAAACTTACCGATGAATAAAATCTAACTCTAGTTCTGTGCGAGAATCGAATGAGCTCTATCTATTATGCAATAGAGCTCTGTACTTCAGACTTCCTTAATTTTTTTTTCGGACTGACTATTAGCTGTGCTAACCCTAATGGTTGCGACAGCGTAACCAGGCTGTTTGGCGAGCTTCGGAGAGAAGCTCTGCCAGATGAAATTTGGAGTCCTACGCTCAAAGAAACTAAGGGAACATCTGCCTAAGGGTGCCTCCTGTGAGGCCGAACCTCGGCTTAGGCGACGTTTGGGATAACGGGGGGGTTGGTCCGTACGTCTCCGAGGCCGTGGATGGAGCCCACGACCGGATGACGTAAGATAGCGGGGACCTCGTCTGTAGCATATGAAACTTCCTTAAGTAAGTACTGCTATGTTCAAAATTCAAGAATACTGCTTGAAAAAAGAAAAAAACAAACTTCATTAAGTTTCCACATTTATAATATGACCAACTGTGACGCGACGCGCACGTTAATTTGCGTGTAATTTCATTCAATTTTTTATATTGCAACCCTTATATACCCTTAAAATGTATTCCACATTTTATAAAATCCTTTGTTATTGGTAGCATATGTTATGAAAGTGATCTGTATGCCAAATTTCAGCCTGATCTGTCCAACGGTTTGAGCTTTGCGTTGATAGATATGGCAAAGATATACCGCCAAGCGATTGAACATTCCGGTAGGTATAATGCCGCGTTTAAACCAATTACGAGAATAGGTTTAAATTGTTAACTAAATGGTATTCTACTGGTAAAACTACTGGTATTCTACTGGTACTGGTACCAACTGGTAATGGTTTTAAGTTTCTTTTTCCCCTAAGTGTGTTTTCCTTTTGTGTGGTTGCAATCAAACTTCATCGTTCAAGATCATCGACGACAGTAATAAATAAATCAACAAAAATATTTTCTTTTACTGTTTATAGAAATGCAAACCAATTCTCATTGATCATATAAGTAGGGAATATATATTTAATGCATATCGCCGGAATTCTATTTATTTATTTGTTCGAAACGCCAGCAACAGAATTTTATGTAAAAATATGGGCATTTAAATAATTTTAGGTGTTAGATATACATATAATTCAATTACAGAGATATATCACTAACTCTAGTCAAAGTTAATAATATAATATGCTAAATTGAAACAATTTTTAAATTAACTATCAACAAGAAACAAAAAACTTATTACAAAAGAAAAGAATAAGATACATTTGTTTTATTACTATAACAAAGGATAAGGGATATATAAATAACAATACACTTTCTTTGCAAAACCTAAGTCAGTCAGTGTTTTTAGTAATTATAGCCCGGTTCTAGTTATTATTCCAAACCTATTTGACAGGCCAGAAGTCTTAAAACAGGGTGATTGCTATTCTGACCTCCACAACCGGTTGACGATAAACGAGCGGCTTAGCTAAGGGTTAGTATAATTATTATCTTCAAGCTGATGCCCTAAAATTCGAGCGAGTAGAAACGTTTATAAAATAAGGTTATCTCATGTCTCATTCCTTTCCCGTATCCGCTCTCTTTCCCAACATATACTAAATCTTATTTCGAAACTTGCTATTGCAATGTAGCTCAAAGACGTGAAATTCAGTTTTCAACAAATCACGTGGGAACTATAGACTTTACTGAGATAAAAGTAAATCTGTGTAGCGGAGTGAACCGCCAGAACTTCCCCCATCTCATGGTCGTAATTAATCTGCTATCATAAGTATGGAAAGGCAGCCTAAATCTTTTGAAACTTAAACGATTGTTAGTTAATGTACTGGGTACCTTTCTCACGGAACGATATCCATGGTTTAGGCAATGGTCGGGAACTTAATACTGGCATCACGAACGAACCAAGCCATTGCATCACGGCGTTCCAACCGACTTTAATGCATTATACTCATAGATCTTTATTTGATTTGCAAATCACTCCGGTTCCATACAAATCATTTTAAACAGCAGTTATATTAGGTAACTTAAACCTTAAACGTAAATACTGATAACTTAATTTTTCCCATAAAAACTCATCCGCTATTACCTATTATTATTATTATTAGAGGTACCCCGACCCACCGCGTCGCATCGACCGCCCACGCTTTTACTTCATTTGCTCCGCTCGTTAGGGTTGTTGGGTGATGTTTAATATCCTTAAACTTAAATAATTGGGCTATTAAATACAAAAAGTGTTATTCAAACCCAACTGTTAATTTAAAGATTAGCACATTTTAACAAAAAACGCTTATTGTTAAAATAAAACGGATTTTTGTATCTGTACCTGTTTATAATAAAAGTGTTAATAGACATTAAAAATACATAACAAAATAGAACCATAAATAGATCTCTTATAAACTTGACATCGGCTAATCTGTGTAAAGCCATAAAACAAGAAAAAAAAGATCTCTACCAGGCCGGGCGCAAAAGCTATAGGTGAACCAAATTTCATTATGATCAATGTAGTAGTAAGCTAAACTAAGGTAACTGAGACACTTTCACATGTATAATAATAGTTTGGAATTACGGAAGGATGCAGCGCAGAAGTTCAAAGATTCGTTTCTCTCTATGTGAAAGCGGAGTCCTGTCACATCAGTTTGACATTTTAATATGTAGAAGATGTCAACAGGTACTCCTGCCTGGCCCTTGTACAGTACAGGTTTTGTATGTACACTTTTATTTCATACCTGTCTTTATAATTTAAACAATCCCTAGTAAAAAATACGCTCATAAAGAAAATCTATTTTTGTTATAATTATTTAATTCAACATATCAACTTGTCCTTTTTTTTGTATATTTTATTAACTAGTGGTTTTTACATTTACTTAAATCGTTAAATATTATTTACATGCTGATTGTATGTAAAATCATCTCAAAGTAAACACAACATGCATACATATATATAAAATTAAAATTGAATGAACCAAAATAGGAAAAATGATGTTTTGAAAAGAAAACTAGGTCAAAGTACAAAACATTTATTAAAAAAGGTAGATTCCATCAATTCACAAATAATTAAACAATTTTATATTCTTTACTTGACGTAGGTAAAATACTATTTATGTTAAGATACAAACATCACCTGGCATTTGATATTTTTCTTATTGGACAATAATATTTGATCAAAATTAAGATGAGTAAAGAGCTAGAATTTTTAAAGCATGCGAACTTAAGTAAAAAATACATTCCAAGCCTTATATCTAAAATTAAAGTCTTCCAAGTTTTAAGGATTTTCATTTACATTACACACAACATTACTTAAAATATTTGTAAATGTCAATATTATTTATCATACCTCTAAAATCCCTAAAATAAGGGCCGGATTAAACTGAATAGAAAAACTAATATAATAAATCCAGCACCAGATTATTTATCTTTGTAACTATACCCTATTATTACACATAACATTTACAAAATTCTGATTAGGGACATCTTAAAGCCAAATAAGAAAGACAGAAAATAATTCTGTAACTAAAGTGTCAAAGTAACACTAAATGAGTGTTACTGGTAAGTTCGCCTAGTAAGCTTTGCAAGGAGGAGGAAAAGTCCTACTATAGTGTTAAGGATTACATAAATGATAAACAAGCATGGGTGTGAAATATTGCTCTAATAAGATAGCTCATAATATAATTTTAAGTGGCATGTGAGATGGTGATAACAAAAATAAAATTTACCTGGCTAAGTTTGTTGTGGGCTTCTTCTTAGGCCGGGGCGCGTTTGGAACCGTCATAGCTTTAGTTTTAAGTTTACGAATCTAGTTATCACCACCAAATCACTACTATGTAAATTATTGAAAAGCGCATTTTAAAGGACTATTTGAATAAAGATTATTTTGAATTTGAATTTGAGGCAGCAGAGATGCTGATGAATATAATCTCTACCTGCCCCGCCTTGAAGCAATAGTAAGTATCAGCTTTTTATGTAATTATATAATATAAAAAGTGGTTAATTTCTTTGTGATAAGATTGCTGGGTGGCAACCAAGGCTGGGAACTTTAGTCGAAGTGCCTAAGAACAGTGAACCTATAAACCTAGAGATGCAAGACAGATAAAATTGATAGTACACCCTTAGTTCACAAGAATGTCAAGTGATACAATAGTTTACCTAGATGCAAAATAAGTTTAAGAATGTTGATAATAGCTATCTGGTATTATAAATCTATAATTGTAGATTACCAGATTGTCTGTGAAAATAGAATAGTGTATCTGTGATCAGAGTAAAAAATCCCCCCAAAAATATCTTAGTGATATTATATAAGATAAATGAGCAAAAATTCAATATTTAATAATTACAAACTAGGTAGCACTTAATTTGAACCTAGTACTATATGTAATAAGGTTATGAAACAAATCTCTGAGCCAGTTTCATATTTCCTTTCTTTTGTTTTATAATTTTATGCAATAAAGAAATAAAGTGACTACATCTACATACTGAGTTATATTTATTTTAAAGTAATGACAGACAACAATCATATTTTAAAATACTTCTAAAAGTAAATCTTCTTACAAATATTATTTGCTTTTAGTGCCTCATTGAGAGAACATGACAGTTATTTTCATTAGGGGTTTGGATAACTACACTACACCCTGTTACTAGGGCAGAATGTCACTTCAGAATCACAAATCTTGGTTTGCATTCAAGTAACAGAGAAGTATATTAAACAGTAAATAGATTAATTCTAAATCCTGTTCTCACACTTCATTTTATGCCATAATTTGGTTTGTGAATAAAAAATCATTATCAAATATAAAATTTGTGTTACAACAATTTTGTGAAAAATAGTATGTACATAAAAAACAGGAAAATTTGTACAACCATATTTATTACACTATATCAGCTGTTAAAATTAAATGGTATATTTGGCCAATACCCAGCTTTATGTTTATCCATCACATTTTGAAAGTCTGACATTAGGTACATTTCAAGTGCAATAATTCTTTTATAGTTGTCCCCATGTAACTCCTTGTAGTGTGATATTTTGTCCTCGGCACTTTCCTGGGGCTCTGGTACAATTTGTGTTGACTCCTCTTCTAATTTAGCTTTTATCCGTTCCCTTTCTCGCCTTGCGTCCTCTTTGTACTTTGCATTGGCTGTTAAAAACTGTATGAACTCCTCACTAACTTCAAAATCTTCATCTTTGTTTTCCACATTTTCAGACTCACTACCTGTATAGGGAGCGTCATTTTCCTCTGTTTCACTGTCCGATTGTTCGGAATCCTCGGTTGGACAGTCTGAGTGTTCCACAGCAGTATTTTCCACCTCACTGTCAATTTGAACCTTTCCTAACTTACTAGTAGTGGGCACCGCAAGGTGATTTCTACGTATCACTTCATGCAGCATGTTATTCTCGTATTGTAAAGACACAGCACGCGCTTTCCAATACGCAACTTGGTGTTTTAGCTGCCAAGTTGCAGCGACTGTGAAATTCTCTGCCCAGGTAGTCATGGCATTCGAAACACAAATATTGTTTACGTTATTTCGTTTGGCACGTTTTTGCTGTGTTCTTTTTCTTTTTTTTTTTATTCCTACCCTTCCGCGCGGAATGTGATTCGGTATCAGTTATAGAATAAGACACATTATTTTTATCACCCTGTTTTGTAGGTACCATTTTATTTTACTGGCAATTGATATTTACAAATTAGAATGGTCTGTCAAACTGACATAGGTGTCCAATACGTAGTATGCATATTAATCTGTGGTGCCCAAGCTTCAGTTGTACATCAATCTCTAAATTAAATTGACTCATCTAAAAATAACATACAATTGAATTGAATACTTTCCCAAGGAGTAAAAGGTGTGTAGAAAAAAAAATTAATCCCCATCAAACCACGGATATTCGCGACGCATTATCGCGCTAAAATTGCGTTTTCTTTCTACTACTTGCACCAATATATTTTAAATACGATTAAATAACAATATTTTAATTTACGAGAGAAGTTCCCTGTAATCTTTTAGGATCTCATCATCAGTTTGATCTGACGACAGTAGATTACCTGGAAAATATAGGGTACACTTTCAAACAAAATAATAATTTTAATGTAAGACCGGTCGTCATTGAGTAACTGGGAAACAATTAACATAAACAACAGGTACATAAAAAAGATTCAAACTGCTAAGAATAAGCATTGAATAATACTGATACTACGTCCAATAAATAACAGTATAGTGTGCAGATGCACGAACTTATGTTTTAATAAAACCCTTTAATAAATCTGTTTGAAAAAAAAAATTTAATATGCTGTAAGCTAATACATTCTTTACAGGTCTGTACGTACGATGTAAGTAACTAACTGTCCCGCTCTAGCAAAGGCTTGTTCAGTGTACAATGTTTTTTTCTCTGTGTCATATGACATATAATGTTTTCTATGGTAATCAGGTTTCACTTTCAAAATGCTAGTTTAAAAAAAATTAAAAGAACTAGAACCCAGAACTAAAAAAAATTATGACATATTTATCATTAACTATTCAGAAATCGAATCTCGATAACAATACTATTTGTATAGTATAAAATAGAGATCTTCAACAAAATATCTTCTCTGAATTCTCTTTCAGTACTAATGAATTATAAAGATCGATGTCGAACTTGTTTGGGTCGTGAGAAGGAAATGCGGCATATCCACACAACATTAACTATAGCCGGAGATAATGTCCGTCTATCTGATATTCTTCACAACTTTTATAACTATGCTGTAAGTATCATGTAAAGTTCTTACCTAGCAAGAAATTAGTATGGCAGTCAACCTCACCTTTTAACATACACAGTTGGGCCTTTTAGCAGACATACTCAACAAAAATAATAGTATCCAAGAACAACATAAGATGAAGGTGATTGAAACTTATTCTACCTTATAAGATACAGCTTAGCAAGATGTTGTTCTAAGAACCAGCTACTACTCAGTTTGTACTAAAATATAATAGGACAAGTCCAATAGTAAACATGAAATAAAGTGTCATTCTGGGTTAAGTTTTATTGTAAACAAAAATGTGTGAACAGTTCAGTGACTGCCGGATTATGTTAAGTTGCTGCAACAGAGCTAGAGCAATCAACTTTATAAAACATAGAATGGATGGAACACAGTGATGTAGAATAGTCCTATAACAATCTTCCAGATTCTGTTGACTTGGGTCAATAATGCAATAAGTATGTAAAGAATAACCTTGCAGGACCTGGTGTGAACCTCCAAACAAATAATTAATGTTATTACTGTGTAATCTTTCTAATTTTAATCGTATTAATTGATTTTGGTTTCTTTATTGTATTTGGTTCACTCTTACTTTGCTTTGTCAGGGCATTGCAAACAATTATTTATTTTGTTTATATTGCATATCATATGTTTACAAGTTGTAATGTTAATTTTGGATTTAAGTTTAAAATGTAGTATTATTCTTAAGATTGCAATTTTTTATTTTATATTACATTTGAATTAAGATTAAATATAATTGTTTTTAACCAAAATTCTGGTTGATCATCATGATCAATCCATTGCTGGTTTATACATAATCTACAACGCTGGCCATGTGTGGATTGGCAGACTTTGCACGCCAAGTAGAACATTATGGAAACTCTCAGGCTGATTTACTCACGATAATTTCCTTCAATGTTGAAGCAAGTGATATTTTTAAAAATGCACATAACTCCAAAAAATTAGTAGCATGCCCAGGACCAAACCAACCTGTGATTAGAATGTGGACATCCTAACCACTAACCTACCACAGCTTTATATTTGTGCTCAGCTCTCTATATGACTCAGTATAGTATAGCTCCATAAGTTTTTGTCTTAAATTGTATTGTCTACATCATCCTTTTGTTGGAATTATTACTGTTTAGAAGTTGAGACACTGTATTTTTTATTTCTAGGTAACCGAAGACAGCTCACAACCAGTTAACATTTGCATCAACTGTGTTCATCAACTCACAATAACATATTCATTCAAAGTGCTCATACAAGCAAGTGCAAAAAAACTTTCAGAAATAAATTTAGTTGACTCTACTAATGACAATTTTGACATAAATTATGAATCAGACGATAACAGGCCAGTGAAAGCAGTTATTGAATATAAAACACCTACAAGACAATATAACCCAAAAATAGAAAACGTAATTGCATCAATATTTTGTGTAGAATGTAAGTCAGAGTTCCAGTCTATAAAACATCTTAGAGAACATTGTACTAATAACCATCCAATTAAGTCTACAATAGGCAGAGATTGTGAATATTGCAATGAGAAATTTGATGATTTTCGTTCCCTAGTGCTACATAGGAAGTTGCACTTGAAACCTTTTCTATGCGAAAATTGCTGGGAAGGGTTCTACAGTATATACGAACTGAATATACATTCCTGCCAACCCAATAAAAATAAAGTTAAAGATAAACCAACTGAGAGGGAGTTGAGACAGTGTGACCAATGTGGAAAATCATACCCACCTGGTTATATTAAAATTCATATGAGGACACACAGCAGCGACCGTCCATATAGATGCAAGTTCTGTCCAAAAGCATTCAAAGTACCCGGAAGTCTACACTCTCATATACTATGGAATCATAAAAGAACAAGAAATCATAAATGTGAAGTTTGTAATGCTACATTCATATCCTCAAGTTCAAGGAGCTCTCATATAAGAAAGAATCATTTGAAAGAAAAGAAGTATGGATGCGAAAGTTGTAGTAAAAGGTTTTTCTCTAAGTCTGAATTGCAAAGACACTCCCTTACGCACACAGGAGTTAAAAACTTCCATTGCCATTTATGTGATAAATCATATCAAACCAGATATGGATTGAATGTGCATTTGAAATCACATACGCAGATATCTATGAAAAGTGAACAAGAGCTGGTTAGTAATTATGTGAATATATGAATAACAAAAATATAAGTTTGTAATGAGCAGTTAACCTCAGTAAAAGAGATTTTGGAGGATTGAAATGTATTGAATAAACTATATATTTAATACACCTGTGGATACAATACTACTGTATTTGTAAATGTAGGTACATAATCACTTGTAAGGGCACTTATCACGGTGAAGTACAATTTTATACCTAATAATATTGTGATCTCATTATTTTTACTAAATTTAATAATATATTATAATAATTTTGAAAATATTGTTTTTTTTATTAATATACTCTTAAGACTAGACTTCTCATTTGGTTGGTGTAGTCCTAACACATTTTCGAAAATGCCTGGGGACCTTAGTTGGTAGCTTGTTCATGTGAAGTGTGATGAAAGCAGCTATTAAATGTTTGAAGTATTTATAGGGACAAGAGCAG
The DNA here is from genome assembly GCA_928268935.1 of Lasiommata megera. NCBI lineage: Eukaryota > Metazoa > Arthropoda > Insecta > Lepidoptera > Nymphalidae > Lasiommata > Lasiommata megera. Next base: position 15,888,428 of record OV743315.1, on the reverse strand, counting down.
GCTACGACTTCTTGGAACTTTTATGTGTAGATGTGAAAATGGCCTAATCAAATAGTCTAAACTAAAGAAATTGTGCATTCTGAATTCAACATCAATTGGTGTTTGTTACTCAGTTGATTGATGTTATAGTATGTTAAGTGTAAAATTGATCAAGTAGCCAAGTAGCTACTACAACAGAGTAAATAATATTACAATACTACTAGAAAAATATTGGAACTCTCATAGCTTTAGTTTTAAGTTTACGAATGTAGTTATCACCATCAAATCACTACTATGTAAATTATTGACACGTCAAAAGTGCCTTTTAAAGGACTATTTGAATAAAGATTATTGGAATTTGAATTTAGTGTGTAGGATATTTTTCTTATCAAACATTTTTTCAAACTGGATACGTTTTATATGGGCTTTTTTAACGACATATAAGATGTCAATTTTTTTGGGTCAATACCTTATTAAAGTCATGACTATGCTGAAGTACTTTAACAACCCTCAAACACTAAATTATGTTAAATATTTTGAAACTTAAATAATGGAATTAAGTTTGTCTCCTCTTGGGTATAGAATTAGACAAGAATTTTTTTCATCATATTAACTGCCATAGAATGTTAAAAATAAAACAATTGTCATAGAGTATAAAACTTTATTAAACGTGCATAACGAATTAACGAAACTACTTACAAAATAGGAATAATAAATGAATTCTTATATCACAATAGAATTTATATAACTCGTGAACAATAAAGTAATAACGTGTTAATTGCTCAATTTCCAATTATTCTGTGGAATATGAATGAATACATAAAGCAAATTGAGACATTGTTTCCTTATATGTTGTAACAAAAACAATAATTATTATCAAACTGGCCACTTGATTTTTTTTTTCAATTCTGTTTCAATTTACCCCGTGACGACAATCCTTTTACAGGTGTCGGGGTTCAAACCTTGGACCTCCCCTCTATAAGATGACATAGATCACTAGGGAAGTCGTCAAAATCGTTTTAACTGAACTAGTCTCACTAGTTGTAAAAATATATAATATCATGTTTTCTTTTGACATCACAAAGTTTCAAAGGCAAAATACTAACTACCACATTTTATTAATAACAATACTAGAACATGTCGTAGATATGTCTAAAAATAATGCTATCCTTTACCAGAAAATACAGAGTGAAAAGGGCGGCACTACTTTTAGATATGTAATTTAAATTAATTCAGAAATTAGGTTGACAACATTTTATATATTTTCATAAAATAAAAACATTCAATAATAGCATTATGATGATAGCAACATTATATATTCACATTCCATGTAGCAAACATTGTGAGATTCCTAGTAATATTAAAGAATTTGAAACAACATTGTTGAAGTGTTGTGATAAAAAATATCAGGCAGCAACCCAACTATTGACAGCAAGAGTCCTCTTGGGTAGCTTACATAAAATATAAGGTAAAGTTACTAGTAAAAATAAATGTTTTTGCCAAATAGAATAATTACTGGTCAGCATGAATAATATAAAATTTTTCATTAAAAAATATCTGTTTTTATATTGATGATATAGGTAATAATTTAAAAATTACTTTTTTAGGATTTATTTTATTTGAGTACAAGTAAATGTAAGATATTAATTTTTAAAAAATCTTTAAGTCTAGTGGTGATAAGAATGCATTTTTTTACTTTAAAGTAGGTAAGAAAATGGCATTCGGACCCAATGCGCCAGTTTAGTTTGGAAAATAAGTTTTTATGTAAAAATACTAATGTGATATTTAAAAAGTTACCACAGTATGTTAAACAGTTATGGTAACACGCTGTGGTTACTTGTTATGGTCGTATTAACGAAGATGCTTCAGTAGTATTTAATAATAAAACTGCCATTCAAAATATTCCTCAATCATAGTTTACATGGAAGACAAGCAAAAATACAACTCAAAGATCATCCATTGATGTAATTTATGGATGTCCCTTTATTACTTAAAGGTTGTACCTAAGGTTTCTCTGATAGTAGGTCTATAATGGTAGGTGGCATGAAAATAATTATTTCTTAATAATTTTTCAATACTGAAAATGCGAAATGGCCTTTTTATAACAATAAACTTATACAAGTGTACGGAACTTTATAAAATAATTAGTTTTTTCAAATTTTTCAATATATTATTCTACAATAATTGACAAAATCACTACACAATAGCAATCATAAAATTCAAATTAACGTAATAAAATAGATAGTAGCAATGATCGAGGCATGGCATAACGTTAATAGAACACATTTTTTGAATCAACAATAAATTAACAAGAAGGTGGGTACAATATAAATAATTTTATATACAGTATTATTACAGAGATTTATATATAGTCTAGAACCAAAGAGCTTAAAAATTTATTAATAATTTTACAATACTAAATAGAAATAACAAAATAATTTATATATAGTATATTTAGTATTTGGATATTATTCTGCCATTTTTTTATAGTAAAATTTATAATTTTGTTATACTGTATACACCAAATAATATAAATTATTGCTATAAAAACTAGTATACAGCGAGATTTAGTAATTACTGTTTTTATCTTATTATTTATCTTTAATAAGTTTACCCTAAATTTCGTGCTGCAATAATTGAAGGGTACAAGGCACAACATTCAAAATTAAGTGATTATTTATTGTAAAAAAATAATATAATTTCTTGCACATTTTGTTTATACATAAATCAAAAAACATAAAAAGAATCATAGCCACTAAAAGTATCGATAAATACATTATACAATTAACAAAAAACACAATAGAACAGTTTAACCGATCTTAATAAATTTATAAATATCTTTTTATGCTTTTTTTTATATTGAGTCAATTACAGATATCATTAATTAAGTATTTTAATTTGGGGAATTTACTCAATGGGATGTCAATAAAAATGGGTAAGGTGCTTATAACCGTTACCTATGTTTTGAAAACTGTAATGGTACTAAAGTGATAAGATCTTGGTGTTAATGAACGAACTTACAAATACTAGGTTCCACTACTGCTTATGCATTAGATTATAGAAGCAGGAGGAATAAACTAAATAATGAAATAAACGAAAGGATTTCTTTCAGTAAGTTAGTTATTTATTAATCTAGAAATACAAAACTATCATATTTTGAATACCTGTCAGATGGCTATGTACATTTTGCTGTATAGATTGGGTAATTTTTTTTGGACATTCCGATTTTCAACCCTGCACCCTTCAATAGTTGATTGCTTACAAAAACTACGCTGTGCTATTTATAAAAATAGAAAACTATCACTCTTTTCCATCCAGTCTATATAGTAATATTTCCGATTTTAACCGACTTTAAAAAGGGAACTTAAGAAAAGAGATAAACGATCTACCACTTTTTTAGAGTTTGTCTCATAAAATTTAACTTTACTTTTTATGGAACCATCGTAGCAATTTGGCAACTCCAATAAGCAATGATGTCTAACCAATGTTTAGTGTGAAGTGTGAAAATATTTTCTGTGACTCACGAGTTTACCAAAGAAAAACAAAACCTCTACAAACCTTATCAAAGTCGGTTTTATATGTTTATATACAATTTGGCAAGTCTACGCCAGGAGCGCCCAAACGGTTTTCGTCACTACAGATATTTGGAGACCGTTATATTCGAGTGTAACCTGCAACGGGAAAAGAACATTTATAAACGTTTTCCATTGTTTTTATAAACCTTATCGGTAATCGTGGAACGGCAGTATAGTAATAAATGGTAAGATTTTGGGAACACTGCAGAAATTGTTAAATTGTAAATTCTAAATGTATGGAAAATAAATATTAATTAATAACGTAATTAGAATGATCAAATAAAGATCAAGAACAATCAAAATTGCTATTAGATTTATGGTAATAGTCACTTTATGATTTACGATATCGAATCAATTCACTATTTCAGACAGTCAACATATTAATAAGGATGATATATTACGTTACTATTGTCATGCAATCAAATTTATTGAGACTATAGTAAGTTGAGAGGTGATTGCCTAGTGGTCAAGACATCAGCGTCCTAATCAGTGGTCGGTTTCGATCCCGGGCAAGCAGCCTCTCCTCACCTCTAACTTGTGTGTTTTTAAGCAATTAAAATATCACTTGCTTCAAAGGTGAAGGTAACCTGCATGCCTAAGAATTCTCCATAATGTTACACATGGCTACGTGGTGGACTATGGCCAAACCCTTCTCATATTGAGAGGAGACTTGTGCTTTGTAGTTAGCCGGCAATGGGTTGATCATCATGATGATGATAGTAAGTGACAGTACGTTATTGAATAATAATAATACTCAATAGAATAATCTTCTAATGAAGAAGCCATGCTATATGTTTGTATTGTATATTCAGTATTCTGTCAAAAAAGTGCTGATGTAACATATTTCCAATATAAACTGTCCGATTTGTTCAGACATGATTTGACACTATTTTAACATTTATTGCCTTAATTTTATAACTTATTATATTTCTAGAAAAGATATAGTGCAATTTAATTGTTATACTTTCGTCTTCGATTTTAAGGATTTCCACAAAATGTCTTACAAAGAAACAAAACCGAAATTATGTGAAATTTCACAATTCTAAATTTAATACTATAATTGTGACCGATGCTCAGATTAAATACAAATAGATGAAGCCACTCAAATCAGGTGCTTAGTAACAGTGGGATTAGTGCCACTTGGCGAACTTTTAAAGTTAACCAAAAAAAGGAATACCGGTACGTTATATGAGACAAAAGATACGATACTTTGTCTGTTTTATTTACATAATCTGAATTTCCTCACTGTCTCACAGCTTCCTCTACATAATCTGAGCATCGAATCCTATATGACTACAAAATTACTATTACTAAATAATTGTAGTTCATAAAACTTGTGCAAAATAATAGTTATTTTTATATCTAGCTAGCTAGTTTTTAGCTTCTACAGTGTGGCCTGAAAGAATGCGTTCCTGACTTCTGTCTGTTGATCATATAAAAAAAATTATAAACTATTTTCAGTACAACCTTATTACAAGAGAATCAATTAAAAAAAAACTCTTAATTATTTAATATTAATAGTGCGTTATTAGAAGTAATTTACTGTAAGATGGTAATCGGTTATACTGTAAATTCAATGTCACATCAAAGTTAAGTGTCAATTCAACCTGTCAAGAACGCATTCTGCAGAAGTATATTATAATAATATCATATATTAAAACCAAAGTATAAAAATAGTTCATTATAGTAATGTATCAGCTGTAATAGCCTAGTGGTTAGGACTATGGCCAAACCTTTCTCATATAGAGAGGAGACCCATGCTCTGTAGTGAGCCGGCAATGGGTTGATCATTATAAAAGATGTGTACATGTGTCATCTTATATTGTTTAAGAGCATGGATGCACCATAGTAAAATAGAGTTGGTGTTAAAAACCACAGAATATGGTCATTGACACCGCAACAATCTATCAGCAACTATAGACCTTTTTTTTTCTAACAGAAAATATCTTTTGATTTCTTTGTAAACTATATATTTTATTTATGTTTACTAAAATATGAATAACCTACGTACCTACAGCACTTCAGATCAGCCTAACTATTTGTAATTTCATCGTAATTCATTGACATGTAAAAGTTTGTAATATAGTTAAAATTTAGCTAATTTGTTTTGTAAAGCACGATACGATTGTTTAAACACACTCAAAGATAGAAATACACTTGTGTTTCTATTTTTAGCTCGTCTATTATTTCTATTTGGAGCTAATTAACAAAATAAAGATTTTTATTTTATATTATTATATGACACAACCAGAAATAATAGAGTATACAGAATAACAATCTATGAACGCAAAAAGTATTAAACACGCTAATCGCTAATGAAGCACAAAACAATTTTTTGTTAATAATGTCTTGCATTAAGAGATGTAAATTATTTGAATTCACTGTTAATTATAAAGCAGAATTTTAAGATATATATGTATATATTTTTGTTGTATCGTATTAAAAACAGCATCATCATCATCATCATCACTTCAACCGATAGACGTCCACTGCTGGACATAGGTCTTTTGTAAGGAGTTCCAACGGCCCCGGTCTTGGGCCGCTTGTATCCAGCGGCTCCCTGCGACTCGTTTGATGTCGTCTGTCCACCTTGTTGGGGGTCGACCAACGCTACGTTTACCGGTGCGGGATCGCCATTCCAGCACCTTGGGACCCCAACATCCATCGGTTCTCCGAGCTATGTGCCCCGCCCATTGCCACTTCAACTTCGCAACTCGCTGAGCTATGTCGGTAACTCTGGTCCTTCTACGGATCTCTTCATTTCTGATTCGATCACGTAGAGATACTCCTAGCATAGCTCTCTCCATTGCTCGCTGAGTGACTTAAAAACAGCATACTAAGCTCCAAAACTCATATACCGGATGTGGGAGATATAGCTGCCAAACTGAAATGGGACTGGGCTGGGCATTTTATGCGCATGTCCGACGAACTTTGGGCAAAGGCCGCTACACATTGGGTGCCACAAAAAACAAAGACGTCGAGGCAGAACGAGACGTCGTTGGCTTGACGAACTCGATGCCTATATGTCGGCTTGGCCCCAAATATCCCTAGACAGAGACAAATGGAAGGAAGAAACCTTTGCCCAACATTGGGACAGTACAGGCTGATAATAAATAAATAATAATTTTTTTTTTGAAGCGGTGATAGCCTAGTGGTGAGGGCGTCAGCCTCCTAATCAAAGGTCGGCGGTTCGAATCCGGGCACGAACCTCTAACTTTTCGGAGTTACGTGCGTTTTTAAAAAAAACATTAAAATATCACTTGCTTCAACGGTGAAGGAAAACATCGTGAGGAAACCTGCACGCCTGAGAGTTCTCCATAATGTTCTGAAAGGCGTGTGAAGTCTGCCAATCCGCACATGGCCAGCGTGGTGGACTATGGCCAAACCCTTCTCAGACTGAGAGGAGACCCGTGCTCTGGGTTGATCATGATGATGATGATGAAATAAATTTTTGTTGTAAGCATTTTGTCTATCTGAGATCAGTCTGTGACTACAATCAGATTTGAGGTGTTTTTTTAAGATACAAGCTCAGAAAAACTTTTTTTTTTCTTGCAAGCAAATTTTAAAGCCATACACATTATATGTTTTCAAAATGCAACTAAGCGTCTAATACAACACTAGTATAATGTAATATAACTGATACAATGAAATAACGTGCCTCAGAAGTTCATATCTAGGCCTATCTGATACATAACTTCCTCCATGTCCGGGTTGTAGGTCACATTATTACCGTTGGCTGACCCTTCCTCCGGCTCGGCCTCTGGCTCGGACTCCGCCTCCGGCTCGGGCTTCGCGGTCACGGTGGGGATGCCGAGGATCACCCGGATCTGGTCCGTCAAGTGCGGTGCTGATATGAGCTGGTGGTAGATGCCTTCCGCGGTGCTGAGTATTCGGTCTACGTCCAAGCACATTGACAAGTCATTTACATGCTGCGAAAAGAAAAAAAAGAGTCAAGGTAAGTTGAAGGTCATCATCATCTTCAGTATATTACCCACTTATGGGCAGAAGTATCTCCTCTTACAGACGATACTATAATGATGTCGAGGTTGCCATCATTATCTTATCACTAATGTGAATAACAGAGACGGTACAACTGAGCTAACTTTCCACATTACAGTATTTATTTAACAAAAATTGACACACAAGCCCTTCAAGGGTTTAATTTTCCTACCCTATTGATAACACCACGTAGGTATTAGCACCCAAGGTCAACCTTTTCTCATAAGATAAAATTTCACGTTAACCCAATTTCACAAATAATATGTTCATCCCAACATTAAGAATAGAATAGAAAACATTTATTTATCAGAACAACACATCACAAATATACAACACATAAGAGATTGGAACAGAAAAACTTATTATGTTAATTATATTAAACTTTTAAAGCTTTTTTTTTAAATTAAACTTTTTTAGAATTGTGTTCGTTAGTCAGAATAAAATTTAAAAAATCCCTTGATAGTCCTCAAGGCCAAAAGGATCTGTACCGTTTAGCGAAAGTGAGAGAAAAGAATGCAAAGGATATTATACATATTAAGTGCATAAAAGATGATTTAGGAAAGGTATTAATAAATGACGAGGAAATAAAAGAGCGATGGAAAGAGTATTTTGAAAGGTTAATGAATGAAGAAAATGATTGGAGTGGAGAATTAGAGAAAATACCACTCAACTTGGGAGTCGTAACAGAAGTGAGTATAGACGAAGTAAGAATGGCAGTGCAGAGTATGAAAAATGGTAGAGCGGTAGGACCAGATAGTATACCAGCTGAAGTATGGAAGTTTCTGAAAGTAGATGGATGGAGGTGGCTGACTTCATTTTTCAATAAGTTGTTGCACGAAGAAGCGATCCCTGAAGAGTGGTGCAAAAGTTCGCTGGTACCTATATATAAAAATAAGGGTGATATACAGGACTGCAACAACTATCGAGGAATTAAGCTCATGTCACATACTATGAAGATCTGGGAGAAAGTGATAGCAAGAAGAATGAGAAATGAGAGTGAGGTAACACCAAACCAATTTGGATTTATGCCGGGGCGGGGAACGATGGACGCTATTTTCGCACTCAGACAACTGTGCGAAAAATACAGGGGTGCACACAAAAACCTGCACATGGTATTCATTGACCTTGAAAAAGCATATGACAGAGTTCCCCGTGAGGTTTTGTGGTGGTCTATGAAAAGGAAAGGAGTGCCTGGGAAGTATGTGAGTCTTGTGAAAGAGATGTATAGAAAAGCGACCACGTACGTCCGGTCAGAAGCTGGCGTTACTGGCATGTTCAGTGTGGAAGTGGGCTTGCACCAGGGATCGGCTTTGAGCCCCTACTTGTTCCTCCTGGTAATGGATGCTCTTACATCAAACATACAGGAAGAAGCACCCTGGTGCATGTTATTCGCTGACGACATTGTTCTTGTCGGAGAGGATGCGTCTGAGGTTCAGAGCAGATTGGCAAAATGGCAACATAAATTAGAGAGCGTGGGCCTAAAGATAAGCCAAACGAAAACGGAACATATGTTTTGTGATTTTGGCGGCCCCTCTCGTTTCTCCGAAATTGCCTTAAATGGTGTATCCCTACCAGTCTGCTCGGATTTCCGGTACCTCGGCTCGCTCTTCCAAAACGACGGTAATATTGACCGAGATGTGTACAATAGAATAAATGCGGGATGGATGAAATGGCGACAGGTCTCAGGAGTAATATGCGACCCACAAATGCCCCTTAAACTTAAGGGGAAAATTTATAAAACAGTCGTAAGACCTGTCGTGTTGTATGGATCAGAATGTTGGGCGGCAAAAAGAACGGATGAAAGAAGAGTTCATGCGACAGAAATGCGAATGTTGAGATGGATGTGTGGTGTGACAAGAATGGATAAGATAAGAAATGAATATATAAGGGGAAGTCTAAAAGTAGCACCAGTGACAGAAAAGATGAGGAGTAACAGGCTGGCTTGGTATGGTCATATAATGCGGAGGAAAGAAAGTGATGTCACCAAAAGAATGTTATATATGAATGTGGAAGGGCAAAAGAGTAAAGGAAGACCAAAGAAGAGATGGATGGATTGTGTAAGAGAGGATATGCGGGTAAAAGGTGTGGGTAGTGAGGTGACGGCTGATAGAAGTGAGTGGAAGAAGAAGACGTGTTGTGCCGACCCCACATAATGTGGGATAAGGGCAAGAAGAAGAAGAGTCAGAATAAAATTTCAAATTCAAATTCAAATAATCTTTATTCAAATAGTGCTTTAAAAGGCACTTTTGACGCGTCAATAATTTACATAGTAGTGATTTGATGGTGATAACTACATTCGTAAAACTAAAGCTATGAGGGTTCCAAACGCGCCCCTGTCTAAGAAGAAGCCCACAACAAACTTAGCCAGTAATTAAAATTGTCTTCTTCATCTCACAAGCCACTTAAAATTATATTAAGAGCTATCTTATTAGAGCAATATTTCACACCCATGCTTGTTTATCATATACATAATCCTTTACACTATAGTAGGACTTTTCTAAGAGCTTACGTTTTATATAAACTTTGAACTTAATGAGAGAAAATGTTTCGTTGCTTAACAAGGTACCTGTGACCTTGGAAACGTTTGAAAATTACCGGAATTGCTTGGTCGCTCACTTACCTTCAGTATTTCAGTGAAGCCGCAGTCCTTATTGATGAGCACATCCTTCTCCGCGTCGAGGATGGCGACACAGATCAGCAAGTGGAAGTTCGCGCACGGCAAACCCGTCCACAGCACTTCCCATAGCCTGAAACAGTAACATACCTCGATCAATATATAACATTATAAAGTATACGTCGTGGTCAGTAAGCGCCAATGTCATATTTTTAAATCCAATTCTCAACGTAAACTATTTCGTGTTAAACTTCGACAATGACAACAATTATTGTGAAATACATAATAATATATGAACGATTCATAGGATTTCGATTTACCACTATGACTCTGTAAATATTTGTTTTTGTCTCTTGTCTGTTTTTTTTTTTTTTGTTTTTAGTGTATATTTGTTTTGTTTAGACTTATAATGTTATTATGTGTAATCATTTAATTAGTGTTATTGGATTGGTCCGTTCTAATTAAATTAAAATTAAAAAAATAAATAAAAAAATAGATGGTATGTAATAGTTTTATATGAATAGTTATTTTTTGAATTGAACAGCTTTGACGACCTCCGTGGCGCAGTGCGTGTGTTGTCACATTATAAAGTTGGAGGTCCTGGGTTCGATTCCCGGCTCGAGTCTTGTCTGGTGGGAGGCTTCGGCCGTGGCTAGTTACCGACAAAGACGTGTCGCCAAGCGATTTAGCGTACCGGCACGATGTCGCGTAGAAACCAATTGGGAGTGTGGGTTTATAATACTCCTAACAGGTTAGCCTACTACCATCCCAGACTATATCATAACTTACCACCAGGTAAGATAGCTGTCAAGTGCTATCTTGTAGAGTAAAAAAGAACTCATGCAAACGGTTACTCTATAACTGCCTGTGAATTTATGATTGAGAAATATGATGCAAAAATAAAGCTGAAAAGGCTCAGCGATTTTGAATTTATTTTTAATAGATGTAGAATAAGATTGTATGCTGTTAACTAGAAAATTTTGCTATTAAATAAATGTCTATGCTTCACCTCATGATATCAGCGTGCGAGAACTCCCTCTTGAACCAAACCAGCAGCCATCGGAAGCAGAAGTACATGTTCCCAGAGTCCTTGGAGGCGACGTGTCGAGCCAATTCCGGACTGGCAAATGTGAGGAGCTGTTGCAAGTTGAGCAGTTGCTGCTTCATACCGGCTTGGTCCATGTCGAAGTTTGTCGCCTGAGAAATATACAGTTAGTCATTTAGATCCAAAGAGATAATCTATGAGAAGAAGCGGTGATAGTCTAGTGGTTAGGGCGTCAGCCTCCTAATCAGAGGTCGGCGGTTCGAATCCGGGCACGCACCTCTAACTTTTCGGAGTTATGTGCGTTTAAAAAATATTCAAATATCACTTGCTTCAACGGTGAAGGAAATATCGTGAGGAAACCTGCACGCCTGAGAGTTCTCCATAATGTTCTCAAAGGCGTGTGAAGTCTGCCAATCCGCACATGGCCAGCGTGGTTGACTATGGCCAAACCCTTCTCATATTGAGAGGAGACTCGTGCTCTGTAGTGAGCCGGTAATGGGTTGATCATGATGATGATGATGATGATGATGATGATCTATGAGAAAAACAATTCTTGTCATGGAAACGTGAGCCGAAAAGTCACAAAAGTAAAAAATGACAATAAATAATAAAAAAGGTGATTAACAATCATCATTTAAACGGATAGACTTTACTGTTATGGTAAAATATATATAGATAGCGACACTCGGGATGACGTCAGGATTCTAGCAATGCCCAGAACAACAAAATCTGTTAAGACATTTAGATGTTATGATTTAAGTTTAATCTAAAGAGCTAATAAAGAGCAGAAGGATATATGCAGGATGTTCTTGAATCACCTTGCAGCCTATTGGTGTAATAGATTTCATTACAAATTTAAAATTCCAGTAAGTTTTATAACGTACTTTTATCATCATAATCAACCCATTTTCGGCTCACTACAAAGCACGGGTCGTCTCTCAATATAAGAAAGGTTTGGCCATAGTCCACCACGCTGGCCATGTGTAGATTGGCAGACTTCACACGCCTTTGAGTGCATTATGGAGAACTCTCAGGCGTGCAGGTTTACACACGATGTTTTCCTTTACCGTTGCAGCAAGTGATATTTTATTTGCTTAAACGCACATAACTCCGAAAAGTTATTAAAGTAGATGCGTGCCCGGGTTCGACCCCCGACCTCTGATTAGAATGCTGATGTCCTAACCACTAGGCTACAACAGCTTTTACTACTTGTTGTACTTGTACTTTTAACACAGGTCTTTTAATAAAGCATTCTCGAGCGAGTGATGTTAAAAAAATGAACTTACAATTTTATCCATGAACCCGACGAAGCACCAGAAACTGTCCACCTCGTTGCCCAGGAGTAACAACAGAGGTGCCAGGATATCGCTCATGCCTTGCACGTAGCCCAGGTCAAAGTTGTACATGACATACGTCATCAGGATGTCTTGGAGGACCATTAAATTGGGGTTATTGTCTCCAGCGAAGAATGGATGCGTTCTGTCTGTTCTGTTCACGTCTTTTTCCACTAAACTCTTTCTGGAATATGTCAAATAGGGGCTTTCAACTTTCGTTTACTACGCTAGAACACTTACCCACACAAAAGTTATAAGTACCTAATCAACAGTACAAATTTTATTACTTATACCACGGTAATATTATATATAGTATTCCAACTTCATACAAACGGCCGAAACGCGGGCTACGCCTACTTGCCTCCATCTCGGGGTGCATTCGGCATGCAGACAGTCGCGACTGCCGCAGTGACGAACGGACGGTGTTTTGTTTTTTTAAACAATAACCGCGCGATTTCTTCACTTAAAATAACTTCAACTATATATTTAATACGACGAGTAGGATATATCGTGCACTTTTTGGTTGCATTAATAATAGTTGTTTATTGTACTGTTTGTAAGAATAATTCCAGAAAAAATAAATTTGTCTGTCTGTCATTAGATAGTTGAAATTTGACAAAGTAGGCAAATGTAATTAAAATGTTGGAGGCAGGTAGCCCTATCGCATGTTTAGGTGCCGCGCGGCTGTAGGTATTTATTTCAAAGATAAGCCCGAGTTACAAATAAGTGCTCATACCTATTGTGTGGGTTGAAGTATTACTCTAAAAGAGCGGCAACAAGTTAAAATTGCTTGAACATTTTATATAAAATTCAACTTATATACGAATCAGAATGTCTCATAACACTAAACTAGTCAGATTAGAGACAAAATTACAGCGCCCAAGACGCTGCTGCCACCATTTAATTACTTTCGAAATTGTCATTCGGGCAACCGACTTATTTTCTGGTTACGCTGCAAACAAACTACAGCGATTGGAGTACTACAGATTAGAGAATAAATGTCAGCGCCCAAGACGCTGCTGCCACCATTTAATTACTTTCGAAATTGCCTTTCGGGCAACCGACTTATTTTCTGGTTACGCTGCAAACAAACTACAGCGATTGGAGTACTACAGATTAGAGAATAAATGACAGCGCCCAAGACGCTGCTGCCACCATTTAATTACTTTCGAAATTGCCTTTCGGGCAACCGACTTATTTTCTGGTTACGCTGCAAACAAACTACAGCGATTGGAGTACTACAGATTAGAGAATAAATGACAGCGCCCAAGACGCTGCTGCCACCATTTAATTACTTTCGAAATTGCCTTTCGGGCAACCGACTTATTTTCTGGTTACGCTGCAAACAAACTACAGCGATTGGAGTACTACAGATTAGAGAATAAATGACAGCGCCCAAGACGCTGCTGCCACCATTTAATTACTTTCGAAATTGCCTTTCGGGCAACCGACTTATTTTCTGATTACGCTGCAAACAAACTACAGCGATTGGAGTACTACAGATTAGAGAATAAATGACAGCGCCCAAGACGCTGCTGCCACCATTTAATTACTTTCGAAATTGCCTTTCGGGCAACCGACTTATTTTCTGGTTACGCTGCAAACAAACTAACTCCAAAGAAAAACTCGACACCCTATTAAATAAAATTTAATTTACACATAATATATATATATATATATATATATATATATATATATATATATTATAATTACTGCTATTACTGCTATTTATGTATTTTTTTTTGCGCACTGACTATTAGCTGTGCTAACCCTAATGGTTGCGACAGCGTAACCGAGCTGTTTGGCGAGCTTCGGAAAGAAGCTCTGCCAGAGGAAATTTTGAGCAATAGGGCTCGAAGAAACTAAGGGAACGCGTGAGGCCTTATGTAAATTTGTGTGTATTCTCTAGTACAAGTAATATTATGAAAGTTTGTTTTTTATTTACGCTATTTACTATTACATTATTATTATTATTTGTACACCAACTAGATAACTATTGTTGTATGTTTCCTTCACATAGCAGTTGCCTGGAAGAGATCACTTGCATTTTTTTTTTCGGTCTGTCTATTAGCTGTACAAACCCTATTGGTTGCCACAGCGTAACCGGGGGATCACTTGCAGTGACAAGGCCGCCCTTACACCGTTTTTAAGTTTTTTATTTTTGTATGCTTTTAATGTTGTGTGTGTAATAAAGAGTTTGTTTGTATTTTAATTTACTAAAGATTGAGACACAGACCGCTGACAGATAGACAAAGAGACGGAAATTTAGTAACAGGGTCTTGATAGCATTCTTCGAGTAAAAAGCCAATATAAAACGTTACCTGTCTCTATACTCCGAAAATCTCGCCTCTTGACCTTCAGTCATGGACCGCCATTGGAGTTTCATGGAGAAATATTCCTCTGTTCTTTTCTTCTGGAGAAGTTTTAATTCGGCGTGCGTCATTCTCCATGGGTAGTAATCTAGAAGGTATTTCCAGACTGAATGGCGTATTGAATGTGCCACGCCCTGGAATCGTAGAACGTATAAAAAACACGTGAAAAAAGTTGGGACGCCCGGCGGATGTGAAACATATAGTAGAGTTTACTGTGGAGGCATGACGGCGCAATAAAGCGTTATGTCGTTTGCCGTGATGGCGTACGGGTCGATTGATTGCCAAGGCGCACCAATAACTTATTCTCAATTTGAAAACCAAATAAACAAAACAAACCTAAATTACACCCTTTATGGCCTTAGATTGTATCATGATCAACCCATTATCGGCTCACTACAGAGCACGGGTCTCCTCTCAATATAAGAAGAGTTGGTCCACCACGCTGGCCATGTGCGGATTGGCAATATGTTTTCCTTCACCGTTGAAGCAAGTGATATTTTAATTGTTTAAAAACGCACATAACTTCGAAAAGTTGTAGGTGCGTGCCCGGGTTCGAACCCCCGACCTCTGATTAGGAGGCGGACGTCCTAACCACTAGACTATCACAGCTTCATTAGATAGTATACCTGTAACATACTCTGAGATATATAATAAAAATCCATAGATTCATACTGATAATGCCATTTTGCTGAACAATAGTATTAAGAAAAGTGGTACCATTTCAACGCAACCTTGTGGGCAAGTAAACTGTAGTAATTGTTCTTATCTTATGTTAGATATGGCTTATACAATGTATAACTACTTACCCCTCTAAATATAAGTTGCTTAACCCCCTCCACTTCGGTAATTCTGCCTTCCGTGTCATGCAAACCCTCCCATTTCTCCGTGCTCAGCGGCGTACCCCTGTAACGTACATCTAATTTAACGTTAGGATATTGGTGTAAAATCCACCCTTGTACATCGAAGTATCATCGAATAATCTCTGGTGTATTTGTAGAATAAAAAACCTATCTTATTAAATACCCCATAAATCTGTTAATTGATAATGATAATGAAACCTGCAAAAACGTAACGCTAAAGGTAGCCTTTCGAAGCGAGCGTCTATAGCGTCGGTGGCGCCGCGAATGTGACGCCGCGACAGAGCGACAGATAGGTGTTCTATGCAAATGTATGAAATTTTAGGGAACGTCATTCGAGCGCAGTGACATTGACGTGGCGTCTGTGACGTCATAGTGCCGCGGTGATCGCGTTGTAGGACGCGCGCGTCAGTCACTCGGCCGCGCTTGCACTGTCGCTGTATTTTGAAGTTACTTTTAACAAACTGAGGTAGTATTGAAGTAAAATATCATCATCTTCTTCCTCTTCTAGCAAAACAAGTTGCAAATCCATATTGTTTTATTATAGATCAATCCGGTTGGGACAGCGTGCGGCGAAAGTAGGATGTGACTGCGTCTGTCACATCCTACTTTCGCCTAGTCACATCCTATTTTGTGGGTATCCAAAGTCACTAAAGCGTCACTGTCGCGGCGTTAGTGACGCGGCGTTGGTGACGCTATAGACGCTGCGTCTTTGACGCTTAGTTCGAAAGGCTACCTTAAGCGATTTAAGGTTCCGGCACGATGCACGGTGGGCATTTTTCGTCGTTTAGGTAGTTAGGTTTAGATCGTTTTTTTTATTTGAAATAGCTTCTATTAATCAATAATATGCTTAAATATATCATGGGATACTATTTGGCAGAAAAAATATCGAGTTATAATTCTTTTACGAAAAGATGTATGGAAAGTATATTAAAAGTCCGGATAAATGTAATGATAACCGTCATATCCTTGCACACGGTTATAGAATTGATTATTTATGATTTTTGACGTACTTCATATTATTACTTTATTTTTAAAAATTACTAGAAACGCGTAGAAACAAATTAGTATGGGTTTACCATACCCTTAACAGGTTAGCCAGTTTAATGACAGGGTATACAAATTTTGTCTTCTGCCCATGCTAACCGTGAAGATGAAAGGTACCATCAAGAGCTAACTTGTGGTAGAGTCAAAGAAAAAGGAAAGTTTAAATACCTTGGTATACATGGCCTTGGAGGCAGGGTAGGTTTAACATTAATCACTTCGTACTCGTCACTGCGAGTGACTGAAGTGGCGTCTTCCAAAGCGCTCATACTCTTCGTTAACAGGTCAGCCACTTCTTCTGACACGTCTCGTTTGCCATTCATAGTTTCGTTTCCGTAGTAAACTAGAAATTGAATGACTATTTTAAGTAGGACTATGCATTCATGACTTCACAC
Organism: Lasiommata megera; assembly: GCA_928268935.1. Taxonomy (NCBI): domain Eukaryota; kingdom Metazoa; phylum Arthropoda; class Insecta; order Lepidoptera; family Nymphalidae; genus Lasiommata; species Lasiommata megera. Next base: position 15,871,214 of record OV743315.1, on the reverse strand, counting down.
GTTGGGGTGTTCAACTTTAAGCGCAGGGTTACATAGGAAGTTGGAGGATTGGTATCAACAGCGAAATAAAATAATGTACACTGAATATTGAATATTTAACTTCGAATGTTTAACTTTAAATATTGTACATTTACTCCGGATATTGAATATTTAACTTCGAATTTGAATATTTAATTTCGTCTTAACCAAAAATTCCTGCACGATTGTGTAATTTTACTAAGGAAAATAAAGATTAATTCATTACGTTAATGAGCGATGATAGCAGATTGGTTCAAGCCCCGGAATGTACCTTTAACATTTCTCAGTTCTGCTCGTTTTCAACCGTGAAGGAAAACATCGTGATGAATGGCGTGGGAAGTCTTATCACGATCAACCCATTACCGGCTCACTACAGTCTCGGGTCGGTACGGGTCTCCTCTCAATATGAGAAGGGTTTGGCCAAAGTCCACCGGATTGGCAGACTTCACACGCCTTTGAAAACATTATAGAGAACTCTCAGGCGTGCAGGTTTCCTAACGATGTTTTCCTTCACCGTTGAAGCAAGTGATATTTTTTTTTTAAAACACACAACTCCGAAAAGTTAGAGGTGCGTGCATGAATTCGAACCGCCGACCTCTGATTAGGAGGCTGACGCCCTAACCACTAGGCTATCACCGCTTCCAGCTGTATACTTGTAATACAATCAAAAAGTAACTTTTTAGTCTTCTTACCAATATCGTTGAGTTTAGAGAACGCCTCCATTGTGGTAGCGTACGGCCTCTGCTTGAAATTGGACACGAAATTCCACACAACATCTGTGGTGTTCTCCGTGAATATGTCCAGCTCTGCAAACGATCTGTTCAACTCTTGCGACTCTAAGTTAGGTTCCACGACGACGTACGTGTTTCTGTCGTGTCTCGTCTTGGCCGTTTTGACGTGGTTCTTCAGATTGGCGACGAAGATCTCCGCGTTCCCGTGTTGGAAGTAGAAGGTGTTGTGCCAGACACCCGGTTTGGTGGAGAACTGCACCTGTTGGTTGTTGCGCGAGCATTTGAACGTTTTCAGTTCGTGTATCGGTATCCTTATGATGCGAGCACGCGCTGCAGCGTAATCTGATGTCATGTTTCCGCTGAGAGTTCTTTGGCGGCGACCTATAATAAGATTTTGTATTAAATTATAGGATGTCTAAGTCCGGCGGAGCAGAGACTGTTGCATGGCCCCACTATTTCAGATGTAACTCACTAAAAGTATAAAGCCGTCTCAACATAATCATCATCATCATCATGATCAACCCATCGCCGGCTCACTACAGAGCACGGGTCTCCTCTCAGTATGAGAAGGGTTTGGCCATAGTCCACCGCCCTGGCCATGTGCGGATTGGCAGACTTCACAAGCCTTTGAGAACATAATGGAGAACTCTCAGGCGTGCAGGTTTCCTCACTATGTTTTCCTTCACCGTTGAAGCAAGTGATATTTTAATTGCTTAAAAACGCACATAACTCCGAAAAGTTAGAGGTGCGTGCCCACGTTCGAACCCCCAACCTCCGATTTGAAGGCGGACGTCCTAACCACTAGGCTATCAGCTTCAACATAATAGGTAAAACTAATTAGAAAATTATACACATATATAAATATGTATAATATATGTTTATGCTTATTGGAGAAGATTTCCACATAGAAAAGATAATGATGTAATTAAAAAGTTTTGAAGTTCACTTCAAAACTATAATATTGCAAATATCTTAAAAGTTTTCCTAGCTACGAATTAAACTTGTTGATTAACAATACTATTACACATCCTTTATATTATGTAATTTTATTTTATAACAAATTACTATGGAATTTAATAAATGAGATATGCGGTAAATTTAGGATATCAATAGATGAATTATTATTGAAGTCTTTTAAGTTAGATAAAACGAATTTGGCTAACAGTTTTGCTAAAGAGTTCGAGAAAAATGTAAACTCCATAGCTGTATCATGTCAAAAACCACTGTACTATACCTCTGGAGTTTTTGAGAGGGCAGAGGTGGCAATGAGGCTAGAGCGGGCTACGAACCATCAGGTCTCGAAAATTATTATGAAAATGAATGAAAAGAAAAGCCCAGGATATGACAAAATTAGAGCATGTGATTTAAAAAAATTAAACAATAAAATTACACCAGTGATGACTCACTTGATAAACACCTGCATTGCCACCTCATCCTACCCCCATGCCTTGAAGATTGGAATAATTAGACCAATATATAAAGGCGGAAACGTCACAAACTTTTTAACAATTATCGACCAATTACCATACTGTCATGCGTCGACAAGATAATTGAGAGGTACATAGGTGATAATATAAATAAATTCTTACAGAAACATAATATTATAAACATAAAACAATTTGGGTTTCAAAAAAATCGAAGTACTTCTCAATTGCTATGTCAGTTTACAAATGAGATCAACGAGTACATGAATGATATAAAGCATGTACTCGTTGTTTTCATTGATTTCAGTAAAGCTTTTGATTTGTTGATATATGATAAGCTATATAAAAGCATGATAAATTGCGGTATTCTGGGACCCCTTTTGGAATGGCTTAAAGATTATCATAGAAATAGAGTAACATGTGTAAAAATCGATGATATTATGAGTGATATGATACAAACGACCAAAGGAACAGCTCAGGGATCGATACTAGGACCTACTGAATATTTATTATACGTTAATGACATGTGTAACCTATTCCATCAGGGATCTGTGTATCAATTCGCAGACGATACTTGTATAATTGTCGCTAACAAGGACCTGCGGGAGGCCGAGCGCCTGATGCAATACAATTTTGACACGCTATGTAAATGGGCTCATGATGTTGGTCTAGTTATAAATAATAAAAAAACGAAGGTAATGCATATCCACTCGGTGCACAAAAAAACAGATCATAAGGTCCGTATAGTTGCGCATTCACACGACTGCCTGCACGGCAATATAAAACATTGCAGTTGTACTCCTATTGATATGGTTAGGGAACATATGTATATTGGTCTAAAAATCGATTCTCATTTTAATTGGCAACCTCATATAAACTATGTTTGTGATAAGCTGAGAGCTATCCTAAGTAGGTTACATATACTTAAATATAAACTTCCTTACAAGACGCTAAGATTACTTTACTTAGCACTGGCAGACTCAATTATTAGCTACGGCCTAAGCAGTTATGGCAGAACCTTCAATACATATATTACACAAATATATAAACTACAAATAAAAATGCTTAAAGCAATTGTACCTAGTAAAATCAAACTAAAATATTGTAATGAATATAACGATCTTTTTAAATATTGTAAAGTGCTGCCGGTGCAGAAGAAAGTTAAGCTGGCCATACTTAAAGAAGAATTTGCCAATATAAAAGATATAAAAATTAAAGAGCGGCGCAATAACTTGCGCAAATTGCCTACCTTCAAAAAATTTATCATACCGAAAACCAAAAACATTTATGGTAAAAGACATTATAAATATATGCTACCTAAAATTCTTCAGGATCTTCCGAGCTCCTTACAATTTCCTGACGTTGGGAAGCATATATTTATAAAAAAATGTAAAAACCATTTTTTAAGTTATCTTTAATTATTAGCTATAATTAGTTTTAAGTTCTTTTGTATTATTATATTTCTTTTGTATGTAATTATTTATCTTAAGGTGAACTCGCCGTCCTCCCCATAAACGTAAAGTTTCTGGAGGGCGGTTAGCTTTACAATTAAAAAACATTTTTTTAAATTATTTTTGAACAATAAAATAAAAATAAAAAAAAAAAACCTATTGAAATCACGGAAATGTCTATCAATTAGTTCAAAGTTTTTATAAAATGAGACATTTTTATGAGAGAATGAAAATATTGAGCCACTACTCTATACCAATATGGGATAGCGGTTTCTAACAATTGAATTACCATCTCATTCAGTTGTTCATATTAAAACATGCTCTCCGAAGAATGAGGATGACAAAATCAGTTTTCCAATTGTCTGTTATTCAGAATTCTTTTACCAGAACACCTAACCCCTGAAAACTTTAGTATGACTTTAGAATTGATCTTAAGACCACATGAGTTCAATTCTAATATTACACTAACCACTACAACTGTTGATCTAATGTTTAAGCAGTTCTGTAATGAGTAATAACAGACAGCGCACCAAAGGAAAGGGCTCAACAAAATACTTTTTTTTAATCCTGTATCACCATTCAAATAAAAAATATATTACACCAAAGTAATTAAACATTAATATAACATTTCAAGCATTTAATGAATAGAAGCAGGCGTTACTTTGCGGAAGTCCCCGATAAACAATAAACAGCAAGTATAATTTGCTATATTCCGCCGACAACTGGTAAAGTCACTTTATTTTTCTCGCTTGTGAAGTCAACATCTCCTGAGGAAGATCCAGTGTCGAGTCGAAACATGCGTAGAGGTTCTAGTGGAAGATTTTGTGTGGTGTAATATTATACAAATCTCTCTGTTGCCGGCGGAGTATAGCAAATTATACTTGCTGTTTACTGTTTATTTCAAGCATTTCAAGCAATGTCTAGAATAATATATGAAAGACCCTAGGTTATCTTATAAAGAGATATTATGACTAAATGAGTATGTGATACTTTCTTAAACAATATGCTGTGTTGCTTTCTGATATGATATCAAATGACCCAATTCATTATTACTATATTTATAAACCTTTTGATATGAGTCTTATTGAAAAAAGAATGTTAAAATGGAACCAGTAAGTTCTTTTCCTCTCTGCACCTTCAGTTGAGAGTGTAACCAACATAACATAAATCTCTAAACTAGATAGGTCTTAAAAATAGTGCTTACTTTCTTGATAGGGTATCTTGTGAAAAGAATGGTTCTTTAATTTAGACCTATCAATAATTTAGTCAAGTTTTTATTCACTAAAAATTAACCCTTGATGGCTATCTGACCTGGTGGTAAGTGATGATGCAGTTTAGAACAATAACGGGCTAACCTGTTAGGGGTATATTAGTATCTTCTCAACATTGGGCTGGAACGCTAAATGGCTTTGCGACACATCTTAGTTGGTAAGGTTGTCAATCATATTAAGTTTTAAGGATATTTATCAGCACAATAAGCCACTTCATCAAGCAGAATGTGTGTGAATTAGATTAGTAGTAAAATGTAGAAGTGGAAACCTCTAGACAAACCTGACCGTGAACCCAGAAAGTTAAGGTCTGAGTTAGTTGAACAATTTAACCACTAACCCAAAACAGTGGTCAATAATTATTAGTGTCAATAGTACTTACCAATCGTGTTAACAACAGCCCACTCTTGATCTTGTGTGTCCGAGTCAATAGTGATAAGATCATTTGGTCTCCACTCAATACATTTTGTAGAATCTGCATTCTGGACAATACAGAGCATGCCAATAGAGTTGAGATCACTGATGGAACGCCCCATACAACCCTTGAGTAGTACTCCATCTTGTGTGAATAAGTCCTGAAATTTTTTGTTATTTTTTATATATTGCACTTTGTATTGTGTTACATCCTACTAGTAGCTCTCCTCAATTTTATACATGTACATTTAAAAAATATATATATAATATGTTGTTTGTCAACATTAATATTTCAATAAGTCAGTAAGTTTACTACATGGATTAATACCACAAACTAGGCTATTCTATGCCTCTAACAAGGAGGATAACCATTTCTTAGAAAAGATAGTGTATTCACTAATATTTACTGTTGTATATTCAATGCTAAACCATTCCATGTATCATCATCATCATCATGATCAACCCAATACCTCTCACTACAGAGCACGGGTCTCCTCTCAATATGAGAAGGGTTTGGCCATAGTCCACCACGCTGGCCATGTGCGGATTGGCAGACTTCACACGCCTTTGAGAACATTATGGAGAACTCTCAGGTGTGCAGGTTTCCTCACGATGTTGTCCTTCATCGTTGAAGCAAGTGATATTTTAATTGTTTAAAAACGCACATAACTCCGAAAAGTTAGAGGTGCGTGCCCGGATTCGAACCGCCGACCTCTCATTAGGAGGCTGACGCCCTAACCACTAGGCTATCACCGCTTCCTATTAATACTACAAACTAGGCTATTCTTTGCCGCTAACAAGGAGGCAACCGCTAAAAAGGATAGTGTATTCACTAATATTTACTGTCGTATATTCAATGCTAGACCATTCAGTGATTGCAATAGACATATATTTTTTTATGCATATAGGCTAATATATTATTAAAATTAGAAAATTACTGTTTATGTTAATAATATAAAAACTAATTTTCTAATTTTAATAACAATGCTACAATTTTCAATATGCTAAAAATAGAAACAGATGTGCATACTACGTGCATACATGTATAGGAAGTTACTTTGTTTTGCAAACAAGAATTACAATAGAGTAATGTTATGTGACGCAATTTCTGCGAAACCAAGTCTGTAGGATGGTATATTTACCACATCAGTAGAATAAGCTACTTACAAGTTTATTATTAATTTTGGGCCCGTCTGAAGGTCACACCAATAGAATTTCGTTTTTTTTGCAAACAAGTAAAAAAGTCGATTGCTTACCCTGTATTGTTCTGGTATATCTTCCACCGAACTGCTAGACATCTTGGTCAACCGAGGAATACAAATAAAGTAAAATTTTCAACGCTAAAGAGATAAATACAACTTTACAACCATCTTAAGATATTTTGTAACATGTAAACAACTTAAATCATAGTCGCATAAAGTTTTTTTTTAACAATGAGCCCACAACACAACACTTTTTTCTTTTAAGTTTAAAGTACCACCTATATTAGTTTACTCTATGACTTTATTACCTACATAGAAATCATTCATCATTGGTTCCCAACATAGTGATTATATTCTCTTTGCACTTATTAATTATTACAGACGACTTTAATCAAAGCATGGCCGATGGTCATCGACCAGATACGTAAAACAAAGTGTACGTATATATTTTATACATCGTTTGCAGACAGTTTCAGTAACTTTTTTTATCACGGTGACAGCAGTTCACCTTTATTCAAAACGCATTATTAGGCCATCGTTAATTATTGAAAATATTCTGTTATTAGAGATTTCGTTACCAATTATCAACTTTCAGAAAAGTTATGGAATAGGGAGCTGATCACACACTACGGAAAACGAACCAGACTACGGAAGGTCGCAGATAGTAGATACACCGAAATTCGGGACATTTACCAATATAAAATAATAAATATAAAATAAAAATCGTAATAACTAAAGAGCGAGCCGACTACTTGAAGATAGGATTATATTAATGGACCGTGTAATACTATTTTATTACTTTCATGGACAATGGATATTGTTATCCGGTTTTCGGACACTACATTAACAGCAGTATAAAACGTAACCAGTTTAGTGAAAATAGTACTAAAGCTCTAGATTAGAATATTTAGGTCTAAACTTTAGACATATTTTAAAGTTTAGATCTTAACTTTCTTGTAAGGCGATATAATAATCAAAAGGACCGATTATATTGAATTTACATCATCATATAATTTGATTATATAATAATTAATTTATCTATTTAATAAATGATTTGTCATTGATGTACAACCGGTGTATTAATAAAAAATGATATTTTATTATAAAATAGTTCAAATAATTATTAACAATAATTAGAAAATAAAAATCTGAATTATACATACGCCTTTATGATTGTCTACACCTAAAACGTGGAGCTTAGTATTTATTTTTTTAAATCAACAATAAAATATCGTTATCTCTACTTCACACCTGCGTGCGAACTCACGGCTTGAATTAGACCGCGAATCCCTGAGTCCTAATTGCCTGTTCCACATTCGTAAAGTTTACTTTCCGCTGGTTCATGCAAGCCAAGGGAACTGGATGAACCATGAACCTATAAAAACCGATAAATATCGGTGAACGAGTTCCACACTCGTTTTTCGCAGCATGTTCGCGGACTCGTGTGCTAAAGTTATACGCAAAGAGAATATAAACACTACGTTTTAGTAATAAGCTCTTTAGTTAAACTAAATGCAGAATATAAACCGGTGTTCACTTGTCAAAGTTGTCAATTGTCAAACCAACGTTGCCAATTGTCAAATTTAGGTCAAATTTGCTTGGTGATTGTATTTTGTAAATTAAATTAGTTTTTTTTTCAAATATTTCGTAAATATTAACAAATGCATAACTTAAATTGTTTTAAATTAATTTACTGTTGGTAAAATCAACTATTATCAACAGTGTTTATGAGAAAATTGGGTCCGTTCCATCTCTAAGCCAACATGACAAATCTCGATGTATGTATTTTGAAATTAGCATTTTCTTACGCGTTTTAATGGCTGAAAAAACAGTATAAGAGTGTGTAATTTGGTGACACTTAGTAGATATCGAGAAATCAATAAACCCTTTAATATTACCAACATAATATTATAATAGCAAGCTTGCTCTATTGAACAAGACAAGAAAGTTTTTAGTGATTGAAGAGAATGTTGTTTTACATAGAGATTAATAATTTAAGTAGTTGTTAGGAAAATGTCACTAAAAATGTTTTTTTTTCACACTATTATTATTCAATAACATAATTCCAAAGGTAATGTTAGCAATGAAACAATTGCAAGTTTTGAGGTAAAACACTTGTTATGAAAATTTATCGGGATAAACATTTTTTATGTAAACTCTTTGAATACTACTGCATATTGGCTCTGCCACTTTTTCACTGTCTTAAATGTAGTTAAACACATAGTTACCTATAGGAGGCTCACCACTACCCAGCAAGTATGCTGTTTCTGGCAGTATTAGTTGGGAACTTAAATAGATAAATAGCTTCTACACCTTGAAGAATAAAAAGATAAAAGTATTGTTATAAAATAATCCTGAGAACCTGATGCTTTGATGTCTCATATAAATATTATGTTTTTCGCTTTGACTTTTATTTTATTCCAGGCAAGTAACAGCAGCACTGACAGCAGCTCAGGGTCGACATCAGACTCCAGCAGCAGTGCAACATCCTCAACTAGTTCCTCTGCATCAAGCAGTTCAGACTCTGAGTCATCAACCTCTGAGCTACCAGCCGCAGCGGCCGCGGCTGCTGCTGCTGCTGGGGCGGCGGCTGCGCCTGCGCCTGCGCCTGCACCTGTGCCTGCACCTAAGTCTCCTAAACCTGCACCAGTAGAGGAAAAAAAAAGAGAAGAACCCAAACCAATACGGTTTGTAACACATTTGACTTTGCTTCACCATATCAACAACTTAGGATTATGTCATTCAAGGTTCCCTTCACTACTAAGCTTTTGTTGTATGTTCTTCTGACTAGACTTTTTGCCAACAGACTCTATCTCATAAACTGTAATAGGTAAGAGTTGAAATTTTCTATTGTCATAAAAAAAAATCGAATCATCAACTCATACCAATCAAGCTTACAGCTTTGTTCACACAATGTTTTTTTTTTTCAAAATTTCATACATGCCACTCAGTGAACTTTTCCTTGCCCATTTTTTCCAGGTCTTTAAAGCCAAAAATTTCATCATCAAGCGATGAAGAACAACCAAAACCTGCAACGCCTAAGCCGATTCCACCAAAACGCTCTACAAAGCCAAAAAATGCTGCATCGGTACTCTGTAAAACAAAATCCTTCGCCCCTAGAATTACAACCGGTGCAAAATCGAAAGCAATATCAAAAACTATACCGAAACAGTCCAAAATTGACCCAAATATATTGAAAAAGAAGAGTATATTCTCACCTGACAACAGTTCAGAGAGTGAGTCTGAGAGCAAACAGAGTAAAGGTATTTTTTTTTATTCTCATGCATGCTCAGCAACAAAAAATTGTTAACTTATGTATTTTAAAATCAGTAGGCTCAGAATATAACAAACAATATCTGTGTGTTTTTAACACAGGTTTTCATTACTGTAAGCTTTCAATTTAACATGTTAATGAAGCTAGAGTTAATCTGATCCCACATACACAACATATGCAATACATTGTGATATTTGGACTCAATCAATTAATCAATCATAATCCATAATCCTTTATAAGGCACCTTTGAAACGTCAATAATTTACATAGTAGTGAGTTGATGCTGATAACTTTATCGTAAACTTAAAACTAAAGGTATGAGGGTTCAAAACGCGCCCTGGTCTAAGAAGGTGCCCACAACAAATATAGCCTGGTTTTATTTATTTAAACCACCTCTTATGCCACTTAAAATTAATTAAGAGCTATCTTATTAGAGCAATTAGAGAGACTCTTGATTTTGTAAGAAAGTTATCGTATGCAACACAATCACACACAATCAGTGCAACGTCGACCTGCGATATCTCGATCAGTATTTCAAGGTAGAGGAGGTTAGGAGCACTATTCTACGCGTGTGACCAGTGTTTTTCTTTAACCTACGCGTAAATGGTCACACAGAAATAGACTTAGGGTGCACGCGTCTTGTTATCAAAATCTAGTTTATATCTGTGGTCAAAATACTCAAAATGGGAGATGAACAACTTAACTAAATTATGTTAATCTTAATTATTAATTATCTTAGTTATTAACTTAAGTAAATTATCCTCAAACTCGCTATCTGAAAACATGACTTACAAGTTCAGTACACAATGGACAAATGTGCACACCTGTTGCCTTACGTTACATGAAACGTTGCGTTTGTGTGACCAATTTATCTCTCGCTTAAACCTGATGATGAAGCATTATCCCCAAGGCCAAGCCATTGCTGCAGTCTAACATTCGATAGCACAGTGTCCTTCATTGTAAGTTTGTTTATCAAAATATGGTTTTTTTTGATAAACCATCAAAGAATTGTTATAAAATATTAATTTAGGTCAATTCTGGTTTTTTAATAAGAATTGTATTCAGATGAAGTTGAATGCAATTACTACTGCCCTTATCTAATCAAACACTACAAACAAAAGTGTTTATTGAAATAAATGTCTTATCTATTCATTTGAAGGTTCCAAACCAAGTCCGAAAGCGTCACCACGTAATGGAAAGAAAAGTTCAAGAAAATCAAGCGAAGAAAAAGACACACCTTCTTCACTTTCTCCACCGCCGACTCCTATACTAAACGAGGATTCGAACTCTAACTCCAACTCAAAAGATAACGTTAAGAGAAGAGCATGCAGATTGAATGGGCCACCTCCTAAAAAGGTATGTTTACTTTCTGTAGTGATAAACAACTAATAGTGAAATTTCAAGGTCATGCCAAATTGCGCATGCATGTCGTAATATAAATTGGTAGATCTTGGTTCGTATCCCGGCTCTAATTTGTAGTGGTGGGAGACTTTGGCCGCGTCTAGTTACCACCAACTGGCAAAGACATGCCGCCAAGCGATATAGCGTTCCGGTATGATGCCAAGTAGCAACTGATTAGGTAGAGTTAAGTCTGCAACACATCGGTAGCTTCTCCGGTGCTGCAGACATTCATGGGTGACAGGAATCACTTAATCCGTCTGCTCATTTGAACCACGACCTCTGTGGTACAGTGCGTTCGCTGTTGCATTATAAAGTTGGAGGTCCTGGGTTCGATTCTCGGCTCGAGTCGAGGCTTCAGCCGTGGTTAGCGTTCCGACACCTGTAGAAACTAATTAGGAGTATGGGTTTACCATACCCCTAACATTTAAGCCCGCTACCATCTTGGACCGCATCATCAAATTCAAAAATTCAAATTCAAATAATCTTTATTCAAATAGTCCTTTAAAAGGCGCTTTTGACGCGTCAATAAAATCACTTACCATCACGTGAGATGCCGTCAAGGGCCAACTTGTGGTGTATAAAAAAAATTATACAGGAGAGAAAATAACAATAGAATGAGAAAGAAAGCTATACAGTGTAATTCTGTATTGTTACTAACCATACTCCGAGATTTGCTGAGATGTTTCTTTGATTATTGTTTCTTCTGTGTTTAATTATTGACATTGTTCGTTCATTCGTTCGTCTCAACCCTATAGGTTGACGTCCACTGCTGGACATAGGTCTTTTGTAGGGAGTTCCAATGGCCACGGTCCTGGGCCGCTTGTATCCAGCGGCTCCCTGCGACTCGTTTGATGTCGTCTGTCCACCTTGTTGGGGGTCGACCAACGCTACGTTTACCGGTGCGGGGTCGCCATTCCAACACCTTGGGACCCCAACGTCCATCGGTTCTCCGAGCTATGTGCCCCGCCCATTGACATCTCTTATATTTAATAGTACTAATTGACATTTGTTAATGAAATCTTGACTTGAACTTTTGTTTTAACTTTATTATATCTATCTATCTCAATTTTTATGTGCGATATTTGTGAACGTTGTGAAAACTTGTAAAAAGCTAACCATTCACATTAGCTCACAACGGTAAAAAATGGTCATGAAAAACGTATTAACAGTTGGTTTTCCGTAATAAATAAATAAATTACCAAAAAACAAAATGAGCAACAAATTTGTGAGCAAAGCCGCAAAGTTGTTATTTGGTGCATGTGTTTACATTGAATCCTTGGCATGGCAAGGAAGAGATAATTTCGCAGCTATGCAAAAGACAAATTTTCATCTCACTTCTACTAGAAGTTAATCTTTAATCTTCTTATATATAAAATTCTCGTGTCACAATGTTCGTTGCCATACTCCTCCGAAACGGCTCGACCGATTCTTATGATTTTTTTTATTTATTCTATTTTTCAAACCGAAGTGATAAATCCACACCAAATATATATTTTTTATTTTTTGGATTTTTTTTTTTATTTTTTTTTTGTATTATGTACCATTGAAAAACACATACTACCCTAAATTTTCTATCGCCAACCCCTATTTTTTAATAGTCATTTTAGTATTAGTAATTTAATCATTTGTCATCCCGCCAGATAACTGAACAATTATAGTCTTTATTGTGAATGTTTTTTACTCTAATTCGACTAAAATTTCCCTGAGCTTATTGTAAAGCTAAAATTTTTGAACATATTAATAACAATATTATAACAATATTTATGCTATTTTTATATTCCCTCATCGTTCACGGAGCTCCATGCCTCTTTCACTCATATACCACATCCTTACTCACAATAAGTTAGTCCCTAGAAATAATTTATATGGCAAAACAACGTTTGCGGGGTCAGCTAGTTACATTATAAGTTAGACTTACTACAATCTAATCTAATGGTATGTGATCATGCCATCTGAGATGGTAGCTAGCTAACCTTGCTTGCCTTGTTGATAAGGTGGTAGCTTTGCGCGGCCGAAGCCTCCCACCTAACGCGAACTGTTGAACTGTGAAACTCTTTCTAATAACTGTTATTGTCTTGTTGATATGCTTAAAGGTTGTGGAGGATAAAAGTGCGTCTTCGTGCACATCTAGCCAGTCTTCCATTGAATCGGTATCTTCGGAGAGCGACAGTGAATCGATTAACAAGAACGGGTTGAAAATGTTGAAGACAAAGTCTCCCTCAAATGGGAGCAGTAAGGTTAGTACGCGCGATCTTAGTTGGCTTGACTGAAGTTAGTGACTAGAAGTGAAGTGGGCCTTTGCGGCAGATACAGTTTCTTGGATTTCTATGGAAGTTTCGATATATATAAGATATCATTTAAGAAATATACCAGTAATTGAGTGAATTCAATAGAAGTTTAGATATCGCTTGTTAAAGAACTAAAATCCCGCCATTGAGTGAATTCAATAGTATAGATGTAATTCATTTGCGAAATTAGTAGTCTGTTTTATATAGTATATTATTGTAATAGTGAAAAAAATGTCTATTTCATTTTCATTTTTCATTTCATTCAATTTTATTTTAAATGTATATTTCGTGCAATAACTAAAAATTCCGTTAATACGCGCGGGGCGTTCCACTCAAAGCATGCCTGTCATTTTCAATTTAAGTTGTGTTAACTTTTTGCTTGTATTCCGTAAGTTTTATGGCGGCCTAATGCGTACTGTAGAAACTAGTGACAGAATCTGCGGATTCCGAGCAAAAATTTAACAACAACTTGACAACATTATCCTATTGGAGAGATGGTCTGTGTCCAGCTGTGGGACATTAATAGGCTAAGGATCCTTTTTTTTTTGTTTCAGCAAGAAACTACAGGCAAGAGCGGTGACTCGGGCGATTCATTAACCGGGTCGATGCCGCGTAAACTGACCCGATCGCTTTCGGCTCGGGTCTCACGCATGGCCACCGCGTCCAAAATCACGCACACTGACACAGATTCCGACGCAGAAGAAAAGGTTAACGAAATAAGGTGAGAAATTATCCCACTTCTGACATTAAAATAATCATATTTTATTTATATATCTAATATATAAAATTCTCGTGTCACAGTTTTCGTTGCCATACTCCTCCGAAACGGCTTGACCGATTTTGATGAAATTTTTTGTGCTTATCCGGTATCTATGAGAATCGGCCAACATCTATTTTTCATCCCCCTAAATGTTAGGGGTAGTCCACCCCTTTATAATATTCTATTTTTTTATGATACAACATACAAAAATACATACAATCCTCAATTTTCACCCTTCTACGATCAACCCTTATTTTTTAATAGCCATTTTAGTAATTTAATCATTTTTCCTCTCCGGTCGAAAACTGAACAATTTTCGTCTTTATTGTGAATGTTTTTCACTCTAATTCGACTAAAATTAGAAATAATTTATGGCAAAACAACGTTTGCCGGGTCAACTAGTATTAATATAATATATACAATACTTTCAAATAATTATAAAGATTAATTTGCAATCTACATCTTGCCAATCATATATATACGGTTTAATATATTCATAATATGTCACACTAAAGTGTACCCCACACTTTGTACACCATCAGGAGATAGGATTGTTTTTTCATATCACAACACATTATAGCGATACAAAATAATCAAATGATTAACTGCATTTCATTTGTGATGATTTTTCTTTGAATAGACCTGTGCTTCACTGTAATCGCATTTTACATAAAACCATTTGTCAAATTATTAAATTAAAAAAAAAAAAAAAATCTCGATGCTTGCTTTATTACTATTGTCTCAAATTGGAGGTATTAGTGTGAAATCTACTTGTAAGTTCCATGTAAACACACATTTTTTTTTTCACACTACAAGTTAGCCCTCGACGGCTATCTCACCTGGTGGTAAGTGATGATGCAGTCTAGCATGGAAACGGGCTAACCTGTTGGGTATGGTAAACCCACACTCCTAATTGGTTTCTACGACACGTCTTTGTCCGTAGGGTGGTAACTAGCCACGGCCAAAACCTCCCACCAGACAAGGCTCGAGCCGTGAATCGAACCCAGCACTTCCAACTTTATAATGCTACATTACAGTGTTCTGTTCATGATTATTTGCTTGTTTTAATAATAACTGAAGAAAGATAAAAGTTGAAATTAATAGTACGTATTATAAAAACTGGGCGCATTATGTCATTGCGTCTAGTTAACGTTTTTCATGATGGACCAAGGCCAGAGGGCCGGTTATTAATTAGAGCGGTAACAGAAGTATTCGTGCACGCCACACCGCCAATACGTTTTCGTTATATTTCCATTAAGATTTTCAAGTCCACAATAATCTAATAAGCGTATATTCACTCAATTGATTTATTTACAAACAGTTGTATTTGTTATGGTTGTATTTATGCAATATTAAACATACTCGAAAGTGGTCCGTTTCCCTTACAGCTTAAATAGTGAAAACGTATTTTTGTCGAATTTATAAAACAACTAGTTGGCTTGATCACTGAATATGAAAAAGTGAAACCAAATATGTATTAATTCTTTATACCTAATACGTCAGTTTCATAGCAAAGTTAGTGTACGATCGAAGAGAGATGGCGCTGTTCCGTTACTTCCGTACAATTTTCGTATTTCACAATCAAAAATAACTTTAAAATACATTTATAAAATGAGATAAAACTTTACAATTAATATAAAATAAACCAACAATGAATCATAAACTATAATGTAAATCCACATCAAATGATAAATGTTCAATTAAATTAATTATAATCACTTTTGGAACTTCGAGTATTAGTTTAATAGTTGTTTTAGCTTATTTAAATTATTATCTTGACCACGATTTGATTTTTAATTTTTGTTAGCAATTTTTAATTTATTATTCATTTTAATTCTGTAATGTAATTTTAATTTTGTAATTTAATTTTGATTTTGTAATTTAATTTAATTTTGTTTAAATATTTGCACACTGTCGGTGACAGTCGATTGTGTAAGGGATTTATTAATTTATGTATGACCTGATATGTACCCACGATTTGGCAAATAAATTTATTTATTATTATTATTAGGTAAATGGAGTCCCTTTTTATTACAGCAAAGACGACAAGCGTTTAGCCAAGGCGCGGGCAGCTATTGCTAGATCCCCGGCGCTGCCTGTGACCCCGACAGCACCTTCGGAACGACGGTGTCCTGTAAGAGACTGTGACTCTATGGGCCATCTTGGTGAGTAAACCAATACTGAATGCTGTTGCTGAAATCAATGAATCTATATATATAAAAATCAATTGCTGTTCGTTGGTCTCGCTAAAACTCAAGAACGGCTGGACGGATTTATGTTATCTTGATTTTGAAATGTTCGTGAAGGTCTAGGGAAGGTTTAAAAAGTGAGAAAAATTCGAATAATTGCCGGGAAAACTCTAGAAACAGCCCTTTTCTTTTTCCCAAACAAACGTTTTGTAATTATTTCAAGGTCGTCGGTTTAGTGAGCCATTGCTTCGTAATTGGAAGACAAACAAACACACTTTCACACACTCTAACTCAACGCAGACGAAGTCGCGGGCGTCAGCTAGTTTCAAATATTTATTTTAATTTATTTAAGTAACTATGTAGTATATCTAGTTTCTTCATTACGTTATACTTTTTTTTGTCTTTTATAAAATCATCTTAATCACATCTGAGGGTAGCTTGAAGAGATCTTTTCTAGAGATATGCTTTTTTTCATGGAAAGTATGTAAATTACATCTGTGACAATTTTCACTAAAATCGATGCGACGTTCGAGCCAAAAATAAGTATTTTTTATACTTTATAATAATAAACGAACGAAAAAAAAACAACTTAAAAATTAACTTTTATTGTAATCAATGACATCATATTACTAATGAAACTAAACAAGTTGCCTACTATAGTTTTTCTATGGATCTCTTTGTTTCTGATTATTAATACTCCGAGCATAGCTCGCTACTTCACCCGCCAAGTGACAGAATTCTTAGAAGGTAGGAAGAAGAAGAAGAAGAAATACGTTTATTTATTAGACAAATATACACATAACAAAACAAAACAGAGTAACTTATCTAATGCCTTATTGTTAACACATTAAATTAGTATTTTAATATTGTGTCGCGCCTATAAAAAGGTATCACTCAGGTAGGTAGGACTCAGCTTAATGTTGTGGATACTAAAGTACCCACAACGCTGGTATTCTGTCAGTACCGTGCGATACCGTCAGGTAGGCGGTGTTGGATATGATTGTCTTTAAGATTTTGCGTCATATAATTACAATGTTTGACTACCTACGTGGCGTAAAGCTTACGCTGTCGTATTATATTTAACTAGGACTGGACTGGTCCTGGGTTCGGTTTCCGGCTCGAGTCTGGTCTTTGGGAGGCTTCGGCCGCATCTAGTTACCACCCTACAGACAAAGACGTGTCGCTAAACGATTTAGCGTGCAATGTCGCGTAAAAACCAATTAGGAGTATTTTTACCACACCTCTAAAAGGTTAGCCCGCTACCGTCTAAGATATCTATAGTGGCACAAAAAATATATATGAATATATGATTAAGTAGGTAACTAACTCACGTCTCAAGTACGGCTTTGACCGCAGGTGGCAAGGCTAACCGCCACTTCACATGGGACGCGTGTCCGATATACCACAACGTGACGGCGGCGTGGTGCGTGGCGGCCGCCGAAGAGAGAGCCGCCGCGGCTGCGACGCGCCGCCGGGCGCTTGCCGCGGTGCAGCAGAGGCCTCGCGCCATGCCCACCATCGAGCAGCGCGCGTACCAGCTCAAAGTTAAAGTAAGCATCAAACACATAATAGAAGCAGGATATAAACTGGTAAGAAAGGGTGTGGAACTCTTGGGGTTCCTGTTAATACATCACCTACATGATCAACCCATTGCCGGTTCACTACTGAGCACGGGTCTCCTCTCAATATGGAGGGCCAAATATGACGGATAAACGCTAAATTTTCTTGTGACGCATTTGACATATGCCGTCAGTCATATGTCCATAAAAATAACATATAAATGTTAACAGTTATATGTTATTTTTATTTTCATGTATAAATTGGTTATGCACTGTCATTATTTTATATTCTTTTAAATTAATCTCGCGTCAATAGTGGCTTTTAAAGGACTATTTGAATGAAGATCATTTGAATTTGAATGTTCTCAAAGGCGTGTGAAGTCTGCTAATCCGCACACGGCCAGCATGATGGACTATGGCCAAAACTTTCTCATATTGAGAGGAGACCCGTGCTCTGTAGTGAGCCGAGAATGGGTTGATCATGATGACGATGATGAATTTGTTTTCCTTTGTCTAATAAACTAAATTACTGTTTCATTCAAACAAAGTTTGTCCTAAGTCCATTCGACGTGTTACAGGACATGCGTTCAAAATGGAAAGGCAGTCAAGAGTTGCGATCGATGCCTAACAACGAGGACCTCGGCGAGGAGAGGGAGCCGGTTCTAGAGGGGTTCGCTCCAGATTACGACTTGAGACTGTTCCGGGACGCGCAAGCGTTGGCTGCAGTGAAGATTGAGGAGGAACTTGGAGACATATCTACGGATAAAGGCACTAGGTAACTTCTCCAAATTGTTTTTCGTTCTCGATAGTTAGCTAATGACTGCAATTTTACCAGGTGGGGTACTAAACTAACTTGTGAGGGGTACAACAGTTATATTGAACCCATAGTCTAAATTGGAAGTGACCTCGTACCGAAACGCTTACTCGCTTAGGAGGCCAGTCTTTGACGGTAGGGTGTTAACTAGCCATGACTAAAACCCGCCATTGTGATTTGTCGTATTTTACGATTTTATTTTGTAAATTTTTAATTTATGGTATGAAGGAGTTAATTGGTATGCGTTTTGCTCTTTTTATTTATGGTTCGAGGTCTCGAGATTCTACGTCCATTTCGGGGATGCAAAGTAGTGGCATATCTAAATTATACAAACGTATTCGGCGTAAGCCTGACTAGTTTCCAAACCATTCGGATTTCGTATTCATGAGCATGAGAGTTACACTGCCGTTGGGCCGAATATTTGATTTATGTCTATAATACCAAATAAATATACAAACTGTTGTAAACACCTTCATACTTGTAATAAAATTGTAAGAATGCATCCATCTCTTATTTTATTTTTTTTGTATATAGTGTAGTTTTTATTTTTTGTTTTGTTTTTCAAATATTATTATTCTTTGTTGTTTCCTATGATGATGGTTGTACTTTTAAATGCAGGACTTCCCTCAGCACTGTACTGACAGAATACAAGCGTTGTGGGCACTCTAGTATCCACAGCATTAAGCTGAGACAGTACCTTTTTATTGGCGCGACACAGCATTAAAAGTTGTATTTAAAGTGTTAACAATAAACATTAGATAATAACTTACTTACTCTGTTTTGATCTCTTATGTGTTATTATCTGTGATTGTGTTGTTCTGATAAATAAATGTTTTCTATTCTATTCTAATTGTTACAGATACGTTGTAATGGGCAAATACATGATGGAGGTTTGGTACCAGTCTCCGTATCCGGGAGACGCGGCCAGGGTGCCTCGACTGTTCGTCTGCGAGTTCTGCCTCTCCCACCACAAATGTGCGGCCGGGAATGCGAGGCATAAAGCGAAGTGCGTTTGGAGACATCCACCCGGAGATGAGGTAAGCAGAACTGAACACGTAATATCATCATCATCATCATCGATATTTTATCACCTCTAATTTTGACAACGTCATCATTATCATCACCAACAGCCTTTATTAAGCATATTAAGCTACATTTTCAGTGTATAGAGTATTTTCAATGTATCACGTTTGCAGTTGTTCCTCGAATAACTCCTGCTTTTATTCAGTACTAGCTTCTGCCCGCGACTTCGTCTGCGTGGACTTCATAATTGGGTCTAAAGCTTCGCTCTTCAACAATTTTTAATATTTCCACGGGAGCTATTTGAGAGATCGGTATAGAAAATACATGTCCTTTTCCATTGATAAGCGCCATGCATACCGAATTTCAAAGCTGTCTGCCTGCGGCTTAGCTCGTATATAATTTTTAATTTTTCCTTAGAAACTTCTTAAGGAATCGGGATAAAAGGTAGCCTAAGTTCTTTTCCATGTCAAAGGCTACACGCATGCCAAATTTCATCCAAATCCGTTCTGCTGTTTTTGCGTGATTGAGTAAAAAACATCCACACTTTCATACATATAGGATGTCTATAACACTCTACTCTCTGACTCTTCTCTTGTACAGATCTTCATCTCTCATTTGATCGTGTAGGTATACTCTTAGCATATCTCGTTTCTTCTTTGACTTTGAGCTTTCTAATGACGTAAGTAATGAGCGATCACGTTTCGGACCTATGTGATGTCACTGGCAAGAAACCAGCGATGACTTTATTTATTTATTCATAAGGTATGCCAGATAAGTTGCAAATTATATTTCTGTCCATCTAAATAAGTTAATTACTAGTGCTGGAACAACTTATCAATTATAGTCATATTCAAACAATAAACAGCAAGTATAATTTGCTATATTCCGCCGACAACCTGCAGATTTGTATAATATTATACCACACAAAATCTTCCTCTAGAACCTCTACGCACGTTTCGACCCGACACTGGATCATCCTCAGGAGATGTTGACTTCACAAGCGAGAAAAGTAAAGTGCAACTTTTTTAGTGTTACTTTACTTTTCTCGCTTGTGAAGTCAACATCTCCTGAGGATGTTCCGGTGTCGGGTCGAAACGTGCGTAGTCATACTAGTGGAAGATTTTGTGTGGTGTTATATTAAACAAATCTCCCGGTTGTCGGCGGAATATAACAAATTATACTTGCTGTTTATTGTTTACCATGGACTTCCGCAAAGTAACGCCTGCCTATTCATTATAGTCATATTCAACATTGCCAACAATCTCCGAACAATTTTTTTTAAATACTTTATAAAAATAAGTCTATTTGTTCAGAAACATATGTCTGATTTCTACCAAAAATAAAACCATACAGTCACTTTTAACACACGTTATCCTAACAGACTCTTATTGTCCAACTCCAGAACTGTATCTTTTAGTAAAAGTTGTTACAGCATGTCTATTAAAATATATTATAACAAATTGCCTAAGGAGTTGAAAGAATTACCTTTAAAAGTTTTTAAAAGAATATTGCACCAATGGTTATTAGATAAATGCTTTTATTGTTTAAGTGAATTTTTGAATACAAAATGATATACTTAATATTATTATCGCTATTTAGTTTATTTCTTGACATATTAATAAATTATAAAAGATTTACATGTAATTACAATATTATATTTGCACGCCTACCCGGCAGATTGTAAGAAACTTTAATTAAATGTAACTCCAATCAACTACACAATCTATGCAAATAAATGATTTGATTTGATTTGAAAAAAAAAAAAAATGTGTGACTTGTGAAGCTTAACTTGTTGATATAAATATTCTTTCTTCCGCAGGTATATAGGAAAGACTCTCTGAGCGTGTGGCAAGTGGATGGCCGGAAACACAAGCAATATTGCCAGCAACTGTGCCTCTTGGCGAAGTTCTTCCTCGACCACAAGACGCTGTACTACGACGTCGAGCCGTTCCTGTTCTACGTGATGACCTGCGCCGACAGCGAGGGGTGCCACATCGTCGGCTACTTCAGCAAGGTAAGATAATGATAATTGCGCATTGCCGAAAATGCAGCCCAGCCATATGTATTTATTGTATGAGGACCTCCGATGTCTCATTATAAAGGTCGAGGTCCTGGGTTCGATTCCCGGCTCGAGTCTGGTTTTCAACCGTGGCTAGTTACCACCCTACCGACAAAGACGTGTCGCCAAGCAATTTAGCGTTCCGGCATGATGTCGCTTAGAAAACAATCAGGAGTATGGGTTTAATAGCTTAGTCCGCTGTCATCTTAGACTGCATCACCACTTACCATCACGTGACATTGCCGTCAGGGGCTAACTTGTGGGGTATGAAAAAAAATTCAAAATTCGGTTGTCTTACTTACATAGCCACTAATCGGGTATACTATTGACTAGGAATTTACCCGGCAAGTACAACAGTATGTAAAACTAAAACAATAATTTTTATCCATAGTATTTATTTGTCCATAATTCGTGTAGTCATCATTGTACATTACATACAATTTATCAAGAATTTTAGGCATAGCCTGAAATTTCATCCGCTTACATTTAAGAGTGTTCAAAAATCCCTGTGGAATATGTAACGGTTGTAATGTCCCATGTCTCTTTCCCCTTACCGTTCCCACCCTACTAATATATGAATCTAATTTTGAGGAAGTTTTTTATGGCAAATCTTAACTATATTAGTTGTTTATCAACGCGAAATTCAGCGGGAACCATGGATAGCCCTGGGATAAAAAGTAGCCTGTTTAAAAGTAGTGTGTTTTATTATAACTAATAGCCTTAAACTACAGCCAAATTGGTTCAGTAGGTCCGGCGGGAAGGATTACTAAACATGTACAAATACAACCAAACATCCATACATACTTCAAACTTTCGCATATATAATGTTAGGGCGATAATAGAAAACTTAATGCTCATCTTAATGCCCCATCTAGTGGCAGTGTGGTAACCTATTAATCCCTGGTAACAAAAAAAAAATCCGGGATTAAAAGTAGCCTATTTGCCATTTATATTGCCAGCTAAACTATATCTGTGCTAAACTTCATCCAGATCAGTTAAGCCGTTCTGGCGTAGCTGAATCACAAACATCCATCCATCCTAACCTTTACATTTATATGTGCTAGTAAAAAGAAAATGTGTCTGATTCATCATCATCATGATCAACCCATTGCCGGCTCACTACAGAGCACGGGTCTCCTCTCAATATGAGAAGGGTTTGGCCATAGTCCACCACGCTGGCCAAACCCTAGCTGTGTCTCATTAAAAAAACAATATTAATGAACGATGCGTGACATTAAAAAAAAAACAAAAAGCATTTATTAGGCTCAGCTTGGACGACCGACTAGAAACAGACTCGTTCCTATGTTCTAAATATTATGTAGTTTTAATTAAGTTTATTTAGTACTCCCTTTCTGTTAAATTTTATACATATTCCCGCTATTATCAAGCGTATCTGCCAAATTATTTTCATCGTTATTGACTATAGAAGGCGAATAAAAAAGTTGTAATCCATAAACCAGAGATAATAATTGAGAATTACATTTTAGTCAAAATTGAAGCTATAAAAGACCGCCAATGATTTAGAATGTTCAGTAATAGTGGTATTTAATACAGTCATATTATAAGCGTCATATATT
Organism: Lasiommata megera; assembly: GCA_928268935.1. Classification (NCBI taxonomy): domain Eukaryota; kingdom Metazoa; phylum Arthropoda; class Insecta; order Lepidoptera; family Nymphalidae; genus Lasiommata; species Lasiommata megera. Next base: position 15,847,762 of record OV743315.1, on the reverse strand, counting down.
TCGACTAAGATGAATCCATTTAAAGGCACGAAGTGGTGATAGCCTAGTGGTTACGGCGTCAGCCTCCTAATCAGAGATCGGCGGTTCGAATCCGGGCACGCACCTCTAACTTTTCGGAGTTATGTGCGTTTTTAAAAATTAGAATATCACTTGCTTCAACGGTGAAGGAAAACATCGTGAGGAAACCTGCACGCCTGAGAGTTCTCCATAATGTTGTCAAAGGCGTGTGAAGTCTGCCAATCCGCACATGGCCAGCGTGGTGAACTATGGCCAAACCACTTTCATACTGAGAGGAGACCCGTGCTCTGTAGTGAGCCGGTAAAGGGTTGATCATGATGAAAGGCACCAATGTTTCTCGAAAGAAAGTTTTTACTAAAGAAAAATAAATAAACTTCAAAACTACTCGGCGCGCGATTAGTGAGAGGATAATTGCTAACCTAGCAACAAAGAAAAATACTCAGCTTTCATTGGAAAGTATAATAGTTGTCCATTAGAAAAATATTTTGTTTTCTGATGAAATTAAATTTTATTTATTAAGTTCCCCTAGTAAACCATAAGTGCGTCGCTCAATCAACGTTAATAGGAAGTAAACCAAAAAAGCAGTTAAACACGATGGATATATTAAAGTATGGGGATGTTTCAGGATATCGGGTTGTTCTCGTGAGGAAGATTGAGGGGATGTTGGATCAGTTCCAATATAAAAGTATATGAGAGGAGACCATGATTCCATTGGAATATGGATATTTCAACACGACAATCCGAACATGCGGCAGCGTTGCGGCATTTTTAAAATAAATAAATCTATCTATCTTTTTATTAATAAAAAAATATAAGTCGCGATGTAAATGTGTCCGGATTTAAAGCCAATCGAAAAATGATGGTACATTTGTAAAGTAATCATTGTCAAATAAACATATTACTAAAAGAAGCGCGTAGAAATATTACTGTGAAAATGTGTAAAATAATTATGGAGTCAATGCGACGTCGTTTTATCGTTTTGTTTTTATTATTTTTCATGTTTTCGTATTATTGTCACAATTTTCCTTCTGTTTCGTGTTAGCTGTAAAATTTTTATTTATTTCTGGTTCATTTTATTTTATAAAATATACCAATTTATACAAAAACGGTTGTCTAATATTGCCAACACTGATTTAATAAAATTTGCATATATACATATATTATATAATAGAAATGACGAATCTCCTAACCACTTTTATTAAAACTACATAGTTTCACTAGAATAGCATGTTTATTTGTATAAAATATCGTTAAGTCTTAAGTGACGGGTTGCTGCTGTCCTCTAAGGAGTTCTACCCTATATCCAGTGTCCCTAAGACATCCGGGAAAGTGGAACCGAATCCGTGAAAAATCGATGTTCTCGACGATTTAGTGTTGTTGAAAACAGTGTTTAGACCCAGTAGCCTAGACTTAATATGCTTTAAAGAACTGTCAAATTAAATCAACTCAAAAATTGTTTCATTCATGTAAACCAGGTATTTATGAATCATATACATTTTCCATTATTTTTATTCCCGAGGTTGACTGTGTGTGTCGCGCAGATAGTATTTAGGAGTACGCCGACAAAGACGACAAGCTATTGCTTGGCGACACGCGTTCCGGGACGATGTCATGTAGAAACCAATTAGGACTGTGGGTTTACCATACCCCTAACAAGTTAGCCCGATGCCATCTTAGACTGCATCACCACTTACCATCACGTGACATTGCCGTCAGTGGCTAACTTGTGGGGTGTGAAAAAATTCAAAACTAGATTGACTTACTTACATAGCCACAAATAGGGCATATTATTGATTAGGAATTTGCCCGGCAAGTACAACAGTTAGGCAATAAACATCATCACTTACCATCGGGTGAGATAGCCGTCAAAGGGCTAACTTCTAGTATAAAAAAAAAGTGTAACGTCAAACAGTTTAGCCCGCTACCATATAGCCTGCATCATCACTTATAACCAGCTGAGCCGTTAGGGGCCAACTTCTTGTACTAAAAAAAACGCACTATACACGCCGTATATTGTTCCAACGCAATGTATCCGACAAAGACGTGTCGCCAAGCGAGTTAGCGTTCCGGCACGATTTCGCGTAGAAACCAATTAGGAGTGTGGGTTTTCCATACCCCTAACAGGTTAGCCCGCTACCATCTTAGACTGCATCATCACTTATCATCAGGTGGGATTGCAGTCAAGGGCTAACTTGTAGTGTATAAATAAATAGGAGTATGTAACCCCATATAGCCAGCATCATCACTTATCACCAGCTGAACCGTTGGGGGCAAAATTCTTGTACTATATACGCCATATATTGTTCCAACGCAATAGGAAATACGTAGTGGCGCTCATTAAAGTTTTTCGTTTATAAACATGATATTTCGCCGTACGCTATAGTTAGCGTACTACACCATTGAGCCGCGTCAGCTGTGGGGTCAACGACCGCACCGGGCACGCCTCCATGGGGTGGGTAGGAGGAGGGAATGGGGTTAGTCTAGATTTTTTTGATCTTTTACCGAGCGTTTGGGCCTAGGCGTGGTAGTTTGCTTTATAAATTTACACCTACGCGCTTCTGGCACGAAAAGGCTGTTTTTTAGTTTGACTTTTAACTTTTATTATCTGCACCTACTAGCTTTTGCACTTTAGCAATGATTTCTAATTTTATTTTCGTGTCTCGTTTCTTTTATGCTGAGCGATTTAATCTACCACTTACAATGCGTGCATTGTAACCCGTATTCGCAATTTTCGTGAATACACGCGTAATTCGGCAATAACTTTATTTCTGTATGCTTATTTTAATATAATAAGAATAGTAAGTTTACAGAAACTTACTATTCTTATTATATTAAAATAAGCATGATACTGACAATGAAACAGTTTTCATAATTTAGTCTATTTGCCTTGAAAAACAAGAATTAATGTTCATCATCATCATCATCATCATGATCAACCCATTCTCTGCTCACTACAGAGCACGGGTCTCCTCTCAATATGGGAAGGGTTTGGCCATAGTCCACCACGCTGGCCATGTGCGGATTGGCAGACTTTACACGCCTTTGAGAACATTATGGAGAATTCTCAGGCGTGCAGGTTTCCTCACGATGTTTTCCTTCACCGTTGAAGCAAGTGATATTTTTAATTATTTAAAAACGCACATAACTTCGAAAAGTTAGTGGTGCGTGCCCGGATTCGAACCGCCGACCGCTGACGCCCTAACCACTAGGCTATCACAGCTTGTGAATGTTCATCAAAAGAAGGCCAATTATCAGTAACTATCAATTGTCAGTATCGTCTCCAAGAGATATAGCGTTTCACCTGATGTTAGGGGATTGCCGTTCATGAGCTTCATCTATACTTCCAGAGGAACTGTCCATGTGTTGCCGGCGTTTGAAGTGATTGTTTACCCGCCCCTCTCACAATTGAAGCTTAATATGATAACCGAAGGTGGTACTTGGTTCTTCAATTTTTATGTTCAGCCATCAAGTCAGTATATTTGATTCTTCATCATTTCATGGGCCGGTCTCCGTACTTGGTTGTCCGGAATCGTTCGCTGTACGTAGGGCTATTGTTTCGGCCACCGGCCCTGGTTCCAGCCAGCCGAGCTCACTCCAAAGGCATGGCAGGCCGTACAGGTCGCCGAGTACTTCCTAGCGTGATGCTGAGCAGCAAAGTGCTTCTTCATTGCATTGGAGCATTATTTATTTATTACGGAAAACCAACAGCCAACATATTTCTTCATAACCACGTTTTAACGTTGTGAGGTATTGTGGATGTTTAGATTTTTTCAGGTTTTCACAACAATCACAAATAGTTTCAAAGTAAGATACGTCTTAATTTATTTGCCTACTCAATATACAATATATAATAATAATAATAAAATACAATATTAAAAAGATACATTAGATAGGTCGGTGTTTCGTCCGTCTCCAAGCAAGCTCTCATACATGGAACTATCAAAGTATTAGTTCGAATAACTTTTGACAACACTCCCCACAAAAGATATAGTCATTAATTCCTTTTGCGATTCTTCTCATTTGCCCTAAAGTAATAAGTATATTTTTTTCGTAATTACTTACCAAATATTTTTTTTATTACAAAAACGTTTCCAGCATTACTTATGAATATAATCTTTGCAAGTAAAGATTAATATATGAAAGGTATACTACGTAATTTCCTTGTGACTCACCTAACCTTTGTTTTTTTTGTCATGGTGCAAAAGCTTTATGACTACCTCCGTCAATTGGGCAGAACGGAGGTTATATAGAAATAATGAAAAATGTGATATGTATGAACGATTCATAGGTGCCTGTTATAGGTTTATATGAATAAAGCTATTTTTGATTTTATCTGGGTTATGTAGGAATCGGTAGTCGTAGGTCAGGTAAACCCGATTTAGATACCACCACGGCCTATCCCTCTCGCTGGGGAGCCCATTGTTATACATCGGACGTACGACGTACCTACCCTAACTGAAAACTGTGAAACCTTATAAAAGGCAAATGAGGCAATCGGAAACGTTGCCGAAACTTCCCGATGCCGAGTACGCAAACGCGGCGCCGCGTCGCGCCGGGGCGTCTATCGATCACGTTTATTTTCGGTCGCCTAGGTCAGTTATATCTATTGTCGGTGTCTGGGCTCCAGACTGAGATGTCTGCGATGTACCCACTCCCTACCTACTAGTATAGCAATCAATTTGACGTAAATATTTGAAGCGGTCTTCTGGTATTCTTGTATTACGGATTCAGGATTTAAAATCGCGAGCTCCTGGCTTGATTCACGGGTTGCCGAGAATTAAGTTCCATAGAAAGTAGAAGTTATGATAGCCTAGTGGCTAATACGTCCGCCTTCTAATCAGAGGTCGGGGTTCGATCCCAGGCAAGCACCTCTGACTTTTCGAAGTTATGTGCGTTTTTAAGTAATTGAAATATCACTTGCTACAACGGAAGGAAAACATCGTGAAGGATACTGCACGCCTGAGTTCTGCATGATGTTCTCAAAGGCGTGTGAAGTCTGCCAATCCGCACATGGCAGCGTGGTGGACTATGGCCAGACTCTTTTTATATTGAGTCTTGCTCTGTAGTGAGCCGGCAATGGGTTGATCATGATGACAATGAAGTGAGGAAATCGGAGAGTTCTATTGGCTTGGCTTGAGTTAAAAAGCGGCTAAGGATTATATTAAAAACATAGTAATCCTTAGTGGCCTCTTAGCCGCATTTAGTTTCATGTTTATTTTGGCTTCATGATTAAAAGAAGGCGTTGTAATCTTATTAGATTCGTAATCAGACAAATCTGAATGGTATTCCATTCAGATTTGTCTGATTATCGGGAAGCAATATCGACGATCGTTTTTGTATTGATTATATTACACAAATTGTAGTGTAATTTATTTTAAGGGATCCCATGTTGATAAGTTATTTCTGTATTAAGTTATCTTATGTATTATTTTACATTATATAGTAACTTTATCGCGTCTAACGGGTTCACTGAGAAATCGACAGTTATATTATACTAAAATATCTTTAACGATTTTCGAGGGAGTAATTCCTTTGTTATATTTATTAGATTAAAAACACCTTATCTCAATGTTCTTTGTAAAATATAACGTAGTTAAATTTATTAAGCACTATACTATAGAATCCATAAAATCATAAATAAACAATATATTATGCGTGTATCTTTATTATCGCTTAGTTTAATGATGACCCATTTCAGGGCAAAGGCTGCTCTCGTGAAAGAGAGTGAAAGATATCGCTGATTAGTAGAGATCTAAATCTGTTCGCATGCCAAAGAGAAATTCTCCTGCAGTAAAAAAAGTTGAAGTATGAGTATAGTGTGTTATCTGTACTTAAAAATTCTTGCTGTTGCTATTTTAACGTCCGCCGTTGCGCAGCGCGTGAGTTGGAGGTCCTGGGTTCGATTCCCGGCTCGAGTCTGGTCTGTTGGGAGGCTTCGGCCGTGGCTAGTTACCACCCTATCGACAAACACGTGTCACCATGTCGCGTATTATGGGTTTACCATACCCCTTACAGCTTAGCTCGCTACCATCTTAGACTGCATCATCACTTACCAGCAGGTAAAAAAAAACTAATATTATAAACTGGAAAGTTACTTTACTATACTTCCCTTATTAAACGATATTTTAACTGAATGTCGTGTGATTCTTTAGCATTGTAAAATTATCGTTTAGACTGACAATACAGTTCTTGTTAGCGGCAAAAACTTGAAGGAAGTCTACGATAACTCTGAATTCATCGTGAGTATAATCACAAAATTTATGAGAACGAACCTACTGTTAATGTGCGTATAACGAAGTTAATACCTTTGCTGCTAAGGCTCTTAAACAAGCTCCAGACTCCTTTATGGTTCGCGTCCGTGAATGTTATATTATGATTGTGAAACCGAATGCATGTGTGAAGCCCTTTGAACGCACCCCTTGTATTAAATACCTGGGCGTTTCTTAACATGGAAACAGTATATTTAATCTATTTCGTCTTGCACAAGAAAGTTTATGTTTGTTTTTAACAGTATAATGTAGTTGATTTCCAATGTCTAAAATCATTTCATATCGCCCTTGCTTTGTTTATCGTATTGTATAACATCTTGGGGCGGTTTTCCATAAACGTCCTTACTAAAAATTTAGAGGGTTTATAGAGCTGTTAAAAAGGTTATGCTCGAAATATTAATAGATCAATCAATCAATCAATAATTCCTGACCTGATTGATTGATTCCCGTTATCCTTTATTTTTGTACTACCCGCGTTGCTACCGGTAATCGAAAAATATACTCTTAACCTGAGTAGTTTGTATTAAACATTTAATATCCAAGCATTGTGAATGCTAACCTAATGATGTATTAATATTTCTTCTGATTGATTGATTGATTGTGTTGAACTACCTTATTGTAACTTGTTCCCAGGTTTTTTACAATTTTATCTTATACTAGCTGAGACCCGCGGATTCACCCGCGTAGCGTTTCCGTGGAAATACCGGGATAAAATATTGCCAAAATATAAATTGCAAATTGACGCTTTGAACTTAGGAACACACCTAACATTTCTTACACAACAGTGAGTGATTATAATTTAATATGAACTTTATTAAATAGCAATAAAGTTCAAATTGACTCCTCATTTTATTTAGAAAACGTTTATATGGGAAAAAGATAAGGGCTGTTTTTAGGGTTTTCTCGGCAATTATTTGAATTTTTCTCACTTTTTAAACCTTCCCTAGACCTCCACGAACATTTCAAAACCAAGATAAGACAAATTCATTAAGCCGTTCTCGAGTTTTAGCGAGACCAACGAACAGCAATTGATTTTTATATATATAGATATATTTGCTTGTTGCGCAAAGCACAAGTCAAGGATCTCCTTGATAGATAGCTCCCTGGGGATCTAAATCGGATACGTTTTAATGGAAATTGGGATTAATTGAATTAATTTGCATGAAGTGTTGATCAAACTACAATCTAAAATGAATCAAATAAATTAAAATATATAAATATTTATATTATTCGAAGCTGTGATAGCCTAGTGGTCAGGACGTCAGCCTCTTAATCAGAGGTTGAGGGTTCGAACCCAGGCACGCATCTATAACTTTTCGGAGTTATGTGCGTTTTTAAGCAGTTAAAATATCACTAGCTTTAACGGTGAAGGAAAACATCGTGAGGAAACCTGCACGACTGAGAGTTCTCCGTAATGTTCTCAAAGACGTGTGAAGTCTGCCAATTCGCACATGGCCAGCGTGGTGGACTATGGCCAAAACCCCTCTCTTATTCAGGGGAGACCCGTGCTCTGTAGTGAGCCGTGAATGGGTTGTCATGATGATGATGATGATGATATAAATATTTGTAGACTAAATAAAACCGTATAAATTTAATCATACACCTAAATGCCTCACAGATTATCTAGATATCCCGTTACGGATGAATGTGAGGGATAGTGACCGCTATCTGTACGATTTTTGCAGCAGTTTCTATTACACGCATCGCGGGAGCAGATTTTAATCACGCCTGCCGGTGAACACTTAACCGGCCGATGATTTGTCGAATTGATTCCATTTTAGATTGCAACATTTTAATTGGCGATCTCGACTCATCGCGTTGGTGAAAGCTGTGATCTTAGAAGTGGGAAGTACCGGTTTCGATCGATTTGGAAAATCATAATTTTTACATGTAAATTTTGCTGCCAATGTCGTGTACACTTGTAACATACTGGTGAATGTAATACTTTTGCTTGCTGCAATGTATTTTTTTATGTATATTGTAGGTGTATAATAATAAATAAATAAATAATATCGGAATTTTCTGGCAGCTTCGGCCTCGGTTAGTTTTATAAATTAACATTCTTCGTGCAGTACATCGATGGCTTTAAATTACTGAAGACTAGAAGAAATAGACTTCTGTCCTTCGCCGTCCAGCTGTGTTAAATTGCCACACCTTTCGATTTGTAGCATCTTCACTATGTTACAACACATCAATTTTTAACCTTATTTTATGGTTTTATAAAAAAGGCTATGAATAGTTTAATAATATTTTGTGATTATGTCAACTTTCTACCTTTTACGGTTCATGGGATTCAGCCCACTGACAAGCAGACTTGAATAAGCGAAAAGAGTCTAAGGCTGAAATCTACATAGCGTTATTAGTATTAAAACGGATAGACTTATGTCGCATACATATTCACCTTTTTTTTGTGACGACAATCAGTACCAGAAGGCACTAATGAGGTCTAGGTTGGAGCGCGCTTGCTTAGAAAATGCCTATTCATTCTTCCCTTGAAGGAACTAAGGTTATACGTGGTTGGAAACACAGATGCTGGAAGTGAGTTCCACATTTTGGTGGTTCGATTCAGAAACGTTGATGCAAACCTAAGAAATATATAGAACTAGACAATTTTATCATCATCATCATCATGAACAACCCATTACCGGCTCACTACAGCGCACGGGTCTCCTCTCAATATGAGAAGGGTTTGGCCATAGTCCACCACGCTGGCCATGAGCGGGTTGGCAGACTTCACACGTCTTTGAGAACATTATGGAGAACTCTCAGGCGTGCAGGTTTCCTCACGATGTTTTCCTTCACCGTTGAAGCGAGTGATATTTTAATTTTTTTTAAAACGCACATAACTCCGAAAAGTTAGAGGTGCGTGCCCGGATTCGAACCTCCGACCTCTGATTAGGAGGCTGACGTCCTAACCACTAGGCTATCACTGCCTTAATTTTATGAATCTGCATAAATCTGTTTCATTTTAGTACTAAGTTTGCCTGAGTCTAGTACGCTCTATAGATCGTAGCTTTAGTAATAGAGAACCTTAAAAAACTACGTTCATTAACCCGATGTTGTGAACTACGTCGTAGTGCTGTAGGACTACGTAACGTAAAAGAGAGGCAGAGCTTGTAGAGGCGCTACGGCGTAGTATAGTAAAAAAATACACCAATGATTGGTTATAACACACGTTTGTGGAGTGCTTGTTTTTTTTATTAATTAACTCAATTAGTTATGGAGTCAGCAAAAAGCATTTTTATCTTTATTTCTCGTTCGAAAAAAAATTCATTGCTTTTAAAACGTACCGTACACCATTACACCAGCCGTTGTGGTTTTATACGTACTCTAGTTTGTTAAGTAGCCAATAAAAAGTATAATCCTGGAGGACAAATGTCTACAAAAAACTTATTTGATAGCAAATTCAAAATCCATCCTTTAGTCATATTAGATTATTAATGCATGTTGATTTTAGATTCGTTTTATAGCTTTATTAAAACTTATTCTAAAAAAAAAGAAGACCGGTAAAGTATGACCACCAAGTGATTTGACGTTTCGGTACGTTGCTTTGTGAAGAACAGATTTTATTATCACAACAAGTTAGCCCTTGACTGCTATCTCACCTGTTGGTAAGTGATGATGCTGTCTAGATTGGTAGCGGGCTAACCTGTTAGTAGAGTATGTTAAACCCACTCTCCTAATTGGTTTCTATGTCACATCGTGCCGGAACGCAAAATCGCTTGGAGACACGTAGTTGTCGCCAGGGTGGTAAATAGCCACGGCCGAAGCCTCCCACCAGACAAAAGTCTGTAAAACACGGATAAAAATTTCATTCAAGTAAAAAAAACTTAAACTGGCCTTGTTATCAATGACAAGGTACAGCCTATAATTATCGTATCTATTGATATGGCGTATAAAATAGGCGCGGTTTACAAAGCATTATAGTCGAGAGTTGGCAGCCATTTTTATTAGTGAAAGGCTATTTGGCAACCACACATCCGTCTAGCTCTCAGACTGTTTAAAATCGATAGCCAAGGTATATGATAAGTGTCTCGACAAACCGTATATAACCTCTAGATACATACAAAAAGTACAGACGTCGAGACAGAGAGTTCGACGCCCCCACATCCGGATACGCGGTGATACAACCGGATATACTTAAATTTAGATTTTCATGCATTAAGAGCTCTATCTTCGCTAGGCTTATCATCGAAACAATCTTAAAATTTTGAGGTCTCGTGATTATATAATCACTGTGTAAAATGTTACACTGAAACAGTTATGCAGTTCTCGCTGCTTTGTATGCATTGTCTTTAACTTCTGATGAGTAGTTTTATAGGCTATTCTGCATTACTACCTTTAGTTTGAATTCATCATCGTCTTCGGCCAATACGTCATGGCTGGAGACAGACCTTTTTGAAGCAGCGCCTACTCGTTCTATCACCAGCTTTGCGAATTTCAGTCGATGATTGCTTCGTTTCGGATGTCGTCGCCCCACTTTATTTAGGTCCCGAACAACGTGTCAAGACGTGGTCTCTCGAGGCCTTTCGAAAAAATGGGTTTATCAATTAATAATTTTAAATATCAAACTCACTATCGCTATCTAGTGCATATTATTAGAGATGTATATTATAACTCTTATATTATTCTATCAAACATTGATAGAACGTGCTCCCATTGCGCATAAGACAGTCAAAGTCACTCACTGTTTTTAAAAGTGCTGTCAAAGTTCATTTCCTCACGCAACAATGACGTATTTTTATTTTATTTATTTTTATTAATATTATAAGGTATATAATAGTATATTTATTTTATATGTATTATTGTATTGTGTTATTTATGTAATCTAGTGTATGTATTAGTATGTAGTTATTAGTATGCAGGTTTTTACTTACATATTACGCCACCTATTTTCTTCTAATTTCTGTTTTCCTAATCCTAAGGTTGCCTGGCAGAGATCGCTACTAAGCGATAAGGCCGCCTTTTGTATCCTGTTTCTTTTTGTTTTTCTAATTATTTCTATCTATATGTGGTGTACAAATAAAGAATAAATAATAATAGAAACAATCTTACTACGTACTTATTATGTATTCGAACGTCTGTATGGCTAGATGTTTGCCACACAAACACCCAAAAACAGCTGATTACAAATATGGTGAATATTTCACAAAAGAGATTCATTTTAGTTTCTGAAATAGGACAGGATCCGGATTTTTATCCCGGAAAAGTAAGGATGTACGGGAGTAATAATAATGTACGGGCATTATTATTATTCCCATACATTAGATACATTTTACAACGAGGCCGTCAGTTCTTAAATAATAATTCAATGCGAATGAGCGACAGCTAGTACCAGTAAAAATACAAAATAGCAGTTGATTAATTAAAATGAACGCATCAATGGAAGTTACAGAAAATAAACACTGTCGATTTGTGTTAAACACATGAAACATTATTTAAAATGGCGAGCGTAAATATTGCCCAGCGTTAAGTGGAAACACAAGTTTGGACATGAAACCTTTTACGGAAATCAAAGGTAAACTCTCCGTTATCCCCGTAAACACAGACAGACGGACGCATCGAACGTTTATTTTGCACAAGTTGCACGTTAAATGTAGACGGCGGGACAGACCGGGGGTCATCGAACCGGGGGGTGCGCTTCCCGAATCTTTGACAAGCTCTGACCCGTCGCACTTTGCCGCACAAAGGTTTGTTGTGTTTCAACTTTAAATTGTTCCTCAGGCTGCGGAGATCAAAGGAGCTTTAGGAACAGGGAAGATAAAACTACTAAAGATAAATCATTAAACATTATTAAATACTAGCTGTTGCCCGCGACTTTGTCTGCGTAGAACTGCTGATTTCGCGTGAGATCGAGGTTTCCCGTGCGACCAATGCCTTGCTTCAGAAAGTAAGCTACAGGCAAATGACAAATTGCCTATATTCGTGTCTCTAAATTAAAAAAACATAGGACTTTCATACAAACTTTAAACCCCTATTTTACCCTCTTGGGGGTGGAATTTCCAAATATCCTTTCTTAGCTGACCTCTCTTAACTATCAACTACCTACTTGCTAAATTATAGCTTTATACGTACAATAGTTTTTTAAATCTCGTCTTTAATCAGTATGTAAGTATGTAAGTGACCTTTCGCTTTTATATATATAGATAAGTATATATATATATATATATATTTTATAGAATCTGCCTTGCAGATATTTGGACTCGTACAGTATCCATTCCTTTAGTCCAATCCAGTAAAAGCCCATTGGGATCCTCACTTTTACCTAATGACTGGATCGAAGAATCTGTTACACAAATTATGTCTACGTTATTTGGTTAATTTTAACACGTGTATAAAATTTAAAATTTTCAAAATAGCTTTATTTATGTCAACCTTATTACATGCATCTATGAAGCGTTCATATATAATATATTTTTCATTATTTAATTTATTATGGTGATAACTTCAACCACCAACTTAAAACTAAAGCTAAAAGATGTCTAAGAAGAAGCCCACAATAAACTTATTTTTTTTTGTTATCACCATCTCACATAGTATTGTTAGTTCCATCGTGATCGAAAGTAGCATTGTATCAGGAAGGATTGATGTCTTATTTTCTCCTCTCCTCACCGCTTCAAGTTTACCCATTCAAACCAAGGGAAGAAGTAAGTCCATTTTTTATTTACGAAACATGTGATTTCGGCCCTTTCCCACTCCGGGCCTTAATATACAGGGTCAGTATTCAACATCGCAATATCTAACAATGTTGATTTAAAGATCAGTTGAAAGATGCGTTATATCATTATTAGATACACAATCGTTATAGTGGTCGTTTGACAGGAAATCTACATTAGAAAAATTGCACCGAGGAAATTTTTATGAAAACTCACGGTCATTCCCTGTTCTATTTATTCCTTTCATTTGTTATTGTTGTGATCACGCACGTTTTAAATATGAATTTTGCAATGCACACACATGTTGTATGGTTAGTATGGGAATAATAACTACTTAATTAATTTATTTATTTATTCAAAGCGCCACCAACAGATTTATATGCAAAAAAAATAAACATTTTAAAAACCTTAACTGCTAGATAGGATATACATATAAATCAATTTAGAAGTAACTACAGCATGCCTAATAACTTAAGTCGACGATAATATGTCGCTAATAATATCGTATCCAAAAATTAAACATTGTTTTATATTTAATAGATCGATATCGAAATGGCTCTGGTGAAGACATTGTCAAGGTTTTTAAAGTAAGCCAGTATAGAAGGCACACAAAAACAAGGCACAATAAAACTACCCAAATCTCTATCAACCTCACACTTTCCCGCACAAAGGTTTATTTTGCTTCCACCCAAATTGTCTTCCGTATCTTTACGTCCAGTCTTTTGTATCTTCTCATGCCTCAGATACAATGTTATGAAGTACTTACAAAAGGGTAAAGAAAAACTTTCTCAGATTATGTTTTCATCGTCTTTTGTATCTTCTCATGTCTCCGATAAAATATTAAAAATGACTTAACAGTTTGTTGAAGAAACTATCGTAGATAGTACTCGACGACAGCTTCTTTTAGATTTCTATGTCTAATCGTTATTCTATTTTGTGCAAGATGTAAGAAGTACATATACATGAACAATCAATAATAAATTATTGTATTCGTATAGGAAATCTCGATATAATAAATGTTTTTGACCAGGATTACCTTCGGAATCAAGTTATAAAGCCTAGACCCCTCCAAGGATTTCTGTAGCTCTCGCAACGATACGCAGATTTTATTAATTAATATCCCTAACTAGTAAGCCGTTTAAATGGGTTGCAGAAGTGGGATAAAAAATCCCCTTGTGCAACGCCACATCAAACTGACTTAAAAATGTGACTTAGTATTACCTATTGTTATTTTGTTAACAAAAACATATTCGAATAAAATATTTTTAACTCTGTGATAATGTAATAAAAAACACCCTACAGCGAATGCCAGCGATACGACGACAGCGGTATCAGCTGTTTTAAAACGGCATAGTTTTAGTTACAAGTTACTATCTTATTTATGAACAAAGTGAAAGTACAATGTTTTTCGACACCTCTGCCAAGCTAATTAAAAGAAATTAATAAACGTCATTTTTTTATTTCTATATAATTATGAATATTCCCTAGACATGTCTATCTAATTTGGACCTGAAATAATACACCATATTTACGTATATGAAGATAGAAGTCCGCCTAACTAATTGAATTACGTCCACATTTTCTAAATATCCACGTATAGGTATTTTAGAGGGTGTGTTAGGTTAGGGTTGAACAACGCATCCCTCTGTGTCTAGACACTTAAACACATTCATCTATTGCGAATATACCGCTTCTCGCCACGCCGGGTCGTTGAACCCGTCTGCAACGAATAGCCGGCTATTTCGATTCGGCGAGGAACTCCCGAACTGATTCAATCACATATTCATACCTGAAAGGTACACCGTCGGGCCAGACGAGTCAACATATACGGATTCAATAATTAATCAATCAATACAAATATTTTTAATTAAAGTGTCTCTACGTGATTTCGAAATACATAATTGCCTATTAAATTCACACTAATATTAAAAACTAGCTGTTGCCCGCGACTTCGTCTGCGTAGAATTGCTGATTTCCCTTGAGATTGAGGTAACCCGTGCGGCCAATGCCCAGCTTCAGAAAGTAAGCTACAGGCAAATGTCAAATTGCCGATTTTCGTGTTTCTAAATTAAAAAACATAGGACTTTAATACAAACTTCAAACCCCTATTTTACCCCCTGCGGGGTAGATTTGGATGAAAAAAAATCTAACCTTATACTTACGCCCTAAAAGAAACCTATTTTCAAAATTTCAAGCTTGTAGACTTGATAATAAAATAATAAGCAAAAACTATCAACCCCTTTTTTACCACCCTTAACAGGTAATATTAAAAAAAAAATTGATGTACATTTTTTTTATTAAACTTAATGCAAATTTTTGTGTCTCTAACTCTAAAAACAAAGAAATTTCATACAAACTTCCAACCCCTATTTTACCCCTTATTTTTTTAGGGGTGGAATTTCCAAATATCCTTTCTTAGCTGACATCTCTTAACTACCAACTACCTACTTGCTAAATTATAGCTTTATACGTACAATAGTTTTTGAGATCTCGTGTTTAATAAGTATGTAAGTATGTAAGTGACCTTTCGTTTTTATATATATAGATTCGTAAGTACTTGTTTGTCTTCAGCCTTTTCTACAAAAGATTTCTATAAAATTTGCCAAGGACATGAAATTAATTTCTTAGAATCACCTACGCGTCAATTTCTTATTATAATGCTCATTTGAAGGAAAGCAAATGTGTTTTTATTTATTTTACTTTATTTATTGGTGCACCACAACAAATAACAATAAAAATGATAAGAAAAACAGAAACAAGTAGAAGCAGGATACAAAAGGCGGCCTTATTACCTAGTAGCGACTGGGGCGGCCTTATCGCCTGAGGATGAGGAAAAGAAAAAGAAATAGAAAGTAGGTGGTAATAGTAGGTAGGTAGGTGGTAGGTTTATCAATATTGAGTGACCTAATCTTTGGTAAAGCTGAACCTTTTTCACAACTAGCCGGAGTATTTAAAGGAGATAGAAAAGTTTACTTCTTATTCAGGAAATAAAGTGAGTAAAATGGGGTTTGTGAGATTAAAATGTTAATGTTCTACGTTTATCATTATATTAATTATTGGTTTGGTTAAGGTTTAGTAAGTTATACTGTACTATGGAGGACGACGAATTAATTGCGAGTGGATGCGTCGCTAATCATTTTTATATTTCATTGGGTTTATTGGTATGTAATAAGAAATGTTTATACAGTTTGTGTTTATTTTTTTCGAAAATTCGTATTCAAAGTAGACTCCGAAGTCTTAAGAATCATTAAGTCTTTTATATATAGAAAGTAAGCCACCCTTGAAATGGAAAAAAAATACAGAATTAGTTTATGTTGATCGCCTAAGTTTCATGTCTACATTGTTTTGTCGTAACAAAATAATAAATCAACACGGCATAAATTTATGAAATTTAATATATTTTTTAATTATATCGACATAATGAGTACTAGTTTTTGACGAAATCCGTGGCGCAGCGCGCGTTGCATTATAAAGTTAGAGGTCCTGGGTTCGGTTCCCGGCTCGAGTCTACCGACAAAGACGTGTCGCCAAGAGATTTAGCGTTACGGCACGATGTCGTTTGGAATCAACCGATTACGAGTATGGGTTTGCCATACCCCTAACAAGTTAGCCTGCTACCATTTTATACTGCAGCATCACGTACCATCAGATGAGATTGCCGTCAACTTGTACTGTATATAAAAAAACGTCAGGCTAGACTTGCTCATACACAGCTATTTTAACGCAGATTCGTAGTGCGTACGAATAGATTTTTCCATTAACTAAGGTTTAACTAGGTAACCAGTTTAAATTAATTTTTAGTTAACGTGAGCGAAGCCACGGGCAACAGCTAGTAGTACATCAATAAAAATGTTCAATATGACCTCGATTTTGCTGGTCGTCTCCAAACATCTCGAGTATCTCGAGAAAAGGAGTATGATGAAATTTGTAACGGTAACCCTTAAAATGTCAGGCCCATTCGGTACAGCCATTTCTTTCTAAACATTTAATACGAATACGAAGCTATATTTATTTTTTCCGCTTGAGTGGTATACCGACCTTAACCTATCCCACGTGTATTATAGGCATTGCTAAGGGTCCTTTCAACGAGGCGTATCTATCGGTACATGTATGGCATGCAAGGTCTAGACGGCCCCTCGCCTAAAGAATCTAAAACTGCAAAGAACTTTCCAATTCGGAATCACTTGCCCCGCGGCCCTTGTGGAGTTACGGGGCTTAATGAAGACTCGGAAGCAAACAGCACCGTTGCCCTTGATGGGGAGACGCCTAAGTCATATTTTAATATCAGCGTATCGGACCACTGGGTCGAAAAGTTACAGTATTTCGAGTGGGAATTGTCGGTGTGTTAAAAAAAATATCCTAAAATTTTTAAATTAATTAGCAGGTAGTAAATATGATAATTAGTTCGAGCAAAAAGTCTTTTCCTATATAGAATGTATGAACTTAAATCTTTTTGCCTGTACCTGTGTATCTGACTGATTATGATGATATTAGAAAGGTACGAGTATGTACTAAAATTATCTTTCCATTTTTAGGTGAATTAAAATCATTTCAATTATTGTATGAAAGTGACAAATCGCTACTAGTTAGAAACTTAAAGAGAGGTTATTTATATATTAAATTTATGTATATTAATATAGTTCTTATTATAAGTATGTATATGTATTCGTTTATAACAATATTATATATATATATATATATATATTTATATATATATATTGCACCACCATCCTCTTTCCGTATTTCTATACATTTTACATCTTTGGTTGCCTGGAAGAGATCGCTATGTAGCGATAAGGCCGCCATATTGTATTCCTAGTGTTTTTGAGTTATTTTCTGTTTTTTGTTTTTTGCCTATCTTGTGGTGTGCAATAAAAGTGTATTCATCCATTCATTTATTCATTATTTTTGGCGGGTCTGCTAAGTCAATGCTCGCAAAACTAATAAATTGTATGGAGAGGATGAGAACGCCCCACCACAATGTCGACTCTCCCACACGCGTCGCTTGATCGGCGGGAACAGACGTCTGGATTTATTGCGTTACAGCAGAGAGCGCTGTCTAGACGTCTGGGAGCGTGTTTACATCCGCAAATTGTCACTGGGGTGCCCGCTGAGGGCGGAGGGATCGCTAATATTACATGTGAAATATTCCAAATGTCTTGTATTAATCGTAATTGTCTTTTGAAGGACATAATATATCTCTAACTCTCGTGTTGCATTTTTTGATATCTTCTTTGAAATGAAACTTTATTTGTTCACATATTACAGTGTCCGATAAGGCTGAGACCTTCTGTTAAGTATAAAACCTGTGTCGGAAGTACTCGCTCTGTTCTATATATATAAAAGAAAAATGTGTTAGTTACACTATTTATAAATCAAGACCGGCTGAACCGATTTGGCTGGAAATCGATGGGGCTACCTCCCCACCGATTTCCAGGAGATCGACATAGGATAATAATTTTTTATCCCGATCCCGCGGGTATTTATGAAAAATTGAATTTCACGTCATTGAACTATCACTATATTTTCAGTTTGCCACGGAAATATACCTCAAATTGGTTTATTCCATTTAAACACTTTTAAAAACCCCTAATCTACGCGGACGAAGTCGCGGGCATCGGCTAAAAATCACCTAAAAAGATAAAAAAATTGTGTTCTACACAAAGCAACGTACCGGAACGTTAAATCACTTGGCGGGCATACTTTACCGGTCTTGCTTTAAGAATACATTTTAATAAAGCTATAATACGAACCTAAAATCAACATACATGATTAATCTCATATGATTAGAGGATGGCATAGCCGTCGAGGGCTAACTTGTAGTTTATAAAAAAAGTGTACCTTGGTACAACAGGACTTTTTTTCCACTATTCAATCTCCACTCTGGAGTGGTCGTTATAAAAGGTAGAATAACTTGTAAAGCGTTCTTTTCAGGATGACCTAAAGCTCGATGGTTGTAACAGAAGTCTGTATTTGATGCGTCTAAGAGCGCTGTCTAGACGTCTAGGTGTGGGTTAACATTCGCAAATTATCAATAAGGTGCTGCGTGAGTACTGAGGGGTCGTTACTGTTAAAGGTAAAGCGGTTTAAATGTCTGTCTGAAGGAACTTCAAAAGGATACCTCGGGTGTTGAAACATAATAACCCCGGAATAATTAAAAGTTTAGCTTTGACTTTTTATCTATGCCAGAGCTTCTCAAAAATAGAGGATAGCATCAAGCCCATCTTCATATTCTACAACTGTCTTATGGAAAATACGAAAAGAAATATATAGATATCGAAACTTCAAAGTGAAAAACGTATACAATGGTTTACCATTGTATACGTTTACATACATAACTTATAACGTAAGCTGTGTCTGATTGGAAGCTTTGACATACGTACAAATATTTTGATTCTATTCCGGGTTCTTTTTTTTTATCCACTACAAGTTAGCCCTTGACGGCAATCTCACCGTCAGTGATGATGCAGTCTAAGATGGTAACGGGCTAACCTGTTAGGGGTATGGTAAATCCATATACCGAACGAGTTTCTACGTAACATTGTGCCTGAACGCTAAACCGCTTTGCGACACGTCTTTGTCGGTTCTGTGGACGAGAACTAGTCGCGAAATTTCCGGAACGTGCTCATTCGATTTGGATTTGGCGGTTCAACTCTTCCTCAAAATTGGACTTACCTAAACGGACTGAAACGGATACTCGTCGAGACTTACAAGTGCAGAGGTCCCGAGCAGTACTGGATCGAGCGGAACATGGCATTACCTTCGCCTCGCTCATATTCATTCTTTGACCCACCAATTGCTATATATAAAACCTAAGCCTTAGGTTTTGGAGCATTGTATTATGATCTTCCAAAGATTCTTCCATTGCGACCACACCATCGGCAGTTGAGTGATACTCGATATTGATGCCAAGTCGGTCCCAGACCAGAATCTAAAATAGCGACGTCTGGGAGATTTAATCTCTCTGTCACACTTCTTGCTGCAATTGAATTGACCTCGTAGGCTGGTCTTGTATTCAGACTGACATAGTGGAATTTACGTTAACACTTTAATACTGGATGAACTGATTCGAGTGGATTCGAGATGTCTACACTCACCTTAACAAATCCCAAGTCTTCATCGAATCGCCGACAAAAGCCATGCAATATGGCTGGTTGTACTCTTCGTTTTTCTTTGTATACCTGCTGCTGCTATGGATGTAGCTTATGGAATTAAAATCCTATCCTTAAATGGCTTGTCCGAAAGGCTAGAGCCATTGTATCTATTAGCGAGAGGTTTCGTAATTATTCTCGAGAAAAACTTGTAAATAATACTCAGAGTTGAAGCAAGGTGTTGGAATAGCGTCCAGAGAAGTATAGCGTTCGGTCCCAACTAGGTGGACCGTTGGCAATACTCATCGGCTCAAAACAGTGGAGTTTGAATCTTCCTACATAGAGTGTGTATAACATTAAATCAACTCCCTATAGAGTAAAAAACAAGCATACAGAGTTAAAAATTAAATCATCTCGAACGAAAAAGAGATTCATCCTACTCTTATATAAAGCCCGACGAAGCAGGACTGACTAACTGTCTCTCCTAAGTTGTGAATAAAATATATGTTTAAATTTTATTTTCTTCGACATCAAGCATCACATACCATTTGGTTTTTGTGGCAGATTATATAATAACTTTTTTCCCTGCAGGAAAAGAACTCTTTCCTGAACTACAACGTCTCTTGCATACTCACACTGCCACCGTACCAGAGACAAGGCTACGGACGACTGCTCATTGACTTCAGTAAGTAAAGCATATTATTATAGACGTACGAGTATATGTGTATTTTGTTAATGTTGACTGGGTTGATTGACCGATTCCTTACTGAACAGCGCTGCGTAGCGGGTAGCTTAAATTTTTTTGATCTCCTATATGAGTACGTCTAGCAACGTTCTTTCTTTTTCCCTATGACAACGTTAAAAAGCGTTTGTTATCATTCCCAAATAAGCTAAATATTTTGTACATTTCGAGACCGCGGTGTATAAAGGGAAATATTGGGAAACGCTGGTTCACGCGTGTTCTATATAAATTCGCGAATCGCCGCACCTGAGCGGTCAACATCATAAACCCCTGCAGGGTTTGTTTTGCCGTGGGGTGTGCGGCGGGGGGAACACTGAACAGGCACGTCTCGACGCTACGGCCGTCGACCCGACCTGGATCGATGCACTGCAGTATGGATCGGTCTGCAGTCTAGACTTCCCCACGGTGTAGGGTGGCCAAAGGGAGACTTCAACGAATTGTAGATGCGCGGAATTTTGATGGGAGTGTTAATTATTTGTGCCGTTTACGATAACTCTTGGGATAACTTAGCGTTGTCTGTAAGTTGACACCTTCGTGGAAAACCGTTGTTTTTTTAAACGCACCCCTCTATATACAAACATTACTAAGGAGGAAGGTATCTCTTCAGTAATGTTTGTTGTTTAAAATTAACAGTGCTTCAAATACATGAATCAAATTTTTAAATATATAAAAAAAAAATGTGTCATGTATTTATTTTAAAAGTAATAATATTACCTCCATTAATTGCGAGTGATACCATAATCTTTGTTAGATACAATTGTTTTTATGTTTTATATCAAGTAGGTTTATATATAAAATAAAATATAAAATAAAAGTAGGTTTATATATGTCATATATGATTTATTTCAAAATTATTTAAGAAACTTTTAGTCTAGTTTTGTCATTATGTAGATCAGATACATACCTCTTTTGACCTATTTGACTTTTTAAATACATCTTACATCTGCGGGTAGTTTGAAGAGATCTCTTATAGAAATGGGCTTTCCTTTTAATACCTTATATATGTGTTAGTCATCTAAAATTACAAAAAATAACATTTTATTATTATTTTTTTTATTGTTAATTTTAAATGGGGCAAACTGGAATAAAATATTTAATCAGAATCCGTCCCTTTACAATGGAAAATAGTATAACTTTATAAAAACTTTGAAATTATTGATAGACATCTCTAAGATATCAATAGGTAATTTATAATAAAAAGCGCCGCCTACTAAACGGTACTACAAGTTTATACTTCTTCTAGTGTTTGCTGCGTTACAGTCCATCTTTTTTCTTGAATTTTTCAATATTTTATGTACATACATTTAATTTGTACATCAGATATGTCAGCAGTGATAGATCAGTGGGTAAAGCGTCCGCCTTTTAATAAGAGGTCGGGGGTTCGAACCCGGGTACGCACCTCTAACTTTTCGAAGTTAAGTGCGAGTTTAAGCAATTAAAATATTACGTGCTTCAACGGTGAAGAAAAACATCGTGAGGAAACCTGCACGCCTGAGAGTTTTCCATAATGTGAAGTCCGCCAATCCGCACATGGCCAGACCTGTGCTCTTTAGTGAGCCGGTAATGGGTTGATCATGATGATGATTAGATATGCACTGTCATTATTTTATATTCTTTAAATTTATCTCTTAAAGGATGCCTAAGGAGGATATTTAAGTTTAAAAACATGACCATACATTTTTCGAATAAAATCAGTACCTTCGTTAAGACGCCTTAAATTGCGTAATTAGACCACACGATTGCACTGGTAAATAACCCGTTTTAACGAGTCGGAGTTTAAGTAAAGGGCAATAGTAGTAATATTGCTGTCAATTTAAACTTAATTATATATCAAAATTATATAAAAAATCTTTGAAATAAAAAAAAATACCAAAGAAATGAGATTACTCATTACGACATAGCAGGCACCGATAGCCACTTTACAGGGCGTACTACACGCATATTTTTCCATAGTTTCATACGAGTTAACGGTTTTGGATAAAAGGTGCAAATCTTACTTTATTTGTGTACAAACTACGATAGCAGTGCGTGGGAGCATTAGGTATTTATAGCACGAAAAGAAAACTAACGTCTAGACATGTTATAAAACAGTTCATTCAGCACTGAACTTTAGAAATTCAGGAGAATATTTATGTTTCTCAGAACACAAGTCATCTCAGATCAATATTATACTAGGGTTAGTCTTTTGTGAAAACCATTTATTTGCTTTCCCCGAAATTTCGCAGAACTTTAAAATTCTGGTCTGAAACTGGAACACAAAACAACCTGCTTTAACAAAAAAAAACAAAAAAATCACATAAATCCCCTTTTATCCAAATGGATGTTTTAATATTGCAACAATTATATATGGTAATTGCAGGATATATATAAACTATGGTTTTGCTAATTGAATTCATCATAAAATTCATCCAGTGATATCCCTGAATTTGACCGATCTAAAAAGCAGGCTATATCCTCTTTCGAGCCCAAAAACTTCAAGCCAAAAATAACTAGAATATGGGTTGACATATTTATCTCCCCACTAGGTATAAGCAATTATAAAAGAAAAGGTTTCTAGAGAATTCATCTAATACGCCGTTGACCGTTGTCTTGAATGTCACAGACAGACATATTTTATTTATTTGTGTAGTAAACGAGTTAATTGTCATATTCAATTATACAGAAAATTAGATGTTAGAACTCTTTTAATTCCGTTACAAATTTACTCGAATTATATCCTATTTCATTGCACGGCATATATGGGTGTAAGTATTTATATTTTTTTATTCGACTAGCCGATAGTACGAACTCCGATACGTCGGTCACTCTCCCCACATGTTAAAGTGAAAGGGGCCAAAATGTCACGCTTTCACGCGCTGCTAAACGATTAAAATTATCAATAAATAATCATTTTGTTGGTGGCGGAAGGAAATACCAATGTCATAATGCACTGGCATCACGAGAGAAACTGCCTCGTTCCAGTGGTTGGTATGACTGCCGAATACTAGGTCCTTGTTCGAGTGAATAATTGTGATGTTTTAGGAGTTTGGGAAGTAAAGTTGTCCAGTCTTCATACACGTATCAAGGTTCAAGAGATCGATCCCATAACGTGTGAAGATAATCGTAAAGATGACCAACCCGCAAAGAAACAGCGTCTTGGGTCAATGCTCTAATCGCTTCCCTCCGAAATGAGAGTGGGTCTGTGGCTGCTTAACTTAAAACTAAAACTACGTGGGTTCCAAACGCGCCCTAGTCTCCGAATTAGCCCAAAACAAACTTGCCGTGTATATAATTTTTCATATGATTTTTTTATCAAGAATACGCTACGTTACACGCCTTTAACTATTTATGAACAAGAGCGAACTTTGTCCACATATACCGGTAAGTGCAGTAACGAAGAAAAGCGATGACAAGATTATAACAAAGCAAGCGCCAATCATAAATTCCGCCGCGATAAAACCCCGAAACCGAGTTGTAAAAACTATTTCCTTATATAGTTACTGCACGTGGGTACTTGAACGGTTGCGTGTACTTGAACTACGGAAACGGTTGATTCAATGTTATTTGAGTTTGACCTACACCAATGGCGTTCGTGTTTGACAACCGCACACGAATGTTTTGACTAATATCGAATCCATATTAGTGACGTGTCTGCTAATGCCGCAGTACCTTTAGTCCAGTAACATTGATCTATTAAAATGCCACTGCTGGAAATAGACCATCTTTCCCATAGTTGGCCGCCCTTACGATTATCACATGGGTGAAAATAAAAAATTAACTCCGATCAATTTATGCGTATGTTAGTTGAATGAGTTTAAAAATTCCATCACCCTCGAGGCTTAGCATAAAAGTGTCGCGTGGGGCGATTTCGACATCGAGGCAAGGCCGCCATTTCTTTTCTTCCGGTGACGTCACGGCCACCTCGGTAAGGTGACGCTGGCGTCGTCGTTACGCACAAAACGCGCGGTATTGCCAGTTAATATGAGTGGTACCGCGTCAGACGCCTACAGGTCATAGCTTATCACACCCACCCAGCATGCGACAAGCAAGGCCTCGCCTCAAGTGGTTAGTATTCTTTATACACCACACTAGATTGCAAGCGGTGATAGCCTAGTGGTTAGGGCGTCAGCCTCCTAACCAGAGGTCGGTGGTTTCGAATTCGGGCACGCACCTCTAATTTTTCGGAGTTATGTGCGATTTAAAAAAAATAAAATATCACTTGCTTCAACGGTGAAGGAAAACATCGTGAGGAAACCTGCACTCCTGAGAGTTCTCCATAATGTTCTCAAAGGTGTGTGAAGTCTGCCAATCCGCACATGACCAGCGTGGTGGACTATGGCCAAACTCTTCTCATATTGAGAAGAGACCCGCGCTCTGTAGTGAGCCGGTAATGGGTTGATCACGATGATACACACTAACCACATCAACTCCGGAGCTCTCGCATCCTTGTCTTGCGTTGCCAACTTGCGGATTCCGAATGAATTGCGTGTAGATATGATGACGATCCCTGACAAAGTACTCATCTATACGCGGATAGCGCTTTGTCTACTCGTTGACCATCTGACACTTGCTGGGTGACCCGCGGCACCCAGCCGTGGACCACGTGACGACAGTTCAGAGTGGACACCGTGCGAAGTGGTGCTGTTGGTCACCGCCAGTAACCTAATTCCAGGTTGGTGATTAGATCGAAATTGATTATCGAAACACTAACTTATTGGTGCTCGTTTTAAAGTTATGCATTCTGTCCTACTGTCGTGTGAAGTCCAATCTACGTAAGGTCAGAATGGTGTCCACGGCCATGTACAACTACGGCTACAACCCTTCTCATGCCGATAATAAACCCGCTCGTCTAATCTTCCGACGATTTGCCATTAATTATGATATTGATGATCCGGTACTATCTTAGACTGCATCCTCACTTATCACCAGGTGAGGTAGTAGTGGTAATAATCAAGGGTTAAATTGTATTAAAATATATAAAAATTGTTGTTTAGGTTACCTGCTCACAAAGGTCGAGGGTAAAGTTGGATCGCCTGAAACTCCACTATCGGACCTCGGGCTAATATCGTACCGATCGTACTGGAAGGAGGCACTCCTGAAGAGATTGTGCTCCGCGCCAGGCCCCATGCTGAGCATACGGAACCTGAGCAGTGACCTGGCGATCGCGTCTTCGGACATCGTATCAACTTTGCAGGAGCGAGGTCTGATGAAGTATTGGAAGGGGAAACATATTGTGCTGAAGAAACAGGTGAGCTTATTGCTATTTAGTTATATGTGATGTATGGCAACGGCCGTGTATCCTACCGGCCAAATATTATGCCGCGTAAAAACCGATATATGGTAAATATGTATCGCGTATAACCTAAGGGCTAGCAGTTTAGAGAATGACTCTCTTATGGTTAACTTATCCACCACATCGGGAGAAACGGGCTAAATGACAGTTGGATTGTGTTTCTCGCCTAGGTTCAATACGAAACACAAACATAGTATTGACACTATTAACACCGAGCAAAAACACCAAAAAAATACACTGTACGGGGTCTTCCATAGGGAAACAAAACACTGCGAAAATTCCACTCTCTACTTATTACGTTTCAAATACAGTCTGCTGACAAACATATAGATAGCGGGTTAGTACTAGGATTCGTTGCCTTTTCTCGGCTATGGAACTCTAAGGGAGGTCTTCAGAAGATGGTGCTTATCCAAGTATGCTTCATACGCATGTTCGTCCGCAGGAGGTGCTGGAAGACGCGACGCGGCGAGCAGGGCGCGCGCGCTGCGTGGACCCCGCCAGCCTACGTTGGTGGGGCGGCGGCGGCGGCGGTGCGCCCCGCTGACGCCGCGCCCCCCGCGCAACTCGCGCGCCCCGCGCCCACCGCCCGCGCCCGCACCGCCAGCCTCTCGCGCCCCTGAACGTGTTCACCCAGGGCTCGCGACCTGCAACCAGTGAGCCCAGCTCTCCCTTCTAAACACGGAAGCCAACTGGGTATGGTGCTGTTACAGACTATTGTAAATTCCAAGTGGTGGATAGACGCTTATACTGACTCTTTATTGAGATATTGAAAAACTTTGGGTGAATGGTATTTATTCACAGTTATCAGAAAAACAAGAAGGTGACAAGTTTTATTAATACTGAATTATTAAAGAAATACGGCTGAAATAGTTAAGGGAAAGTAAGTGCTTGTAAAATAAACTGGACATTTAATATGGCAGATTTATTCCTGTTGAAAGTCAAGTAGGACTATGCGATTCTCCACATAAGTGTAGCTCTTATTTCATCAGTGTAGTCCATCAGAGAGTACTGTAGTCACTGTTTGAGAGCAGAAGTTGAAAGCAAATTGCAAATAGGACATAGTGTTGTTGTGTTGTGACTTTACATTTAACATTCTAGTGAAAGTGTTCGTTTAAGATCATTGTATTATTACAAAGAACCTTATTACTAGGGATTTTTAGTTCATAATTGCCCGTGAAAAGAATTAATTAGGTATTGCTAATGAGTTGATTTTAGATATTCCTTGAACCCAAACCATTTCGGAACTTAACTTTTGTTTGCGATTTCCACGTATTCTACGATTAATGAACGTTCTGGACTTGACATCGGGAGCATAAATATTGGCTTTAATCATGAAGGCAGTACCAATGCCACACTAACTCGATCCGTGTCTCACTTGAGACACCCTTGGTGCTCCTGATTAAGTCTCATCAAGGGTCACCCGGTGTTCTAATTCTAAATCCTCGAACTCAAGTTCGTAACGTATATTCCATCCGGTGACACTTTAATGATATTTGAAGGCGGGAAGATCCCACTTCTGATTTCGAGAATTAAGTTTTACATAAATAAATTAAAAAATCATTCTGCTTAAAGGTAATAAAGGCAATACGACACAATTAGCAGATAATTAGGGGTAAATCTTAAACTATGTTGTGCTAAATCACTCCAAATCAGAATAAAAAGTTTATTTTAATTGAATCCATGTTCTAACGATTTTAAAGCCTATACTAAATTTGAAATGTTATTGCAAAATGTCGTCCTAATAATTTTACCTATAATTGAAATAAATCATAATTCAATTTTCGATGGGTAATATTCGTGTCCATGACTGTCTATTAATAAGGTTCACTTTCGCATTTTATCCGCCTACTAGAAATAATAACTATTATAAACATGTTTTTGAACACATAGCTATATTATTATTACAATACAGTTAGATAATTATTAAGATACTATTATAACAGAATGAAATTTCAATACCATTAAAATATTTCTTCCATGCATTCGTAAAAAAATAAGCTACTAATAATTTTTTTTATAAATATAAGAGTGTACATATTTATTTGTACATGTAATAGCAAAATGAAACTGACTGACTGACTTATTATGAAATCTCAAGAGTATAAATCCATTTAAAGAGTGTTATATATAAACGACATCTTAAGGAGTGATGGGGTGAAGTTAATGGGGTTGAACGGTTTATATGTTTCAAATTAGATACAATAAAATCTGCAGTTAGGTAAATAAGTTTAGATTAAATAAGACAATTAATCTTTAGGAATGTATAAATAGCCTGAAAGTTTGTATATATGAGCTACCGTACAATATTTGCCATGCTTGGCTTATGAAATGGGGGTTATAAAAAAAATCTGTTTTTAAGAAGGGGACATTAAAATATGCATTAAGTTATTAGTTTTAGGTATTATTAGGTAATAAATCTATAAGAGTGTATAATAGAGATATAATAATAATAGGGGAGGAAATTTCATATTTGTGTGCTAGCTGAGTGACAAATTCATACCTTTAAAGCTGTAGGTATCCGCCAAAAATGTACTGATAAAATGGGTGTTGTAAGGTGAAATGGTCGTAACATACTGTTTAATATATATATATATATATATATATATATATATATATATATATATATATATATATATATATATAAAACAGTATTTTTAAGTTGGCGACAAATCTATAGATAAGTTATTAATTTTAAATTAGGAAATAAATGTTTTATGGGCGTATAATAGGAGGTGAAAGTTTGTATGTGTTAATAGTCTGATTATTACTTACCTTCTATGGCGTAGGAATCCGCAAAAACAAAATAACATTAAGGTTAACCTAGGTGATGAAATGAAGTTTTTATGGTTGTATGAAATGCCAATTTTCACGTTAGAGACAATTGAAATTTGAAGTTAGGTTAAATAGTTTTGAGGCAGAAAATTAATAAATAAGGGTGTATGTATAATATGGTGTGAAAAATTGTATAATTTGACGACCTCCGTGGCGCAGTGCGTGCGCTGTCGCATTTTAAAAGTTGGAGGTCCTGGGTTCGATTCCCGGCTCGAGTCTGGTTTGGTGGGAGGCTTCGGCCGTGGCTAGTTACCACCCTACCGACAAAGACGTGTCGCTAAGCGATTTAGCGTTCCGGCACGATGTCGCGTAGAAACCAACTAGGAGCATGGGTTTACCATACTTCTAACTGGTTCGCCCGCTACCATCCTAGACAGCATCATCACTTACCACCAGGTGAGATAGCCGTCAAGGGCTGACTTGTAGTGTATATAAAAAAAAAAAAATATTTATTATTTGTCTTTAATGTGGTAGGTACTATTAAAAAGTCTCTGGTAAGATCTCATTCAACGCGTTTACTGCTGGCCACGGGATACTGGGGCGAAAGGTAATTCCATGAAAATTTGTAAGCATTATATATTGTTTATTTGTATGCGACGCTAATCGGTTGATTTTATGAGAGATTTATATACCAATATGATGTGATATATAATATAAAACATATTGGTACTTTATATTATTGACTTTGAATTTTTTGCAACTCAGGCAAAAGTATTTAGCATCGTTATTATATTATACAATGTGTATATAATAAATAAGGTGTATAAAAGTTTACATTATTCTATAATATAAAAACACGCTACGAACAATTGTTAACACGGGTGCATCTGCGTGACACATAATTTTGTAAATATATCATAATTTTATACTAATTAAATTTATATTAAGTAGTTATTTTGATAATAATGTGATCATGAAATACAGTTTTTTTTGTATGTAGAGTAATTTATAGTAGATATTTTATGTAATATGAAAAAGAGAAATAAGTTAAGTTTATTTATGTAACTTCACTTTATTGATTCAACTGAACTGAAGATTTTGTGGGATCGTTAAAGAAGTGTACATACATAAGAGGTATATATTTAGAGGTATGTAGTTCTTTATCTACTTTCATATCTTAAATTTTGCTGATTACAGATTGCATACGTAATTGACTAACCGCTTGGTTTACGTTAACCAAGTTTACTCGTGGTTCAGATGTTCAAACACGGATCGTGAGTCCTGGAGTCGATTTCCGGGTCGGGCTAAGAAATATTAGATATTAATAGTCTAGTGGTAGTTCCTTCAAGGGAAGGGTGAATAGGCATTTTCTAGGCAAGCGCACTCCAACCTAGACCTCATCAGTGCCTTCTGGTACTGATTGTCGTCAAGCGCAAACCTATCTCAAAATAAAAAAATAAAAAAAATCTGTCAACAATTATAAGTACCAGCTCGCAACTAATAAAAATTGTCAAATAGCATGTGATATAGTCTTAACAATAAATAGTCAAATTTAAGATATGAGTATGAATGAACAAGTTTATGAAACTGTACATAATGCATTCGAGAGATTCATAAACTCACGCGTTACGCTACAGTTTTATGAACTTAGTATTTAAGTTTAATACTAGTGTTTTAATGTAAATATCTAATTCGATGTGTTAAGTGTCAATGATACACTGACTTTACTGATTTAATAAACAAGACGGTTTCGTTGG
This sequence comes from Lasiommata megera, assembly GCA_928268935.1. Classification (NCBI taxonomy): domain Eukaryota; kingdom Metazoa; phylum Arthropoda; class Insecta; order Lepidoptera; family Nymphalidae; genus Lasiommata; species Lasiommata megera. Next base: position 15,817,185 of record OV743315.1, on the reverse strand, counting down.
AACAATAAAGTTGAAGTGAAATACAAGGATTGAGGCACAGAGGAAAGGTTAAAGACAAAATGGGTTGCCCATTCACTTATCGATTTGTAACAATGTTGCTCAAATAGCACAAACGTCATCATTTTGAATAAACGTTGTTTTATAGTCGAACTTTGGCAATATATTAAAACTTAGATTCAGAGACCAAAATAAAGGTATTTTATTGATATTATTACATAGTTCAATGAGAAATTTGCCCAAATATGCCATTATTAAACCTACTATGTTCTACACTAATTAAGAGTTGAACTGGACAACATCAAGAATGTAAAATAAAAAAATATATTTTATTCTTTAACAAATTGCTATAGCGCATTGATCGGTCACCACCACCTTTAGTAAACATACTAACCTGGGCCAGATAAATGGCTAAATTATACAGGAGTCCAGCTCACGTGAATTTTTGCCACTAGTTTTGAACCCATCCGGAGCTCTTATTCATGAACTTGCTCGTGCACAGCACAAAGTACTCAGTTGAGTCATGCTGCGCGCGAGAAAGCTCATTAGTGACGAAACTCCTTGGGCATGAATGATATGAATTTCCTTCACGAGAGTTTAAATTATACAAAGGTTTAGGATTGCTTACATCCTACACATTCTGAATTAATTTAAACTGTTACATTTTATCTATACTTATAATCAAACTTACTGGACGATGTCTGTACATTGAATACATGTGGATCGGGGAAGCTTTAATATGGATAAAGAACTTGGGCAACAAAATTTTGTCCGTCTGTGTTAATATCTGTCGGACCACAGGCGTGTTAGATAGATGAACATCAAAAAGTACTGAACGGATTTATATGTTACGAAGAGAACAGTCTGCAAAATAGTCCGTAAACTAACTTTGCGTTCAAAACGGGAATATAACCTAACCCCTTTGAACGGCTGCGGTTATTCTAGCCAGTTATTTATCAAAAACATACACAAACATGGTTGACGAAAGAAGGCGAGCGGTCGAAAAATATTACATAATCAAAATATCATGTCTTCAAGTTTAAATAAGACATGGTTTTGCAGATAGCTTGGGATAAGGGCATGATTAGGTATAAGATGCGATGGTAACAGCGAATACAAGATATTTGTACGGGTAAGAAAACATTAACCAATAATTTTATTACGTTAGGTTATTATCGATTTTGGACCAGTTTTTAAAATATTGCCAAGGGTCGACAAATGTATATAAACTAGTGCTTAACAGCTCAAACCAGCCTTAACTTTTTGCTTTTTTTTAGAAGAAAATCAAATGTTAAAAATGGGAGAAAAGGCTGTGTAGCGCTTTATCTGTTGGCAAACATAAACATCCTTTATTCCTAAGCGACCGGATTCCTAAATTATATGCTTTTTATTCTACTACAAAGCTGCCCTTGACTCATCTCATTTGGTGGTAAGGTGGAAGATCCAGTCTAAGGTGGAAGCGCGCTAACCTGTTAGAGGCGTGGCAGTATAACCATATCGATATATCCTCCTCAAGCCTCAAATACTTGTACAAATATTTAGAAATTCTTCCAGTTTAAATATTAAGATATGGATATACACAATTGTATAAAACGCGAAATACACAGGGCGAAGCGTAACAAATAAGGATATCTTCGACGAGTACGAAACAATTAATTTACGTGAGCCTAGGATTTTATAAACCATGTTGATATTTTATTTTACAATTTCGACGTACTAAGTGTATGTTTTTTCATTGAATAGGCATTGGACAGTAGGTGAAAAATCATGAAATGAACTCTTGAGTGATGTTGAAGAAAATGATAACGATTATTTCTGTACATGAAGAAACGTAAACAAAAATCATTATATACAAAAATTCCAAGTAATACTAATGAAAGTATTAATTTATTCCGTGCAATAAGAAACCATAATATAGAGAGATATACGGTGCGGTGGTTTGAGTCTATTCCTATTGAAATATGTTCATTTGATCAGTTATTTATATATATTTTAATTTTGCATACATTGAGAATTGCATAGAGGTTACGACATAGCATCTGCCAATCATGCCAATTTTGTTGTACACAAATCTCTATGCTAAGCTGACTTGTGACTTAAATAATTTTTTACATTTTTTTGATATTTGTGTGCAACCAAATTGACTCCATCGTAAGTCGATGAAAATAGTGCAGTGTCCATTAAAAGGACAAATAGATAGTTAAAATAATTATAATTTGTAAATAAGTTTATTGTTCTATTTAATGCATAGGCTAGTTCAATTTTAATAGGGAATTATGTATTGTTTTTTTGTACTTATTATTTTAAAAACGTCTTGTAAATTATTGTCAGTGAATATTAAAAGATATTATAGAAGTTTTTATAAACAGTGTTGTGTTTTATTTTTTGATAATATAACATTACGTTGTTAAAGAGAAATTTGTATTAATGTAGAACGTTTAGAATTGCTTACATGCTACAGATTCTGAATTAATTTAAACTGTTACATTTTATCTATACTTATAATCAAACTAACTGGACGATGTCTGTACTTTGAATACATGTGGATCGGGAAAGCTTTAATATAGATAAAGAACCCAGACAAAAAGTTGTTTGGCAGTGTTAATTTCTTCTCTTAGTTTCTTCGAGCCCTAGGGCTCAAAATTTCTTCTGGAAGAGCTATAGATAGAGCATAGCTCGGTTACGCTGAGGCAACCATTAAGGTTAGCACAGCTAATAGACAGTCCGAAAAAAAAATGTTGGTCCACTGGATTTATATGCAATTTAATATGCTCATAGCTGATAGTCTTGATAAGGCTACTTTCCAAAAAACAATAGGACTATTCAGGATAGGCGATTAATCACTTGGTTTCGCACCAGGTGAGATTGCCGTCAAGGGCTAACTGGTAGTAGAATATCACCGTCCGATCCCCCCCGTTATCCCAAACGTCGCCTAAGCCGAGGTTCGGCCTCACAGGAGGCAGACGTTCCCTTAGTTTCTTCTTTCCGAAGCTCGCCAACCCGCCCGGTTACGCTGTGGCAACCAATAGCATTAGCACAGCTAATAGACAGTCCGAAAAAAAAGGTAGTAGAATATGTGCTCCTAAATCACGGTTTTCGATTATTTTCTCCATCAGTTATCATTTTACCTACCTATTTTAAATTTAATGAGGCAGGTAGATGTCACTTAAATAATGTTATGGGACAATTTTGTCACATCGCACCGCTCACCGGCGGGCGTACCGCGGTCTAACCGGAAATTTCTCGTTAAAGGTGGGAAAAAATCAATTACTAAGGCCTCATTAGCGAATCGAGGCCGGCATTTATTGCTTCGCGAATGTTTTGTGAAGTGGAACGATCAATTTATATCGTTCGATAGCTTATAGAAACATCCTATTTACAATTTTGACGAGTTGTTGGCGCTTTGTATGCGTTGCCATACTATAAATGGGAGGTACCCTTACGTGGTTAAAATCCAACCTACTCGGACGAAACGATTTGGAAGAACGTTTCTGAATCGAACCGCTAAGGTGTGGAACTCTCTTCCAGCAACTGTGTTTCCAGCCACGTATAACATTAGTTCCTTCAAGGGAAGGGTGAATAGGCATTTTCTAGGTAAGCGCGCTCCAACCTAGACCTCATCAGTGCTTTGGTACTGATTGTCGTCAAGCGCAAACATTTCTCAAAAAAAAAAAAAAAGTTCTTAAGTTTTATTCCCGGGTTGTGTCTGGTCTGGTGGGTAGGCTTCGACCGCGGCTAGTTACCACCCTACTGGCAAAGACAAGAGTTCAGGTATGATGCCGAGTAGAAAACGATCAGTATGGCTTTAGCCGGCAAAGCATCAGTGGCTCCTCGAGCGTTGCAGATATACATGAACGATGGTAATCACTTAACGTCAAATGATTTGCGCATAATATAAACAAACAATATAAAGATGTGGTGTCGTGGACACCAGGTAGGAACGAAATTCCTTCGGCTAATGAAGAATCGACAAAGGGATGAGAGAACGAAAAGAAAGAGGGAGATAGAGAAAGGTATTATACACTACTCGCTTATGTATACGACAGTCGCGCCTGCGTACGTCTTATTTAACGGTTTTATTCCACGGACTTTTTCTTACGGTTTTACTGTCACATTTTTTTCAGTTAGGTCGCGCAGCAAAATCCCTATCTCCTCCAAGCCTGCCGTAAGGAACTTCGTTCCAAAACAATAAAATTTAAGGTTTTCCTTAATTTTAAACCAAATTTGAAACCATGCCACTAACAGGTTAGTCTGAACCACCTAAGATTGCATGATCACTTACCACCAGGTGAGATTTCAGGCAGGGGCTAACTCGTAGCGGAATATAATAAAAATAGTTATTTTAATAAGTCGACTTTAGTAAGTCTAAATTTATTTGTACTGGTGAGCATTGTCTATTGGAATCAATCGATTCTCTATGCTCCATATAGCAAACAATAAATTCACATCTCATTACCTATGCGTCTGTTAGTTTGTCCACTCGACCATAACCCAGTAACGGGAATAGTAAAAAGTTTATCTCATCACTCGATTATGGAATGGTAATTTTGGGTACATAATGAGTGGGTTGGAAGTGGGAAACGGTGATAGCCTAGTGGTTAGGGCGTCAGCCTCCTAACCAGAGGTCGGCGGTTCGAATCCTGGCACGCACCTCTAATTTTTCGGAGTTATGTGCGTTTAAAAAAAAATATCACTTGCTTCAACGGTGAAGGAAAACATCGTGAGGAAACCGGCACGCCTGAGAGTTCTCTATAATGTTCTCAAAGGCGTGTGAAGTCTGCCAATCCGCACATGGCCAGCGTGGTGGACTATGGCAAAACCAATCTCATCTTGAGAGGAGACCCGTGCTCTGTAGTGAGCCGGTAATGGGTTGATCATGATGATGATGAATGAGTGGGTATATGATAGCGGTCTATGAATGCAATGGCGTTTCTAGAGTCTAAAGTCTTTACTAATAAAAGGTTGTAAAAATCTAAATCTTGGCGGTTTTTTTACGTTCAGTTACTACTTAAACTACTATTGTGCCTTTAAAAAAGTTAAATGAGTTTGACACTGAAAAATGCTTAAGTGCTCCTCAAACAGACAAATCTAAAGAAACAAATAAGTAAACAAAAGTTATTAATATTCGGGATGAATTATAACATATTTTTGAAATTTGTGAGATATATAACCTGGTTAAACTTTCTAAATTATTATCATCATCATCATGATCAACCCATTACCGGCTCACTACAGAACATTATGGAGAACTCTCAGGCGTGCAGGTTTACTCACGATGTCTTCCTTCACCGTTGAAGCAAGTGATATTTTAATTCTTTTTTAATTATTACAATAACTTATAATACGTAGGTATTAACTAGCTACGAACTTGCGTACTTTCGAATCGCAGCTCGCGCCCTTGCTTTGGTCACTTTACACACCTATACAATCTTAACGACAAAAGCAGGGTTTTAATGCCCATATAAAATATTAAATAATTTGCATAAATTAAATTACAGATTTACCTTTCTCCGTGAGTGCGAGTAGTCGATCTGAAGCCAGACTTAAAAAGAGACAGAGAGAGAGCGCTGCGTACACGATTGCTTCGTTTCGTGTACGATCGGCTACATTTCGGCACTCGCATTCCCACAGAACATCTATTGAAATTTTATTTTTGACTAGCTGACGCCCGCGACTTCGTCTGCGTTGAGTTACTGTGTTTGTTTGTCTTTCAATCACGAAGCAATAGATTACTAACCCGAATTACTTGAAATATTTACAGGATAAACATTAAATTATCTCCTTTTTTAAAAAATTTAGAGTCAAATCGGATATTGATTCGTTGGTGGGAGAAGTTGTGGGAGGCGCCCGAGACGTGACGGCACAGGTGGTGGCATGCGAGTGAGCTGCGCGCGGTACTGGACATTACTTGGACATTGCAAAATTACTTTATTTTTCTATAATAAAAGTAGCCTAAGTTACTCCTTATTACATCAGCTACCTCTTGTAAAAATCGGTCCAGCCATTTCAGAGATTAGCTGGAACAAACAGACAGACAGACAAACGAAAATTGTAAAAAATGTTATTTTGATGTATGTACCGTACATATTCATATGCATGTAGTAAAAACGGTTATTTCAATATTACAAATAGACACTCCAATTTTATTTATTGTATAGATGTAATTTGCGATCATATCTCGCATCGGGTATTTCATATTTGTATTCTCATTGATATATAAGTAAGTAAGGAGTACTAAGGTGAATTATTATTTTTCTCAAAATTTAAAAATGTTAAATTCATGATTATAAAATTTTATATTATTGATATACATTGTTAGTCAAGTCGGGCTTTTCGACTTCTATGGAAGTAACCTTCCCATCAAGCATAAAGTAATATATATCAAATATACCATTATTCTATAAATTCAAATTTAAATTCAAATAATCTTTATACAAATAGTCCTTTAAAAGGCGCTTTTGACGCGTCAATAATTTACATAGTAGTGATTTGATGGTGATAACTACATTAGTAAACTTAAAACTAAAGCTATGAGGGTTCCAAACGCGCTCCGGTCTAAGAAGAAGCCCACAACAAACTTAGCCAGGTAAATTTTCTTTTTGTGATCACCATCTCACATGCCACTTAAAACAAGAGCTATAGCTATTTGGGCTAATATAAGCCTATGTCATAAAAAAATGCGCTTTATGCCTATCTATTCGACCATAACGTTAGCAATGCACGTTTGACTTTTTGTTGGATGCTCCTAGCAAAAAATATACCTGTGTAATTAAAATGCGGAAGGAGAATTAATTAAAATGGGGGGAGAATTAATTAAAACCGACATTGATTTCTAACTAGTAAGTTTTCAAACAGGAAGGACTCAACTTACACACATATAATGTAATATAGTCTTAGGTTCGGATTAAGTTATAAAACGAATACACACACACACACACACACACACACATACACTCAATCAGTGGTTCAATAATTTTAGGAGAGTACTGCCGCCTGAAATACAGGTATATACCTAAATCAGGGGCAGTAGATTATATCGCGTAAGTACATACATACATACATACATACATACATACATACATACATACATACATACATACATACATACATACATACATACATAATGCCACGACGTGACGCGATCACTTGCAAAGCGTTGCGACGCAACGGTAGCTTCCCCGCATTAATTTATTAGTTGTAATTGTAATATAACAATTAATATTAACAATACTACCTATATTTATCTGAGTTCTTTGTTATTAACAATCATGTCCCATAGCCTCAATTAAGATAAGATTAATTGGATCACAAATAAGTGATAGTTTATTGCTCTCAGTTAGGTGCTATCACTATGTTCTCAGAGGATATAGACATTAATTATATCCGAACTCATTAAGACAGCAGCCACATAATTGATTTAAATTTTTTTTAAACCTTGTCAGATTAATTATAGGTGCAGTCTAAAATAATCTGAGTATTTATTCTTATTATGACAATATTAGAAAAAAAACCCAGAAAAAAAAAACTAAAGTAACAAACTGACATAGCAATTAAAATATCGAAATTTAACATCAAATATTATATTTATATATATCTATTAAAGTAGATATAAAAAGATATAAAAAGGAATATGGAGAAATAGGGTCTCCAATCTCCATGTCGAAAGAAAAATGAAGCACCATTTCTCCTTTGACATGGAAATTGGAGACCAAGTAACTTGGAGCTTTAAAGAAACCTTACGTAGGCACTATATAACTAGTACGCTGCCTTGACCAGGCCACACCGGTATGGTCCATTTAGAATATTATCTTTTTAAGCCCAGGCTATTAACGATAGTTAAAAACTCAGAACGTTGCGTTTGCAGGCTTCATAACACATAGCCGACTCAAAGATATCCTTATATTATAATTAATAAATATCATTCAACTTTCACATGGTCGAGACATATGGCGGATTAAAATTTGAGACCAGTTTTTTTGCAAACATCTGCACTTATAAATGTATTACACAGATAAATAAAAATTGTATGTATAACTTTTTGCAGCTTGCGTTACTTTGCTATACTAGCAGTTATTGACTTTGTCATATATTTTTGCCTCATTCCTATATGTAGTCTTCAAGGTATAGGTATATACCTATACCTTGAAGACTGCAAAATTTTCTTGTACCTAAATGAGAAATTCTGTTTAACCGATTTAAATTCAGCCTTTCCTATGAATTAGTTCAAGTTCCAAACGTTCCAATAAGGCATAGCAGGCAGGCATATTTTTGTTCTCGTGGGTAAATCCTCATGGATACCTCTGCGCCACGGGGAGCCTCCCGTGTCATAAGACAGCTTACTGAACAGCCTACTAAACGTAGCGGACCCATCTCGGGTACAACGTGCCCAGCTCCCCAGTTAGAGGCGAGTCGGAACAAACGCACGATAGTCAACTCGTGGACCGTACTGTGAGTGCCGGACGACCCCGCTTCCATCGCTCACAAGTCCTCCGAAGGCACCAGGTGCAAGAGAGGTGCAAGAGGAACACCCTCCCAGACCCGGCCTTCCATCGCCGACGGCAAACGCTGAGACGCCAAGGCCTATAAAGCTATACTATTACTATTAGTTTATCACGTTATTAAAATCAAGTTTTTTCAATTAAACTACTTTAATTTTTTTTTATTGTAAACATACAATTCTTCGGAATCTCTTTTCTTTAATATAATATTTTCTCAGATAACTATACGAGGACTGCATCCATTTTGAACATTCTTTATCATTTAGTTTGAAATTGATCAACAGGTGGTACAAATTACAATAGTCATCGGATAGTATTAATCTGATCATAGAATCATTGATAATCGAGTGGTCTCCTTTATATTTATCATATTATATCCTATATCATATTATATTCTATATCATATTATTCACATCAAATTATATCCTATTATTGTTTATGTTTAATTATTGATTACCGTGTCAATTTCACTTAGTTACATTTTTAATTTTTTACCCATATAAGTATGAACATATTTTGTAATCTCTTTGGCCTTATTTTATAACTTTCTTAATTGTATACCAATGAGATGGAACGCTGTTGATTCATCTTCTTTGTGGTTACACTCTTGACAGAGTGGTCGTGATCATCATGAAGCAATGTCTTTGAGGACAGATGTTATGATTACTGTCAAATAAATAAATATTATACACTGAAAAAAAAAATGCTTGTGAAACAGTCTAGGAATAAAGAATGCAAAACACACATTATTCTAAGATGATAACAAGGTTGTAAGTATATAATCATTCGAATATTTTTAGAATCATTCATAACTCAGACGTAGGCTGGATTGACGTCAATAGAAACTCGAGACTAGACTAGCTTCGATTTTAATTAAACTAACGTGAAAGTGGCAGTACTTCTATAAAACGATGTCTACTGGGGTAACATTTGACATATAAGTGGTTACAGATAACCGTCTTAGTATAGTATATACCTATCTATAGATAGACATATAGATATAGATTAAAACAGCATTGTTACCTACAAGATGACCCTAAAAGATATACCTGAACTAATAAAAAAACGCTTATCGAAATTTCGATATGGGTGGGCCGGACAAACAAACCAATAGCATAACACTTCATAAGCCGTTCGTTGTGCATTCTTAATATACTTATATTATAAGGACAAACACCCTGAATTAAAATTTGAGTAATCTTTAACCAAAGTTCAAACCCGCGTTACCTTTCTTGTAGTTTTAATATTAATTAAATAAGTTTGTTAAGTTTAGTACTAAAAAGCACTCTTCTTGAATTTCCCACGATCTCTCGGTGTAGAACGATAACAGAACATTACCGTGGTTGGATTGGGAAAGCCGATTTAGCGTGCCTAATTAGGAACTTTGAACTTTTAAAGCACCCTCTCTGATTTTAACTATCACTATCTGGACAGATATAGCAGTGATAGCTCAGTGGTGAGGGCGTCCGCATTCTAATAAGAGGTCGGGTGTTCGAACCCGGGCATGCATCTCTAACTTTTCGAAGTTATGTGCGTTTTTAAGCAATTTAAATATCACTTGCTTCAACGGTGAAGGAAAACATATTGCCAATCCGCACATGGCCAGCGTGGTGGCCTATGGCCAAACTCTTCTCATATTGAGAGGAGACCCGTGCTTTTTAGTGAGCCGGCAATGGGTTTGATCATCATGATAATTAGGCCACAATGTCATACAAAGCATTAAAGTGGATCGAGTTACCTTATCATAAATCCAATGTAGGTATTTACCACAACTACATTGATAATAGCAATAACAATAAGGGCAATGAGTTAATGACGCAAATAACACGGACGGTTAATTCACTGCGTTAGGTCGTTTAGATGTCTCACTTAGTTAATTATTATCAATCATTTAATATATCTCTGCTAAATTCCGGCCTCGCGTAGCTCTAAATAACAAAAGAACATCAAGGCGAATTCAGGCTGATTTAATTAAATAAATACCCGCGGGTTCTGTGAATTTTATAAGTATTAAAAAATCAAGTTTAACTGCTCGTAGAGAACTTTGAATTTGTTTAAGCAAACACCCTAAATTTCCCACGTCCTCCCGGAATAAAACGGTAGAAATCTCCACTTGAATAACTGGCAAAACAGTAAAACCAACTTCGATATGTTTATTCAAATATTTGTTAAGAAATTTTCAAATTTATAAAGCATCCCCTTTCCCACGCCCTATCGGGCAAGAATGTCACAAGAACATTGAACCTGAACGAGTCACCTTATCACAAATACAACTGTACAAGTATAACTCGCCACTAATTAGATAATGGCAATAATAGCCGGTGGAATGAGTTGATGACGCAAATTACATTGTTAGGTGACGTAATAATGTGGGTAAACTATTTGAGGGACGCGTGGCCTAGTTTATCGTAGCAACCTTTAAAATACCTTACTCAAAACTCACATGTACTGCAATTTTGGAAGAAGAAGCGCTGATAGCCTAGTGGTTAGGGCGTCAGCCTCCTAATCAGAGGTCGGCGGTTCGAATCCGGGCACGCACCTCTAACTTTTCGGAGTTATGTGCGTTTTTTAAACGATTAAAATATCACTTGCTTCAACGGTGAAGGAAAACCTCGTGAGGAAACCTGCACGCCGGAGAGTTCTCCATAATGTTCTCAAAGGAGTGTGAAGTCTGCCAATCCGCACATGGCTAGCGTGGTGGACTATGGCCAAACCCTTCTCATATTGAGAGGAGGCCTGTGCTCTGTAGTGAGCCGAAAATGGGTCGATCATGACTGCAATTTTGATATGAATAAAGAAAACTTCAATCTCCGTGCGCGCAGTTTGTTTTTTTTTTGTAACCTACGTTACATACAAATCGCTTCGCTAATGGTTCAATTTTAGAATCCTTTGCTCCTTCTTTCGAATCCTTCCTTTGTTCGGTATTCAACATAGTAAGGACGCATCATCATGATCAACCCATTCTCGGCTCACTACTCTCCTCTCAATATGAAAAGGGTTTGGCCATAGTACAAGTATAGTAAAGTTCACAAGCCTTTGAAAACATAATGGAGAACTCTCCGGCGTGCAGGTTACCTCACGATGTTTTCCTTCACCGTTGAAGCAAGTGATATTTTAATTGCTTAAGGACACATACCAAACTTTGCAGCTTAACTTACTTAATCAGCCTGTAGACGTCCACTGCTGTACATAGGACTTTTCCAAAAGCGCGCCACCATAAACGGTTCTTCGGTTTCCTCATTCACCCGCTACCAGCGATCCTTTTCAGGTCATCTCTCCAGCGTCCAGAGCCATCCTTCGCTTGCCAGTCCGCGGTCTTCACTCCAGAACACGTTAGTAGCATTGCATCACAAATAACTTAGACTAGAATAACACTTCGATGCTCCAGATATTTAAGGTTTAAAAAATATATGAGTGTTAGATATTTTTTTTCCACTACAAGTTAGCCCTTGCTAGTCAAGATAGTCAAGGGCTAATGATGATGATGATGGTAGTGGGCTAACTTGTTAAGGGTATGGTAGACCCGTACCTACTCCTAAATGGTTTCTACGCGACATCGTGCCGGAACGCTAAATCGCCTGGCGACACGTCTTTGTCGGTACGGTGGAAACCAGACCAGACTCGAGCCGGGAATCGAACCCAAGACCTCTCACTATGCGACAAGGCGCGCGCTGCGCCACGGAGGTAGTGCAAAAAAAAGTTTTAGATTGGAGGTTGGCAGTGTCAACCGTGCATTAGAGGGCGAATGGTCTAACCCTCACTAGAGCAACGTAGCCTATGTGCCAAAGAACCAACTCTTGCTTAAATATTGACCACTAAGTTATCTTCAATCCGACACCCCAACCCTCTCGTAGTTGCGGCTTCTTTTTACTCCCCCGACCTAAGCGCTCCTCTCCGAAAGAGGAGACCTAAACATATCCTACATGACCCTGACGATCAGATGACTACTGACAACACACTCGTACCACCTACCACACAATCATACGCTACACACCGTCTTCGCCGGCGAAGACGAGGTCCCCGCTATCTTACGTCATCCGGACGTGGGCTCCATCCACGGCCTCGGAGACGTACGGACCACTCACCGTCCGACCCCCCCGTTATCCCAAACGTCGCCTAAGCCGAGGTTCGGCCTCAAAGGAGGCGCCCTTAGGCAGTCGTTCCCATAGTTTCTTCGAGCCCTAGGGCTCAAAACTTCTTCTGGCAGAGCTTCTTTCTAAAGCTCGCCAAACAGCCCGGTTACGCTGTGGCAACCAATAGGGTTTGTACAGCTAATAGACAGTCCGAAAAAAAAAAAACTAAGTTATCACTTCTAATCTCACACATAGTTACAAAAAAACTTTTGCAGAAAGAAAGCAATGAAATAAATAACCTAATCAAACATGAACCCTACGCCCGTCGGCGGTCGCGGCGGGGTGAACAGTCATTGGGTCGTCCGGTTCACTTTGAGGAGACAATGCCTCTGAGGGCGCGAAGACCTCCCGACTTAGAAGGTTAAAGGAGCAAGGGCGGTTGTCTACCTATCACGTCTAAGTTGCCTTAGCTACAAGGATTTAGGGATCTTTACGTCGTCTAACTTCGGCAAAACCCTGTAGGACCTTAAATTAGTATTGCAATAAAATTGACATAACGTTCAATGAGTAAAAGGAAACAAAATAAAAATTAATGATTTTTTTTATCAACTACAAGTCAGCACTTGCACACAGCAATCTCACCTGATGGTAAGTGATGATGCAGTCTAAGATGGTAGCGGGCTAACCTGTTTCTACGCGACATCGTGACAATGTCTTTGTCGGTAGGATGGTAACTAGCCACGACCAGACTCGAGCCGGAAATCGAACCCAGAACCTCCAACTTTATAATGCGACAGCGCGCACTCTACGCCACGGAGGTCGTCAAAATATCCTTCTGTGTATTATATTTTTCCTTGTCCTTGAGGTGGTCCTTCAATGTACGGACTTAAAACTTATAGCTTCACTTCATATTTCTAACTTCCCTCGTATATGAGAGAGTAGATTGTTACCCAGATATGAGGCATAAATAGACAGGATAGGACAGGATGACGATGATGTTGAGTTTAGACCGCGGTTGAACTAGTAACTGCTAGTAATCGCTAGTAACTCAGTTATCGGTGACCGAATAAGTTGGTGATGCTTTAAAGCCTGCCAGCAGTGGATGAACATCGGCTGATGATGTTGATGATGATGATCAACTTTTTGAGGTGTACAAATAAATGGCTGAGATCTATGGACCATACTTTGGTTCAGCGAAAAACGAGACAGAATTATGTCGGACACATACTGTCTCATTTAGTTAAAATGAGTCAGTATGTTACTTAAGTTTTAAACTAAGTACGCATTATAGACGCTCCTGTCACGAAGTTTTGCACTCTACTCATGTGTGGTACTCGATATGCAAACAAGTGACAAACAGTGCCTGTACTCTATCAAAGAAATAAAATACGACCCTTCATGCATTCGTATTATGCTATAACTCTTTTTCCTCGCGTGAAGATTTCTACAAGTCATTAAGTTAATTAGTTTTAATACCTTACAAGTGGCATAATCCTGGCAAAACGGGATAAGTTATGCAGTGTTTTGTCACGCTTTGGCATTTGGAAGGTGCTGTGAGTTGAAGTGTGACAAAACATTGCATTACCATTCCTTAAATCTATGCCGTGAAGCGGTGATAGCCTGTTTGTTAGTGGTTAGGGCGTCAGCCTCCTAACCAGAGGTCGGCGGTTCGAATCCGGGCACGCACCTTTATTTTTCGGAGTTACGTGCATTTAAAAAAAAAATATAATATCACTTGCTTCAACGGTGAAGGAAAACATCGTGAGGAAACCTGCACGCCTGAGAGTTCTCCATAATGTTTCTTAAAGGCGTGTGAAGTCTGCCAATCCGCATATGGCCAGCGTGGTGGACTATGGCCAAACCCTTCTCATATTGAGAGGAGACCCGTGCTCTGTAGTGAGCCGGTAATGGGTTGATCATGATGACGCCGTGTTATTATGTATTCTGGGAACTAAATGTCAATGATCGTGACGGTGCAGGCAGTCAATTATGCAAATAAATCTCTATTCTCGCTTCTCAGAGCCGCTGCGCTCCCATTTCGGTCGCCTCTCGCCTCCATTAATAATTGAGTCATTTTATTTACAGACTGCATTGTTTAATAACCGACATGAAGAAGAGCAGGTACAGAATTCCGAACCCATGCATGTCGAATTATTGGAATTAAATTATAACAAATCGCCAAATGAAATTTCTGGGATGTCTCTCAATAAGTTCAAAGTTTATATAAAACGTAAGCTTGTAGAAAAGTCCTACTATAGTGTAAAGGATTATGTAAATGATAAACAAGCATATATGAAATATTGCTCTAATAAAATAGCTCTTAATATAATTTTAAGTGGCATGTGAGATGGTAATAACAAAAAGAAAATTTATCTGGCTAAATTGGTTGTGGGCTTCTTAGACCGGGGTGTGTTTGGAACCCTTATAGCTTTAGTTTTAAGTTTACGAATGTAGTTATCACTATCAAATCGTAGTATACATAAGTAGTATGTAAATTTTTGACGCGTCAAATGTGCCTTTTAAAGGGCTATTTGATTCTATTATTATTTTACCACAAATTAGATATTAGCATCGGGTCGATACATATTCGTAGCTACATTCAAATATATTCTTAAAAATATATTTCAAATCAAAAAGAAATCTTCAAAGGCAAATTTTTAGCCCTTTCCCACTTCTGAAATTTATTAATCTTTCTTTAATGAGTGATGACACCAAAGATAGATTAGATAGGGCTAAGGTTAATCCCACGACATATCTATATCCTATACAAATAGGACAGGATGTTAATTGCGCCGTCTAAGTCTCTCACATTAAAACTGAAGTACATGAGTTATATAAAAGACAAACCGATGCAATGTCTAGAAAAATCCAAGTCAAATTAAATAATGATAATTATTTCGTGAAGATTTTTCAATAATTAGATAAGAATTACAACAATATAGTCTACGGATGCGAGCTATCACTATTAAAATAATATTTAAGCTTTATTGTTAAACCGTACCTAAATACGAAGTTGATTGTTTTTATCTTTTCTGGCTGGACCGCGGTCGAGTGCACAAGTGTTCCCGTGACCCAGCCACTAGGCGACGCGAAGAGGCATCGCTGGGTTTCAGTGGGTATTCTGGTCGCCAGCCTGGCCGCCGGGGAGTCCCACATACCCCGTCGGAAGCGGCGCAGTCTTGTCTGCGTCGCCTCCGGAGGAGATGCGTAAAAGCATTTCCCAGCGTGAAAAAAAATGTTTTTATCTTTTGGGAACGGTTCCTGTAAAAGTTTCCTATAAACATCTCGAGCTTGATAATCGGTGCAGCAGTTTTGTCGAACATAGCTACCATATGTTCAAATAAACATACATATTTTCGGATTTATAGGTGTATTTATGTTTTGGCTTTAATTTAGGTAGGTACCTCAAGTAAGGGAATACACACGTGCAAATTAAATCTATTGACCCGCAGTAGGTTTCAAGATGATATGAAGCTGAGTGTGTACTTAAATTTAGTACCACAACAACACAACCCATTGATTTACCACTAGCCGTAGATCGATCATTAACGCTCAAAAAAGGGGCGGAAAAGTAGTGCACAAATTGCGCCGCGTGCACTACTTTTCCGCCCCTTTCCCCTAGTGTGTGACAAGGCTAGACGAAAGTCACCGATTCTAACACTCGAGCCGTATAATCCGAATGAATTATAAAGCACTACGCGCCGCTATAGATAATATAACGGCCAGATGTCTAGTGTATTAGACGGGTTGTAATAACATCGATATACCGATATGTATGTATAGTTAGTTGGTGACAAATTCTCGCCTTGTTTTTGTATGACGCGCTTTATCTACGGCTAGTGGTAAATCAATGACACAACCCTACGCGAAAATTGTTAATGCTTGGAAAGACAAGAAGAAGATGTCTTCTAAAGATAAGGCGGCTGATTTTCTATTATTTTTAGTAGTATTTTATCGGAAAGGGACAATCGTCATACAATATTTTTTGTTCTCGAATAAACCTTTGAGTCTTGCGACTTTAAAGTTATAAACAAATTGGGTGAAAAAACGTTTATGCAACCATGTTATATCACGATATTCAATGGTATCAGTACTTAGGTACATAAATGTTATCTCAAAACGATTATGCAACCAAAATGATGGCAGTTCCACAACGTTTATAGGGCGTCTCAGGAAAAAAAGTGACGGCGAAATCGCGCCACGAATTGTGATTGTGACATGATTCGAGTTCTGATTGTCAATCTATCTCTACTTGCATTTAGTTTTATTGTTTCATAAGTTTAAATATATCATGTTTTATGTATTCCACCATCTTTTATATGAGGGAGTTTGACAAGGGCTAACTCGCAGTGAAATTAAATTCCTTAGCCCAGCTTCAAGACTGACAAATCTCTGCTCAATTTTTAATCTATTATATATTTATTTATTTTTTAAAATTTTTAGATTTAGGTTAATCTAATTGTTATTTTAAGTTTTATGTAAAATGTTTGATGTATAATACTTAACCAATTAATTATATGCAGAAAAGAAAAAAAAACAAGCAAAAAATCTACTATCTTGAAGTGTTTCTATAAGTTTTCAAATGTAGGTAAATTTTTGTTTGATTTAATGATTGATAGGTCATACCTGGTTAAGAGTACGGCTATTAAATAAGAAAGGACTACATAGATAATAATATGAAAAATAAAAAAATGAAAATGAAAAATATTTAATTGCCAAAAAACAACTTTACAAAGTTTAGTACATCTGTTGGAAACCACACTAGGTAATCCTGTATCGTGGGTCCCAACTCGCTGCTATTGACAATTTAGGTTTCCAGTTGACGCTTGGATGCAGAGAAAAATAAATTGAGACATAAATAAACATATAAATTACGAATTATAAAAGTCTCGTAAACAGGGTATGTTAGTAACGCTAATCATACTATAATAAAATTAATAATGATATATATTATGTACGTGCCTATGCAAGTACGCTGGACGAAGTTGTCTTCATAATAAAAAACTTTCAACTTGTGACATGAACTGGTTAGCAGGTAATGACGAATGACTCAAAACAAATTGGCATTAAGGGCTTATCACACTCTCCTTAATTTAGTCGTCCGAAATGATTAATTATGACAACTCTAATCTCAAGTTTCACCGTTCAAAAAGTGACTTAAGTAATTTAGAAAAAAATACTGTCACCTAGCTAACAGATGCGAACGAAATCACTTTGAGCCCTAAACGGTCATTATATGTACGAGTATATACATCCCGAGAGGCTGGTTTTACGTGTGAATATTTTTGAAAATTAAAAAGTGTGCTTGGATCCAAACTTCATCTAAAGCCATGGAAAACTATTGTTCTTTTGTTTTTTGCTAAAATTTGGAAATTGTATTCCTCTTTGGACATGTTTCATTGAAACGAGTTCGTTGTTCCAATCGCAAAAATTAGGAATGAGTAAGCCGTAGTAGAGTGAAGGCAGGCGACGAAGTCTGAAGGCTCGAGGTGGTTAGCGCGAGGAGTCTACAATCATTCACCGGCCACAGTTGCTGAATGTCACGGCGGAGCGCGCGGGACTCGACGCGAGGCGCCGAGGGCGTCGCGGCGGGCGGCGCGGTGCCGGCTGGCGCGGGGGCGGGGGGGCGCCAGATTCGCGAGGAGGCTTCCGCGGGCGGGTCAGCGACCTCGGGCGGGCGGCGGGGCGCGGGCGGGCGGCGGCGGGCGCGCCAATGTCAGGGCCGGTGCAGCGGTCAGCTGACGTCTGGCGGCGCGCGGGGGTCGTGTCGCCGGCTTCGAGGTGCAGTCGGGTCTCGCGCTCCGTCGGAGTCGCACGCCTCTCCAAAACGCGCCGTGCTATAAATAGGAGCGGGCGGTGTCGCCGCGTGCTACTCCGGAACCGGGGCTGTTCTCCACGAGTCAGGTACCTGAAGTAGCGCGCGGTGCCTCCGCTCGCATCGTCGCCCTGGGATGGCAGCAAGAAGATCAGTGGCCGCCGCACGCCCATTGTACTTCATCAGGTGCTCTGGTGATAATGGTTCCAGGCGCTTGTTGGAGTACACTTACCGTGTCGGCGGTTTTCATCGGACGGCTGCCAGGCGGCACGTGGCGGTGCGGCGAGCGCGTGGCGGCGGAGCGGCGCCGGGCGCGAAGGTAAGCCGTGGGCCGTGGGCGAGGAGACAAAGAGGCGCATGAGTCACGCACTGATCACGCCGGTTGATGACCGCCGCACACCCCCTCCCTTGCTGCACCCTGGTGCTCAAAATTCGCACTGAGGCCTACACGAAACGCATTGGTCGTCGAACTCCTGCCGAAAGACTGAACAAAGGCGGATCAAACTGGTTTTCGTATTTTTCGTCGGCGACCGGCCGCCGGCGCCGTTTTCCTGCACGGATTCTTTAAGCCTATGCGCGCGTGCTGTGGTTGCGATTTTCAGCCGTGTCGCTCGAAGGTCCTTTAAAAGTGAAATCGAAGGTGTTCAAGGTTCTTGCGTCTAGACGATAATCGTCAGTGGCGTAGTTTGACGGTGTGTTGTCCGTTGAGATTGCCAGGAGAAGGTTCAAAAACGTTTTTATTTATAACAACGAGTGTAAAATGATTAGTATTATAATTGTATTTCTTGTTGGACGGGCTAATTTCGCAGGAGCGTCACTACCGACGCACTGATATTATTTTATTGCTGTCATATCACTGGCTCTGGTCGACAGGCGCTTCTGAGAAGTTTGCAGCGATAAGTGCCAGTTTCAATTAGCCCAGAGTTTGTGTCCATTTCATAAAGGCAAATGCCTTGTGTAAAAAGAAAATAAAATCGCCCAGAAATCCAATATACACAGCTAATAAAAGCACAAGCCGTGGTCGGATGAGTCACTGGAATGCGTCTAATTGTCGAAGTGATCGCTGAGAATGTTTCGTGTTAGATTTCCAATTAAAGTGAAACTATCAACAATGCTTAATATCTCCATTTTATACTACAAAATAATGGTTAAATAGCCAAGTAATTCACGCCGATTCTAAGGCTGATTTATTTGTTATCGACCAAACACATGGCACAATTGTTTCTTTCACAAAGAAAATTGGGAATGTTTATTAGTTAGTAATAAATGTATTTATCAATTTGGCACATAATATTATAGTTTCCATCTTCGTTATAGGATATTGTTTCCTTGATAAATCCATGTGCATTCCGCTAACTCGTCAGTTTATAATGTTTTTACTGTTATGTTTAATATTCTTTATATCATCAGATATTCTCCTAATCTTAACATGCGTACGATGCATCAGCTAATCTCCACATTAGATGGCTATTCAAATTGTGGGTTTTATGATAGAAGAAATCAAAAACATACTGTTTTAAGTACAAAGGTGTATTTAGATCTATCTTTGTTTAGTTTAGATATTAATATACCTACATGGCTATCGTTTACGGTGGCTGGGAACACTGGTAAAATATGTAAAGATAATTGGCCATATATTCTCTCCAGTGGTTTCATCTGATCTTATTAATAACATTCCTTTGTAGAACAAAAGCAAAGCATTCCAAAGCGATTTATTTTTAATACATTTATATTTTTGGTCAACAAACCATCATAGCAACAAACACATGAATTTAAAGAGATAGCAGGATACAAGATCAACCCATTCTCGGCTCACTACAGAGCAGGGTCGCCTCTCAATATGAGAAGGATTTGGCCATAGTCCACCACTCCGGCCATGTGCGGATTGGCAGACTTCACACGCCTTTGAGAACACTATAGAGAACTCTCAGACATGCGGATTCCTCGCGATGTTCTATAATTGTTTTAAAACGCACATAACTCCGAAGAGTTAGAGGTGCGTGCCCGGACCGTTGACCGTGTCGACGCCCTAACCACTAGGCTATCACCGCTTCTACTAGGCTATCACCGCTTCTTTTAAAGAAATACTTTAGTTTAATTAAGGTTTTTATTTAATAATATGAATGAAGAAAGATGAAACGTCATGCTAGCTTAAATGAAAGGACCAACATATATAAAAAAGGCAAAATACATCACTTACCAGATAGTTCACAACACATCCATATTAGATTCTCAATTTACCTTATCCATAAAAAGGTCAATAAGCAGATTATTAAATAATATTAAGATAAAAATCCAGGTAGGTAAATCCGATATATTTTTATGGGCTGATTAAATAAAAATATAGACAACGCAAAATGTACGTTTTACTTTGAAATATTCGAAAAGAGATTTTGATGATTGAGATCATAACAAAATATTGTGTCCACAAACATTTTCTGTATTTATATATGAAAATCCTTGAATATATGTATGTATTAATTTGTTAAACTTTAGACAATTATAATTAACAACTAAAACATTAAATTGAACCTAAAACAAAAACTTTAAAAAAAATAAAAAAATTTACCCCTTCCCATATAAAACCCTTGAATTACAATTACTTGCAAATTACAATAATTACAATACTCAAAGATATTTTATTGAGGTCCACCCAAGATTAGGAACAGTACAGAGTATAATGTCCCAAAAGTGGAGCAGAAATCTTGAATAGACTAAATAATGTACCTAACCTATCCTCAGATATGTTGACGAAAATGCTCATGAAAATCCTGAGTATAGTTTCGAAGTCAAGTCGAGTCGAGTCAAAATGTATGTTGGTCCCAAACTAAACGATACATTCCAACCTTTATCTGTGTCACATTGATCTATTTTGTGAAGCAAAACGGTTGCCATGTTCTTATCTTTTGTTTTTTGGATGCCTTCGTAGTGACTTTGTTTTATTTTTGTTTCCCCAGACTGACCAATAGCGTACATTTTGTTTGCTTTATATTCTCTTTGCCTTTAATGCATTAGCAATGTCATCAACGGGCGGGCTTGACCAAGAATTGGATCATTTAAATCCTATTTCTCTGGTGTTTGAACAGGATTTCCTTATTAGTCTAAAACACGTAAATGTTCGCAACGCAAAATTTAAAACTATAAAAAAATTGTAATTTAAGCTTATTGCTAAAAACTAGACGTTCTTATTGATTTCCATTAAGCGTGATTGTAGTCAAGCGCAAACCTATCTTGCATATAAAAGTTTAGTTAACCATCCAGTCCAAGACTTTGGCAACCGCATCAACATTGCCTTCATAACAAAGGCAAATCAACCTCGATAATTTTTTTCACACCCGTTTTTTTTACAAGCTTCATCAGTGTAGATTCCATAGTAAGGTATAAATCACTCGGTAATGTGTTCACCAATTCTCCTCTTAACATCATGTTGAGTCACTGGGTGAATGGGTTTTTGCATTAAGATTTCTAATATCGACCTTAGACACCGACCTTGCGGGTCTACGGTGAATAATAAGTACTTGGTAATTTCAACTTCAAAATACTTCTGGGAATATGGTGAAATCTATTTGCGTAAACGTTAACGAGAAATTTCTTGTTTGCTGTGAACCCATTTTCATGAATTTGACGACTTAACAGGCCGTGGTCACTCCGATTCCTTAGTCTCACACTACCGTCTACGATGCTTTCGAAGTAGTTGGAGATAGGTGGAGATGTTGGACCATGAGAGGAAAGTCATGGATGGAGTTGGTCACGATCCTCAGATGTGAAGAGCACTAAAAAGAGAGTGCGGGAGGACTACCAACACTGGGATTTCAGGTCGTCTTCCTTGCCACCCTTCTTCCCATCGATTCTCAGAAATATGTGCTCCACTCACAGGCATACTACTGTTTCACTAAATTATTTCTTGGAAATAATCCCACAGACTTTCAGTTACCCAGTGAACAATTTGATAACATTCAAAGGCTACATACAACTAAATAAAACCCTCGCATCTTCTAGTCTAGTGTCGTCTTGTAGAGCATTCCAAGAAGATTTCTTTAAAATAATGTTTAAATGAATAGAAAGCCATCATATATAAAAGAAACTTAAATAGATGACCTTTACGTACTTCTTAAGGTAGGTAAGGTTCTTTTAAAAATCTAAAATTATGGATCCATTCAGCGAACAAAAATAATCTTGGGTTTTTCGGCTAATGTCACTTATGCCAGTCCTTTCTCACGTCACTTTATGCCAATCCAATCTTTACAAGCTCTATTTCTAGAGCTAGTAAATTATATGTGTTACCGTATTTTTTGTAATGTGTATAAATAATTAAACATTCGATAACTATTCTTGATATTTGACGACCTCCGTGGCGCAGTGCGTGAGCTGTCGCGTTATAAAGTTAGTGGCCCTGGAGTCGATTCCCGGCTCGAGTCTGGTCTGGTGGGAGGCTTCGGCCGTGGCTAGGTACCACTCTACCGACAATACGATTTAGCGTTCCGGCACGATGTCGCGTAGAAACCAATTAGGAGTGTGGTTTTACCATACCCCTAACAGGTTAGCCCGCAACCATCCTAGACTGCATCATCACTTACCACCAGGTGAGATAGCCGTCAAGGGCTAACTTGTAGTGTATAAAAAAAAATTGCCAGATATTATATTGAATAAGCATTTTTACAAATCGGATAATTCTTATTTAATTTGTTTAACTCACCTCGAATTATGTATGTATTGGTATTTTGATATAAATACGAGACCATAAGCGACACACATCAGAATTGTTAAGAGACTTAGACGGTACAAAGATACCTACTGGTTTCTTAAGTAGACGATTAAAATGAGAAGTTATTGGATGTCTTACATTATTGTACTGAAATTGTCAGAACGTTCAGATGGGTCGGTGCTTAGAATGACAAAGGACCCCAGTGGTTTGACATTTCACAACCACTTCTACAACACACACATACAAAACTTGATCATAGCCGATTTCTTATTTAAAATGTGTAATAACAAGTTTGAATTTAATTATATGAATTTTGTATATTTTGGTCTCACAAAACTAAAATTTACGTTTACCTCGTCCCTTAGTAAACTAAAACGATTCAATATACATTGATTCTGCGCTCGTGAATTCTTCATGTGTAATTCACGAGCGCCAACATCATTCTAGACCCAGTGGTCCGGTATTCTGGCAGAGCGTTGCCTATAGCGTCTCCATCTCTAAACGGTGGTTTTTGCAAGGAACTCCACGTGCAAGTTTCCTAGGCAACTGAACTGATAAGATTATTGTGTTATAAATAATTATAATAAGTAAAAATCTACGAGTTCGATGGCCACTGACTTCTCATTAGGAGTTTAGTTGTTACTTAAATTTGCATACCTAATTATTTTTTTTAGGGTCCCGTAGTCAAACAAAAAACCCTTAGGGGATCAGTGGTGTATAAGTCATTCTGTTTGGAAGACTTAAAAGTTTAAGCTGGAAGGAACAGCTTTCATTGCAAGCCGATGATTATGATGATGACGATGATGATGATGATATTTTTTTGTTCATGCACGGAAAATATTAATGAGGCATTCCGTTACTTAGTTCTATTTAAAACATGTTGATTTAAAAAAAATCAGCTATATATAACGTCTTAAGCATAAATGATATAAAATAAGAAATAAATAATGAAATGAAAATTTGAATTTTTAAAGTGGGATAACTATATAAAGTGGGATGTAAGTCGGGTTTCATTTCTTTCCATACCTCATAGATTTAGTATAATTAGTATTTTTTTATATTTAGAACACCATTGCTTCCTTTGCAAACCTTTAGCAAAGCAATAAGTTATTTATACGCTCCGTTCCAAGGTTGCTCTTGCGCTTTTAAGGATTCCGAACCTCAAATTAAAAGGAAAAATGGCATCCTTATATTTCATTAACGTGCTTTCTGTCTGCGTTTAAGATTCTGTTTCTCAGGAACGCACGTGGAAATGTAAAAATTATTATCAAATACCTTGGAGATAAGCGGTGATAGCCTAGTGGTAAGGGCGTCAGCCTCCTAATTAGAGGTCGGCGGTTCGAATCCGGGCACGCACCTCAAAATTTTCGGAGTTATGTGCGTTTTTAAAAAATTAAAATATCACTTGCTTCAACGGTGAAGGAAAACATCGTGAGGAAACCTGCACGCCTGAGAGTTCTCCATAATGTTCTCAAAGGCGTGTGAAGTCTGCCAATCCGCATATGGCCAGCGTGGTGGACTATGGCCAAACCCTTCTCATATTGAGAGGAGACCTGTGCTCTGTAGTGAGCCGGTAATGGGTTGTTCATGATGACCTTGGAGATTTGATTTTAGCTGTTATTTACAAAATTAAGCTGAAAATAAATTAAACAGTTGAGAAGATCAACTTAACAAAATATACGCCCATTGATGCCGCTTCTCCATTGATAATTCGGCAAGCAGGAGGGTCATGAATTCATGAATAGAGAAATCATAGAACCTATCATATCATGTTGTATCGGTTGACATTGTAGTAATTAAAAATAATAAATACAACGAATATCGTTACGTTATCTTTCCTGACGACAGTCAGCACATCTAGTATCAAGAACATACTCGAAGTTAATTTATTGGGAACAAAATACATTATTATATAATGTATTTTAATATATATATATAATTGAAGGGGTGATAGCCTAGTGGTTAGGGCGTCAGCCTCCTAATCAGAGGTCAGCGGTTCGAATCCGGGCACGCACCTCTAACTTTTCGGAGTTATGTGCGTTTAAAAAAAATTTAAACATCACTTGCTTCAACGGTGAAGGAAAACATCGTGAGGAAACCTGAGAGTTATCCATAATGTTCTCAAAGGCGTGTGAAGTCTGCCAATCCGCACAAGGCTAGCGTGGTGGACTATGGCCAAACCATTCTCATATTGAGAGGAGACCCGTGCTCTGTAGTGAGCCGGCAATGGGTTGATCATGATGATGATGATGACATTATATAAAAGATTATTGCACTGCATTAGTAAAAACTGAGTTGCAGTTAGCACCCGTAATGATTTATTAAAAAAAAATATTATTATAATCAAACCGTTTTCTATTTACTTGTGCGGAATCCTCGGTGATTGAGTGTGATTTGGTCTTCTTTTATGCATTTCTACGGAACTCTACTTACCCATGCCCGGGCGCGCCCTTGACTATTTATTTTCATTATTAAACATTGCCATTATAAAACAAGCGTGTAGGTAGGTTGATTGTATAATTTAAGCATCTACTTGTATGTAAATATAACGTATTAAGTTGAGTGATTCTATTTTCTTTACTCGTGTTGAAATAAATTTTGGCATTCAAAGTTATTGCCACGGACTTCTTGATAAATAAATATGTAATCATTAAAAAAACACACGTTTATGTGTATAAGAATAAGTTTTAATGATACAAGAGTGCTGGCAGGTTATAAGCGTGGCGACGTAAAATCGAAAATTAAAATTATTTTTTAAGTTTTTTTTTATCCACTACAAGTTAGCCCGTGACGGCAACCTCACCTGATGGTAAGTGATTATGCAGTCTAAGATGGCAGCAGGCTACTACTAGGCCGGTTAGGGTAATTGGTTTCTACAAGACATCGTGCCGGAACGCTAAATCACTTTTTTAAAGGAGATAATTTACTTTGTACGACAACTGAAATAGTAGCCGGGAAGTGGGGCCTGGTCAGTGACGAGGAAGTCCAGAAGCTACACCCCAGTGACCAGGGTGTTCCTGTACCACCCACCTGCCTGTTTGTACTGGTAAGTTGGATTTATTTACACATAATTGCATACATTTTTTTGTACAAGTTAGCCATTGACGGCTATCTCACCTGTTGGTAAGTGATGATGCAGCCTAGGATGGTAGCGGGCTAACCTGTTAGCCTCCCACTATATTTTATGCTGATGGTGGCGACCAATGGGGTTTTAGTGGGTAAAAATCCCACATAACCCGAGCTTTTCCCCAGCAATAATCGGGTATCTCAGTAGGATATTTCCCCCCTAAAACAAAAAAAAAAGGTTATGGTAAACCCATGCTCCTAATTGGTTTCTACACGACGTCGCGCTACGCTAAATCGCTTGGCGACACGTCTTTGTCGATATGCTGGTAACTAGCCACGGCCGAAGCCTCCCACCAGACGAAAATACTGCGCTTAAATACAAAATAATCAGCACGGTCATCGTGATATAGAATCACTGCGTCTATTTTAATAAAGGTGCCAGCGCAGCGGTCATATGTAGGTAACATGGGACATATAAAGTTTTCATTGTTTGCTATAGCCCCTTTGTTTTGTCTCTGAATTCGTTAGCGTTAGTTGGTTTTTATTGGGATTCCATATTTTATTTTATCGGTGGGCGTTTTCTTAAATAAAAAAATAACAAATGACAAAAATAACAATATAGCGTTCCGACATGATGCTGTGTAGAAACCAATTAGGAGTATGGGTTATGCATACCCCTAACAGGTTAGCCCGCTACCATCTTAGACAGGATCATCACTTACCATAAGGTGAGATTGCCGTCAGCTGTTAGGGTTGACTTGCAGTGAATAAAAAATAATGCGCTCTATAAGCCTTAATCTATGCAATAAGTAATAATCCTCACGGGATTACCTATTAAATGTTATTATGTAAATCCATTAAAAAAGCTGTGATAGCCTAGTGGTTAAGCCGTCAGCCTCCTAATCAGAGGTCGGCGGTTCGAATCTGGGCACGCTCCTCTAACTTTTCAGTTATGTGCTTTTTAAAAAAACTAAAATATCACTTGCTTCAACGGTGAAAGAAAACACCGTGAGGAAACCTGCACGCCTGAGTGTTCTTCATAATGTTCCAAATGCGTGTGAAGTCTGCCAATCCGCACATGGCCAGCGTGGTGGACTATGGCCAAATCCTCCTCATATTGAGAGGAGACCCGTGCTCTGTAGTGAGCCGTTAATAGGTTGATCATGATGAATTCCATTTTGGTTGTGCTCATGCTTATTAGCGATTCAAAGTGTATCTGCTACTCAAACACGCGTTATGTTCTGCAACGCTGACGTAACACACTGATAAGAGGTAATATCTGCTTTCTTTTATCAAGCGTCATTAATTTTAGGCTATCGGGCGATAAAGAGAACACTATCAGTTGATAATTTTCTTGCACGGAAACAGCGCAATACCACATTTAAGCATTATTTCATATTTACCCATACATACAAAAATTATATTATTTTTAAAAATAATCTTTATTCAAATAGTCCTTTAAAAGTCACTTTTGACGCGTCAATAATTTACATAGCAGTTATTTCATGGTGATAACTATATTGGTAAACTTAAAACTACTTGTAAAGCTATGAGGGTTCCAAACGCGCCCCGGTCTAAGAAGAACCCACAACATGATCAACCCATTACTGGCTCACTGCAGAGCACGGGTCTCCTCTCAATATGAGAAGAGTTTGAAATCTATGCTTATATTATTAGCGACATTAGCTATATTTGCTCTTTGTTAATCTAAAAATTTTGCATACTATGTTATTAGCGACATATTAGCGTCGACTTAAGTTATTAGGCATGCTGTAGTTACCTCTAATTTGATTTATATGCATGTCCTAGCACTTAAGGTTTTTAAAATGTTTATTTTTTTTACATATAAATCTGTTGGTGGCGCTTTGGATAAATAAATAAATCTTCATCATCATCAAATTCAAATTCAAAATAATCTTTATTCAAATAGTCCTTTAAAAGTCACTTTTGACGCGTCAATAATTTACATAGCAGTTATTTCATGGTGATAACTATATTTGTAAAGTTAAAACTGAAGCTATGAGGGTTCCAAACGCGCCCCGGTCTAAGAAGAAGCCCACAACATGATCAACCCATTACTGGGTCACTGCAGAGCACGGGTCTCCTCTCAATATGAGAAGAGTTTGGTCATGGTCCAGCTCTCCATAATGTTCTCAAAGGCATGTAGTCTATCAAAGGCGTCTGGTCAGCGTGTTGGCTTGCGGTCCCGGCAATTCCTTTATAATGATGATTGAGACAGATCTATCATTATAATAATTGAATTTTTTTTTTTTATCTTCTACAAGTTAGCCCTTGACGGCAATCTCACCTGATGGTAAGTGATGATGCAGTCTAAGATGGTAGCGGGCTAACCTGTTAGGGGTATGGTAAACCCATACTCCTATCGGTTTCTACGCGACATCGTGCCGGAACGCTAACTCGCTTGGCGACACGTCTTTGTCGGTAGAGTGGTAACTAGCCACGGCCGAAGCCTCCCACCAGACCAGACTCCAGCCAGGAATCGAACCCAGGACCTCCAACATTATAATCTGACAGCGCGCGAGCTGCGCTACGGAGGTCGTCAAAAATTAGTTGATTTATATTTTGTTCATTGTTACATTTTGTTTATATTTACCCATATATACTGAAATCTATGGTTATCTATTAATCATCACGATCAACCCATTGCCGGGTCACTGCAGAGCTCGGATCTCCTCTCAATATATGAAGAGTTTGGTCATGGTCCAGCTCTCAATAATGTTCTCAAAGGCATATAGTCTATCAAAGGCTTCTGGTCAGCGTGTTGGCTTGCGGTCTCAGCAATGGCTTAATAATGATGATTGCGACAGATCTAATTATAACCATTGAATTAGTTGCTTTTTATTTTGTTCAATGTTATTTTTGTCTCTTATCATCGACATCCTCAGCGTACTTATCTTTCTGATCTGTTAATGTTATGTAGGAGTTTAATCGTTATCTTATTTTAAAACATTATACGTCTAACAGGTTGACCCGCTACTATCTAAGACTGCATCATCTTTTTTTTTTATCCACTACAAGTTAGCCCTTGACGGCAATCTCACCTGATGGTAAGTGATGATGCAGTCTAAGATGGTAGCGGGCTAACCTGTTAGGGGTATGGTAAATCCATACTCCTAATCGGTTTCTACGCGACATCGTGAACGCTAAATCGCTTGGCGACACGTCTTTGTCGGTAGGGTGGTACCAACTCATCATCACTCATCACTTATCACCAGGTGAGATAACCGTCAAGAGCTAACTTGTAATGTATATTGTAGGTGTCTGTTTTGTTGTCTATTCATATTATGTATCACAAGCGACTCTGCCAAAGTTTTGAACAATAGGTGGCAACAGGAAACCACTAACGAGGAAAATTAATGTGCACGCGATATTATCTGTCCGAACATCGAGCCCGTGTCGCTAAGCTACCTACACCCAATGTAGAAGGTCACCTGGTACAGCTTATAAAGCGTGAAATGTTTAATTTTTCATTCTTCAACACGATCAACCCATTGCCGGCTTGCTACAGAGCACGGGTCTCCTCTCATTATGAGAAGGGTTTGGCCATAGTCAACCACGTTAGTAATGCGCGGATTGGCAGACTCCACACGCCTTTGAGAACTAACGTTCTCTAAGGCATGTGAAGTCTGCCAAATTCTCAGGCATGCAGGTTTCCTTAACCTATATTTTCCTTCACCGTTGAAGCCAGTGATATTTTAATTGCTTAAAAACGTACATAACTCCGAAAAGTCAGAGTTAGTACTAGAGTGTATTCGTAGTACGGAATTGGGCTGTTTGCTTATGCATATACTCAGTGTTAGCAAGCGCTTAGCAGCCTGAACTCACTCACTCTCACACTCAGAACATGTCTGAGTGTGAGTATCCCCGGCATGGCGGCAAGCTCGACTCGGCTCGGGATGTCTTAAAAATTTGCAAAATTCCGCGAGTCCACCGGCGCAACATTCAGGTAACATTTGACGACCTCCGTGGCGCAGTGCGTGCGCTGTCGCATAATAAAGTTGGAGGTACTGGGTTCGATTCCCGGATCGAGTCAGGTCTGGTGGGAGGCTTAGGCCGTGGCTAGTTACCACCCTACCGACAAGACATGTCGCCAAGCGATTTGACGTTCCGGCACTATGTCGCTGTAGCACCAATTAGGAGTATAGTTTTACCATACGACTTACTGGTTGACCCGCTGCCATCTTAGATTGCATCATTACTTACCAGCAGGTGAGATTGTTGTCAAGCAACAAACAGAAAGTATAATTTTCTAAAGTAAGTACACTTACTTTTCGCGCTTGTGAAGTCAACATCTCCTGAGGATGATACGGTGTCGGGTCGAAACGTGCGTAGAGGTTCTAGGGGAAAATTTTGTGTGGTGTTATATTATACAAATCTCCCGGTTGTCGGCGGAATATAGCAAATTATACTTGCTGTTTATTGTTTATCATGGACTTCCGCAAAGTAATGCCTGCTTCTATTCATTATTGTTGTCAAGGGCTAACTAGTAATGAAATAAAAAAAGAGTTCTTTTTTCTTATGATGGTACGACAGTCGTCCATTCGTACTTGAGCTAACATCTGACTCAAAACAATCTGAGTCGCCATTCCACTATTGCAATTATGTTATTGAAATGAAACGAAAACAAAAAAAAAACATTTTTACTAAAAAGAAGTTAGTTATGCATTCAGCAGTGCGATGTTTAATAATCAAATGTGAAAACATACGATAATCGAGAGAAACGTAACTACAATCATGAATAGGCAGCCATGACAGCTTTTATTTCACGCTGGAGAATTCGTTTACGCATCCCCTCCGGAAGCGACGCTGGCAAGGCTGCTTCGGACGGGGTATGTGGGACTCCCCGGCGGCCAGACTGGCGACCAGAATACCCACTAAAACCCAGCGATGCTCCTTCGCGTCGCCTGGTGGCTGGGTCACGGGAACACTCGTGCACTTGACCGCATCCATGACAAGCCTAGTAGGGGCTTATATTACCTAGCTATTCCAAATTTGCTTAATATAAATGAACATTTATTTAAATTAATTTTCACCAATAACTATAATCGAACCACTACGTCACAATTGTAATTGCAGGCTCGAGGTCCTGCTGTATAAGACGTCGGCGTTATTTTAAATCTTACGTATTAATTGAAGTCGACTAAAACGCTATTCAAAGTTCTTTGTGACAAGTTTGTTCTTGGTTAAAAAATGTCGTCACGTAACATGGTGAACTTATTGAAAGCTATTTTTATCCATTCATGGACACAGATAAAAATAGGTTACGTACGCAAAAAATGTTATATTATCACCACCTTGTACTTCAACGTGAACTGTCATGTACTTATTTTATACTAATCTAACGAAAGATAATTCCTTTAACAGGCAGTATATATCCATGCATGTTATGATTGTGATGATATGATTCTAAAGAAATATATTTATTTATAATATTTTTTTATATTAATATATAAATAATTATAATAACAATAAATTACATACATAATTAATTTAGTAATAATACTTTTTAAATGCATATATTTGTTAGTACGCTGCTGGCACTATTCCTTTCTTTTACTGCTAGTTCTTTGAGCAGAAGTTGTCTGTGAGAGATTTTTTGCAGCAATAAGGCTGTCGTTGCATGCCTACAATTTTGTTTTATTTTGTTTAAACTGTATTCTCTTATGTTTTGCGTACAGTGTACAGTTTCCTCTTCTTTTTAACCATATAAATAATAGTCTTTGTTTTATATAGGTATGATATAATTTATATTCCTTCTAAGTTAGGGGATGTGCATTAATAACGTGAGGTTTTTGGGTGGGCAGGGTTGAGGTCAAACCTCACTCAAACTCACAAGTTTTTCGCAAATCTCACGTAATTTCTCCGCTAGAAACACTGAAATTGTGACAAAACTGGCTTAACTTGAGTAAAACATATTACTCACCTAAAAATGCCAAGTCATCCAAATGTTTTTTTTTTTTATAATAAAATTCAAAAGGTGGAATGGGTACCGGTGGTCGAATAAAATATCACGACATTTCACCAGCTCTGGTGTCGATAAATGGGCTGTAATGTACAAAACTGTATTTAAATAACAGATTTTGGTTTAAAAAAACGGATGTTAAAAAAATGTATATAAAATTAAGGCGCATTTCCACTTCCACATGTGGAAGTTGATTGGTTAGGAGCCTGCGTAGGAGTCAGGGCCACATTCCCAGACGGCTCGAGACTGGAGCTGCGCAGGGGCACCTCTAAAGGGTTGCCTTAGACAACATATATTCAGGAAAATGGTAAAAAACAAACGCACAGACACACAAACACATGAACACGTTATTTTAATATTTTACGGTATATATAAATATATAAATGTATAAAAAAATACATTATTTTGTGCTTTGGGACTTAGAATATCATGTTATATATATATTCTTTTAATTCCATACACATCGGTATATCATATTTGTATTAGTTTTATATTATATTTATTTTCATGTTTTTTTTTACCATTTTAAACTTTTCTAAGTGAACCAAGGTAGCACTGGTAGAAAATGCTAATCATTAAGTTCGGCTATTGTACAGTTTATAAAAAAACTATTCTATCCATATAGAGGAAGGATTAACGTAAAATCAAAACAACATGTATATAGACACTTTTTAAATTCCTAAATTCAAATACTTATCTCGTAGCCACTTTATAACATCAGTAATTCTTTCGAGTTTCATTGATGATTTTAATAACTAAAAACTGTTAAATAAAATGTTAACTGTTACTTAAGTTTTTATTATTTTATAAAGTTTGAATTAGAAATTTTTTTATTTTCAAAAATATCTTGGAAACTTTTGGATAGCACGTTAAAGGGTCAAACCTAGCAGTCATGAATAAAAGCGTTCTTAATTATCTAGGTCAACTTATACTTTAACAATGTGTATATATGTTAACTGTCTTCAATCGAGTAGGGATCGCTATCAGGAGTCGGCGGAACTTCTTCAAAGGTAACTTTTAAGCATGGTGTAAAAAACTCCGTTAAATTTATCCTGTAAATGTATGAAAAAACTTCTTTTTACCGGTCCAAAAAGATATAAAACCTGCAAGTAGGTACTGCTAATAATTATAAGAAAAATTGGATTTGAACTAGGCCGACCGGGATGACTTCCAGGAAAGGTTTCAGGGCCTAGATAACATTATATCAAAACAACCCACCGTTCTTATGAAACGCCCACAAACATCGATAAATGAAAGAATAATTTATGATACTAAATTGAATTATCACAATTAGGTAGGTAGGATTGCCAATTTTTTACAAGTTACTTTAACGTGAAAACTGAAATATACTGAGGTTGTTTTTATTGTGACTAATTCTTCATAGAGTACTATCTGATACCTGTATTTGACGAGTGTACTGAAAACCTGGCGTTAACTAAGGGTCATAGCGTTATGTTATTTCCTAACAACGCCGCGTGACGCTCGGCTACCTACTAATAAACACCACTCGTGTACGTAATTTTAATACTAGTTTTCCACCATATTCCAATCTTAACAAGCTGCAAAGGATAAAGTTTATCTACAAGAGATTGTTTGATACAAAAATAAGTTTTTTTGTGAGGATTAAACCTTATCACTAATAATTATGCGATTTAAAATGTCTAAATTTTAATTTTTGAGTTATTTTTTAGCGTTATTGTATCAGATTAGTATGTTTGGAGACTTTTTTTTAGATCTAATACCATAATTACTGTGGTTTTTTATGTATTATTTATTCTGTACAACGTTCTATTTAGTCAGTACACGGGGATTACGCAGCGCTTTTTCTACCGGTTTGCGTTACAAATATATTTTTTAAAAACATGTTATTATTAATTTAATAAAATAAAATAAATAATTAATGAATGTATAAAAATAATTTTGACAAAAAAAACTAAAAAAGCTAAAGCATGCAAATACAAGCAAGCAAGCATGAAATACAGGGGTCTAGGCTCCGAATATGATTTTGTCCCATTCGGTGTCGAGACCCTTGGTCCGTGGGATCCTAGCGCTATAAGGTTTTTTAAGGAAATAGCAAAAAGTTTAGTCGAGATCACAGGAGACCGAAGAGCTGCCAGCTACCTCGAACAAAGAATTAGTCTAGCCATTCAAAGGGGGAACGCTGCCAGTATCTTCGGAACCTTGCCTAAAGACTTGACTCCTTTTAATAATATATTTTAGTTATGATGATATATTTTTTAAGATTTTTAGTTTTAGGTTAATCTAAGGTTTATTTTAAGTTATATGTGTATTCTTGAAATTTAATACATTAATAAAATATAAATGAATAAACGTAAAAACCAAGAATTAAAAAATAAATTGAAAATAGGTTAAAATGTTCATGAAGCGATTATAAGTTAACTAATAATCAAATCTTTCCTCTTCATAATCTATATATATAAAAGCGAAATACCACTGACTGACTGACTGACTGACTGACTGATGATCACGATATCTCAGGAACTATAAAACATACGATCTTTAAATTTGGAAAGTAGATTCCTTTTATGAACTAGAGGTCAGCTAAGAAACGGTTTTGAGAAAATCTACCCCTAAGGGGTAGAAATGGGGGTTGGAAGTTTGTATGAAAGTCCTATATTTTTGAAGTTAGAGACATGAAAATTGGCATCTAAGTTTTTTATTATAAATGATAAAGATCTGTATAATCAATGTTACGAAAATCTACCCCAAGGGGGGTGAAATGGGGGTGGAGCGTTTTCATGAGGATTGTATGTTTTCTAAGTTAGGGACATGAAAATGGGCATTTGGGTAATTTGTTTTAAATATTAAAAACTTTTATACACAATATTACAAAAATCTACCCCTAAGGGGTACAAAAGGGGGTTGGAAGTTTGTATGAAAGTCCTATATTTTTGAAGTTAGATACATGAAAGTTGGCAACTAAGTTGTTAATTATAAATAATAAAGACCTGTATGATCAATAATGCGAAAATCTACTCCGAGGGGGGTGAAATGGGGGTGGGAAGTTTTCGTGAGGATTCTAAGTTTTCGAAGTTAGGGACATGAAAATTGGCATTTAGGTACTTTGTTTTAAATAATAAAAACCTGTATACGCAATATTACAAAAATCCACCTAAGGGGTAGAAATAGGGGTTGGAAGTTTGTATGAAAGTCTATATTTTTGAAGTTAGAGACATTAAAGTTGGCAACTAAGTTTTTAATTATAAATGATAAAGATCTGTATAATCAATGTTGCGAAAAACCACCCCAAAAGGGATAAATGGGGGTTGGAAGTTTTCATCAGGATTCTATGTTTTCGAAGTTAGGGACATGAAAATTGGCATTTAGGTAATTTGTTTTAAATAATAAAAACCTCTATACGCAATATTACAAAAATCCGCCCCTAACGAGTTGAAATGGGGGTTAGAAGTTTGTATGAAAGTCCTATATTTTTAAAGTTAGAGACATGAAAGTTGGCAACTAAGTTGTTAATTATAAATAACAAAGATCTGTATGATCAATGTTGCGAAAAACCACCCCAAAGGGGGTAAAATTGGGGTTGGAAGTTTTTATCAGGATTCTAAGTTTGGGACATGAAAATTGGTATTTAGGTTATTTGACTTAAATAAGAAAAACCTGTATACACGCAATATTACAAAAATCCGTCCCAAAAGGGGTGAGAGGGGTAAGGGAGGTTACATGTAAGTTCTGAGTTTTTGGAATTAGAGAAATGGAAATCGGCAATTATAGCATTACTTTTCAGTAACTATGACATGTAGGTATAAGCTCTTTTGCAAAATCACACATTGAAAGTGGAAACATAAAGAATGAAAAGGAATTTGGAAGTTAGGCCCTGCTTAGGCGTGGACATCCGCTAATAATTTGTGAAAATCCGCCGCAAAGAGGTTAATACCGGGGTTCATGTTGGTTGAAACCTTATAAAGTTTTACTTCTTTGAATCCATTGAAATACTTTGTACTAAGAAATCCTTACTATCCAGACAAAATCATAGTTATATTATAAATGCGAATGTGAGTTTGTATGTTGGTTTGTCCTTCAATCACGTCGCAACAGCAATGGATCGACGTGATTTTTGAAATTATAGTTGAAGATCAAGAGAGTGACATAGGAGAGTTCCCGTTGGAATTTTTACAACTTATTCTGACTGAATTTTAAAAACTTATTCCACGCGGGCGAAGTCGCGGGCGCCAGCTAGTGTTAGTATAGACGACAAACAGTTGTAATAAATTCAAATTCAAAATAATCTTTATTCAAATAGTCTTTTAAAAGGCGCTTTTGACGCGTCAATAATTTACATAGTAGTGATTTGATGGTGATAACTAGATTCGTAAACTTAAAACTAAAGCTATGAGGGTTCCAAACGCGCCCCGGTCTAAGAAGAAGTCCACAACAAACTAAGCCGGGTAAATTTTAATTTTGTTATCACCATCTCACATGCCACTTAAAATTATATTAAGAGCTATCTTATTAGAGCAATATTTCACACCCATGCTTGTTTATCATTTATGTAATCCTTTACACTATAGTAGGTCTTTTCTACAAGCTTACGTTTTATAGAAACTTTGAACTTATTGAGAGACATCCCAGAAATTTCATTTGGCAATTTGTTATAAAATTGTATACAATTACCTTTAAATGAATTTCTAAATTTTGAAATAGGTGTATACTACCCTCAATTGAATTTTATACCGTCCCAGTCCGATCATGGGTAAAGTAGAACAGAGCATGAGTTAGCGACGCTTATGAATGCTAGAATCTTAACTGGTCTAGCGCCAAGATGGCCGAACGATATAACTTATCAGCCTCTCCAATCTTTATGCAGCTGGCTAAAATAGATTACTAACCGTCATGATGTGGTTTTGAATATACCTTTTAGATAATGAATAGAAGCAGGCGTTACTTTGCGGAAGTCCATGATAAACAATAGACAACAAGTATAATTTGCTATATTCCGCCGACAACCGGGAGATTTGTATAATATAACACCACACAAAATCTTCCACTACAACCTCTACGCACGTTTCAACCCGAAACCGGATCATTCTCAGGAGATGTTGACTTCACAAGCGCGAAAAGTAAAACTTTACTTAGTACGGTACGGATGGATTTAATAATTTATAGGAGTTGAATGTTCATACTAAAATGACTGGACACACATTAATGTAGTATGATATAATGATAAATAGATAATTATTAATAAATGTACTAAAGGTTTCTTAGGTCATGAAACGATATACCCAGTATTGGAAATGAGAATGTATGTATATTCGTTTGTAACCCTTTTACTCCTTAACTTTTTACTAAGTAATCAAGACATGTGCATTCTATATAGCTTGCATTCTGAAGATGAGCATAAAATACTTTGTGTTGGGTAAACAAAAAGTTCCGGATTTATTTAAACCCATAAAACGCGGGTGTATCGGCAGTAGTAGTAAAATATAGCTAGTTAAATATAGCTTCGTCGTTGCCCGCGAATTTGTCCACGTGGATTTTGGGTTTTTAATGTTCCTATAAAATAAGCAACGTTTACAATTGAAGATGATCCCATTGTCTCATTCTTGTTCCGTTTTTCGTTTTCACACTCGTTTCTTCGTCACTCATTAGCCATAACTATAGTTGTAAAACATCGAAATTCAGTTTTTCACGAATCGCGTAAGAACCATGAATTTTCCAGAGATGAAAAGTAGCTTATGCGTTAATCAAGATTATAATCTATCTCAATTCAAAATTTCAGCCTAATTGGTGTAATGGTTCCCGCGTGAAAGAGGTAACAGACACGCAAACATAAAAACCTGTCGCATTAATAATATAAGTGTGATTACGCCTCTGGAATGGTGTTTTCTATTCAAGATATTAATTAATGAAAAATGAAGTAAATAAATAAGGTGAATAAATTTAAAACGCTTGCATTGCTGAAGATCGCGCCGCACGGTAGATTTCTAGTGTTGTCATGCGTGAAACACGTGCCACATCACTCAGTCCTAACATTCGCAGCTAATACGTTGTCTGTGGTTTAATTTTCTTTTTTGGCCGCAGATACTAATTTTTTGATGAAATAAAACAGCGGGAAAATGAGAAAGCATCTAATAAGCTATTTCTTCTTTCTTTATAATCTTCTTTTTTAGAATACAAACTAATTAATTCTAAAACGAAAAAGTAATACAACTTTTTAATTAGCACCCTTTATTTAATGTTTGAGTTAATTTATTATCTGTTAATACGGTGTGGTAGGTAAGGTCCAACGTCTACCCTCTATGTTGTGTAAAGCCATAAAACGAAAGAAAAAAAAACCCTCCATGTTTTTTTAAATAATACTTGACAGACAGAACACACGGGTTGCCTGATTAAGTTATTACCACCGATCCTTCTTTATCAATATATCTACATAACTAAACGCCTATTCGCTTGACGGTACGGTCTTTGTCTTAGAGCGGTAGCACCATGCTGTTAAGCGTTTCTGTATGATGCCACATGAAAAGGATAGGAAGAATAGGTTCAACCAGCGTAGCATCGGTTGCACCTCTGATGCTGCAATGTCCAAGGCTGCCACTGCTGTAGATAGAGCGCTTTATACAAAAACAAGGCGAGAATTTGTCACCAACTAACTATACATTCCTACATATCGGTATATCGATGTATTACAACCCGTCTAATATACCAGACATCTGGTCATTATATTATCTATAGCGGAGCGTAGTGCTTTGTAATTCATTCGGATTATACGGCTCGAGTGTTAAAATCGGTGACTTTCGTCTAGCCTTGTGGAAAGGAGTGCACGCGACGCTATTTGTGCACTACTTTTCCGTCCCATTTTTTGAGCGTTAATGATCGGCTAGTGGTAAATCAATGGTTGTCACCCGTCTGCTAGATTGCACGCGATGTACCTAAAGTTTACTTTGTTGTAGAATTAATAATATAGGTACTTTCAATATATCAATTAACGCCAACTTGAGTAACTCTCGCGTCAATTATTATATTGTAGGCTCTAAATGTTCATAATATGTAATATTATCCTGTATATAATATACTAGCTAGCATAAAGGATATAGCCTATTTTACTTGCTAATAATCTAATTAGTTTGCTATAGATGAATGAATTTTAAAATCGGTTTGATCTTTGACGACCTCCGTGTCACAGTGCGTAAGCTGTCGCATTATAATATTTGAGGTTCTAGTTCTGGCTCGATTCTTGATATTTGGCGACCTCCGTGGCGCAGTGCGTGAGCTGTCGCGTTATAAAGTTAGTGGTCCCGGGTTCGATTCCCGGCTCGAGTCTGGTCTAGTCGGAGGCTTCGGTCATGGCTAGTAACCACCAAAAAAAAAACCCGACAAAAACGTGTCGCTAAGCGATTTCGCGTTGCCGCACGATGTCGCGTACAAACCGATTAGGAGTGGGAGTTACACAGGTTCCCTAACACCCCTAACAGGTTCACTCGCTACCATCGTAGACTGCATCATCACCAGGTGAGATTGTTGTCAAGGGATATCTTGAAGTGTATATAAAATGGTCTAGACGAGAAGCGCAACCTACTCAGCACAAGATGTAAATGCCAAGGAGCTTCGATAATCTATATAGGTATATAAAAATCAATTGCTGTTCGTTGG
This sequence comes from Lasiommata megera, assembly GCA_928268935.1. NCBI lineage: Eukaryota > Metazoa > Arthropoda > Insecta > Lepidoptera > Nymphalidae > Lasiommata > Lasiommata megera. Next base: position 15,777,422 of record OV743315.1, on the reverse strand, counting down.
TCTCGCTAAAACTCGAGAACGGCTGAACGATGATGATCTCGTGGATGATCCCAAGATTACTTACACGCTGGAGTCCCTAGAGCATCGAAGAGACGTTAGTTCTCTTTGTGTGTTCTATCGTCTCTACAATGGAGGAGCTCTGAGGAGCTATTTAATCTAATTCCACCTTCCGTGTTCTCCAGTCGAACTTTTCGTCGCAGAAATAAATTTCATCCTCACCACCTGGATGCCTGGACCTCTTCCACCACCCGCTATTCCAGGTCATTTCTGCCACGAACCTGCAAATTGTGGAACCAGCTTCCATCTTCTGTGTTCCCTAATGGCTACAATATGGGGATCTTTAAAGGGCGGATTAACAAATTGCTCAAGGGCCAGCAACGCATTGGCGGTTCCTCTGGTGCTGCAAATGTTCATGGGCGGCGGTAATCACTTACCATCAGGTGACCGGCCTGCTCGTTTGCTCACTTTGTATATAAAAAAAAATCTTGGTCTTGAAATGTTCGTGGAGGTCTAGGGAAGGTTCAAAAAGTGAGAAAAATTCGAATAGTTGCCGGGAAAACACTAAAAACAGCCCTTTTCTTTTTCCCATATAAACGTTTCCTAAATAAAATCAGAGTCAATTTGAACTTTATTGCTATTTAATAAAGTTCATATTAAATTATAATCGCTCGTTTTTGTCTAAGAAATGTAGGTGTGTTCCTAACTTCAAAGAGTCAATTTGCAATTTATATTCAGGCAATATTTAATCCCGGTATTTCCACGGAAACGAAAACTACGCGGGTGAAACCGCGGGTCTCAGCTAGTTTAAAATAAAATTTTGTTCGAATAATATTATTATTTTATAAATAAATTAGAGCTCTTTCAAGTTCCATTCAATTGAAATAAGATTATTATCGCCGCGGACGAGTAAGTAGGTAGGTAGGTGGCTACCTACTTAATTGGTCCCGAGCTCGAGTGAACTGTACGTGCTCTAAATTAAGCCTGTCTGCCGTCTAGACACAAATTAGAATAATATGGATTTTAATATATATTAAGTATTGGTATCGAATAAGATTTAAATATTCAAGCGTGATGGTATTTAATGATTAAATCTTTAAAAAATAAGGTATGTTCCCCCGTTATCGTCCAATTAGTGGAATTGCCTGGTTTAAGAGGTTCAACTTATATGTTTTCTTACATTTTGACGGAATTATAAAGTTAGAGGTCCTGGGTTCGATTCCCGGCTCCAGTTTGGTCTGGTGGGAGGCTTTAGTCGTGGCAACTTACCACTACAAAGAAGTGTTGCCAAACGTTTTAGCATTCCGACTCGATGTCGTGTAGAAACCAATTAGGAGTATGGGGTTACCATACCAACATTGCTTCAACGGTGAAGGAAAACGTCGTGAGGAAACCTGCACGCCGGAGAGTTCTCCATAATGTTCTCAAAGGCGTGTGAAGTCTACCAAACCGCACATGGCCAGCGTAGTGGACTGTGGCCAAACCCTTCTCATATTGAGAGGAGACCCGTGCTCTGTAGTGAGCGGTTATGGGTTGATCATGATGATGATGATGATTTCTATTGGTGCTATAATAACAAATAATTAAAACATAAAATGATAATATACATTAAATGGGGTCTCAATTCAAGAAACATGTTCGATCTTAATAATGTCAATTCTATGTAGTCTTCCATAGGTGGAGTTGTGGCTCCACCATACATCGGTGAGTAGGAACGCGTGGGGGTTTTAGTCAATAGGAGTCTTACATAACCTCTGTGCCTCCCCTTGTCGCAGAGGTATCCATGAGGATTTACCCACAATAAAAAAAAAACTATTAAACGGGAAGGGTACGGGACGCTTCGTGTGTCAGGCCAACTAGTTTTTTTTTTAATATTTAAATTACCAGTAATTTACTATTACAACGTAAGAGCGGTCCGCCAAATGGATGCAACAGATCGCTGTCGAAAACAGGATAACCTACCCTATCACAAGTTACGTCTACGTCTTCATTTATTTAGTCAAGAGTAGTTAAGGAACTCAAAGCGACGCGCGTGTCTTGAATTCGATGATTGAATTTAAAAAAAAATAAGATTTTTTTTTCACCCTACCGACAAAGACGTGTCGCCAAGCGATTTAGCGTTCCGGCACGATGTCGTGTAGAAACCAATTAGGAGTATGGGTTTACTCCTAGTAGGTTAGCCCGTTACCATCTTAAGCCGCATTATCACTTACCATCAGGTGAGATGCTGTAAGGGCTAACTTGTGGTGTATTAAAAAAAAAAAAGAAGTTTAAGAAAATTAAATAAATCCCACGCAGGGGCAGTCACAGCATCAGCTCGGCTAAATTAATATAATAAATTCATAGTTCGACTAAAAAAAAACTATTAACTTGTGGTGAGGACAAAAAAATTAATTAGCCGAAAATTTATAAAAATATACCTACATACAGTCGCGAACCCGATGAACACAATATCGTATAATGACCTCTGTTCACAGCTAGCGGCAAGATGGCGGGCTCACAGATAGGTACGCCAACTTGTTTTTAAGGGCGTTTCGAGGTTATAATATAAAATTCCCCTGTCGTCACCCTCCGCGTCGGAGGGAGCCGCCCTCCGTCTGCCGACCTTCCCCAAGTGCCTGCGTGCGCTAAGGTCAGGCTCCAGACGTGGGACATTAGGATTTGTCTCGCCCCGAATTGATCTAGCCCGAATTGTTGCCGTGCAGAACAATTTACCGCGGCGGGAATGTTATTTTACTACTTACGTAACGTTTGCTTGGCAAGTTCGCAAGTTTTTGACAATAATGGTTGTTTTATTAGCATTTTTATGGTTTATCTATTGGGGGCCAGTTTTGTATATCACATTGAGTATTATTACGTAAGTAGCTATAATGTAACGATTCAGTACTTATAATGCAATTACCAGACAATAAGTACTGACACAGTTTTTAAGCATTTAAAATATCTTTTGCTTCAACGGTGAAGGAAAACATCGCGAGGAAACCTGCAAGCCTGACAGGCGTGTGAAGTCTGCCAATCCGCATATGGCCAGCGTGGTGGACTATGGCCAAACCCTTTCATATTGGGAGGAGACCCGTGCTCTGTAGTGAGCCGGCAATGGGTTGATCATGATGAAATACTGACACTATACGATTAACGAAAAAAAGCTTCACCTTTAAAAGTTGAGCTGATTCAGATGATATTTATTAATTTAATTGTTAAAAGCGCTTTTGTTTTCTAGTTTTAAAGTTGTTTTTTTTTACTTCACCACGAAATCTTTAAAAAATACAGCGTATAGTCTGAGTATTTTTAACTTTATTCAGGATATTTGATTTTTTTTTACACTATTATTATGCATACAGGCATTTTAGGTAATTATAAGGTTGCTGTTGCTGGGTTGTTTTCCGCCAATTTTTCTCATCATGAAGTTCTTTAAGAGCTTGTCTCTTGTCGCGTCCGTCCGAAGCACGTGCAAGATATTTGACTTTTCCGCACTCAGTGGTTCACAGTTCCACATTAAATGTATTCAAGTAATTAGGAGTAGTACAAATTAGTTGTATTAATCAATGTACATTAAAGGGTTCTGAATTCATTTATTTAGGTACACAAAACAAGTGTCCACATCACACATTCAGGTGGTTTCCTCTACGGTAGGAGCAGCTGCCACCAGTGTCGAGCAGGCCAAGAGGCGCAAATATGAAACTTTCACAGCAACTACATTTTTGTATGTTTCAGGGTTGAGATTATAGGACCCAAACTCTTAAAGAAATTTGAAAAGGGGTTATTTAGTCTAAGGGAGATCCTCAAAGTGGTATCTACCTTGGCCAATGAATTTGGCCGTTCAAAGGGAAAACGCTGCGAGTATCTTGGGTACTGCGCCTCGTTCCAGAGCATCGACGAAGTTTTAGGTTTAATGTAGGTTATTAGTATTACATATACCTCATTTTATTTTTTCAGTTGAATAGATTAATTAATAATTTTATAAGTATTATTAAAAACAAAAAAAAGGCAAGGATTGATATTTCATAATCGAAATTTAAATAAAAGCAATTTTGACCTAAGCTTATTAAATAATAGATAATTGAGGAACCTCCCTGAACTATCAGTCTCAGTGTTGAGCGCCGATGAGTCATAGGATTATAGTCGGAATCGTGCGTCCAGTGGTCGGTCGAGCGAGCCTTACTCGTGGCACAGGTGGGGCCTGACCTTTCTCTGCCCACTGTGGTTCGCACCATGGTGGCCAGCGAGACGTCTTGGGCCGCTGTCACCTCCTTCTGTGAGGAGGTGATGATGCAGAAGGAGGCGGCAGAACGGCGCCGGGAGTATGACGCAGACGCGCACCCTCTCCGGCGTCGTAGGGTGGGGCGCAGGCGACGGGCGCACGATCGCCGCCTGCCCCCCTGACGAGGAGCTCCGGGTGATGGATGAGAGGCATCCTCACCCGTCGAGCTTAATCCTCGGGTCGTGAGGCGCGTCCAATGGTCCTGGCGCGCCTCGGATGGAGCTCGGGGTCAATATAGGCCCCCCGTGGAGGGTCTGCCTCGGTGGACGCCGCTGGCTGGGCCGCGGTCGAGTGCACAAGTGTTCCCGTGACCCAGCCTCCAGGCGACGCGAAGGAGCATCGCTGGGTTTTAGTGGGTATTCTGGTCGCCAGCCTGGCCACCAGGGAGTCCCACATACCCCGTCGGAAGCGGCGCAGTCTTGTCTGCGTCGCCTCCGGAGGGGATGCGTAAAAGCATTTTCCAGCGTGAAAAAAAAAAAAAAAAAATAGGATTATAGTCGGAGGTTTTGGGTTCGATTCCCGGCTAGAAAAGTTTGGCTATTTATCATTTATGATTTTTCTCCGGTTTATCAAACCACTGGAGCAAACCGGAAACGACCTAACCAGTTAGTTCCTTACGATGTCAAAGCTACGACCAAAGACGTGCAGCCAAACAATTTAGCATCCCAGTATGACAATGCATAGAAACTTTTTAGGACTATGGTTTACACAGAGAAAAATGTTTTAACGCATTGGTGAAGAAACGGAGTGGTTAACACATCATAAAAAGGCAGTGCATACCCTAGGATCCTCTGGAGAAATGGTACGTACTTGAACCCATAAACGTGCACTAAATGCATGCTTATATTTTCTGTCGATCCTATCCTAAAAACCCTTAATAGATATTTTTTTCTATATTGTATCTTAGCTCAAACACAAAGTAGTGAAATTTACGCCTTTTTAAGTTTTTTTAATGTACTTTTATTTTTGGGACTTCCCATCATCTCCTAACGACATATAACAAACATATAACTAAAACAAACTTATAAAAAATGACAAAATAAAACTATGTTAAGAATGTAACTGACACAACCCACTAATAAACCGCAAAAATATCTCAACCACAGATTTAAAACTTGCTTCGGTTATCACGTATCATATCAGTACCACGGTAATCATGATCAACATCATGATCAACCCATTACCGGCTCACTACAGAGCACGGGTCTCCTCTCATTATGAGAAGGGTTTGGCCATAGTCCACCACGCTGGCCATGTGCGGATTGGCAGACCTCACACGCCTTTGAGAACATTATGGAGAACTCTCAGGCGTAAGACGGTAATATTAATACATAATACCACCGTGTCAGTTCTATGGCGTGTTTAGATGAAATCTAGTTTTAGTGTTATATCTACTTTATTTATTTGATTAAACACACTAGCTTACATATGTTAAGTAAACGGTTTATTTCTAGTCATATATATTTTTTTAATTTCCGCAAACTCACGATAACAATTAAGATACTTCCTTATTAAAAAGAGAAGAGTTATTCCAGTTTTGTCAGCCATTTATCTTTTATAACTTCCATTTTTAATGACAGGGTTATATTTTTAATGAATCCCGCCCGTATGTAACGCATTTTTTTTTATTTTTCAATAGCCATAACAAAATTTGGGCTATCTATATCCAGATCCAGTTTCCAGCATACAAATGGGTTAAAGGCTTTATATATTTTTTCATCATTTGTTTAACAGTCGATTGGTGTTTACTAGGGTTGTCAGTATGCCTTACCTGTTAAGCCACGTGAGCCGCAATAAATTTCCAACTCCAAATTCTACTAAATTTCCACGTTCAAAATGGATAAAATTAAGTTTAGTACTACGAGTGGTTACTTAAATTATTTATTGATGAACTTAGGAAAAGTAGGAATCACCAGATGTTTATTTTTAACCTATATTTTGTTAAGTATATACTTCTTTATAATGTTTAAAATTATGTACAATATTAAATTACTTCATTTTGTTTCTAACTATCGCTATATTGCAATGTTACTTAAAATGCAAGTTGTGTTTACATTGAGACGATTTTACATAACAATAAGCATGTAAATTATTATGAAACTATAGTGTAAGTAAATGTAAAAATCTCTAGTAAACCTATTAAATAAAATAAAATAAAATAAGTCTTGCTTTACCACCAAAGCCTCATTGACTTTTGTAAGTTATAGGTAAGTTTAGTATTTAAAATAATGTCTCCACTCAGGAGATTCCCAGCAGTCTGTAAATGTAAGTAATAAGTTGTTTTCTTCCCTAGGTGAACACTGTTCTATTTCTGCGCTAACAGTGAGCAGAGAATAATAAAATACATATACTATATCCTGTTTTGGATCTCACAAGTAACCCTGCACGTAGCCTTGAGTTAGCTCGTTGGATCGCAAAAAGCTCTTAGCGACTTGGGCCGCCACGTGTTTCCTCAACAATGACGGGTATGGAGCGACTACAGATAAAGAAAAACTACTGTACATCTTGCTTATGCTTTTGAGTTAATAGTATCATCATGTATGATGATGATCATCATCATCGAAGAAACTGTAACTAACTGTAAGAAAGAAATACTGATCTAAACGTCCATAAACACTTACATACAACACTTTTAAACCGTTATAATGAATAGGGTAGTTTAAGAAATATTATATTTAGTTGAAAGAAATGATTATTATATTATTGGAACGAAGTTCCTTATCGCGCGTTGTGAAAGGGGGCTAGACGGAAAAATTCTTACGAAAAGTTGTCACGACACTTTTTGCTATAGTAAGCTATTGTAAGCTGTGCGGCGTCGCATGTTTCTCTGTCTGTCTCTCTCTCTCTTATAGAAAGCAAGCCAGATATTTTCATTTCTTGTCGCGACGATTATTATGGTTGAGTGTATACAGGTATACAGGTTTTTTGTAAATAAAATTATTACGAAAATTGAATACGAATACTGATTATGTTTATATAACATTATATTTGTTAATAATAAAAAAAATATTATTATAACTTAAATAAAATAAAATTTTATTACAATTCCTTCACTAATTAATCGAAAGGAACTTCGTTCCATCCGGGTATCCCTTGACACCTCTCAAGTTTTTTATATTATAATTATTAGTTAATAGGCTTTATTAAGAAGCTCATTATTTGTATGAAAACATTGACTTGGCATAGATATGAGTTTTAACGCATTGTTCAAAATTGTGCAACTAGTTAAAATTGCATCAGGAATATAGTGCGCAATCAAACAAATTACTTTTATACCTTTCACAGACGATAAGAATATGCCACTAATTTATGTCCATTTCTAGTAAGTCGATTGTTAGCTGTTGATGCCAGAAACAACATCGCAAGATCTCGGCGCAAGATGGCAGAGACATGAAGACAAGTTGATAGCACAGCAGTTTCGGCTATGGCAGAAGATACCAAATTGGAGGCTCTGTCCTCAAATGTGGTCCAGTGATCAAAGAACCAGGCAAGTAAGTTTTAATTTCCATTTTCAATTACTACTTTACTATCTCCATAGATTTAATATATAATACTACCCCTATACTAAAATATATCAAGACTATGGTCACTTTATGGTCGGAATCTGAATAATATATTTTATTATAAATTTTACCTCTCTGCACTCCTTTTTCATACACACTTCCTCTGTTCGCATAGTAAGCCTAAAAAGGGGTAGGTATGCAGTTTCTATTCAAGTATTAATTAATATGACTTTTGAATTATTTGAGAGGGATTTTCTTTCTTCACAGGCGCTATATACTACTTGTATAAATGATCCAGAGACATCCTGCAACACATCCTGTGGTCTGTCCCGCGAGTCTACCAACGCTTCGCATCCCAGTGTAGCGTGGTCCTCCAGCGCCTTCGGACTTTAGCATCCAACGGTCTTCCATCGCCCTGAGAATTATTCTGACCCTTCTTAAGCCAAAAAAAAACTCATAGTTTGCCAGCTTAGAGAGTTATTTTTGAAAAATAAATTAAAGTTTATCTCAAATAACTAAATTTACGTTTTATGTACAAAAATGTATTATTTTCAATTTGTTTTAAATTTAAGTTTAAAATAGAAGGGACAGTATATATATATAAATGTAAGGCATGAATATATACTTTTGAATGCATTTCTAACTTATTGGTTAAATTTTTATTGTATATTAGCGACTACTGAGAATTAATATCAACTCCAGAAATTAAGAGACAAAGGCATGTGGAATGGTGACTAAGTAGTCACTGTGTGATTCACGAGGAAAACTTTATTATTCAAATCAAACAAAAAAAGCACTGAACTTTTGACAATACTCATTTCGTGGAACGTGGAAATGTTGACATCTTTTGTTTTTGTACTCACAAATGGCGTCAGTTAATATGCCCTATATTATATTGGACCCACAGCTACAATGGAGTTTGAATGCGATCCTGGATCAATACTGCACGAACTAGATTTGAAGGCTCTTTCATAGTGGATCACCATTCAATTAGGTAGTACTGGTATCATAATCATCATGGTCAATCCATTCTCGGCTCATTACATGCGTAGGTCACCTCCCAATATGAAGAGGGTTTGGCCATAGTCAACCACGCTGGCCATGTGTGGATTGGCAGACTTTACACGCCTTTGAGAACATTATGGAGACTCTCAGGCATGCAGGTTTTCTTACAATGTTTTCCTTCACCTGCAACACATCATTGAAGCAAGTGATATTTGAATTGTTTAAAAACGCACATTACTCCCGAAAAGTTATAGGTGCGTGCCCGGGTTCGAACCCCTGATCTCTGATTAGGAGGCCATTATGCTTTCACAGCTACTACAATTATTGACCATCACTTTGCAAATCTTAGGCCTATATAACATTATGGTATTATGGAAATCTTAGCCCCATGTTGAACAAACGGTATGTTATGGACTCAGACTGTGCAACCCTTAGGCCTTTATTGCACAGGCTGGGTCTACATAGCAAACAATATGTTTATGTTTAACATTTTTGCATGTCTGCGTGTATTTATAGGTGGGTGGCGCGACCTTGCGTCCGAGACGGGCCAACGATAGCACAAATTGATTTCACTCCGATTTATCGAACAATAAATACGCGCATGATTTACATTGCTGGATTTTTCCGTGTAAGTGAAATGCATACACTTGTACGTTATATACTCAATTTGGGAATGAATTGCTGGGAATTTTTTAAGCAAAAGACAGACCAAGCTGATCTGTCTGTTCAGCATGGAAAACCATTAGTATGCAAAATCTTGGCACCATTCCTCACTAAGCTAGCAGCACCATTTCTAATTAGTGTTTTAATTTAATTTGTGATTGATTGTTTTGCTTCTTCTGAGAATTAAGTTCTGTTATATTATAGTATATCGTAAGTTTGTTATAAAGTTTTCTTCTACTAAATAATTTTATAAAGGAAGTTTTTGAGTTTGTGTGTAGATTTGAATTTGAACGAACACTGAGATGCAACAGCTTGCAACCAAAACCACCGCTAATAATGTGCCGTAAATTATAAGCTAGGGATTAACTTTAAAATCTATAAATATAGTTCAACTATTATGTCACAGAATATTTCTAACTCTTCAAGTTTACTTTTTGTGAGTGGTAGGCTGGCCATTTGAATGAACAATTCGTACCCGAGCTTCCTTAGTGATTTATTGTGCTGTCATGTATTATTTTTTCATAAAATATAATTTATGTACCATTGCCCCTTCAATTTAAGATTACGAATGTACTATCATATCACTTGTATCTAAAAATTTGGTTCAATTACAATTATTCAGTACTTGTCTCCATGAGTCTCCTCTAAAAACGAGAAAGGTGGTAGACTTCATTGGTAGCCATTATATGAAGAACTCTCAGGCAGGCAGGTTTCACGCTTAAAACAAGTGTTATTTAGTTGTTTATTAGAAAATGTATTCATACATTAAAACTGTCATATTTTTGCTTACATGAAGCTTTGACTTTGACTACAATCCTTATTCTAACGCTAATGTCTATAGAGCGTACTTTCACTGCGCAAACTTTCATCATCATCATTTCCACCAATAGACGTCTATTGGACACAGATTTTTGATAGGCAGTACCAAAATACATACGTTCCTGAGCCACAAGAGATGTAAGTGGAGCACACAGCAGTCATTTTTTTTTTCTTAAATCCGTTTCTGAAATGGGATATGTCAGGATACTACCGCTAGATCTGGCTAGTAGCTATGTCTCATTATTATTTTATTTTTCTAAAATCCCATTTCTGAAATGGGATATGTCAGGATACAACCGCTAGATCTGGCTAGTAGCTATGTCTCATTTTTATTTTTCTGAAATCCCATTTCTGAAATGGGATATATCAGGATACAACCGCTAGATCTGGCTAGTAGCTATGTCTCATTTTTATTTAATTTTTCTGAAATCCCATTTCTGAAATGGGATATGTCAGGATACAACCGCTAGATCTGGCTAGTAGCTATGTCTCATTTTTATTTTATTTTTCTGAAATCCCATTTCTGAAATGGGATATGTCAGGATACAACCGCTAGATCCGTCTAAGAGCAGCAGCAATGGATGGTGTGCGCTGCGCAGTCGCCGCGACGGAGTCGGTCGGCAGCACGCGTCAGTCCACGACCGCTCGCCAATTTCGCACACTGATCAGTTCAACGACTCGTCGCGTCGATACGCGAAACGAGTATACTTGGTCTTGATGCGGTATGTAGGTCTTTTTTTAATTGTACACAATTAAATTTAAATTTTTAATTAAATTGTTACATTTATAGATTCATCTATAATATAATAAAACTGTAACAGGACGAATTTTGTACATTAAATACATTTGAAAATTTTTATTTGTGGCATGTTTTGCCATCGATACTGAGCTCAAAAGATTTTTTTTTGTCTGTCTGTCTGTATCTTGGTCGCGCATCACGCCGAAACTGCTGGATGAATTTGAATGAATTTTAGTATATAAGTAGCTGATACTCCGGTTCAACATATAGGATAGTTTTCATCCCGGAATTCAGCACGGTGACCTTGGGAGAGGGGATGAAAGCCTTAATGTGTATTTCATAAACGCGTACTCCGATTTTACTCATTCTTTTTTTTTGTTAGACAGGAGACACTTTAATATTTATCCTTTAATCCTATAATTTCGAGGTCGTCGGTTTAGTCATCCATTGCTTCGTGATTGGAAGACAAACAAACACACTTTCACACACACTAACTCAACGCAGACGAAGTCGCGGGCGTCAGCTATTTAGAAATATGACTTCTTTATGCTGTTAGCTATGAAGTTTAAACGGTAAAGATGTGGGCTGTTTGACTGTCTCTGTTCGGTATGACGACGCATCTTCTCAACTAACTACAGCAAACCAATGAAAAGTCAATGATACTTTTTAAGCATTCATCGTACAAGACTTTTTTTATTTTAAGTATTTTATTTAAGTAGTAAGGAGATAAGCAAACTTTTAAGCAATTGTAATTTATACAATTAATTTTTGTATGACAGGTGGATGCTTAAACCAGAAATCTCAACTCTACTGATTCATCTTGAGTAACCTTCGGACAAATTTATTTTTAGATACGCTTTAGTGGATTTTATAAAAATTGTTTCTTCCTGCACTAATTTGAAATTGTCGTGACAGTAGTTCAACCATATGTTAATATATAATTTAATTTGTATTTCTTATGCTGTGATTAAGAGTTTTTCTGGTGTTCAGTTTGGAAATTAACTTTTTTGGTAAATTTTGTATTTTTATTTTGTAGTGTAAAATATGAAACACATTTTCTACAATACAAAATATCTGCTTAGTGTTCAAGCCGTGGTTTGTTCTCCTATCGTACTCCATAGCTTTCTCACATGCGATTGCGAATAGTTTTCTGGAAATTCATATATACAACAATAGACATAAATTATACAAGTAATAAGCGATGCTTACTAGTTAGGAAAGTCATGCGTGCATCTTGCGATGCGTGATCTTGCTGCAATAAAGGAAATCCTTGTTATTGTTCTTTTCTAATAAATGTTCGATGAATTATTACTTATAAGTTCATGCAATACGTTAAGGAATCAATATTTTAAATTATTCACCATACATATAAAACTTTGACATTTACTAGTTATTGAGGGTTTTCGATTTCTGAAAATCTTTCTATTTATCTCTTATGGGTTTTCCTCAATGGAATAGAGTTAATATAATGGAATTTAATACCTGCTTAGATCATGTCATACAGGTATATATTTTTTAAATATTGGTTTAAATAATATTCTATTAATTATTGATAATGGTAGGTATAAACTTTTCTTTTTATTAATAAGAAACCCAGCGTTATCGGCTAAGAACTTGAAATGTTAATGGCAGATTAAAAGTTTCGTTTTTTATTGTATTATGTCGTGTTTATTTTTGAAATAAACCATCATTTTTAATCTATATTTTCTATACAAAATAGTTTCGATGCTTCACATCTGCATTTTTACCTTACTTTTAAGTTTACATTCTAGAAAATACCATTTCACTTTTTGAGGAACCGGTATAGATCTGCCGAGATACAGAAAAGAGTTTTTCAAGTATTAACACATGCATAGAAAGAACAACATGCCCGCGAATTGTCCTAGTATAGTATGTATTATTAGCTAGCTAAAGCCAAAAATAAAATTGCTTCATACCAGTAGCATTTCAAACAATGTCATTTCTCAAAAATGCATCTATATTTCATACTAATGGTAAGTTATTACTTCTGGCACTTATTTAGCCTTAATATAACAATACAATCATTGTAAGAACGGCATATCTGTTTTTGTTGTAAATGTTTAATTATTACTTTGAATGTTATATTTTTAATGTTAATTTTGTATTGTACAGAAAATATATATTTAAATGATATTAATGGGGTTATGTTTTTTTTAAATCCTATTATTAAACCCGTATGACGTATCCAAGTTGTTTCTCACATCCACGCTCATACACCCACAGAGTTTAGAACGTTCGCAAAATCGAGATCGGTGTTGTTGACTGAAGACAACTTTTATTTACTACTAATAATTAGTTGCCAATAAGTATTGTGCTCCGCCTATTGACACTTCGCTACAAAGTGGGTGGGGCGCTAAGCTTGGAGAGTGGCGTGCACTACATGCTACTTCAAAGCTGTGCATACCCTATCTTCCGGAGAAATGGAGGTGAGAAATCTGGGCTTGCTTGTCGTGTGAATAGTACTGAAAGATATTCATCATCATCATGATCAACCCATTGCCGGCTCACTACAGAGCACGGGTCTCCTCTCAATATGAGAAGGGTTCGGCCATAGTCCACCACGCTGGCCATGTGCGGATTGGCAGACTTCACACGCCTTTGAGAACATTACGGAGAACTGTCAGGCATGCAGGTTTCCTCACGATGTTTTCCTTCACCGTTGAAGTGATATTTTAATTTCTTAAAAACGCACATAACTCCGAAAAGTTAGAGGTGCATGCCCGGGTTCGAACCCCCGACCTCTGATTAGGAGGCGGACGTCCTAACCACTAGGCTATCACAGCTTCACAGCTTCACAGCTGAAAGACATTACATTACATTTATTAGTTTACACTTCATACGTGCTTAAAAGCATTGCCTATCCGAAAAACCCTTTATTGTGAATAACGAAAAACTTATCCGCCCACCTACATCCTAATCAGAACTGGTAACCATGTGCACGACAATGTGACGTATTATCTATTTGTCTGATCACGGGAAAAAATAACGTTTGAGCTACACATTATTTTAACATATATGGCGGCCAACGCATGACGATAATATCCGAACTGAGCCGGACGGAAACGATTGATTCGCAAGGAGGCGGCTTGACTCTTTTTCGTTACGAGACCATTCCTACAGCAAGCCACGTCGAAAACTTCCTTCCACAATGATCCATCATCATCATATCTATCAAAATGGTTATGTACACGAGGCCTCAGGTCATTAAACCAACGGCTTTTGGTACTTTTACCCGCCTCCTACCTAGTTTACATTAATTACATTCACCAAATTCGGCCGCAAGATCTAGAATCTAAAAATATAGGATATACACGTAAGTATATCCTATTCTGGTTGTTATCTTCCAGATTATTCGTTAACTCGAACGATGCCCAGTTGGCGTAACCACACGGCTATTAAAGATGCAACGAAACTTGCAATATAGTTCTAACCTTCCAAGGTTGCCCTCGATAAAACTACGAAGAGCCAGAACAGGTTGAATTTTATCGCCACTGTATCTATCTTGAATCTACACACCGCGATATTCATGAACATCTACGGAACCGGAGGAAATGCCAACGCGTCGACTACTTATGAAAAGTTTGCAAATCAAATTCAAATTCAAATAATCTTTATTCAAACAGTCCGTTTAAGGCACTTTTGACGCGTCAATAATTTACATAGTAGTGATTTGATGGTGATAACTACATTCGTAAACATAAACTAAAGCTATGAGGGTTCCAAACGCCTCGGTCAAAGAAGAAGCCCACAACAAACTTAGCCAGGTAAATTTTCTTTTTGTTATCACCATCTCAGATGCCACTTTAAATTATGTTAAGAGCTATCTTATGAGAGCAATATGTTTATCCAAATCTTTAATAAGCCTATGTCCACATTCAAGTGGAAGCCAAGCGGTAACAGCGAAGAAGGAAGCAGGTTCTACAAGGTTTTAAGCAATTAAAATATCACTTGCTTCAACGGTGAAGGAAAACATCGTGAGGAAACCTGCACGCCTGAGAGTTCTCCGTAATGTTCTCAAAGGTGTGTGAAGTGTGCCAATCTGCACATGGCCAGCGTGGTGGACTATGGCGAAACCCTTCTCACATTGAGAGGAGACCCGTGCTCTGTAGTGAGCCAAGAATGGGTTGATCATGATGGAGAAAAATATATTATGTGATGTAACGTCGAGGAATACTAGCCATCCAATAGCCATAAGTGGGGAATGAAGATTGTTACTGGAAGTCTCAGTACACGATAATCCTGGAACGTAAGTGTGGAATGCCATCCCGAAATCTGTTGTTTGTATAACTTGAGTACCTTCAAGGTCATTATATTAGTATTAGCATTAGCCACGCTCCAACCTAGATCACATCTTTGCTTTTCATCAGACATGATTGTTAAGCCTCTTAGTTGTTAAAAAACCAAACAGGTACCTAGATAGTATCTACCTATGGTCAACTTAGAATAAAGAAGTAACGTCTGTTATAATTGCGTGGACATACTTTATTCTAAACAGAAGCAATACAAATAAGAAAGTAATACCAGGGTCATAATTGAAATGGAACAAAATTCCAATTCCAAACTAAATCCATCCGTTTTAAAAAGTACGTGGAACTGAATCTTGTTTCTCGTTGATACAACATCGTATCTATATAAAAAGACAGCTTAGAAATTGTAGTCAATTAAGAAGAAAAGGAATTTATTAGTGCAAAGAGGAGATGAATGCAAGATTTGTTGAATTGAAATTGCGAAATGGTTATTAACCATTTCGCAATTTCAATTCTACAATTGTGCAGATTGCGTCCAGTAACTATCGCATAGTGTTTAAATGCTGTAATTGAGCTAATTTGAGTTATCAAACAAACAAATATTCATTAGCTCAAGGCAAAATCGAATCAAAATGGCGAAAAACGTCACGTAAAGCAAGTTCATTGGCCGAATTCTCTATATTTAATCTGCCACTGCGAGATGCGTCATAGCGAGTCTTAGAACCCGTTGTCGGCCGCAGCGGAGTCGACAAAAAACAACATTTGTACATTTGACGATGGGATCTGGAAGGGCATCAACCAGATTCTCAAATTCAGTTGCATACTAAATCTATATATATAAAAGCGAAAGGTCACTTACATACTGACTTCCATACATACTGATTAAACACGAGATCTCAAAAACTATTGCACGTATAAAGCTATAATTTAGCAAGTAGGTAGTTGGTAGTTAAGAGATGTCAGCTAAGAAAGGATATTTGGAAATTCCACCCCTAAGGGGGTAAGATAGGGGTTGGAAGCTAGTATTATTATAAACGCTAATGCGTGTCAAACAATAAACAAAAAGTATAATTTGCTATATTCCGCTATATACTTTTTGTTTATTGTTTGTCATGGACTTCCGCAAAGTAATGCCTGCTTCTATTCATTATTAGCTAATGCGTGTGTATGATGTTTTGTCTGTTTGTTACCTTTGTTCGGCTGCTACGAGTACTAACTATATAGCTCGATATTGATCAAATAAATAAATTAATTAATAACTTTATTTTTTCAAACAGTTTTAAATTATAACAGATTCCACTGGCCTCCACACTAGGTGACCTGTATCGTGGAGACCATGTTGTTTATCACTTTTTGACATTACTAGATGTTACATTACATTAAAAAATTATAAAGTTACATTGTACATTATAAAATAAATACACGTATATGTATATATATATATATATATATATATATATATATATATATATTTATATATATATATATATATATATATATATATATATATTACATTCAATATCTTTATTCAATTCAAATATTATTAATTTATTTATTTCAATTTGGCGCATATATCTTGCATCTTCGAAATATAGTATACAAATTTTTAATTCGATAGAGTAATTCGTAAGAGTAATAGTAAAGTACTAGTTCCCAGGGCATTAAAAAAAATTGGTTACCTTTACACAGCTAAACGAATTTTACATAGAATTGGCTTGCGTCCTGAATACTTTTCATCCAGGAAAAATAGATGAAACCAGATCATACTGAGGATTTTTAAAACCAAAACGATTCTATAGAATCGCGGATAATATCTAGTGTAATATAAATCGGATTTTAGAAGAATTGTCTGCCTGGTATGCATACTCGGTGCATAATCTTACCTCCGTAAATGTAAGTGACTTAGAGAGCAAATTGAGGCATCTTTCACGGTTTTGTCACTAGTCAGTGTTAATAATAGTTCAAGCCCTCATATCGCATTCATATCGAACGAAGAAGTAGGATGAAAACTGCCTAATTAGTCCAAAAATTAGATCAACTGGCAACCTCCGTTAAGGACAACCGAGCTTTATCTACCTAAAAGAAAATGGAAATCCTTATCCAAATGAAAAACTATTTATTGCAATTAGTTCAAGCGGTAAGTAACCACCGTCCATGGAAATCCAATGCACCTTATTTTACTTCTACTTGGTTTCCTCACGGGATAACGCTGGAACGATTGAATTAAAACTAGCTGTTGGTGAAAGAACACTAGACTCGAGCTCGGTATTGACCCCGACACCTCTCAATTTATAATATATCAGCGCACGCGCAACTGAATTAGTCAGATGACATGAAGTATCTTTTGCATACGAGTTATTTTGTTAGACTTTGCATTTTCAGCCGGAGCGCTTGGAAGTACTGGGACCTGTTATAATCTCTGATATTGGAAAAGAGGTACTGCCGAGTTTTTTTGCTGATTTGTTTTTGGTAGAATCTGTCTTGAAGATAGAAACACATGATATAGCCAATGCAAATGTGTAACCTTTAAGTTTCAAAAGATTAAGTATGGCTACTTTAAATAAATAATTCTGATCTTGATATTTAATTTTGAAAGTCATACTTTCTGTACCTACTTACTACCGGTTTTAATTTTAAGAAAGTTTCTCTAATAGCGCTGGTTGTAAAAGGGTTGCGGTTATACTTTTAAAAAGTATGTTACGTCGAATTTAATCTTGGCCGCACTAATTTAACTGGAAATGTGTTCTCTTGTCTTCCAGAACTTTGAAAACACATAGTAGGAGTACCGTTTAAGGGAAATTGTATTTTTTAAAATAATAAACTAGCTGAAGCCCGCGACTTCGTCTGCGTTGAGTTAGTGTGTTTGTTTGTCTTTCAATCACGAAGCAATAGATTACTAACCCATATTACTTGAAATAATTACTAAACTAAAACAATTGGTGGGAGAAGTGGGAGGCGCACGAGACGCGATGGCACAGGCAATGGCATGCGCGTGAGCTGCGCGCGGTACTGGACAGTACTTGGACATTGCAACATTACTTTATTTTTCTAAAATAAAAGTAGCCTAAGTTACTCCTTATTACATCAGCTACCTCCCAATAAAAGTCCCGTAAAAATCGGTCCAGCCATTTCAGAGATTAGCTGGAACAAACAGACAGACAGACAGACCGACAAAAATTGTAAAAAATGTTATTTTGGTGTATGTACCGTATACATATTCATATGCATGTAGTAAAAAACGGTTATTTCAATATTACAAACAGACACTCCAATTTTAATTTATTTGTATAGATTACCAATTGATATCTTAGATGTCTATCAATAATTTTATAAAACGAAAGCTTATAGAAAAATCATATTACGATATTAAGGATTATATAAACGATAAAAAAGCTTGGGTGTGAATTGCTCTATCTCCATAGGTATTATAATTTATTGCTGATTGTGTGAGATGGTGATAACAAAATAAAAACTGGCTAAATTTATTGTGAGCCTCTTCTTAGACCTGGGCGCGATTTGAACCCTCTCAGCTTAAGTTAGTTAGTTTTAAGTCAGCGAGTGTAGTTACCACCATCACTTCAAGAATATAAATAATGAAAAATGTGATATGTATGAACGATTCATAAATGCCTGTAATAGGTTTATATGAATAAAGCTATTTTTGATTTGATTTGCTGTGATCGTACAGGGATTCTCTTCGTCCTCCTTGTAACTCAAAGCGATTAACTTGTTACTAATTAATGCTGTACAGGAGCCACTGTCATATGCACGACCGTGCCAATAGGAACATCTTCCTCTGAGCCATTATTAGGCCTAGTTAGTTTACTTCTTGGAAAGTTGACGTTGGAAGTTTGACGAACTCCGTGACGCAGTGCGCGCGCTGTCGCATTATAAAGTTGGAGGTTCTGGGTTCGATTCCCGGCTCGAGTCTGGTCTGGTGGGAGGTTTCGGCCGTTACCACCCTCCCGACAAAGACGTGTCGCCAAGCAATTAAGCGTTCTGGCACCATGTCGCGTAGAAACCAATTAGGAGTGTGGGTTTACCATACCCCTAACAGGTTAGCCTGCTACCATATTAGACAGCATCATCACTTACCATCAGGTGAGATAGCCGTCAAGACCTAACTTGTAATATAAAAAAAAAGTTGCCTTTATAGTGCTTGTGTATTAAAACTTCGATAGCGCAATTCAGAATTCGCTTCAGGCGCCATCTACAATGGTGATATGGAAACCGCCACAATGTTTCTAACGCACCTACCTGATTCATAATACTTAGGTATGATGAATCAAGTGGTAACGTCAGCGTATTTACCAACATCATATTACATTGCGATGATCGTATTTCGGCGATGCCATTTATTGAATGTATATTTATTACAATATGTAGGTTCCGTTCTTTGGAACGTTGTCTATTGTACGTACAAAATTGGCGCGAACGAGCCGACATAATATTAATAAGGTAACAGTGAAATCATTCGAGCTATCGGGACAGTGCATCCCTCCCTCCAACCCAACATTATTTCTTTATATACTACAAGTTAGCCTTAACGGCTATCTCACCTGGTGGTAATTGATGGTGCAGTCGAAAATGGTAGCGGGCTAACCTGTGGGGTATGGTAAGCCCACTCCTAAATGGTTTCTACGCGACATCGTGCCCGAACGCTAAATCGCTTAGCGACACGTCTTTGTCGGTAGGATGGTAACTAGCCACGGCCGAAGCCTCCCAGCAGACCAGACTCGAGCAGGGAATCGAACCCAGGACTTCTAACTTTATAATGCGACAGCGCACGCACTGCGCCACGGAGACCGTCAAAAATATTATTATTGTCGGGTGTGATTAATACACTCACTTTAGGGCTTTTAAAAAAATACCTTGAGGACATCCTGGACTTGAGCGCTCAGCTGGCTTCTAGCAATGCACCCTCAATATAGGGTTTACCGTTAAAGCCACAATCTCCACACGCTGTATCCACCATAGAAGATGGAATTCCCTTACTTCATTCGGAAGTGATGCGGGGATGCCTAGTGGTTAGGGTGTCGGCCTCCTAATCAGAGGTCGGCGGTTCGAATCCGGGCACGCACCTCTAACTTTTCGGAATTATGTGCGTTTTAAAAAAAATTAAATATCACTTGCTTCAACGGTGAAGGAAAACATCATGGGGATACCTGCACGCCTGAGAGTTCTCCATAATGTTCTCAAAGGCGTGTGAAGTCTGCCAATCCGCACATGGCCAGCGTGGTGGACTATGGCCAAACCCTTCTCATATTGAGAGGAGACCCGTGCTCTATAGTGAGCCGGTAATGGGTTGATCACGATTCGGAAGTGGTCTTACTTCGAGGACCGCCGGAAGGGATTTAAAAATAAAACTTGTTACCTATGAAGGGTTTGGCAGCTAAATCAAATTAGACCAAGCTTCGCATAGCATGCTTTGTAATGACCAACATTGATTACTTTTTGGTCAGGGAGACCGAACCGAAAACCGATTTCAAATTTTAAAGTGTTTTTTTTTTATATTCACCACAAGTTAAGTTAAGTTACCCTTGACTGCATCTCACCTGATGGTAAGTGATGATGCGGTCTAATTTGGTAGCGGGCTCACCTGTTAGGGGTATGGGTAAACTCATACTCCTAATTGGTTTCTACACGACATCGTGCCGGAACGCTAAATCGCTTGGTGACATGTCTTTGTCGGTAGGGTGGTAATCAGCCACGGCCGAAACCTCCCACCAGACCAGACTCGAGCCGGAAATCGAACCCAGGACCTCCGACTTTAAAATGCAACAGTGCACGCGCTGCGCCACGGAGGTCGTCGAACGGAGGTGTGAGGTGCTGAGTTCAATTCCTGGCTCAAATCTGGTTTAGTGGAAGAATTCGGCCGCGGCTAGATACCACCCTACTGGCAAAAACATACCGCCAAGCGATTTAGCGTTGCTTTATGATGTCGATTAGAAACTGATCAGGAGGTTTGGTTCAGTTCAACGCTCCTCTGGTACTGCACATGTTCTATACGACGGTAATCACTAGATCAACTCTTCTGCTCGTGTTTACTTAAAAAAAAAACATGATCCAAGATCTAAAAGTAACAAATATTACTAATAATGAATAGAAGCAGGCGTTACTTTGCGGAAGTCCATGATAAACAATAAACAGCAAGTATAATTTGCTATATTCCGCCGACAACCGGGAGATTTGTATAATACAACACCACACAAAATCTTCCACTAGAACCTCTACGCACGTTTCGACCCGACACCGGATCATCCTCAGGAGATGTTGACTTCACAAGCGAGAAAAGTAAGTTTTACTTTGTTTATTGTTTAAAAATATTGCTATTGTATATAGAGTAGATATACCGGTCTCTGTAGTGGGATATTTATAGGCAGAGGCTGAATGGCTGACTCCTCCTGAAACGTGCGTTTGACGTCAGTCCTAAATAATCCGAAGGTTATGGAAACCGTAGTCGGGTACCGCGGCGTCATGCGATGACGTCACGGCGACGCGTGCAACCTAATTCGACTCATCCTAGGCTGATAACCTAGTATGACTAAAATAACAAGCCACCAACGCCTTAATACACCCATGATCGTATTACGCTATCTTTATTGCTTTTTTTTTATACTATCATGATCAACCCATTACCGGCTCACTACAGAGCACGGGTCTCTTCTCAATATGAGAACGGTTTGGCCATAGTCCACCACGCTGGCCATGTGCGGATTGGCAGACTTCACACGCCTTTAAGAACATTATGGAGAACTCTCAGGCGTGCAGGTTTCCTCACGATGTATTCCTTCACCGTGGAAGCAAGTGATATTTTAATTGTTTTTTAAAAACGCACATAACTCCGAAAAGTTAGAGGTGCGTGCTCGGATTCGAACCGCCGACCACTGATTAGAAGGCTGACGCCCTAACCACTAGGCTATCAAAGCTTACAGCTTTTTTTATTGTTAAGTTAAGTTAACCCTTGACATCATCTCACCTGATGGTAAGTGACAATGTGGTCTAAGATAATAGCGGACTAACCTGTTATGGTTTACCCACACTTCTATTTGATTTGTACGCGATATCGTGCTGGAACGCTAAATCGCTTGAAGACACGACTTTTTCGATAGGGTGGTAACTAGACCTGGTCGAAGCCACCCACCAGAATCGAACCCAGGACCTCCAACTTTAAACTGCAACAGCGCATGCGCTGCGCCACGGTGGTCGGAGCTGTTTCTGTGCTTCAAACTGTATTACCTGTAGGCTTCCGCCGTGGCCTACTTGCCAGACGCTTAGCTTAGATAGATTTAGCGTTGAAGATTGCCGCGTTTGAATACCTCTTACATTCCATTATCATGATCAACCCATTACCGGCTCACTACAGAGCACGGGTCTCCTCTCAATATGAGAAGGGTTTCGCCATAGTCCACCATGCTGGTCATGTGCGGATTGGCAGACTTCACACGCCTTTGACAACATTATGGAGAACTCTCAGACGTGCAGGTTCCCTCACGATGTTTTCCTTCACCGTTGAAGCAAGTGATATTTTTAAAAACGCACATAACTCCCGAAAAGTTAGAGGTGGGTGACCGGATTCGAACCGCCGACCTCTGATTAGGAGGCTGACGCCCTAACCACTAGGCTATCACCGCTTATACATGTATAGTTGTTTATATACTTTTGTATTTACACTGTACTAACTTTTACCCGCGGCTTCGCTCGCATTAATGACATTACAATCAGAGATCATAACAATAGAAATGAATCAATGTGATAATTATATTTTAAAAAACATTTGTGTTATCTTTAATTAAAAAATGTTTTTTTTAAATAAAAGGTATCCCTATGTCACTTCCTCCACCTTCATTTCCACCTCCGTTTCATGACGATCGGTTGAGTAGATTTTCCGTGAAAGCGTAACAAACCTCCCTAAATTCACATTTAAAATATTAGTAAGGAAAAGTATTGGTGCATATTTAGGTACTTTTTGATAATAGAAATACCTAATTAGACATTCCTTATCCTGGAAACTTGTACGAAATAAAACACAATGTACACAGCACAAGTTGGCCATAAGCGCATTCTCGGTGAGTCAGCCCTGACTCATTTCCGAAGCGGATTCTTGTGACGTTACAGGGGTTGCGCACGCGCACACTAGTCTCCCAATTTTTCAAATATCTTTGAGTGAACTGTGAGCATCACATCCTTATATTGTGTAGTAATTTGTATATGAGTATATACAATTTCTAACAACTCCTAACTATCGTCGACGTACCCAAAAATCCTTTGCGTATTCAGTATTGTTACTATACTGAATACGCAATTGACCTAAAAAGTTACTTTTGATGCGTACATATAACTTTTTTATAACTACAATCTCGTGAACCTAAAGCTAAAGCTAGAATAGAGTTCCAAACTCGCCCTGGTCTAAGAAGATCTTAACAAACTTAGGGTAGATTAATTAATGAATAATAATATAATAATAGGAATGTAATCACAAAGACGAAAAGAAGAATAAACATTAGAACAGGTTCAAATATTGTAAAAAATACATTTGCTAAAAAACAATATACTAAACAATCGACTTATATCTACAAGAAGGTAAACAGTTTATTAAATATACACTCCCTTAATACTTACCAGCTTAAAAAGACTCTAACTGAGTGGCTTGGAAAACTAACATATGAAGACACTGAGGCATTACTCGAAGCAAACAATTAAAATTCCAATCGCAATACAAACACTCACACACACACACACACACACACACACACACGCACGCACGCACACAGACACACACACAAACACACACACTCTCTCCTGGTTATTGATTTGATTTTATATATATAAGAATATATACACATATAATACATATTATATACATTTTACGGAAGGAGGGACACCCTGGCACAAGTAAAATAATTACTTAAAAGGATGTCCCAACAACGGATAAATGTTATATGTAAAACGTATTTTTTGAATAAAAAATTTTTCATTTTTCATTTTTCAATCTACCACAAAATAAAATGTAAAAAAGCAAGTTGCAATCCAAAGGGTAAACGCTGCCAGTAGCTTCGGAACCTTTCCTAAAGGGATTCCTTTTAATAATATATTTTAGTCATAGTTTTAGTTTTAGGTTCAAGTTAAGGTTTATTTTAAGGTTTTATGTGTTTATAATACAGTTACCTACATTGTTTTAGTTGTTAATTATAATTGAAAAAAAAGCAAGTTAAGTACCACGAAGGCTACCAAGAAAGGTAATTGTATATGTTTCAAATGCAAATTGCAAGATTCTAGAATGCAAGTTTTTTATGTAGATGAAACTATGAAAATTTTAACTAATTTTATAAATTAATTTTGTTTTTAGCCTAACTACCTTTAATAACTTAATAATACACTAATTATTATTTTGCAAATCAGGGGGATAACTAACACAGATACATCGTAACTAATATTATAAATGAGAAGATCGCCTAATTGTTTGTTTGTTAAGCTTTCACGTCCAAACCACAAAACAATTCATTCGTGAATGGAAAGAATCATCAGCATGTAAAATAGGCTAAATATTGGCACGGAAACAACGTGGGGAAACAGCTGTCTACAACTAGTAACATATAACACGGCACTTGAATGCAAGCGATAATTTTCGTACTCTTTACTTCTTTGACGACCTCCGTTGCGCAGCGCGTGCCTTGTTGCATTTTAACCTCTAACTGGTCCTGGGTTCGATTCCCAGCTCGAGTCTGGTCTGGTGGGAGGCTTCGACTGTGGCTAGTTACCCACCCTACCGACAAAGACGTGTCCAAACGATTGAGTGTTCCGGCACGATGCCGTGTAGAAACCAATTAGGAGTATGAGTTTACCATATCCCTAACAGGCTAGCCCGCTACCATCTAAGACCGTATCATCACTTACCATCAGGTGAGATGCCGTCAAGAAAAAAAATAAACAACGGCATATCAAAATATAGTTGTATAATTCATTGTATGGATACTCAGCCTACAAGTTTTTGCTGAGCTTCGAGGTCGAGAACATTAATAGGATAAGGACGTAAACTGTGCCCAACAAACAAAGGAGATGGATTCAGAGTTGAAAAGCGTCTCTCATATGGCCGCATAAAACCTTGTTGCGATGGCAAAAACCAAACTACGACTTTGGTGTACACACTCCCTTAAACTAGACATTCCCTTCTAAGTGCAGAGAAGTTAGCAACAAGATTTAATGAAGGAGGAAAATGTATTTATAATCTTGCAGCCAGCCGTGACTTCGTCTATATGAAAGTTAACCCACAGTGCCAACTGGTTTAAAATAAAAGTAGATATTATTTAATAAAGAAAAAATTAAATGTTCGAAACTAAACCTTAACTATGGGAAAATCGAAGTTTACTTACAAAATTCAACTACAGAGAAGCTTAGTTTGCCGTTCCAAACTTTTAAGGTTAAATTAAAGAATTGGCTCAAAGAAAAATTTTTCTATAATATAAACGAATATAATGTAATTTAATTAGTACTAAAGTTTATGTTTGTATTTTGCACACTATTTGTTTAGTTGAAAGTTATGGTCGACTTATTGACAAAATTGTATACACCATCTAATTATTTACTAACATTCTTGCAAATTATGATTATGATTATGATTAAAGCAAGTTGAATGAAGCAAAAAAATGTGTAAGCAAATTAATTTCACAGCTTTCCCAGATAAGATATAGCTAAAAATTATACCAAGTCGTAGTTACTTTCTTATCGATCACCATATTTGGTGGGTAATTCATTTTCGGAGCTGTGGACAATGATAGCTTTGTTTAAATGACTGTGACGGAATCGGAAGTAAGTAATTTAAATACGTGAGTCACGAAACTTGTCTCGGTACAGTATCATTACGGGTTACGGGAGCCATTATGAAAAGAGTTGTGTGTCATATGGACTTTCACTTATTTTTATTACCATATGAGAAACAATTGTGTCTAGTTCAGAAGTGGAAACTTTGAGTTACTACTTTTTTTTTTAATTTTTCCGTCATAGGAAAGGCAAAGGGTTCTTGGCCCATACAGCCATATCTTTACTTAATTATTTCATAAGGCTTAAGCCAAAGTCTTCGCTACTGGATTACAATTCCAAAGGCCGAAACCAAAATCTTTTCTAAATTTCAAAGTAGTTTATTCAGAAGGCCGGAGCCTTATCCAGGTTTTCATATCCTTATTATTTTGATCCAAGAGATCAAAAAATGTATGTATCACAATTCCAAAGGCCAAAGTCTTCTTCAGTAAAGTTTGAGTTACTACGTGATGAGTAATGACTGATCGGACCATAGATTTGTTTTTTTTTTCATTTTTATTATTCGAGTTTGGTCCCCGACTTGCACCTCTAGCTTTTTGGAGTTAATGTGCGTTTTAGGTAATTAAATATTACTTGCGGTACTAATACCGTTTGGCGGGCTTTAGCGATTTTAATAATATTATTCATATAGGCGTGAGTAATCTGCTAAGCCGCACTTGGCCAGTGTGTTGGCCAAAACCCTTCTCATGCTGAGAGTAGACCCGACTGTATTAAGCCGATAACGTGTTGTTATTGACGATTTTGATGATGGAGATTTTCAGAGAGAGTTGGAAATGGACGCATCTCCGTGCCTCGTAGAGCACGTGAATCCACCATTCCCGGTCATAATGAATACGTTATTATTGTATTAATATAATCGCTAGAGCCAGCGGTATTTGTACGGTTAACCAAATTGATAGCTTTAATTGTAATTAGTACATATACATATAATAAAAACACATACATAGCATGTTTTCACAAAGTTTCCCATTGATAGGGACAGCACTTTTTTCTACATTTAGACCTGCCAGATTAGTTTACAGATTTGCGCACATCTGCATTGGCATAATTAGCTCAACGCAGAGGATCTATTCCTAGATCCCCCTATCTGCTTGGAGGCCTGCGCACAGCAATGGACCACGACTTTAATGGACTGATCATGATTATTTAAGCAATAATCATAGCAACCACCGCATCACTGATCATTGTTTTCCATCGTTAACATTTAGTTCCCGAGCCGGAAGACCGCTCAGTCCGTAACGACCCAATAAATCCTTACCATGTATCGCGTGCGCGCGCGCAAGTAATTGCCAAGAAAAACGCGTCACGCCCGCGGCCCGCGCGTTTTTGTCCGGCAGGAAGCGAACGTGCGGTCGCCGCTTTTTATAAAACGCATTAATTTTTAATGCAATGCAATCGAGATCGTTGGCCGCGGTTATAATCTGTGAACAATGTTGAAAATTTATTGTTTTTTTTTTTCGTTTCGAGAGTCGGAGAGATGTACCCACTTAACGTGCCGTTTCACCCACGTTGAATCCTAAACAGGAAAAGTATATCGCCTATTTATAACCTAGAACGGACTAGGTAGCCTTATTAGAGGCGGTAATACTTCGGCCTACCTTTTTCGATCACCTCTCACTTTTCGGACATAATACGCGTAATAAATAAAGTGAGTATTTCTAAACTCCAACGGACCGACTTTACCGAAAAACTCATTATCATATCAGTAGATTTATTATTCCTGAACGAAGAACCTAAAACATAGCACTGGCTGACTCGGGAATCGAACTAGTATTGTAGAACTAGGATGCCGTATGCGATCACCACTTAATTCGTAGTTTTTTTTCATCGCGTAGTCTGAAGTTGTTTTAGTACACGTCTCCCGGCGAAACAATAACTCCTTAGAACGCCTTGCTATTCAGGGCAATCACTGAACCAATTTTTTATAATTTAAACACAGAGATAGCTTGCTTCCTGGAAACAGATATAGATTCCCGGAATCCCGCGCACCTTCCCCTCGGTATGACAAAAGAAATTACTTCGTTACCATAGCATGAAATTCAACCTTGACAAATTTTTGAGCAGAGATAGATCGGATCCTAGAAACGGACAATAATTGGCTATTTTTCAATTAATTGGTAAATTAATTGAAAAAGTGTGTATAAAAAAGTAAGTATGTCAATTACAACAATTTCAAATAGACTCACATTATCCTAACGTTGCTTATTCGTAGTCAGTTAGAAAAATCTACCAATACTCAAGGAATTTCTGTGTCTACCAATAAATTAGAAAAAAATAACCCAGGTCGCGACATCAAATCGTTGAACCGCGCAGGTGAAGAACCCACTGAGGACTGAAGGTCACGAGACATAATTCACTTATCACTGGGGTCGGCGAGCAAGGACAGAGCGATGCCCGCCGGTACAAGGTGGAACACTCAGTGCTCTACATACCTAGAATACGTCACCAGCAATAGATTCACATATATCTGTCTTCTTCATCTTTTAGTGCTAACTATCGGAGGCTAGTGACCTTTCGGGCTAACTGAACTTTATATTAGTTCATAAGTATCAATAAAATCAATGTCGGCACCACAGGCGCAACCCCAGATGTTTTAAAGTGCTGAAGTCCAAGCTATATGTCCAATCTGTGTGATCCATTACTTGGATCATCCATTTTGGACATAGCAGATGATTGGCCTGGACTTCATGATCAACCCATTACCGGCTCACTATAGAGCACGGGTCTCCTCTCAATATGAGAAGGGTTTGGCCATAGTCTACCACGCTGGCCATATGCGGATTGGCAGACTTCCTCACGATGTTTTCCTTCACCGTTGAAGCAAGTGATATTTTAATTATTTAAAGCCTGGACTTATTATTTATTAATACTATACTTTTCTCTTTCTATTTTTTAATTTATTTGACAGTATGGAGTAGCATGTGAGGAAAATGCCTAGCTAGGATGCTTTAGCCCTTGAGACTTTTTGGTCTATACCAAAACGTACCTATACAGAGAGAGAGAGCAGAATTTAACTTTATTTATTAATTGCCTTATTGGGGTAAGTGTTAGCTTGTTCGACAGTAGATCGTTCGTGTCTCATGTCGGGTATCAAAGACGTGACGCCAAGCGATTTAGCGTTCCGGCACGATGTCTTGTAGAAACCGAGAGTGTGGATTTACCATACCCCTAACAGGTTGGCGCGCTACCATCTTAGACCGCATCATCACTTACCATCAGGTGAGATGCCGTCAAGGGCTAACTTGTTGTGTATCAAGAAAAAAAGGTCCTGGGTTCGATTCCCGGCTCGTTTCTGGTCAGGTGGGAGGTTTCGGCCGTGGCTAGTTACCACACTACCGATAAAGACATGTCGCCAAGCGATTAGCGTTCCGGCACGATGTCGCGTAGAAACCGATTAGGAGTGTGACTTTACCATACCCCTTTTTTTTTTTTTGTTTACGGGGGGAAATCTCCTACTGAGATACCCGATTATTGCTGGGGAATAGCTCGGGTTATGTGGGATTTTTACCCACTAAAACCCCATCGGTCGCCACCATCAGCATAAAATATGTGGGAGGTTCGGGAGGAGTGTGACTTTACCATACCCCTAACAGGTTAGCCCGCTACCATCATCATCATCATCATCACCAGGTGAGATAGCCGTCAAGGGCTAACTTGTAGTGTATAATAAATAAATTATTGAATGCATGTATATGGAAATAGTAGGTACCAACTAACTTACCTGAGTTAATAAAAGGAAAGGTTTTCATACTGTTAGAGTAGTGATTGAATTGCCTATTGTTTAAAACATGAAATTATTCTTAATGCAACATTTCTAAACAGTTTTTTGAATCTATAATATAATACATACTAGACCGCGTGGTAATTACTCATATAGATATAGTGGAGAACGGTCTACGCGTTATGTATCTACACTGGCAAACGGTGCGGACATCGACATCGTTATTCTATATCTGCGCCCAAAGGATGATCACTGTTTGAAATCAGAAACTGCAAATAGTTGCAGTTTTTATTGATGTACGGTCATATAATGCGGAGGAAAGAAAGTGATGTCACCAAACGAATGTTATATATGAACGTGGAAAGGCAAAAGAGTAAAGGAAGACCAAAGAAGAGATGGATGGATTGTGTAAAAGAGGATATGCGGGTAAAAGGTGTGCGTAGTGAGGTGACAGCTGATAGAAGTGAGTGGAAGAAGAAGACGTGTTGTGCCGACCGCACATAATGTGGGATAAGGCACAAATAAGAAAAAAGAAGATTTATGTACTTATTTGTTTATAGGTACACTAACGAAATAAATATATGAATAGATAAGTCTTTATGGCACATTACAAAACTTCGATTCTAAAACAAATAACAAAAGTAATAAGCAAAGGCAGTCTTATCGCTTAAAGCGGTCTCCTCCAGACAACCTTTTGTAAAAGGAACGACATACATTACATATTTTTTTTTCCATTATCACTAATCTAATGACATCCACTCATTCATGGAAAACTGTTGTAGTATAGTAAAAAAGCTAATTGAATTGTAATTGATAATCCGTTTTTTGAATTTTTAGCCACAATGAAAGCATGTACCTAATGAATTGTAGGCTAATTATAAATATATCATATATACGTATGATTCGAGTATCTACAAGCCAAACACAAAAATTCGCCACCCTATCGTACATCGTATATTTATATCGCGTGTGTATACTTTTTACGATTGATAAAATTGAACTTTTTGATCTTAATTCCAAAAACAATGTTTACGTAATAATTAAAAAAATGGAGTCAAATAATAGACGGTAACAAATACTGGCAATGCAATGCAAACAAAATATCCGACATTTTTAAGAAATTGCGACTCAAATTGAACAAAACGCATTGCTTGTACCTAAGAACTATTCATTGAAATATGCCCGCCAAGCAGAATTCATGAGCAACACACTGGTTTGCATTAGGACGTAGTATTTTATTGTACTTATTTTGGAGACGGTTGTCATCACCAAACTACGGAGTGAAACCAGTGGGTAATCTATCGTATATAATAAGGACTAAGGACCATTTCACCTCTTTTGTTTGAGAAACAGATTTCACTGGTATCCCGGTAGCGAACCAACTAGAAACCTATCAGTCGTTTTTGTGAAAATTCTAAAAGTCTATTTACTTGCGACGATAAAATTGAAACGCCATAGAGAATAGCGAGAGCTCATATGTGTGCGACATACCGCGCAGTCCTCCGCACATTTGTCTATGCTCCATAGGTCCATAATGCACCTAATATAATTATTGTGGTGATACATGGCCATTGTATCGTAACGCATGCGATGTTTTTTCGCCATCTCGCCGAGCGAGCGGCACAGAAAAACTCTCAAATAAGGTTATTTCCAAACGGTAAATAGCAAAAAGCTGGGAGTAAGGTCAGCGACTTGTACGGGGGAATGGATAATCACATTTGGCGTGCAACAGTGTCTATTATTATATTCGATATAAATATAATCGTATTGAAGCGGGGATAGCCTAGTGGTTAGGGCGTCAGCCTCCTAATCTGAGGTCGACGGTTCGAATTCGGGCACGCACCTAACTTTTCGGAGTGATGTGCGTTTTTAAACAGTTTAAATATTACTTGCTTCAACGGTGAAGGAAAGCATCGTGAGGAAACCTGCACGCCTGAGAGTTCTCCATAATGTTCTCAAAGGCGTGTCAAGTCTGCCAATCCACACATGGCCAGCGTGGACTATGGCCAAGCCCTTCTCATATTGAGCGGAGACCCGCGCTCTGTAGTGAGCCGGCAATGGGTTGATCATGATGACCTAAAGAGGTACTAGTTACAACCAAAACAATGTAAACTTCTCACCCCATGCAATAAAAGTTCCAGAAAGATCGGCGTAAGATAGGTCAGGTCCTACTACCGGGCATGCGCTTTGGATATAAAATGTAAAATCTATCCCCTACAAGAGTTATGTAACTTCAGGTTAGGCCGTTTTTTAGTGTATATTATGGAGTGCACACTTCTTTATTAGACAGAGCAAACTAACTTGTTTACTAACGTAAGCTTGTAGAAAAGTCCTACTATAGTGTAAAGGATTATGTAAATGAACAACAAGCGTGGGGTATGAAATATTGCTCTAATAAGATAGCTAACATAATTTTAAGTGGTATGTTAGATGGTGATAACAAAAAGAAATTTTTTTTTGTCTAAGTTTGTTGTGGGCTTCTTCTTAGACCGGGGCGCGTTTGGAACCCTCATAGCTTTAGTTTTAAGTTTACGAATGTAGTTATCACCATCGAATCACTACTATGTAAATTATGGACGCGTCAAAGTGCCTTTTAAAGGACTATTTCAATAAAGATTATTTGAATTTGAAAATTTGAATTTTCTATTTTGTTTTATATACCTACACTACAAGTTAGCAGCAATCTCACTAGATGGTAAGTGATGATGCGGTCAAAGATAGTGGTGGTCTTGAGCCGTGATTAGTTACCACCGACAATATATATGAAAACACAAGATTTGCTTGAAAAATTTATTTACATATAAATACTAACCTACTATAAATATCTACTACTTACTAGTAATTAGGAAGTCAATCTCCTAATCAGAGGTCGGGAGTTCGAACCCGGGCACGCACCTGTAACTTTTCGAAGTTATGTGCGTTTTTAAGTAATTAAAATATCACTAGCTCCAACGGCGAAGGAAATCATCGTGAGGAATCCTGCACGCCTGAGAGTTCTCCATAATGTTCTTAAAGACGTGTGTAGTCTGCAAATCCATACATGGCCAGCGTGGTGGACTATTACTAATCCCTTCTTATATTGCGACCCGTGCTCTGCAGTGAACCGAGAGTGAGTTGATCATGATGATGATGATGACAGTTTATTTTGTTCGACGACTTTAAGCCATCTTGTAGGTAGAGACGTGATACCCATGCTGCTTGGAACTGATAAAACGACCCCTATAAGTAGTTTTGGCAGTCCTCTCTAGGAGTTAATCTGACTTTGCCTAAAGAAATTTGAAGAGATAGGTAGTTAGTTTTTTCCGTGTGGTTGAAGAAATGTTTGTTTGGTCTAGGCTTTTAGCGTTGTCGTGATCAAAGACCGTTTCCGGCCACTTTCTCTCAACTTCCTTCATCTTATCACTAGAAAACCGAATCGAAGGATCAGCCAGGCGGTAATGCCCTTGCAATCCCACTATGCACATATCACCTTAATCCTTATAAGTTATCGGGTTTTAGACCAATCTGTGTCTGAATAAAGGATCGCAAATGAGTACCAGAGTATTAAGGTTTACGTGTTGCATCTAATATCGAGGATTTTTTTATAGCCAGCTTTTTTAAAGTGGTTCAAAACTGCTTTGGTTAATTTTCAATTATTTAGCTACGTCGTAACAACTTATTCCTCTTTTTCAATAATGGCGTCCTTTTTATCTATAAAAGCGAGGTGCATGATTCGAAGGTCACGTATTCGTGCCTCTATAAATCTATAATAATAATTTGTTTATTGAGGTATAAAGAAATTACGGTATGATCAAATGTCAGAATTTGAAGTACGGTTATTTTTCTTTGTCAAAATCAAAACTAAGAAAACATGGTCAGTTGGATACAGTAGGTAACTATTGACGGTGGAACGAAGGTTAGGGAAGCAGGGAGTATTCAAAAACATCGTAAAAAATATTTTCTAATTAATTTTTTCAAATAGCTGACGGCAGTTTGGCGATAATTTTATAAGGAAGGAATTTAATATAGAATATTTAGATAAAATTTCGCTTGGAGCGGTGGTCTAACCACCCATTCCACCAAGATTCATCGCGTCGTCATAAGGAAACTTATATCTTAGTATTTTTTTAATTCTATTTATATTATATGTATTGATACGTTCTTATTAACTTATTTTTGATATCGATAGTTTTAATAATAAATGACGCCAAAAAAATCGATATATCGATAGCCTTTATAGTATCATCGAACTCAATCTTGTGTATGTCAAAATTGACACAACGTAGTGATTATATTCTCTTTGATTAAAACAAGCCAACTGCGTCTTGAAATAATTGTTGGCGCTCGTATTTTTGTTATCTATTGTAAAAAAAATTGGAATGCACAGAGTGTTATGATTTTATAGTTTTGTATGAAAGATTGAAGAAATGAGGACTCTATTCCTCTTACCCATAACTCTGATTAGTCTCATCTGGTAAGTAAGTTTACTGCCATGATTTTAATGCTGGTCAATATGTGTCATCTAATTTTTAAACATTTTAATTATTCTTTCAGTTTGAGCTACACACATACAGCGGAAACCGATGAATATGACTTTGATTTGCTTATTTTCACGCAGCAATGGCCCGCTACTGCATGCAAAGAATGGAAGAAAAGAGACCATTCCCATACGTGCTCCATGCCTCCCAAAGCAGACAGTTGGACTATCCATGGCATCTGGCCTACTAAACTAGGTCAAATGGGCCCAGCTTTCTGCAATCGAACTTGGCTTTTTGACCCAGAACAGGTTAAACCCATAGAGGACCAACTTGAAAGAGTTTGGGTTAATATTTTTGCAGGTAAAACTGTTTTTAACACAAATTATAACTGTCTATATCACCTAAAGAAATTGATATTATTTTAAGTACATTATAGAAAGGAAATTTAGAACAGTTTCCTTAATTAATTTTAGAAAGAAACCTGAGATCAATTATGTGCTGGTGACTATTAGGCTAATATACATATATTTGCAGATATAATGCTACTAGTATTCCAGGATTTGGTAACTGGCATTCAAAGTTTAAACATCATACATAATTGGAGTACTAGTTAATAGACAGTATTATTGCACCAAACTCACTTTTCATATGTAGAGTACAACAACAGTAAAAATCATGATTAACCCATTACTGGCTCACTACAGAGCACACATCTCCTCTCAATATGAGAAGGGTTTGGCCATAGTCCACCACACTGGTCATGTGCGGATTGGATTGCAATAATCAACAGCTATTCAGCAACAAATTTGATTTTACCAAAATTGGGTGTTTAATATAAATCTAGACTTGAATTAATAATAACAATACCTTTTTATGTTAATTTAAGTAACAATAAGTACTACTAACAAATAAATTATTATATGTATTAATGCCAGATATTGATAAATATAGCTTTGTGTGGAACCCTCTTGCATTAACACGTTAGCTGTCCCAATTTGATTTGGCCCAGTGACAGTCTACATCCTTTTTTTTTTTTTTTAATTATTTCGATTAAGATTACATTTAGAGCTTCATGAGATGACGGGACTATCTCCAGGTTTCCTGAAATTGTATTACAGGCTGAATTTCCCTAAGCCCTACATGTAGTGCACGGACTTCTCAACTGAATTTCGATGCACTACATGTAGTGCACAGACATTTCACCAGGAACTACAGCTACATTTTAGTTCAATATTTGTCGGTATCTCTATTTCTTATATTCTCTGAGTCCTCACGCACAGAGAATATAGACAAGAAAGTGTCTGTCAAAATATAACGTAGTTTTCAAAGTTTTTTTAACAACATAATTTCTAAAGTAAGGAAAGTGGAAAGACGGTAAATGAAGCAAGGAGACAGACGCCTAAGGTGGTTACAGAATGTATTACTTGTGAAAAAGGATTCTGCCTATCGAGTTTTAATGAATGCCACTGAAAATGTCGAAGTTTTAATTATTAATATTTTTATTAACCAAATTACCCTCAACTACCGCTAATATTATTAAGATTGTTTCCTATGTCCCTCACGGTTTTATTTACGCAATTCCTAATCCACATGCTCACCTCAAATTCAAGTCTTTTTCGTACGTCCAGCTCAAGAAATAAAATTAATTTCGAACGGAACGGTGCCCTAAATATAGTGCACGGACGCTATGGCTAACTCCACAGTGTCCTATATTTAGGGCACGGACAGTTAACGTGTTAATATGCATATAGGTATAATATACCTTTTCCCTTTTTAACCTTTACTCTTGGAGTATCAAAATATTGTTGTGGTTCTATATCCCTCTTGTATGATCGAGACCTTTGGTGACCCGTGTCTCTATTCATTAATTAATTCAATGTTGTTTACTTTCAGGCACTTCACTATATTCACTATGGTCTCATGAATGGACCAAACATGGAACTTGCGCAGCCATCTTAGATAAATTGAATTCAGAGTTTAAATACTTTTCAATGGGACTCAAATGGCTTGGTCAGTACTCTATGTCTAATATTCTACAATCTAAGAATATAGTGCCTTCTAATACCCAAAAGTACTCTATAGAAGACATCAATAATGCTATTAAAGAAAAATTAGGGGTAAACCCAGAAATAGAATGTAAAAGAGAAGACGGAGATAGCTTTATATCAGAAATAAGAATATGCCTCACTAAGGATTTTGAACCTATAGATTGCAATGGAGTTCTAGGGCCAAAAGTTTCGGTTCCAACTGTTCTGACTAACTGTGATAAGCATAAGGATATTACATACCCTCACTATACAAGTAACAGTAACAGTACAGTAAGTTGGATCACACAGTTACAGCGGTTTATCTTTTGGTTACAGTGGTTTACTTTTTAATATTGTTTTAATTCAATTTATCTCCGATTAAGATATAATTAATCAAAATATTTCGAAAATTAACTATTTCATGATATAAAAATACTTAATGGCTTTTTAATTATTGAAGCTGGCTATATTATAATAATAATAGTTTAAAGTTTTCAGACAATTATGTCAGTATTTAAAAGGGTATAATACCTACACTAATCATGGGTCCTTAATATTACTTGTACTTAAATCATGAGCATATTATTATAAGTACTAAATAAGTAATAATTAGCCTTTATTGATAATTTAACATTGAGTTAATATCAATTTGCTATGAGATGGAGTCCAAACATAGCATATAATAACTAGCAATAATAATAATTAGTCTCATAGGTTGTAAGAAAAGTCCCAAACTTATTCTTAAGGATTAGTAACAATATTAAGTATGGGTGCTTGATTCTCTTAGGCATCACCACTCCCAAAATGATTTGTTTGAGTAAATGAAACCAAATGCAATGTATATTGAATATCAAGGCTTTTTTTTAAATGTTTAGAATTTTTCTTTTAGAAAACTGCATAATATATTTTTTACATGATCAGCTGTTTTGGCTTTCTTTATAAAATATTTACAGTTGCTTTCAAATTACTTTGAAATCTAATTTAATTGATAATACGCATAATATTAAGGCTTTATTGTGATTGAAAATTATCTGCCCAATATGTGATGTAAGAAATAAAGTGTTTTAATTAATTTTATACAAATATTTTTGTTCAATAAACTATTTATTGATGTTACTTTATTTTTAAACTTTAAATTACCTATTCATCATCATCATCATGATCAACCCATTACCAGCTCACTACAGAGCACAGGTCTCCTCTCAATATGAGTAGGGTTTGGCCATAGTCCACCACGCTGGCCAAGTGCGGATTGGCAGACATCACATGCCTTTGAGAACATTATCATTACCTATTAATCAGAATAAAATATTTTTTTTACACCAGCAACACTGCAGTTATTGATGCATCAAAAGTGTCTTCCAAAGGATTAAGGAGTATTTGTTTTTATTTGATTGATTAAAATTTACATAATTGGTAAAGGGGAAGGGATACCAGACATATGCTACCAATAATTTAAAGCACTTCACGAACTTTATTAACCCAGTTATATTCACATTCATATACCTTAATTATACACAAGTTACCAATAAAAAGTAGGTTAAAATTAAAGTTGCATGTTATTTCAAAAGTCCAATCCAGGAATTTTTTCATATAGATTATATTGAACTCCACTGGTTTTTTAAGAAGTACTTTACAACAGTCAAGATTTTGTGACTTGAAAGAAAAAAAGGTTATTGTGCACCCCTTGACACGATGATAACTGCAGATGGAACCAATCCTGTAAAAAGTAATGATGGTATAAATAACTTGATGATATACACTCTGGAAAGATTTAGTGGCAATTTGAGGAATGTTAGTTACCATCATACTGATGACTATGGCGACACCATGAGATTTAGTGTGCCAGTTCAAAGCCCCGTGGAATCAGATTAGGGGTATAAATATAATATTTATTCTGACAATAAGATACAGTTAAAACGAGACAGACAGAGTGTGGGACTTTGTCTCGTTCTTACTGCACCTAAAGTCAGTAAGGCAATGCGTTCTTTATAGATATCTGCCTACTCTCTTCTTCCGACTTTGGTTCTTATAGGTACCCTCTCAGTTCAGTTTTTATGACCTTGTACATTATTGCGATGTAGTCAAGTTTTGGAATATAGTTTTTGTCATGCCTAAAAATTAGGGCTGCAGTAAACTTTGACGCAACATAAAACTGAAGCAGCGCCCTGTACTGCCAGTTTCTATGAAAGTAAGTTATAGACGCTTATGTCGGGGCCTGGGGTCCGGGAGTCCGAGGGGAAAAAATATATATCTATATATATAAAAGCGAAAGGACACTTACATTCTTACATACTTAGATACTTACTGATTAAACACAAGATCTCAAAAACTATTTTATGTATAAAGCTATAATTTAGCAAGTAGGTAGTTGATAGTTAAGAGATGTCAGCTAAGAAAGGATATTTCACCCTTAAGAGGGTTAAATAGGGGTTGGAAGTTTGTATGATACTTCTTTATTTTTAGAGTTAGACACAAAAATTTGCATTAATATTAATAATAATAACATCTACATCAATTTTTTTTTAAATATTACCTGTTAAGGGTGGTAAAAAGGGGGATGATAGTTTTTGCTTATTTTTTTATTATGAAGTCTACAAGCTTGAAATTTTGAAAATAGGTTTCTTTTAGGGCGTAAGTATAAGGTTAGAATTTGTTTTCATCCAAATCTACCCCGAAGGGGGTAAAATAGGAATTTGAAACAGGAATTAACACAAATATTGTTTGAAAAATAAAATGGATGTTACCTAATGAATCTAAGGGCGTCTCATAGTCTTCACTGGCGAATATCTTCTTGGGGAATGTAGTCATGAATTTGAAATTCTCATTTTGTGCAAACTCAGGTTTATGGATCTGGAGATATAATCTGTAAAAAAAAAAACTATGACAACACAAGAGACTAAAGATATTGTTAGCAACCTCTGATTAAGTAGATACAACCATGGAAAGAAAATTGAGTCAAATCGGATCTTCTGTCTCATACGGCGTGCCGGTTTATCATGGTTCGGCTAATTTTGAAAGATCGCCAAAGTACTGGCATTGTTCCCACTTATTCAAATAAACTTATTTCTATCAGTATTTACAGCATTCCGTACTTTTTTTTTGTTTTCTAGTACCATTGTGTATAATAGCAAAAGATATTACAGAGAAGCGGTGATAGCCTAGTGGTTAGGGCGTCAGCCTTCTGATCAGTGGTCGGCGGTTCGAATCCGGGCACGCAGCTCTAACTTTCGGAGTTATGTGCGTTTTTAAATAATTAAAATATCACTTGCTACTACAACGGTGATGGAAAACATCGTGAGGAAACCTGCACGCCTAAGATTTCTCCATAATGTTCTCAAAGGCGTGTGAAGTCTGCCAATCCGCACATGGCCAGCGTGGTGGACTATGGCCAAACCCTTCTCATATTGAGAGGAGACCCGTGCTCTGTAGTGAGCCGGTAATGGGTTGATCATGATGATGATGTGCGCATGCTGTATTTATCTATTTTATTTCATCTGAGTTGGCAACTAATAAAAACCGGAATTGAGCTGTGATGACTGATGATTGGGAAATGAAACGTGATGAAGGAACTCCTCAAAAAGCTAGCAAGTTGCGCAAAATCAATGCATTAATCATGTAGCCCCTTACCTCACAGCGCTCAGCTGTTCCTTGGCTCCGAACGTGTGCGAGAGGGACTGTCCGTCTGGTAGTCGCAGTTGTATGCGCGCCTGGTCGTACGACGCTTTGGGCGCAGTGGACACGGGGGCGACGGGGGGCGGGGGCACCGGCGCCGCGGGGGCAGGCGCCTGCTGACCGGAAGCCGCTAATCTGGATAAAAGACAAATAAGTGATATCAGACACAAGCGTGATAGCCTAGTGGTTAGGGCGTCAGCCTCCTAATCAGTGGTCGGCGGTTCGAATCCGGGCACGCACCTCTAATTTTCCAAAGTTATGTGCGTTTAAAAAAAATTAAAATATCACTAGCTTCAACGGTGAACTGAGAGTTCTCCATAATGTTCTCAAAGGCGTGTGAAGTCTGCCAATCCGCACATGGCCAGCGTGGTGGCCTATGGCCAAACCCAACCAAATATTGAGAGGAAACCCGTGCTCTGTAGTGAGCCGATAATGGGTTGATCATGATAATGATGATGAGACACAAGCGCCACACCCACTTATACAAAGACAATTCATGGCACAATTTCTAGTAGGTACTTTGTGTTTTTATTGTTTTCTTTACTTTTCTTGCTTGTGAATATCTCCTGAGGATGATTCGGTGTCGGGTCGAAATCGGGTCGGGTCGTGCGTATAGGTTCTAGGGGAAGATTTTGTGTGGTGTTATATTATACAAATCTCCCGGTTGTCGGCGGAATATAGCAAATTATACTTGCTGTTTGTTGTTTATCATGGACTTCCGCAAAGTAACGCCTGCTTCTATTCATTATTTTCTTGTTTTGTTCCTGTTCTTCATGATCGACCCATTACCGGCTCACTACAGAGCACGGGTCTCCTCTCAATATGAGAAGGGCTTGGCCATAGTCCACCACGCTGGCCATGTGCGGATTGGCAGACTTCACACGCCTTTGAGAACATTATGTAGAACTCTCAGGCTTGCAGGTTTCCTCACGACGTTTACCTTCACCGTTGAAGCAAGTGATATTTTAATTTCTTAATAACGCACATAACTCCGAAAAGTTAGAGGTGCGTGCCAGGATTCGAACCGCCGACCTCTGGTTAGGAGGCTGACGCCCTAACCACTAGGCTATTACAGCTACTCCTGTTCTTACTCTACTATTAATATTCGGTACTAAACAGCATCAAAATCAATAAGAATTAGCTTAAGATAGTATTGTCACTTAGCACCAGGTGCAGTTACAGTCGAAGGCTTTCATGTACTGGAATAAACGAAAGCTGTCAAAATGCTTACCTCCTAGCTTGTTTGTCAGCCTCAATCTGCGCTCGGACCCTCTCCCGGGCGCGCTGGTCCTCCAACTTCTCCCTGCGCCGCTGTTCCACTAACTTCTGCATCTCCTGCTCTTGTAGCCTTTGCCGTGCTTCTTGCATGTCTTTGCCGGACTTGATGCGGAGACGCTC
This sequence comes from Lasiommata megera, assembly GCA_928268935.1. Classification (NCBI taxonomy): domain Eukaryota; kingdom Metazoa; phylum Arthropoda; class Insecta; order Lepidoptera; family Nymphalidae; genus Lasiommata; species Lasiommata megera. Next base: position 15,736,071 of record OV743315.1, on the reverse strand, counting down.
TCGTTCTAGGGCTTCAGCCTGAAGAGATTTCCAATATTATATAGCTTAACTCAAAGATACCACCCACAATTTATATGTTTTTTATTTGAGTTAACAGCATCTATCTGCCCTTCATCATCATCTGTTTTGCCCCAGTCTTTAGCACCTCCCGTTCTCCTTAGTTAGTGAGTCTAAATAAGTATGTATTATAACAGTAATTGTTAGTGATAATAAAAAGAACTTCACAGCTTAATGTGCTCTTTAGGGTGTAGAGAATAATTTCATTATTAGAAGCTGGTGGGTGGGTGTAGACAGATAACATAATAATCCTAATACAAAATATTAACCATTAACATTTTTTAGCAATTATTTGCTTTCAGCTAAGTAGTGATGATTTTTTATGTAAAATTAATGTGAGTAATGAATCACACACATACAAAATCCATTATCCACAGATAAAATGCAGAAAGGTAGTGTAGGTCAGTGTAGGTACAATCTAGTAGCAGGTAGTGTTAAACAGCCCTTAAGACTGGCAACTTGTGTATAGATTTAAGGCGACTTATGATGTGCAATAGCACTCTCTTTCACTACTTGTGCATCCCTACCTGCCTAGCCAAGTCTTTAGGTACATAATAGCACACCTTAACAATCTCATTCCAAAATCAAACTTACAGTTGTTCTTGCGGAAGTTATAATCAAACTTGCTGGTATAACTTTTGTTCCCATTTTTACCGCATATGAACTAGCTAATTAGTTAGCTACCTCATTTAGAAGATTGATGTTATATCATAGATACATGTGACTTGAATGTAACTGCTGCAATTGGTTATATAATATATAACACTACAAGAATTTTAAATTATTTATAATACTAAATTTACCGATACCAAAATGGGTTGACTGAATCATAATGCTGAAATGATGAGTTACCTTCTCTTTCTCCTCCCTCTCTCTCCGTTTTTGTTTCATTCTCTCTTCAAGTAGAGCCATTTGAACTTTCTTCTCCTCTTCAGTCAATGGTTTTTTCTCCTCTGTGGATTCGGAGAAGCTGCTGTGGTTCGACTTTGCCGCGTGGTACTCCATTTCATCCTGATTTTTGAACAGTTTACCGCACTCGTCGCATTTGAATGACTTCGCTTCTGGATCACTTGGTTCCGACTCTGTCGTAACGGGAGGTTCTGATTGTTCGGCATTAGAAGTGTTTGTAGCCGAACTTTCAATGGTATTTCTCGTACTTGGTTCTGGGTCATCAGCATGCGCTAAAAGCCACTCCATGGCCGGCTCAACACCCTTAAAATTTGTAACAGCCATTGCTTTTTCCCTAAAAACCGACAAACCGACATTAAAACATTGTATTAACCTGTTCAGTAACAAATAATTTTCGTGACAAGTACTTACGCTCGCTCTTTTGGAAATCCCATTTCAATCAATGTTTGTATCTCTGCCATTTTAAGATTTAGTATTAATTATAAAATGTGTTTTTTATTTAAGCAAAAATATCAGCTTTTCATCACTGATCAGCTGTTTTCAAGAAGATATTTTTGATTGTTTTTTTTTTGTAGGACAGATTATAAATAAAAATGTTCATACCATAGATAACATTAGTTTTTATTTGTGTTTGTGGATAATTTTTGCCTATGGAAACAGACAATCATGACTGACTATACAGTCTGAAAAAAATTATAAAACAAAACATTCATAACGTATATGGTTTTTAAGATTCTGTTTGAGAAATTGCTTATTACGAGAGTGGTTTATTTACATTATATGGCTATACTTAACTATTTATTATACTTTTACTTTTTACAACTTTTTGAATAATCCCTCGGACGAAGAATCAAGGTGGACTTGACATCAAAATAATAATACCTTGTTAGAGCAAGATAAGTATATGGAAAGCTCTAAAGAGTGATAAAGCCAAAAACCCATTCTTTTGTCCCTTTCATAGTTTAGCTTTTTTTGATGTGCTCAACTGTCATAGGTGCCCAACAAATTTGACGCGTGCTTCTGTGATACTAATTTTTAGCGAATATTACGAGTTTTTAATTAGGTTTATGTGTTTAATATAATGTTGAAAGTGTATAGAACACCATAATTATGGAGCATTGCTGTGTGATCGGCTGTATCACTTGCAGCGAACGCAAAATCAAGAAACATAACCTTTCGTTACGTAAGTATTATTATTGTTTTGTTATTTACCATTTGCATTGTACAATTACATAAAGGTTCTGTTAGATTACAGAATAACAGGTTTATAATATGCAGAAATAATTAAGAAAGGTCCCAAATGCTAATTTTAAAGTTTAGTATTAACCGTATAAATTTAGTAATACACAACCAATCGTCAAACATTGGCGATATCAATGTCATGTGGCCATTTTATAGGACGTTTTGAATTTTATCGGGTTATTTCTATTTTAGGAATACCAGTAGTTAAGAATTAACGTTACCCATAATAGTGGGTAATTTTCACATATGAACCAATGTTAATAATGAAGTTTATATTCAGTTTTAATAAATATTGTTAAGATTCGTTTAATGTTTTAGATTAACAAAAGATACTGCACTTCGTGACTTCTGGATAAATTCAATTGGTCGACGACATTGTACTCCAGGAAAAAACACCCGCATATTTTGTTCTAAGCATTTAAATGAAACCTGCTTTAGAAAAACTGAACATATGACATTTTTAAATGCCTTATCAGTTCCAACGCCTGTTAACGTAGTTAACACAGTAAATAAACTCATTTCTCCACAGTTTTTTAATTTGCTTCTTCCCCAATTAATCCATCCTATATCACTATTTCCATCTTATGAGAGAACAAATGATTGTCAGTTAGTGCAGGTTTGCAGCTGTATATAATGTATAATACTTATTCTACTTATATATTTGTTTTCGGGCAAATACATACATAAATTTTTACATACTAGACTAAACTATAATATTGACAACTAAATACTAGATTAACACGGCTTTACAAAACAAAATTTCAAATAAATCATTTTAATATAAAAAAGCAATGAAGATACTATAATAAGGTATACTTTCCCTTCAACAGCATAAACTGGACATAACCTCTGTGTCTCCCCGTGGCACAGAGGTGTATCCATGAGGATTTACCTACGATAAAAAAAAAGGATAAACTGGAAATGAAGAAAAAAGTAGACCTGTGAATTGTGTATAAAAAGCCGAATATTTTTTTCGTTTTCAGTGTATAGCTTTTTAAAGGAAAGTTGTTCGAAGAAATTGGGAAAATTTTTAATGACCTGGTATCCCTGCGTTTTGAAGTACTTTCTATTTGTCCCTTTCGGGTATACGCGGCTGTCAAGTCCACCTTGATTCTTGATCTCCGTGAATCAGCCTAAGTAACTTTTGTGAGTGTTATTAACCGATGGCACCCGTTAGTCATTTATAATGAGACAGCAATTGCTATAAGCGTACTTGAAATACGAAGTGAATAGATGAGAAAGTATACTTTTATAATCCATAACTTTTTTATTACCAACCATCTAATGATGGCGCTTCGAATGTACTATCACAATTATTCAACGCGTGTATTAAATTTTAGGTTGGAATTCTCAGCCATTGAGGTATTCACTGTCCGGGAGTCAACCGTGAGTACAGAGGCTATGTCGTGCTAGGATCAGAACGGACTTTTTTCTTTGCTTGTTTTATTTTCTTCGCCGTTGAAGAGTTCACTTGCAAGGAGCCAAATCTTAGGACAGAAGGTGTATCACAGTTGTGTGGTGTGGTGGTATACGAATCGATTAAACTACTAAGACACCGTTTTTAGTTTTACATCAAAAACTAATAAATATTGCCCAAAAAATAATGTTTGTATGCTCAAAGAACATTTATGACTCAGAGGTATCACCTAGGAAATTCAGGTCTATTTCCTTTATGGTTAGCGCGAGCGTTAGCGTTGTTTTTTAACTTTTATTTATTTTAAAAATGCTGAGTTATGAGTTGTCAACACAGAGGATAAAACGTAGTGATTATATTCTCTTTGAAGGATATTAGGGCTCAAATACCGGCGCTATTTTCAAAAAGGACTATTAAAAACTTATTGTGTCAATTACGAAACGAGACATATGAATATGAAATTTCATTTAATGGATTTAGAACATTTCGTTTACAGTAAAAATATTTTTTCACTAATACATTTTTCACAATGGCTTCCAAAAAGCACGCTAGAAGAAAAAATATACAATACAGTGACCCAGGAAAAATATTGGAGTTGGTGATGAATTTAAACGACGATAGTTGCGCTCAGTTGCAAATTAAAATCAACTTTTATGTGAGTTGTCATATCGATAAAAGGCTGAGTTATCAAAAAATTTCGTTTAGTGAAGCGCTGACGCTAACCCTAACCTATGAATACTCATCATTATCATTTACATCCTAGTAATGTCCACTTTAGGGGCACCGGCCGCCTCTCTCATCATAGATCCACCACTCCAATGTGTAGGCGGGCTTGAACAATAATCACTTGTTAGAGAATAAAAACGGCTTAACGTGCTCTTCGAAACGGGCACGGTTTCGGGCTGCTACTATTTTTTTTTCCTAATCAGAGGTCGAGGATTCGATTCCGACCTTTAACATTTCGAAGTTAAAGTTGCGATGTACGTTTTTAAGTAATTAAAATATCACTTGCTTCAACGGTGAAGGAAATCGTGAGGAAACCTGAACACCTGAGAGTTCTCCATAATGTTCTCAAAGGCGTGAGAAGTTTGCCAATCCGCACATGGCCGGCGGGGTGGACCATACCCTTTTCATATTGAGAGGAGACGCGTGCTCTGTAGTGAGCCGACAATAGGTTGATCATGATGATGACGATTAGATTATACTTGTATATCATGCAGCATTTTTCAGGCGTGCAAAAATAAAATATTAAAATTATTTTAAACTAGGTCATAAATAATATAATTGACGTAAAGGCCTATTAAACGTAGCGTTGGTCGACCCCCAACAAGGTGGACAGACGACATCAAACGAGTCGCAGGGAGCCGATGGATACAAGCGGCCCAAGACCATGGCCATTGGAACAAAAGACCTATGAACAGTAGTGGACGTCTATCGGTTGAAATGATGATGTTGATGATGATAAAAGGCCTATTTACAAAAAAACTAGCTAATTATTTATTTAATAAACAATAATTTAGTTTGACATGCTTTCCTATGCTTGGGTTTATTATCTCTAACAGTTCACTTAGATTATTGTAGGATTTTAATTTAGTTGAAAGAGGAATGCGAAGCTGATACAGCTTTTTTAATCGTCGTGCACGGTGAGGAGGCCTGGATCGAAACTATTGGTGTTGCAGCTTTGACCCGAAGACACAGGATTTGCGTAAGCCCCGTCATAACAAATTTAAATTCAAAATAATTTTTATTCAAATAGTCCTTAAAAAGGCACTTTCATTCAGGTGATAACTATATTCGTAAACTTAAAACTAAAGCTATCAGGGTTCCAAACGCGCCCCGGTCTAAGAATAAGCCCACAACAAACTTAGCCGGTTTTTTTTTTCGTTATCACCATCTCACATAATGAATAATAAATTATAGTACCTATGGAGATAGAACAATTCACACCCAAGCTTTTTTATCGTTTATATAATCCTTGATATCGTAATATGATTTTTCTACAAGCTTTCGTTTTATAAAAACTTTGAACTTATTGATAGACATCTCCAAGATATCAATAGGTAATTTATTATAATAGTTATAGTAACTTAAACTGCTTGGCTTCCTCTCACAAGAGGTATATATGCCTCGACAGTAGTCTAATGACTGCTTTACATCAGATATAATAGTCGTCACGTTAAAAGAACAGAGCATGTTATTCCATGAGTAAATTAAAAAAAAATAATGAAAAGTTGACAGATTGATTATCCGCTCTATCAACGTGCAGCTCGAAGCAACGGATGGAGGTTACTGAAATTTAGCTTTACGGTTCTCGGTACGGGCTTCGGAGGACTTGTGGGCGATGGAAACGGGGCCGTCCATAACTCACAGTACGGTTCTCAAGTTGGCTGGTGTGCTATTGTTCCGGCACACCTCTAACCGGCGAAACTGGGCACGTTGTGCCCAAGGAGGGTCTGCTGCGGCGGATACCCGCTGGTGGAGTTGCGGTTGTATGCGAAAGCTTTCCCGTGACTCCACCATACAGCGGTGAGTAGGAACACGTGGGGGTTTTAGTCAGTAGGAGTCTGCCTCCCCGTGTCGCAGAGGTATCTTACCTACGATAAAAAAAAATAAAAATACGGTTGCGAAAATCGGAAGCACAGTCACAAATGAAACTCTCATAATAAATAAGCGAGAGCTCCGAACCTATGTTAACAATTATACTGATACACCTCTGATCTAATATACAGTTGAAACGAGACAAAGTTACGTGCCTTGCATAAATCTGTCTAGTTTTAACACTAACTTTGGCTGAGCAAAGTCCTAGATAGCTCCACAGATCTCAGATTTAGACATTCCATATCTCACCCTCCTCCGTCTGCGTAGTAAACCCAAGTTAGTCAGTAAAGATATTTTATTACTTATGTAAAAAATAACCTTGAATTTAAGCTGACACCTAAACTGTACGAGGTTTTGAAGTCTACGTGTGAACAAACCGATTTGTTGATGAACTTCGGAACAGATTTTCAAGATATTGTATCGCCTGTAAGTATTACACAAAAATATGCCTAACCTGTATTTTGAATACCGAGTTCATCGAAAATTCAGGTCAATTGCTTCAGTCCTTTCAAAGAGAAGTGAAAGCTTTGTATGTGAGACGCGGTATGTACGTCGAAACTTTGCAAAGTGACTAAATGACAGAGTAAATATAGTGGTTTTACGTACTATTTTTACTCTCCGCCTAGTGGCCGTGGGTCTCGGGAACGCATGGCACCCAAATCGCTTGAATGTATTAGACTCTGTACTACCAGTCAGATTCGAAAAATACTTTGTACATTATTTGATAGTTCTATTCTCAAGAAATACTTGAGAAAGACTAATTCCCATTATTCTACTACTGAAATATTGTGCGGGCGGTTTACGTGACGGGGTAGGTAGTAAGTTATACGAGGACGTCGCGGGGACCAGCCAATCTCATTTTAAAAATAATATGCGTACCACTTATTCAAAAAATATAAATGTTTTCTTAATTTCAGTACGTTTCGAAGGATCTCAAAAAACGTATAATGATGTTGTCTATAGTGGATAAACCTTTATCGGTGATCGCTTGTGTGGTGGCGCCAAAGGTTCTGGAAGAGAATGCCTCCCATCTCATATTCGAATGTTTCTTGTAAGTACCACCGGATTACTGCGACACTGAATATTTTCTCATAATCTTTACCACTGAGCAATTTTGGTAACTTCGTCACAAATTGTTACATATCATAAGAGAAAATTAACCATTCACCTAGTGCAAATGTGATGCTCTACCCGCTTCGGCCATATTTGCCACATCGTGTTGAAAAACACTTGCAAGACGTTAAAGCACTTTCCATATATACAAACCTTTATGCATTAGGATTCTCCATGTTTTCAAATACGTATTAAATCTGCCGTTCCTACCGTGGTCTGCGTGGTGGACAGCCTAAGCTCTAGGGCTAAACTAGATAATGAATACGTAGTTACTAACTTTGAATTGAATACGCTGAAATGCGAATAAGCTATCATATCCTAGGTTTGCTTGGCCAGTATTAAAGAAAACAATTCAACTGGAATACGAATGCACGCTGAAGCAGAAATGTCAACAACTACTCCGCGTTGCTCGGAGACTGTTCACCCAGGTATCCACGTGGTATTACTTTTTATAGTTAAGTCCTGAAAATAAGTTAGATGTGTGTCCAAGTAAAATAAAGGGGGAATATCGGATCTGATGATAATCTTAAATTTAATTCTAATTGAAATTGCCAGACAAAGGTAAGTATCAGATAAATTTTAACCGTCATTTCGTGTCCTTGAAAACTGGTATTATATTTTGTTTGTTGACTGAAACCGTTTCTTCGGATGTCACTCTGAAACTTCTAACTTTAGTATAGTAGTAGAAAGTGGTAAATTTCTTGCATTGTACTAGAAACCAGAAATATCGCTAATAAACCAAGCGAACTCTAAATCGAACGGTAACCTATGTAATTTATGGACATTGAGTAACTTAATCTGAGATTTGAATCGTCAATGCTTCATAAAATATTCCAGGTGGCATCTCTGGAAACTCTGTTGCAAATAGCAATGGAACAAGCCAAACTGTTGACTAAATCGGAGTATTGTTCAGTAATGCTGGTAGATATGGATCACATGGAACTTGTCAAGAGCAGTCGTCACTCATCGAATGTGGGTCCACTGTATTTGTTAATTGATGTATTGTATAGTTCCAAGGATTTTCTTAGTATGTATCTAATTACATTTAGAGAATTCCTTTAAAACATCAGTAGGTAACACAGTGATAGAGCAAGAGCCCGTGAACCCCAGACCTTCGTTATTTTATAAAAGCTGAAAGTTTGTCAGCGCATGCTCCCAACACAGGTAAGAACGATGGACTATTGTGAAGTTTGGGTTGCCGTGGCTTTGGCAGGTAAACGGTACTAAAGGTGTGTAAAATACCGATCTAAATTCATCAAATAATAAAGTGTGATTTTTTGGTATTACCTTCAGAATATTATTAAAAATCACGTTATTGATTGCCAGACACTTAACATCGTGGCAACCCCTTGCCAGACACCCCTAATGTTCATGAAATTATAATTCTACTTATGTTATAGTATAAAAGCTGATTTTTATATATAATATTTAGGTAATAATTAGATGATGTTTCCTCATCAGCCAGACATTTTTGATAGTTCCAACCCCTTGCCAGACAATGATGTAGGGTCGCTGTAGGAGCGAGCGCGAGACAGTATATGTATAGTGGGTGCGAGTGAGATGGCGAGATAGGTCTATCGCGATCCCTCAATAACAGATTATAAAAAAAAAAAGCTATTGCCTCAAAAGTTCTTCGTCTCCTTTTCCTCTTCTGTGGTGAATTGTCTCTACTAGTGGGAACTGGTGCCTCGGATATTTCAGATTCTTCAGATGTATTGAATTCGATGTTCTGATAAATAATTCCGAAGGTGTCATGTAAAGTGTCCTTCCCACTAGTAGTTTCAACAAAGCGGTCAAAATTATCATAAGCCAGTCCAGTACAAAGTTCAGGTGTTTTTTTAATTTTTTCGGGGCATAAATTTGACTTTTCAATGGAAGCATAGGTGGTTTCTGTTTCAAGTTCTTCGACACTTTGATAGCTGATACAATGACCATATCTGTTGACTATATCTACAATTTTTCTGCTACTCGTTAAACTCTTCAAAGTCATACCCAGCGTGATATGCTTAGACGTCTTGACTTGACCATTATGAATTGCATAAATAATATCTTGACAGTAAGACCGTACTTGACGAATACATTTTAAGCTACTTTTTCGTTTCTGTCTAGAACCACCTATGAGAGTAGAATAAAAATCAAATAATTCTTGCGGTATAGAAGCTTCACCTGCAATTAAATGCTGTGCTGAAAGATTTTTAGATGGTAATTTTTTCTTGTCCATTGTCACAATAGTTTTTCGTAAGACTAATGCCGCTTTTTGGATAATATTTTCAGATTTTAAGTTGTCCAATACTGTTTCGTCAATCGTCTTCATATAATTGGGTGCTATTATTTTTTTATTCCGGATTGTAAAGAATTTAACATTTTTGGATAATTTCTTATCAATTTTTTCTTCTAGGTGGTGTGCAGTAAAAGTAGTATCCATTTCAATGGAATTCTCTGCATAAATTCTCTCCAATGAATCAGTATATAATTCATGTAAATGAATCAATAAATGACAGCGGCCATTGTTGATAATATCTTCTTCTATGATGCTACAAATTTCATTGAAAGATTCTTGGTGGTACTCTCGATAATGATGCCAATCACTTTTAACAGATATTTTCGCCAATGAAGATATTTTATTATTAAACTGAATCCTACAGTCAGTATGATAGTATATTTTCGGACTTGCAATACTTTCCAATCTACTTAAAAACTCATTATACTCTTTTTGATTTTCAATGCTAGACATTATACGAGACTGAAATTGGTTTTTATCACCTTCATGGAGTGGAAGCATTTTTGATCTCACTTGTCTCTTTTTTTTATTGCAAAATAAACAAATTTTTTTACTTATATCAATACTGGTATCACTTTGAATCGAACTATTTACTTCTGTGGTTGCATTAGCATTTTCACTCACTTCTTCAAGTCCGCGAATGTCCACAGCTGCCTGGGAAGGTTGAAGTTCTGTTGATTGAGAAGCTGAAGGTGGGTGTGATACAGTTAACTCAGACAAATGCGATGAACCTGGTATTGAATCATCTGTTGATATATTTACGTCTTTAGATGGTTCTTTTTCTTGCTCTGTTTCAACAGTCTTTTTAGAATTTTTAGGTTCTGGGGTAAAATATTTTTTCATCAGTCCTGTGAATGATTTGTAACATTCCCTGTGATAACCACTCTCTGTATATTCACGTGGAAGAATGATGTTATTATATTTAAGGTTATGTTTTTTTCGCAATTTTAAAATTAATTCACATTTTTTCAATGTCTCGTCAGAAAATAATATTATTTTACCACTACTTTTCTTACAAATAACACAAATTAAAATATCACCCATGACTTAATTTTTTAAACAAAATCACTTTTATTTAAAAAATCACATAAACAAATTGTAAGCATATAATGTACGTATAATACACTAATAATATATTGAATATACTTTGTAGTCTGTATATATTCGAAATATTTTATGTTGTTAATTTATAATAACTATTCAATTAATAATACTTGAAGATAGCATATAAGATTATTTTAGCTGATGTAAACATGTACTAAGTACTAAACAATACATGCGCAGTAGAAATAACAACTGCGCAGTGAGAGATCTCGATAGACCTATCTCGCCATCTCACTCGCACCCACCATACATATACTGTCTCGCGCTCGCTCCTACAGCGACCCTACATCATTGTCTGGCAAGGGGTTGGAACTATCAAAAATGTCTGGCTGATGAGGAAACATCATCTAATTATTACCTAAATATTATATATAAAAATCAGCTTTTATACTATAACATAAGTAGAATTATAATTTCATGAACATTAGGGGTGTCTGGCAAGGGGTTGCCACGATGTTAAGTGTCTGGCAATCAATAACGTGATTTTTAATAATATTCTGAAGGTAATACCAAAAAATCACACTTTATTATTTGATGAATTTAGATCGGTATTTTACACACCTTTAGTACCGTTTACCTGCCAAAGCCACGGCAACCCAAACTTCATAATAGTCCATCGTTCTTACCTGTGTTGGGAGCGTGCGCTGACAAACTTTCAGCTTTTATAAAATAACGAAGGTCTGGGGTTCACGGGCTCTTAGACCATGATATTTTTTGAGTGAAACCGATGGTTTTTATGGATTGGACGTGCGAGTGATATATCAAGGTCACGTTTAGGTACATTTCTTTACTTGAGAGAGCAGAAAGGAGCTATGCATTGTATGTCTAGAAGACATCACTACAATATCTTAAGTTTATGTTTAAGTGTAGCTAGATAATTATTTTGTTATAAAGGATGATCCGGCGCCGGAGAATCGTTTCCCCATGCACATTGGAATAGCTGGCCAAGTGATCAAAACTGGCAATCTCATCAACTGTAAGAATGCCAAAGAGCATCCCGCTTATAACCCCGTTATCGATTCATCACCTGGCGTAGATTGCAAGTTAGTTATTCGATATGTTATAATAGAAGTAAGCTGGTATTGGCTAGAACCTAGCATTTGTTATCATTTAGAATATGCTCAATTCTGAATGATCTCAGGAATATCTGCGACATCTCCTGCAGTTCTGTGGCCTTCTTTGAAAACCAAGTAAGACTGTCCATTACTAGCATTATAGGTATAAATTGAATTATTTAGATGTAAGGTTAATTTTAAGGTTGCATGACCACAGCATGGTCATTTCTAGAAAGTCACGTCTCGTGTTTGTTCTTCTGATTTGTTTTTTGTTGTTTTTATTTAAATTGTGACTAGTTTAATGATCCAATAAAAAAAATCATTTATTTGCCTCAGTTAAGTTCTGGTCCGAATTGCTCACTAAGTATATCGGTGATCTAATTTTGAAGGTACACTTGGTAAAGCAAACTAAGCAGAAAGATTAGTCCATCTGTATAAATTTCTGCGCGGCGACTTATCGATACTCTAATGGGATTTCATTAAAGTAACCAGTAACTAGAATCCCACGAAGTTTGAGCCAACAGTGACCAATTTTTTGATCTGGAAAAATGGTGTCACTAAGATTACTAGGATAGGAAACCACCCCTCTTTACAAAGAGAAAAATTGAGAACCAATTAGGAAGTGCGCCAAATACTAAACATGCGAAGACTTGCAATTGAATACATTTTAATTATTTTAGGGCTATCCTATGTTTTCCGATCCGTGAGCAGACTGGAATCATAGGCGTGGGTCAGTTAATCAATAAGGTTGGAGACCCTTATTTCGATGCTATGGATGAAGAGATGGCTCTAGCGTTCAGCATATACTGTGGGGTTTGCATTATGCATTCAGTTATATACCAGAAGATACAAGAAGCGCACATCAGAAATGCTCTGGCGAATGAATTGGTCATGTATCATATGAAGGTAGTTGCAAGGAAACACGTTTTCGTAATATCGTATCGACTCGTAGTAGACAAAAACTGGTGACTATTTTTTTGTACATAAGTTTATAATCAAAATTCTCTACAAAACCATAAATAATTGTGCCTTTTTGCTATGTCTTCTGTAGGAAAGGATACTAGTTTTTAGACCTGTCGACTTCATTGTCCATGCAGTTGAATAGTAAAAGACCGTGGTAAAAAGACGTACGTAGGTACGTTTTTGGTAAATATTGACGCAGTCTGCGAAACTTTTGACGGCTGTAGGTTGCTTAAAGACTAGTATAACAATTTTTTCTTGCAAAATTTTCACAACAACACTTTGAAGGAGTTTGCGTCAATTATTATATCTTATTTCACCTTTTCTAACTCTTAAAACCTTCCATTCAACAGTTAAAGGGCATTCATCTAGTAAAATATCCTTTAATAACTAAGTTCCAAACTCTAGTGAGTTGTTAGTACAAAATACAATCGGAAGAAAGTAGAAAATAACATTACGATCATTTCACACAATTTCACCGTATATTTTCGAGGTAGCTGTGATATTGTTTTGTCTGTCGTAGGTGGCCGACTCGGAGGTGTCGCGAGTGTTGGAATGTACAGCTTCCCACAGCCACCCTCATTTCACCAGCTTGCATTTCAACATACGAGCGTTGCCGCTAAGGGAGCTGCCGTGCTATGCGTTCAAGATGTTCTCGGACTTGGGATTTGATAAGAAGTAATGGTTTTTGTTTTGCGATAAACAAATCTGACGTAATCTGCTTTTGTTATACAAAACTTGAGTTTCTATTCTTGATATTTGGGCCTACGCTATAATGCTTTGAATCTTCTTCCAAGTGAACTTTTCTTTCTGCACCTAATATGATAAGCAAATCGTATAAATTTATGTTTATGATAGTAACCAAAACAACCCTGCTGCTACACTTTTGGATCGTAAGCTCAAAATAGGAAAAACCTTAAAAAAAAGCTTATAGATTCTTAACTAAACTTAAGACTGGGCGACTTTTCGTAGCACTTCTTCTATATGAAATACCTTCATTACCTAGTAGCAGCGCCTTATTTTAATTTTAGATTCAATATAAAAGCCCACAAGCTAGCGCGGTTCATATTGCACGTCAAGAAGGGATACCGCGACGTCCCGTACCACAGTTGGTTGCACGCTTTTAATGTAGCCCAATGGACTTACGCCGCTGTAACCAATTATAAATTAGTTTCCCAAGGATATTATACGTAAGTAATGTGAATAATCTACTACTATACTATAATGACCAATTAGCAAAGTGACAGTAATAAAAGTTCATGCAGCCTAAAATCCGTGCTATAAAATGGATAAAGCACTCCCGATACTTTTATCGTCATCATTATTATACCATTACCGGCCCACTATATACTGTAAAGACTCGAGGCTGCTCTCACATGAAAAGGATTTTGGCTGTAGTCCATCACGCTGGCCAACTCCAGATAGTCTTCACACGTTGATAACATTATGGTAAACTCTCAGGCAAGCAGGTTCTTCGAGATGTACTCCTTCTCCGATAAAGCAAGTGGTAATTAATTTAAAATTCAGAGCCTCTGAATAGTAAGAGATGCGTGCCGAGGATCAAACTAGGTCCCCCAAAAGGGAGGCCTGAGCATGTCCACTAAACTATAACCGAGAAAAAATTAAACAAGAACAAAAATTGGTTTCGACATCATGAGTTATACAAAGGGCGATGGATAAAGCTTGATGTATCTCAACATAATCTAATATAAATGCATATAGGCAGACTTAAAGTAAACATATGATAGATCCCAGCTAGGTGGGCAGAGGAAAATGGAGATGGAGTCACTCTCACGCCGGGAGACGTGACCGAAGAATTTTAAGATGCGACTCTGTACTAATGCCGAAAGTCGTTGTTTAATGCGAGTACTTGTAAATCCTCCTCTAAGCTTGTCCTCGAGTGGCATAAAGTTTTAAATGGCGATGGTAGAATACAGAGCTGGGAAAACCCAAAAGTTCGCGATATGATAACCTAATCATTCATAAATTTCAGTGACCTGCAAGCTTTGATGTATCTTATAGCGGGCTTAGTTCACGACATGGATCATCGTGGTACAACCAATAGCTTTCAAATTCAGGGACGTGAGTCTATATATTCAATTAGTAGCTCCTCTAGAATTTCTTCTGTTATTTTTCCGAAAATAGGATTTATTGTGCGTATTTCAAGTATATAATAAAGATAAAACATTCGTATCAACAGAAACGACTTTGGCAGCTCTATATTCGAGCGAGGGAAGCGTTATGGAGCGACACCACCTAGCGCAGGCGATGTGCGTTCTCAACACGGAAGGGTGTGACATTCTAGAGGCTTTACCGCGGAGGGATTACGATAGAGCCCTGATGATACTCCGCGATTATATCCTTGCCACGGATCTTGCAAATTATTTTAAGTGAGTAGGTAGATGGGTATCTTAAACGTTCTAGATAGCGTGTTACATTGTTTTAATTTAGTAGAAAATGCCCCTTCTTTGTGCTATTCTTGTGTTACGCTGCTTCTTCTTTCTAACAATCGTGAAATTATATAATGAACCAAATTGTCAAGGTTTCTACAAAGCCATTGATATCAAAGCCTATACTTTATTGTCGGTGTTTCACGATACGTGTACAAGCCAAATTATCTAAAGAGCCGCTTCCTGAATCGGGTTTATCAACTTGGACTGAAATATACAAGACCTAGACTGTTTTTGTAGGAAGAATTCCTCTTTCGGTACAGGAATCTGAATGAGTACAAAGTGATCTCGTATGACTTCCAAAAGGGCAACCGCGTGCATATCAGCGCCTTGCACAGTCTGCTGATGAACGCCGCAGACCTCAGCGACCAGCTTAAGGATTGGGGCAACGTCAAGAAGACTGCTGTTAGTTATCTATTGAGTGTCATATCGTTTTTCGTTCGAAAGAAAATGTATGTCTTATCATATAGTGTTACAAACGGTACATCTTATTCCAATGCAGAATTAATGTTAAGTCTGTCTGTAACACCATCTTGAAAAGGGGTACAGCTCATATTGCATATGCCTTAGATAGCAAAACTGACATTGAAAATGGCGAAATGCTGGATTGCAGTATGTAATTCTAGTTTGTTTAAGCTCCGTTTTAAAAATGGAGCGATAGGACGTGAATCTCTAGAAATGGCAACTAAAAACAGTTTAAAGGTGATCTTGTCCATGCTATTTAGCTACATGCGCATGATAAACTATCGGTAAACAAGTATTTGATGGCAAGGAACATTTTCAACTTGCATTATAGGTTGAATGGGTCTTCGACTCAAGCTTATGCTTTATGTCGAGAGAATTAAAAATGTATATCCTCATAATGCCACAGTTTAAATTATCGCTCCAAGCGAAAAACTGTCATTTATATCTCGATTATAAAACCCAGCTGAACCTCGAATCATAGCTTTAAATGCTCTGATGAATTGATTTGAATTAGCCCAAAAACCTATTACTGTGCGCATTTTGAAATTGTAATATGACATACAGGTAGCAGTACTGACTGAGTTCTTTAAGCAAGGCGACGTGGAAAAGAGCCGTGGGGACTTGCCTGTCAATATAATGGACCGTGAGAAGTGCTTTATTCCCGCCCTGGAGGTGCAGTTCCTTACTATGACATGCGTACCGCTTTTTGAGTAAGTTTTGCATTATTTACTTATCCCCCCCCCCCCCTCCTTGATTCCTTAGAGTTGTATACTGTGAAAGGATTGTATAGTAACGCAATGTTTTTTTCTTATTATAAATTAAGGAATGACTTTATAGAAGGGTTTAAGAATACTGTGGAATAAGCAGCGTGTAATTGAAGATTATCCCGTTTCCACTCCCTTTCCCAGCACAAAGATCTAATTTTCTGGAAGATGTGCTAACTGTCTGTGTGTAGCTTTAATTATAGCTTATTGGTGTGAAACTCAGTTTTTCACACATCCGCGTGAATTATGGATTTTCCGGGATAAAAAAGTGCCTATCTATTAATCCAGGGTCAATCTAATCACCATTTAAAATTTCAACCAATTTGGTTCTTTAGTTCAATTGTGAGGGTGTAACAAACATACACACATAAACTTTACTACTTTATGGTGCACCCACAATGATTATTAGTAAGATCATTCGTGGATTAATTATTATTTTGCGTGATAGTATTTTAGGGCGAATGCTGCCAAAAGCCCAGCCATGCTTGAAAATTATAGAAAACCATATAGAGAGGTGGGAAGCTGCAAAACCAATATTTGCGGAGGTAACTATAAAACACCAATACCTACCACACCACTACACATACCACGATCAACACTCTCGATGACAAGACCTGTTTTCATCCCAATGTCCATGCTAATGTATCGACAGAATGCTGGCAAACGTCCACGTTTTCCTCCTGAAATATTTCGCTTAGGTACGACGTGGAATTCCTTGGAACTGCTCCAAGATACCTTTTACCTTTGAAACAGGAATTAAGAGATTTTGCGTAACAAAATCTCTTTACATAATCTATCGACGTGGGATCGGCTGGAGCCGTTCAGAGAGAGCTGATAACTACCTTATTTATTTATTTACATATACATGTTTACATAAAACAATATTACGGCTAGCATAAGAAAACCACCAGGGTTTGTAAAATAAGTTAACACAGAGTTACACACTAGGTAGGCGTACCTACCGACATTAATTGCTAGTTTAATTACTGTTGTTAATTTGTTACTACAAATCATAACTTACTTAAAAAGTAGGACTTAAGTTTTTTCTTTATATTTCGAGGATTAATATGGTCCTCGTACATTTGTGGGTAATTCGTTAATAAGGCGAGGAACTAGGTAAGCGTTTGTGCGCTCACCGTACGTATTGAGCGCGCTCGGAGTGCATAGCCGACCCCGAGTGCCGGCCCGCGTGCATACAGGATGTTGTACTTTATCCCAGTATATATTATTAAAAAAGTTTTCTTTTAAAATTGAATATTTAAACTGTACCGGTAAAATTTTACATTGCTTAAAAAGTTCAGTTTCTTAATAATCACTATGTTTTTTGTCGAGCTTTGCTTTTGGTATAGTTTACCGTTGTACCACAGTGTGGGTGACTTATGCTCTCCTCTCACTAAACGTAGAACGTAGCTGCTAGTTTGGCGGTAAACAAATATTGTAATAATCTTGTTTGAAAGATAGAAAGGCAGGCACAGTTCGCGCAGATCTCATTCTCTAACACACTGAAGATTTATCTTCCAGGTACCAATAGCCGGTGGTCTGTCGGTTTTACTTAGCCCAGAGTTGGATACTTTGATAGAACAGCAGCTAAAGGAGAAACAGCGGCTGGAGGCAGAGGAAGAAGACTGAAATAGTTCATTTTGAAGTTTAGACTAAAAATTTACTAAATGTAAATTACCTGGTTACGATTTCACTGCTAATAATTTTTCGATTAATTCTAAGGCACGATTTCTTAGCAATCTGGTTTAACCATATGACGAATCCAATATTCCGGATCGGACGGAAAAAGCATACAATGATAAGGCAAATGTATGAGAGTACCTTGACTTGA
The DNA here is from genome assembly GCA_928268935.1 of Lasiommata megera. Taxonomy (NCBI): domain Eukaryota; kingdom Metazoa; phylum Arthropoda; class Insecta; order Lepidoptera; family Nymphalidae; genus Lasiommata; species Lasiommata megera. The sequence continues at coordinate 15,717,828 of OV743315.1, read as the reverse complement.
CTTGATTTTTCACAATGAGACCTTTTATTTGAAACGAAAATAAAATGAAAGGCCTTATAAAGGTAAGTTGAAAAAAAATAAACACCTTCTTTGAGTTTTTATTTTGTTTTATATCAAATGTTTGTTAGAAAATAAAATAGTTATTGTATTTATTGTTAATATAAATATAAAGTTATCAGTAAAAATCTATGGTCTTTAAATGTATCTAAGGGCCGACGTTTCAACCTCCAAAAATCTGTAAATCTTGTTTATTTCTCAAATAGTTGTTAACTTTATTTTCATACGAAATTTGTTAATACATAGCGACGTTGAGACTAATGATTAAAAAAATTTCAAAGTAAATAGTAGACAATACAAAGGGATTACAGATTATAAATATTAATAACATGAACTCTCATGTTTAAGAAAACATAACTAATTTCTCCAGTATGTAAAGTATATATATTTCAATATAATATGTAATCGTCGTACGTTTTAAGAAACACTTGACTTTATGAGACTATAACATAGAAGCAATTTTTGAAATGATTAAAACAAAAATTTGATGAACTCTTGTATATTACATTTTCCAATGTACACATAAAGTTGAGAGATCTTGTATATATTATGTGATTTAATCACATTATTTACACACATATCACAATTTGTTGAACATAACAAAGGGAACAGAAATATCACAGAAACAATGTATCCTTTGGTACTGTAAACCACAGAACAAATATCCACAAAATATTTTTTTTGAACATACATAATATATTTTATAAAAAAAATGGTTAAGTTATTCTAATTCAATAAATAAGTCACGCGGAAATGTGCTCACATGAGCTAAACTTCAAATTACTTTCAACCGATCAGACCATTTTCCTCAGGTTGTATCAGTTCATCTATAAATTCTTTAACTATTTGCTCGAGAAAGATTTTCTTCGCTTCTTGTTCTCTGCAAAAATAGAAGCAATGTAGGCATGTTTGGTCAGATGCTCACGCATATATTTTTACGGATGGACTCATCTGATAATCTTTAGGGATGGTTCTTTGAGAACTCGTTATGAACGACGATAGAGGAAAGGTATTCGCTTTCACAGTAGTCCACTTCTAGAGTGCCCACAAAACAACACTGTTCCCTAAGTAAAAGATTTGTACATCGAAATAATTTTACGTCAGAGTTAATTGAAAGGTAACCGGGGATCGAAACCGGGATCTCCCGATTATAAGACCAAAGCGCCAGGAAGGTCGTCAAAATAACTTTTTTGACGACCTCCGTGGCGCAGCGCTCGCGCTGTCGCATTATAAATTTGGAGGTCCTGGGTCCGATTTCCGCCTCGAATATGATCTGGTGAGAGGCTTCGGTCGTGGCTAGTTACCACCCTACCGATAAAGATGTGTCGCCAAGCGATTAAGCGTTCCGGCTAGATAGAAACCAATAACCCACTACCATCTTAGACTGCATCATCACTTACCCAACAAGCGAGTTAGTGGTCAAGGGCTAACTTGTAGTGAATTAAAAAAAAAACATCAGTGGAAGGCAACTCGAAAAGGTTTGCATGTATATTCCTCGTATAGGTGGAAGATTTCATTGTTTATTTGAAGCAATTTATTCTGACTTTAATACAGGTGTGGATGATGGAAAACGTTAATTGATGGTATACTCACGGCAATGTAGGCGCATTGCACACGAGCTCGGTGTAGTATTTCAGTTTTGGTTCAGTTCCGCTCGTTCGTATGGTGACACTCAGTCCATTGCTGCACTGGAAGAAGATCATCTCTCCGCTCGTATAGTCCTGGTCTAACCCCGTGCCTAGTACTCCTTTTAGAAAAGAAATAGTACATTTATTCCTAGTTTATCATTATCATTCTACTTTTGTTTCATTACCCAACAGTGTAGGGTAATCCTCTTATAGAAGAGGGAAATTGAAGTCAATGTATTGCGAAACTAAAATTGCAATGGGTGGATCGTATGTTACGGAAGATTTATTGAGTTGGATTCTTGAGACGCAAATATACAAGCAGCACTAGATCCCGTTGTAGTAAAAACATTACAAAAGACCCTTTGTCCACCAGTTGAACTAAAAAAAAGAACATCAATTTCAACAATTTTTTTTTTCAGACTGTCTATTAGCTGTACAAACCCTATTTGGCTGTTTGGCGAGCTTTGGTAAGAACCTCTGCCAGAAGAAAGTTTGAGCCTTAGGGCTCGAAGAAACTAAGGGAACGACTGCCTAAGGGCGCCTCCTTTGAGGCCGAACCTCGGCTTAGGCGACGTTTGGGATAACGGGGGGGTCGGACGGTGAGTGGTCCGTACGTCTCCGAGGCCGTGGATGGAGCCCACGTCCGGATGACGTAAGATAGCGGGGACCTCGTCTTCGCCGGCGTCGTCGCCTCGTCTTCGTTAGCAGAGTCCATGCTTACAATACATTATAATACTGGCGTAGGATACCTTAGTGTTAATTTAGTGTCGTTTATGTATCTATCTCAAAGGAAACTTACTCAAATGCCCCTCTCCATTAACTTCTTCAGGTATTCTGACTCCAGATGTGAAGTCGTTCATGAATGTTACTTCACATGTACCGACATTCTTTGGATACTAAAAAAATAAAAGAATTCAGATTGTGCATTAATATAATGCAAAGCTCCCTTTTTCCTTCGCTCTATGTCATGTATTTCCGGTCTCTTTTTACGAAATGTACCTAAACGTGACCTTGACATTTAACTTTATTTTCTGGTCCAAAAAATCATCAGATCACCGCAAAGAATACTTTCAAAGAATCTGCAATCCCAATGTATTGGAAAGAAATCTAAAAGGGTTTTAGGAAGAATACCTAGATATAAACGACAAAACAAAATTTTTTTTAGGTTTTAAGATTTATGTTTGCACTTACGTTTTGGACTGTAGTGACAGTCTTAAGTGAAGTCAGTGGACTGCCTTGTCTTATCCGCCTTACTCTATGATTATATGATATAAAATATATATCTAGTACTATTTTACCTATTATGGTAGTATTATTACGTACGACTTACCACTCCTGGTCCATGATAATTCCTGATTCTGCTGAAAATCTTCTGTACGACTGAAGGGTCGTGGATGATGAAGTATGCGTTATGTGAGACGTGAAAACCATATTCCGCGTATAACGCTTGCAAATGGTCCACTAGCGACGATCCTTTGGAGTAAAGGTTTGATGCTAGTGACGCCACCTGTAAGATAAAAAGAAACCGGTAAGGAGTCAAGAATGTGCACTGAAGATATTGTCCCTTGAATCACTACAAATAGAATTGAGGTTTCGACTTATATTAACTATAAGTTAAAGTTAGCCTTCAGTCAACCATTGTTATTCCGCAACGCATTTAACCTGTTTTTAATTTGAGCAATTTATAAATAAAAAACATAAGGAAACTTGCATGGCTGAAGTTCTTCATAATGTACTCAAAGGTGTGTGAAGTCTTCCAATCCGCACTTGGCCAGCTGGTGAACCAAAACCCTTTTTACAAATTACTACTAATTAATGTACCTATCTCAACTAAATTTGAATTATACATACTTGTACAGCCGCGGAAACGCCATCTTTGTCCGGCACCCTTGGATTACACATATATCCAATCGCTTCCTCAAACGCGAACAGCGGTATCTTATCCTGTTGCAACAACAGGAGTGTTGTGTTTCCTGGACACAAGAAAGAACTATACGTCATTTGCTGATCTTCAGTCTGAGTCGAGGAGACTTTCACAGATCAATTAAGAGAGAATTAAGACCATGATAATTAAGACCATACGTTAGGAGACAACGTGAAAGCCTTGCGAATACGAATTTTAGTTAAACTTTATATTTTTTTGCCAATTGCCAGTACTATTTGCAAATATTGTGAAAAAATTTATAATATAAGTAATAAAGACTACAGGTTTATTTATTTGCTAAAAACCCGAAAAGAAAAATCAGCAATAATAATAAAGGTGATTTCAGATGGCCGAATACAAACTAATTTGGGTTGGTTCAACCAAAATTATGTTTGTAAGTTTACTCCCACGGTACCCAGGTAAGGTCCAATTGACAAATGAAAAATCCAATTTTTTACAGCGTAAAACCGTTTAGGTGTTTCGAAATTTCTAATGGTCATTAAATTCTTACCCATCCATTTAAAACCAGTGAGCGTCTCAACCAATTGTCCTTTACCCTTCGCTATCGCTCGCAACATCTTAGAGCTGACGAAGCTCGCGAGTAGGTATATCTCGTCTTCATCTTGCACTGAGCCATGTTTAGTATGCTGCTGCAGTATCCACCAGCCCAGTAGAGACCCCATTTCATTACCGGTGAATACTTTCCATGATTTTGATCTAAAAATTCGCGTTGATTTTGATTCGATAAATTTCAGTGTTGCACGTTTAAACCGTATGATTTTTTCATCCTATCGTTACCGGAACTTTTACGTCACGTTTAATATAAAACCAGAAGTGAGTCGAGTGGTTTGTTCTAAACTCTTATCCATCTCTAATTTATATTGTCTATAAATGCCTCTACTATGCTTTGTATCTGATACAATATTCCTATTGTTAGATTAACAAAAAATGCAAAACCCTTCACGGAATTTGATAAAAGATGTTGTGATGATGTGATGATGTGATGATGTGATAAAGAAACAAAATGTTTGGCTTTTCTGTTTTTTCTGCTGAAAAACGAAAGACTTGAAGCTGTGATTTGAAATAAAACTTAATATTATCATATCGGAATATCTCTGAAATATAATGTTCCAAAATAATCATTCAATCATGAGAATCTCCTCTCAATATGAGAAGGGTTTGGCCATAGTCCACCACGCTGGCCGTGTGTGGATTGGTAGACTTCACACGCCTTTGAGAACATTACGGAGAACTCTTAGGTTTCCTCATGATGTTTCCTTCACTGTTGAGCGTAGCAAGTGATATTTTAATTGTTTTTAAAACGCACATAACTCCGAAAAGTTAGAGGTGCGTGCCCGGATTCGAACCGCCGACCTCTGATTAGGAGGCGGACGTCCTAACCACTAGGCTATAACAAATTTATTTATTTTTATTTATATATGTGTTTTATTGTGACATCACTAGGGTCACAGCTGAAATATACTGAGCTGTACACACTTTCTGTATTAGGATAAGATGCAGATACTGTTTGCAGCACTAAAATAGATTAAATGTTCGTTCATTCTTCTCTCTATGTATTTTTAACTCACTCAACATTGAATTCGGCAACTGCAAGTCTGTCTGCATCTGGATCATTCACTAGGACAAGTCTAACTTCATTTTCTTCTGCTAACTTTTTACTGAGCTCCAAACATTCCTTCTCTTCCGGATTGGGAAATGTCACTGTTGGGAAATCGGGGTTCGGATCTTGCTGTTCTTTTACGCTTAATGGAACCTAAAATTATATAAAAAATACACTATTAGGCTTAATAGACTGACATGTTTCCCTAATCAAGATTTCCCGGCAGAGATAAGGCAACCTTTTGTTCCTAATTTCCACTCTGTCGCAGTTGAGCGCTGTAGTCTTATAAGTTTCCATTTTTATGACCACAGGACTTAACCCTGCCAATCGAACCCAATACAATTAATTCATTTAGGTAGGGTAGAAAAGTAAATATTTTCTGGAAACATTCAGCGGCGTCTGGTTTCTTCTAAGACTCGGTACGTGCAATAAATCCACAATTTATATTGGTATAAAACTTTTATAATAAACAATAAAAGGATATTCGGAGATTTAAGATTTCTAGCACTCAGTATTTTAATTTTCCGTTGTATGGTTATGGTAATATAAATAACAGTTTACTATTTAAAGGCATTTAATGCTTTAATTATTTGTTTCTTTATTTATATAATCTATGTGTAATGCAAATCAATTAAGCGGCTAAAACAGACAAGTGGGTAGTTTAGGATTCGTTAACCAGGCCTTCTAATAGTATTTTGATATTTTGTTACCTTTAAATTAGCAGTCTCAAACGCCTTCACTATAGCGTCGTATCCGACCCCATGCATAGCACTGTACACTGTAGTTATTGCTGCCTTCTTATTGTCTTCTAGAACTTCCTCGTCCAAGCAAGACCTGATGTACTCCGTGTACTTTGTGGTGACTTCTTCAAAGCAGTCTTTAACTAGATCGTGGTTGCGAATCTCTTCGATGTTCCAATGGTCTTCTGGTATGCTGAAAACGATTTTAATTGAAATCCCGCAAATATATATCTTTTTTGTTGCTCTTGGAACCTAGTTATATTCTTTGGGCCATGCTACACCTTTATTTAATAATCAGGATTTACGGTATTTTAAGGTCATCACAAGAGCAGAGGTTTCTATTATTCTAGGGTAAGGTAGCACGCTAGATTGTTACGATGGTTATAGTTACTTTAAATCCTTTTATCTATATCTGCGCAGGATCACCGAACCAGACCAGTAAAAAATCTATAACACGTCAATTACCAGTAAAAAAAAGACAAGGACAAAATATGCGCATCGCTTACTTTAAACAGGTCCATATTTCCTCTAGTATATTCTCATCATGCGGCGCAATAACCTGAGATCCATTACCCCAATACACCTTGTACCCATTGTCTTCTTTGGGGTTGTGGGACGCCGTGACCATTACCCCTGCAGCGGCGCCATACAAAATCGTGGCGAACGATACGAAAGGGGTGGGGCAGACTCTCGAGAACAGTTGCACTGGGATGGATGACGACACGAAGACTTTGGCTGTAAGCTCTGCGAACCTACAATGTTTTAAGGTTTTTTTTATAACATACTGCGACGCCGAAAATAAACTTACAATAAAACAGGTCCTAAACTCATAAGTCTCTAATAATAAATAAAAATAAAATCAATTAAGAATAACAAATTTGATTCAAAAATGATATTATTGTTATTTTCCTATGGTTAAAAATAATTATTGTATCATAATTTTTGTTTCTAAGTTTACTATTGCAATGCTGAATGCGCTTTTTTCTTAATATCCTAACGTTATTAGGTACTTATATATACATTTAAAAATATTTTTTCATGTTTGTAAGAGCGAAAATAAATTTGATTAAGTGTTAAATTGATTGATGTTTATAAACGTTTTTTCCTTAATTGTTTGGTAGTGGTAAAATTAGTAATAGCTTAAATGTCTTTGAAAGATTACTTAGAGAATATCGTTTTTTGCAATAGTGGACTTTAAGGCCCAGGGATAGGTATTTCTTCGTACTATGATATAATATATAGACATAAACATGAAACGTGAAATAAAACAAGAATTTTACAGGCGAATTAAGTTGGAATAGTGTTTTTCATAAATTACTTTAACTGATGACAATGTGTATATTTTAAGATACAATGTAGATAGGTAACTATATAGGTTTAACTTATTGCACTCTATGCTGTCATGTGTTCTTTAAACTCATAAATTTAACGTAAAATGTACTTGATTTATACCTATGCAACAATATTGTAATGGTTAGAGCGTTTATACTAATGCGTACATACAATAAACGATTCCATTGTTATCGCGAAAACTTTGTTTAGATCCTCTGATATGCACTTATTTATATAAACACATAAACGTTGTGTTGAGACATACCACGATTATTATATTTATAGCTGAAGGTACTAGCGGTTTCACTCTCTTTAATTAAGAGAGGTCTTGTTATTTATATTATTTATACTAAACTTTATTATTTAAACAAATGCGTTTTTGCGGCTGATTTATAGGTGACTAGCTGTTCTTCTGATTTTCACCTGCATTACTAAAGTAATCTTACGTACCTATGTTTATGAACCTTACAAATTATGACCTCAACATTTCTCTCCGCATTTTTTTTTTAATTAATTTTGCACTGTCTCCTACTATACGTCTATTTAAACAAAATAAGATTATTTTATGTAACCCGATCGTGTTACGTATTATATTTATATAATAAATTTGTGATCAGTAAAATTTTTCCCAACTAACCTTATGCATGATGTACCTAACAGAGTTTTAGCAAAAATAACTTAATGAACTTCTTACTTAATGAAATAACTTTCTTGTTTCTAACATCAAAACATCAAAAAGCGCTGTATATTTCTCATAGTTACACGGATTGCGACAAAGACCCCCAGAATAGCATAATCAAAACTCGGCTAAATTTAGGCAAATTTGCGTATTCAATTCTTATCAGTGACTGATAAGTAATACATACTGACCTCAACGATATTATTCCGTCAATATTGACGCACTATGGGTTGGGTTCTCAGATCGAAATGAGTTAAGCTGATGAAATATGTACGCCGATTGCTATAATATCTGCTTATTATTTATATAAACAGTATTGTCACGATATATTTATTACAGCAATAAGTAGCACATTTCTTAGACAGGGAATCCAGTTCCTAGTTGTACGACGAAATCGATATCGGCTTATATTTTTTTCATAACTCAACTTCACACAGTAATATCAAGTAGCAATTACTGTTAAAGTACAACTTTACAGGTGACTGAAAATGCATTATTTATGGTTCTTTTTTTTATCTAAATCTACCGAAGGGGGTAAAATAGGGATTTGAAGTTTTTTTTTTTACACTACAAGTCAGCCCTTGACGGCTATCTCACCTGGTGGTAAGTGAAGATGCAGTCTAAGATGGTAGCAGGCTAACCTGATAGGAGCATGGTAAACCCACACTCCTAATTGGTTTCTACGCGAAATCGTGCCGGAACGCTAAATCGCTTAGCGACACGTCTTTGTCGGTAGGGTGGTAACTAGCCACGGCCGAGGCCTCCCACCAGACAAAAAGTTTGTATGAAAGTCCTATGTTTTTTAATTTAGAGATACGAAAATCGGCAATTAAACATTTGCCTGTAGCTTCCTTTCTGAAGCAAGGCATTGGCCGCACGGGATCCAATTCTACGTAGACGAAGTCGCGGGCAACAGCTAGTATATAATATAATATATATTTTCATTATTATAATTTCAGTCCTGAGGTGACGGTGATAGCTACACTCGCCAAATTAAAACTAAACCTAAGAGGGTTCCTAACGCGCTTAGGTTTAGAAGCCCACCACCAACTTAGCAATTTTTTTGTTATCACCATCTCACGTAGTCATTTTAAATACACCTAACCTAATAAAGTAAGAGTTGAAAAAGTAGAAATGCACAGGATACCGCAAAATGCATTATCTCGATATATTTCTACTTTTCAACCATAACTGGAAGCTTGTTACTTCATACTATGTAATCTTATAAAATCTCCGGCTGTTTTAAATATAAATGGCTACGTATAATATTTCCATTAGTATAGTACATTCAATATTAACTGGCGTCTTTCCACTTGAGACCGTCATTAGCAATAACAATAGGATTAAGTCATGGCGAATTCTTTGTTTTGCAAAACACGTGCGCCGTTCAAACGGTGTTTCAAACAATTTTGATACTTTCCCTATGTTATCTTCCTTTAAATAATATAATCAAAAAGAAATACCGCTCAGTTGTTTTTTTTACTTTGAAGAGATTAGTTCAGTCGAAATATTACGGCTTCCGATATGTTTCGTCCTCGAGTGAAATCACCTTCCAATTTTTGTAATTGTATTTTATTAAACATACCTTAAATTACGTAATTTTTTAAAATTATTCTATGATTATTCAAAAGTATCAACACTGGTTGGTTTGCAACAAAATAGATATGGCCGAAACGGCTTCATTAAAAATGAATGGGCTTTATGAGTGTTTGGTTTATTACCCCTATTGTTTAGGTTCAAGTGGAAAGATGCCAGTTAATATTGAATGCGCTATACGTGAAATGCATAGGTGCATTATATTTTACAGTTAAGCGGGCGATATCGTAACAATACCTTTTACTGTTGTATCGACCATCGAAACCCACGACGACGCCATTGTGCAGTTGAGATTGATTACAAACTTTCTGCAAGTATGAGCACAGTCCCTGGAAGGAAGCGTTAACATGAAAAAAATTGATTATTTACCCAAGCGATTCATCATCATCATGATCAACCCATTGCTGGCTCACTACAGAGCACGGGTCTCCTCTAATATGAGAAGGGTTTGGCAATAAACGCTGGCCATGTGCGGATTGACAGACGCCTTCGAGAACATTATGATCTCACGATGTTTCATCATCGTTGAAGCAAGTGTTATTTTAATGGCTTAAAAAGCACATTACTCCGAAAAGTTAGAGGTGCGTGCGTGCCCGGGATCGAACCCCCGACTTCAGATTAGGAGGCGGACGTCCGAACCACTAGGCTATCACAGCTTACCCAAGTGATTAAAACCCGGAATATGTGGTTAATTTTAATTTGGTATTTCTTGACAGTCAGACAAACAGAGGCATGGTCAATGAAATGATTAAATATGGGTTCCTTTCCTTTTGAGGCAAAAGATAAAAAATATATCTATCCAAATAAATAAAATTGGAGTGTCTGTTTGCAATATTGAAATAACCGTTTTTTACTACATGCATATGAATATGTATACGATACATAAACCAAAATAACATTTTTTACAATTTTTGTCTGTCTGTTTGTCTGTTTGTTCCGGCTAATCTCTGAAATGGCTGGATCGATTTTTGAGGGACTTTTATTGGCAGGTAGCTGATGTAATAAGGATCAACTTAGGCTACTTTTATTTTAGAAAAAGTCTTATTTTAGAAAAATAAAGTAATGTTGCAATGTCCAAGTACTGTCCAGTATCGCGCGCAGCTCACGGGCATGGCTCTGCCTGTGCCATCACGTCTCGGGCGCCTCCCACAACTTCTCCCACCAACGAATCAATATCCAATTTCACTCATTCTTTTTTTTTAGAAAGGAGATACTTTAATGTTCATCCTGTAATTATTTAAAGTAATTCGTGGTAGTAATCTATTGCTTCGTAATTGAAAGACAAACAAACACACTAACTCAACTCAGACGAAGTCGCGGGCGTCAGCTAGTAGTTAATATAACCGCGGCTAAGAAAAGTTACCTGGGCAGTTTGTAACACCACAACGTCGTTCAAACACATGTAGCCGGCACCCATACGGCCGCGTAGGCCCGCCGTGCCAAACTTCTGGCGTTTCAGCATTGTCTTGTACAGTTTCTCCCATTTTGAATTCGCTATGTCGTCCAATACTTCTTGACGGGTTACTGGATTCTGGTAGAAAGTATGTCTTTTATTTGAACAACCCATTACTGGCTCACTACAGAGCACGGGTCTCCTCTCAATATGAGAAGGGTTTGGCCATAGTCCACCACGCTGGCCATGTGCGGATTGGCAGACTGCACACGCCTTTGAGAACATTATGGAGAACTCTCAGGCGTGCAGGTTTCCTCACGATGTTTTCCTTCACCGTTGAAGCAAGTGATATTTAATTTTTTTTTTATTTACTAGTTTTAAATACAAACTGATGCAGAATTAACAGGGTTTAGAATGTTTGTCAAACGTTGATGTTAAAAAAGGTAGGTTTCAAAAAACATTGTGGACTCCTCCTTTAAAATCAAACAAACCTATTTATTCCACCCATGTAAATACCTAATTTTGAAATACACACACACAATAAAATCTGTGACAGATATTCAACTGAATTTATTTTCTTTTGTTTTATGGCTTTACACAGATTAGCCAATGTCAAGTTTATTATTTTATTAGTTCTCCCTTTTTATGGCTTTGCAGAGATTGGCCAATGTCAAGTTTATAGCAATGTAGAAGTTAGGGAGAAATGACGGGAAACCTCACACTCCACTAAAAAAACCGCACCCGCCGTATACAAAGTCTTCGCCTTTCTCCTGAATTTATTTTAATAGGTCAATAATATAATAAGCTTGTCTTTTTTTTAAGTTACCTGTGGAAAAAGACAGCATTTGTCAGAATTAGAGAATAGAGTTTTTACTCATATGTACGATCATTCTACAAAAATTACCAGGAGAAGGCTTTAGAACACCAAACTGCACTAAGCCGGGTGAGGGGTCTAAGGACAGAGTTTCTGTTATGAGGATATTATTCATAATCATCAAGACACAAAAGCAGCAATATCTATTCTGAAGTACTGTACCTACCACTTCAAAATAAATAAAAAATTGTGACATTTGTAGAATTAACTTAAATACATAAGTTTTGTTTTGGGAGCTCAGGATCAAATATACTTTTCTCGATTTATTTTGAAATTGCAATTGTTTGTTACATTTTCTGATGCAACAGGTTTATTTTAGTTTTGTACTAAGTATAGTTTGGGAAGTAATAAACAAAGTGACTCTATATTCTCTCTTTTTATTAGTATACCACTAGAAGTTTGACATAAAAAATGTCTTTTAAAGGATTATTATTTGAATCCAGTTTTTTTATTTATAGATTGATTGAAGAGTACAGATCAGAATTAATAATTAAAACATGAAGATCATCATGAACAACCCATTACCGGCTCACTACAGAGCACGGATCTCCTCTCAATATGAGAAGGGTTTGGCCATAGTCCACCACGCTAGCCATGTGGGGATTGGTAGACTTCACACGCCTTTGAGAACATTATAGAGAACTTCTCAGGCGTGCAGGTTTCCTCACGATGTTTTCCTTCACCGTTGAAGCAAGTGATATTTTAATTGTTTAAAAACGCACATAACTCCGAAAAGTTAGAGGTGCGTGCCCGGATTCGAACCGTCATCCTCTGATTAGGAGGCTGACGCCCTAACCACTAGGCTATCACCGCTTCGATAAAAAACATGAAGATAAAAGAATTTAAATAGTAAATATTTCAATGTCAGAACATTCCATTCACTTATACAGTTGCTAATATTATCAAACAGATTGACACTGAGATCCCAAGGTACTGTAAAACTGTAAACTACTGTAAAATTAACTTAATATCATCATTTACTACATATTACTACATATAATTTATTTTGCAAACAGCAGTTGTATAAATCAAAATATCTCAGATATTAATTATACTGTCACATTTCAGAACTTCTGAAAGAGCCAAGTCAGCCCATTCAAATAAGATTGTGAGAACTATACTTTTATTTTGTATAATTTGGGTTAGTTATTATTTTGTTGAGCAACTATTTGTATAATTTTTAATACTATTATAAGTTAAAATTTCCAATAGGTTCTGTAAAATACACCTTGTATTTGAGTTTTTTTTGTACTTACCTTATCATGTTTTAGCCACCCTGTTACTGCAGCATCTAGTTTAGAATCACCGCTATTACAAACCACCATTTCAACTAAAAGTATTTTCAAACTCAATACGAACTTCAAGGGTACTTAATATTTTATGTAGTTTTTTACACTATTAATCAACTTTTAATAGACAAAGTAATTTATCACTTGGTTACAGGTGCAAACACTTAATAGTAAAAGTCGGCTTTTCGGCGATTCATTGACAGTGCTAGTCTAAGATAGAAATTAAATGAACAGTTTGCAAGTAGCTAAGTAATACGTATGGTTCAGACGATCTAAGGGAAAGAATTGTTTTATCCCCAACGAATGGAGATATTACACAGTCGCGAATCTTTATCGAATGAAGGATTATTTTAACTTTGAATTTAAATACAAACGAAAAGTAATCTTATACAATTTAGTTTATTATTTCTAATATATATAAGGTTTAAAATAAAAAATCGATTCAATATTCTAAACAGCTGTCGCCTGTCATGTTAACATTGGCAAACATACTTTGACATTGGCATCTGGCAGTTCTCGTTGACAATTGAGTTGAAAGGAACAGTTTTAAAACTTTATTTTAAGATACAAACGTGATAATTTTATTGTGTAGCTACTTAAAATTAAAATGTAGTAGTTAAATTGCCAAGAAATTGAGAAGTTTACACTTGCTAAAGAAAAAAAATATCAGTAGCCTACCCTAGCCTACGATCCGGTTTATAAAACATTCGTTATTATCATAGAAGTTATCATAAACTTAAAACAATGCCGTTGACGAAATAATTATTTTGTACTGAATGTGAGAGTGTATTTGTATTACACAATAAAAAAATGAAGTAAATGAGTAATGACATTACATATTCGGCGGCTTAGCCAAATAAGTATTCGGTTAAGTCCCCAGTCCCCGTTGCAAAACTACTGCAGCGCTTTGTCAGTACTATTGTTAGACTTATTTATACAATTTATTGCATACATATTGAAAGGAGAACATCAAGAAATACATAATATAAAAGCAAAAGGCGACCTTATCACTTAAAGCGACTTAGTTTTTTTTTTCGTACTGTCTTTTAGCTGTGTTAACCCTATTGGTTGCCACAGCGTAACCGGGCTCTTTGGCGAGCTTCGGAAATTTTGAGCCCTAGGTCTCGAAGAAACTAAGGGAACGTCTGCCTAAGGCCTTTCGGCCTCCTCGGCTTAGGCGACGATAGACTTAGAGATCAATTCCAAACAAAAAAAAAACCGGGACGATACGATGCTTTATTTCAATTTTCTTAAATAATCCATATATATTCTTCTCACTTCCGCATTACTCACTCTTTCATGACTTCATCATTTTAATCTGAAGTATACTTAACTTATACTTGTTACAAAAGATACAAGATGTCTTTTGCATCAAGTGTGAGATACAGGTAAGCCTAAGTAAAGGTGAGTACAGAATAGTGCAGAGTAAGCCTCTGGACTCTACCGTCTTCATAATTGGTAAAACTTCGTATTGTTATGTCTGTAGGATTGAATATCCATACGGTCGCTAGGAACATCAAATTAACGTGGCGCTATTTTTTTTTTTACTTTTATAAACTACAAATTAGCCCTTGACGGCTATCTCACCTGGTAAGTGAGGATGCTGTCTAAGATGATAGCGGGCTAACCTGTTAGGAGTATGGTAAACCCACGCTCCTAATTGGTTTCTACGCGACATCGTGCCGGAACGCTAAATCGCTTGGTGACACGACTTTGTCGGTAGGGTGGTAACAAGTCACGGTCATAGCCTCCCACCAGACCAGACTCGAGCCGGGAATCGAACCCAGGACCTCCAACTTTGTAATGCATTACTAAATTAGAAACTGGAAGCGGTAATTAATACGTCGATTTATATTTATATATTTGAAAGACAGGATCGTAATTGGGAAAATGCCTACCTACGATATTAAGATGTATATCGTCACTAATTTTTTTATATCATATCCTTAGTACGAAGCCATATTTACCTCGCACCAAGTTTTCCGTTACTGGAAAGAAACCTAGGTAGATAAAGGTCGTTCTTTATTTTTATGCATACCTATGAAATAGTTTTTTTTTATTTTATTATTATAATAGGAAACTAAAGGATACTGAAAACAAATACCTTTTTGAAAGTTTGAAACCTTGATTAAGTAGCAAAAAGGTATCTTCTACAACTTAAAATTTATTTGATCGTAACTTTTCATAAGCGATTTTTAATCCTAATAAAACACCATCTTTTGGAAATACTCTAAAGTGGCCACTCCCATACCAAATTATCTTTATGATTTTTCAGTTGTTACTTTGGATTTAATTTTTTTTTTTGGTTTTCTTGGTCGAGCTAAATTCTTGCGCGACACACGCACGCGTATGTCGTGTTTTATATTTCTTCATTTAATCTTCATTCCGCATTGTTTTAAAGATAAAATTGCTGAACTATCTGTAATGTCATAATAACCAATAGGGTTGATGCTTTTTTATCATTTTAATTATATCTACTGTCAGTACTTAATAGGTTAGATACATATCTATGAAATACAGGTATATACAGGCGATGAAATTAATAATTTGGTTACATAAAAATTTTGTAAATGCTTTTTGCAATAAGTAATATTTTTTTTCCTCTATTATTATTATTCATTATTATTATTTAAGGACATAGCAAAAAGGTTAGTCAACATCACAGGAGACCGAAGAGCTGCCAGCTACCTCGGGCAAAGAATTAGTCTAGCCATTCAAAGGGGGAACGCTGCCAGTATCTTCGGAACCTTGCCTAAAGGGACTCCTTTTAAGAATATATGTTCGTTAATCTAAGGTTAATTTTATTACGAACATAGTAGGTAACGTTGAAAATATGGAAAAAAAATCTTTATTTGTCCACCACAATAAGTAACAGGAAAATGATGAGAAAAACAGAAACAAGAAGAAGCAGGATGCAATAGGCGGCCTTATCGCTTAGTAGCGATCTCTGCCACGTAGAAAAATAAATTGAAAGTAGGTGACGCATTATAAACACAAACCTATATACATAACCACATAATCACATAGGTGTGATTACACACATTTTATATATTTATTTAATTTATCAGTATGTATTACATACTTGAATATCGATAATCTGATCAGTATGTAACTGATACTTATAATAGTTTTATTCTGAAACTCTTAAAGGTATCCCCGGCTTGGTTTGTTGTAGAGTTCTTCTAAACTTGGGTCAGTTTGGACCCCTTATCGCTTAAATTGTAATTTGACGAATGTAATTATTACCAGCACTTCACATGTGCCTGCGTTATCTAAATGTTTATATTAATTGGATTTATTTGTTGACAAAATTATTGTAGAAATATTATTTTTGTACTATTTTTGTAATGAAACCTAGATTTCATTTATTATTGGCAAAATGACATCAACATTTTGACGATTTCCGTGGCGCAGTGCGTGCGCTGTCGCATTATAAAGTTGGAGGTCCTGGGTTCGATTCCCGGCTCGAGTCTGGTCTGGTGGGAGGCATTGGTCGTGGCTAGTTACCACCCTACCGAAAAAGACGTGTCGCCGAGCGATTTAGCGTTCCGTCACGATGTCGCGTAAAAATCAGTTAGGAGTATGGGTTTACCTTACCCCCTAACAGGTTAGCCCGCTACAATCTTAGACTGCATAATCACTTAACATCAGGTGAGATTGCCGTCAAGGGTTAATTTGTAATGTATAAAAAAAATTAAAGTATTTAGTTTATAACTATTCCAAATTTAACTGAATTAGAGACGTTTATTAATTTATTTAGAATAAGAGACGGTAGGGTTCGTTTTTAATTTGTAAAGGTCCCCAAAATGGTAAGGTATATATTAGTATATTTATTAAATATTTATTACTATATTGTGTTATTTATGTAATCTGGTTTATGTATTAGTATTTAGTTATTTGTATGTAGGTTTTTTGTTTATATTACGCCACCTACTTTGTTCTTCTTTAACTTTTCCTAATCCTAAGGTTGCCTGGCAGAGATCGCTACTAAGCGATAAGGCCGCCTTTTGTATCCTGCTTCTTCTTTATTTTTTTTTTCTTGTTATTTATATTTTTGTTGTGGTGTACAAATGAAGAATAAATAAATAAATAAATAAAATAAGTTTGAATAAGAGACGGATGGGCTGGTTTATATTCGTAATGGAAGTAAAAAAGTACCAAACATGAAACCCCAAAGTATTGGATCTAATGGATCGTTTTTGCTCACATTTAATTGTGACTACATGAAGCAATAACTTTCACAACATTCGAAAGATTCGAAAGGAAAGTCATGTAAGTCTATTGTGGATAATAAAATCGCAATCTTAGTCACTGTGAACTAATTAATATACTTATTAATAATTTGTAACACAATGACAATAATTGCAAACATACCTACCTACGTTAAATGAAAAACTGCGTTCGAGATAGCGAGGATTCCCCGAGTACGTAACGCACACGAGCATAACTTCGACGCATATGAACAACACATGCAGCACAAATACAGGCTATAAAAGCTTATGTTTTCCTAGTACTCCCACAAACATAACGAGAACTGCGCGCACAACTGTGTTCTACCACGAATTACGGTAATAATTCTACCAACATCTACCATGAAATACATAATACTTCTCGTCGCCATAGCGGTGGTAGTTTTGCAGAGTGAGGGCAAAACCTTCAAGAGATGCGAACTTGTGCGAGAACTGAGAAGTCAAGGGTTCCCTGAAAACAAGCTTCGAGACTGTAAGTAGCTAGAGCTAAGACATAGTTATTTAAGCCAAAATCAGTTTTGTACCTAAGATATAGTTTTTTTAAGCCAAAATCAGTTTGTATGGGGACCTAACTCAAAGAAACGAGCGAGTTGAGTTATTACCTAATTGGCCATGCCAAGTTTACTTAGCAATTCGACTTATATACGCTTGGATTGAGAAGCTGTGATAGCCTAGTGGTCAGGGCGTCATCCTCCTAATCAGAGGTCGTCGGTTCGAACCGGGCTAAAGTTAGAGGTGCCTCTAACTTTTCGGAGTTATGTGTGATTTTAAATAATTAAAATATCACTTGCTTCAACGGTGAAGGAAAACATCGTGAGGAAACCTGCACGCCTGAGAGTTCTTCATAATGTTCTCAAAGGCGTGTGAAGTCTGCCAATCCGCACACGGCCAGCGTGGTGGACTATGGTCAAACCCTTCTCATATTGGGAGGAGATCCGTGTTCTGTAGTGAGCCGGCAATGGGTTGATCATGATGACGCTTGGATTTGTCTTGCTTTCCTTTTTTCGTGTACTGCATTAGAGCAGAATGAGAGAGAAGACCGAGAAAGGACAAATAAGACCGTGAGATCTTTACAGAGTATTTAGCGTGTACTTTAATACATTAATAAAATTCAAAATATAAAAATTCTGTCTATCAGTTACCTACACGCCTTAACGACTGAACAGATATTGATACAGTTTTGCGTCATAGATTGTATCCTGGGAAACCACATGAAAAACTTTATGGCTTTAAACACCGACGTACCCGGGGTTAAAAATACTATAATTCAAATTTCAAATTCGAATTCAAAATAATTTTTATTCAAATCCAACGCGTCAAAAGGCACTTTTGACGCGTCAATAATTTACATAGTAGTTATTTCATGGTGATAAATATATTCGTAAACATAAAACTAAAGTTAAAGTTCCAAACGCGCCCCGATCTAAGAAGAAGCCCACAACAAACTTTCCGGGTTAAATAATAAACGCGCACTAACAAAACGCAATCGAAAAAGCTATAATCCAATCGCGTTAAGAAAAGATTATTTGGTAGATAGAACTAATTTAAATTGTCCAAATTAAAATAAAGTCATTATCTTAAGTGACTCGGCCTGACTACATCGATGGAAATCCATGACTATTTCTCTCCCCCGACCTAAGCGCTCCTCTCCAAAAGAGGAGACGTAAACATATCCTTTATGACCTTGACGATCAGATTACTCAAAACATACTCGTACCACCTGCCACACAATCTTACGCTACACACCGTCTTCGCCGGCGAAAACGAGGTCCCCGCTATCATACGTCATCCGGACGTGGGCTCCATCCATGACCTCGGAGAAGTACGGACCACTCACCGTCCGCCCCCCGTTATTCCAAACGTCGCCTAAGCCTAAGTTCGGCCTCAAAGGAGGCGCCCTTACGCAGACGGTCCCTTAGTTTCTTCGAGCCTCACAATTTCTTCTGACAGAGCTTCTTTCCGAAGCTCGCCTAACAGCCCGGTTACGCTGTCACAACCAATAGGGTGAGTACAGCTAATAGACAGTCTGAAAAAAAAATGACTAATCAATTCGAATAACCTATACCGAGTATGATCAAATATGTTTATATTACAGGGGTGTGCCTGGTCGAGAGCGAGAGCAGCGGCAACTCGAATAAGGTCAGCAAGGTGAACAAAAATGGCTCCCGGGACTACGGGTTGTTCCAGATAAACGACAAATACTGGTGCAGCAACACTGGCACCGCTGGCAAAGACTGCAATGTTACGTGCGCAGGTAGGTGTTATTACCTATAAGTTTATATTAACGTATAATAGCTTAGTAGAGATAAATTTATAATATAATAAATTGGAATATAGGTTTATATAAATCATAAAATATTTTTGGTAGTTAATCTCTTCATAGCATGTCTACGATTATAATTAAACCGTGACTAGTTAAATATATGTATCTTGAAACTGTAATATTGATGTAGAACCCAAAACAGTCAGTCTTCGTAACTGTTTTTAACACGCTTTTATTAGCTTCACCTGTATGTATGTATGTTTGTTTGTTTGTTTGTTTGTTTGTTTGTTTGTTTGTTTGTTTGTTTGTTTGTTTGTAACCGACTCCTTTGAGCTCGATTTTGCCCTACTTTGAACGATCAGATTTGATTCAAACTTTGCACACCTGTCAAAGGTCGATGACAATGCAATAATCCGATCAAAATATCCGATTATCCTAATTAGATTCGCCAGGATTAATTAATTTCTTTCCGCATCCTTTGCATGCGAGTAAGAGAGACAGAGCTAGTGCGCGAACTACGCATGCGTGCAGTAGCGTGTTTTTTTAGTTTTTTAAACTATTATATTATTTTTATACACTACAAGTTAGTCCTTGATGGCTATATCACCTGGTGGTAAGTGATGATGCTGTCTAGGATGGTAGCGGGCTAACCTGTCAGGAGTATGGTAAACCCACGCTCCTTATTGGTTTCTACGCGACATCGTGTCGGAACGCTAAATCGCTTGGCGACACGTCTTTGTCGGTAGGGTGGTAACTAGCCACGGCCGAAGCCTGTATCGAGCTGGGAAACGAACCTAGGACCTCCATCTTTATAATGCGAAAGCGCACGCACTGCGCCACGGAGGTTTGCGCATCATGATTTGTTCGCGGATTTGAGAGTAGTTAATTATACCTACTTATAGCTGACTCTCTGGTCCCGAAAACCAATAGGGATTCCTAAGAATAGTTGATGAACCGTTTTGTCTAGTTTACTAACTTCATTTTATGTTGACCGATTTCGACACTTTTATTTAAATCAGAATCATAAGTAGAAAAAAGAAAATAATAAGTTATGATCAAATTTCGTGAATAACGAGTGAAATTTGTATTTTTTTTTTATTACCTACTACAAGTTAGCCCTTGACGGCAATCTCACCTGATGGTAAGTGATCATGCAGTCTAAGATGGTAGCGGGCTAACCTGTTAGGGGTATGGTAAACCCATACGCCTAATTGGTTTCTACGCGACATCGTGCCGGAACGCTAAATCGCTTGGCGACACGTCTTTGTCGGTAGGGTGGTAACTAGCCACGGCTGGAGCCTCCCACTAGACCAGACACACCCTTCAGCCACACACATACACATACATACAGAAGACAACCCTTCAGCGTACTTCAGACAATTTTCACTTAAGTCTTAAAAATACTCATAAGTGCACACGTAGACTCAACTTTAGTTTACTTCTTATCACAAATTTATGAGTCTAAACATAACTTTTATTTCAGAACTCATAACTGACGATATTACAAAGGCAGCGAAATGCGCAAAGAAGGTGTTCAAACGCCATGGGTTCAACGCCTGGTATGGATGGAAGAACCGCTGCCAGGGAACTCTGCCCGACATCAGCTCTTGCTAGACTCCTGGAAACCTCAAAGATAATAAAATATTAAGTAAAGTTGCATATTACACTCACATCTAAATACGTATTAGCAAAACACTAACAAAAATACAGTTTTAATTGTTGAAATATTGATAAGGTCTAGACGTCGACGTGCACCACCACAAGAAGTATCTTTTACCCATGCGATAATACATGGATAAACATAATATAATAAACGACTTAATTATTTCATTTATTCATTGAAATAACATAAAACGTACAATATAAAATGTGCATATATAGACTTAATAAGTATTTCGAACACTAAAATCCAAGACAAAGAAACCTAACATTAGATTATTAAACATAAGACTTGCAAAATTTTATAAACATTTTTAACTCAATGAAGGTAGAAATGAAGATACCTTGATAGAAAATGAGGGTACGCAGCAAAATATTCACTGAACAATGGTGTATTGCTAGTACTCATGTAGGCTGTTATTACAAATGCTGACACCAATGTTATTCATATTAAATAATGATAAGTCCTTAATAATACTGTTTTAGTTTTTGTTTTATTTTCCTAGTTGTTAGTTGTGACTCAACCAATTCTATTTAAATCTAAACTTACTAAATAATTACATGTCCAATAAGTGGAATTCACGGAGTCTTAACTACATGAAATAGAACTGTACCTCCAGTATTTCCTGTTCAAAATGTATGAAGATAATGCTTTATAAATATACTGATGGAGGTTTATTAAGTCTGAATAAACTATAGTTGTAATACCATCAAACTGTTATTTGTTAAAGATGAAAATTTTATTGGAAAAAAATACTAAATTTAATTTAGTGTTATGTACTAAAACAAAATATTCTCAATGCAACTTTTGAGTTTCATAAAATTACTCTAGGCGAGTTGAACCGCCGGTTATAGTTAAAATCCGGCATTGGTGTAAAACTCACAAATCTGAATTGTAAGAACAGGGAGGGTTAAATAAGGCTATAAATCTCTCTTCCTCTCGTATGGGGTCATAAGAGAGGTCTTGTGCCCAGCACTTCAAGTTATTAATAGGAGACGACAACATAATGAGGTTGATTATCATGAATGAATAAATGACGGAATGAAGTTTAGATTGGATGCATAAATAAATAAATGAATTAACACGCTTTGTACAACTCAAAAGTACCGAAAGAAAATAGAAAAAGAAAACACAACACTGCGTATACAACTTGCTTTGACACTACATACTGATCTCTTTGAGGCAATCATGATCAACCCATTACCGGCTCACTACAGAGCAAGGGTCTCCGCTCAATATGAGAAGGGTTTGGCCATAGTCCACCACGCTGGCCATGTGCGGATTTGCAGACTTCACACGCCTTTGAGAACATTTTGGAGAACTCTCAGGCGTGCAGGTTTTCTTACGATGTTTTCCTTCACCGTTGAAGCAAGTGATATTTTTGTGTTTTTAAATGCACATAACTCCTAACAGTTAGAGGTGCGTGTCCGGATTCGAACCACTGACCTCTGATTAGGAGGCTGACGCCCAAATCACTAGGCTATCACCGCTTCGGCAAACAATAGCGTTAAAAACACAAATAAAGGAAAGAGATATACATATACACATTATTCTTGGAAACGAGAAAGAAATCATAGATTTGTCATCCCCCGCACTGAAAAGAAACCGTTGCTAAGGGGAGATAAAGTTAATCCTATTAAATGTAAGGGCCTGCCCTCCATCTTATAGCATTATGTTTATCTCGCTCGCTCGAGGTGCTATAGAAAAGTTGATTGGCCACAAGCTACCGTTATTAATGATGTTTGACGAGAGAGCCAATCTATTACCCTGTAGTAACTTCGCTAATTGCAGTATAAATTGATTGCCTGGGTAAATGTTTTAAAGGAAAGGGTTTTTTTTTATCGGGTGGGTGGCTTCAACCGTAATCACCGTCCGACCGTCTTGTTATCCCAAACGTCGCCTAAGCCGAGGTTCGGCCTCAAAGGAGTCGCCTTTAGGCAGACGTTCCCTTAGTTTCTTCGAGCCCTATGGCTCAAAATTTCTTCTGGCAGAGCTTCTTTCGGAAGCTCGCCAAACAGTCCGGTTCATCATCATCATCATCATGAACAACCCATTACCGGATCACTACAGAGCGGATTGGCAGACTTCACACGCCCTTGAGAACACTATGGAGAACTCTCAGGCGTGCAGGTTTCCTCACGATGTTTTCCTTCACCGTTGAAGCATGTGATATTTTTTTTTAAATACATAATAAACAGCCCGATTACGCTGTGGCAACCAATAGGGTTAGCACAGCTTATAGACAGTCCGAAAAAAAAACCGTAATAAACCAAACTTAACTAAGCATTCGTTACTATGCCGTTTGGAAACCTAGTAACTAAATACTAAAAATAGTTGTGGTGACACGAACAAGAGTTCTTATTAGAGTTGTATTTATTGGCATTATTTACTTTTAGAAATTGCTCTGAATTATCGAGTGAGTCATTTTCATTTTTAAATAAACAAAAAAGTTATTACTGTGGTCGCTAACTTTGATAAATGTGCTTAACAGTAAATATTTCATGGCTAAAAAAAGTCACAACTTAATGAAGACAATTTTGTATGTTTTTTCAGTCCTCCGTTCTCCTATGAGAGGAGGCTTGTAATATAAAAAGGCTGAAGAAGAAATGGAGGATGAAGAAATCTTGTACAAAATGATCAGTAATTATCATCATTAATATATACTACGACGAGCAGCATACAGTATTTTAATACTGTAAATCCTTAAGCGCATTTAACAAAATTTATCCAACGAAATGAGCAGTATTTTTTTTGGGAACGAAGTTCCTTATCGCGCGTTGTGAAAGGGGGCTAGACGGAAAAAATTCTTACGAAAAGTTGTCACGACACTTTTTGTTATTGTAAGCTGTGCGGCGTCGCATGTTTCTCTGTCTGTCTCTCTCTCTCTTATAGAAAGCAAGCCAGATATTTTCATTTCTATTTCGCATTGAACAGTGTGGTGTCGCGAGGATTATTTTTGTTGAGTGTATACAGGTTTTTTTGTAACTAATAAATAATAAAAAATAATAATACTAATGAATCCTGACAGTGTTTCTGCACAAGTTCCGGATATTGCTGATGGAGTACAAGATTAAGTTTATATAACATTATATTTGTTAATAATAAAAAAAAATTTTATTATAACTTAAATAAAATAAAATTTTATTACTATTCCTTCACTAATTAATCGAAAGGAACTTCGTTCCATCCGGGTGTCCCTTGACACCTCTCAAGTTTTTTTTCTCCCCTTAGTTCCATTCATGATGCAACCTCTAATCTCTGAATAAATAACGCCTTTATTTTATTCAAACGAAATAGTCTCCATTCTAAATTACAATGAAACACAGACAGACAGAAATAAGAGTAAATGTTTTCTATTTTTTAGACGGGACCCTTAAAAGCCTTCCTAACTAACAGACTTCCGTGACAAAACCCACTTGAAGCTTAAACGCCTCAACTGGTATTCTCATTTTACATTAGGTGTACAAACAATACCTATGCGAGCGGTCGAAAAAAGCGTTTATGAAGAGCGCATGTGCCAACTACATGCCTGCGACGATTCAAATCATTCAAAATACTACTCTAATACAATGTCGAGAAGAGCTATTTACACTTGTCGTGATATTCCACGTACCATCATCAATCGAAGCTTTAGTTAGCTTGCTCAAATGTGAACTCTATTTAAATGTGAACAAAGTTCATTTTGCTCGGCTATTGTATAGCCCCATCGAATATCGAAGGTTTGGTTCTCTCAGTTAGTTTACCCGGGTCGGTGATGTCGTGCGAATGGGCGGCGCGGGCTGGACGCGTGCCGAAGCGCGTGTTGCCGACGACTCGGACTTTGAGACCCTGAAGAACCTCCTGGATACAGGAGACGGATGGAACCTGGAGTATGAGAAGGATGGAGTTAAAGTTTGGGCGGAGAACGCCGCGCATGGTGCCCTACGGACCGTCAAGGTTTGTTTTGTTGCACAGTGTTTTTAACCCCTAACGCAATAATTATGCGAGGTTTCAAGTTTGACCGCTCATTCGATTTGTGTGTGTATTTTTGTATTGTAGCACTGAAACCTATTTTAATTTTATTTTTTAGGACCTAGTTTAATATGGTTTTTTGAAGTGTTAAATTGCTTCTTTCAAAAAATAAAAAAACATAGAGCGAACGGGTAGTTTTATGAATGCGGATGCGGATTCTTTTATAAAAGGAATTTTAATAGCGGAATACATTTTATAGCTAAATTGGCGAATCAAAACTCTGTTCAGTTTTTTTTCAGGAATTTTAACAGCTCATTTCGCAGAATGAAATGATTTATTTGTCGGAAATATTGTCATACGATGTATTTTATTGACAGATAGCAATTATACCTAATATGTTTATTAGTTATATATGTCATAAAATATACACCTGCTCATTAAGCAGTGACACTGTTATAATAAGGCAACCTTGACCTGTAGTTGAAACCAGGACAATCTGCAGACTACCAAACTCCTATAAAATTACAGCAGATGTGTCCGTGTTAGGTCTGCGGTTTTAAATATTTGGTAGATATTTATATTTGTTTGACGACCTACGTGGCGCAGTGCGTGCGTTGTCGCATTATAAAGTTGGAGGTCCTGGGTTCGATTCCCGGCTCGAGTCTTGGTTTACCGACAAAGACGTGTCGCCAAGCGATTCAGCGTTCCGGAACGATGTCGCGTACAAACCAAGGAGGAGTATGGGTTTACCATAACCCCTAACAGGTTAGCCCGCTGCCATCCTAGACTGCATCATCACTTACCACCACGTGATAGCCGTCAAGGGCTAACTTGTAGTGTATAAAAGAAAAATATATTAATTATTATTTATATACGTCACGGTATAGACATTTTTTTATATACATTTAGAGACATTGCTTTATGCATTATTAAGATCGCTACGAAAAGACGTGCAATAATATCCGTGTAGATAAACTTCTATATTTTAAGTGTTTTGTTAATAATTAATATTGATTATTATACTGTGTACAATGTTTTTAGATAGTTTTAATATACTTGAATAATAAGTTAATTATTGTGACATCTAATTATTATGTATTACATACTTATTAACAACAGGTGAAATAAAACAACGCGAAGAAACCTGCCTGAGAGTTCTTTATAATGTTCAGTCCAAATGAAAACCAACGTGGTGGACTATAGAAAAAAACCCTTCCCATGATGAGAGGAAAGAGTTGATAATGACGATGATTATGGATTGGCCAAGTAGTGAGAATGCTTGGGGACGGATTATGATTTCCTGGGTTCAATTCTCGGGTCGCTTTTACGACATGAAATTCCCAATACCAGCTAGGAGACTGGGAATTAGCGTTATTTCACTCCCCTGTCTCGGAGCGCTCGTTAAGACGTCTGCATCAGCTGATATCACTTACCTGGGATATTAGCCGAGTCGGGTAATTATCATTAAGGCCTATCAACGCGCTTTGAAGTTGCGTTTAGGGCCTAAACTCTGAATCTTACGGAGAGGTCTTTGCCCTGCCAAAAGGCGTTATTAGACCTGGGAATGACACTAATGATACTAAGTGATAATTCCGTCTTATCTTTTACTTTCTATCTTTATGTTTTTCGAGTTAATGTCCTTAACTTTTTGTGGTATCATCATCATCATTACCGACTCACTACAGAGCACGGGTCTCCTCTCAATATGAGAAGGGTTTGGCCACAGTCCACCACGCTGGCCAAATGCGGATTGGCAGACTTCACACGCCTTTGAGAACATTATGGAGAACTCCCAGGCTTGTAGGTTTCTTCACGATGTTTTCCTTTATCGTTGAAGGATGTGATACTATGTTTGCTAAAAAACGCACATAGCTCCGAAAAGTTAGAGGTTAGAAAACAGAAGACTAACACGGACAGAAGGTCCGGGTACAACCCCCGACCTCTGATTAGGAGGCGGACGCCCTAACCACTAGGCTATAACAGCTTTCATATTTTGTGGTATACAAAGATACAAAAGATATATGAAGAGTAAAATAAAAAAGAATCAAATATCTATTACAGAAGCATGTAGTGGGAAGAATAATGTAGTTGAAGCGGTGATAGCCTAGTGTTTAGGGCGTCAGCCACCTAATCAGAGGTCGGCGGTTTGAATCCGGGCACGCACCTCTAATTTTTAGGAGTTATGTGCGTTTTTAAAAAATATCATTTGCTTCAACGGTGAAGGAAAACATCGTGAGGAAACCTGCACGCCTGAGAGTTCTCCATAATGTTCTCAAAAGCGTGTGAAGTCTGCCAATCCGCACATGGCCAGCGTGGTGGACTATGGCCAAACCCTTCTCATATTGAGAGGAAACCTGTACTCTGTAGTGAGCCGGTAATGGGTTGATCACGAACGTAGTGGGAAGAGGATTTATTGTAACACCCGCAAATTTATGGCCATGCTCATATTCTTGATTAATACAAGGCTTACCGTAACTCTTGGGGGGCAACGTTATAATGGTTCACTAATTTCCCCAGAGAAAGAGACCTAGCCTAGAATATGATTAATTAAACCTAACCCTTCTAATAACTAGATATATTCCCGTAACATTTTTAATACAGAATGGTTGTACTTGGATGTAATAAAGGATTATTTATTACATTACTTTGACGACCTCCGTAGCGCAGTGCGTGCGCTGTCGCATTATAAAGTCGGAGGTCCTGGGTTCGATTCACGGCTCGAGTCTGGTCTGGAGGCTTCAGCCATGGCTAGTTAACACTCTACCGACAAAGACGTGTTGCCAAGCGATTTAGCGTTCCGGCACGATGTCGTGTAGACACCAGTTAGGAGCGTGGGTTTACCATACTCTTAACTGGTTAGCCCGCTACCATTCTAGACAGCATCATCACTAACCACCAGGTGAGATAGTCGTCAAGGGCTAACTTGTAGTGTATAAAAACATTAGGGTTCGTATTATAGGAATATACCTAATTAACATTGTTCTTTATTAGGAATATATTTATCCAAATAGATTTTTGCTATGTGCGATTATACGTGGATGTAAGTGATGATTTATTATAAGCTATGTTGGAAGGGTTCTAAGGCATTTTTTAACTTCCTTATTAGATTAACTTGGTGATCTATTATATGATGATGATTTTCCGCTGAAATTTCTCTTGCCAAATTTAAAAAGTACAATAATGAAGGAGGTATAGGTACCTAGTTGCACAAGATATGTTGTTCTATATAAATTGCTCAACCTTTTTGTAATAGTTCTTTCAACATCTGTTCATCAATTATATAGATGAAATAATCTCTAGACACATTATAGCAGATAGACATACATCCAGACAGAATGCCAATGATTTGCAACATGTTTTTGAGTCATTTTAAAATAAACAGTTAGGTACTTTATATGTTAAAAGATATATAACATTGTTAGTACAAGTATATAGGTTAGGTGATTCCAGTAGAAAACTTTTACAAGCAATAAGACGTAGGTACTTACAGATACGATGATGAAATGCAATTTTAAAATATTCTTGCGAACAGCCGTTAAATTAAACTCTGCACAACTCATCTTGTCAAGTCCTTTCATTTTAAAATGGAGTTTCAAGTTTTAATTTACATCTCCCAACTTATCTTGCAGCATAAAAGTAAATTATATTGCTCTCTTATATCTGATATAACGAGAAAATGTATTTAGTTTTTAGATGCTTCAATAAATGAGGCAGGTTATTTTTGTGTTAAGTAATTGTGGTTAAAGAATACACTGTATTTTTCACCGATTTTTCCAGCTCTTTAAGTTTAGTTTAGTTAACGCTTCGGCCGTCAGCTTGATCGAGTACGGATGCGAACGAATTTTTATTTTTATATATATAGCCTATGGATATATAAGCTTGCTTGCAATCACACATGATGATAGGTGACGTTGCGACTCTGCCTACACTTGCTTGCCGACATAATTAATTCGTACTTACCTACAAAACCGCATTAACAATCGAGTTAATAGTCGAACTCAGGCGATTACGGAAACGGTCTGATTATAAAGAATACTAAGAAACTTTTGTAATGATTTGATATACCAGGAGATGTCCTGGAGGTCATGTTGTCCTGGTAGCTGAGTTTCTCACGCGTGTAGTCACGTGGGTTCGATTCCCGGATCGAGTCTAACCTGGTGGAGGTTTCGGCCGTGGCTAGTGTAGTGTATTAGTATTGTGTGAGGGTGGTTAATAAATTAGTTAGCATCCGACCGCTGTGTTTCATTGACGTATTCTACATTGGCGACGAGTCGGGATTTTTATTTCGCGTGCAAAATTAAGTGTTTAAGAAAATGCCTTTCGGTAAAATTGAACCGTTCGATATTTTTTCCGGGAAGTGGTCATCATACGTTCGCCGAGTGGAACAGTTCATATTTCTCAATGAAATAAAAAGTACACATAAAGTTGCCACGTTGGTGACATTAGTAGGTGAACCCACTTATAACTTGATGTGCGACTTGTGTGCGCCGAGTAAACCGGAAGATAAAACATTCGAAGAACTAGTAAGGATCGTCAAGAATCATTTAGAACCTCAACGTTCAGTATATGTGGAGCGAGAAGTATTTCGCCAAAGGAAACAAAAACCGGGCGAATCCATACTTGACTTCTTGCAACAGTTAAAACATTTAGCTACGGACTGTAAATTCGGCCAAAATCTAGAAGAAAACCTGTGTGAACAGCTGATTACGGGTTTACAAAGCACGGATATAAAAGCCAGATTGCTAGTGGAGGCAAATTTAAGCTACAAAAAGGCGGTGGAACTAGCTCTCGGATTAGAGGCTGCGGAGAAACATGTGGACAGAGTGAGCGGCCGCAGTAGCATGGGCGGTGCATATTCTGGGGACTTCGGCAGCAACATAGGCACTGGTGCAGGCGGCGGGTGCGGCGCCGGCGCAGGCAGCGGCGAGGCGGGCGGCGAAGGCCTGCACGCGCTGCGAGGCGCGGGCACAGGCCGCGCGCGAGCCGCGGCCGCGGCCGAACGCTGCTGGCGGTGCGGCAGGGGACATCGTGCAGATAAGTGTCGTTTTAAGCAATATAATTGTGACCTCTGTCAAGGACGGGGTCATTTGAAGGTTATGTGTAAGTCGACAAACAAATCGGCCGAAAAGAGGCATAATTTTATGAGTGATGATTCGGGAAGTGAAATGTATAATATACGTGCGGTCGCAAATGCTGATAAGCCGTATTTTGTGGAAGTTAAGATAGGGAATAAGACTCTTAAGTGTGAGTTGGATACTGGTAGCAAAATTTCAGCTATAAGTGATAAATGTTATAACAGAATGTTTAGAGATTATACAATATATAAAGATGAAATTAAGTTGTGCTCATACTCAGGCTCGCGAATTGAACCGATGGGTTTTATCTTAGTAGATGCATGCATAGATAACAATTATAAATCAAACCTGCAATTGTATATAATAAAAAACGGAAGTCGCCCTTTGCTTGGTAGAAGTTGGATTCAAAAATTTAATATAAATGAATTATGCATTAATAACATTTCTCAAGAAGAGAATAACAATGACTATCGTGAGCGGTTCATCGACGAGTTAAAGAGAGAATATTCTTCTGTGTTTACGGACAAGTTAGGGGAATGCAAAAAGCAAATTCGGTTACAGCTCACAGATAACAAACCGGTTTTCATTCGCGCGCGGCCGGTACCTTTAGCATTGCGAGCCGCAGTGGAGAGAGAAATTAATCGGCTAGAAAAGGAAGGTTCGATTTATCCGGTTGAACATTCCGATTATGGTACACCAATAGTTCCCGTTATTAAGTCTTCAGGGGATATTAGGTTATGCGGGGATTATAAATCGACTATAAACCCAAAATTAAAAATGGATCATTACCCTCTTCCGCGCATTGAAGAGTTATTTTCAGCCTTGAGCGGTGGTCAAGAATATTCAAAAATCGACCTGACGACCGCGTATATGCAAGTACCTCTCCACCCCGACTCGCAAGCGTGTACGGCGATTTCGACGCACGTAGGTACCTACGCCTTCAAGCGTACACCCTATGGGCTGAGCTGCGTACCTCAAAAGTTTCAAAAAATTATGGAGGAGACTCTTAGAGGTTTACCAAATACTGTAGTGTTTTTAGACGATATCTGTGTAACGGGAAAAGACCGAGAAACGCATAAAAATAACCTGAGAGCTGTAATCGAAAGGTTAGCGGCAATGGGCTTAACTGTAAAAATTAATAAATGTAAATTCTTACAAAAAAGTGTGTCTTACCTAGGATTTATTATTGATAAGCATGGGCTACATCCAGATATGACAAAAGTGGAGGCTATTGTTAAAGCTCCAACACCGGTGAATGTGACTCAATTGAAAGCTTTTCTAGGCCTAATAAATTACTATGGGAAGTTTGTTCCTAATTTAAGCTCGTGTCTACACCCTCTGTATGCTCTTTTAAAAAAAAATCAGGTCTGGAATTGGGATATTAAATGCGAAAGCGCATTTAAAAACATAAAAAATATTTTAGCGAGCGATAAAGTACTATGTCATTACGAACCAGCGCTTCCTTTAGTATTATCAGTGGATAGCAGTGCGTATGGTATAGGCGCGGTTCTCGCGCACGCCTTTCCCGATGGCACCGAGCGGCCGATCAGCTGTGCATCTAGGACACTCGGAAACGCCGAGAAGAATTATAGTCAACTAGACAAGGAGGCACTAGCGATAATGTTTGGGATACAAAAACACCATCAATACATTTTTGGTAGAAAATTCATATTAAAAACAGACCATAAACCTCTTGTGTATATTTTTGGGCCAAAAGGAGGCATCCCGCAAACGGCAGCGAGTCGGCTACAACGATGGGCGGCTAAACTGGCTGCGTACGACTTTGATATTAATTATGTCAAATCAAAATGCAACGGCAATGCGGACGCGTTATCCCGCTTGCCGCTAGAGGGCGCAAGGGAGGGCACACAAATTAGGGAAGACAAAAATTATTTATTATATGTGGATGAAACATTACCGGTAAGTTTTAAGGAAATTGCTAAACAAATTAAAAATGATAAGTTATTAAGTCGAATTTATGGCTATATTATGTTCGGATGGCCGGAAACGTGTAAAGAAGACGAAAAAGCGTTTTATGTAAGGCGAGCAGAGTTGTATATTGATCATGGTTGTATTTTGTACAAATATCGATTAATAATTCCACAAACGTTACAAGAACGAGTCTTATTAGAAATGCATTCAGGGCATTTAGGGATAGTAAAAATGAAGTCAATCGCCAGAAATTATGTATATTGGCCTAGTATAGATAAGGATATCGAGGCGATGGGACAGAAGTGCGAAGCATGCCGCAATGTACGGGACGCCCCTCCTAAAACCACGCTACATCCTTGGGAATTTCCCACGGGACCTTGGAAACGGCTACATGCGGATTTTGCTCAAGTGCATGGCAAATATTACATCATCGTAGTCGATGCTTATAGTAAGTGGCTAGAGGCGGAACAAATTCGTAGTATCTCTGCCTACGATACGGTTAAATTTTTCCGCAGTTTATTCGCTAGATTTGGGCTTGTTGAACAATTGGTAACGGACAATGGGCCGCCCTTTCAGAGCGTGGAATTCAATGAGTTTTGCAATAAAAACCTAATCAGGCATATCACATCTTCGCCGTACCGACCCCAAGGAAATGGAGCAGCCGAGAACGCCGTAAAAACGGTGAAGAAAACTATTAAAAAGGCTGGGTTAGAAGGTGAAGACGTACATGCTAGTTTATGCAGATTTTTAATTCAATATAGGAATTGCCCGCATGCAACGACCGGAGTAGAACCAGCCGTCGCATTGTTAGGAAGGCGTTTGCGCAACAGACTGGACGCTTTGCGCCCGAGTACGGCTAACATCGTGGCGGATGCACAGAGCAAGCAAATACAAAGTTCCGGCGGAGTCGTTCGAAATTTTGATATTGGAGACAAAATTATAACTCGCAATTATTCAAAAAAGGATAATAAGTGGATCGAGGGAGACATCATACAAAAAACAGGACCAGTATCATACAAAATACTTCTTAACAAAGGAGATGTGTGTCGCCGACACACCGATCAAATATTACCAATGAGAAATAGTCGGTTCTCATGGAACATAGAAACAGAACCAGATCCGTCGCCGGAGATGATTAGTGATCAATATGTTAACACAAGACCACGGAAGCGGAATGTGAATCGGGAGGAGTCGCCTTCGCCGTCGAAGGATGCCGATGAGTCAGAGATGGAGCTGGAGTCGCGGGATTGCTCCGAGCAACCGTCGACATCGACGCCCCGACCTTGTCGTTTAGTATCCCCGACCTTATCGCCAAGTGCCGACGAACTAGATGCACCCGCGGAAATACCTAAGAGAGCTTGCCGAGTACGTAGAAAAGAGTGAGAAATAGAAATTTATTCACTTTAACAATATACTTTCTCGAATAGAAGCGCTCAATTGAGTCAGGTTTGATAATATACGTGGCACATAATAGGAGAGGAAAAGGGAACAGTTAACGAAGGTTTTATATATATAAGTATGTTGTTAAGTAGTCTAGTATAAGTAAAAACTAAGTCAAGGACTTTTCTAAGGAAAGAGATGTGTAGTGTATTAGTATTGTGTGAGGGTGGTTAATAAATTAGTTAGCATCCGACCGCTGTGTTTCATTGACGTATTCTACAGCTAGTAACTAACCTAACGATACACGACAAAGACGACGCCAAGCGATTTAGCGTTACTTTCCTTCGAAGTGAAATTGCATCGGCTAACTTGTAGTGTAAAAAAAAAGTCAACATGAATAAAGACTATTTATAATTTGAATTTTGTACAGTCATATTCTGGATGAGAAAAGTTCTTGCTCTCTCGCATCTTGAACAATTTCTACAAATTTCTTTTAACATCGAATGCCAAGAAATTGTTACAAACTTACAAAGGCTTTTTGGGAGTTTGACTGGCTGCTTCACTGCGGTCGCTTTTAGAATCTGAGCACGACGTAAAATTGAACATTATAGCCCGATTATACTCTACTAGCTATGCTTCCGGCCTAACCCTTGATGCGTTCCTACTTATGTTTAATGCGTATGTTATTTATTAAAGCAAACGTTCTGATTATAAAAATTACTAATCAACTTTTGTAACGACTGAGATCTCAGGAAATCTCCTGGTGGTCATGTTGTCCTGGTAGCTGAGTTTTTTACGAGACTGAATGACACATGAAATGAAATCATATTATTCATATCAAAATAAATAAACGAATATAATATTAATTATTTCTTGCGAACTATTCATTAAAATAAATAATAATTAGAATTCTCACCTACTTCCACATTTTAAATATCATCATTAACAACCAAAATATCATTACATGTAATTTAATAAAAGCTAATTTAAACCATTTTAACAGGTAACATGGAGATAGTAAGGAGATTGTTATATAATTTATCTGGTCTGCTCCGAGGTGTCAGCTCTGACTCGTTTCCACACAACCGACAAACGCATGCCAAGCGATTTAACGTTCCGGTACGTTGCCGCGTACAAACCGATTAGAGGCATGGTTTAACCGCCATTCCCCTAACAGGCTAACTCCTGCCATCTTAGACTGCATCATCGCTTTAGTTGAGATTGCTATTCAGGGCTAATTTGTTGTAGAAAAATAAACATAAAAACCCATATTCCATAGTCTATATAAAAAGCCTGTGTCAGTTGTGTCACTTACTGAGCCACTGGCCCATAGACTGTATGAAATCTATCAATAAGTTCAAAGTGGTTATAAAACGAAAGCTTATAGTAAAATCATATTACGATATTAAGAATTATATAAACGATAAAAAAAGCCTGGGTGTAAATTGCTCTATCTCCATAGGTACAATTATTTATTATTGATTATGTGAGATGGTGATAACACAAAAAACCCCTGGCTAAGTTTGTTGTGGGCTTCTTTTTAGAACGCGCGTTTGGAACCCTAATAGCTTTATTTTTAATTTACGAATAAAGTTATCACCATTGAATCACTACTATATTGTTTATTGTCGCGTTAAAAGTGCCCTTTAAAGGACTATTTGAATAAAGATTATTGGAATTTGAAAAAAAATATGTAAGCTTTTGCTCTGTCGAAAGATAACCAAAAACCAGAAAACCAACCATTCAAAACGTTTCCATATTTGTAATATTGGCAAGGGCTATCATTTGGCAGCGATTAGCGTTCGGTGTAATTGTAAGCCGACGGTTTTACCGCCCCCATTAAAGCCTACAATGAATAAAGCGAGAAGCGGTAAAAAACGAAATTATATTTTAATACTATTTTCCACCGCAGCTAATTGCCTCTTCTGGTAAATTCACCAGAAGAACTGGCTAGTTTTCTGTACAAAGTATCGACATGACTCTTTAGCAACGAAATTCAACCCGTTACATATTATATAATATACTAATGATAAAGCTGTAGATTTTGTTATTTCTTTGTTTGGTCTTTTTGATCTTGGACCGAAAGTTGGATTTATAACCCAAATTCTGAGGACGTCAACTTCGACAATTAGGAGAAAGAAAGAAAAGCGATACAAAGCGAAATTCCTTCATTCCAAGTAAATAGTGCATGCTGGGGATGCGATGCGGTTGGTAAGCTTAGCTATAAGCCCTAAAATTGATTGATAATTATCTAGATTATCTATCTTTTTATGCCCACTAAGCGATTTACAAGAATTACTTTAAAATTGTAGTGTTTATATTATATTTTATTAGTAGCTTAAAAACTAAACGTACACGCCCACGTGTACCAGATATGTATACTTATTTACTTACTTATTTACATCGCGGACAAAAAGTACCTGCCCTGTTCTATTTCTTGAAGTTACTAAAACAATACATAATAGATAGAGAATAGATAGAGAACAATAAACGATAGAGGTGTCCAACTGGCGCTTGTCAAATGATGCGTTTACAAACAAATACGAATGAGAACAGTTGACAACTTGTTCGATAAGTTTCTGAGTCGGGCTGCTATGTATGTTAACTGATTACTGATCCCCATGAACATTTGCAGCACCAGCGGAGCTATCGATGCGTTGTAGGTTGAACCCATCCGCCTCATCGAATTCCACTCGGCGCATTAAACTTACGTATTAGGTATATTGTAATATAATACATTAGTTTAGTGTTTAATACACTTAATAGGCATGAGTATACATATTTTAATAATATTAATCGTTTAATTTTTTCCAAAGAAGTACAATTTTACCTAAATTACCCTGGACCCCAAAACTAAGATAGTCGTAACTTGGAGATCAGTTTCTTCGTAGACTACAGAATTATGTTCTAAAGTTTAACTTAACCACAAATATACGTGTGGGTATGTGTGTGTGTGTGTCTATGTGTGAGTGTTTTTCCAATAACATATTGTACATATATATGTGTATATAAATATATACAATGTGTTATTCGAAAAACACATGTACAAATTATATATGTGTGTGCATAAGTATTATTATTGTGTGTGCATAATATTTATGCACACACATATATAAATAGATATTAGGCGTACAAACGAATCAATTTTTCGTTAGGGTCATAGTTTAGGTCACTCAACATATCATCAAGTTTATTCTTAACGATTTTTCTTTAAGAAAGCGTAAATTTATATATTTTCACTCAATTCCATGCAATTGTACAAATGGTAAAAATGTTATTTACGCCTATACTACCTATACTACCTAATGATTTCAACTGACAGAACCTTTCAAATGTAAGAGTTTAAGGTATATATTCTAAAACACTGAATAACTATTATGACGTAATAACACGTTTATTCGTAAGATGCTTACATTTTCTGTAAAGTGGTGTGTGGTACTTACGGCCTTTTCGCGTAATATCTTAAGTGTCGTTTGCCTCCATTTACATCTTGTTTGAGTAAATACTCTCAAGTATTACTTGAGAGCAAAGAAGATCTGGTGTTCAATATTTCAAAATAATGCACTAAACAGCTTTTTACTTGATTCAAACAGAAAAAGAACAATATTTATACAGACCATCTGAAAAATACAACGTTATTTATTGAAAACACATAGTAAACCTTTATTGTGTTCTTTACATCGAAGTTATGGTAAGATGATGATAGTCACTTTCTAGTCTTCGAGTTTAAGAAAAAATTAAGTTTCAAAATGGCGGGAATAGAAATACTGCATTACCGCCATTCTTTTGACAGTCCAAGCGTTACATGCAAACTTCCACTGGTCCAATATTGCCACCTTCGCGACCACAGGTAGGGTGTGTTTCTATATACCACAACCTTCCTAGTTTAAATGGGAATGAAAACATCGCGACGAAACCTACAGCCTAAGAGTTCACTACAGTGTTCTCAAAAGCGTGTGAAGCGTACCTATTCCACACTTGATCAGCGTGGTTGATCAAAACCCTTCTCATTCTGGGAGGAGAATTTGTGGGCCGGTAATGGGTTGATAATGATGAAGACTATATTGGCAGGCGGTACGTCTTCAGGCGGTCAGTTGCAATCACCTTGTCTCCTCCAGGAGGATTTCCCTACGAACAATAATAAAAAAAGTCGGTGTCAATATAAGTATAACATCTGGTAGTACTTTTGCGACTGAAGGTGCCGTCTGCCGTCAGAAATTGATCGCGAATTACACACTAATTTTGTCTTATTTTCTTGAGTTTGCACGTAAAATGCCTATTTATTCATACTGAAGGTACGTACTAAAAGTAGTTTAAAGTCATGGTACATCTCAATTTAAGTAAAACATTAAATTATTTAACATTCAATATTTTTATACATAGCCTAAAAAGTAAGAAGTTTATTTTGCTATATTTTGTATGCTTTTAATGGGTGTAATGGTATGGTATAGTTTCGGTGGACGGGTAACAGTTTTTATCAGTTTACTATATGACGCTATTCTGATAGCGTTATGTCGTTTTTCGTGACGGCAAACGACGAGTCGACGACGGTGACTTCTACTACTGCTAAGACGCGCCAATGTTTCGGTCACATTTCGTTCGCAGAGGTTAGTTAGGTTAAAAAGTTTCTTCAATAATGAGGCACAAACTGTTAGTTTAACAGTTTGTACCTCATTTACTTTGACATCTTCCGAGCTGCTATAGCTGCGTCGATGCAATTTTCAACGCTGTTTGATATGCGTGGAATTCAACATAGTTTCACCGTTATGCGTGTCGGGGAATTAGGTCGGGCGCGGTTTTCCCATTTCCAATTAAACTTGCAGAGGATGCGGTAACTCGAATATTCCGTGTCGCTAACAAAGTGGGAAATGTCAGCGAGACTGAGTATTTTGTGTGCGCATAGATAAACAATATCGTTATTTATCTATGGACACACAAAAGATGCCATGTACAGGTTCTTTATCGAAAAAAGGTGGGAGACTTCGTATATGGCGGGCGCGGTTTTTTCACGCTTTCCTTAAATTCATGTTTGTTGGCTAATTTTGAAAAGGACTGGTGTTGATTGTGTCGTGCACAGTTTTGGTGTCGTTTGTGTAGTGGCTAGTTTTCCGAATGGTTAACAGGTATTAATTTGGGAAAGGTTTGAGGGATCCGCGTCCGCAGAGTGCGAATTTTCCCGCCATTTCTCCCTAACCTAACATTTGCTATAAACTTGATATTGGCTAATCTGTGTAAAGCCATAAAACGAGGAAAAAAAAGGTTCTTTATCTGTACATCACATATTCTAATAATGATTGTTACTAAAGAGTTAATAGTTATTTGGCTAAAAATGTAATTAAACTTATAAGTAGGTAAGATTTAAAGAGAACTTTAATAACCGGTGACTCCGGAGTTATTTGTGCGTCGTCTGAGTCTCACAACAACTGTAGTGTCACTTTCCTCCCATTTTGATATTAAAATAGCCACCGAACAATATGACATAAACATTAGCGGTGAGTCAAAAATAATTTTAATTATTTCCTGTATCCTATCCTATAAACTAAATTCGTATTGTTAGCACATTATCCTTAACTTATCTTTATCCTAAACACAAGTAACTTTAGTTAAGTTAGGAGTCAAATATCCACTCACTTGTATGGCCAACTTATAACTTTATAAGTATACGTGTAAGTAGGTATATTTACATTGTAAAACCTTGTTTGTAAGTGAGTAAAGTGTGGTTTATCTATACCTCAATAAACAAACTTAAATGTATTGAATTTTCATTTTATTTATTTATTATTTTTATTTTATATATTATATAAAATATCATCCTAGACAGCATCATCACTTACCACCAGGTGAGATAGCCGTCAAGGGCTATCTCAGTCTAGGATGGTAGCGGGCTAACCTGTTAGGAGTATGGTAAACCCACGCTCCTCATTGGTTTCTACGCCAACTTTCTATCTCTATCGTGTCGGAACGCTAAATCGCTTGGCGACTCGTCTTTGTCGGTAGGGTGGTAACTAGCGACGGCCGTGGCCTCAAGACATTATTTTAAACATTTTTCAAACACTTTATTAGACCAATGTTTTATTTTAGCATCTCTAATGTAGGTTGGTGCTTACGCAAACGCAATATCGGTTAGAGATAAAGGCGTTCCGGATATAGAGCTCTTCGAGCAATCGGAAAGCATATTCCAACAAGAATAAATAGCAACGTAACGGCCTTAAGCATTAATCTTAATACCGCGTTATTGTATAGGCTATTTAGATAATATTTGGATCAAATAAATGGCTGACGAACAGTGTTCCACTGAAATATCTACCAAACTGCGTCATGAATTCAATTTTGGGTAAAATTAGGAATTATTTATGTTCAGTTGCCATTTATTTTACGTAAATGCCCTGTACCGTAGGAACTAAGGAATAAATGAAATGAAATGAAAATACAATTTATTGTCCACCACACAAACAGAAGAAATAAAAGACAGTTAAGAAAAAACACAAAGAATAGAAGGTACAATAGGCGGCCTTATCGCTAAAGAGCTATCTCTGGCAGGCAACCTATAGACCAGGATATAATATATATAGCTTTGTTAAGGGTATGGTAGAACCATACTCCTAATTGGTTTCTACGGTATTGATTTCTACATCGTGCCGGAAATCAAAATCGCTTAGCGACACGTGTTTGTCGATGATAGGGTGGTAACTAGCCACTGCCGCCCATTAGACCAGACTAGAACCGGGAATCGAACCTAGGACCTCCATCTTTATAATGTGACAGCTCTGGAGGTCTCTTTTGTGTTTTACTAATTTATCCATAATCATCGAACCGATGGACGTTGGGGTCCCAAGGTGTTGGAATGGCCATTACTCCGCACCGGTAAACGTAGCGTTGGTCGACCCCCAACAAGGTGGACAGACGACATCAAACGAGTCGCAGGGAGCCGCTGGATACAAGCGGCCCAGGACCTGGGCCATTGGAACTCCCTACAAAAGACCTATGTCCAGCAGTGGACGTCTATAGGTTGAAATGATGATGATGATGATCCTTAATCACCTAGTTATTATAAGTGGCACTGTCTTTCCAATTGGTAGTAAAACAAATGGCCTTCCAGCTCTAAGTAAAACGTTCCAAGTCTATAATACAGGAATTTGATATTATTATATAAAACTATTTATGTAAATATCTAGGAAGTCAAATTACTTTAGTGATTAATATAAAATGCTTCCCCCAAATGTTAACGTGTCGCAAGAACGTGTAGCTTACAATTTAGTAGCAAATTAATTCTAAGCTCTAGTTAAAATGCAAAACATTCAGTCTTAAATAGGGTATAGTGATATTATAACTAGGTACGCGTAGTATTTACCACTATTTCGTTTTATTTTTTAAAGTAATTTTAAATTTAGAGTTTTCTTAAATACATTGGTTTTGTAATACTTAGGTATATACTTTTGGACAAATAAAATGAAAAAGGATATTTTTAACACAACTTATCCAATGCGCGTGTGTGTGCGTGTGTGCAATTTTGGACTACGACTACAACTCCCGATTGGTAGTGTTTACCTCAACCTTGGACTGATTAAATTAATCACGAGTCATCAAGTGTCTCATTCCATAACCTCGAACCAAACCACATCCCTTAGATATTCCTCAGAGATTACAGGCGCTCAGTGTAAAGTTATACCGAAAACCGAATATTTTGCAAGTGCGACCAACGCGGTCGCTATGTAAAATAACTTCGTCAAGGTGAAAATACTTAATTGTATTACCCTAAAAGCTTTCGTTGAAGAGCTTAAAATAACTCCAAGGGCCTAAATAATTAGTAGAATGAATATTTAAGTATGTCTTTCAGCCTGAAACCGAGTTTGTCACTTATACTTTATACATCTTATATGTATCTAGCTGTTTTATAAGCTTATGTTACACACGTATAAACTCCTTGGTTCACGATAAGAGGCTATATTATTAAGAAGGGGGTACTGCAGGTTCCAAATTCGAAAGAAACTGTTTTTTTCTGTTATGTATCAATTTTAAAAGTCCTGGGTTCGTTTACCGGCTCGAGTCTGGCCTGGCGAGGCTAGGGCCGTCGCTAGTTACCACCCTACTTCCAAAGACAAATTTCCAAAAAAAAATTAACTAATGTTTAATTTAATACTCCAACGCTGCTTTATAAATAGTAACTTTATATAATGAAGAACCTTAGATCAAAATTTAATATAAATCATTTAATGTAAAATATTGCAAAATATTATAAAAAATTAAGTGTAACGCACTGAATATTAGAAGTAAAAATAAAGTCGTAGTTCCGTTTAGTAGGCTGCACAAAATAAGCGAATCGTTTAAAGGTTTTATTAAAATTTACCAACTAAACTTGGAGATATCTATCAATAAGTTCAAAGTCATTATGATATTAGTAATTATGCAAAGTAATTAAAAGCTTGCATATGTAGATTTTGCTTTCGAACGAAAACTTGTTGCTATAAATCAATACCAAAACGCGCTTACAAAATAAAACTAAAACAAGAGTACTAAATCATCCACAAATAAACTGTTGCAAGCGACAATATTTATCGCTTTTATCAGAGGTTAAAAGATAATATAATATCTAGTGGAAGGGAGTGGAGCGATCATACAGTTCCGATACGGCAATAAAAATAAAAGTTCAGAAACTGAAAACTGGCCACGAAGAAAATTAATCATAAATAATATTCGAAAAACCCGAAATCATGGGCCATTAGACCAATTAAAAAAAACAAAGTTTCTGTATTTAACAATATAGGTCGTTGACATATTTCTATTGAAGATGGTTACCAAGACAACTCCACAATAATTGTCTGTGGAATAATACCGTATATATAATCTGTGTAACTAAAGTGATTATGTGTGTGAATACGAACATTTAAGCAACAACAAAAAAATCATCAGCTAGGTTTTTTGGACGGAAATTTTAGTCATAACAAATTTCGTAGAATGTAAAAATTATAACATAGTGATTAATTGTTTCAAGAAATATTTATAATTTACAATTATATTTGCCATGTCACTAATGTTCATGTCATATTGTGTAATTGGGTATCTTCATGTAATGGCATGGTATACACGGGTATCTGGTATTCATATCAAAATAAACTTCTGTCTCGTGAGAGACTCGGGCGTGATTACGTGCGCTTTCACGTTTTAAAGTTGGAGTTCCTGGGTTCGATTCCCGGATCGAGTTTAGTCTGGTGGGAGGCTTCAGCCCTGGCTACCAACCTACCGACAAAGACGTGTCGCCAAGCGATTTAGCGTCCCGGCATGATGTCGTGTAAAAACCATTTAGGAGTATAGGTTTTATGGGTTTACTATACCCCTAACAGATTAGCCCGCTACCATGTTAGACCGCATCGTCACTTACCACCAGGTGAAATGCTAAAAAAACGTCCTAGACAGTCTTTAATTATGATGAAAAAAGAAAATGAAAAAATGTTTAATATGGTAAACATTTTACTACGGAAACATTTACTATGGTAAACATTTTTTCCTTTTCTTTTTGAATAACCAAAGATACTATTGTGAAGCAAATTGAACAAACAAAAGCAAACATGGACCCAATAGTGAATAGATAATCTACCATTACCTTTATTTACGTTTTAGACTGGAAAAAAATAAGGAGGAAAAAAGAGATCTCTTATAGAGATAAGCTTTCCTTTATACCTCATACCTCCTATAGAAGTGTTTGTTAACGTAGATCTGGTAAAAAAATAATAAAAAATACCCTCCTTTAGTCGGATAAATGGCGATGGGCGTGTTAGTTCACGCGATTCGTGGGGTTCCGTATTGATCATGGTAATAACTGCTATCGCTTACTTAAAACTAAAACTACATAAATAAAGTTATAAATGCCATATCTTTTTGCTATCACCATCTCACAGTTCCACTTAAAGCAAATTTTCAATTTGTTTTAACCTAAAACTTAGGTTATTCCACAGCGATGAAAGGTAAAATTAAGTATTATTGGTATAATAAAAATCATTTATCTGCCAGAATGTATGTACAATAGTCAGATGTTATTAGGCGATGTCAATTGGTTAAGAGGTCATTACTTTGTACTAAATTAATAGTGTGCAAATTTTTATATAAATTATTAACATTATGAAAAATATTGAATGTCCAATCAAACCTAAGGAAGTCGACCCGATTAATGTGTCTCATATTTAGTAACCACCCACTTCATTAATATTTTATGCACTAAGAATCACTTTGTATTGACTGTTAAGATTAAGTTAGGTTGAGGTTTAAGTTAGGATTAGGAAAAAGAACTGAATACAATGGTTGGTAATTCCATCAGTTGTTTAAAATCAGCATATTTTTGTAAGAGTTTGAAGTTTTCGTTAATCAGTAATAAACTTAAGACTAAAGCCCGAATTTAACTAAAATCACTAAATCAATCTATTTCATAATAAAGTTTTTATCTTTAGAGAAGAAACGAAAATGGATGGATTGATTGTTTTTTTTGATAACTGGCGTAGATATAATGCAATGAAACAATCACCAAGTGGAAAAGGTTGTATGTTTTTGAGGTTACTGAACTGTATGGTAGCTAGCCATGGCAAGGGACTGAAGTGAGAAAGGGGGAATGGCTAATGGAGTGGATTGGCGACCGCTCCCCCGGGAACGGAAAGATTGCTTCTTAAAGGAGG
The DNA here is from genome assembly GCA_928268935.1 of Lasiommata megera. NCBI lineage: Eukaryota > Metazoa > Arthropoda > Insecta > Lepidoptera > Nymphalidae > Lasiommata > Lasiommata megera. The sequence continues at coordinate 15,673,520 of OV743315.1, read as the reverse complement.
CTAAATCAATTCTGCGTCCCTGGTGGCTGAACACTTTAACAAGTCCGATCGATGGCTTACCGCTGAACGTTAGAGCGTTTATTGGCGGGCATAAGTAATTTGACTAGAGATACGTGCTATACACTGTCAATATATAATTTCTTCTTTAGTTTTAAGTGGTCGATTATAGTTATCACCATAACTTCACGAAAAGAAATAATGAAATTAACGATTCATAGATGCCTGTACCCAGCTAAGTTTGTTGTGGGCTTCTTCTTAGACCGGAGCGCGTTTGGAACCCTCATAGCTTTAGTTTTAAGTTTACGAATATAGTTATCACCATGAAATAACTACTATGTAAATTATTGACGCGTCAAAAGTGCCTTTTTAAGGATTATTTTGAATTTTGAATTCTGTAAAAGGTGAATGTGAAAAAAAATATTTCATTTTGATTGATTGATTGAAATAAAACATATAAGGCACAGACTCAGGCAGTAAATCGGATAAAACATTCCGATCGCAATGAAAGAATAACTGTTAGGTAACCTTAGCATTGAAATAAAGTAGTTATTGAACCAGTCCCGTATCTGATTATTTCATGCAGTTTAAACGTTAGAGGTTGATAAAGAGAAAGGATTTGAGAAAACTCCGTAAACTACATTATTCTATTTTTGTTAAAGAATCGTAATAGGGTAAATATATCATAAGATATTCGCAAAATTTTGTTTTTATTTTTGCGCTATAGCAACAGAATGGCTGCAGGCAATTTTTAATTATTCTAGTAGGTAACTGGTCAACTTTTGCTCCTGTAATTTTTAAGCAGCCAATTTGCAATAGAACGATGGGTCTATACTCTAAAACAACTCCTAAGAGAGAAGAGGCCTTGGAGTATTATCAGTGGCCATTCTACCGTGACATCGTGAACGGTGGGATTCTTATGTTTTGAAACGTTTTTATATATGTTTTTGATAAGAGCCGCTTAATTGTGGAACGCTCTCCTGTTCGCTCGCGATCGCTTTGTGTTTCCTGCTATGTATAACTTGAGTACAAGGCCTTAGTAACAAGGCATTTTCTAGGTAATACCTAAGGATCTCATCATTGCTGACTATTAGGCATCGTTTCCGACGAACGCAAGCCTATAGTTGTAATAAAAGAAAACCTAGGATGATAGCAATTTTGCCTAACTATATTAAGATTTATTTTTTGGAGTTTCTTGGAACATTTAAATTGAGTTTCTCAGGCAGTAAATCGGATAAAACATGCCGATCGCAAAGATTTTTATTTTAGATAGGTTTGCGCTTGACGACAATCAGTACCAGAAGCCACTGATGAGATCTAGGTAGGAGCCCGCTTGCCTAGAAAACGCCTATTCACTCTTCCCTTGAAGGTTATACGTGTCAGGAAACACATATGCTGGAAGAGAGTTCCACACCTTAGCGGTTCGATTCAGAAACGTTGTTCCAAGTAAAGTGAACCTATGGGATTTTGTTTTATATAAAAATGGCACATTAAGTTTAACGGTTTAATTATGTCGACTTCCTCTATCAACAAACCAATAACATCAATAATATTAGCTTAGCTAAAGATATTTTATAGGTCTAGATACCTTATCAATAACGAGTAAAAATAATGAAACATCAGTTCATAGGAAACGTTATAATAATATCACCACATCATAAAACAGCCTACTGATATAATATAATAAGGCAAAGCTCCAAATGAAATGCGTATGATAGCAAACGAGGTTATATCGTCAGAGTTGTCTGCGAGAGAAATGGCTGGAGGGGAATTTTATTTCATGACATATCACGATTTCCACGATGATATGTGCGGGGAATAATGTGGGGGAAATTACGTATTATGTACATTTATTATGGGAAGAACCGCCCTGGTAGAGTTGAGCATGATTAACAACGGTTTCACGCGGTCATGGGTTCATTCCCGAGTAGGGTAATCGATATTAAGTCGTTGGGATTTTCCGTGAATACATTCGCACTAAACAAACACGAAGTTTAGAAATAATTGCAATTCAATCTTTACTTGGATATGTACGTACGTAGAGCAATAAGGCTCAATATTACATATGTAAAGAAAGCATATTTCTTTAGTTTCATTATTCTCACATTTAAATTTTCCCGCGCTTTAAGCCGTCGGCAAAGCAGTTCAACAGTTATGATAAAACAATAACAAATATGGAAGTCAAAAGGACAATGTCATGTTTCATGGTGCGTGATTCATAATAATGTTCATAACGGAATAAATCAAAAACTATTTGTGATTTTACTTAAGGAATAAACTTTAAATGTCGTCTCTTTGTTGGTACAGGTAGGAGTGTTTTTATATATTTGTCTAAAAATTGTATTGTAGCGTATTTTAATAAATCTAGCGAAATACTTAGAGGAATTATTATACTGGTAGGTACATAATAATTCAATGACGAAATAAAACTTTGTTGTTACAGAGCAGCACATTTAAGTTGTTTCAATTGACGATCGAATCATACAAAATAGACTATAAACCATATTAAACGTAATATATTCAAAGGAACAATTCTTGTAATAATATAATACTATTTCGCGTATTTCCAACACCGCTTCAATTAACTCGATCACTCACACTCGAGTCCACGTTATCCTTAGCTGGTTAGCATATAACCAGAAGATCCAACAAGTCAGAAACCTATTGTGTCCTCAAGAAGATTGCTCTTAAATAGCTCTAAGTGATGTGTGAGATGATAATAACAAAACTAATAGTTAGGTACCCAGCTAAGTTTGTTGTGGGCTACTTCTTAGACCAGGGCGCTTTTACCCTCATAGCTTCAGTTTTAAGTTTACGAATGTAGTTAGCATCACCAACTCACTACTATGTAAGTTATTGACGCATCAAATGCGCCTTTAGAGGTATTGTTTAAGTTTATGATTGATTGATCATTTACCTACGACAACTTGGTTTGAAGCAAAGTGGAGGGACCTTATGATGAAGATGGCGTTTTGGTCAACAATAATAAAGAGACAGATGTTTCATAAGTGCAATATAATGTAAGCCTACTTGAAATAAAAAAGATTTGAACTTAAATTTAATAGTATGACGAAAGTTTCATGCGTATGGTTTTACTTGATGTTTTTCTTACACTTAAGTATAATTGTTATGACAAAGGTTTTATGCTCGCAAAACTTTCATCATCTGACTGCCAGGGAACCTGATTGTTAGCCCAATAAAAGCTGACACTCTTGGCACCCTTCCAACCCTCTTTGACACAGGTCATTGAACCGCATTCTCCGTTTTTTATATTGCGAGCGCAACGGAAAATACATTGTTGGTACTAACTTTTGTAAAATTTTGTATTTTTGAATAAGAAAACGCCTGGATAAAGTTAAGACGAATACTTTCTTAATTTTATTTTTTGGCGTTTGAGTAAATGTCTTATTTAAAAATTGATCTACACCACCTAATGAGGAATCGAAGCCGAAAATAATTTCCTCAAACTGCAAGTAAAATCATTTCAATAAAATATAAAATTATACAAAAAGCATCATCACAATCATCTCTCGGTCAAATGTGTCTCATTTTAAGATGTACCTTTGAATAGTAGATTGAAACTGAAATGTTTCTTACTAGATAATGCTATAAGAGTAGTGAAAGGCTTTTATTACTTTTATTTCGGCGTCTATGGTTTGTGGACCGTTACTTAGTTTGCAAAGGCCGCGATTACCGGAAAGATGTGGCTTCAAATGCCCCGCTGCCAATTTGTTTTCTTCATTTCATATTTTTAAACAAGTTATACGACAACCGTAGAGACCAACCGTATCTAACGTATATATAAGACCAGCCAGGTGGTCAGCAAATAACACTTTTTATTGGATTGTAGCGCACGAAAGCAGTTTAAAACACAATTCAATTTGCAAAGAGCATCCCTTCACACTGCGTAACTACAGAAGGGTTACGGCTGGTCCACACGATGGACCGTTTTCGATGTAGAAATAACCATGGTAAACAAACTGGACTTGATAACGAGGGTAGTAGGTGCCGCCGCTGCGCCGTGTTTATTGGTCGGCGTAGCAGCGTTGCGGCGCCGCACTGCCATTTGTACCACGTGTTTTTTTTTTGCCACGTGTAGGTGATAGAACGATAGATGCTACAAAACACAGTGTGGACTGGCCGTTAGGCTGAAGTTTTAAATTCTTACTTTGTATTATATTTTCTCATCTGGCCGAGTAGCGGCGTCCAACTCCTTTCAAAGAGTTATTTTTCTTTAGTTATAAAGCTTCCATAGTTGCAATAAGTTTTTTCTTGCTGGATTTTCTGTGTAAGTAAGTTTCGAAAGATTAGGTATACTTGTTTTATTTCCAACTTAAATGGAAAGATGATTGTAATCACTTTGTCTTTGTGTCTGAGAGTAAATTTGAATTTTATTTAGAAGAATTTTTAACCCTTATTGTTGTTAGTTAAGTATGATTGACTGTGATATATTTTTAGCTGTTATAAAGCTGCTCTTTTGTTAGGTATAAGAAGTTCGGTAACACATTATGTCACAATGTTTAACAGTGGCATGGCGAATAATTATTTTTTGTGGGTTTAAAGTCTTCTGCAAAGTTAGTATTAGAGTTATATTTAAGATTAATTGGGTTTAAAAGTAGGTACCTAGGTAGGTTAACTAACTGTCATAGGTTTTGATTATTGATAATCAAAGCCTTGTTTATTTGTTTTACAGTTAACTAAGGTTAATTGTATTTGTAATATTTATTATAGCTATTGTATTTTTTCCCATTTAAATACCTTCCGTGAAATACATACGGTAATGCTTGACTGATTTGAAACGGAAAAAGAAATTATATTTAATCCGGATATTTCATTACTTACTTACAATGTAAGTAAGTAATGAAATATCCGGATTATTTCAAGTCGAAGTATTTCATTACGTACTTACAATGTAAGTTAGTAATGAAATACTTTTTTACAAAAGTAAAAAAGTATTAATTAACACATTTGTTGTTACTTCGGTTTTTTATGGTCCTAAAATGTATCCATGCATTTTCCTGTATCTATTTACCTATAAACTTAAGTTCGTATTAACATTTTTACGACAAAACTATTTTTATCTATATCTTAGGTATGTTATAACACTTTACCTAAAAAGCAATTACCTAAATAGCGATTAACAACTAAATGTTTTAATAAACATGTAACTTCGCGTGCTTTTCTTCACCCTATTTTTACTTGTTTCACCCTAAACCGAGTTCGATACTTCCCCCCAATTTGGTGTGTCATGTTTGAAAATAACTTTTAGTTGAACGCAAAGTTTCAATCATCAATTTTCGTTAAAGCCGTTGTTAGAAAATCTGTACTGTGTTATTTCATCATGTTTTGTAACGATCCATCGTCATTATTCATATCAACCAATGGTCGATACGAAACGATTTAACGCTGGGCTTGGGTCTTTTGTAGTGATTTCAGATTGTGTACATTTCACTTCTATGACAGTATACTACTTAGTGTGATACTTTCAACATAACATACATTATCATCATTATCATCATCATCAAACGGGTCTCCTCTCAATATGAGGTTTGTCCAAAGTCCACCACGCTGGCCATGTGCGGATTGGCAGACTTCACACGCCTTTAAAAACATTATGGTGAACTTTCAGGCGTGCAGGTTTCCTCGCAATGTTTTACTCCACCGTTGAAGCAAGTGATATGCTTATAAACGCACATAACTCCGAAAAGATAGAGGTGGTGTTCGTAGCCGGGATAACCCCCTACCTCCGATTAGTAGGCGGACGTTCCGACCACTAGGCTATAGGCATATAGGCGCAGCTTCACCAAACCAAGCCAAACATAACATACAAATTGTTGAAACTCAAAAATCGACATACATAAATCATTCGAGGTACATAGTTCACTGAGGATCCGGAGCAATGTTTATTTTATACGACAGCATACGTCGGTGAGGTGAGAGTGGAACCTCAATCTCACGGGAAATCAGTAATTCTACGCAGACGAAGTCGCGGGCAACAGCTAGTATTATTATAAATGCGAACGTGAGCATTTACTAGAGCGTTTTAAGTTGTCAAAAAGTACCTAGGAGTAAATTGAGTAGTAAATTAGTTTCCTAAAATAAAAACTTGAGAGGTGTCAAGGGACACCCGGATGGAACGAAGTTCCTTTCGATTAATTAGTGAAGAAATTGTAATAAAATTTTATTTTATTTAATAATATTTTTTTTTATTATTAACAATTATAATGTTATATAAACTTAATCAGTAGGCTCAATTTATTACTCCATCAGCAATATCCGGAACTTGTGCAGAAACACTGTCAGGATTCATTATTATTATTATTTTTTATTATTTATTATTTACAAAAAACCTGTATACACTCAACAAAAATACGCACTCAACTCGTCGCGACACCGCACTGTTCAATGCGAAATAGAAATGAAAATATCTGGCTTGCTTTCTATAAGAGAGAGAGAGACAGACAGAGAAACATGCGACGCCGCAGAGCTTACAATAACAAAAAGTGTCCTGACAACTTTTCGTAAGATTTTTTTCCGTCTAGCCCCCTTTCACAACGCGCGATAAGGAACTTCGTTCCAATAATACCTTTTAGCAGCCGGTACAAACTCAAGACTTTTATTTCAACTTGTTTGTTAATGTTCACCAGACCATAATCCTGTAATGTATGAGTTTGTACCGGTTTCCCACCCGTATTGTCACAAATCACAAGGGTATGTGGGATATTGCGCAAACTTTTTGTTTTAGTTCCATCAACTGCAGTGTACTCACACTTGGGTTACACCCACGTTTGAGTGTTGAGTTTAATGTACGTCTTGTTTATGTTTGTTGTTTGTACACTCCCTTAATGTATACCTTGTAACTGTAGGAACTGAAAGTTGTCGTTGTTGTTGTTGAAACGCTGTAGAGCTGGTCATAATTGCGAGATAGCCGAGCGCCTCCTCGCAATCTCTCAAATCTCGTAAACTTAATAAAAAAAAGATGCAGCCAACATAACATGTTAGTCACTATCGTGAAAATGTTAGTATACAGGAACATAATGCATTTTGTTACTAGAGGCTGTGACAGTCTAGAGATTAGGACGTCCGCCTCCAAATCAGAGGTCGGGGATCCCGGGCACGCACCTCTAACTTTTAGGAGTTATGTGCTTTTTTAGACAATTAAAATGTCACTCACTCACACACTGGAACTAAATACATTTCAATTTGCACTTCGATAGCTGTTCTATCAACTCCAACACCATCCTTACAAATATTTTGGCTGCTCTTTGTGCCTGAACAACGTCTGGCTACGTTTACGTGGATTCTTTGTGCTAGAGCCGGCCATTGGAGCGTGAACTCCCGCAGCTTGGCTTCAGTAGGTTCTTGTACAAATGTACAAATAAGAATTCCAATGTACCTGGTGTCTCTATAGACAGTCTCAACGGCCGGAACCCCCCCCCCCCCCCCGTTCGTCTAAGCCGAGGTTTGTCCTCACAGGAGGCGCCCTTAGGCAGACGTTGCCTTAGTTTCTTCGAGCCCTAGGGGTCAAAATTTCTTCTGGCGGAGCTTTATTCGTATGCAGGTTTTTGTTTATACGAGTATCTTACGCCAACTACTTTCTTCTTCTTTTTCTTTTCCTGATGATAAGGCCGCCTTTTGTATCCTGCTTCTGTTTTTCTTATTATTTCTATTTTTATTTTTAGTGGTGTACAAATAAAGAATAAAATAAAATAAATAACCCCCGTCTGCTAGAGACTGTCCCTTTGGGTTGGGTATTTTTAATGTTATCATTTCTTTTGTCGTCAGGTGGTCGCGGAGTTTGAAGACGTGGAGCCGGACGCGCTGTACGACGTGCTGCACGACCCGGAGTACCGCTCCGTGTGGGACACGCACATGCTGGCCGCGGAGGACGCCGGACACATCAACGTCAACAATGACGTCGGCTACTACGCAAGTACGTGCCGTAGACCTCATTGTGCTCGCTGTTACTCCTGGTGTTACATGTATTCCTAGTAGCATTTAAATACCAACACTCGATAGTAAATTTTAAACTATCGAGTCTGGTCTGGTGGGAGGCTTCGGCCGAGGCTAGTTACCACCCCACCGACAAACACGTGTCGCAATGTGATTTAGCGTTCCGGCAGGATGTCGCGTCGAAACCAATTAGGAGTGTGGTTTTACCATACCCCTAACAGGTTAGCACGCTATCATCCTAGACTGCATCATCACTTGCCAGCAGGTGAGATAGCCGTTAAGGCTAACTTGAAGTGTATAAAGATAAATTGATTAAGTAAAATAACTGTCCATAATAAATATTTTCAAATCTCCTATTTGCCACTTTACCTCTGCCCTGGTAAGGGGAAAATAGAAAAAAATTGTTGCAACTGCCCCGGTAGTTTACCGTGGTCGATGCAATATTTTTCACACTGTGAAATCACATTTGTCTATGGTAAGGATTTGTTACGAAAGAAGGTAAATGCATGAATGTCGTTTTTCAACTTAGAGCTCAACACTTAGATAAGATTATACTATTGATATTATATATATAGGAATTTTGTGCATTAATCCGATCCGAAGTATTTAGGTAACATACGTATATTAAATGTATCTAATGATCTAGATCTAGAATCTACGATAGCCTAGTTAGGGCGTCAGCCTCCTAATCAGAGGTCGGCGGTTCGAAACCGGGCACGCACCTCTAACTTTTCGGAGTTATGTGCGTTTAAAAAAAAAAAAAAATTAAATATCACTTGCTTCAACGGTGAAGGAAAACATCGTGAGGAAACCTGCACGCCTGAGAGTTGTGTGATCATGATGATTCTCAATGGCGTGTGAAGTCTGCCAATGATGTTCTCAATGGCGTGTGAAGTCTGCCAATCCGCATATGGCCAGCGTGGTGGACTATGGCCAAGCCCTTCTCATATTGATAGGAGACCCGTGCTCTGTAGTGAGCCGATAATGGATTGATCATGAATGATCTAGTAAAAAATCACTAGTGGGTTAAAGAAAGTTTCCAAATGATTCTACTTTCAAAAATTTCATTATAGCTAATTTGTGTATATGAATAGGTCTTTCTAAATACATGATAAATCAGTCAATACAGAATCTCGATTGATCAAGCACTGCTAGTGATAAAATAGCGTATGCAAATTTTATTTCTTTGATTGAATTCAATGCTGCATTTTTGATAATTATTAACATTTTCACCAATGCTAGAAACTCAAGTTTTTTCCAGTGTCATTGCTGCCTTTACTGGAAAAGCCATATGAAACAGATATCATAAAATTTTTATTACCGGTTGATGGAAAGCAATGTAGTCTAGGTAGGAGCGCGTTTGCCTAGAAAATGCCTATTAACTCTAGCCTTGAACGTACTCAAGTAATAATGTGGCTGGAAACAGATATAAATATCGTTTATTTTAAAAAAGCTTGCAATATATAATGATAAGGTATTGAATAGAAATTCAAAGTATGATAAATATAATGAGGCGACGTATAATGAGGCTTAAAACATTGTCACGGAATTTTGTAAATATAAAGCATCGATTCATTACTAAAGAGCAATTCGTCGTCGACTAACGCATGCGCCTCGTATATGAAAAGAAGAAGAATACATACAAATATGGACTCACAGAATATATATGAAAACGCGTGCTAGTTGCATCAATCAAAACTTTAGCTATAACTTCGTAATTAAGAAAGTTTAGATTGATACATTGAGTTTCGTAGTCGGCAAGACCCAAGTAGGTAGTTTCGTATCATGTTTTAGCTTCCACATTCAATTTTCCCTAGGAAAATTAAATTGAACCCCACAATCGCAAGCCCTGAAGTGATTCTGACCGAAACGTGCCCGCGTCGTATAAATAAAGCCTCCATTCTATTGCCTCGTTAAAGTTATCGTTACGCACCGCAAATATTTGATCAAATCTTTATTGATGCGTACAGGTTGGCCGCTTGAATCAATTTTCTTTTTTTCCTTACTACTTATCTTATCATACGTTGAACTTATTTATTTTATGTTTCTTATGTATATCTTATATATATATCTTGGACTTCTAATTGATAATACTTTGTCCTGGAAGTTACACATTTCGAACTTAACAAAAAAAATAAGGAAGTTTATATATATTATTTGAAAACCTTAGAGGATCTGCAAATAAAGCAACTATTTTTATGGTATACTACGCAATAGTCCAATCTTTACTATCTTACTACATTTCAGTCTGGGGAAGGTAGTCATAAAAAAAACGATGTTACCGTTAGAGAGAGCACAAAGGGCTATTCTAAAAGTAATGACTTATAAACATTTTCGATTTCCCAACTATAGAATTATATAAAGACTGTAAAGTTTTATCAGTTCGCCAACTCTTTATTTTTCAAACTATTATTCGAAAACATTGTTCCACTACTTACGTTAAAAATCAACATAAGAGAAGAGTTGACATGATATTACAAACAGGAAAGACACAGAAGTAAACTTGCTGGGAGCCAATACTACATCATTGGCTGTAGACTCTATAATAAAATAAATAAAGCTATAAATATTTATCCTCTTAACAAAAAATATGTAAAATATTATACGTGTAAAAGAGTGGTTGCTCACAAAATCATACAGTGAAACTGAAAAACTGCTGGAAGTCTTAGGTTCGGATTAAGTTATAAAACGAATACACACACACAAACAAACACACACACACACACACACATACACTTAATAATGGTGTTTCAAAAATTTTAGGAGAGTACTGCCGCCTGAATTACAGGTATATACCTAAATCATTGGCAGTAGATTATAATGCGCAAGTACATACATACATACATACATACCACATATTCACCATATTCATATTATGTTGATTGATATTCTACAAGATTGCATAGCTTTATTTCTCACGACTTTGTCTACATGGGATCATATTTGCTTTTATTATTTTTATCTTACTAACCAACACGGTGCCTTTATTAAAGCTTTCTGCGTTTTAGTCTGCCCGACGTTATGACAGCTATAAATACGTGACATGAGTAAAATTCACAAATCAAGCACATTTGCACGTCATGTTCAACCCTCCATATTCAATTTTCCTCCATTATTTTGAACAATCACTAGACCTAAATTAATTCTGGGCCTAATGTGCTTTCTCCCATAACTAAAGCCTCCATCCGGTTACATGTTAATATTTAGAGTTAATATTTTTTGATCAAATCTCTGTTTACGTATACAGACAAGGTGATCGCATACGTTATTTCTTTCTTGGGGAAGAACTTTTTGTTCAATTAATCAATAAATTAATTATAATAAATTTAATTAATAGATTGCTGAAGCAATAAGACCGCCTTTGCATACTTATGTGTTTAATGTTTTTGTATTGTTGTTTCTTTAAAGTTTGTGTGCAATAAAGAGTATTTATCTTATCTTATCTTAAATTATAAACCTTATTCAAATAATCCTTTACTTTGACGCGTCAATAATTTACATAGTAGTGAATTGATGGTGATACGATAAAAAAGCTTGGGTGTGAATTGCTCTATCTCTATAGGTACTGTAATTTATTATTGATTTTTTGAGATGGTGATAACAAAAAAAACCGGCTAAGTTTGTTGTGGGTTTCTTCTTAGACCTGGGCGCGATTTGAACCTTCTTAGCTTTAGTTTTAAGTTGTCTATTGTAGTTATCACCTTCACGAATAGAAATAATGAAATGATCGATTCATAGATGCCTGTGATAGGTTTATGTTATGTGTTATGTGAATAAAGCTATTTTTGATCTGATTTGATTTGATAACTACATTCATAAACACGTAAAGATTATCACGTCCGTGATTTTACCTAACCTAACATACCATGTATCCACTGAAAACCAGCGCTGCGGGTTACTGCAGATGATGCTGAGTGGGTTGCCTTTTTTGGTCATCATCTGTCTAGTGTCAAATTATGTGTGTCAACGAGTTAAGGGTTAGGAGGGAGCTTACACTAGTAACATATATATTTAAATTAATAAGAGGCCAGATATTTAACGCAGATGTGTTAGTGCAGGTGCGGCTTAGGGTCCTAGATAGGTACGTGTGTCGAAGGCGCAGGCCGCCGCTACTGGCAGTGCCGACGGGACGCACCAACCTGCTCAACCAGGCGCCCCTGACGCGCGCACTTATCACTCTGAACGATGTCGCAGAGAGGCTGGACCTATTCAGTTGTAATCTGAGTGACCTCACAAGTCTGACATCATGGATGATATGTTACCGGATTTAAATTTAGGCAATTTTTATATATATATATATACTTTTATATTAGGCTACTCTAGCAATTTAGGGTTTAACCTGTTAAGCTAGAATAAAAGGAGATAAATAAATAAATAAATGTTACGTACGACTGTATGACTGAATAAAAAACTTTTTCTTACTTTCTTTCTTATTTATCAAATGAAATAATAAAATTTTCATCCTTATACTTACTATTAATAAAGATGCAAGGTAAATACAGAGAAAATGCTTCGTAATAGCTCGTGTGTAAAGCTTTTTCTAAATACGGAAAGGCCTTCAAGTATTAATAAGTATTTACCTACTGTAAGGGAAAGGCATTTACAAAGCTGCCTACATTAAGGTTTTATACCCAAAACCCCTGATCAAAGGGGCCCTGTGTAAATGGCGAATTATTCAATTAATCCAAATATGTTTTCGCTTCACAAACAAGATCACGTTCGCTTTACAGTTGAATAATTAAGGAAAGCGATGTTAAATATACGTCTTATTTTTATTAAGTACATCCTTACTATATACCTCGGACTTTTAATGTAGAAAATCGTGTTTGATTATTAACCAACAACGTTGTTTCACATTAAAAAAAAAAAAAAGACGGGTTGCACTCCGGGAGTGCCGGCAGAAGTGAAAACTTGATTATTAACGTTGAGCATGTTTGATATTTTGGAATGGTTAGGGAATAATTTTGCACCAATTGCTTTATCAGTATAAAAGTACTATCATTTATGTGGTAGAATACAATATTCATTTATTGCGCTATCGTACACAAACATGACAATTTATATTACATTAAAAATTTAACACTTTAATACTATTACAATTATTTTACATTAAAAAGTTTATCTATATCAATTTCCATATTTTAAGCACTTTACATTCACGAATTTTCCGAATACACAACAATGTGATCACTACACTGACGGTCGAGCCATCAGCTGTCACCATCCATGGATGCGCGTGGCACGCTGTAACATACACGAACATTCGCGCAAGCGCCCTGCGCTGCCTAAACGAAACAGTAGGCCCAGGCATACATTTTCGCCGCGCCGTAGAGAGGGGATAGCTGTCTACTCTCCATCCGTCTTACGCTTTTTCGATCAGGTCACGTGTCCTGACGCGAGTTTAAGATTTTATACCCATTACAGAAAAAGTGCTCAACGCCGCTAAAGAAGTTTTCACTTCAATAAAATATCACTTGCTTCAACGGTGAAGGAAAACATCACGAGGAAACCTGCACGCCTGAGAGTTCTCCATAATGTTCTCAAAGGCGTGTGAAGTCTGCCAATCCGCACATGGCCCGCATGGTGGACTATGGCCAAACCCTTCTCATAATGACAGGAGACCCATGCTCTGTAGTGAGCCGGTAATGGGTTGATTATGATGATGATGATGATATTGTTTCACCTTGACTCTGTGTGATATAACAAAAAACCAACTAAGTGTTTTGTCAGTTTCTTAGATCGGGGCACGTTTGGATCCCTTCTAGCTATAGTTTTTAATTAGCAAGTGTAGTTATCACCTCACGAATTAAAGTTAATTAAAATATATTATATGAAGCTGTGATAGCCTAGTGGTTAGGGCGTCAGCCTCCTAATCAGAGGTAGGTGGTTCGAATCCGGGCACGCACCTCTAATTTTTCAGAGTTATGTGTGTTTTTAAAGAATAATTATAATATCACATGCTTCAACGGTGAAGGAAAACATCGTGAGGAAACCTGCGCGCCTAAGAGTTCTCCATAATGTTCTCAAAGGTGTGTGAAGTCTGCCAATCCGCACATGGCCAGCGTGGTGGACTATAGCCAAACCCTTCTCATATTGACAGGAGACCCGTGCTCTGTGCTGAGCCGGTAATGGGTTGATCATGATATGAACGCTTTATAGATGCCTGTGTTAGATTACACGAATAGAACACTTTCTGATTGACTAGCGTGGCATACTATTGCAGGTATGGGTAGGGATTTATCTAAACAACTCAATACATTATGACTCGAAAACGGGACCTATCGATCTAGGGTCCTATACCTAATCACTAAATGAAAGAGGCAGTTTTGTGCTACGGCCTTAACTAAATATATATGGGTCTTTTGAAGTATTATTATTATAAATCTTAGAGTTCTTCTGGACTGTGTCCATAGTAGGCAAACTGTTAGCGGCTGACTGAGTGAGCCGCAAATTTGTGGCAAACTGAAATTCGAAGCATGAAGTGATGCAAAGCGCTTCCGTGTTGACTCGGAAGAATAGGGGGAGGTTGTTTTAGTCCGTGCAAGTCGGACACACCCTGCTGCGAGGCAGAAGTCCGTAGGGATTTTTTCCTCCCCAAGGGGAAAAAAAAAACTGAAATTCGAGTCAGCTGCCAACTCAGATCGTGCGTCGCAAGCAAACTGTTATGAGAGTCGGCCACTTACTGAGACAGTCACCGCACGTGACGCTGCAAACTGCGTAAAGACAGTGCAAAACTAGCAAACTGTGGACACTCTATTTCAAATATATGGAAGGGCGTACTAAATCTATACGCCGCAAACTACCTTTGACGATCTCCGTGGCGCAGTGCACGCGCTGTCACATTATAAAGTTGGAGGTCCCGGGTTCGATTCCTGGCTCGAGTCTGTTCTGGCAGGAGGCTTCGGCCGTGGCTAGTTACCACCCTACCGACAAAGACGTGTCCCAAAAGCGATTTAGCGTTCCGGCACGATGTCGCGTAGAAACCAACTAGGAGTATCGGCTTACCCTACCCCTAACAGGTTAGCCGCATCATCCTTGACTGCATCATCACTTACCATCAGGTGAGGTTGCCGTCAAGGGCTAACTTGTAGTAGATAAAAAAAAAATCAGTCGGTTGATAACAGTTTGCCTACTGGAGACACAGCCTAAGGTCGCCTGTTGGAGATCCCCGCGATAAGGCCACCTATTGTATTCCATTTCTTTGTTTGTATTCTTAACTTATTGTTGTTTATCGCAATACAATAGATCTCTATATATATTTTTATGTAGGGGGGAGGCTCTGGCCGTGGCTAGTTACCACCCTACTGACGAAGACGTGCGAAGCGATCTAGCATTCCGTTACGATGTTTTGTAGAACCTTGGGAGGATGGGTTTAATATAAGTGCCGAACCCCCGATAGATCAGCTACTTTTACCCAGAATCTGACCCGGCCTGTATTCGAACTGGGTTCTCTATGAAAGTCATGCATTGTTTATCTACTAGCTTTTACCAGCGCCTTCGCTCGTATTCAAGGCATTACATTTTTTTTATTTTTATTTATATATATTTTCACTAAGTATCAGAGATCCTTACAATAGATATGAATCAATAGGACAACTATATTTTAGAAACCATTTTTTGTTATCTCTCGTTAAAATATATTTTCAAATAAAAAGTATCCTATGTTACTTCTAACACCTCCAAGAATATGTGTACAAAGTTTCATGATGATCGGTCGAGTAGTTCAGCGCAACAAACTTACCTTCACATTTGTAATTATAGTATGATTATTTATATATAGTAGTAGAACAACGAGGCAGCTCATATTATGTTGTCTATTTTAGTTGAGCGATCTCATCATGTGCATTGGACGTATTCATGGGAAATGGATACAATGCCATTTAGCAAGTTTAATTATATTCAGCTTGAATTGTGACGTTTGTTATAATTTTGTTAAACATGCCTGCCATTATATATCCTTTATACCTATTTATTTGTTAACGGGGGAAGATCTCCTACTTAGATACCCGACTTGCTGGGGAATCTCCCTCAACATAAAAGAGTGAGAGGCTCCGGGATCTCCTAAAAACGCACCGGTGCCTCCCTTGTGCTCCTTTGCCTCCATACATCCTTTATACCTACGAGATCTTTTCGCTGATCAAAGTGCCGACTTGTACGATCACTTTATTAGCTACAAGTCGCGTATAAACGATAAAAAAGCTTCGGTGTAAATTGGTATAACTTCATCGCAGATTATAATTTATTATTGTGTATGTGAGATGGTGATAACACAAAAAAAACAGCTAAGTTTGTTGGGGTTTTCTTAGACCAGGCCATGTTTGGAACCCTTTAGTTTAAAGTTAGCGAATGTATTTATCACATTATCGCATGAATTAAAAAACAATGCTGCGAAGCTACGATGACCGACACACAGGTATACAGACACTTTAGGCTGATATCTATAGAGCGTACTTTGTCTATGCTAAGACAAAGTACTTACTCATTTAACTTTGTCTAACAGTCATATAAGTCAGAGTTACCTATTATCTTTACAGAGTTCGTCACACACAAATCATTATAATCAAACCTTTCGCCGGCTCACTACAGATAACGGTCCCTCTCAATATGAGAAGGGTATGGCCAATGTCCACGCTGGCCATGTGCGGATTGGCAGACTTCGCACGACTTTGAGAACAATATGGAGAACTCTCAGGCATACAAGTTTCTTCACGATGTTTTCCTGCACCGTTGAAGCAAGTGATATTTTAATTGCTGAAAAACACACATAATTCCGAAAAGTTAGAGGTCGAGCTTGGGATCGAATCCCCGACCTCTGATTAGGAGGCTGACGTCTTAACCACTAGGCTATCACAGCTTCAACACAGACGTTAAATTAAAACAACCCCCTTTTTGGATTGGGGGTTACAAAACAATGTAGTAGATACGCTTTGTGAGCTGTGTTATAAAGTAAATACTATTCAAATTTTCATACAACTTCCATACTTTATGAGAATAAAGCGACCTCACACTTGGCGTCCCCAGTTGCATAATTTTCAATTTGTGCGCTCTCGATGCAGGAAATATTTTCTTAAAATAAAATTCCCCGCCTTTATTTGATACCGCCTTCTACAAAATCGGCGAAGTTCATATCGGGCCACGTATGATGTGTAGGGTTGCGAAGTTGAATATCTTGCTAAAGATTGAACGGCTGTCTTCAAGCTTTCTGAGTTTTGTTTCAAGCTTTTTTGTAAAAAATTAAAAAAATCTGGTTTTTAAGCAGATGTTTTTAAATTTTTTACAATTTTTTAAATTATTCACAACTTGAAAGCTAAAGCGAAACATTCATATACAGACACTTAAGGCTGATATTAATAGAGCGTATTTTGACTTTTTTTTGTACTGAGACAAAGTAAGTGTTAAAAGTGGACATATTTATGTTGAACACTTAACTTAGTCGCGTTTCAATAGTCGTATAATTCAGAGTTATGACTTTACAGATTTCGTCACACACAGATCATCATCATCATCATCATTATGACCCCCCCTTTGCCAGTTCACTACAGCGCCCGGGTCTCCCCTCAATATGGAAAGGGTATGATCATAGTCCACCACGTTGGCCATTCTACGGATTGGCAGACTTCGCACGTCTTTGAGGACACTATGGAGTACTCTCAGGCATGCCTTCATTCTTTCGCCGTTGAAGCAAGTGATATTGTGATTGCTTAAAAACGCATATATAACGAAGAGTTTTATTTGCCTGTTGTATATATTGTGCCCGCGATCAAACCAAGACCTCTGATTAGGAGGCGGACGTCGTAACCACTAGGCTATCACAGCTTACTAGACTATTACGGTGAAACGTTAACGTTATCCCTGTATTAGCATTTTTTTTCCACGTGGTGGAAACGCTTTATGACTACCTCCATCCGTTGGGCAGGACAGAGGTTATGTGGGACTCCCCCCCCCCCCCCTCATCGGTGGGGTATACCCAAACTAAAAACCACCACGGCATGTCCCTCGCTAGATTTGTTAAACGCCCGGAGAACCCATCCCTGTATAACCATGACAACGGATACTACACTGATAGGACTAGAGAATAATATAACATCGAAAATTTAATTTGTTTTAGAAATACCTACAAAGAACTTTATATACTTTTAGAACTTCAACGAATAGAAACCTAACTCACCCCGCTGCTGACGTAGAAGACATTTTACGTGTTTTTCTTTATTCCATCGGTCACGCAACAATACCCACTCAGACCCAATCAGCGAGTTGATTAAGAGAAGATTGCTTCTTTTCACATTAATCTTATTTGTCTGGAGTGTTCCCCTTTATTACGTTAAATGGGTTAATATGACAATAACGGCATGTGAGATGTCGGCCATATATGGGTTAATAATCTTGTGGACTCATTTTCTTTCGCTTTCTAACCATTGTGACCTCCCTGGCGTAGTGTTGGGCGCTGCAGTTTTATTATATAAGCGCGAGGTCCCAGCTTCGATCCACGGAAAGGAAAATTTTAAAATTTATCGCCACAAGTATATATATATATATTTTCACTAGCTGGCGCCCGCGACTTCGCCCGCGTGGAATAAGTTTTTAAAATTCAGTCAGAATAAGTTGTAAAAACTCCAACGGGAACTCTGCCATGTCACTCTCTAGGTCCTCAACTATAATTTCAAGTATCACGTCGATCCATTGCTGTTGCGACGTGATTGAAGGACAAACCAACATACAAACTCACATTCGCATTTATAATATTACTATGATTTTGTCTGGATAGTAAGGATTTCTTAGTACAAAGTATTTCAATGGATTCAAAGAAGTAAAACTTTATAAGATTTTCAACCAACATGAACCCTAACCTAACCTAACCTAACCTCTTTGCGGCGGATTTTCACAAATTATTAGCGGATGTCTACGCCTAAGCAGGGCCTAACTTCCAAATTCCTTTTCATTCTTTATGTTTCTACTTTCAATGTGTGATTTTGCAAAAGAGCTCATACCTACATGTCATAGTTACTGAAAAGTAATGCTCTAATTGCCGATTTTCATTTCTCTAATTCCAAAAACTCAGAACTTACATGTAACCTTCCAACCCCTCACCCCTCTCAGCCATTTTGGGATGGATTTTTGTAATACTGCGTGTATACAGGTTTTTATTATTTAAATCAAATAACCTCAATGCCAATTTTCATGTCCCAAACTTAGAATCCTGATGAAAACTTCCAACCCCCATTTTACACCCTTTGGGGTGGTTTTTCGCAACATTGATCATACAAATCTTTATTATTTATAATTAACAACTTAGTTGCCAACTTATATGTCTCTAACTTTAAAAATATAGGACTTTCATACAAACTTCAAACTTCATTTCAACCCGTTAGGGGTGGATTTTTGTAATATTGCGTATAGAGGTTTTTATTATTTAAAACAAATTACCTAAATGCCAATTTTCATGTCCCCTAACTTCGAAAACATAGAATCCTGATGAAAACTTCCAACCCCCATTTTACCCCTTTTGGGGTGGTTTTTCGCAACATTGATTATACAGATCTTTATCATTTATAATTAAAAACTTAGTTGCGAACCTTCATGTCTCTAACTTCAAAAATATAGGACTTTCATACAAACTTCCAACCCCTATTTCTACCCCTTAGGTGGATTTTTGTAATATTGCGTATACAGGTTTTTATTACTTAAAACAAAGTACCTACTGGCAATTTTTTGTCCCTAACTTCGTAAACTTAGAATCCTCACGAAAACTTCCTACCCTCATTTCACCCCCCTCGGAGTAGATTTTCGCGTTATTGATCATACTGGTCTTTATTATTTATAATTAACAACTTGGTTGCCAACTTTCATGTCTCTAACTTCAAAAATATAGGACTTTCATACAAACTTTCAACCCCCATTTCTGCCCCTTAGGGGTGGATTTTTGCAATATTGCGTATACATTTTTTTTTTATTTAAAACAAATTACCTAAATGCCCATTTTCATGTCCGTAACTTCGAAAACATAGAATCCTCATGAAAACGCCCTACCCCCATTTCACCCCCCTTGGGGTAGATTTTCGTAACATTGATTATACAGATCTTTATCATTTATAATAAAAAACTTAGTTACCAATTTTCATGTCTCTAACTTCAAAAATATAGGACTTTCATACAAACTTCCAACCCCCATTTCTACCCCTTAGGGGTAGATTTTCTCAAAACCGTTTCTTAGCTGACCTCTACTTCATAAAAGAAATCTACCTTCCAAATTTAAGGATCGTATGTTTTATAGTTCCTGAGATATCGTGATCATCAGTCAGTCAGTCAGTCAGTGGTATTTCGCTTTTATATATATAGATAGAAGATATACTACAAGTTAGCCTTTGACGGCACTCTCACCTGATGGTAAGTGATGATGCAGTTAAAGATGGTAGTGAGGTAACCTGTTAGGGGTATGGTAAACCTATACTGCTGATGGGCAAACTCACCTGATGGTAAGTAAAGATGCAATCTAGGATGGTAGCGGGATATAGCCTGTTTGGGATATGGTAAGCCCATACTCCTGATGTTTCTTCGCGACATCGTGCCGCAACGCTAAATCGCTTGGCAACACGTCTTTGTTGGTAGGGTGGTAATTTTTACTTTATAATGCGACAGCATTCTCTCTGAACCACGTAGGTTGTCAAATATATGACTTCTCAGATGAAAGGTTAGACGAGCTTAACACTGGAGAAAGTTCCTTCCTATCGGTCGAGGGTACGACCATGGCTCCTGTACAACATATATAACCTATAGGGCAATATAGTATGTGCAGAGAAAATATATCTTATTGACAGCATCAAAGTATCCGGGTCAAAAAACCTGCAAGCTGCATTCCGCAATATCATTCATACAGTTGCACTGAGCGTGCAGTTTCTGACCTCGCCCACATGTTGCTTGGTACGTGATAACGGTGAATTAATGAATAAATATTACTCTTATATTATATAAATATAAGAGTAGTATTTATTCATATATTATATAAATTTAATAATTGAAAGGGCTTACAAAAATTTTCGGAACCGCCGGGATTTCAACCCACTTGTTTCCGGCAATCGCGGCATGAGTAAGCAATCAAGCGAATGTTCCACGTACTACCGACTCTTTTATGTCTTTCACAAGACTTATAGCGGCTGAAAACGAAAATGTTTGTATGCATTATAAATTAACAAATTTGAGAAATATCCCAGTGTTAGTTTAATCAGATATGAAATTACTCTTCAAGTTTAAACTGTTTAAACTAAATAGTAGTGGTAGGTATTTTTTTATTAATACTCTTTTAATGTACACCACAAAATTTAAGGACATCAGCAAGCAAATTAGAAACATAAATATATAAAATATATCCTATTTTGAATTCTACTTGGCTAAGTTAATGTTTTACTTGTCAATATTCTTAGTGTATAAGTAACTAGCTGGCGCCCGCGACTTCGTACGCGTGGAATAGGTTTTAAAATTCAGTCAGAATACGTTGTAAAAATTCCTACGGAACTCTCCTATGTCACCAGTCTCCATGTCCAGTTCCTCAACTATACTTTAAAAAATCACGTCGATCCATTGCTCTTTTGCAACGTGATTGAAGGACAAACCAACATACAATCACACTCTCGCATTTATATTACTATGATTTTGTCTGGATAGACATTCGTATGTTTTATAGTTCCTGTCAGTGATCATAAGTCAGTCAGTCAGTCAGTAAGTGGTATTTATAAATAATAATATAATAAATTCTTTATTAAACAAAAACAAGCATCAAAATAAGTACATAAACAACTTGCAAATTAACTTATTAACGCACTTATATGGTGACAACAACATAATGGTGATAACAAGTAATAGATTAATGCGGGGAAGCTACCGTCGCGTCGCAACGCGTTCGCAGCTGATCGCGTTGCGTCGTGGCATTATGTATGTGTGTATGTGTGTATGTATGTATGTACTTGAGCAATAAAATCTACTGCCCCTGATTTAGGTATATACCTGTATTTCAGGCGGCAGTACTCTCCTAATTTTATTGAACCACTTAATGAGTGTATATGTGTGTGTGTGTGTGTTTGTGTGTGTGTGTGTGTGTGTGTGTGTGTGTGTGTGTGTGTGTGTGTGTGTATTCGTTTTATAACTTAACCCGAACCTAAGACTTCCAGCAGTTTTTCAGTTTCACTGTATGAGTTTGTGAGTAACCACTCTTTTACACGTATTTTACATAGTTTTTTGTTAAGAGGATAAATATTTATAGCTTTATTTATTTTATTATAGAGTCTAGAGCCAATGATGTAATATTGCCTCCCAGTAAGTTTACTTCTGTGTCTTTCTGTCTGGAATATCATGTCAACTCTTCTCTTATGTTGATTTTTAACGTAAGTAGTGGAACAATGTTTTCGAATAATAGTTTGAAAAATAAAGAGTTGGCGAACTGATAAAACTTTACAGTCTTTATATAATTCTATAGTGGGAAATCGAAAAGGTCTATAAGTCATTACTTTTAGAATAGCTCTTTGTGCTCTCTCTAACGGTAATATCGTTTTTTTATGACTACCTCCCCAGACTGAAATGCAGTAAGATAGTAACGATTGGACTATTGCGTAGTATACCATAAAAATAGTTGCTTTATTTGCAGATCCTCTAAGGTTTTTAAATATATATATCAACTTTCTTATTTTTGATGTTAAGTTCGAAATATGCAACTTCCAGGACAAAGTATTATCGATTAGAATTCCAAGATATTTTATGTTTGAAGCATATTCTAAAGTAGGGCAGGAGCAATGTGTAGTTCCCAGGGAATTACATACGTGTACCTTAACCTTGCATTTGTTAATGGGAGGTTGAGAAGTAGTGGAAGGTGAGAAGGTAAGAAATTTAATTTTATTAACGTTAAGGCTCAGTAAATTTGCAGTTAACCAGTCAGAAACCACTTTAATAGCAAACTCAGCATTTTTAAATGCATTATCCCATGTATCTCCTGTAATTAACAGGACAGTATCATCTGCGTAAGATATTATTTTGCAATTTGGAATTTGGAGGTAGCAAAGGTTGTTTATGTATATGAGGAAAAGGGTAGGACCTAGAATACTGCCCTGTGGGACACCATATGAAAGAGGCATGTAATCACTTCGATGTTCATTTACTTTGACTTGCTGAGTACGATTCGTTAAGTAATCTCTGAAAATGTCCAGTGCTATACCTCTGACTCCTATTTTATCAAGCTTATTCAAAAGTAGGGGGATAGAAACAGTGTCGAAAGCTTTCGATAAATCTAAGAAAATGCCGACACATTTTAATTTTTTATCAAGGGATCTAGTAATTGATTCAGTTAAATCAAGAACTGCATCTTCGGTACATTTACCTTTCCTGAATCCGTACTGGTTTGGTGCCAAGAGTTTATGGGTTTCTAAATAATTGACTAGTCTATTATTTAATACTTTCTCCAATATTTTAGACAGAGCAGTGAGCAAAGATATAGGTCTATAATTATTCACACTATTCCTATCGCCATTTTTGTATATCGGAATAACTAAAGCCTTCTTGTAGCAATTCGGGAAAATACCCTTGGCTAGAGAAAGATTACAGATTTTGGTCATAATAGGGGCTAACTTAGTACAGCAGGCCTTTAATACTTTTGAAGGAATTCCATCCCATCCCACCGCACTATTAGATTTTAGGTTCATAATAATAGTTTCTATTTCTTTTACATTAACAGGCAGAATTCCAAAGGAGTTTACAGGAGATAGGTTATTATTGAGACAGTCATCTAGGGAAAAGTTCGGTTGTGAGAGAATCTGAGATGCTAGTCTACTACCTACCTCTACAAAAAATGTATTTACATAGTTAAGAGAAGTTTTAGGGTCAGACTGAAAATTTAGCAATTCTAAGGGGGGAGAGCATGAAATATTTATATTTGAAACCTTCTTAATGACATACCAAGTTCCTTTTGTGCTGTTTTTATGTTTTTCAAATTCTAGTTTCTCATAGTTTCGTTTAAGTCGCTTTAAAAGATTATTACAAAACTTTTTGTATCGTAGGTACGTGATTTTTAGTGTTTCAATCTCAGGTGAAGCCTTGTATTTTTTGTATAAGCGGTCTCGATGTTTAATGCATCTTAAAAGTCCAGGAGTAATCCACGGTTTTAATATAGTTCTTTTCCGGGAAGTACGTATTTCTTTCGTGTTTGACTCAATGATGCTGCTGAGCGTGTCAACAAACTGAGTTGTAGCTACGTTTGGATCTTCTGAGTCTACTAATTTTTCATAATCTAGTTCATCTATGCACTGTTTAATACTAGTATAGTCAATGGGATAACGATGATTTGATAGATGTTTTCTTGGATATTTCATATCAAGGGATACAATTTCTGGAGAGTGATCAGTAACTGATGGATCCAATACCAGTGTTATACTTGAGAACCGAGTCTTTAGTAAAACATGGTCGATGCAGCTTTTGTCACGCGTAAAAAAGAAATGTGATGGCAAAAGGCCATGACCACTAATTAAGTTCAAATACTCATGTGCTGGAGTATCATTATTCGATTGAGAAATGTGTATATTTACATCACCAACAACAACCAGCGACGCACATTGACTTATACCAGCAATAACCTCATTTAGACTGTACAGAAAATTATCTATTTGTTTAAACGACGGAGACCGATATATAGCAAGGATACATAATTTATTATTAAAATTACACATTATTGAGCTCGCATTGATTAATGTTGGATATGATAAAGTACAATTGAGTTCATTTTTAACGTATAATATGACGCCGTCGCTGCGGTTTATAATATGTTTTGAGCAATGCGGCGTATACCCATTTAAAGTAGGTACTTGATTTAGGTTTTTTAGCCAACACTCTGTAAGAACGATAATGTCTATTTCTAAGTTTATACGTCTCAACAGAAACCTGGAGCCCATCGAAATTTGAGTTAATACTACGAATATTCATGTGGAAAATTTTTATAGTATTTGCTTTGTTGGAGATGTAATTTCTACACATTTCGGCTTCACACTGATATGACGTCATATTACCTAAATTTTGAAGGTCTGTATTTATATTTCTCCAATCAGAATCCAGGGTTAAACTTATTTTTCATTGCACATAATGAGTAAGAACGGCTTAACAAGCTAGGGACATTTATAAGTAGTTTCGAACGTGGAGAAAAATTATGTATTATAAATTTCCATTTAAAATAAAATGTATTAAGTTTCGGACTCAATAAATTGTTTGCAAAATACGAGTAGGTTTGGTTGGGTGCATAACCTCCAAGGAAAATGTTCAGAAACGTTACGTATAAAAGTATGTAAAACATTGGTAGGTTTAAAAAGTTATTAAGTATAACGGTTAGATTATAATATTTAAGTTGTAGTTGTGTATTTGGTTTTGTAAGTGTATGTACGTGTAAGTAAGTTATGTTTATTACGCTAAAAAAGTAAAAGAGTGTGTTAAATTGAAGCTGAGTGCTGGTTCTTAATAATACCAATACAAAAAAAGTCATGCTAAAATCGTAAGTCCATTTAAGCGTTGCAATATAAAAACCTCGAGTGTAGCCACTAAAATCACTTATTACCAGTCATGCTGAAACATTCTTTAGTTTTGAGAGGTCTTCCTCCGAATCTATACGTATTTGAGGGGTCCCTTCGCTTTTACGTAGATATATCGCGCCACGCGAGGTCCAGCAGAACGAAAACCCGTTAGTTTTAGCAAAGTCTCGCGCCAGGAAAAAAATTCTTTTGCTCTTTCGGGTAAGGACTTCAGATAGATATATCGGTCGAGATGGGCCTGCTATGTTTATATTCATGGTATTGAATCGCCGTGGGCCGGTGTTCAGTTTATTAAACTTTTTAAAATTAGAAATGAGATTTTCTTTGATAAGAACACTAGTAAATTCAACAACAATCGGCTTTTGCGTCTCTGATTTCGAGAATGATCTATAAATATCCTTGATATCTAAGGCCTGTATAGTTAGAGAAAGCTGTGAGCACAAATTTAACACAAAAACTTTTAAGTCCTCTTTGGTTTCCTTTTGTTTTAAATTTTGGATATTTCGTATCTCAATACATGAGTTTAGAGATCTCCTTTCGAGGTTTTCAATTTTATTTTCGAGTGTAGAAATATGTGCTAAATATTCTTTTCGCTCGGCCTCAAACTTGCTCAATCTATTTTTAATCTCATCATTTTCCTTTGATAAAAATTCAATACTTTTTATGATTTCCGCATTCTGTGTCCTAATTTCATTAACTGAGTCCTGGATCAAAGACAATTTCTTGTCCTGCTCATGTGTAAAAGACAGGAACATCTTGCGCATCTCAGCAAAAAATGCTCGCGACTCATTGTCATCTTTACCGTCAAACTTACGCTTCGAGCGCATCGTGATATTAACATCTTTGTCGGTATTTGGCGAAAATAATGCCGGTTCCGAGTCGCAGTGATGTAGTGAGCGGGCGACGCGGGGAGCAGAGGGGGGCGGGGACTGCGTTTCGTGCGACATGCTCACAGAAAAGTACCAGGGCGTCAGTATTACTGAGATATCTTCGGTCCTCGTAGATTGCAAAGTAGAATCACCTTTACACTATACTGTTATGGTTTAAAATTCACGTAATGATCAACCGTCGTATTAGTTAGAAACGAAAATGGTTACACTATCACTTGCAGCAACTTATGCACTCCTAATTTTGTTCGTTGTTTATTGAGAACAAAATCGTATTTTAATTTAATTATTTACACAAAATACACGTCTTTAGAGTACGAGAGTTCCGAGGAGAGGGGGTGGTCGAGGGTACGACCATGGCTCCTGTACAACATATATAACCTATAGGGCAATATAGTATGTGCAGAGAAAATATATCTTATTGACAGCATCAAAGTATCCGGGTCAAAAAACCTGCAAGCTGCATTCCGCAATATCATTCATACAGTTGCACTGAGCGTGCAGTTTCTGACCTCGCCCACATGTTGCTTGGTACGTGATAACGGTGAATTAATGAATAAATATTACTCTTATATTATATAAATATAAGAGTAGTATTTATTCATATATTATATAAATTTAATAATTGAAAGGGCTTACAAAAATTTTCGGAACCGCCGGGATTTCAACCCACTTGTTTCCGGCAATCGCGGCATGAGTAAGCAATCAAGCGAATGTTCCACGTACTACCGACTCTTTTATGTCTTTCACAAGACTTATAGCGGCTGAAAACGAAAATGTTTGTATGCATTATAAATTAACAAATTTGAGAAATATCCCAGTGTTAGTTTAATCAGATATGAAATTACTCTTCAAGTTTAAACTGTTTAAACTAAATAGTAGTGGTAGGTATTTTTTTATTAATACTCTTTTAATGTACACCACAAAATTTAAGGACATCAGCAAGCAAATTAGAAACATAAATATATAAAATATATCCTATTTTGAATTCTACTTGGCTAAGTTAATGTTTTACTTGTCAATATTCTTAGTGTATAAGTAACTAGCTGGCGCCCGCGACTTCGTACGCGTGGAATAGGTTTTAAAATTCAGTCAGAATACGTTGTAAAAATTCCTACGGAACTCTCCTATGTCACCAGTCTCCATGTCCAGTTCCTCAACTATACTTTAAAAAATCACGTCGATCCATTGCTCTTTTGCAACGTGATTGAAGGACAAACCAACATACAATCACACTCTCGCATTTATATTACTATGATTTTGTCTGGATAGACATTCGTATGTTTTATAGTTCCTGTCAGTGATCATAAGTCAGTCAGTCAGTCAGTAAGTGGTATTTATAAATAATAATATAATAAATTCTTTATTAAACAAAAACAAGCATCAAAATAAGTACATAAACAACTTGCAAATTAACTTATTAACGCACTTATATGGTGACAACAACATAATGGTGATAACAAGTAATAGATTAATGCGGGGAAGCTACCGTCGCGTCGCAACGCGTTCGCAGCTGATCGCGTTGCGTCGTGGCATTATGTATGTGTGTATGTGTGTATGTATGTATGTACTTGAGCAATAAAATCTACTGCCCCTGATTTAGGTATATACCTGTATTTCAGGCGGCAGTACTCTCCTAATTTTATTGAACCACTTAATGAGTGTATATGTGTGTGTGTGTGTGTTTGTGTGTGTGTGTGTGTGTGTGTGTGTGTGTGTGTGTGTGTGTGTGTGTGTGTGTATTCGTTTTATAACTTAACCCGAACCTAAGACTTCCAGCAGTTTTTCAGTTTCACTGTATGAGTTTGTGAGTAACCACTCTTTTACACGTATTTTACATAGTTTTTTGTTAAGAGGATAAATATTTATAGCTTTATTTATTTTATTATAGAGTCTAGAGCCAATGATGTAATATTGCCTCCCAGTAAGTTTACTTCTGTGTCTTTCTGTCTGGAATATCATGTCAACTCTTCTCTTATGTTGATTTTTAACGTAAGTAGTGGAACAATGTTTTCGAATAATAGTTTGAAAAATAAAGAGTTGGCGAACTGATAAAACTTTACAGTCTTTATATAATTCTATAGTGGGAAATCGAAAAGGTCTATAAGTCATTACTTTTAGAATAGCTCTTTGTGCTCTCTCTAACGGTAATATCGTTTTTTTATGACTACCTCCCCAGACTGAAATGCAGTAAGATAGTAACGATTGGACTATTGCGTAGTATACCATAAAAATAGTTGCTTTATTTGCAGATCCTCTAAGGTTTTTAAATATATATATCAACTTTCTTATTTTTGATGTTAAGTTCGAAATATGCAACTTCCAGGACAAAGTATTATCGATTAGAATTCCAAGATATTTTATGTTTGAAGCATATTCTAAAGTAGGGCAGGAGCAATGTGTAGTTCCCAGGGAATTACATACGTGTACCTTAACCTTGCATTTGTTAATGGGAGGTTGAGAAGTAGTGGAAGGTGAGAAGGTAAGAAATTTAATTTTATTAACGTTAAGGCTCAGTAAATTTGCAGTTAACCAGTCAGAAACCACTTTAATAGCAAACTCAGCATTTTTAAATGCATTATCCCATGTATCTCCTGTAATTAACAGGACAGTATCATCTGCGTAAGATATTATTTTGCAATTTGGAATTTGGAGGTAGCAAAGGTTGTTTATGTATATGAGGAAAAGGGTAGGACCTAGAATACTGCCCTGTGGGACACCATATGAAAGAGGCATGTAATCACTTCGATGTTCATTTACTTTGACTTGCTGAGTACGATTCGTTAAGTAATCTCTGAAAATGTCCAGTGCTATACCTCTGACTCCTATTTTATCAAGCTTATTCAAAAGTAGGGGGATAGAAACAGTGTCGAAAGCTTTCGATAAATCTAAGAAAATGCCGACACATTTTAATTTTTTATCAAGGGATCTAGTAATTGATTCAGTTAAATCAAGAACTGCATCTTCGGTACATTTACCTTTCCTGAATCCGTACTGGTTTGGTGCCAAGAGTTTATGGGTTTCTAAATAATTGACTAGTCTATTATTTAATACTTTCTCCAATATTTTAGACAGAGCAGTGAGCAAAGATATAGGTCTATAATTATTCACACTATTCCTATCGCCATTTTTGTATATCGGAATAACTAAAGCCTTCTTGTAGCAATTCGGGAAAATACCCTTGGCTAGAGAAAGATTACAGATTTTGGTCATAATAGGGGCTAACTTAGTACAGCAGGCCTTTAATACTTTTGAAGGAATTCCATCCCATCCCACCGCACTATTAGATTTTAGGTTCATAATAATAGTTTCTATTTCTTTTACATTAACAGGCAGAATTCCAAAGGAGTTTACAGGAGATAGGTTATTATTGAGACAGTCATCTAGGGAAAAGTTCGGTTGTGAGAGAATCTGAGATGCTAGTCTACTACCTACCTCTACAAAAAATGTATTTACATAGTTAAGAGAAGTTTTAGGGTCAGACTGAAAATTTAGCAATTCTAAGGGGGGAGAGCATGAAATATTTATATTTGAAACCTTCTTAATGACATACCAAGTTCCTTTTGTGCTGTTTTTATGTTTTTCAAATTCTAGTTTCTCATAGTTTCGTTTAAGTCGCTTTAAAAGATTATTACAAAACTTTTTGTATCGTAGGTACGTGATTTTTAGTGTTTCAATCTCAGGTGAAGCCTTGTATTTTTTGTATAAGCGGTCTCGATGTTTAATGCATCTTAAAAGTCCAGGAGTAATCCACGGTTTTAATATAGTTCTTTTCCGGGAAGTACGTATTTCTTTCGTGTTTGACTCAATGATGCTGCTGAGCGTGTCAACAAACTGAGTTGTAGCTACGTTTGGATCTTCTGAGTCTACTAATTTTTCATAATCTAGTTCATCTATGCACTGTTTAATACTAGTATAGTCAATGGGATAACGATGATTTGATAGATGTTTTCTTGGATATTTCATATCAAGGGATACAATTTCTGGAGAGTGATCAGTAACTGATGGATCCAATACCAGTGTTATACTTGAGAACCGAGTCTTTAGTAAAACATGGTCGATGCAGCTTTTGTCACGCGTAAAAAAGAAATGTGATGGCAAAAGGCCATGACCACTAATTAAGTTCAAATACTCATGTGCTGGAGTATCATTATTCGATTGAGAAATGTGTATATTTACATCACCAACAACAACCAGCGACGCACATTGACTTATACCAGCAATAACCTCATTTAGACTGTACAGAAAATTATCTATTTGTTTAAACGACGGAGACCGATATATAGCAAGGATACATAATTTATTATTAAAATTACACATTATTGAGCTCGCATTGATTAATGTTGGATATGATAAAGTACAATTGAGTTCATTTTTAACGTATAATATGACGCCGTCGCTGCGGTTTATAATATGTTTTGAGCAATGCGGCGTATACCCATTTAAAGTAGGTACTTGATTTAGGTTTTTTAGCCAACACTCTGTAAGAACGATAATGTCTATTTCTAAGTTTATACGTCTCAACAGAAACCTGGAGCCCATCGAAATTTGAGTTAATACTACGAATATTCATGTGGAAAATTTTTATAGTATTTGCTTTGTTGGAGATGTAATTTCTACACATTTCGGCTTCACACTGATATGACGTCATATTACCTAAATTTTGAAGGTCTGTATTTATATTTCTCCAATCAGAATCCAGGGTTAAACTTATTTTTCATTGCACATAATGAGTAAGAACGGCTTAACAAGCTAGGGACATTTATAAGTAGTTTCGAACGTGGAGAAAAATTATGTATTATAAATTTCCATTTAAAATAAAATGTATTAAGTTTCGGACTCAATAAATTGTTTGCAAAATACGAGTAGGTTTGGTTGGGTGCATAACCTCCAAGGAAAATGTTCAGAAACGTTACGTATAAAAGTATGTAAAACATTGGTAGGTTTAAAAAGTTATTAAGTATAACGGTTAGATTATAATATTTAAGTTGTAGTTGTGTATTTGGTTTTGTAAGTGTATGTACGTGTAAGTAAGTTATGTTTATTACGCTAAAAAAGTAAAAGAGTGTGTTAAATTGAAGCTGAGTGCTGGTTCTTAATAATACCAATACAAAAAAAGTCATGCTAAAATCGTAAGTCCATTTAAGCGTTGCAATATAAAAACCTCGAGTGTAGCCACTAAAATCACTTATTACCAGTCATGCTGAAACATTCTTTAGTTTTGAGAGGTCTTCCTCCGAATCTATACGTATTTGAGGGGTCCCTTCGCTTTTACGTAGATATATCGCGCCACGCGAGGTCCAGCAGAACGAAAACCCGTTAGTTTTAGCAAAGTCTCGCGCCAGGAAAAAAATTCTTTTGCTCTTTCGGGTAAGGACTTCAGATAGATATATCGGTCGAGATGGGCCTGCTATGTTTATATTCATGGTATTGAATCGCCGTGGGCCGGTGTTCAGTTTATTAAACTTTTTAAAATTAGAAATGAGATTTTCTTTGATAAGAACACTAGTAAATTCAACAACAATCGGCTTTTGCGTCTCTGATTTCGAGAATGATCTATAAATATCCTTGATATCTAAGGCCTGTATAGTTAGAGAAAGCTGTGAGCACAAATTTAACACAAAAACTTTTAAGTCCTCTTTGGTTTCCTTTTGTTTTAAATTTTGGATATTTCGTATCTCAATACATGAGTTTAGAGATCTCCTTTCGAGGTTTTCAATTTTATTTTCGAGTGTAGAAATATGTGCTAAATATTCTTTTCGCTCGGCCTCAAACTTGCTCAATCTATTTTTAATCTCATCATTTTCCTTTGATAAAAATTCAATACTTTTTATGATTTCCGCATTCTGTGTCCTAATTTCATTAACTGAGTCCTGGATCAAAGACAATTTCTTGTCCTGCTCATGTGTAAAAGACAGGAACATCTTGCGCATCTCAGCAAAAAATGCTCGCGACTCATTGTCATCTTTACCGTCAAACTTACGCTTCGAGCGCATCGTGATATTAACATCTTTGTCGGTATTTGGCGAAAATAATGCCGGTTCCGAGTCGCAGTGATGTAGTGAGCGGGCGACGCGGGGAGCAGAGGGGGGCGGGGACTGCGTTTCGTGCGACATGCTCACAGAAAAGTACCAGGGCGTCAGTATTACTGAGATATCTTCGGTCCTCGTAGATTGCAAAGTAGAATCACCTTTACACTATACTGTTATGGTTTAAAATTCACGTAATGATCAACCGTCGTATTAGTTAGAAACGAAAATGGTTACACTATCACTTGCAGCAACTTATGCACTCCTAATTTTGTTCGTTGTTTATTGAGAACAAAATCGTATTTTAATTTAATTATTTACACAAAATACACGTCTTTAGAGTACGAGAGTTCCGAGGAGAGGGGGTGGTCGAGGGTACGACCATGGCTCCTGTACAACATATATAACCTATAGGGCAATATAGTATGTGCAGAGAAAATATATCTTATTGACAGCATCAAAGTATCCGGGTCAAAAAACCTGCAAGCTGCATTCCGCAATATCATTCATACAGTTGCACTGAGCGTGCAGTTTCTGACCTCGCCCACATGTTGCTTGGTACGTGATAACGGTGAATTAATGAATAAATATTACTCTTATATTATATAAATATAAGAGTAGTATTTATTCATATATTATATAAATTTAATAATTGAAAGGGCTTACAAAAATTTTCGGAACCGCCGGGATTTCAACCCACTTGTTTCCGGCAATCGCGGCATGAGTAAGCAATCAAGCGAATGTTCCACGTACTACCGACTCTTTTATGTCTTTCACAAGACTTATAGCGGCTGAAAACGAAAATGTTTGTATGCATTATAAATTAACAAATTTGAGAAATATCCCAGTGTTAGTTTAATCAGATATGAAATTACTCTTCAAGTTTAAACTGTTTAAACTAAATAGTAGTGGTAGGTATTTTTTTATTAATACTCTTTTAATGTACACCACAAAATTTAAGGACATCAGCAAGCAAATTAGAAACATAAATATATAAAATATATCCTATTTTGAATTCTACTTGGCTAAGTTAATGTTTTACTTGTCAATATTCTTAGTGTATAAGTAACTAGCTGGCGCCCGCGACTTCGTACGCGTGGAATAGGTTTTAAAATTCAGTCAGAATACGTTGTAAAAATTCCTACGGAACTCTCCTATGTCACCAGTCTCCATGTCCAGTTCCTCAACTATACTTTAAAAAATCACGTCGATCCATTGCTCTTTTGCAACGTGATTGAAGGACAAACCAACATACAATCACACTCTCGCATTTATATTACTATGATTTTGTCTGGATAGACATTCGTATGTTTTATAGTTCCTGTCAGTGATCATAAGTCAGTCAGTCAGTCAGTAAGTGGTATTTCGCTTTTATATATAGATATAGATAGTGTGCCGCGGACTTTTTGTAGATATTTATAGGATCTACAATTAATTAGAACATTTTATGGTTCTATCTTTTATAGTTTAGGCAGCATACGCAAAATAAGTAACTTTTCTGGTTGATTTTTTACACCTTGTGTCCGAAAAAAACCCAAATATCTTACGGAACCCTATTTTTTTCCAAAATAAAATTTAGCCTATATTACTTATGTGGATAATGTAGCTATCGAATGGTGTAAGAATTTTTAAAAACGGTCCAGTTGTTTTTGAGCCTATTCATTACAACCAAACAAACAAAGTTTTGCTCTTTATAATATTAGTGTATATAAAATAACTTTGAAAAATATAAACATAAAAATTAAATATTATATTTAGTGCATCTACAAACATAAATTATAGGTTTTATTATATGATATATAGCTTACGTTTGAGCGGTCATAGTGCGTAAGACTACGGTTAAACGGAGAGAGATGGACGTCCTGTGGTGGGCTGGTTGATAATGGAGGTGATGAATATCTATAAGATATATTTAAAAACTATCCACAATTCGCTTATGTCCGCAATTTCTATATTTTTAAATTTTACTTCCCTTATTAACCTTCCTCGGACGCACACGAATATTTGAACTAAACATTAGGCGAATTGGTTCAACGGTCTAAATGAAGCGTTAACACAGAAGTTAAGCCTATACGACGATATTTATGTGTGTGCAGGAAAAAATATAGCATCAAAGTATTCAGGTCAAAATGCTTGCAAGCTGGATTTCGCAATACAATTTATAAAGTGCACTGAGCATTAAGTTCTCGACGGTGCCCGCGTGGCGTTCAGTACTTGCTAGGGATGGTTATAAATGCTATTTCCCCTTAAAACCATTTTTATTTGTGTGTTATTTGCTATTGCTATGTTATTGGTTATAATAAAAAAAAATCTAAACTTGAAAATATTTTAATAAAGACTGCAATCAGGGGGTTTTCGCTTTCTGAGTTTTACGTTTGTTCGTATTGTTAATTCGTATTGTGAGTAATAATCAGCACACTTAGACCATTAATTTTCCACTGATGTCGCCTATGATCAAATACGGCCAGGAGAAATCAAGCAATCTATCATAATCTTTCATCATCATCATCATCATGATCAACCTATTACCGGCTCACTACAGAGCACGGGTCTCCTCTCAATATGAGAAGGGTTTGGCCATAGTCCACCACGCTGGCCATGTGCGGATTGGCAGACTTCACACGCCTTTGAGAACATTATGGAGAACACTCAGGCGTGCAGGTTTCCTCACGATGTTTTCCTTCACCGTTGAAGCAAGTGATATATTTTTTTTAATAATCTTTATTCAAATTTAAAAGGCACTTTTGACGCGTCGATAGTTTACATAGATAGTAATAAGTTGATGGTGATAACATTCAAAAACTTAAAACTAAAAGCTATGAGAGTTCCAAACGCGACCTGGTCTAAGAAGAAGCCCACAAAAATGCTAGGTAAATTTTATTTTTGTTGTCACCATCTCACATGCCAATTAAAATTATTTAGGAGCTATCTTATTAGAGCAAGATTTCATACTAATGAAATGTAATATGCGGTCTTAAGCGATACGCATCAAATGTGGAATTTTTTCCTGATCCTGAATATCTATGGAGCTCAATAAAGCTATAATAAGCTGGGCAAAGATCTCCTCCATAATAAGAGAGATTTCTTAGAGCTGAGAATAATAGTTTTTACAATGTTCCAATGTTGGTTCGATGCTCATAAGTGACGATACAAACTAATTGATGCAAAGTGAATATGCACACGGATGGGAAAAAACCTGACGTCGTAGTATAGGGTCCACTTCAACGTGAAGAAATATTCTCCAAACAGTGAAGGAAAGAGGCTCGATAAGTGCATACTAACGTCACGAAGCAGGTGGGTGCACGGGGAATTCTAGTACCCCCGTGTATCAGACACATGAACCATTACGAGTTATTTAAAATTTTCAATTAGATTTCAATTCAATTAGGTGCATAAAAATAATGCCACTTACTATTAATTCATCACTTAGTACTTGCTCATTTTAATAAACCACTTTTAATCTAGAAAATAATTGCGTAGCGATATTAGTTTTGCACCTTCATAACTGAAGTAGTAATAATGTATAGTGAATAGCCCCAACTGGTTTAGTTCAAGTTATTTAATTATCGTAAGCCTTTTGTCTGGTGGGAGGCTTCGGCCGTGGCTAGCTACCACCCTACGACAAAGACAAGTCGCTAAGCGATTTAGCATTCCGGCACGATGTCGTGTAAAAACCAATTAGGAGTGTGGGTTTACTATAACCCTATCAGGTTAGCCCGCTACCATCCTAGACTGCATCATCACTTACCACCAGGTGAGATAGCCGTCAAGGGCCAACTTGTAGTGTATAAAAAAAGCCTTCAGTCAACGTCCCACTGTTGGGCACCGGACTCCTCTCTCATAAGAGGAGGTTCCACCCACTTATTTACGCGTTCTGTACCCAGCTACGAGATTTTATTACTGGTATTAATTTAATGGTTTCCCGAGATATTTCTTTAATCAGTTGTGTTCTACACCAACTCACGTTTTTTGATATTGTATGTATAACGACATGTACGTATAACGACCGTTTACATGTAACTTTTGCTGCCAATGTCGTGTACCGATATGCATACTGGTGAATGTGACACTTTTGTTTGCTGCAATGTATTTTTTTATGTACATTGTAAGTGTATCAATAATAATAAATAAACGACCCACGACCCCCCAATTAGTTAATTGATATGCCACATCGCAATACTTTTGAATCTTTTATGCAATTGTGCCATGACAACTGTCTATTTTTATAGATATGTTTTATAGATCGCGAACCGCGTAACTTTTTTTTTTTGGTTTATCCAGTGTCGTGCCCGGCGCCGCTCAAGAACCGCGATTTCGTGCTGCAGCGCTCTTGGCTGGACACGGGCGAGGAGAAGATGATCCTCAACCACTCCGTCTTCCACAAGGACTACCCGCCCAGGAAGGGATATGTCAGGTACTTACATATATCCATTGCTCCTACGTAGCAGTAGCCCTTGACAAGCAAACCCTTTATTTTAATTTTCAAGGACATTAGACTGTCGTAGACAAGATTTACTAATATGACTTTGATATAAATTAAAATAGGACCAGCACAAGTAGTTTTAAGAGGTAAGGTTTGCTATTAAGAAAGTTTTTATTGATATGAATTTGCAACGTTGTATTTTTTCTTCCGTATTTTAATGTTAGTTTGTACAAAACTCCACACCTGTAGTCCCTACGTAATGTCTGTGAAAATATATAATGGTCTGCCAGACTGCATACGAAACTTAGAAAAAGAAAATAAATTTTACACAGTATTAAAGAATTTTTTATTGGAGAAGTGTTATTTATTACACAGTAAATGATTTTTGAAACGATGCAAGTAAAAATAAATGAAATCGGTCTCTCTATTACGGTCGATTCCAGACCAAGTTGCAACACCCAAACTGGGTACGTGTACACAATATGCAACAAAATAAATAAATAAATAAATACAATCATTCATTCATTCATCCACTTAGACATTATGATATGTATAGTACATTCACGTCTTTTTATGACATTCGGACTCACCACTCAACTTCAATGATAAGATAGGGTGTGCGTCACACCTACACGACCTTGGTAATAATGCGCCGTAGCTTTTCGAATTTCACACTCAATATACGTATTTGTGATAGCAATTTGGCAAAGTTTTAGCAGCCTCGTAAGTTTAACAGAACGCATTCGATCTCCGGTGCCCACTTCTAACTTTGCGGATATGAATGCGGTTTTGTTTTAGAAATGTTCAATATAATGGTCAAGTAAAATATCGTGAGGAAAGCCGAGTTCCCCATAATGCTCTCAAAAGCGTGTGAAATCTGTTAATCCTGTCTAATCCTAACTAAGTTACGAGTTTTTGATTGCACCTAATTATTATAAAAAACTATTTTCATGTATTTTCTTAAATAAAAGAAATAAAAAAAATGAGGTGGTGGGTTCATAATCATCCGATAATCCTCATAATCCGATTTTTACGAACATAATAACATTGTCCTTTTAAATCTCCTGAAAACAATAAAAATGCGACGTGCACTGAGTTGTTATAACATAAGCTACGTTTTGTTCATGCACATTATATTTTGCCTACAAGAATTGCCTTTGCAATAAATGCGATTAACTCTTTTAATACATATATACTTTCGATTGAAGAAAGCTTTTGCGCACGACGACTTTGTGCGTACTAAATTAAAATTTGCATACTTCCAATTCAACTTCGCCTTACCCTAATCAACCTCGATATGTGAAATATAAATTACCGCCCATCAATCTGATAAGGGACGTAGGCTGTGCTAAAAAACCTTTTTACGTTTCCAAACACATTGCAGACTAATTGAGAAACGCCTTCGATGAAAATTTATTAAAAAAACGTATCGTTTTCGTTTTGCTCATGTATTACTTTCTTTTTGTATTTTATCCATCTGTATTCTATTCTTTCTATAATATTAAACACTTCATCCAATGTCAATAGTGTCACATATACAGTGATTTTTAATTACACAGCAAAATAATTATTGAAACTCGCAAGCTTTAAGTACGTTCATTAATTTTAATTTTAACAACATTTTTTTTTTATTTGAACACATTTTTGCCAATCTCGAGTACTAAAAGTGGGATTAAAAAATAATTACGTCTGAAGAATTTAATGTATCAATGAAGTTCTAGGCTAAGCTTAGGTTACAAATTTTTATAATAATGATTTCTTTCGTGCTATATATAAATTCGCAAGTTGACCTTCTCACTTCAATGCGGAACTGAATTTGTGCTTTAGTGTAAAAAATGTAAATACTGAGTCACTTAGCGGTCACAATCGCAACAAGTGATAATAGAGGACATTACATAATAATAGGTCATGAAATAATAACAATTGATTACTTTGTTCGAATTATTTATGCACCAGAAATAAATAAAAACTGGAATTCTGTTTAAAATTTCAGAGACCAATTTTACACAAACGTATGATAAAAAGTTAAATTAGTAAGTAAGAATAACAAAGCTAATATAATCGCTCGGCTACATTCTCGCATAGATAGGTCTTACTTTCTAAAACCAAGTTTATCTCGTAATTTAATTTTATCACATGAATCATCATCAGTATTTTTTCGAAGACCTCTGTGGCGCAGAGTGTGCGCTGTTGCATTTTAAAAGTTGGAGGTCCTGGGTTTCATTCCCGGCTCGAGTCCGGCCTGGTGAGAGGCTTCGATCATGGCTAGTTACCACCCTACCGACAAAGACGAGTCGCCAAACGATTTAGCGTTCAGACACGATGTCGTGTAGAAACCAATTAGGAGTATGGGTTTACCATACCCCTAAAAGGCTAGCCCGAGAGAAAGATGGTAGATCTTAGACCGCATCATCACTTACTATCAGGTGAATTGCCATCAAGGGCTAACTTGTGGTGTATAAAAAAAACACAAATTATATAATTTCACACAAGCGTTTGTTTGTTGTTACTTAAAATGGTCGAAGCCCAGAACCAGACCAGAGATAATTTAGAAATAATTAATTCCCAAATTGCACTCGCATGGCATCATCCCTGGAGCTCCTAGTAATAGGACCAATAATAGGGGTGTGCACTTCAAATATGCATAACAGTGGTGCATATCTCAGGTTTCTCCGAAGAAATTGAAACACATTCGTGAGCAATCTCCATGGGCTTGGTGTTGTCGATAAACTTAGTTACATTAGGCCGCACTTCATACATGCTCAAAAGACATGTTTACCCAATATATATATATATTAAAGAAGAACTTTTCTATATTGTATCTGACGGATTAAAGCTGTCAGAGTTGTTTTTTAGTAAGAGTGACGTCAGCACGTCACGCTTTTGTTTACTTTCGCTCATAGTAATGAAAACCACAACTTGCGGATTACACTTTTATTGCGACAATAACTAAGAGGTCCGAACGGTCCGACTTCTCATCTAACCTATGAACAAACAAACAACTCACAAGCTCTGAGTCAGGAAGATAGATAATCCGCTTAGATTATAATAATTTTCCTAAAGCTTTGTATTTTCTGTAAATTTCTGTTTACAGTACTTTTGCACTCCTTATGTAACGGGTCGAGTATCTTTTGCCGGCTTTATGCTCTCCAAATTAACCTACTCTTAAGTGATCCTTGAGTACCAAGAACAAAAGTCCCTGATAATATCATAAATGCGAAAGTGTTTTGGTTGGCTTGCCCTTGTTTCACACTGGGTTACTTTATAATAATAATGAATAAAACTTTTTTATTTCCGACCAGCTGCTAGCCAATAATTTGCTAGTAATAATCATCCACTATGTTAGTAATAAAATAAACATTAACCTAACCATCTCGCTTGCTTCAACGGTGAAGGAAAACATCGTGAGCAAACCTGCATGCCTGAGAGTTCTCCATAATGTTCTCAAAGGCTTGTAAAGTCTGCCAATCCGCTCATGGCCAGCGTGGTTGACTATGGGCAAACCTTGCTGATATTGAGAGGAGACCCGTGCTCTGTAGTGACCCGATAATGGGTTGATCATGATGATGATGATGACCTAACCTAACCTACACTTATTTTTATCTACTAGAAGTTAGCCCTTGACGGCAATCTCACCTGATGTCAGTGATGATGTAGTCTAAGATGGTAGCGGGCTAACTGGTTAAGGTTATGGTTGAACCATATTCTTAATTGGTTTCTACGCGACATGTCTTTGTCGATAGGGTGGTAACTAGCCACGGTTGCAGCCTCCCACTAGACCAGGCTCGAACAGGGAATTAAACCCAGGATCTCCAACTTTATAATACGACAGCGCAAGACAGGACTCTTTGGAGTCTCCTAATATTACTGTGTCTCCTATTTATTACTTGTGCACGCGAATTTGTGCACCATTACAGCACCTTCAGAGAGGACTGTCCTCCTTAATGTACTGAGGAGGGTGTTGGTACTGCTCATTATATTATCCTTAAGCAATGGAATCACATTATTTTTTTACATAAAAGATGCTGAAGATCGTTATCAGGCTTATTAACTTATAGACCTGATAATAACCTATTGTTATTTACATTTTATCTTGAAAATTTCAAAACATGAAAGCTTAGATTTACATCGCCATTCTGTTAATACAATTCATTAATGCATTCTTGCTAAAATGTCGAACGAATTTTCATGTAATTTTTTAATAAGGTTGCGAAAAATTACTATTATAAAATGAGAATATGAGTTTGTTATTTGTCTTTATTTCATATAACGTTACAGAAGTAGAATAAAGATACAGAATAAGCGGGTAAAGCTTCTGCAAATCATTCTAGAACTTCATATTTTTACTGTTTATCATATTTGCTATTTATTTGTTTTGCTTTTGTACTTGGAAGATTTGTCAGAGTTGTTAAACATCATTTAAAGATTTTTTTTTAAATAAGATTATTTTAATTTAGGTAAGTTAAATTT
This sequence comes from Lasiommata megera, assembly GCA_928268935.1. NCBI lineage: Eukaryota > Metazoa > Arthropoda > Insecta > Lepidoptera > Nymphalidae > Lasiommata > Lasiommata megera. The sequence goes on along the minus strand of OV743315.1, from coordinate 15,632,209 downwards.
GTTTGGTTTTACTAGTGGTTTTATGGTGGTATGTTTTTTTTTATATTCACCACAAGTTAGCCCTTGACTGCATCTCAGCTGATGGCAAGTGATGATGCAGTCTAAGATGGTAACGGGCTAACCTGTTAGGGGTATGGTAAACTCATACTCCTAATTGGTTTCTACACAACATCGTGCCGGAACGCTAAATCGCTTGGTGACACGTCTTTGTCGGTAGGGTGGTAACTAGCCACGGCCGAAGCCTCCCACCAGACAAATGTGGGACATATGTGGGACTCCCCTTTCGACCAGAATAACCACTACAACCTCGCGATGCTCCTACTGAAGTAGTAGTCGTAGTTTGTTATTAAGTTTAAATTATTAGTTAAGTTCGTCTAGTAGTATTATATTTCGTTATATTGTTACGTCTGTGATTCTACCCTTATCAAAGCTCCCACTGACTAGCTGGTGCTGAGTGGGCTACCTTTATTTGACCGTCAGCATATATATATTACGTCAAATAATATATAATTTGACGTAATCTTGCATCGTGTATATGTATCGTACCAAATAAAAATAAATCTCGATTCCTTACTTTTTATTTTTAAAATTTATTTAAGAAGTCAAGAGTTATTTTTATTACATATAATATATTATTTGACGTAATCTATCGTATATCGTGTATATGTATCGTACCAATTAAAATTCCTTACTTTCAAATAAATACAGATTGTGTTTCTATTACAGAGCCTTGTCTTTATTGACGGGTTTCGTGGTGAGAAGAAGAGATGGGCCTGGCAGCTGGCTAGGCTACGTCTCACGGTCTGACCCGCGCGGGGCCCTGCCCGCTTGGCTGGTCAATAGGTAAGAACCAAAACTTTTAATAAATCTTTGAATAAAAGCTGAAAATCAGGGACGTGCATTATATATATAACAGATACAAAATTAATTAGGAACAAAAAGGTGGTTTTATATATAAATAGGTCGATCTTTTTCAGATACCCTTTAAGCTGAGTCAATAATTCCTTCATAAAAAAAATTTAATGCTGTTATTCCAGGGTAACAGCGCAGTTAGCTCCTCGTCTGGTGCAGCAGTTGCACGCGGCAGCACGCCGCTATCCTGGATGGAAAGCCCTCACGGATACTCCTTACTTCAAGCCCTGGAAGCATCCGGAACAAGTGCCACCTTACCGGATTAAACTTGAGGATGTAAGTCCCTCACTCACAACATGGAATGTAACAGGTTTCTAAATAAGTAGCTCATTGTGTTAATAATAAGTTTAATGAAAAATAATTTATGTGAAACCATTTTCATATAATTTTTAAGAATGTCATTCAATTTTTAATGATGTTTTATAAACATCATTAAAAATTGAATGACATTAGTTACAATAGACGAATGAGAGGAAGAATAAATTTTAAAAATATTTTATTTTTTCTAAAACTATCGTTTAATCAATTTTATAATATTTTTTTTAAGGACTAAAACATAAAATACTATACAACATATATTATGATATAAGGACCAGATTAAAGCATCCAGAATGCTGCCGATTTATAGAATTTCGCAAACGAATCCCTAAAGATTGTTTCTACTAGATACTCCTACTAGACGAGAAAAAACACCCCCTGCCCCTCCTAGACCCCACTTTTTTTAATTAATGTTTTTTTAATTTAATTTTATGTTACAAAGTTATCGGCATGCTTTATATTACGTAACAATGATAAATTAAATCTTCGTATTAGTAAAAATATACACTCACGATCAACCCATTGCCGACTCAATATAGAGCACTTGTAGTACCGTTTAGTAGGCTGCACAAAATTAGTAACTCATTCAAAGGAAATTGTATTTTATTCTATAATAAATTACCTATTGATATCTTGGAGATGTCTATCAATAAGTTCAAAGTTTTTATAAAACGAAAGCTTGTAGAAAAATCATATTATGATATTAAGGATTATATAAACGATAAAAAAGCTTGGGTGTGAATTGCTCTATCTCCATAGGTACTATAGTTTATTATTAATTTTATTCATTATGTGAGATGGTGATAACGAAAAAAAAGAAAAACCCCGGCTAAGTTTGTTGTGGGCTTCTTCTTAGACCGGGGCGCGTTTGGAACCCTCATAGCTTTAGTTTTAAGTTTACGAATATAGTTATCACCATGAAATAACTACTGTGTAAATTATTGACGCGTCAAAAGTGCCTTTTTAAGGACTATTTGAATAAAGATTATTTTGAATTTGAATTTTTTTGAGCATGGGTCTTCTCTCAATATGAGAAGGGTTCAGCCATAGTCCACCACGCTGGCCATGTGCGGATTGGCAGACCTCGCACGCCTTTGAAACCATTATGGAGAACTCTCAGGCATACCGTTTTCCTCACGATGTTTTTCTTCACCGTTGAAGCAAGTGATATTTTAATTGCTTAAAAACGCACTTCGAAGAGTTAGAGGTGCGTGCCCGGGATCGAACCCCGACCTCTGATTGTGAGGCATTGTCACTACTAGGCTACACATGCTTAAAATAAACACTGTCTTTGTCTAATTATCTACGACAAGGCGAGACTATAAGGGTTCCTTGTAGACGGTAAAAGCAGGCGTTGAAATTATTTTGTGAAATAGCTAATACAATTCAGAACGTAAAAAGGGAAAGTTCGAATTAAATAGGCTTAAGAACCCCCCGAAGTTGTCTTCAATGAACAAAGTTCCAATCACCCTTTTGAAGAACCCAATCACTTTCCGAAAGTAATTTAATTTTAAAATAATGCTCCCCTGAAAAGGTTAAATCTAATTACCACAGTTACTTTGAAGTCTTTTTCGTTTTATTTCACTGGGTAAGTGATAGCTGATAACGCAGAGTGAGATGTTGGCAGGGTTACCATTATTTAACGGTATGGTCACGGTGATATTAATAATATTATACGCGGTATGGCTAAAGCAATTATAAGCGGTATATGGCAATGTACCGGAAAGCAGCGACAAATCTATGTCGGTAAGGTGGCAATTATAAATTTAAGGAATTCATTATATATTGGCCATGCTCGGGACTGAACCCAGAACCTGCCATTCGAAGCCTACTAACTAAATGTGAATGCAAATGCGTATTGCTTATGTCAACTTTGACAAATGTCTCATAATTTTCTCGTCGAAAGAACCTTTCTAGACTAAAATGAATAATTGAAAAAAATTAGGCTATCCTCCAAACATTGTTTATATAAAAGATAGCAATCTATTTTTTAAATAAACAAAAATTAATTTATAAAAAATATAATGCTTTGAACTCAACGACAATTTCTTTATTTCGCATTGCTCACTCATAATCCCATGCTCAATGTTCCACTATTGGGTACAGTCCCTCTTATAGAAGGGAGGGATTAAGAGATTCGACCCTTGGCGGGCTTGAACTGTAAGCAATACGTGATACTGATATAATAACGACGTGACAGCTTATATGCCAAAGGCGAATAGTTTGTTGTAAATAGGCTCTTTCGAACTTCACTCTTTACAGTTAAAGAACTAGGTACTTGTCAGTATTGAGCGACTTAAGTTTTGTGAGTCAATCAATTTAAAAGGCCTACTCAATAGCTAACCAAAGGCAAAAAGTTTATTGTAAATTGGCTTTTATAAACTTAATCCTTTATAGAGTTACTTTGCAAACTGAAGTTCTTGGCAGTTGTAAGCCGAGATCTATGTTAGTCTGAGTTAAGAAACAGTTAAAACAAGACGACTATACGTACCCAACATAAGTCGGTCTCGTTTTAACACTTTAGCGGAGCAATTTAGTAAGATTTTTTGTGTTTGACTTTTGACAACTTCTTTTCGAGATAACTAAATAATAAACATAAAATATTTATCTAAATCAACCGCGCTTGTACAACGTACTCGATAAACGAAGCAGCCCAGTCATCATCATCATGATCAACCCATTACCGGCTCACTACAGAGCACGGGTCTCCTCTCATATGATAAGGGTTTGGCCATAGTCCACCACGCTGGCCATGTGCGGACTGGCAGACTTCACACGCCTTTGAGAACATTATGGCGAACTCTCAGGCGTGCAGGTTTCCTCACGATGTTTTCCTTCACCGGTGAAGCAAGTGATATTTTAAATTATTAAAAACGCACATAACTCCAAAAAGTTATAGGTGCGTGCCCGGATTCGAACCGCCGACCTCTGATTAGGAGGCTGACGCCCTAACTAGGCTATCACCGCTTAAACAATATGTATAAAAATATTTATCTAAATCAACCGCGCTTGTGTAATGTATTCTTAAAAACTCGTAAAAACGAGCCCCAGAACTCGTTCTTTTTTTAATCTACCCCCAAAACCGTTCTTTTTTAATTTTCACATTACGTTCGAAAACGGAAGTTGTCTCTTCATTGAAGTGTGCACTGGTGTGTCTTGATTGACAGTTTATATGCGTAATGTAAATATTAAATTCTTCTTCTTCGTCGTTACACTCTTTGCAGAGCGGTCGTGGTCATCACGAATTAATATCTTTGAGGCCAGATGTTATGCGCCTCGCAAGCATTCGCCACTTCCCTCTGCTGGCCGAAAGTCTGGTGCACTCGTGCAAAGGACCACCCACAGCAGACTTTATCTGATCGGTCCATCGCATGGGTGACCTTCTTCGCCCTCTGGTGCCCTCCACCTTACCCTGCACGACAAGACGCTCGCTGGAGTCACACTCACGCCGGGAGACATGACCAAAAAGTTTTAAAATGCGACTCTGTACTAACGACGAGAATCGTTGTTTAATATTAAATTAAGTAGACTATAATATAATCTCTAACGTAATGTTCTTGCTCTTGCTTGTTCTTGATATTGCGAAATTAAGCCCTAACATAGCTCCCTAGCATCTTAGACTGCTTCATCACGTACCATTAGGTACGGTCGCAGTCGAGGGCTTACTTGTGGTAAAATAAAAATAAAAGGAACTGCTAAAATATGAATAAAAATTACTTGAGGTTATTATTTGAAGTATATTCGGTAACATTTTTTATTAGGTGATACCATACCACACCACCGTAGTTGTGACCATAATTGTCACACCTTTCAACTTTCCTCCGAACTTGGGCAACATTTAGGAGGAGGATTATAAAAACCTCTATTCAAACCGTCAAAGTATTAATAAATATATATATATATATATATATATATATATATATATATATATTATTAATAGTTTAGCATTAGGCGTAAGACCATCAAAACGTTTTAAAATAAAAGAAAAGTATTCCGTCATAATTTATTTTATTTTATTTACAGTGCGTCGATCCCGATGCACCGCCACCACCCCCCGAACCAAAGGCGAACACATCAAAGAGTAAACTAGAAGTACGAGCCAAAGAAACAGAAAGCCACAGCGTCGAAGACTTAGGCGACATATCATCGGAGTTCAGCGTTGAAGTAGAAGAATTATCGGATCTCACCCTCGATCCCGCTAAGAAGAAAGGGAAATTCTACAAACTAGTCAAATCTATGAAGAATCGGAGAAAAAGCGTCCAAGTGGCCAAAAGTGCTGATAATCTAACGGACGGCAAAGCGACGGAGGAGAAACATGAAAAAAGAAAAACGTCATTCAAATTCCATCGTCGATTTAGTCTTAGTAGAGGAAAAGAAGATTAAAAAATGTACACACAATTTTTTCTTCAAATTTTGGTCGATTGTCTAAGGCCGAGATAGATAAAGTGCGCTCAGCCTCACCTCAGACTTACGGTACAGTTAAAGCAAGACAAAGTTATGCCTGGACATAAATCCGACTCGTTTTAACGCTATATTTGGCTGAGCAAAGTCAATGTGCGCTCAGTAGATCTTTAGTGCTAAAACGAGACAGAGTTATAACTTTGTCTTGTCTTAGGCTAAGTGCGCTTTCTAGATCTCGCAATTTGCCTCAGATTACGTGTTACACGATACCCGATAGTTCTACTTACTTGTAAAAGTAGCATATCTAATACTGCGCCATTTTGGTGAAAATAAAAGTAACATTTAATTAAAGCTTAGTTGAATTCTATACCGCGTAAATAATTTGTTATAAAAAGTTGGATAGGAGCAGGCTTCCTTTTGAGGAAATAATGTTTATTTTTCTATCCAGAGTGTTATAGATAACGTTGCAATTATTCGCAATTAAGACAATCTCTTCCTCCGGTGATCTGGTGTCAGTGCATAACGAGTATAGCAATAATTTGATAATAATCATCTAAACAATCTAAACCACGAAGATTAACTTCATTAGATAAAGCAGAAAATATGCGGTTTTTACCACGCTTATATTAGCTTCACCTGTATGTTTGTTTGTTTGTAACCGACTCCTTTGGACTCGATTTTGACCCACTTTGAACGGTCAGATTTCATTCAAACTCAATAGATTTATCGAGGACCGATGACAATACAATAATTTATATTATAATATAATAATTTTTATTTTCGTTACGATGACATCAAAATTCAATAAAGTTAATTTTGAAGACAACTTTAAGAAAATAAGCTTTCAAGCTCTACTGCATAAGTAAAAAAATCTAACTCAGTAAAGTACATATCTACAAATAAGTAAGTATAACTTTACAGTGCCAGTTATGCGGTATCGAACTATTAACGATGTTAACGGTTAATACTTATAACTATAATTAAACGTTAGTTAAGAAAGAAAGTCTTAAACCAAAATATATTGACTGTATTGCACAAGCAAAATATCAATAAAGAGCTTGGCTTGAAAATATATTTTACTTATTTATGAAGAGCGCTTAAGTTGTTAAAAAGTATTTACTTTAATATAACTCTACCTCTAAGCCAGATTCGTAGTCGAGAGTTCAAGAGTGCAGAGAATTAAATTATTTATCAATGAATACGTGAAAATGTAAAATTCTTACTTTTTTTTTTAAATTTTACATACATATAATTCTAATTGCCAGGACGTCGAAGGCTGACTGCAAAATATTAACGCAATGTCTTTTGAGGCAATAATATTTTAAGTCTGCCATAATAACTTTTTTTAATTTAGATAACAGTGAGATGAAAAGTCATTTTACCAGCGAATGTATTGAAAAATATATTACCTAGGTTACAAAATCTAAAGCGAAAGAGTCAAAATGTTTTAAGTGTTATAACATAGATTGTAATATAATAATAAGAAACATAGGCTAAGATGTTAAAGTAGCTCGGTTAATAATTATGTACTTACGCATTTTGTAACTTTGCCGTATAATATATGGGTAATTGTTAATATGATAAAGTTCAAAAATTATAAAACCTGTCTATCCCATACCTTAAATACTACCTTTTTTTGTGTTTTCATATTTATTCTCTTAATTATTTTCTTATTACACATTTAAAGCGGTGTCTAAAAATGTTAGTTACACACCCTGGTACGAGATGAACTCCAAACGAGTCCAGATTCATATCATAAGAGAGGTTAACGGTTTTTGAGATTAAAGGGGTAAAACCTGCAACCCCTTAAAACCGAAAAAGGGCGGATATTTTACCAACAAAAATACTCGCAAGGAGGATTGGTTGCAAAATATATATCCCAAAATCAAAACAGCATATTCTCAATTGGACGTAGTTACCTACGTAAGGACCTAATGCTCAAAAACATCAAAATTGAGTTGTGGTTAATACAGTGTTCAAACAAGTCACCTTTAGGAACTACCACCTACATATATATAATATAAATATATATATATATATATATCCTGTAGGTGGTGGTGGTCGTCGTCGAATTGGAGGTTGTCGTGGTATATTTATATATATATATATATATATATAAATATATATATATATATATATCATATATATATATATAGAGGGTTTTCCAATAAGAGGTGTTATTTTGATATTCAAAGAAAAATGCCATTTTTTATTATAAATCATCAGATGTTTATTTCATTACAAAGAGGAAGGTATGCCGTTAATAGTGGAAAATAACATCAGGCAAATGACCACCACGGCCACGCTTACAGGACAAAATCCTTTTCATGAAATTTTCCATAACTAAATCGCAAAGTGGCTGCTCTATGTCCTCGATAGCCTCACGAATTCCATCTTTGAGGTCTTGAATCGATACTGGGCTGTTGGCGTAGACCTTCTCCTTCACGTGGCCCCAAAGAAAGAAGTCGCAAGGTGTTAAATCACAAGATCTCGGTGGCCAATTGTGATCACCTCTTCGAGAGATAACACGGTCCGGAAACTTTTCCCTTAAAAGATCAATGGTTTCGTTGCTTGTGTGGCACGTAGCGCCGTCTTGTTGAAAGTGAACGTTGTCCAGATCAATACCATCCAATTCCGGCCATAAAAAATCGTTAATCATCTCTTGATATTCTCGGCTGTTCTTGAGCGACGTGCACGGGTTTTATTCTTCTCATCACTAACTTGTCCCAACAGCTCGAATTTTTCCACCAATTTCTGTATTGCGGTCCGACAAGGTGCTTCACGACGACCCAAAAATGTTCGAGTTTTACGAACCGTCTCTGCCAAATTTTCACCATTTTTATAGTGAATTTTAATAATTTCAATGCGTTGTTGAAGCGTGTATCGTACCATTTTTATTAATGGCGTAGTTTCTACTTGTCAAATGCCAAGAAATGACAGCTTCAAAAGTGACATCTACCGAAATAGCGGGCTATTCAAAATAACACCTCTTATTGGAAAACCCTTTACATATATGTGTGTGTGGGATGCATCCTTTTTGCATACCCACGTCCAATTTTGAAAAAGTTATTTTATACCCACATAGACCTACGAAGATGCTACGAGGACCACCACTGTTTTTTTATCAACTATGTACGATATGCAAATTCAAAACATTGCGTTATGTTGCGCAGGAGTGGTTCATGAATATTGAATCATAGACAATTTTTATTTTTAGATCAGACCCTACGTTCTTTATATTGCGTGGTAATATTCTTAGCGGACCAACAATCTGTTACCGAGTTGGTTACCAACTTATAAGACATAAATCGGTAAATATTATGTTCATACTTTCAACTGCATCACCGTATTATAAACTGATGGGTGTCTAGACCATATTTGTGAGAAGTTCCATATTCCACGTTCTTGTATCCAGGGGCTACCTGAGACTCGTTTGATGTTCAAATAAACCCTATTGGGTTATCTAATCAAAGAGCATGATGTGTATATTACAATTAGACACGTTTTAATTGTGTTGGGGTTTTGTAATTTTATTTTATTATGTGTACCATTTCTCGTAGACAGAATTACGTCGTGGCGCGCATGTTAGCCCTTCTGGTGTCTTAATATACCAGTCGTACTTTTTTGCACAAAAATCAGTCAATCAATCAATCAATCAATCAGCCTATAGACGCCCACTGCTGGACATAGGCCTTTCCGACAGCGCGCCACCACACACGGTCCTCCGCCTTTCTCATCCACCCGCCACCAGCGATCCTTTTCAGGTCGTCGGTCCAGCGAGCAGGTGGTCATCCTACGCTGGGCTTACCGGTATGCGGTCTCCACTCCAGAACACGTCTGCCCCAACGGCCGTCGGTTCTGCGACAGATATGACCCGCCCACTGCCACTTCAGCTTGCTAATCCGTGATTGATTGATTGAACATTAACAATTTAAATCTTGACAATACTTAGTGTACCTTATTATATTATAACCATTTTTTTTTGCCCCCAATTTGTGTAAATCTGTGTCACCCTGGTATTAACACCATAAAACTGTGTTAATATTAAACAATACGCATGAGTGAGATTTTAAATAGTGTTACAAATAATTGTTCTCTTATCATGATAGGTATAATGTTTATATGGTAAATATTTATTCTTTACTAATTATATAAGTAACTACTTTAATAAGTACTTTAAACTAAACTTGGAGTTTTCTTTGTAAGGTCGACCGTCATGTATCTTATAATATCGTATTTTAAAATTAACAGAATAGTCCTTCTATCTCACAAAGACCATTCAGCCATTTCAAAATGTATTGAAGTAACAAAGCATAAATGCGTGTAAAATCTAAATTGCGTACACTTGAAGTTAAATAAAAAAAAAAGATGTGGTGTCGTGGGACACCAGATAGGAACAAAGTTCCTTCGGCTTATGTAGAATTAACACAATTTGCTAAAATTTCGGTCGCGCAGCAAAATCCCTATCTCCTCCAAGTCTTCCGTAAGGAACTTCGTTCCAATATCCCGCGCAAGGTGTTTATGTATAATATTATTATGTTACAGCGAAAAATGGGAGTGAAAAAAACTTTACACGTTTTGCCTGTTTAATGTTTAACTCCTGCTTTTATTCATTAATTAATTAAGACAGCATTAGGACAAAATCATTAATAAGACAGCATTAGTGCAGAATTCACTTAGATTATAATATATTTAAAAATATTAAATCCATATCTAAAGATGTTTAATAAAAACCGTAATTATGTTTGTAAAGTAAAACTTTTATGACTTAATCATCCGTTTAAACAAATAATATTTTTTCAATGCTGACTCAGTTAGCGCTAAAGTCTATCAAAGTTGACTGAATCAAATTATCTATTTGTTGCGTTCGTCGACTTGCAAATACAAGCTAATTCTCGAATTAATCCGGACCGTTGACCCGAATATATAAGGAAAAATATATATTAAATGTAGATTGCAGGACTTAAGAAGTTAATTATTCTTTGAAATGAAAATGTTGCAAATAAACTACGTTTCGAAATTGTTAAAAAAAATGTTATAACAATTATATTATTCCTAGTCCAATAATTTTAATTTATTGATTAGGACTCGCGGTTCATAAAATTATGTGACCGATAAGATAGTAATCTAAGAAAAAACACTTGTTTCATTTCGCATTCTCTGTCCTTGAATAAAAATAGTTTATGGTAGGTACCTCCATACCTGAATCAGCCGAAAATAAGCTTTTTCCCTTAAAATATTAGTATTCTCGGAAATAATTCTGCAATTATGTAATAAAAAGCCGACCGTACAAAAAATGCCACACAATGTAAATGCCCAAGTAAATGGATCTAGACAATTCGTTTACATTTTTTTACGTTCATCGATCGAACACTGCATGAAAACATTAACGATCACTGAGTTGATTTTTTGCTCATCGTTTCCGTAATTTACTCTATCAAGGTCCACTGTTACTTGGCTAAAAAATCTTTTCAAAACATCGACTTCGAAAGTCGCCTTAATAATGTAACAGTAGAATGGACCATCTGACCATCACAGGACGACCGGCAGAATGAAATTAATGGCAGAGTGAATTTAATTAACATGGGAATCAGAGTATACATTAAAATATAGGTGAGCACACAAGGAGTTGTGAGCGGTCGTTGAGAAGAGATCCTCCATCACGTATTGGAGCAACATGAAGGGCTTTTACTCTAAATCCCTGTCTTCTTTCTTTTTCTCGGATCATCAATTCCAATTTGGGACTTTTCACATTCATCTCTTGATGTTAACCTGACACTGTCTAAGGAATAGTGATGATGATGATGATGCGAAAACAGGTAGAAATCATTGCACCTCCACGCCAATAGAAATCCACACCAAATCAAGAGTTAATTTATTAATTTTTAAATATTGATCATTTGAAACTTTGAAATTTTGAAATGTATCGAAATTTGTCCATAAGATTCATTGATTTTAACGGAAAAAATAGCCGTATTAAAACAATTAATACAGCTTACAGCAACTTTTTTTAATGGAACCTTTTTAATATCATCAAAACCAGCCAGATACAAATAAAACAGCCAAAAATATTAATAGATAAGAATATTAATAGATTTATTACAAGTTTATAATGTATGTATGCGAAAAGACTTTTTCGTTGACTTGATAATTTTATTAGCTATTGACGTCTATCTGTCATTTGAGAGTCAGCATTGCCAGAGTAATGACTGAATTAGATCAGGTTCAAAAACCCTCTTTATTATCTTTTTTACTCGATTCAACTGTCGTGTTTTATGTGATATTGTATAAAACATATGATATTGCATTAAGAAATTCCATTCCTTTGTTTATTTCTTGTGATTTAAGATTAGAGTAAGCCGTTAATTACCAACGTGTTAGTATCTTTATTCAAACAAATTTATAACAGATGAGAACACTGGCGACAGAGACTATCTATGCAATAAAAGACTTAAGTAGTCAAACACTTTAGAACCGCCATTTTTATTTTATATTAATAACATATACATAATCTATATTAATTTCAGTAATTTTCAAGAATATAATTATTGCTATTTTCCCATTAATCAATATATTTAAATATCTTGCTTCCATTAAAATCATCGTATCACAGTGATACGATTATTTTAGCAAGCAAACATTGTTTTAGAAATTTGATATATGTTTGTTTGTTCAGACAAATTATATAACATATATAACAGTCATAAAGAGAATTTTACAGGTAGCGACAAAGTTTCCAAACGTTTTCCTATAAACACTTCATCGCCAAAAAATCTAAACAATAACCCACTGCGTCGCATCAGCCTACGGCGATGCCCCCCCGATTTACTCCCGTATACTTGGCAGCGTTTTAGCGTTAATGATTTTTTTGAATTCGACGATTGGGTTCTAAGTAGTATGTACCAAAAATTGCCGCGGCAAGAACAAAGCAAATCTTCAGGTTCTGAGCTTGTGAATGATTGCAAATATCATGTCCGTAACCCCCCACTGTACCTATGTAATAATATAATTTCTCTTAAGCTCGGATAACTTGACTCTGTGCCTTCTCTGTACATTACTTGCGTACCTATATCGTAAACTACGTATCATTAAAACATAAAGTTAGTATCTATATCTTTTAAATTATCTTACTACATATATATGAAACATTATATTATGTGTAAATCTTTGAAATGCTTTGTAAACTACTCTAGCTTTCGGACCTCCTTAGTAATCGACACATTTTTCAGTACGAACATAAAATACATCTGTCTAAATACGGAAGTATCTATTTTTATTCTAGTTTTACCATAAGATTGCGGATTCTCACTAGAAGAACACCGGGCTACGTTTGGTCTTACTTATGGTTAATAAGTATAACTAAAATTTATAAATCTAGTTATCGCTATTAGCATACACTAATTCTACTTATTTGTGATGTTCTCTGTCACTTTTTTTAATGTTGACAGTTCTTAAAAGATGTCAAAAGTAATATTTAATCTGTACTTTTAACCAATACCAACCAAATATCAAAATGAATATTGAAATTCCAGTAAAAAATATATATAACGGTTGTATGTACAATGTTGTGTCTCCTTCTTTCAAATGTCAAATTACTGATGGCAGAAAAGAACGGATGCGATGTGCATTGTTTTTATTAGTACGACTTATAGAATTTGCATATATCTTGAAGGCTTACTACCATCGCTTAAAACATTTTAATATTATTTACGCTCTTGTTGTAGAGTTTTAATATATAATTCTTATATTACGCACGCATGTTAGTAAGCGATGTTGCTGTATTAAACGATGGTAGTAGGTAAGGCCTATAAGTTGTCCACAGTAATTTGATAACAAAGCCTATGATAACATAGAAATTTGAAAAATATGTAACATAGAATTTATGAGCTCACTAGTTAAAAAATAAACAACACACATGGAATGTTCGAGCCACGTATAACCTCAGTACCTTCAAGGCAAGAGTGAATAGGCATTTTCTAGGCAAGCGCGCCTTATCAGTGCTTTCTTGTATTGATTGTCGTCAAGCGCAAACCTATCTCAAAAAAAAAAGTATATGACAGAGTTCTTCTTTACGTAATTAAGTATACCTTTTTTATGGTATTATAATAATACTTAAAATATACAATATTGTACACCCACGTACAATAAAATGCGAACAATGTATATCATTAAAAAGTACGTAGGTGGTATATTATGTGATTGATTACTGCGATATAAATATCAGATACAATGTTGATAGATACATTAATACATACCAGTAACTCTATTGCGGATAAAATTATATTTAATGAATAAATACAATCAAATTATAAACCACATAATAATACAGAGAGCAAACAATAAAGCGTAATTTACAATTTGGTATAATTAATAGATTTTAAAAAGCAAGCACCAATATCAGGTACTTATTACCATTGAAGATTTCAACAAGGTAATTATTTCTATAATTTTAACGAGCTAATATACAAACTCCATCAACACACTGACTCTTATGGCCGACATTATAAATGTATGCATATATAGCCTTATCTCTGACTTAAGAAACAAAACGAGACAACGTTATACGTTGTTCATAAATCCGTCTCGTTTTAACACTACCTGTAGCTGATTTCAGTCAAAATACGCTTCAAAGATGCCATTTTATGTAATGTCGCAAGTTTACTTAGATATCTTTGCCACATTTTAGTTCAATCACACCATCTTAATTCTTCATCAAGACATCTTTTTTGAAAAATGGACTCAGGAATGTTCAATCAAAAAGATATGATACGAACGAATCAAATGGAAATAAACCTTACAGATTACATGGAGTCGATAAAAACCTAAATTAAAGTTGTCTTGAAAGTATCCAAATGATTTTTTTAATAAAATAAAATAAAATATAATAATTCAATTAAACATAATTTAAATTATATTAATTAAATTAGATTTTAATTAAATCAAATATAATTTAATTGTTTCGATATCTATCATCATTATACCAATCAATTGACGTCCAATGCTGGACATAGGTCTTTTGTAGGGAGTTCCAAAGTCCAGGGTCTTGGGCCGCTTGTTTCCAGTGGGTCCCTGCGACTCGTTTGATGTCGCAATCTAGTTGGGGGTCGACCAACGCTACGTCTATATCTCGCTATTGTGAGCGAGTATTTGAGATAAAATTAAAAGTACCCCCTACTATCCAAGGTTCCAAGCCCAGCGAGGATGCCATCTATTGCCATCGCTGTTCGTTCGTCTGACTATTCATCTGTGAATCAGCCTTTTATATCCCATGAACCTTAAGTAGACATTTAAAACTTTCACAGTTTGAAATTCAATTTCCGCTATGATAGAAATAATAAAAATAAATGAAAAGGGTGCATACTCTGTGGAAATTTCAACTCCACTTTCATTAGGTTTTGTGAGGTACGCTGGCATACTGATAGATAGACGGATTGACGGACTAAACCGAAGGGCATTCGGGTTCGGTTACGGGACCCGAATATCATACAAATACAAATAAAATTTGTAAATACCAGCTCTTTATAATTGCATTAGAGCAGTGCATACCCTTCCGTAGTATCCGGAAATATGGAAACGTATTCGTGAGAAATCTTTGTCGACTTGATGTTGTTGGAAAACGTGCTTAAAGACAGCAGCTTGATTTTTATACTTAATTGCTAAAAAACATTATTTTATTATAGTTAAAAGCCCTCGTGCATTATGTATGTCTTTATAGTACAATTGTTTTTGGAAAGGAACGTTGGCGTTGTCTATGTTTAAAAAGATTTTTTCTAAGGAGGTACTGGTGAATGTTCTAGCAGCTAATTCTCTTGTATAGTTAAGTAAGTTAGTATTACCGCGAGTTGTGTGTTAGGCAAAATGTTTATTGTCGAGTTAACATGTTCGATATGTTGGTGAAGTTATCAGACAAATATATTATTATTACTATTGTACCGGTTGTATTATTTATGATCATCACATTATCATCATTATCATCGTCACTTTCATCAGCATTTTCACCCTGGTGCAGTGGTGACGCTGTGTTATAATTCGGTGTAACGGCATTAATAGGAATTTACAGAGATCATCGCTTTCCATAAACAACAACAGGTTCACAGGAGCCATCAATGAGACGCCATCTTTGGAGTAATTTATATTTTGGAGTAAAATATAAGGAGGTCTTGCGACGTGTTAGTTGTCATCGCGAACTTTGGAAGACTTTTAAAAAAGAAAAAAGTTGCTTATCTGGGGCATGTGCTTAGGCAGGACAGATACAGGGTCCTGCAGCTCATAATGATGGGCAAAGTAGCGGGAAGGTGGCGCATCGGTCGCAAGAGGAAGTCTTGGTTGCGAAACATCAGGGAGTGGACTGGGATCGCGAGTGCCGCCAAGAGACAAGGTAAAGTATGCCATTCTGACTGCCAACCTTCACTAGTTGGAGAGGCACCTAAAGAAGAAGAATTAATATATCCGCCTCTTGAACCACCCGGTGGTATGAACGTTACCCGGTTATAATTTATATTTTTGTTACGATTTATATTTTTTACTGTTTAAATTTAAAAAATATTACCAGGTAACGTGCATACCACCGGGATAAAAAGCTATAACTATGCCTGATTTCATCGATATGGGTGCTATAACAAACGAAAATATAGACACATTTTTATAACCATTACTGAGGATATGAGCATATGTGATAAAGGATTTTTCGTGTACAAGTAAAACGGTGAATAATTACGGAGACTGGTATTATTTAACCCATAAACCATGAAATTTGGTATACAAAAATCAACCCTTGTTAGACTAAATCGGGATTTCGAATGTGATAACTGAATACAGATCTACAACACGTAGGTATATTTTATTCATATCTTATTACAACGATAAATCCACTCGCACTAAGTCACGAGTATACGCTCTGTAAATTATAAAGTACATAAGCCGTATAAGCTATACTTACTTAACTTTGATGTAGTCTTTCCCCTTATTGTGTTCTCAATGATCGATTGTAGTTTAATTCTTGAATGCCGCCAGGTCGTAGTGCTTGCTCTATCGTACGATTAGGTCGTTTCCGAACGTTGCGCGTTGCATTCAGTTTTCCCGCCGAATCGTTCCACGTTAATTGAAATTCGAAACTGTTAAACCTTTTGAAGTATTGACTTTTTTATTTGCATGAAATAAGGTAAGGGTTTGCTGTGATACAGTTTATTTTTTTTGCAGTCCTGTTGTCAGCAATAAGTAATTTAAACCAAATTAAAAGTAAGTACCTACCTGATGTAACAAAACTAAATAAATATAAATGTGTTCGTAACTTTGAGTAATATTCAAATTCCTCTAAAACATTTTAATTTGATTTTAAATGCTTATTATTATTTTTTTAGTCAACCAAGTCTAAAGAGACAGTATAATAGGAGGATAGAACATACCAAAGGTTCTTTGGAATGTCTAGATTTTGTAATTTAACTACCAATTTAAACTTTTAGGTATTAAAAAGTAAGGTTAATTGATTTAAATGAGTGGTTTATATAAAAACTGGCGGTTTTAATGATTGCTTTATTACGAGTGATTTTTTTACTCTCCATACTACGTTTTCTATCGTCACTATTAATAAATAAATAAAACTTACCTGAAAAAGCAAACTGACTTCACCTCTCTGATATAAACATATGAATCCGTACTTTTCGTACAACTATTTACTCTCTTATCTTTATTTATTTAATAGACATCATAGATCCATTTATTTTAATAAAAATAAAAACTATGCTAGAGTTTTATAACTTAAAGGGATTACATCTTTTGTAAATGCCTACGGTCTAATCATCTATAATTATAAATTAAAAGTAAGTTTGTTTGTTTCGATTTCACGTCTTAACTTCTCAACCGATCACGACATGATCGGTAGATCGTCGGGAAAGTTGACATAGGACATTTTTTACCCTTGCCAACTAAAGTTAGTACAGAATTATAAAATACTGAAAACAACGCTGAGAATTCGCTAGCAAGAAGTTTTTATTAAAAGTTTATGATTGGAGATTGCACAACGTACACTATTTAATATTTAAGGACTTCTCTTCATATTCTTGGGATAAGCCTCTGATAGATCAGATCCCGACTTGGTTTGAACCAGGTTGCTGGAGAATTCTATTAAACTACAGATACGGAGTATAACTAAAAAAATAATGATACAAGTACCGGACACTGCACGAATTTTCTCATTTGAAAAAAGCACCCTGCAGCCGCCATATTGAATATAAAATATTTTAAAAGCATTGCTAGTGTCACATGAACTGAAATGAAATCTAAACGGACGATATAAGGATTCTATCGAAACAATGATAATTTTACGATTTAATACAATAATTTATCTAAATCTACATTATATGGCTTTACGAAGTTCCTACGAAGGAAACTGTAGGGCTGGCGTCTTGAGATTGCTTATTATATACAAATGTCTTTTCGATTTCGTAACACCCATACTAATATTATGAAAGTCAAATATCCAAAATTTGAATCGACGAATTATCTTCAGAAATAGACAAAAACCCGTGAAACAAAACTTAAAAAAAAAAAACTATTTAATATTTTATCATAATATAATGTATCATTACATTTTCAGCGCCCGTATCGTTCAACAACCTTTAGCATAATTTCAAAATCTCCCCTTAAATCTGTATTTAGGTTTCCCTAATCTAATGGCGTCGTAATATCTTAGTTGACTAGAAACCTGTTATTTGTCTCGTTTATGCATATTAATAACACCGACAAAGTTGTAAAATAAATACGTTTCAAGTATATTTTTTTACCTGTCAGTTGTATAGTGGATTAGATTTTTTTGTTTCGTCTATCTCATAGACTGACGTGTTAGATAGGTGTCACGAAGATCTTGCAGCCATGTGAAATCAGCCATTAAGCCTGTTTTTTTTGTGTAGATTTAATATAGTTTTAACTGTTTAGATTAGTATAACTATCGTATTGGAAGTGCTGTAATGATAGTGTAAGGTAATGTAAAATAAATAAATTACAAATAATAATTCAACAATCAAGGTTTCGTAACGCAAGAAATTATACTTGCTTGGCGTTAATCACAAGTGATGGTATTGCGCGTTTAAATCAATTTGAACGAGGCTTAACAATACTACCGACATCATTAGCATTAATTATGTTTTTAAATAATGCTCCTTGGGGAGTAACTTCATCTAACGCTACATAATATGGCTTAGCCATATCTCTCACCTAAGAAACAGTTAAAACGAGATGACTTTAACTTTTTCCTAATTTTTATAACTACAACTAATTTTCTTTACTATTGTACTATCCCCCTTTCCTTGTATTTACAAGGGAACCATTTGGTACCCTTCACAAAACGTTGTCTGGAGGCGATTGTTTTAAGCGATAAGACCGCCTTTGCGCGTTATGTTTTTAATCTACTCTTTTGTTTTTTATTTGTTTTTAATTCTAAGTTTTAATGTGCAATAATGACTATCTATATATCTAACTTGTTCGACATAGATCTTTCTCCTTTTAACACTAACTTTTACTAAATAGAATCAAAATACGCTCTATAGATCTCAGCCTAAGTTACGACAGCAAACATTTACTTCATCATCATGGTCAACCCATTACCGGCTCACTACAGAGCACGGGTCTCCTCTCATTATGAGAAAGGTTTGGCCATAGTCCACCACGCTGGCCATATGCGGATTGGCAGACTTCACAGGCCTTTGAGAACATTATGTTGAACTCTCAGGCGTGCAGGTTTCCTCACGATGTTTTCCTTCACCGTTGAAGCAAGTGATATTTTAATTTTTAAAACATTTACTTACCGAAGTATAAAATTACGTTAGGTTAATAAGGTTACAGGCGAAACCACGAAGACCAGCTAGCTTTATATATCGTTGTGTTTACATGTCTTATCACCTGAGACAGTCACTACAAAGTCATGTTCAACCGACCTACTTGACACACCAAACTTGTTAAACTTTTATGCAAATAATCTCAATACATTAGCGAAATAATAAATATGCTGTTTTTGTTTACAATGTCGATGCACTTTGCACTGAGAGCAGGCATCAACCCCGAATCTAGATGGAGGTTATAAGAATTCCCGAATTTACACTTAAATTCACAGTAGATACCAGTACCGTCGCTCACTATAAATATTATAATATTGGTCGCTCACTATGGGCCTCCTAAGAAAGCTCAATGTCACTCAGCGAGCAATGGAGAGCGCTATGCTAGGAGTAGGTATCTCTACGTGATCAAATCAGAAATGAAGAGATCCGTAGAAGGACCAAAGTTACCGACATAGCTCAGCGAGTTGCGAAGTTGAAGGGGCAATGAGCTCGGAGAACCGATGGACGTTGAGGTCCTGGAAGGTGCTGGAATGGCGACCCCGCACCGGTAAACGTAGCGCTGGTCAACCCCCAAAAAGGTGGACAGACGACATCAAACGAGTCGCAGGGAGCCGCTGGATACAAGCGGCCCAGGACCGTGGCCATTAGAACTCCCTACAAAAGCCCTATGTCCAGCAGTAGACGTCTATCGGTTGAAATAATGATGATGATGAACAGTACCGTTAGTACAAAATTTGTAAACTCACAATCGTAAATTGTAACGTATATATAGTAATAAAATTCAAATACATCCATGCTCCCATAACAGAACAAGTTTGTTACATAAAAATAAGTGGTACGGAAATTGCGACTCTGTTCTAGGATTATAAGATCCATTTCACTGTGATGTTGTAGTCTTTTGATAGTCAAAATCGACTCTACGTTTGCGGGTATGCAAATCATAAACTAAGATAGTGGGCTATATTCTTCTGTTCATTAGTTTTAGAATTGGATTTTGAAACCAGATTTACTATTTTATAATGGGTACAATATAATATCACAATTTCACACTCACGCCCTTATCGTCTTTTGTCTACCTTTACCATTTTTTTTGAAAATCTCTTCCCACTCTAGATTTTAGGCTTCTATAGTTAACATGAAACCCTCATCTAATTTTATAGATTAGCATAGCAAAAGTGCCTTTTAAAGGATTATTTGAATAAAGATTATGATTGGTTGATAAATTGATTGATTGATTGATAGCGTCTTAATATCTAAGTTGACTAGAAACCTCTTATTTGTCTCGAAAAATATATTTTTTACCTACCTGCCCGACGTAAACTGGATTAGAATTTTTTGTGTCGTCTACCTCATGGACTGGCGACTCGTTAGATAGTTGTTTCAAAAAAATTAGAGACGTGTCAAGACCACCTTCATCCAATCAACAATTGTTCTGGGTTGATTCCCGGCTCGAGTCTGGTCTAGTGGGAGGCTTCGGCCGTGACTACCACCCTACCGACAAAGACGTCGCCAAGCGATTTAGCGTTGCGGCACGATGTCGTATAGAAACCAATTTGGAGTATAGGTTTACCATACCCCTAACAGGTAACATCATAACTTACCATGAGGTGAGATTGTCGTCAAGGGTTTACTAGTAATGGATAAAAAGAAAAAGCTTCAAGCTCGAAGCTCTAAACTTTTTTATATGCCTAGAAGTATATTTTGTATAATTCTATACCGCTAGAGGAAAACCATGTCACAGATTACTACTTACAAGCAGGTTTATGTATCGCCATAATCAGAGGTAGTCTAATGGAATAATTGTTGTATTTATCTACATGTCGCTATTTCATACATAAATTATGAACTAACTTCCTTGAGCACGTGTACTCTAATCAAGAAATTGTTGATCGAGACTGTAACACCTTTATTTACAATCATTACATTAATAATAATAGACTTTATTGAACAACTGTCTGATGCCCGCGACACCGTCTGCGTAAACTGTTTTTAAAAATTTCTTTGGAATAAGCAACTTTTGAAACTGAAGAATATTCTCCTCTCCTACCCAACATAGTAATTTTATTTCATAGAAGTTTGCTATGAAAAAAAAACTAGAGCTCATCGAAATATTTAATAAAAATTTTCACAAATTCCCAACCATAGATTTTTCATGTGTTCATCCAGGGAATTATATTTCTATTCAAAATGTCAGCCAAATTCATTCCGTATTTCGGACGTAATGGAAAACCAAAACACTTACAAACAAACATCCGCCATCATAATGTTAGTGTGACATTGTTTGTATATCGAATTGTTTGTTGGTCTGCCGTTCGAGATTCGTCAGATAAACGTCTAGCACTCAGGCATAAACTACATCCAGTTGAAAAATATACGGTTTCAATTGGACTCATCGAAAGCACGGGTCTCTTATTTCTCTTTGTGATACGAAGGAGTATCTATGAAAAAGGATAGTATTCACATACGTTATATTCACAATTTATCCCATAAAAGTCCATTGTTATTGTAAATAACAAAATTTCACTTCTTTGTGCTATAAATATAAATAGCCGTAGCCTTAGTAAACTTTGTTAAAATTAGATTAAAATTAGAAGAACAGATGAAAGAAGACTTCATGCGACATAAATGCGAATGTTGAGATGGATATGTGGTGTGACAAGAATGAATAAGATAAGAAATGAATATATAAGGGGATATATAAAATTAGCGCCAGTGACAGAAAAGATGAGGAGTAACAGGCTGGCACGGTGTAGTCATATAATGCGGAGGAAAGAAAGTGATGTCACCAAAAGAATGTTATATATGAACGTGGAAGGACAAAAGAGTAGATGAAGACCAAAGAAGAGATGTATGGATTGTGTAAAAGAGGATATGCGGGAAAAAGGTGTGGGTAGTGAGGTGACGGCTGATAGAAGGGAGTGGAAGAAGAAGACGTGTTGTGCCGACCCCACATAATGTGGGATAAGGGCAAGAAAAAAGAAGAAGATAGATGGGAAAGGGAGCGGCAATGGGAGAGAAAGTTTACGTAATCCACGGAATTGAAAACCTTTAACTTACGCGGACAATGTCACGGCCAACTGCTAGTTTGTATTATTATTGAGCATTGAAAGTAATAATTTATTAATATCAAAGGTGACGGTGTAACAAAAAAATAAGCTGCAAATAAATCACAGCCCAACTTGACACAACACGAGTCAATGCGTTGCGATGTTCGTGACATTTTGTTATATTAGCCAATAAAAATATTTTAATTATCTAATTGACGCCCGCGACTTCGTTCGCATCGATGAATGGTTTAAAAAAAATCCTTTGGAATGAACAACTTTCGTGATTGAAGATTCTCCCATTTCTCATTCTTTGTCAAATTGTAAATTTTATTTCGATGAATTTTGCAACGGTGAACTATAACTTCATTAAAGTTACCAACGTGAAATTCAGATTTCACAAATCCCGCAGGAGCCATGGATTTCTCCGGGATTAAAAGTGACCTATATTTATATATATTTATAACAGTATGTAAAGTCTATAAATTCTTTCTTATTTTATTATTTTTTTATTTTTACAACTACAACAACTTTTTTTTAACTATTACGCTATCCGCCTTTCGTTGTAAATTGTTCCTTTCACAAAAGGTTGTCTGGAGGAGATCGCTTTAAGCGATAAGACCGCCTTTGCGCGTTATGTTTCTCATCTACTATTTTATTTTTATTTGTTTTAGATTCTAAGTTTAAATGTGCAATAAAAACTTTATCTATCGATCTATCTATCTATGTTTATCCAGGGCATGATTTATCTCCATTCAAAATGTCAGCTAAATTGGTATTGTAAAGTAAAGTTCCGGCGTAAATGAGTAACAAACATACACACTTATACACACACACATATTCACTTACATACAAACATTCGCATTTCTAATATTATTGTAATTCTGATACCGTGAAACGATGACCAACTGGTACAGTGGCAGATCTCTGGGAAACAAGGCGGAGTTATTTAGAATAAGACATATTTTTATTAAATAACTAAAATAATGATTAACAATATCAAAATAATACTCGCTAATAATAACCGCTTTATAGCGATAGAAGTAAACCTTCTGAGCACAGCATAATGAGGATTATAACTCTATTTAAACATAGGTATATCTTAAATGCGTGATTATAAATGCAATAGCAATGAATAACTTTTGTATGTACGTCTTGGTTTGACAACATAATCAATTATTGAGCGTTGTTTTATTAATATAATAGTGA
Source organism: Lasiommata megera (assembly GCA_928268935.1). Classification (NCBI taxonomy): domain Eukaryota; kingdom Metazoa; phylum Arthropoda; class Insecta; order Lepidoptera; family Nymphalidae; genus Lasiommata; species Lasiommata megera. The sequence continues at coordinate 15,608,493 of OV743315.1, read as the reverse complement.
TTTAACGAAACTTTGTATTTGCAGACTAACGATTCCGTATAATCGTGTTTTTTTTAAATTGTGTTTCAAGTTATCTCTACGAACAATTTTGTCAAAATCAGCTTTATTTCTATTCTGCCGGTCTCCGCGATGCGATCTCTGTCCGAAATTTTGCTAACATCGGCGAAGCGGTGGAGTCTAACATAGTTTAAAATCTAACAAACAAACAAACAAACAAACAAACATGTAGACGTTCTCTCATTTTTAATATTCGTATGGTCATTATTTTAATGTAGTGATTAATTGAATAGAATATATTTGTTTATTAACCAAACTCTTAGGTAAATTATTTAAAATATAGGTATGAGGAACGAGTTGTTTAGTTTTTATAGGCAGTGGCAACTATTATTTTTATTTTTTTTTACAAATATGCAAATATCTTATATTTAACTTATAACAAATCACGGTAAGATATTTGTTATCGAAAAAATATTTTACCGAATTATCATACTGTATGCTAAGAAATTCTTAACTGCTAAGCAGGGAGATGGAGTGTCAATATGATAAAATAGAAATATTATGAAACAAAATCTAAAACTGCACTACAGTATTCTGATTTAAAATTAGTGACTCTCTCGTTTTGGCCCTATACAAAAAATATATATATATTTTTTTCACATTTTTAAATTGCAAACAAATATCTAATCTGCAATAAATCTAGATTTTATTAATTTAATACTTTATTTTTGTTTTTGTTTCTCTTTATTGCTATCCTTACAAGTAAATCTTTGTCTTTTAGTTACTTCGATCTATATAATTTAGGCCCTTTATATTATAAAACTTATAGATAGATTTATATAAAAGTTACCGAGAAATTTTAAATGAAATTCTCCATTATTTATGTAACGTATTATTTGTGAAATGACCTTCACAATTTACGTCAGTTACACTTTTTGTGATAAATTTGGTTAAAACCAATTTCCTGCCTCAAGGTTGACAGCAAACTATTGTATGTCGTTGATGACTTCGTGAACTCTACAAGGAAATCGTCTTTCTATTTAGACTGGTTTTATGTAAACAAATATTGGAATCCTTGATGACAGGAAATAAACAACTAATTTTATTAGTGCGTAATATCTAGATTTCTGATTTCTCACGTAAAAAACTAAAATAATATTTATTTCCAATTTGGTACAAAAAAATAATGGTAAACTTGATCCCACTTCTGATGTTACATACATTCATACTTTAGTCACTTTGATTATTCAATCACCATCGTCGTCATTTAATGGCTCCTTCTGGCTCAATTGTATCGTATTTTATATGGAGAAACAAACATGAGATTCATGAGAACCCTGAGAATCAAATACAAATATATAAATAGAAGATACCCCGCACCGGTAAACGTAGCGTTGGTCGACCCCCAACAAGGTGGACAGACGACATCAAACGAGTCGCAGGGAGCCGCTGGATACAAGCGGCCCAAGACCGTGGCCATTGGAACTCCCTACAAAAGACCCTATGTCCAGCAGTAGACGTCTAGCGGTTGAAATGATGATGATGATGAAATAACAGATTAGCGGTAACTTTTATTCGAACTTTATTTACTTGGTAATATTTGCTAGGGGATGTGACATATCGAGTTTTATTTTTGTTAACTCTTGTCTTCATAGATCTCAAGACATTACCAACTTGTGTGTAAGCTCAAGTTGGAAGTGTAATTATTTATGATATTTCATTGTAGGTGATCGGTCAATTGCTTTAAACAAAACTGAGTTAGCGCCTGTATTAAATTATTAACTTTGTTGCATTTAGAGTCGCAACTATATACAATCGTACAGGAGCGTCATAATTCACTAGTTAGTAGTCAGCATTCGTCATGACGATAGAAGTTGAACAGTAATAAACGCTGAGTTGGTCTTAAATAGAAGGTCCCGGTTTTGGTCTCCTTTTATCTGGCGGGGGGACATTGGCCGTGGTTAGTTACCGAAAACGTGTCGCCAAGCGATTTAACATTCCGGATTATAGAAACCGAGCAAAAGACTCAGTAATTAAGAATTGATTTTATTTCATAACATATGTGAATTTAATCTGTCCGAATAAATAAATTTAAAAAATATCAAGAGCTGACGCTGTTTAGACCTAAGGATAAGCCTTGCAATGCAACATCTTTTAGTTTAATCCAATAAAGATTAAAAATAAAAACTAGCACAAAGACGTATTCTCATAATTATGTGTTTCTTTATTAACTTACCTACATGTTATATAATAAATATTATATTAGCATTATTTGTTATTAGGAGACGGGAATTTTTACAATTCTACGCTTTTAACACTTCTTCGAGTTGGTGTCTGGAAGTTATGAGTGCGTGCGAGTAATATTGCGCGTATGAATAAAGCCAAAAGAATCTAAGTTAAACTTTGCATATCTAACGCTGCCTAAGCGCGCAGCGATGTTGTTCCTGCCTTTAGATAACGTAGAAAAAACCTTTGTTATTAAACTTACTAGTACTTCTTTATAGGGAACAAAGTTCACATTTTTCGTGTAGGAAGTGCTTAAAAACTGGAATAGTGACAGAGCTTCGAAGATGTGATAGAATATTTTGTGTAGGGAAGTGCTTAAATCTAACAGACATTCTAAACAACATATAAATATCTGCTATGGTACATAACCTGTGATAGCCCAGTGGGTAGGACGTCTAATCACCTCTAACTTTTCGGAGTTATGTGCGTTTTAAGAAATAAAATATCACTTGCTTCAACGGTGAAAGAAAACATTGTGAAGAAACCTGGAGTTCTCCATAATGTTCCCAAAGGCGTGTGAAGTCTGCCGATCTGCACATGACCAGCGTGGTGGACTATGGTCAAACCTTTCTCATATTTAGAGGAGACTAAAAATGAACTAGTTGGGTGTTGTGGTTATAAGTCCACCGGTTCGCAGTTACTTATAAACAAATAAAATGTGTAAATTAACTGTAGGTACTTTAAATTTCCTAAGCACATGCTATTAATGTAATAAATGGCTGAATTGTCTGGCCTGGTAGCAGCAAGTCAATATTTTTTCTGGTTTGGACATTGACTTAAGTTAATAAATGGATAGGATCTTTGGACATTTCTATTTTTTTTTTTCTCGGACTGACTGTTAGCTGTACTAAGCCTATTGGTTGCGACAGCTTAACCGGTCTGTTTAAGCGAGCTTCGGAAAGAAGCTCTGCCAGAAGAAATTTTGAGCCCTAGGGTTCGAAGAAACTAAGGGAACGTCTGCCTACGGGCGCCTCCTGTGAGGCCGAACCTCGGCTTAGGCGACGTTTGGGATAACAGGGGGTTGGGTACACTTCTATTGTACACTACAGATAGTAATCCAATAATGGAAATACAATAGAGCGATTAGATATAAAGTACAATTTAGCGGCCTTTTCGCAACCAAAGGCGCAAAAAGAAATATTGAGTATTTTTTTATCTACCCTATTTTTTTCGGGATAAAATATCGCTGAATTTAATTACAGGAAATTCATTTTCTTTTTAAAATTGTTTTTGAGCACGTTCTTTGCTCGTCTGTTATTACTGTTGTACTGAATAAATATTGTGCTCTCTTACATTGAATACCCACATCAAGGGGGAAGTTTTATAAATGAAAATCAGCCATTTTGGATTTAGGCTGATGTCACCTGTCTGCCTTACATGGTCATCCAAACAAAACGTGTATGCAAATTCCAAACGATGGAGCTAACTGGTTTAAAATCGGTTGCGAGATTTGACCCACACAACAAGTTAAAAAATAATAATAAAGGATTGTTGATCTTTTCTTCAATCGATACCCGGAACGCTGTGTATCCATAGCATCTTGCGAGTCCTGAAGGAAAACGTTAATGTGAGTACATGAAACGATATTTGATATATTTCAGACAATATATAAATACTTATATATATATTTTTTCAATTCTTCTTTATGGCTCTTATCTATGAAATCTTACTAATCAATAATACTTAATATAAATTCTTTTGCTTTGAAGGCTATCACGTCTAGTGGTTAGGGCGTCAGCCTCCTAATCAGAGGTCGGCGGTTCGAATCCGGGCACGCACCTATAACTTTCCGGAGTTATGTGCGTTTAAAAAAAAATTAAAATATCACTTGCTTCAACGTTGAAGGAAAACATTGTGAGGAAACGTTCACACCTGAAAGTTCTCCATAATGTTCTCAAAGATGTGTGAAGTCTGCCAATCCGCACATGGCCAGCAAGGTGAACTATGGCCAAACCCTTCTCATATTGAGTGGAGACCCGTGCTCTGTAGTGAACCGATAATGGGTTGATGATGATGATGATGATGATGATGATGAAAAATTCTTTCACTAATTAATCTTCTTTATGCATTCGCATGTGACATTGGTGAAGTAACTTATATAAGTTAAAAACATTTTAACATATTTAAAGCCAAATAAATTTACTGAAGCTGAAGCACAGGTACACCTAGTTTGGCTTCAGAAGCTATTTACTTTATATTAAATAATAAAACTCATGTTAAGTCATAAGGCTGCAAATTGTTAATTATAAGCTTAAAAACACAATTCACAAACGACTGTGTCCGCGCCGATTAAAATTATAAAAATAAAACCATTTTGAAATAACCAATTCGTCTTAAGTTTTGTCTCTTAAGGCATTGATATGATAATTTAAATAAAATCTACCCACTTCAACCCTAATACTTTTTGTCGTAGCTAGTGTCAATGTCTTAATAAGTACCCATAAATTAAACTTTGCCTGCAACGTTGTCTGACCTTAAAATGCAATATGGCGTGTAGAAATCTCTCTTCTTTATATACACTATTGTTTAACATTTTCCTACACAAGATAACAGGTATAAACCTAATGAAAAAATCCCTTAGTGCCTGAAGACTAAAGTTTTCGAACAGTGCGTGTTGCCAGTGATGACTTACGGATCCGAAACGTGGTCGCTCACTATGGGCCTCATAAGAAGACTCAGAGAGTCACACAGGAGCTAGGAGTATATCTACGTGATCAAATCAGAAATGAAGAGATTCGTAGAAGGACCAGAGTTACCGACATAGCTCAGCGAGTTGCGAAGTTGAAGTGGCAATGGTCGGGGCACATAGCACGCAGAACCGATGGACGTTAGGGTCCCAAGGTGCTCGAATGGCAACCTCGCACCGCTAAACATAGCGTTGATCGACCCCCAACAAGGTGGACAGACGAAATCAAACGTGTCGCAGGGAGCCGCTGGATACAAGCGGCCCAAGACCGTGGCCATTGGAACTCCTTACAAAAGACCTATGTCCAGCAGTGGACGTCTATCGGTGGAAATAATGATGATGATGAAACCTAATGAAAAGCAGAATTTATATAACAGTATATACTTTCACTATGCTGCCTGAGCTTTATTAGAAGAAGTTACGAGAACTGTTAACAGTTAATTCATGGAATTAGCTATAGGGAAGAGAGCTGAGAACGGAGCCTTGAGAAACAGTTTTCCAGACTAGCCCGGGGGAAAGTATTTCTAAAGTATTTCTACTTTGGTACTTTACAGAATAGATTTGCAAAACAGAATTTAATAAATGAGAACTACTATTACAAATAATATATACATATACCAAATAAAAATATAGGCAAAGAAACTCGCTTAAACAGATATTTTTTCTGAGCACCGGAAGTAGGACATTGACTTATGCAGAAAAAATCCACGATTTTGGCATCTATTTTTATAGACTAATCGAATGTCTGTTTCCAGTATACAGCGGTTGTTTGTGTGATTATATTATCCAATGTCTGATAATATAAATTCTTCTTCTTTGGCCTCGCCTTATCCCGTTACGCGGGGTCGGCTTTTTTATCATTTGGCGCCACGTCGATCTTACTTTAGTATCCTCATCATTGAGGCCGAGGCATTTCATGTCCTTTTGGACATTCGTCAGCCATGTAGTTGGGGGTCTTCCCCTTCCCCTTTTCCCTGCAGCCATGGAAAGGCACTTTTTCACTACGTAATCGTCAGGTCTACGCATTACATATCCGTACCATAATATAAATTATGCAAAATTATTAACTCAGTCACAAGAGTTATTGCTTGGAAATTATTTTTTGTTTGCAAGCAAGTTAAAGGAGAACGAGGACTAAGGGATTATCAGAATTACATTTTATTGAATCCTTTAGTATCGGAAACTAATTAGTTTAAACACATCGATTTTGTTAACTATTTAAGTTGTGCTGAAGTCCTGAGTATGATTTCTTTATAGTAGTTATATCATCAACCGGCAGGGAAGGTGTTTTTGGGAGTTTGATGGGTAACCCAAAAACTCCCAAAAACTCCTTTTCTAGTAAAGATTGCCGGATTGTATAAAAATCCTTTCCAAATCTTGCAGATCATGCCAACCTAAAATGCCATGCTAAAAATAACTTTCCCATTTCTCTTTTTTTAAATTTGCACTTTATTACGGGATCACCTTTAGAGAATGGCAAGGATTTATTGTTTAATAAAACTTTTATAGGTAGTTGATCATGCTATAGGTTAACTAATGTTTAATGTGTATTAGGGACCACTACTCCGCATTTCTATTGCTGATATAAAAACAAATAAGGAAAATAAGATAAAATCTATTAATTTAAGGAAATCACCATACTAGAAACGTGTGTTATTATTATTTTTCCGGTTTGTCTTTATTAAAATAAATTATGAATAGCTTCCGATCTTTTGTATAAGAGGAGGCCTGTGCCCAGCTGTAGCATAATTAATATGCAGATAATGGTGTTAACATAAATGTAGCATGATTTGTTCTAGATGCCGCCGAATGCAAAAGACAACCTCCTAATCCAAGTGACGCCAGTGAGTATTGAGAAAAACGAGGAGACACGTGTAGATGTGGAAGAGACCTCTAAGTGTGACTGTCGAGAAGCCCGCTTTGGCGTGGGTGAGTTAATACTTCCTTATCTTCTAATAGGGATTTAAAATGTGATAGCCCAGTGGTTTGGGCGTCAGCCTCCTACTCAGAGGTCGGCGGTTCGAATCCGGGCACGCACCTCTAACTTTTCGGAGTTATGTGCGTTTTTAAACAATTAAAATATCATTTGCTTCAACGGTGAAGGAAAACATCGTGAGGAAACCTGCACGCCTGAGAGTTCTCCATAATGTTCTCAAAGGCGTGTGAAGTCTGCCAATCCGCACATGGCCAACGTGGTGGACTATGGCCAAATCCTTCTCATATTGAGGAGACCCGTGCTCTGTAGTGAGCCGGTAATAGGTTGATCATGATGAATAGGGATTAAAAGATTGTATGATATTGTTATAGTTTGAAAGAGAGATGCATAGAATAATAAAAATATTTAAATAAAGAGCGTCTTATTGCGACATGTTAAATATGGGTGGTGTAAGAAAATTAAAAGTGGACGAAGTCGCGAATCGCTATTATGGTTATATAATTATAATGAGTTAACTCCGGAAAAGCAATGCTCTACCGGTGTAGCTACCAGTTATTAATTCCAGTATGGCGAGTCGAAAATACTTTAACCGAAGGCCACTGCGGCGTGTTATTTTGCGTATTTAGCGGCGTTCAAGTTTGCGTTCTGCTTGTGACCAATCACAACACGTCCGTTCCCCCCCCCCCCCCATCACTCACATGTTCGCATTAGCGATAACGCGTTGTGTGTGAGTGGCAGCGTTCGAAACTTGTACCACTTAAGGAACTAAGTACTTACATTTGTTCACAAGTTTTACTTATTATTATTGCCTAATTATCATAAACTAAAAGTCGTACTTAATTACCAAGAATCGGAAACAAACAGTAGGACAGTGTGTGTGCGTCTGTTTTATTTCTTTCTCTCTAAAGAAGTGAAGTGAGAAGAAGTGTGCGCTCAACGGAGGTGATTAATTAGGCTAAAGGAGGAGTTTAGAATTTAACAAGGAGTTTATCTATTCCCTGTTAAATTTGATTGTAATAGTTATATTACATACAGGTAGAATATGCGTAGTCAATTTGGTACCCTCTGTTATGTCGATGTTAGGCTAAGAATGATCTATTCAAGATCTTTACTAATAACGATGCGGCTTAAACCTAAAAATCAGTTTTCAGTCACCGCCGTAGGGTTTGCAACGTGCGTCGGCGTATTATTTCACTTCTCATATGAATTCAAAATCAATGAACTAGAAAAAACTGTCGAGTTCGTATAAAAATAAGTGTATTAAACGTAATACACTTATTTTTATACTTTAAATTTTTAACTGAAGCTATTTCATATATTAATATTTTAATACTTTAGTAATTGTTGATAAATGACACAAAGGATTTCAAATTATTACATTCGACTCGTCCGAGGTCTATGAATCCCGGGCGATCTTTATGTAATACACATAATGAACTCAACTTACTACAAAAACCGGAGTTCGTATGCCATTTGGACTTGCACAATAAATAAAGAAAAAAAATATTATATCAACGTTTCGTACCTGCATTAAGTTTACATTAATGGTACCTGCATAAACTTGTTTGGTTAACATGAATAAAACATTTTTAAATTGAGTTGATGGTGACTCTTAAGAGACGTGCAAGTGAAGTAACAGCGTGGGCGAGTGATGCGACGCGGTGAGTCGGGAAGTTCAGTTGAGGAAAAAATATGGTTTAAGATCTTTATTTCTCAAAAGAATTACAAAAAATTCGCTTATATGAGAAAAAACAATTAGGTAACTAAACCTGAGTAAACAATTTATGAGTGTACAATAATATTTACTAGATTAACATAATACTTACTATATAATTGTTAATAAATGTAATATCAAATTATTTAATTGTTCCAAATGCGGGTAGTTTTAAAGTTATAATTACTTATTGGTAGAACACACGACCAGTTTTAATAAAACAAAGATCAATGCATACTGGATACGACTTACAGTAACATGTTATTTTGTACATAAAATTTTTAATTTCTTTTTGAAAATAAACATAGATTTTATTTCTTTAATATCAGATGGAAGTTTATTGTAAATTAGTGCTCCTTCAAATATAATATTTTTATTGCCATAGCTAGTACGGGGTTTATGAGTTAGTAAAAGGTGGTTTGCTCGACGAAAGGCCCGTTTTTGTACTTGAATTTTTTTCGTAAAAGTTATTTTTGAATGTATGTCTTTGTATAATAGATAGTTGTTTTAAAAAAAACAACTATGTATTATACAAAACTCGTAATTATTACATGCCAAATGCTTAACATTTTGAAGCAAGCTTTGGCCGAGATCTATAGAACGCGCTGATCCTCTGACTGACAGTCAAATAAGACAAAGTTAATTGTTCGACATAAATTGGTCTAGTTTTATCATTAACTTTGGCTGAGCTTCATTAATTCAACAGTAGGTTATTCGATTGCTTACTTTACAATAGTTTTTACAGTCTAAAGGACTATTTAAGTAATAATTATTTAGTAGTAATCCTATTAGTAGTAATAATTTAGTTACACTGACATTTAATTCTGGAGTAATTTAATAACTATTATATTTATTTCATATATGTCAAATTGAACAATTATATAAATTTTATTTATCAACTTTTTAAGCATCAATGTTTTTTAAAAATTCCTGTGAAATAAACAACGTTTGTAATTGAACATATTCCCTCCTTTTCCCAACATATAAATCTAATTTCGAGAAAGTTTGCTATTGCAAACTACAACTATAATTATAGGTAATGCACGTGAACTATGACTTATTCCGATATATAAAGTGACCTATATGTTAAACCAGGGTATAATCTACCTCGATTCAAAATTCATCCAGGAAATCCAGAGAAGTAACAAACATACACAGAGACATACAAAATAATTGAGATTAAAAAGATTAAACTTTAACATTCCTTAGGTATAACTTGGTCAGTTCATGATGACATAAACAACTTGTAAAGTAACTTATAAACGCAGTATGGTTAGTATGGTGAATATGGGGGATGTATGTATGTGTGCACTTGCGCAATATAATCTACTGCCCCTGATTTAGATATATACCTGTATTTCAGGCAGCAGTACTCTCCTAAAATTATTGAAACACGTATTTTTTTTTTGTTAAGAGAATAAAAAAATATGTAAATATCTTTTATAAGCCAATTTTTGCAATAAGTTATTTGGAGGTACGTTCTATAGATTCGCCTATGAATGATAGAAGCTTCTCTGGTTTCCAGGGGATGCTGTGTTCACCAGCTTCGTGGTGGCGCCGCAGGTAGTGAGCGTGTGGCGCGGCACCTGGGGGATAATGGAACTGCGCCCCGACTTGTTCCCCTACGCGCAGATATACATAATGGGCATCGTGATACATGTCTGTTTTGCTTTAATCAGGTAATTTTTATCTTCCGCCATCTGATTGCACCTCCACGTCATACTTTAAAAATAAACAATCCATCAATCAATCTTTATACAAATAATATTTCAAAAGGTACTTTTAACGCGTCAATAACTTGCATAGTATTAACTACATTCGAAACTTTAAAATAAATATATAATAAATATATAATAATAAAACTATGACTCTGTCTTAAGTATTTTTTAATTTTTTTTTTTGTTTTTGTCTCTCTTGTCTGTTTTTATTTTGTTTTTAGTGAATATATGTTTTGTTTATTGTTATAATGTTAATATGTGTAATCATTTAATTTATTTAATTAGTTTTATTGGATATTGGCTTTTTGACGAGCTTCGCGAATGAGTGCGGTAAAGCTCAGACGACTGTTGAACTTTACTCCTAGGTAAAGTCAAGTGCCTAAGGGTGCACAAAAAAAAACGAGAAAATAAAACAAAAATATAGTGTGCAAAGGGATCTTTAAAAGCAACCTAAGCATAAGAGACAGAAATAGTACACTTTCTTCATTAAAGTCGCTGACATATCACTTAAGAAAACGTAGTTAATAGGCTATAAAAACTTATTGTCTTCAGATCGCATCTTTTATCACGATCCCGGAATGCGTGGGGCGAAAATCGGGCGGGCAGATGGCTCCGAGAGCGCCTCATCAGCAGATTTTACACCTACATCTTCATCCTCTCGTGCATTATGCACTGGCGTGGAGGCTGGGGGCTTCTTGATAGCCTAGTTGACGCTATCTTTTCAGATAGAGACGACCCTCGTAGGTATACATGTCTTCTTTATGATTTTTAAAATCTATAAAAGTGTACTTGCCATCTAAAAAAGTTGAATGCCTTGGAACTCGCGATAAGTACATCAAATATGCTAGGTTATATGGAATGAAAAAATATTGCATGTCGATTAAAAAAATATTAAATTACCATCAGTTTGTAAGCTGTCATTTTGCCTTCAACGTAATGTAGGCGCTTCAACGAGACACCGTTTATGAGTGAGGATGTGCGATTTGAAAAATAAACCCCAATACTTACTGCAAGTTAGCATTATAATGAAAACCAGTTAATGGTGCTCTTTTAACCAACAAATTGGTGCCATTTTGTACAATGTTGTGAAGGATTCAAATAAATTATGTTAAATTTTCGTTTTATTCATATATAGCACAGGTTAACCCTAGTTTGGCTTCAGAGGCTAACTGTTTACTTTATAATATATAATAAAACTCATTTAAATTCATTCGTAACACCATATTGGTTATTTTGCATTGTTTTCTTTGTTTCTTATTACAATGAAAATGTAAAATGTGTAAATCTGTTAAAATAAATAAACAAAATGAACTTTATTATTATTATTTATTATTATTTATTTCATCGCCAGGCCTGTATTAATCGCTGCCATCACGGTTTTCCTCTACGTCTGCATCACGAGTCTCCGCTCGTCGCGGAACCTGCTCGCTTCGCCTTTCTTCTTGGTGACTGATGGCAAGGAACCCACCTACTTATTCACCACCAGGTTCCAGCAGAAGGTACGTAGCATCATTTTCATGTGTTGTGTAAAGTTTTCGGCACTGCAACTCGCTTGATGTCGACAAAACCCATATTTCGGTTACAATTTCAGCCTGATTTCTTGGGATTTCACGGGATAAAATACAATACAAAAAAAAATTAAGATTCAGTAAGAAACATTGTATTTTTTTTAGATCTAATGCTGATATTCTGATTTTAGATTACTTCTCTTCGTTTCTCTCTAAGTAACTGTTACTTTTCATATCAGACTCATATTTAACGACAACGCCATATTAAGAATGAACTAGTAAATAGAAAGTAAGCTAGTACATCGAATGCTTTATTAATTTATACACACTGAGTAATTAATAACCACGAGCTTTAAAACAGAAAAGCAGACGAAAAATATCGCGAAAAAGAGTTGTCATAATGCTCAAAACGTGGATCAGCCAAGTTTTAGCATTAACTAGCTTAAGCTTGTAATTCTGAGCCGAACACCGTGTCCTGGTGTAGGCAGATAATGGTTTAGTAAAGATGCTGATGAAATTTAACTACACCTATCACTGTCCTCAGCATTAGTAATGCCGGGTACATCATCCATATTAGAGGCTGTGGATTGGTGGGCTTGGATGATTATTAATATATAACCGAGATAGACGGCTGAACTTGCCGTCTGAGGCACGAGATTTTAGAACAACGCTTGTCTAAACATAAAAAGCACTAAAGATTTTTAAGCCATAAGATAACATTAACATAATGTAGTCCATTATTGAATAAAAATATGAAATATTCTTAATTTATAATGGATCTGTTCGCACTAATTTCTTACTTAGCATTTCACAATATGATTCGTCAGACATAACATGTCAGCTTAAAATGAAGAAGTAGAAGTTTTTTGCCTCACAGCGAGGTCTTAGTTCGAGGCAAACTATTCCTTTGAATAGTAGGTTATAGTATCAACCCAAGTAATATATATATGTATAGTATATGTAGGTAGGCCCAACAGGGAGGGAATAGTTTTGGTACTACTCACTTTCGTTGTTATCGTAATTCAATTCAATCCATCATTGTGTACCTATGATGGATTATTTTTATACAGAAACAATTACGCTATTTAAAGCTTATAAGAACGTAAGTGTTCGAAGCATATTAGTTTTTATTATCATGATAAAAATTCTTGCAAAACCTATGTCTTGAACGTACAAACGATTTAATTAGATTTTGAAGAGTCAACTCTACATTGAAAGGCTTGAATCTCGACCAACATAATGAAAGGTTGCTGGTTTAATACTTGACCCATTTTATTGCTTGCTTGCTTGAAAGTAGATGCTAAAGAACTACAAAGAATATTTTTTGAAGAGGTTATCTCTATAATAAGTTCAGAGCCTTAATTTTAAGTTACCGGGTAAACAGTGTTATCTTGCGATTTTATTAAAACCCTCGTTATCTGTGTATCTCGCGAGCTGTATCAATGGATAAAAGAAGAAAGTCGTCGCCTCACTATATAGAGGGTCCCTGCGAGCGTACGTCAGCGCGCGGGACGCGATGATAATACAATTATAAATTATATACAAGTCGTAATCTGTAGTCGTACTGAACCCGTGGCTCTGCGCACTCGCTCCTCCGCCATGCGTGGAAGCACGGCCGGGCTCGCCGACTCGCTCGCGGGCGGCTCCAGGCCGAGCGGCGCGCTGCTCGAGTTCGCGGACGTGGTCTTCGCAAGTGTTGTGGTGGCGCCCGCAGTCGTGACCTACTGGAAGTCGACGTGGTCGCTCATGGACCTGTACGTGTTGCCGAGGCAGCCGGTGGCCAGTGCGGCCGTCTGCTCGGCGTTCGGTCTGTGCTGCGGCTTTTTGTTCTGCGTGTACCAGACTTGCCTAAGTCGGAACCTGCGGCCGGGTAAAGGGAAGTTGCTGTACTACGTGGTATCGAGGTTGTACACGTGCGTGGCGGGCGCGGCGTGCGTGGGCGCCTGGCGCGGTGTGTGGAACCTGCTCAACGAGTGCACTGGGGACAGCGCTAGGACTCTCATGTCCACCACGGTGGCCGCGACCTTGTCCCTCGCCGCCCTGCGGACCTTAAGGAACATATGCGCGGCACCGTTTGCCGTCGCCGTCGACTCTCCGCAGGATTATTTCGATGTCCCCACAATGTTCAGAACGGTTAGTATGCAATTTAAGATAACAGAAATGAATCTGGAATGTATATGGTCTATCATATTATCTCTATCTAAGCTTAGATTAAAATCAATGGCTTGCAAACATATATAACCTTCAGACGGGGAGTTACAGCATATCATATGCCCACGATGATTAAGTATGTATATTTATACAAATACGTTATATGCTATACATAATCAGTACTACTGTATCGCTACTATCATGCTGATGATTTGATTTGATTGATCCTTTTTCGGTGAAACTGATAAAACACTTTCACTAAATCAAAACATAAATCTGGTGAAGTGTTTACAAATACCTACTTAATAATACTCTTATAGGTTACTGGAACGAAATTATATGAGAGTTTCGGTAATAATGTGTCAAAGATTTTTGAAAGGCAATGTCCAATGAATCATGCTAATTTTATATTATATTATTTACTTGCAAAATAAGACGATCACACTACGTACGTAAAATACAATACAAAAGGACTAAACTCTTTTTTTAATTTACGGAATAGATTCAGCAAAAATGTTGATATTATAGCTTATAGATAGTGAAAGTTAAAATATATATAAACTACTAGCTGACCCGACCACGCGTTGCTGTGGCTAAAGTTTTTGTTATATTACATTATAGTAAACAATCTAAGAGGAACAATAAGAGAACATCAGTCACGGAGTCCACTATGCTTTTTTACACAGATGGTATTTGTAAAAAAATATGGCGATGATTTGACTTTCTACTACCCTAGTACAATGAAACATAACCCTTTAATAAAATGAAATTATTTACGAACAAAGACGAAAATGTTGATGTTGGTATATAGTAAGTACACATTCACTGGATTGAGATTTGAAGGGGAAGTACGTTGAACACAATTAATTAAAATGTTCTTACACTTGATATTAAGCAGAAATCAATAGGTACAAAATAAAAATTTATCAGATTTATTATTTCCATTTAATTTTATAACAAATATAAGTATATATAAGTATATTACAGTATAATACAGTAAATAACATGTGACGCTTAAACTCATGAATGAGGTAGGCAAGGCAGACAGTCTTAAACTTTTAAACATTAATATCTATTTTTTTGAATTATATATACCTTCAATTTCAATTTAATTTAACACCAATCGGTGCACAATGATTTTGGTTAACCTGCCTTTAGCTAACACAAATAGATTCGACGGTTTCCCAAAACGTGAACACGCAACATATAGTTGCCCATGAGAAAAACATGGATTTTCTAAATCTAAACCACAAATGGACATTGTTTGATCTTGAGATTTATTTATAGACATGGCGAAAGCTAAACGAATTGGAAACTGTAGTGTGTTTGAAGGGTATGGTAGAATCTGATGGTATCATCGGAATACGTGGCAGCAGGACCACTTTTCTTTTAAACTTCCCAGCCAAAATGGTTGCTTCAAGAATGTTTCCGGTGATCTTTTTGATGACCAAACGCGTACCGTTACATAATTGAGGTGGATTCAAATTACGGAGGAGAATAATAGGGGAACCAATCTTTAATCGAAGATTATGTGGTAGCATTCCAGGGATATCTAATGAATTTAAAAATTCAATCGGAAAATTTACACTTTCATTTTCATCAACAACAGTATCGATTGATTTAAAAGACATCAGATCGCCTGGTAACAACTGTTGTATCTGGAAGTTAATTTCGTCAACATCAACGTTTTTGGCTGCCAAAATCACCCGTTGACTAAGCCATTCATGATTCAAATAATTATTCTGTATATCCGGGAAAATACTCTGAATAAATTCATTT
The DNA here is from genome assembly GCA_928268935.1 of Lasiommata megera. Lineage (NCBI taxonomy): Eukaryota > Metazoa > Arthropoda > Insecta > Lepidoptera > Nymphalidae > Lasiommata > Lasiommata megera. The sequence continues at coordinate 15,592,718 of OV743315.1, read as the reverse complement.
TTATCCTGAACAACAGTGCAAAAATTGTCTGGTAGTTTAATGCATTGCGTATTTGGTTGCAGTTCTATTTTACCGTTCCCAATATCTAGTAGTTGTTCGGAAAATATTTGTGCTGATGGATCATTTTGCAATTGTGCTCGCATATTTATGGTCAATCGAAGTGTTTCAACACTTCGCCATAAGAATAATTGTTTCAAACATGCATTAATCTCATCCGCGAAAGTAGAGCGAGGTATAACCGGTAATAATTTCAATGAGAATTGATATACTAATTTAATCGTTTAAATATAAGAAAAAAAATCTGAAAAACTTGTTATCATAGCACATTGAAATAATACCTAAGTGCTAAATATTTTTAAAAAGAGGTTAAATAAAAACAATAAAAAAAATATTTGTACAACTATTGAAAAGGTGTAGGAAATTGTGTATCATTTTTGCATTGACATTTTAATTAAATTTTATAATTATGTGATAATACTTACATGCATATATTCAAATTATATTATAAAGTTTTGATCAATGCAGCACAAATAAGTAAAAAACAGGATTAATTTCACTGTATTATCTTCATTATAATATGAATTCAATTTACACTTCAGTCTAAGTAACACGTGGCCGGCTATTCTAACACCAAAAATTTAAAAAGTGGAAATAATTGAATTATACGGTATTTCGTTCACTACAAAATAAATTTAATTAATTTTATAGCGTCAACAACACGTGGTAATTAGCTGTTAAAATGTAGCTTATATGACACGTTCGTAGATTTACCATATCAGCGCCATCTATTGATTACTTACTCAACCCAGTCGAAAGGTATCGACATCTGTTAGAATCATTTGGAGTTAACAGATAATTGTGACTGTCAAATAATAACAGACAAATAATTAGCAATAAATTAAAATTGCGACTATAATTTAAGATTTAAATTATCCTATCTCTCAAGTTGGATCGAACTGCACATGGTGTGCGAAATTTATTATAATCGGTTAAGTGGTTTAGGAGTCCATTGAGGATAAACATTGTGACACGAGATTTATATATATTAAGATAGATAAAATGGTTGGCATTTTAAATTCAACCCTTATAAGACTTGTTGATTCACATGCTCCTCTAAAAACTATAAGGGTGAATCATTTGCCTGTCCATGGCCTTCTTCTATAATAAAAAACTATTGATAAAATTATATTTTTTTATACACTACAAGCTAGCCCTGATAGTAAGTACTGATGCAGTATAATTTGGTAGCGGGCTAACCTGTTAAAGGTATGGTAAACCTATGCTCCTAATTGGTTTCTCCGCGATATTGTGCCGGAACGCTAAATTGCTTGCTGACAAGTCTTTGTCTTTAGGGGTAACTAGCAAGCCTACTAGACCAGACTCCAGCCGGGAATCGAACCCAGGACCTTCAACTTTATACGCATTATAAAGTTGGAGGTCCTGGGTTCGATTCCTGGCTCGAGTCTGGTCTGGTGGGAGGCTTCAGCCGCGGCTAGTTACTACTCTGCCGACAAAAGCATATCGGCAATCGATTTAGCATTCTGGCACGATGTCGCGTAGAAACCAATTAGGAGTGTGGATTCACCATATTCTCCTAACAGGTTAGCCTGTTACCATCTTAGACTGCGTCATCACTTACCATCAGGTGAGATTGCCGTCAAGGGCTAACTTGTGGTGTATAAAAATCTATGTAGACGAAAATTGCCTTCTTGTACATCCAACAAAATCACAAGCCAAGATAATAGGGAGCAGACCGTTACGTATTCATATTAAGTAGCAAGTAAAAACACTACTTATTATAATTTATAAGATGATGATTGACCATGATGAAACAAAAATCTCCTAAGCTTTATTATAATGTTATTATTTGGTACAAAAAATAGAGATAGTTATCAATATAATAAGCTTGTAGAAAAATCATATTACGATATTAAAGATTATAAACGATAAAAAAGTTTGGGTGTGAATTGATCTATGTCCATAGGTACTATAATTTATTATTCATTATGTGAGATGCTGTTAACGAACAAATAAAAAAAACCCGGCTAAGTTTGTTGTGGGCTTCTTCTTAGACCGGGGCGCGTTTGGAACCCTCATAGCTTTAGTTTTAAGTTTATGAATATAGTTATCACCATGAAATAACTACTATTTAAATTATTGACGCGTCAAAAGTGCCTTCTAAAGGACTATTTGAATAACGATTATTTTGAATTTGAATTTGAATAAGAGGGTAAATACTTTTTATGTTCCTCCTTAAAATAGAACAATGCCGATAATGACGGATAAAAGCCAATATTTGTTTTAATCTCACTCTTATCGTTTCCTATCGTCTAGTGATAACCATGTTTTGCTTTGGCAGCTTTTCACTGATGCCGATTTTTTTTATTTTCACTTCAAGTTAGCTCTTGACGGCAATCTCACCTGGTGGTAAGTGATGATGCAGTCTGTGATGGTAGCGACCTACCCTGTTAACGGTATGGTAAACGTATACTGTTAATTGTTTTCTACGCGACATACTACCTACATAGTTATCAGCTATCGTCAATTTGAAATAACAAAAACTTATGAGATTTTAGTTAACATAAAAACGTATAACAAGGCCGAACAATACAATCTATGTTCTTCAAATTGTTCAAGTTGTATTTAAATTTCTATGTAATACATAATTAATTTTAATTTTTTTTTAAAACGCACATAACTCCGAAAAGTTAGAGGTGCGTGCCGGGATTCGAACAGCCTCTGATTAGGAGGCTGACACCCTAACCACTAAGCTATCACCGCTTCTTAAAAAAATTAAAATATCACTTGCTTCAACGGTGAAGGAAAACATCGTGAGGAAACCTGCACGGCTGAGAGTTCTCAATAATGTTCTCAAAGGCGCGTGAAGTCTGCCAATCCGCTCATGGCCAGCGTGGTGGACTATGGCCAAACCCTTCTCATATTGAGAGGAGACCCGTGCTCTGTAGTGAGCAGGTAATGGGTTGTTCATGATGATGATGATGACATAATTAATGTTCTATTTAGCGGTGTAGTTGTGAGACGGTAAGAGGTTTGACTCTTTTCGAGTTTTGATCCACAGTGTAAGAGACTTGTTTTTTTTTTAATTTAAAATACTTTATCGCATTGCTCCGTGGTACGGAACCTTTCACTGGCGAATCTAACTCCCACTTAGCAAGCATTTTAGTTGTCTCGTTATTCGGATCGTTTTAGTTACTTTAGTCTTTCCTATTTTTTTGCGCAAAAAAAATTCCATTAAATCATTTAAACAACATACTATCATTATTGTCGCTAACGCGAAGATAGTGTTTTATTATAATTGTTTAAATACCTACTTTAGTCCACGGTTAAATCTATACGGTAGTAGAAGTGCGCATTGCTTTCACGATGAAATTGCGCAGAGACAGTAGTTATGGGATTTTTTATATTTCATAGTGAAAATACGCCGTACAAACATAGTGTTACATTTGTGTCTGAGTGTTTATTAAATTTTAAATCAAAGCTATAAGAATCCAGTAGGATAAGTGCTACATAAATCGAAGTTGAAATTGTTACATGCACATCGTAAGATATTTTTTTTGCATACAATTGATAACTGCATAGAAAAGCCTGGCCGCTCCGGTGCCTAGTAATTAAATAGCATGAAAAACAATCTGAAAATGTTACGAATAAAGTTATAGCTATATTAAAATTTAACTATAAAACCCGTGGTATTTTTTGCATACAAGTAATAACTTTGCATAGAAAACCCTGGCCTGCCAGTGCCTAATAATAAATAGCATGAAAAACAATCTGAAAATGTTACGAATAAAGTTATAGCTATATTAAAATTTAACTATAAAACCCGTGGTATTTTTTGCATACAAGTAATAACTTTGCATAGAAAACCCTGGCCTGCCAGTGCCTAATAATAAATAGCATGAAAAACAATCTGAAAATGTTACGAATAAAGTTATAGCTATATTAAAATTTAACTATAAAACCCGTGGTCTTTTTTGCATACAAGTAATAACTTTGCATAGAAAACCCTGGCCTGCCAGTGCCTAATAATAAAATAGTATGAAAAACAATCTGAAAATGTTACGAATAAAGTTATAGCTATATTAAAATTTTACTATAAAAGCCACGCTCTTTTTTGCATACAAATGATAACTTTGCATAGAAAAGCCTGGCCTGTCAGTGCCTAATAATTAGTTAGCACGAAAAACAATCTGAAAATTTTAAGAATAAAGTTATAATAGCTATATTAAAATTTAACTATAAATGCTCTCGTGGAATGGTACTAATATTGCTGGCAGCATTTCCGCATTTTACTGATCATTGCGGAAAAAAAAGCGGCATATTTGTCACCGACGAAGCTATCAACTGCGGTGTCTAGTAAAAACTAAAGTAATAAAATCTGACTGCGCTAGTGCGTCTAATAGTTTTTTTCGTTTTTTGAATTGAAATAACTCTTTATCTCCTAAATTATACTAAATTAGGGTAAAACATGTAAGAAATATTTGTACACTCCTAAACAACTTAATTATTTACATTCTAAATTTTTTTCAAGTAAGTGAGCAAAGCGAAAATCTCAAAATAAACAGTTTTGACAGGCGTTTGTGTATATAATATATTAGATGATTTGATATCATTTAAATATAAGATTTCCATAGAACGAAATTTTATAAGCGCTCATTCACAGTGCAGGCAAACGAACTGTGGATTGCGCTCCCATTGAGCATAAAACAGTCAAAGTCACTCACTGTTTTTAAAAGTGCTGTCAAATTTAATTTCCTCACGCAACAATGACGACTTTTATTTTTATTTTATTTCTTTTTATTAATTTATTGTGTTATTTATGTAATCTAGTGTATGTATTAGTATGTAGTCATTAGTATGCAGGTTTTTACATATATATTACGCCACCTATTTTCTTCTACTTTCTGTTTTCCTAATCCTAACGTTGTCTGGCAGAGATCGCTACTAAGCTATAAGGCCGCCTTTTGTATCCAGTTTATTTTTGTTTTTCTTATTATTTCTATCTATATGCGGTGTACAAACAAAGAATAAATAAATATAACACGATATTAAAACAATGTGCAATAAATGGCACTAGCAAATCAGCATTAAATCTTAACGAAAAACATAGTAATAAAAAGAAGGAATAGTAATATCTGAAAAACCACATTGCCATTTAGAAATTAACGTTTGTTATCACCATAAACAGCCAAGTTATTAACTACAATGTAAGTTTAATTTTTTCTTAATGTTTTTACTGCTAAAGTTGTTTATTTTCAAGAAGGTACTACGAAGTAACTAGCACATAACTTAAGTAATTTGTTCTCTGTTCGTTACGCCTCATGATCAACCCATTATCGGCTCACTAATGAGCACGGGTCTCCTCTCAATATGAGAAGGGCTTGGCCATAGTCCACCACGCTGCCATGTGCGGATTGGCAGACTTCACACGCCTTTGAGAACATTATGGAGAACTCTCAGGCGTGTAGGTTTCCTCACGGTGTTTTCCTTCACCGTTGAAGCATGTGACATTTTAATTGCTTAAAAACGCACATAACTCCGAAAAGTTAGAGGTGCGTGCCCGGATTCGAACCGCCGACCTCTGATTAGGAGGCTGACGCCCTAACCACTAGGCTATCACCGCTTCAAAGTACGTTCGTTGCGCCTAATTACTGCCAACTGCATTGTAAGTGCAGTGGACAAAAACGACTACAGTCCCGAGGTTATAGGTCTACTCCCGATGAAAAAACTGATTTTAGGCATTTTATGTTAACACTTTTTTTTTATCACCTAAAAGTTAGCCCTTAACGGCAATCTCACCCAATGGTAAGTACCTGTTAGGGGTATGGAAAACCCACACTCCTAATTGGTTTCTACACGACATCGTGCCGGAATGCTAAATCACTTGGTAAAACGCCTTTGTCGGTAGGGTGGTAACTAGCCACGGCCGCAGCCTCCCACCAGACAAAATATGCATGTTTTATCACAAAAAGGGTATTAACTATCGCTTTTCTGTAAATGGACTTAAATAAGTGATATTAAAAAATCATCTGCGAATGATACCACAGAAATCTTTTATGCGATTGTGCATATATGCTTTTATAAATAAATTTTATAAATAATTATAAAGTCGTTTTGAATATTCATATATTAAAACTGTGTTATAAACAATTTATGAATGAATATTATCTATAATAACGGATCAAAAATAAAGTTAAATTATTAAATATTTATATTGAAGCGGTGATAGCCTAGTGGTTAGGGCGACAGCCTCCTAATCAGAGGTCGGCGGTTCGAATCCGGGCATGCACCTCTACCTTTTCAGAGTTATGTGCGTTTAAAATAAAAATTAAAATATTACTTGCTTAACGGTGAAGTAAAACATCGTGAGGAAACCTGCACGCCTGAAGAGTTCTCCATAATGTTCTCAAAGGCGTGTGAAGTCTGCCAATCCGCACATGGCCAGCGTGGTGGACTATGGCCAAACCCTTCTCATATTGAGAGGAGACCCGTGCTCTGTAGTGAGCCGGTAATGGTTTGATCATGATAGGAAGTGACTCTTAAGTGTCATATCGGCTTCTTAACATTAGAATCAGCTTAACGATTCGGTGGTATGTTTCACTGACGTACGTTTAAAAGTTGCTTACTTAAGATACATTCATTCAAGCACGATAAAACCACTGACGTTGCTTAAATTCAAATTCAAATAATCTTTATTCAAATAGTCCTTTAAAAGGCACTTTTGACGCGTCAATAATTTACATGGTAGTGATTTGATGGTGATAACTACATTCGTAAACTTAAAACTAAAGCTATGAGGGTTCCAAACGCGCCCTGGTCTAAGAAAAATCCCACAAGAAACTTATATTAGGTAAATGTCATTATGCTACCGTGCTATGTGAGACTTGTGTTTTGGTACATGTTTCTGATAAGATATCAGTTCGGCTTGACGATCTCCGTGGCGCAGCGCGTGCAATGTTGCATCTTAAAGTTGGAGGTCCTGGGTTCGATTCCCGGCTCGAGTCAGGTCTGGTGGGAGGCTCTGGCCGTGGCTATAATTCTTCGCTATAAGCCTTCGGTTTTCAATAAATTAATATAAATGCTGCACCACGGAGGTCGTCCAATATACTTACAAATATGAACGAATCGCAGAATGAAATAAAATATCGCATTATAAAAAGTTGGAGGTCCTGTGTTCGATTTCCGGCTCGAGTCTTGTCTGGTGGGAGGCTTCGGCCGTGGCTAGTTACCACCCTACCGACAAAGACGTATCGCCAAGCGATTTAGCGTTCCGGCACGATGTCGTGTAGAAACCAATTAGGAGTATGGATGGGTACCATTGTGTTTCTATTTATTAACTAACATTATTATACTTAAAGTAACAAAAATCAAATCATCATCATCATCATGATCAACCCATTACCAGCTAAGCAACCCACTACAGAGCACTGGTCTCCTCTCAATATGAGAAGGGTTTGGCCATAGTCCACCACGCTGGCCATGTGCGGATTGGCAGACTTCACACGCCTTTGAGAACATTATGGAGAACTTTCAGGCGTGCAGGTTTCCTCACGATGTTTTCCTTCACCGTTAAAGCAAGTGATATTTTAATTTTTAAAAACGCACATAACTCCGAAAAGTTAGAGGTGCGTGCCCGGATTCGAACCGCCGACCTCTGATTAGGCTATTACAGCTACAAAAATCAAATAAATCTATTTAAATCATGACATAATATCATGTATACTTCCTATTTCTGATACATATACCTTACAGTGATCAGGTATATTATTTGAAGATAGTAAAATTTGGTTATTCACCTGTCAGCCGCCGCGCCGCCGTATCAATGATGCGTATATCTTTTAATTATCAGCAGCGACAGTTTATCTTCGATACTCGGACGTCGTCAATCGGAATCGCGCTAGGGTTCCGTTTTTTTTTTTTTTTATTACAATTCTTATAATTAAATCTTAACTTAGTTACATATTCTATATCTAATTGTAATTCTAACAGACTGCACAGCATGACAAAAGCTTAATACAACCAATAACAGAAAAACAAATCCAAAGTTAGGTGTAATACCTACTGTATACTAAATTTATTCCATCACACTCAAACAAAACTTCCTATAGTGACCGTTAAATATATCAATTTTGGAGTCTTTACTGATAATCTCATTGTACAAACGACACATTCTTACAATGGGATTATTGTACGAAGTATTGTTTTTACAAACCTCAATGATAAATGTCTTGGGCTTGCGGCACATGTATCTTGTGTTGATGTTTATTTGAGATAGTAAATTGAATAAAAACTGCGTTTTATTTATAAAAAAAATTCGAGTGCGGCACCGTACGTACACGTTATAGAAGCGAAAATTCCTGTATAATAAAAATAAATAAATAAACTTTATTTTCAAACAGACTATATCTAACCATTCCCACTGGCCTCCACACTAGGTGACCTGTATCGTAGAGACCATATCTAAAATATCTTATGAAATAATTGTCACATTAAACTACATTTCTGACGCTGACGACGAGAATGTACGATTTGTAATATGTAACTTAGTGAAAAGGAGTACTATATCTTCTATCTTTCACTTCTCTCTCATAATAACAATTAAGGATAAAATGCTACTAACATACTAACAATCTATGGACGCTTCCATGTCCGATTTAAATGAGAAATTAATAAATAAATAAATATGTCCTTGAAACACTTAATATCTATTCAGAAAGGAGTTCCACTGTCATATTCCATTATATATCCATATAATATCCATATAATAACAAACAATGATGAATATATGTAATCTCTACTCTTGTATAAAATCAAAAACAAAATCGAAAATAGCTTTATTCACATAAACCTATTACAGGAATCTATGATTCGTTCATTTCATTATTTCTATTCGTGAAGTCATGGTGATAACTACAATCGAAAACTGAAAACAAAAGCTAAGAAGGTTAAAATCGCGCCCAAGTCTAATAAGAAACCCACAACAAACTTAGTCGATTTTTTTTGTTATCATAGAGACATTTACACCCACGCTTCTTTTTCGTTTATATAATCCTTAATATCGTAATATGATTTTTATATAAGCTTTCGTTTTATAAAAACTTTGAACTTATTTATAACAGAAGATGCTTTGGGTCTTTTACGAGTAGCATATATACATTTGTGTTTTAAACCTAATCACAATCTCATTGTTTTTAACATAATTAAGCTACATATTTGAAAATCCGGTGAAATTTTTGCATTTGTTCAAAGTAGCTAAACGATATGTGTTTATAATTTCATGTAAATCAAATCGCCCAGCTTGTATCTGTATGGTGTTTAATTGTGATTTACTAGCTGATCCCCACGGACGTTGGTCCATTACTTTGAATTAATACAAAATGAAGAAGAAAAAGAGTACTTTTAATAATAACTAACTTTCCATTTATTTATTTTTTACCGGACGTTTTGTTATTTAAAAAAAACTTATTCAGATTAATGCAAATAGCTATGTATAGTACAGTCGTTGTTGTGCTTACGAACGGACATAATTTTTTTTTATTTGTATATACGGTAACTTCCATTATCATGGCTAACGAAACCTGCAACAAGAGGTAATTGAATTACTATGTTTACAACTAAGTATTTTATTACCTAAAACGTTAAGAAATTAAAATGTACAGAATACCTGTTACAGTAGGACATTTATCTTGGACGAAAGTGCAGTAAATAAAACTGTCAAAATTCGATCGTAATCTTACCATATTGCGAATTCCGAATATTTGACAGATATTTCCTAGTAACCGAATTACGAATAGAATTTTCGTTTTTTTTTTATTATTTTCACACAAAATTCAGTCGTGAACAGTTGTGTTTCAATTTCATATCCAATAAAATTAAGTTATGTTGGAGGACAATAGCTATTCATTGAATCATTTTTAAAATATTTCTTAATAAGTATATGGCGCTAATCTATCATTTCGTTCGGGAGTACACAAAACTGAAAACTAAATCTCTCGCAAAGGAGTGCCAAGAGAATCCCTGACAACAACATTACGCTAAGAACGAAACTGCATCTTGAAATTTCGTTGAATTATCTGGAAGTCGAGAGAAAACTTATAAAAGGAGAGTTCGCGTACATTGTACCCCAGATATGCGTGGAAGCAGTATATTGATTGTGGAGTCACTCGTTGGAGCGAGGACCGAAGCCGTCTTGGAGATCGTCGATATCCTGTTTACGACCGCCATTGCAGGGCCTCTGATTATCACATACTGGAAAGCGACATGGGCCTTGATGGACCTGTACATCTACCCTGAAGACCCACTGCTGAGTGCAGTATGGACCGCTACTTTCGGGATAGTGTTCGGGCTCCTGTTGTGTCTCCTACAAGAAATGGTGAAGGATAAATTGCAACCCGACGTTGGGAATGTAAAATTTTTCATAATGACAAGATTGTACACCTGTTTTGCGGCCATCGTGAATGTTGCAGCCTGCAGGGGTGTATGGAACCTCCTTGAGTACATCCTGGAAGATGCTCAGTCCATCCTGTTTTCGACGGTTGCGTCTACACTGGCTATTATGGCGTTACGAATTCTGAGGAACGTGGACTCAGCGCCATTCTGCATAATAGTTGACACACCTGAAGACTATTTTGAGGCACCGACATTTTATAAAACGGTAAGTAAGTGCATTCATAATTTTTATTAAGGTTTAAACGGTATTTTTTTTTACTTAGCCAATTTTTTTTTTCATATTTGTAAAAGCATTTTATTTAAATACTAGCTAATAAATTTAACTGATGATTTAATATTTTGTTTTGATCGATTTCCTTTGGGTTTACAACTATCGCTTATATTATTATTATTTCTAAATTTTTAAGTACCGTATGGAGTCGTTGCCTTCTAAAAATATTACTACTAACTGATGACACAGATAAACTAGAAGAACTACCTAAATGACCATCTGCGTAGGCGCCGCACGTCAATTTCTTAAAATTATATTTCATGGGAGTCATCGACTTCGTAAGGTGCGTAAAAATAAAAATAAAAACTTTATATTAATATAATAATAATTAAGTATCAAAATAGTTTATTGTGTGCTATTATTTGTTCTTTTTAGTTGTTATGCATTTTTAAAGTGCGGTTTTTTATTATTTAAAGAAATAACTTTATTGATAACACTCAATTACCTATTGTAATTAGGTATATAAGTGTAAATATTTTGGATATATTTTATTTTTCTACAAAGGACTTTTTTTCAAGAGTACCGTTTAAGAATCACAATATTACTACTTCTTTATTTGTGCAATTTAATCGGCTTATGTTACGCACCCTAAGATGGCTGTCATGCAGCAGAATTTTTCCAGGTTAATAGAAATATAATTATAAGTAAAGTTATATCAACACATATAATTAATAATACTGGTAAATATATACAGTATCATCATACCAACTTTCGCTTTTATAATATCGTAGTGTAGTAAGACAATAAGATTAATTGAAAATAGGATACTGAGACACACTATTTAAATCAAACTTGGTGGATAAAATGTGATTCAGGTAAACAATAACAACCTTAACACTATAGAAATATCGCTTGATAACTACGCTCTAGAAAACTCTGACCATATCACCTACTTGCCCCGTCTGTTCTCTTGTTCAACTAGTAGGCTTCGGTGCTGATTTATTACCCTCGAAAAAGATGTTTTTAATGACTCTCTGAGTTACTTATTCAATCGCGTTTATTACATGCGTTAACTTCAATTCGTATGGAATGACTTAAAATCTCACACTTATTGTCTTGTCAATGATAGAGTCACTGCAAAAGATTTACGGTCCAATATAGCCTGAAGCGGTGATAGCCTAGTTGAAGCGGTGATAGCCTAGTGGTTAGAGCGTCAGCCTCCTAATCAGAGGTCAGCGATTCGAATCCGGGCATGCACCTCCAACTTTTCGGAGTTCTGTGCGTTTTAAAAAAATTAAAATATCACTTGCTTCAACGATGAAGGAAAACATCGTGAGGAAACCTGCACGGCTGAGAGTTCTCCATAATGTTCTCAAAGGCGTATGAAGTCTGCCAGCGTGGTGGACTATGGCCAAACCCTTCTCATATTGAGAGGAGACCCGTGCTCTGTAGTGAGCCGGTAATGGGTTGATCATGATGACTGCTAATCCGTGGAATGCCTCCCCAGTATTTGTGTTTCTTGCCATGTATAACTTGAGTACCTACAAGAACAAGTTCAATAGAAATTTTCTAGGTAACCTCCAACCTTGATATCGTCATTGCTTTTCATCAGTCATGATTGTAAAGCGCAAGACTATTGGTTATAAAGTAATCTTAAAATATATTATATTTAAAGGTTTTTTAAAGAGGTAAATTGGTAAAATCATCAATTTGTATGATACATTTTTCAATTAAGGGACCCCGAACATACTATGTATAAGATATACTCGTAAGAAAACTAAGGTATATAAAAATATTACCACACTATTTTTATAGCTCTTTGATAGAATTTTTACCTCATAGACTGCGGTAATCGTAACTTTAAAATTTGAACACGATGATTTTTTTTTTTGATTTTAATAATAAAATCAATTGTTATATCGTTTCCAAATATATACAATAACTTTGCACTCGTAATTTAATACGTGTATTTGGGTAATTTATAGTTCGTGTATTTATGTAAGCTTATTAAGGCAGTTATGAAAATCAAACACATAATCATCATCAAGTGCAATATATTTCGTAGCAGCGCGCTACAACGTGCTTCGTAGCACCTGAAATCTGTGTCCGAACTCTGAACGTAATAATGATGGATGAACCTTAATCCTCTCATTTGTTACCATCCATACCATGATCAACCCATTATTGATTGGATCCCCGATACGCATATTCAACATGACGGAATTATGTGCCTTTTTTTATTAAACGACAGATATTACATGTTTCGTTTTTAATATGAAAGAAAACATAGTCAGGAAACTTGCGTGCATGAGAGTTCTACGTGATGTTTTTGTCGGCGTCTGAAGTCTTCCAACGCGCACTTGGCCAGCGTGGTACACTTCGGCCTAAACCTTCCTCATTCTGAAGGTACGCCAGTAACTTATGATTCCATCATCGTTATCAATCCATTACCAGCACGGTAATGCATTGATAACGATGACGGAATCATAAGTTACTATCAATTCCGAAACCTCACTATAATTATAAATGGAGGAGTGAATTTGTCGATTTATCCATATTTCGCGTAATAACAGTAGGGATAAAATAAAAGCTAGTGACGCCACGGGCGGAACTAGCAGTCATATATTTGCACAACTTATCAATTAGTGATAGGCTGATAAGTATTTGCATTTCCCTTTACTCGTACGTAATAAACATAATGAGACGAATCATTATACGCGTATTAATTATTCAACCTCGATGCAATTAATCTTCGTATGAATGATATTTACACATCTGGTGTTGACGCGAAAACGAGTATGATTGCTTGTAGATTATCATAGTAAAAGAATAATAATCATCATCATCATCATATCAAAAGGTGGACGTCCGCAGTTGAACATAGGTCGTTTTTAAGAAATTCGATAATCCAAGGTCATGTGCCACAAGTGCCAAGGCACTTAGCCAAGCCTCGGTTGGCTTAATATAACTGCCCGCCTAATGGGAGTTTTAATTTCTACGATTCAGCTCTAATATTCGTTTAATAGCCTAGGGGTTAGGGCGTCACCCTCCTAATCAGAGGTCGGCGGTTCGAATCCGGGCACGCACTTCTAACTTTTTGGAGTTATGTGCGTTAAAAAAAAAATTAAAATATCACTTGCTTCAACGGTGAAGGAAAAGATCGTGAGGAAAACTGCATGCCTGAGAGTTCTCCATAATGTTCTCAAAGGTGTGTGAAGTCTGCCAATCCGCACATGGCCAGTGTGGTGGACTATGGCGAAACTCTTCTCATATTGAGAGGAGAACCGTGCTCTGTAGTGAGCCGTTAATGGGTTGATTCGTTTTACTACTCGTATGGGATCTGGACTCTGATACGGATCTACCTCGTTTCTAATAATTAATAAATTTATGAAACGAAATGATATAGCTTCCCTCGCTCGCGACGTGATGACGATAATGGTGAACGCGTGCACTGTTCCTTTAATTAATGCTGACGGTTCTGCTTTTAAAAACTAATGGTCAAATTAGTAATCATCTAAATAGCATATCTATAATCATCATCATCATCATGATCAACCCATTACTACCCAACTCACTACAGAGCACGAGTCTTCTCTCAATATGAGAAGGGTTATTCCACCACGCTGGCCATGTGCGGATTTGCAGACTTAACACGTCTTTGAGAACATTATGGAGAACTCTCAGGCGTGCAGGTTTCCTCACGATGTTTTCCTACACCGTTGATGCAATGATATTTTAATTTTTAAAAACGCACATAACTCCGAAAAGTAAGATGTGCGTGCCCGGATTCGAACCGCCGACCTCTGATTAGGAGGCTGACGCCCTAACCACTAGGCTATCACCGCTTGTCTATAATATAGTATATTAAATAGCGTTTGAAATAGGTACGAGTAGGACTGCTAAAATAACGAGATAATTATAATGATCTTCCCAGCAAATTTATGCTCCACTACTATCTACTGTTCGATACGTAAATTATTGCTTAACTCCAATATGTTTGTGTTGATTTGATAAAAATATCATAAACATATCAAAAGCGAAAATCATTGCTCGATATCAGATTTCCTTATTGGTCACGCGGTGAAATGTTACGATTTTTTAAATTTTTTCAGCACTGATAAGCTAATCCCGATTGCACCTACTTACATCGTTAGATATGCTCTGACATCTAAACAACTGTTACAGTAGAGCGAGTTCAAGTAGTAAAGCCACATGTCTATATAAACTAGTTTGCAATAAGTCCAATCATTCTCAACCATGTCCCATTGCTGAGTGGGAATTATCTGACAACTACTTACAACTTGCTTTTCACTATGGCGGTATATCCAGATTTTAATCAATGCCAAAAAGAGCGGACCTGGAAAAATGTATACTTACGCACAGTGCGCATTTTAGACATGATTGAAATAGCTTTATATCCTAAAGAACCATATAAGAGAAAATGTTTTGATATATTGTATCAATATCTGCGTACCCTGGTTAAAAATTCAGTGCTCAATACCGTCCGATCCCCCCGTTATCCCAAACCGTCCGACCCCCCCGTTATCCCAAACGTCGCCTAAGCCGAGGTTCGGCCTCACAGGAGGCGCCCTTAGGCAGACGTTCCCTTAGTTTCTTCGAGCCCTATGGTTCAAAATTTCTTCTGGCAGAGCTTCTTTCCGAAGCTCGCCAAACAGCCCGGTTACGCTGTGGCAACCAATAGGGTTTGTGCAGATAATAGACAGTCCGAAAAAAACAAGTGCTTAAGTGCTAAGTGCTTAGTTATCCTTGCTTGATACTAAAACCCCCAGTTTATCCTTAAAGTAAGAAAAATGTTAGAAGCCAAAAAATAATCCAATAGCAAAAACATACTTGAGATCACTTGATACAGCATACACACGAAATACCATACCCCAATTGAATTGCCGAAGGAAGTTAGTCCATTATTTATAAAGAAAACTTCTCTTGTTTCGACCCATGCAATAGCCCAGCTATTTCTGTCAGAGTTAATCTTGAAAAGGTGGGTACTTAGCATGAAGATACCCGGTCACTAAAGATACAATTGGTTTGAACTAGGCTTTCCACAAATTAAGAAGCTGCTATGCGTAAAAAAGCTTTGTGCTAATGTTTTATAATCATGATGATTAGTGCAGCCAATTTTTTTTTGTACAACACTATTTCGCCCTTGATGGTAATATCACCTAGTAGATATGATGATGCAGTCTAAGATGGTAGCGGGCTAACCTTAGAGGGGTATGGTAAGCCCATACTCTTAATTAGTGTCTACGAGACATCATACCGGAACGCTAAATTTCTTGCCCACACGTGTTCACGGTAACCAGCCACGGGCAAAGGCCAAAAATATATAATGTGAATGTTCTCGCACTGCGCCACGGAAGTCGTCAAAACTTTACTTGTATCCCGATTTTTCTTATAAGTCCCGCATATATAGAAAGACGGATCTTCGTCCCGATATATAGAAAGACGGATCTGGCTATGCTAGTTGTAACACGTAATAATCTGTTGACCTTTACCGAGTAACGAGTGGGACAGTTGTCACTTATTGGCTTATTACGGCTCGCCATTCAGTTTCTTCTTAGCTATTGAGGTCACGGTTTGTAGTAAACTAAATCTGATTATTTTTTATTCTCTGCATCGTTTCTTTGTTAATATATATGAACATAGATCACGTGGTCCAGGTTGTCATCCAAAAAATTTCATCATCATCTTCAAACCATTGATGGCTCACTACAGAGCACGGGTCTCCTCTCAGTATGAGAAGTGTTTGGCCATAGTCCACCACGCTGGCCATGTGCGGATTGGCAGACTTCACATGCCTTTGAGAACATTATGGAGAACTCTCAGGCATCCAGTTTTCCTTCCCCGTTGAAGCAAGTGATATTTTAATTGCTTAAAAACGCACATAACTCCAAAAATTTAGAGGTGCGAGCCCGCTCTAACCACTAGGCTATCACAACTCCAAAAATTTGATTACTACTTAAAGATAATATAAATTATCAAAATTATATTTGCGAATTGTTGAATCTTCTCTTGCAATGTTGTCATAGCGAAGGATAAAGATCAACTGTGCAAATACAATTATCAAAAAACACGAAGTTAAGTAATTTATATTTTCTACTAGTGTGCTTCAGAGGATATTTAAGCCTTTGGCCACTACCGGAAATCTGTCGCTATACATCGAGTATAAATATTTGCACAAGCTATCAATTAGTGACAGGCTGATAGGTGTTTGCGTTTCCCTTTACTCTCAGCAAACAGCAAATACCTACGCCTGAACTAATAATCTAACAAGCCTATAATGTGTGTATTCATTATTGAGCCACAATGAAGTTAATCTTCACATGAATGATAAATTCTGGTGTTGACGTAACATCTACGAGTATGTTTGCTTGTGGATTTGCATATATATTTATTTATTTACATCCAATTATAACTCTTCTTCTTCTTCGCCGTTACACTCTTTGCAGAGCGGTCGTGGTCATCACGAATCAATGTCTTTGAGGCCAGATGTTATGCGCCTCACAAGCATTCGCCACTTCCCTCTGCTCGCCGAAAGTCTGGTGCACTCGTGCAAAGGACCACCCACAGCAGACTTTATCTGATCGGTCCATCGCATGGGTGTCCTTCCTCGCCCACTGGTGCCCTCCACCTTACCCTGCAAAACAAGACGCTCGATGGAGTCGCTCTCACGCCGGGAGACGTGACCAAAAAATTTTAAAATGCGACTCTGTACTAACGACGAGAGTCGTTGTTTAATGCCGAGTTCTTGGAGGATAGAGACGTTGGTGCGAAATTCGGTGCAATTATAACTAGATAACATTAAACAAATTATTCGACACAAACTAATAATTGCTAAACAACACACACAACAAATTTTAATCATTGCTCTCGGCGTATTTAAGCAACTTCGAAAACAGAACCGTCCACCCGTCATTGAATGGGTCCCATTGAAAATTCTTATCCATCATCACAATCACGAGAAGCAGCATCATCATCAACACTCGTTCCCAGCTCGAGTCTGGTCTGGTGGGAGGCTTCAGCCGTGGCTAGTTACCACCCTACCGACAAAGAAGTGTCGCCAAGCGATTTAGCGTTCCGGCTCGATGTTGTGTAGAAACCCATTAAGAGTATGAGTTTACCATACCCCTAACAGGTTAGCCCGCTACCATCTTAGACCGCATCATCACTTACCACCAAGTGAGATAGCCGTCAAGGGCTAACTTGTTGTGCATAAAAAAAACATCATCATCATCATTATATCAAACAATTGACTTCCACTGCTGGACATAGTCTCTTGTAAGGATTTCCAATATTTTTTAAGCATGTACCTTTCAACTTGTTACAGAGTAGCAGGGAAACGGCGCTGTATATATTAGACTGCGTGTTCTCCGTCACTGTGGTGGGATCCTTGGTGGTGTTCGTATGGCGAGGATCTTGGGCGTTGCTTGACATCTTCCTGTACCCAGACGACCTGGTCAAATCCTGCTGGACCTCCTTGGTAAGCACTCCTTATAGTATAACATAACCTTCTCCTAACAGAGTAAGAAGAAAAGAAGAAAAAAAATGAAAAAGTTTATTTATTCCAGCAAAACATACATATAGTTTACAACATAAGTGTTATACTTAAATTGTCTAATATAATATTACACTACCATTATGCCTGTTTTCCGAACTAGTTGAGACTGTATCTCGGAAAACAGGGCCACCAACTCGGAGTCACGGATCAGAAGACAATTTCAAGCGTCTGTAAGCTTAAAGAGTGTAAGCCAAATGTTTTATAAGGAGCATGAGTGTGATGTGTGTGTGTATTTATGTGTGTGTGTGTGTGCGCGCGCGCGTTGCGTGAGTGTGTGTGTGTGTTTAATAAAATTCAGGAATAAAATGGTCCATTCATTTTGAATCGTATTTATTAATTTGGTTTAACTTTTTTACTTTGGGTACCTGGAAGCGATCACTTTGTAGTGATAAGGCCGTCAAATTGTATACTATTTTGTGTTGATTTTTCAGTCTTTTTTGTACTGTACAATAAAAGTATTCATTCGTTCTTTAATTGAAAATATATTCTTTAGGTATACAGTATTAATCCTCATAAATAAGTTTGATTTTGTACCGAAATTTCTTATGGCGATATCCTTATAGTTTTGGAGATAATAAGCAATTAAAATTTATATATCTACGACTAGGTATGGAAGAGTAGTTTACTTCCATTTGTAAGGTACTTACGACGTATTATGCTACGCAAGACTACAACTCGTAGTTAACACGACACACAGATATTTTATAATAAAGCTTAGAAGTTTAGAGAGGGCTGAGCAATTAACGGTCTGATTTAAAATATAAGATTGTACAACGAAAACAATCGGTAAAATTTATTTATTTATCCAAAGCGCCACCAACAGATTTATATGTAAAAAAATAAACATTTTAAAAACCTTAAGTGCTAGGATATACATATAAATCAATTTAGAGGTAACTACAGCATGCCAAAATTTACAAATTATTTGATAAAAGACCTTCCTTGACTGCAATCTCATCTAGTTGTAAGTGATGATGCATTCTAAGACTGTAGCAGACTATAGTAAAGGATATGGCAGTTATATTGATAATCGGTTAGGTCTAATCGGTAAGTACGCACGTTAAATCGCTAGGCGGCACGTCTTATCTGTAAGTTGTAACTAGCCTATGCCAAAGACTACCACAAAACCAAAAAATCATACGCGTGTCTCGAGAAGAGAAACTTCTCTAACAAGTTCTGCCTTGCACAAATCGCTCACGATCAATTGGAGGTAGTTATGCAATAGAGATCCAATCTACAGAGACTGCGCTATGTCTAATAATAAACCGATCGCACAAGTCTATAAAAAATGATTCTTTTACATAACCAAAAAACTTTAATTACAGCAGGCATACTTAACAAATTTTAATCCAACGTCACAATCTAAACTAAATAAACCTGAACCTGCTCAATGTAGGTTGGATCCTTTTTGCATAACAACGTCCAATTTGAAACGGTTTCAGACTAAAGAAAGACTTCCGTTATTGTTTTTTTTTTTTTTTTTTCGAGATCTCGCAATGTTCTCTACTGACTGTGCTAGGCGGTTTCTCCCGCGTTATTTCCCGACCCGGTCGTAGTTTTATAGTGTTGCCAATTCTGTTATACATTAAAATCTAACCTAAGGGACTCAATTGACAGGTTTAAAAATAGTGAATCCTTTTCATTATGTACTTTGTAGGGAAATACATCGCCATTATAGACTTGCTGGCTGATTAGTTTAGTTTACGGGTGTTTTGTTTCAAGGCTATTAAAGAATTATTATATTGGCATATTTAAAATATCGGTTATAATTTAAGGCCCTTTACTACAATTATATTCAAAAGCATTTTAGGTCCATTTTTCGTTTGTAAGCTAACCTACGAGTACAAAACAAAACTTCAGAACTTAAAATTAAATTTAGAACTTGGAATATGATTTTTTTTTTGGCTTAACGCCTTGGCGGCATGTCTTTTCCAATAAGGTCGCAATTGAAGCCTCCCACTTTAAAATACTTTAGCGTACCGAAGGTCGTTTGTATGAAAAATATGTCTTAGTTAACCAATAAGGAAAATTACAGCCTATAAAGATGCCAATTCTGTTAGTACCGTACTCACGTTGAAAAAGTAGCGAGATCTCAAAAGAACGGCCTTATGTTATTTTTCCGCATATGGGTCATACATCGTGATTGAGTCAGTGACCACAATTGGCTCATCCTCTCTCGCTCCCCGACGTACCGCGATGCGATTATTATTGCTCCGTAACCGACTTTGAATTTATAAGGTCAATATTAGTTTTGCCTTCATTTCATTAGTTAATCAACATTTTAATCGCTCGCTGATCTGGTTTGTTGACAAAAAACAACATTAATGGACAACACAATTGCGGTTGTAGATTATGAAACAGCTCGATAACGAATGAACAATTAATTATATCATATCAATTAAATATACGAACATAAAAACACAGAGAAAAAACAAAGAAGGATTTAAATTTAAAATATCAAAAAATATATACATACTCGTAAGTATATATTGAATAATAAAAGGTTTCACATTAATTAATTGAATTACTACATAATAATATCTTCATAATGATTACTTTACTTAATACTTCAAAGAAATAATGCAAAATATCCATGCATAAAACAAAACATATAATATATGGTGGAAATTTTGTTTTATACCTATTTATTTATTCTTATCGAAAATCCAGAATATCTGACACCCTACAATATTTTATCTTATAACTATTTGAATTCATTGCATTTGTTGATAAATCTGTTTAGTTTTAGACGTGGTCGCTATAAACAAAAATTTACTGAGAGTAGACAAATCATTCTTAGTGATGTGTCTTCTTTGTCGTGCGGTCGCAGATTATAGCAAATTAGGCTCAGTGTTGCATTGTGAGTATACTTTATAGGGTTTCACGTTCAATAACGAATAGGTATGACATTGAAAAGTAAAACTCCGTGGGATGAACGGGCGCGGGCGGCCAGAAATATACACGCTTATTAGTGGAACATAACGATGAGTATTTACCCTATTAAATAGATCCTGCTAACTATGTAATAGTTCCTCTTCTTACTACGCTATATTTAGATTCATGACCAACAAGATGTACTTGAAGATTTCGCTCGTTTTTTATTTTACATGCAACACATCACCTAGTGTTTTAGGTGATGATGTAGTATAGAGTCGGGATCTATTAAGTGCCTTAATATTTTGCCTTAATTCTGACTTTAGAAACAAGCAATAAGCAGTATTTGACTCAACCAAATGACTTAGGACAACCCTTTTTTTTATACACCACAAGTTAGCCCTTGACGGCATCTCACCTGAATGATGATGCGGTCTAAGATGGTAGCGGGCTAACCTGTTAGAGGTATGGTAAACGCATACTTCTTATTGGTTTCTACACGACATCGTGCCGGAACATTAAATCGCTTGGCGACACGTCTCTTGTCGGTACGGTGGTAACTAGCCATGGCCGAAGCCTCCCATCAGACCAGACTCGAGACGGGAATCGAACCCAGGACCTCCAACTTTATAATGCAACAGCGCTTGTGCTGCGCCACAGAGGTCGTCAAAATCACATCTTATTTTGAAACTATTTGTGCACGGTGTGTAAGCCTGTAAAAAGCTAAACATTCACGTTAGCTCGCAACGTTAAAAAATGGTGATGAAAATTTTTTTAACCTTTGTTTTCCGTCATTAATTAATAAAAAAAAACCGGCGAATTCGCGGTCACTGATAGTCGAAAATACATTTAAATAGGTACTGTTTCAGGTATTCCCTTATTTCACATATTCAGTGATAATGGTAACAAATCACTCAATCACAATACTATCAATATCATTTCGTATTAGATAACGATTTATCGTCCATCACAATTTGTCTGTCTGTAGCTGATAGCACGTTACGTTATGTTACGTCGCAGGTAGGACCGGAAGTTATAGCATATTATAACTAGCTGACCCGGTGATCTTTGTATCCTACCACATAAAATAAATTTGATAGTAACTATTGTAGGTTACTATAAAGCTTAAAGAAACGCCATGTTAATACATTAATATGGTGGTAATCTTAATAGATTTCCTATTGATATCTTGGAGATTTCTATCAATAAGTTCAAAGTTTTTATAAAACGAAAGCTTATAGAAAAATCTTATTACGGTATTAAAGATTATATAAACGATAAAAAAGAGAAGCGGTGATAGCCCAGTGGTTAGGGCGTCAGCCTCCTAATCAGATTAGATTTGTGATAACAAAAAAAACCCGGCTAAGTTTGTTGTGACCAGACCAGACTCTGGCACTGAATCGAACCCTGGACCTCCAACTTTATATATATTATTTAACTTTACATAACTGCAACACGGAGGTCGTCATAATGTTATTAATAATTCGTTCGTGTAGATTAAGGGTTTCTAGAAATTTTTGATTTTCTTATGACAGAAGGCCTTTTTGTTAATCCAGGGAAAGATTATTTTCTTCATTCCAAATTTTGGCCTAAATTATTCAGTAGTTTCGGCGTGAAGCATCTTATTCGCATTTAATATCAAGGTGATTAATGAGGAATGCACTCTAATATATAGTTTTATTTACCTGAACATAATTACCTAGCTAAGACGTTAAGCTGCATCAAGACTGACCATCAGGTGGAAAAATAGTCAAACGTATAGTCAAGATAAAAAAAAAATAGCGCATCAATATCGTTTCATGAAGGAAGTTAACTTTAAACTCGTGTTATTATTTCTCAGATCTAACAATGAAAACAATAACGATGAAACCGTTACCTACCGCACTGTCGATAAATCGTTAAGGCATGGTTGCGGTTCAGGGTTCCGCAATGAAATGGTGCCAATAAAAAAAAACATTTTTAAACCTACACTGGCTCTCTGCCCACCCATAGTGATTACATTCTCTTTGTGCCCACCCATCTATTTGCCAATGGGCTTGCACCGTAATGGGTAGAGAGTTGAAAGGAGATATTGGAAATTGGGACCACTAAATAATTCGTAATAATTATAAAAAAAAATTGTGTAATAAATCAACAATATACGATTTGTATATTTGAATGGTTGTTATAGTTGTAAAAATGTAATAGGCCCGTTTGAACATATGTTAGTAATGACATAAAAAATCTACAGCATAACCTTGTTATGGACACACACAATATTATTTATTTCTAAAAAGTTATAACATCACGATTACATATCTTTTTTCAGTTAAAAATACATAATTATTGTAATAATTACTAAAGAAGGCAATTTTACTATTTATTTTGCCTAATAAACCATTTTATTTAAACATAAACATTTTTGGCCCATAATACTGGACATGGTTACAAGGTTACGTCGGTGGACTCTTTTTCTTTTTAATTACTAGGGATGTTACCAAAAAAATCGATATTAATCAGACAAAACGTAGAATTGATTCAATGATTACTTGTAAAGGAATGTTGAACTCTAAATTAATAACCACATTGTGATTGTAATAAAACATATTATTCTTTTAATATAGTATAATTTTGTAAGTTTGTAAGCAAACAAAAGGCGGATTTAGTGGCATGGCTACTAAGACAAGTCATTGAAGCTGACATGAAAATATTGAAATCAGCTTTCAACATTTTCATGTCATTGATGAAACTGGTAAAAGAAAATAAATTAAAATATATTTAGTTTCGCAGGTTTATTTTCTTTTACCAGATAATTAAATTGATGAATTGGCAGTTCAGCATGGACTCAAAGTTATAAGAACGCCGCCGTATCATTGTCAGTACAGTGCAATTGAGTTGATTTGGGCTCAAGTCAAAGGAAGCCACGCCACAATACAAAGCCGCCGTTCTCCACAAATAAAAAAATGAAATTGTTGAAAGAAGCTTGTGCCACAATTACAGTAGAAGACTGGATAAAAGTGGTAGAAAGATCTCGAAAAATAATAAAAGAAGATTACGACAGAAACGTCTATATTGATTAAATCCTTGAAAATGAAATTATTATATTTACAGGTGACGATTTTGGCTCATAATCCGAAGAAAATGAATAAAGAGTAATTATTCATTGCAACTAAAAATATTAAACTAAAAACAAATTCTACCATTTCAAAATATCTGCAGTATTAAATTTAAAGTTAAATTTTCTAAATAAAATTTTGAGCCACTGTACTTAACAATAAGTATATAATCAAAAGAGAAATATTCAAACTTGAATCGATTTATCGTAAGTATCGAGTACTGGGTCGTATGGTTACATAACTAGTTCCGTTACTATGACATATGTCCAAACGGGCCTATTACATTTTTACGACTATAGTTTTCTTAGATTACGAGAAAATTATTATTAGTTAAATCGGAACGTTATTCAAAACAACATGACACGACAAGCCACAGACACAAAAAAGAAGCATACACCACTTGATTGTGTAGATAAGTTCTCAACATTTGGAACAAAGAGTACACAAAGAAAGGACACCATGAACAACTTTAAAATGTCATGTCAGTGTTTCTAGATTATCCAGAACATAAAATTACGCACGAATATCTTATAGCACCAGAAATATTCAAAAACCAATAAGACTAAATGAATTATAATTTTTTTTTTCACATTAACGGAACCTTGCTAAGCGAATCTGACTCACCAGAGACAGATTTCTGTCAATATTTTATTCATAGCTATTTGTAATTTATCTCTTAATTATTTCAATTTGAGTGTATCTCACCTAATGACGATATATCGAATCGCTCAAATGCGCGCCACGAGATAATTATATCTACTATTTTCTCGTCCTATCTCTATGACATATTCCCGGCAGGAAATGATATGAAGAGATACATATAAAATCTAAGGCAATAAATAAAAGAACGAATATCCCATTGAAAGGCTTAGTATTAATTCGTTCATTCAATTATATTTGTAAAACGTAACGCATGTGAAGCACGATTTTATCTATAAAGATATACTTACTTTGAGCATAGGTCAACTATTACATCACGGGTGGATAACTTAATTGTTATACTTACTTAATGTATAGTTCAATGAACTAGTTTATTTGTATACGATAATAATATACAGATAACAAAAACAACTTCCTACCTCTGTTGCGTCTGTTTATAGTCGTGGAAATTTTAATGATGCGTTGTTATGCGACCACCCAAAAACAAGAATGTTTCCATGAATCATATTTAAATACTTATTAATTACTCGTTCCGCCTAAATTCTAAGTCCCCGATCAAAATTTATTGTATAGAATATCATAAGAATACTTAAATTTTACCTAATGGCACTGGCTATAAATTTATTGAAAAAAAAAAAAGAATCTTTTTGTACAGCCTCATAGCCTTCACAGATAGGTACAGGATTCGGTAGTCGCTCCTTTTTTTTTTATTAGTTAAGGCTTTGAAAGACCGTAACCCAATGCTATCATAAAACTTTTTAATGCAATTTGTACTTATGAATTGACTATATTTACATAATTAACGTGATTATATTCTCTTTGATAACAACTTAAAAGGAAGTAAATAATCGAAGACACGCATAATTTATTATTTTCCTCGTCTGCAGTGGTTTACTATTTCTACCTATTATCAATTTCGGAGAAAATTTGATGAAGCATCACGTTGGTTCTTTTGAGCATATTTAGCGATGAATTTATATTAAACCACATAGTTCTTAGAAAATGTCAATCTTTAGGCTTAGGTATATCAATTCATTATCTAAAAGATCGAAAGTAAACCCGCTTAAACTTCCTGCACTAAAAATTATGTCAACCAATATTAATAATTACTGAAATCGTCGTCTGGTGTTGCAAATGTTCATAGCGACAGTGATCACTTAATATCAAGCGACCTGTTTGCTCGCTTGGCCGTCTATGCATACTTATTTATAAAAATAAAAACTTAGTTGAAATCGGTAACTTTCAATATTGCTTAGCAACTGTCAGTCGCTGGTTAGAATAATCATTGGGAACATGTCCCTATCTCGAACACTCTCGAAATGAAGAAGCGGTAAAGAGGGTCGGCATTGGAAACTCCTTCATAAATACGTGAAAGAATGATTTCGTTACCAGAGTCTATATCCCTAGATTGACATTAGCTAATGATAATCTGTAAAAACACCCTAATATAATTCCGAACATAATATTATGTAGACACAACAAAGTTTTATACAAATATAATGTCTTAATTTGATATTTATATAAAAATTAATTTAAAGCCTTTTATTCAGGTTAACAAATATATCACGATTGCATCTATAAATAAATACCACACGGTTAAAATAGGTCGCGTCACGTAAATAGAACGCCGGGGATCGTCAGTATGCGTTGTGCAGAATTTATGTAACTACAAAATTGGTGATTGTATGGTTACAATAATGGCAATAGATACACTAAATGGCCTGCACGTCATACGAGCACTAAAGAAATGCATACCCTTCCCGAGTCGAGTGAAAAAGATTCGCCGATGCGACCGTTGTTGGCAGAAATATTTAAAAACATCAGCTTGAAGTTCACATATTCATGTTAGAAATTTATTTCCATATTTTATTTGGCCTGTGCTGGCACTGGATAAACTATTAACATAAATTTCTTTATTATATAGTTAATCAGTATAATTACTATTAATATACTTATAATCTATGCATATTACTAGCGGACGAATTCAGAACCACAGAATTAAGGGTTTTTAAGATTCCTATGGAATAATCAACATTTAAGATTAACCCACCTCTCTTTTCTGTTCCCAATCAAATTTAGGTTAACATACGGCCCGCGGAAAGCATAGATTTGCCAGAGGCTGTGTGTTAAATCAGTGTGTAATCTATACACAATTTCATCCAAATAAGTTCAGTAGTTCCGGCGTGAAAGAATAACAAACACAAACATATACACACCTACAGACTTTTGCATATATAATATTAGTGTGAAGTATGATAAATGAATCTCTCAGATCCGCAAAGATATTGTTACGTACATTTTGCCTTACATACTTGGGTCGACGAAATCTGAAAGTTTATCGAGAAGGAAAGAATCTCTAGACAGGCAGTGTAGACTTATAATTTATAACTCTGTCGTTTTCCTTTGCTTTTTCTGATACGTAATCACTTTACATAAGCTCTTCTTCTTCTTCTTAAGGTTCTTAAAGCATATCTCAAATTTATCAGTCACACGTAATGTTAGATGTTTAAGCCCGCATTGGAGAAGTTATTAGAGCCCAAGGTCCTAATCGTGTCTATAATGAGAGAGTCGGCATGCCACTCAACAGGGGACATTTCATCATCATCATCATAATCAACCCATTACCGGCTCACTACAGAGCACGGGTCTCCTCTCAATATGAGAAGGGTTTGGCCATAGTCCAACACGCTGGCCATGTGCGGATTGGCAGATTTCACACGCCTTTGAGAACATTATGGAGAACTCTCAGGCGTGCAGGTTTCCTTCACCGTTGAAGCAAGTGATATTTTAATTTTTTAAAAACGCACATAACTCCGAAAAGTTAGAGGTGCGTGCCCGGATTGGAATCGCCGACCAGGCTGATCGAGGCTGACGCCTTAACCACTAGGTTATCACCGCTTCTTGGGGGGGGGGGGGGGGCATTTACAGGCTGACAAATAATATTATCACCGTCATTATAAACCCGTTGGCAAATAAACGGATGAAAAAGTACCGATAACGAAAAGCGGTCAGCGCTCTTGTTTCGTGACACGACATATACATTTCCACGTAGCCCGGTCGTTTCCACTCCTCTCCAAATAACAGATATATTTAAACATGCAAACAACTCTCGCTAAGACCCTCATTAAGGTTTTAAGTTTAACAACAATTATATTATGCTGTTAATCTTCATCCGTGTGTATCTATCTGTGATGACTGATAAGAGAATTATGGATTGTTTGCGTAAAGATCAACTTAGGCGCCGCACCGTTTAAGTGACAACGCAACCTACACAGATGTTAGTTAAGTCTGGTTTGGGTTACTTTGATTTTGAGAGGCCGAAGATCTCGCAAAACAACAAACAGTAAATAAAGATTCGTTTAATTATGTAGATATACACTTTAGTGATATGATGGTGATAGCCTAGTGAAGCGGTGATAGCCTAGTGGTTAGGGCGTCAGCCTCCTAATCAGAGGTCGGCGGTTCGAATCCGGGCACGCACTCAATCCGGGTGGTGGACTATTGCCAAATCCTTCTCATATTGAGAGGAGACCCATGCTCTGTAGTGAGCTTGTAATAGGTTGATCATGATGATGATGATGATAACACTTTAGTGATATCATAAAATTCAATAATGATATTGTGATAATATATATTTTACATCATCATGATCAACCCATTGCCGGCTATATATATATTATATTTATAAACCATCAATTCATTCAAAGTGGGAAGTCCGATTCATGGCTAGAGTCTGTTCAAGGGGATTCTTGGACCGTGGCTATTTACCACCCTGCTGAGAATAGCGATTTAGTATTCCGGCACGATTTCGGGTACAAAAAAATCAGGAGTATAGGTAGCCTACCAATTAATAATGAAGATTATTATTCATGATTCATTCAACACAATGTCAAATACACGTATATACGTCATCCTACTATTATTATAAACGCGAAAGTTTGTAAGTATGGATGGATGAATTGATTTTTGTTACTCTTTCATGTAAAAACTACTCAATGGATTTTTATGAAACTTAAAAATAATATAACTTATAAATCAGAATAACAAATAGGCTATAATTTATATAGATTTTGTGCGAATTGTCCAAAATATGACGATAATATCATGTATAAATAGGAAAATCTACAATCTGCGTGATAAAAAAATGACAAAATGTTAGTTCTTTTCTACACCACGCTAATATAAGCTACTCGAAATACTTATCCTACGCAGACGCAGTCGCGGACACCAGCTAGTATTTTATATACATTACAAAGCTTTGCTTTGCGCAAAAACGCGTGGCAATAATTGTTAACCGCATCATTGCTTACACCCAGTCTTGTTTGTCAAGCGCAAACTTATCTTTATCTATTTACAATTTGCTTTATGCGCTAAAAGAAAAGAATTTATTTTTATAGTATATAATTAAGCGGGGATTTCCCCAATCGAATTAATTAAGTATCAAGTTAGTCTGGTGGGAGGCTTCGGCCGTGGCTAGTTACCACCATACCGACAAAGACGTGTCGCCAAGCGATTTAGCGTTCCGGCACGATGTCGTGTAGAAACCAATTAGGAGTATGAGTTTACCATACCCCTAACAGGTTAGCCCGCTACCATCTTAGACCGCATCATCACTTGCCATCAGGTGAGATGCGTCAAGGGCAAGCTTGTGGTAGAAAAAAAAAGTCCCAATAGTAACATATACTCTATTCAACAGGTGGTAGGCTACGCTCTGGTGGTACTGACGTTCGCTGCGCAGGCGCCGGTGCGGTGGGCGGTCGCCAAGTTGCAAGGGGCGCCGAGGCTTCTACTCGCCGATGTTTACCATCTGATCTCTTTCCTAGCCACGGTCAACGTATGGCGGGGAATATGGGGCCTACTGGACATCTATTTCTTCCCAGGTACTTTATTGTCGATGAACTTTAATTTAAAGTTTACTAGCGTATATCTTGCGGCAAATGTACACGCGTGCTCCTACATAATGTAGAAGCTACGTATATGAATAATCTTCGTACAAGGTAATTTGGAAAGTAATGCTAGGAGGAGCGCCTACAAGAACTGTGTCACTCTGTTTTTATATAACATTATCGTATTCATCATCAACCCACATCAGGGCCGGGTGACACACAGAGGACGGATCTCCTCTCAATATGAGAAGGGTTTGACCATAGACCACCACGCTGGCCATGTGCGGATTTGTAGACTTCACACGCCTTTGAGAACATTATGGAGAAGTCTCAGGCATGTAGGTTTTCTTACTATGTTTTCCTTCACCGTTGAAGCAAGTGATATTTTCATTGCTTAAAAACACACACAACTCCGAAAGTTAGAGGTGCGTACGCGGGTTCGAATCCCCGACCTCTGATTAGGAGGCGGACGTACTAACCACTAGGCTATCACAGCTTCCATTATATACTAAGTGAATGCATTGATTCTAGCGTATCATCATCATCATCATTTCAACCATTAGACGTCCATAGGTAGGTATATCAAAGTGTCGATCGTAATGTTTACTTAGGAGTTGTTGATTCATTTCATGTATTCGAATTTAAGGTGGGTAGTTCTGTATAATATGTTTGTTTGTCATCATGTCGTGCCGCCATGTTTTGGATCCCGCCAAAACGGTGGCCAGTGATTGGTCCACGAAAAATAGCAATAACAACGGACGCCACGGGGGCATTGTTATAAGTTGAGTGATATTTTTGGGAGGAAAGTTTCAATGTAACTGGCGTATTTATCTAAGTTTTCACACTTGAACGGCGCGTGCGCAGGGGACGTGCTTCCGTGTAGCGTGCGAATTTTATAGTACAAAATCCACGGTCTTGGGCCGCTATTTTCCAGCGGCTCCCTGCGATTCATCTAATCGTCGTCTCAATCTTCTTCTATATATCTATGCAGAGATTTTAATCGTTTCATTCTATTAACAGACACGCCGAAACTCAGCAACTGGTTCTCGCACATCATCAGCCTGGTGCTTCTCATGCTCCTCAACTGTTCCAACTCCGTTCTGGTGCGCGGAGTGTACATCGACGCTGAGGAGCCCGCGGGCGACTGCGTGGAGTTCCCCTGCCACTACCTTAGACTATTCTTCCAGAAGGAACGAATTAAGAAGAGACCCAAGAATCTAGTGGAGACAGCCTCCGCTGCAAATGCGAGGAAAACGGAGGAAGCCAGCGTGCCTTTACAGATGCCTGAGGAGAAAGTATAGTAAATTGTATTGAGTAATAATGTAATATAGAATTAGAACCCAACCAAATATACGCGCACACCGATGGGTAAGAGGCTGACGATATTTTATTCCAATTTTTTGTCTTTGGTTGTTTATTCAGTATTACAGTACACAGAAAAGCATTTAGAGATTAATATTTTATTCTTGGTGGCGATGCAATCATCTTCAAAGCTGTCTATATTCACTGAAGCACTTGTCACTTCGAGTGGACCACAAAGTGTGGCGTTTAAACAGTATTACATTACTACTCAACGGTAGAATATTAATTTTTAATGGGCAGTAAATGTATCTACACGTTATTTTTCATAAATTCAAGATAATTATTTTGTCTGGGGGGAGACTGGCCGTAGCTAGTTGCCCTAACGACAAAGAAGTACCGCCAAACTATAATTAAACGGTATGGAACGTTTTCGCATAGAAACCAATGGGGTATGGTGTTTAATATAACTAACATATCCCTTAAAGGTTAGCCCGCTACCATTTTAGGCCACACCATCACTTACGAGGCAGTTGGGATTGCAGCTAAAGGCTAACTTGACGTGCAGTAATAAAAAAACTGTTTCTCCATATGGACTGCTTCCATGGAAGTAATGCATAGTTCCCAATTCAAATAGTATTGTTGAAAACGAAAGACGAATCCGTTTAATCTAAATATAAAGCGGTTATTTGTTCACCGGGCAAAAATGCTGATCAACCAAAACATGGATTTCTAAAGATGATATGGCGTCCATACGAATGGTTGATTTAGTTAAATTATTTTAATTGCTATGGTTTCGAATTCAGGCTCGAAAGAGGTAGAACCTACAGCCAGTTTACAACTATATAAAAAAAATACATTCAATGTTCTTCTCTTACCAATATGCAAAAATGTATTTTAACCTTGTAAATATAAGTTATTACAGAGCCAATAAAAAAAATTAGAAAGATTACTTATTTAGTGTACAGTTATATAGTTAATATAGTTTAGTTTAGTAATTTGTAGTTAGTTAAAGGGTTAAGGCACGATTAGTCCATTCTCATTTTGCCAAATCTCAAATCACAGATGCTCCAATTTGAAATTGGTCCAATTCGCAGTTTACCAATTCGCGGATTGTTTAATTTGCATATAAATTATAATCCAGTATTTAATAAAACTAAGTTATATTAAACAAAACAAAGAATAAAATAATTAAATCGAATCGATCGACCGATATAAATTCATAGGTTTAAAGATCTATATTCTCAAAAGGAATAATTTCACTTAATGAGAAACTAAAAAAACAGTTTACATAAAGAAGTAGTAGGCCAAAAGTGGCGAAATGAACTAACGAAATGCTTTTTAAGTTTCTTCTTGAAAGATACAAAGAATTAAATTTCACGTCGCATATTATGTTAAAAATGTTTAAATGTTAGAGGAAATGAGAATTAGTTAATCGTCCCTAAACGAGATAAATGTAGTGAACAATTTTTCTCCAGTGTTGTGACAATGTATTGGATGTGTTAATTTCTTTAGACAAAATTTTTTTTTGACCCCAGATTCCATATGATATCTTACTGCTATTATAAATGGGAAATGGATGGATGTTCCTTACTCAAATCACGCTTGAACGGCTGAACCGAACTAGATGAAATTCGACACAGAGGTTGATTATAGTCTGAAATAGTATTATACATAAACTTCTTTTTATGCCAGAAAATGAACTGATGATTGAACTCACGGAGGCTTGGATTTTTTAACCGAACATAAGTATCTAACTTGTTATAAATATATTTTAAAATTTGAATCTTGAGCAGCGCCTCTCATAAGTTTATTTGGAATTGAACTCTAGCACGAATAAATTGTTTGTTTTGTAGCTGAAACTCGAATAGAAACTATATAATGCCGGTATCAATAACCGACATAGAGCTAGATAAATCAAGATAAATACCGATCTTGAGAGCCTGCTCTTCAATTGAAACCGGTTCATTAATACGAGCAAAATTGTAGGCCACATATTGGCAGCTCAATTCGCTTTGAACTCAAACCGCTAAATAATGCAGTTGAGTAAAGCCCAAGAAATAGGTGCCAACTTTCAACCGCCGTGAACTCTAAGAAGTAGCATATCTTGAATTCCATATTACAAAATGACAACTCGCCATTTTATCAAAGCATCAGTGTTGCTATTTCTAGATAATCATCGATAACATTATTTGTGTTAACGATTGTGCGAAATTATAACAAATTCGCCTTCTTTTTTTATTGTATTTTTGAAATTAACTTAAATAATTATCAATTTGTCAAAAAATCAACCGCGCTTGTACCACGTCCTTCCAAAAACGCCGCCGCTAGTTCCCGCTCTTTTTCTCCTTCACTTACGTTCGAAAACCGAAGTTGTCTCTTCTTTAAAATGAGCACTCGTACGTCTTAATTGACAATTTATATTCGTAATAGTATGATCTCTAACACTTCTGTGAATGAAATGCAAGTGAAATGGGGTCCTACTTGTGAAATAGCCTTAATTTTAAATAGCCCCAACGCACATGTTACAACAATTTTATTTTTTTAGTTAATTTTGTATGACGTCTTACCATTCCGCTATCAGTATTCATCTTATTTATTGTTTTCATTATATTATATTCTTTTAGTTTAAGTATGTACTGTTTAATATCAGTTTTCGTATATTTAATTACGCAATTATGTTATAAGTGAAAAGAGGTGGATTAGTTTTATAATTTATAAACGTTTGTACTTTAAACTAGGCTAATTAACCAATCTCTAGTTTTCAGCATAAGAGTTTGTTTCGTTTCCATTGTTAATATCCAAGTATTTAAAGTACTGTTCACTTCGTTTCACTTAAATATCATTGTTTGCTGTATGTTTTGTAAATCAAAGCTAATAAAAAATGTTGACGTGCAATAAATAAAATTTGTAAATATAGTTCGGCTAATAAAATAAAATTACTTAGGTAATCGTGTCAATTAAATAAAAATGTATGGCAATTGTTGATTAGTTAATTAGTTGTTAATGTAATGCAATTATATTTTTATATATTAAATACAAAGTAGTTCTGTTTTAAGGTTGAATTTAAACCGACATTATTGAATGTAAATCCATTTATGATTTCCATAAATATACCATCTTTATATTTATGTCTATTTGAAAATGTTATCTGTTTAAAAAAAAACCATAAACAATAGTAAAATTATAAAAAGCAACCACAATTCAGGTTTGCAAATTAGACAAGTTTTAACGCGCCAATTCAAAAGTATTTTAATAATTTACTACATGTTTTACCTGTTTATGATATTAAGTATTGCATTAGATTATTAAAGCATTGTTTTTCTGAGTTGCGGTTAAGATATCGCAACGCGCTTGGTCGCTTTGTCATATAAAAATATGTTTCTTAGATACCTGTTAATCATGTAAAATTGTCTAAGTCACACTTCGAATACATTCCATGGTTGTACAAAATGTAATAATAAGCTTATGTAAATAGACCTATCTCTCTTGATTAAAGTGCATCAATAAATCTGTTAATTTATTTTATCGACTTTTATTATCAATCAAAATTCATGCCAACTGTTTTGTACTTTTTAATACTTAGATATGACCGGATACGAATTTTGCCACCTATCTTCTTATATATTTTTTTTATATTTTAAGGACGGGTTTATACTCGTATATTGAACTTAACTGACTACTACTGAACCGATTATCATTTATTCTTTGACCATTATTTCAGCCTGAAAAAATTGTATCTCTAAAATGCCAGTTTATCGCTGTCTACTAAATCGACTAAATGGTTTGTATACTATGTACCTACTACATAAATGCTGGACTTTAATAAAGCTAAAAATGTAATAAAAAATTACTGGAATAAGAAATCATTTTCGATCTTTATTAAACTAATATTAACCTAGCTGTTATATATGACAATATAATTTAATATAATTTTACCTGTGGCCTATCGCATCTGTCCATTTCTAATATAAGGTTAAAAAACTGCTGAGCTTTTGAGCATTGACCGATTGGCGATAGGCATTCAGATTGGGGATTGGATTTAGTAGCGTCATCCTTTTTCACAGGAAAGAGTATGAAAAGGACAACAGTACTAGATTTTGGATTAAATTGTTTATTAATATTGCCGTATGAATTATTGACTACGAGACCCTGAAAATCAGCATAGTATAAACCCCCACCCTATTTCCCGTAGAAATAACGCCATAAAATTTATCTGTATTATAGTTCGAAGTACTTTCTATATATAATATGTCTTATAGATCATAAATGCATCAAAAATTTTGTTTGGTCGTTGAATTTTTTCGGCTGAACAAGATTACATCGTAAAAAATACGTCCAAATGGACGACCTGTTTGTGGCCATCAAATGGCAAATCACAAACGGGCTTCAAATCATCTTTATTTGGGTAGACCAACAAACATACTTCCAATTAATATAAATAGTGGTACTTCACAAAACTGACGTATTTGTAGAAAGGGCCTTGTCAGTTCATTAAATCTTCAGCTGACTATTACGATAATTATAAATAGGAAGATCAGAGCGTCTGATTAGGGACTTCCCCTATAATAAACAAAGGAACTGTAAATGTCGGCTCGGATTCAATATCAGAAGTGGGATCAAATAGATTTAATTTATGATATATGTCTATACAAACTTATATCAGATCTATATGATCCCGCTTTCTGATATTCACTTATATCGTGATATGTTATGATCAGATATCTGCCATAATATTTCAGCTTGGTCTTAGGTATATACGAATATATATACAAAAATAAAATAAAACAACTGTCCTACATACCATTACCACCAAGCCATAAGCCATACTGATATCGTTAAAAAGGGTTGATACCAAACATTGTGATATTAATAAATTTTTAATACCAAACATTGTTACTTTCTATTTATCATTTAAAATCTTATACTGAAGTTATTATAGTCAAGCCTCGATAAGAACTGCCAGTTTGTTAGATCGCACTTTTCGATCTTACATCCAGGTGACCCCTCCGTACTCAACCAGTTCAATCTGAAAACAAAACAGAAGACAGTAAATTGGTGTTGGAGTAGAATAAACTCCTGGCGGTATCTGCAATATAAGCGGATCAAACAAGGCGCTAATGTTACATGTTCCAAAGTTCTTCACAGGGTTTACCTACTATAGGGCTATAGCTTACTCTTTCTTTTTTTCCGACCAGAGCAGACTAATGTTTTTGACAGCCTAGGTACACATTTGTACTTATTAGTTATTCCAGTTTTCCTTGGTGCGTTAAGAACAGATAAAAAATATATTCAGCACGTGACTGCATAATTATGAAAAAACAAAATAATAACTACAATATTGCTATTATGCATAACTTTCTCTTCTCTATGTATCTTAATCAATAATAACGTTTATTTTTATTTGCGTACTATCTACTCCATCTTTTTACCCGCTTCTTACGCTGAGGCTGCAAGGTCATTTTTAGTGAGAAATCCACTTTTACACCCCTTTTTTTCGAACTGACTATTAGCTTTCTAACCCTATTGGTAGCGAAAGCGTAACCGTTCTTTCCGAAGCTCTGCCAGAAGAAAATTTGAGCAATAGGGCTCGAAGAAGCTACGGGAACGTCTGCCTAAGGGCGCCTCCTGTCAGGCCGAGGCTATGCTTGTTGTGGGATTCTTTTTAGACCTGTGTGCGATTTGAACCCTCTTAGCTTTTAAGTTGGTGAGTGTAGTTTTCATCATCACTTCACGAATAGAAATATTGAAAAATGAAATTTAATTAATTGTAATGCATGCAACTAAATAAGTTCTCACATTTGCTTTTAGTTAAAGTGAAGTCCCAGTGATTTTGTTATTATTGATGTTCTAAGTTCTCCTCTCTGATAGAAGAGAGGGATTCCAGAATTTAGGTCTTCTGAGTCTTTATTTATGGCAATTATAATTAGGTGTAATTTGAACTTACCACCTAATCTACGTGGCAAACCCATTTCATAATCATTAAATTTTATTATCTACTAGCTGACGCCCGCGACTTCGTCTGCGTTGAGTTAGTGTGTTTGTTTGTCTTTCAATCATGGAGCAATAGATTATTAACCCTGGACAGTACTTGAACATTGCAACATCACTTTATTTTTCAAGCATAGCATAGGTTATTAATATACACCGAGTGAAAATTTAAAATGAAAGCTGAACAGTAACCTTACCTTAACCTTAGGTATACTTGGATAGGCTCCAACTGTATCGATAATAACGTATTTATTTACGTTCCCCAACTAATTGCCTGTCAACGATGCACTATGTAAACAATTAAGATAGTAGGTATCTCATTTGTTTACCTAATATTTTATTGCGCATTATTCGTATATTAAAAGCACTCGATAAATGTAGTGTTGGTCTCAGAGGCTTTAATTACACATGCAAAAGTATAGAAGTATAAAAAAAAATATTACAACACAGTATAGTAGGTAGGTACACAAAATACAATTTGGCGGTCCTATCGGACTAAATAAAATAATAAATATGGTATATAGATATGGTGGTTTATTTATTTATCCTTAGTACTTAATTAATTATTTTATTTTGATTTAATTATTATATATATTTTATATACTAAAACAAAAAACCTTGAAAAATATAATACAATAACTAAAATGTATTATTAAAAGCAGTCCCTTTAGGTAGGGTTCCTATGGTGGTCTGTGTAATCACTATTAAATATTTGAATAGTTATAGAAATGAAAGAAAAAAAATTATGGTTTTTCTGATTCATTCAAGAAACTCACTCAGCATCAGCTGCAGCAAGCCGCAGCGCTGGTTTCCATTGGGAGCGTATTTATTGGTACAATCACACAAAATAATGCCTAAATGATATCCATAAAATCATATCATTGCAGTTAAACACAATTCAGTAGTAACTTACAGAACGTCAACATGCGCCTTACATCCTTGAATCTTGCCGACGATGGTGCCTCTCTTAGTATTCTTCACCCATCCGCAGATGCCGAAACTCTCGGCCATATCCTTGCAATACTTTGTGAAGAAACATCCTGTGAGGCAAAAGCAATCTGGTCATTA
The DNA here is from genome assembly GCA_928268935.1 of Lasiommata megera. Lineage (NCBI taxonomy): Eukaryota > Metazoa > Arthropoda > Insecta > Lepidoptera > Nymphalidae > Lasiommata > Lasiommata megera. The sequence continues at coordinate 15,554,591 of OV743315.1, read as the reverse complement.
ACATGTGTAATTCAAATAGGTATCTTACATTTTTAACCTATTTAATTTACCAAACCCAACCTTTTTTAAACGGTCCACTTAATTTTAAAACACGAAATAAATTACCACCAATACAGGTTTTAGAAGCTGTGGTAGTCTAGTGGTTACGGCGTCCTTCTGCTAATCAGAGGTCTGGTGTTTAATCTGCCCACGCAACTTTTCGGAGTTATGTGCTTTTTGAAACAATTCAAATATCACTTGCTACAAAGGTGAAGGAAAACATCGTGAGGAAACCTGCATTCTTGAGAGTTCTCCATAATGTTCTCAAAGGCATGTGAAGTTTGCCAATGCAATTGCACATGGCCAGCGCGGTGGACTATGGCCAAACCCTTCTCATATTGAAATGAGATCCGTGGTCTGTAGTGAGCCGGCAATGGGTTGATCATGATGATGATGACAGGTTTTAGCTCACTTTCATAAAATGAAGAAAACTGACTCTATAGTCTATAGTGTTCTGGCCCTACGAAAGATAATTGCTTAACTTGTAAGATATGCTAGCGATTTTGCTACGAAGACGATATTGCCTGATCGAAAGCAATGACCTCCGGCACGATGTCGTGTAGAAACCAATTAGGAGTATGGGTTTACCATACCTGATACCATACCCCTAACAGGTTAGCCCGTACCATCTTAAACCGCATCATCGCTTACCATCAGGTGAGATGCCGTCAAGGGTTAATTTGCGGTGTTTAAAAAAAGGCAAGCATTTGGACTAGGTTGTTCTTTGAACCGAAGATCGAAGAAGGTGAAGATGTGAAAAATATCCACATAAAGGAAAGAATTAATAAATAAACGTTAAATATAGTTGAAAATGTTATTCCATATTGGTGCTTATCGCATACAGTTTCATTGTCGTTATATTGGAATATTGGCTCGATCCCAATTTTGAAATATATTAACTAAGACTTGGACTAAGGACTTGCCTATCATTGTACGTTGTATCATTGTACATTGAATGGCAGATTCAATAGTAATTAATTGGTTGCATGAGTAGATAATTGCGTAAGTACAACAAAGTATTGAAGCTGAACTTATGTATAACTACGTAGTTTTATTGTTTTTTTTTTTTTCGAGGCGCCACCAACAGAATTATATGTAAGAGAAATAAACATTTTAAAAACCTTAAGTGCTAGGATATACATATAAATCCATTTAGAGGTAACTACAACATGCTTAATATCTTAAGTCGACGCTAATATGTCGCTAATAATATAGTATGCAAAATTTTTGATTAACAAACAGCAAATAACGAAAAACACAAAAAAACAACTTATTACAAAAGAACAGAAAAGTAACCTTGTGTTTATAATAACGAATAAGGAATTGAGAGTTAGATTAATTTATCTAGTTGAGTTAAGATATGATTTTAAATCACTACATCACATGACTCCCAAGCTTCATCTCGTGCATTACCCTGTGCAATCTTTTTGTATTTGATTCTTCATATAGGTCTATTAACCTTGACTTGAGGGTTTCGTACTTGGCGGTCGCCGGGGGTTCCAACACGATGTCACCGATTTGCTCGATGTCGCATAATTCAAGCTGACCGACGGCGAATTGAAATTTAACTTCATCGCTGAGCTTCTGGCTTGCGACTATGCACTCGAACTGGGCGAACCACAATCGTGGTCTATGGCGCCAAAATGCCGGAATGCGAGACTTCAGCGATATTGCTGCGAGTTCTGTGAGGTCTTCTTTTATTTACGTCGGAGTTACCAGTGTTGCCGTCCATATTTCTTGGTGGTAAATAAAACTGTGTTTTGGTGAACATGAGAATCATTTATTAGGGTACTAGCTATATAGGATCCTAGGGCTAACATAATATAACTATCTTAACGAGCATCCATACATGAATAACCAATCGTATGTAAGGAGATAGGCGCACGCGCAACAGGTGGTTAGGCACAACTCGCGTTGCGCGTATATATGACGAGGGCCGTTGTCTGAGCGCCTGCTGACGATATAAAAGCCGACCTTCAGTCGCAAAAATTACCCATCCTGGAAGTACACAGGATGTATAATCACAGAACCAAGGCCAAGTTAGACATGGTCTTGGCAATTTTGGATCTCTCCCCAGAAGGGAAAGAGATCTACAATGTTAGGTCTATATGTTACCTCTCCGGCCTCACCTTCGAGAGGCCCAACAATAGGGGCAAGGTCGGCCAGTGCCACCGATGCCAAATGTATGGCCATTCCGCGAGGAATTGCTATGCTCGCCCCAGGTGCGTCAAGTGCCTGGGAGACCACAGCACTTCCGAGTGCGACAGAAAGGACCCGACCGTGGACGAGCCCCCTAGTTGTGTGTTGTGCATGACTCAAGGGCATCCCGCGAACTATCGCGGCTGCCCTCGTGCCCCGCGCTTCAAGAAGCGAAGGGTCCCGCCCGCGGCTCGGAAACCTGCAGCCAAACCCGCACAGAGGTTTGTACCAGCGCCGGTACCCGCTACCAACGCCTGGGCCAAACCCCTGTACGGAGCGCAACCCGTCGCCCCAGCGCCGGTGGCCCCTCAGGCCGCCAAGCCAGTAGCGGCCCCTCCGGCCTCTAAACCCGCCCCCGCTAGCGCACCTTCAGTGCCCGCCTCCCCGTCCTCGCCGATAGACTTCATGAGCTACCTCATGAACGAAATAGACCTAGACGAGGTAGTCAGCTTCATAGCTGAATCAAAAATTAACTTGATGACCGCGATGGGCAACCACGTCGAGTTGCTTAAAAAAGTCCAGATACTTCAAAAATCAATTCAATAATGGGTAGCACAATCAAAAGTAGAGTAAAACCTCACTCCCTGGCTGTCACGTTCTTCAACGCATGCGGCCTTACCGATCAGATACAAGAAGTCCGCGATTTTGTACATAACCATCAAACCGATATTTTACTAGTGCAAGAGACCTTCTTAAAACCTAGTATGCGCGATCCGAAAATAGGTAATTTTCAATTAATAAGAAACGACAGAGTCACCAACCGTTTAGGTGGCACTGCGATATTTTACAAAAGGTCTCTTCACTGCGTCCCTCTCGATCCTCCCACGCTCACCAACATGGAAGTCTCTATTTGTCGGGTGGGTATGACCGGCCATCCGCCGATCATACTAGCATCCGTTTATCTCTCGCCAACTAAAATGTTTTTAGAGAGCGACCTACTCGCTCTCCTCTCTTTAGGAGATAGTGTAATTTTAGCCGGCGACTTCAACGCCAAGCACACCAACTGGTCCCGCAACACCAACACGCGCGGACAGGCATTAGAGCGACTGACGAATCGTCCGGACCTCAACTTCATAGTTGTAGCGCCCGACGTGCCGACACGCTATCCGGTTAGCGACCGTCCGAACGACAGTCCGGACATATTAGACATAGCGCTCCTTAAGAATATCACCCTTCAGGTGACTTCTTTGGAAGTGATATCCGAACTACATTCAGACCACCGACCAGTTAACTTACAATTAGGTCCCCCGGCCTCCGCGCCCCCCCCGACCCGTACAGTAGTCGACTTTAAGAAGCTCTCCGAGCAACTTAAGTCGTTAGATTCAGTGCACTTATCCCAAATTCCCGACAACATAGAGACGTTAGAACAAGCCCAGGCAGCTTCACTGCATCTGACGAATCATGCGCGCGATGCTCTATGCGAATGCTCCCGCGAGATGCCATGCGATCACTACCGCGTGGTGCTCCCGGAAGACGCGCGAGAGTTAATCACGTACAAGAATCGTATGTGTAGGGCCCACGACGCGTGCCCATCTGACGAAAACAGACAGGAACTGCGGAGAGCCCAGAGGTTAGTGAGGGACCGCGTTGCCGAACTCCGGGACGAGAAATGGGACAGGCGGCTTAGTGAGCTCACGCCATCGCAGGTGGCCTACCACAAGCTGGCGAGGGCTCTCAAAGCCGACCCAGTCGCCGCCACCCCACCGTTAGAGCGTCCGAATCTCCCGCCCGCCTTTGACGATATCGATAAGGCCGAATGCTTGGCTGACAGCCTGGAAGCCCAATGCTCTCCGAGCACCGTCTCATTTGATAGGTCCCACGTATTGCATGTCGAAAGCGAACTTGCAACAATCCTTTCAGTTCCCGCCGACGGTGAACCACTCGCCCCGACGACTTGCGACGAAGTTCACGCGATCATCAAAGGCTTTCACTCTAAGAAAGCCCCAGGTCCTGATGGAATATCCAACAAGACCCTAAAATTACTCCCAGGGGAAATAATCAACCTCCTGGTGATTATTTTTAATATCTTCATGGCACACTGCTCTTTCCCCGACTGGTGGAAAGAGGCGACAGTGATAGGGATCCCGAAGCGGGGTAAACCCCGCAATCTAGCGACCAGCTATCGCCCTATCAGCCTGCTCAACACCCTAGCCAAGGTGTACGAGCGGGTCATCCTAAATAGGCTAAAAGCAGTCGTAGAGGAGAAGAAACTCCTCAACGACGAGCAGTTCGGTTTCAGAGGCCGACACTCATGCATCCACCAAGCGCACCGCCTCACGGAGCACATCTTGCAAGGGTTTAACTACTTCGGTAAGCCCACGCCCACAGGGGCTCTATTCTTCGACATAGCGAAGGCCTTCGATAAGGTCTGGCATGCCGGCTTGATCTACAAGCTTCACCACCTTGGCTTGCCAGCTAAGCTCGTCAGACTGCTGCGAGCCTACCTTACCGATCGTAAATTCCGCTACCGCCTGGACGGCACTCTGTCTTCCTCGCGGCCCATCCGAGCAGGAGTCCCTCAGGGCTCCGCTCTCTCTCCGCTCCTCTACGCGCTGTATACCAGCGACATTCCGAGAGACACGCCGGGTGTCAAAATAGCTCAGTTCGCGGACGATACCGCAGTCTTCACGACTCACAGTCAAAAGAAGATCATATCCTCACGCCTCCAAAAGGCGGTCCGCAGCCTAGGCGAGTGGTTCCGCCTCTGGAGAATCGAAGTGAACCCCGAGAAGAGCGCAGCAATGCTCTTCACGGGCTTCATTAAGCCCCGCCTCAAAGCAAACCCCGCAGAGGTAACTCTCTACGGGCGTCCAATCCCTTGGCAAGACAAAGCCAAGTACCTGGGAGTAACGTTCGATAGACGAATGAGCTTCGCCGCACACATTCGCAAGGCTCGCCAAAAAGCCGCCTATGTGATGAGTCGTCTTTACCCGTTAATTTGCGCAAAAAGTAAAATGTCCCTGCGTAACAAAGTAACTCTTTACAAATTATGCATTAGACCTATAATGACCTACGCCAGCGTTGTCTTCGCCCACCGTCAGCCCAGCTCTTACAAGAGCCTACAGGTTATCCAAAATAAATTCATGCGCATGGCCACGGGAGCGCCGTGGTTCGTGCGCAACGTAGATTTGCATCGCGATCTAGATTTACCGACGATGCAGCAGCTTTTTAAAAAGTTCTCCCAAACCTATTTTGAGAGAGCAGCCCGACACCCCAACCCTCTAGTGGTTGAGGCCTGCAATTATACCCCCGACCCTAACGCTCCTCTCATAAAGAGGAGACCGAAGAACGTCCTTGACGAACCTGACGACCAACTGACATTGGACAACGCTTCCCAAGTAGGTCACACACACACACACAACAGTACACAGCGTCTTCGCCGGCGAAGACGAGGTCCCCGATATCTGTCGTCATCCGGACGTGGGTTTCATCCACGGTCACGGGGGCGCTCGGACTGAGACACCAGTCCAACAAACCCAACAAGTCCCAACGTCACCCTAAGTCGAGGTCCGAGTCTCACAGGAGACGCCCTTAGGGGGACGTTCCCTCAGAAGTCGTCGAGCCCAGGTGCTCTTCTCTCAGGCTGAGCTTCATGCTCGCCAAAAACCCCCGGTGACGCAGTAATGACCACTATGGTTATCTGCAAATGTCAATTCGAAAAACTAAACTCTGAGCGCCTCAGTTTGCAGCGGGCAGCGGCACAGCGTGGTACTCCTGTACTTGGAAAGCGGACTCGCCTCGCGATGACTTCCATATAAGGAACGCGCGACCAAGCGTAGTTTAGTGAGCCGCTGAGCGGGGCAGCGAGCGCACGCGCCGATGTATGAATTATAGCCGCTACAAGGACAGAAAGCGAAAAGTTTTACAAAAATACGACGTTAATTCGTTCGCAGTCTATTAATATCAAATTCCAAGAAAGTTTTCTATATTATTATTTTTTTGAAAATATCAGAATGACTTTTATAATTGGTGTACATTTAAACATTAAATACACTAAATCCTATAATATACGAGAAGCCCGCGTGGTATGGTGGCATGAGTTCTGACTGAATTTTCGTGCTGACCAGCCAGGCTGATTCTTTAAGCAAGAAATGAGCCAACGTTTCTGGCACCAGATGAGATTATTAATCTCGGTGTAAAAGTAAATCCTTCTAAGAAAGCTTTTGTATAGTTATCAATATATCATCAGTATCCCAATACTGGGAGCAGCTCTCTCGCAGGACAGACTGCTTCAACGTGGGTTGGCAGGCTTTAATTACTTTTATGAAATATCTATCGGTGTCAATAACCAGGGTCGGGTGCTCAACCTATTCGTTTCCTAATTCCGTGCTGAAATTTTTTGCACATCAACACTTAGCACTTGTCCGACCCAAGATTTGAACCCAAGACCTCGTGAAGCATAGTTTGAACATGCCAATTAAAAACCACTAGGAATAAGGCAGTTGCTGGCAATTGTTAAGTTTTATTTTTTTACTCCATTTATATAGATAAGGTACCTACTGATCTATATTCGAAATACACAAAAGTGGTAGTTACCCACCAGTTACCAGTTTGGGATAGAATTAATATCTCCGATAAAAATGAGACGTCGGGGGTTCCCCGTTAGAAACGAAAAAAAAAGAAGTGCCGTAGTTTATACCACTGTAAAAAAGTCACACTTAGCTAACACAGAATACACGCATATCGCTTTTGCCTTACGTTACGTTTACTCATTTTTAATAACAGTTAACAGCGAAATCGCAATAAACAACTTCATTACAAAAAATCCCCTACGTTAAATTGACAATATCCTCATTTTGGAAGACAGCTGAACTGTATTTGATGACGAGTTTCCGGTTTAAAAATAATATTATCGAAATATCGGTGATAATTTGATTTGCCTACATGACTTGCGCCTATATCTAGCACTTTATCTCGATAAGGAAATGCTACAATAATAATAAATTGCTATTATATGGTCACAATTTTTGTATAAACTTATTGACAATCTTATTGTACGTATTCTCATACAAATCAAAAAACACCTCTGCCAATATCTCTTGGACAATTATTTATATCTTTTATTATTTTATAGCTACTCAATGAAATATTTTTTAAACAAATTAATTTATTTATATAAGTATATCGTTTGTTTAGTTCTATTTTGTTAATATTCGGAAGGGGGTGATGGAAAAAGATATACAGATCTTTTTCCATAGTCATATTTTTTTACATAATTATTCGATTTGATATGAAGATAACAAATATTATAATTATGTATTCTTATAATGTAATATCATTACCGCGAAATAATTGGGCAGTTTCCTTAAAAGGCTTTTAGTTTAGATTTTTATACTATTATTACTGCTGATGAGTTAATTCTTGAAAGCTTACGACTTCCGCAAATATAAATTATTAACGCCTTGAGAGCAAGATTTACAAGACAAAAGGTATAGGTAAATATAAAGCAAGGTTTTTTTTACACCAAAAGTAGTTAATTTTAGAGTCCCTGTTAAACAAAAAGAATCCACCCATCAGAATCTCAAATTAACTAAACACCGGGATTAATATATACATATGTATAATATATTTATTTATATTACCGTTTGATTATACAAATAAGTAATTATATACATAAGCCGATGTCAATGATTTTGGGAGCTGACCTAGACACCGAGATGGCAAGCAATTAGAGATTAATTACAGTTTATAAATAGTTGTAAACAGAACTTTGGCGTTTGTCTACTAATACCAGACTAAGGTCAGCTTTCTAATAAAAATATATTATTCCGATAAAAAGGCTAAACTACTAAACATGGTATGACCATTGAGGTGAGCTAGCTGTGATAGCCTAGTGGTTAGGATGTCAGCCTCCAAATCAGAGGTGTAGGGTTCGAACCTGGGCACGCACCTATAACTTTTCGAAGTTATGTGCGTTTTTAAACAATTAAAATATCACTTGCTTCAACGGTGAAGGAAAACATCGTGAGGCAACCTGCACGCCTGAGAATTCTCCTTAATGCTCTCAAAGGCGTGTGAATTCTGCCAAACCGCACATGGCCAGCGTGGTGGACTATGGCCAAACCCTTCTCATACTGAGAAGAGACCCGTGCGCTGTAGTGAGCCAAGAATGGGTAGATCATGATGATGATGATGAAGTTGTAACTGACTCGTGACTATAATAGTAAGCATGTTCGAATATGGATTAGTTAAAGTTAAGTTATGGAGTTTTTCCAGTTACACATTTTCAGTAAAATTCCGGGGATGGGAGATTGCTGGTGTCCGTGCTTCAGAGTGTTAAAGCGTCGGTCTCAGTTATTGGCACATTTCCTGTCAATCCAAATTGGACAGCATCGTATATCAAGAGCGAGGAGGCCCATCTCATCAGTGTGACTTAAAAATGGCTGATCATGGACCAGCTAGCTTCGCTTTCATCAACAAAAAATATATAAAAACCGTTGGAAACGATCTGCTGGTGATTTCTTCCGGCTTCTTCTTCATAAAATCTGCATTGCTAATCGGTGGTAGGATAACTGCGAACCGTCATTAGGTAATTATGTTTCTCAACGCCCCAAAAGTATAAAATGATATTTGTAAATAAAAAAATATATTTTTTTAATGTTGACCTCACCCATAAAAATAAAATGGGTCTGCTAATAAATCAATTTGTGGAATTATTCCTCCTCCTTCTCCTCGATTAATCGTAATCGTTTTCGTACTGTCATCTCAAATGAAATCCACTTGGTACTGATTTTCCAAAACGGTAACTTATTTTTTATAGTCCTTAATACACTGCCAACTCAAAAAGATACAACGCTCGCTTTTCATTTTTGGCAGGTATCAATTTTAATACGCTCTTTGAACTAAGGTATTAGAATATTTTAACTAATATTTTACCTAGCCCAATTATCGCAGTTCTCATTTATTTTGCCATTCACAAACTCATCACGTTTGATAAAATCTTTAATTAATAGTTACATTAAGAGAAACCTTCATACGACTATTTGGACTTCCTGCGTTAAAGTTAATATGAAAAAGAAGTGCAGAATTTAAAAAAAAGGGCAAAGAATTTTCGTATTATATTAGCAGCCCACTCCGTTTGTGCCTTACCACGAAATATCGGCAAAACCAATCATGATCTATTTTTGCATTTATGGGATACCATACCCAGAGATATAAACGGTTTTCGTGCGATCTTTTAAAAAGTAAGCTAAACCGAGATAATAGATATATATCACTAAATAATAAACTAAGTTTTCATACCTTGAACCTGTCCAAAAACTTCGAATTCTACTGCAACTAGAGAGTTCGGATCTTCGGCACCCATTTTCTAAATTGACTTCTTTTTGCACTCTATATAATAAAAACGCAATGTCAATGAAATTCTTTGCAATATTCGTAACTGTCGCTCAAAGTATTATCTTATACATCTATTTATTTAGTCTTGTACGTGTACTGAATAGCTCCGCAACTGTTTTTGTACTGCCGCCCGCCCAAGTGCCAATGTTGTTGCCCGCCCTAGATATTTTCGAGCATGTTTTGCTGATGGATTTATAAAACGTAAATACATGCAATACATTAGGCGAACGATAAGCTATAGTCGTAAAATACACTGAATGTTTATGATTACTTGATTTATATGATACAATATTTGTTTAATATGTACTAGTTGCCTGGTTGCTCGTCCCAAGGGTTGTGTTTTTCCCCCTGGCTAAACAGTATTCTTCGTTGAAGCTATCTTTGTGCCAAATTTCGTCAATGTTAAACCCGTCTCTTTTTTAAGCGGTGTTATCCCGTTAGTACTCTTTATTAGGCCCTCCCGGGTAGTTTTCCGAAATAAAGTGTGTCCGTTCATCTCCAAGCTGTCGACGACCTCGCGGGCGCAATTTTGACGATGTGAGCACATAAGTGAGTAGACCCGGATTCGAAACCCATCAGGGCCAATTTAGAAATTTATTGTTTCTGTATTTTCATTGGTCAGGTCTGGTGGTAAACCAATTGAGTTAACCATACCCCTAAAATTATAGCCCGATATCTTTTTAGAATGCTGGTGATTGGAACACTCCTAATATTCGGTTCTTTTGGTTCCAATTTGATGAAAAACAAATTTCAACTTTGACTTCTTTTCCTTGATTGTATAATGATAACCACATTCAGTCCGATCATGAGATCTTGGGTTCGAGTCCAGGGTAAGAAACAGTTTGGTAATTAATATACTCGTAGCTGTTGGGTAATCATCATGATCAACCCATTACCGGCTCACTACAGAGCACCGGTCTCCTCTCAATATGAAAAGGGATTGGCCATAGTCCACCACGCTGGCCATGTGCGGATTGGCAGACTTCACTCGCCTTTGAGAACATTATGGAGAACACTCGTGCTGGTTAGGTATGTTAGGTAATATCACGGTTAATAGCAACGGCATTCTTATGCCAAATTTCAGTATTATCTGTTCAGTGGCTGAAATAGCCCGTTGATGGACCAATCAGTCCAGGTATAAAAAGATACATGAAGCTATTGAGTTTACAATACTATGGAGCATGATTTTACAAACATTGAAACAAAAGTAGAAGCTATTTAAAACAAAGCTTGCCCTTCACGTGCCGGCGGCGGCGGCGGACGCTGGCGGGCCCCTACAGGGACACCAGGGGCGCGGAGTGGCCAGTTCCGGTAATAACAATTATGTGATTGCCCTGATTGGAAAATCTGCTTCCTAATCAACTGCCCGGCGATCTTTGGGAACCGCGCTGCTTAATATATAATAGTGAACATCATTTTAAAACTGGTGGCTGGTGGTGAAATATGGAAGACAGAATCATGTGATATTTTAATTTTTAAAAACGCACATAACTCCGAAAAGTGAGAGTTGCGTGCCCGGATTCAAACCGTCGACCTCTGATTAGGAGGCTGACGCCCTAACCACTAGGCTATTACCATATAACCATATAAGCGTAGTATTAACTTTAAGTAACGACTTAAGACTCCAGAAATAACTCGAGCCGTCCTCGTGCGAGATCTATAAAAAACGTTTTGCCTTAACTCTGATTTAAGATGAAAGTTAAATCGAGACGCAGTTATGTGTATGCATAAATATATCTCGTTTTACCTTGGCTGAGCAAAGTTGGGCTATAGATTTAAGTCAGGAACATGTTCTCTCAACAAGAATGAAGTGTGATAATACACCCTTATTTTGAAATGCAAGCCGACTCAATATAATTATCCTGTAAACTATTAAATAAAGTGCCTAGCTTTTCGCCCTAATGGCATAGAACAAGCAAAATCCCACTTAAGATTTTTTTTCAATCAAATGTAGGCGCCTTTGCATTTACCTAAAAAGAAAGATCAATTAGAAATTAGCTGTCATAACAGTAGGTGACCTCTGCCATCTAGACGCAGACTCACGCATTAAGAGAGTAGAGTCCATTTTGTTTATTGTCCCAAAAGTTGGTGGTTTATCTGGAGGACCTTTTTAAATATATATATATATATATATATATATATATATATATATATGGCAATCTGCGAGCCCACAATCACCAAAAAGGTATAGCATAAAATACATCTCAGAATCCAGTGACGTAGCAACCATAGGGCTATACTTCCCGTTCCCGAAGCACCAGTAAGCTAATGGGCCCTTCTTCGCATCCATGAACGTCTTTTTACGAAAATATACCTTTCAAGGATATTTAACCTCTTGGCCCCAGACAAACGCCTTGCAAAATCGGAACAAAATCACAATAATGTTTCCAACCTCCACCTAGTGCGAGATTTTCCTACTTATTTGATCACGTGAAAATAAACATTAAAATAAATATTCACGCAATAGATTGTTATTATTATAGTGCAATGCCCATTCTAATTATTCTTGTTCAGATATTCTAACTTGCTCAGAGCTAAGAAATAGGCGTTGTACGCCCAAAATTCAAATTCAAATTCAAAATAATCTTTATTCAAATAGTCCTTAAAAAGGCACATAACTTAGTTACACAGTAGTTATTTCATGGTGATAACTATATTCGTAAACTTAAAACTAAAGCTATGAGGGTTCCAAACGCGCCGGTCTAAGAAGAAGCCCACAACAAACTTAGCCGGCCCTTTGAGACCACCCTAAGTTAAATACGCTGTAATCCCCATGATTATCAAAAAGCTGTTGTTATATTAAATTACCTATAAAAACGTGCTTAAACATTACGAGCAGTGTGATCTAATAATGCAAATTAAATTCCAGTTGTGAATTTTATTGGTAAGGTATTCACTAACTAAAAATAGTGTCATTATCAATTTTTGACCTTGAAAATCAATTAAGATATACACATAACTATCAATAGTATCAATGATCAATCCCACTTCCTACTTTTTTATATTACAAACGTGAAAATGTATATAAGTGTGGATGGATAGGTGGATGGATGGATGGACGATTGTTACTCTTTCACGTAAAAACTTTTAAACGGATTTTTATGAAACTTTATAAAAAAATGGCTTACCACCTATACATCACAATAGCATATAGGCTATATTTTATAAAGATATTGTATGAATTATCCAAAATATGACGATAAGTGTCAAGTATATAGGAAAAAACGACCATCTGTGAGATAATTTTAATGTCATTATGTTAATTCTCTTCTACACCACGCTAATAATATAAGTTACTCGAAATACTAATCCTGCTTAGACGAAGTCGCGGGTACCGGTTAGTAGTATATATAGTAGATACATATAGTATAGTTAGTACATACAAATACAAAAGTATTTGTGTAAAAATTAACCAGGCAATCGATAGACGATTGGGAGTAGACTATAGAGTGGCAGCCACCAATACGTGCATAACCCTGTATGACCTATGTACCTAGAGTTGTGCTAAGCTCTTAGCTCTTTTTTTTTCACGCTGGGAAATGCTCTTCATCGCATTCTCGCATCCCCTCCGGAGGCGACACAGGCAAGACTGCGCCGCTTCCGACGGGGTATGTGGGACTCCCCGGCGGCCAGAATACCCACTAAAACCCAGCGATGCTCCTTCGCGTCGCCTGGTGGCTCTGGGTCACGGGAACACTTGTGCACTCGACCGCGGCCCAGCCAGAAGCTCTTAGCTCTGGTGGAAAGACGGTCAACAGCTGGGAAAGGGCGCAATTATAGTTAGAAGAAAGATAAGAGACATTTTAAAACGTATTTTATTTATTATTTTTGGCACATTGGAACGATGTCTCAGAGTTTACGTGAATGCACTGCAACTTCCCGTCCGCCTCTATAATACACTTTGTGTTTCTTCCCTATAATATACTTTATGGTACAGTTGCGACTATCGATTATTATACAATATCATTAGAATTATTACAATATCATTAGGGTCCCAAGGTGAACCCGCAGCGTAGTTCGACCCTAAATAACGTAGACAGTGTCTAGTAAGAGATTTTATAACTTGTCGATCGCATAAGAGTTAACTTCAATTTGTATAAAATTATTTATTTATTTATTTATTTATTTATTCATAAGGCATGCCAGCGACAAGTTGTATGTTACATTTTAAATCAGTCTTAATAAGCTAGTGCTGGTGCTGTTACAACTTGTCCATTACAGGCACACTCAGCATTGCCAACAATCTCCGAATACAATTTAATTAATATTTTATAAAAATTTACAATTTAATTATGACATTGGATAATTATTAAGTATTTAAAATGTCAGGCGAAAAAAGGTTACAAAATGAATAAAATTAAAATTGGGTAAATTAAATTAAAATAAAAAAATAAAAACAATTAAACAAATCAAAAATTAAACTAATTAAAAATTAAAAAATATTTACATAAATTAATCAAAAAGCAAGCAATTACATATTAATATTATACATTTATTAATTATACAACGGAAAGCGGTGATAGCCTAGTTGTTAGGGCGTCAGCCTCCTAATCAGAGGTCGACGGTTCGAATCCGGGCACGCACCTCTAACTTTTCAAAGTTATGTGCGTTTTTAAGAAATTAAAATATCACTTGCTTCAACGGTGAAGGAAAACGTCGTGATGAAATCTGCACGCCTGAGAGTTCTCCATAACGTTCTCAAAGGCGTGTGAAGTCTGCCAATCCGCACATGGCCAGCGTGGTGGACTATGGACAAACCCTTCTCATATTGAGAGGAGACCCGTGCTCTGTAGTGAGCCGGCAATGGGTTGATCATGATGAGTGAGTATTGGGAAGACACTAATTAAGTTTTAGTTCAGAAACATTAACGTCAATATACTCGTAGATGGACCTTGTTTAATGGACCAAACGGTTTAACGTTCGGTCACGATGTCGCGTAAAAACCAATTAGGAGTAGATATGGGTTTACCATATCCCTAACAGGTTAGGTGGACTATGGCCAAACCCTTCTCATATTGAGAGGAGACCCGTGCTCTGTAGTGAGCCGGTAATGGGTTGAACATGATGAATTATACAATAGGTGGCGATTCTACATATTCTCTAAACTTTCACGCGATCGACTAAGTAGAAATCTAACAATGACAATAATCAAATGAGGCAGGAAACCGCTGGAAACGAGCGACCTTGGAACACCCTAAAAGTAACTATTTCTACAATGGACATTTATCGGTTTGAAATTTTATAAACTGACAGACGGGTCACCCAAGTAAAGTCACCTTTAAACACCGTTCATCACTGGAATTGGATAAATTATACATAAAAAAAAACACTTAATTTATTAACATGAATATAATGCAGTCATCCCTGCCGCTTTCGTAATTTAGCTTCAATTTTCTCCTTAGCGTCTACAGCCTTCTTCAAAAGAGCTTCATCTATTGACTTCAACTGCAAAGAGAGACAAAATACAAGTGCTCTGTACCATATTGTAATAGATTGAGGTGGGTACTTTTTTTATTTTGTTGACTAATAAAGTGAATTAAGTAGGTAGGATAAAAATATGAATGACAATGGTTTTTTTATACACTACAAGTTAGCCCTTGACGGCAATCTCACCTGGTGGTTGACATGTGAGTGTATTTTATTAAAATTATACCCTTTTTTTTAAATAAATTCTTTAAAATACTTACTTCAATAATAAAATTCTCTTTGATGTTTGATAACTCTTCGAAGCCGACAGCTTTTTCTTTTTCATATTGCACAGTCAACTCTTGAAGTTCCATCACTCTTTGTGCAGCTTTCCTTGATTTCTCAGCACATTTTTTGTCGTTTTCTTCAGCCTCACGTAGGTCACTAGAAAAATTCACACAATAGTGTGTATCAGATTTTAAGTCTAATGACCTTCTAGCTCGAAGGCTGTGTTGTAAAACTTGTATGCATAATAATTCAATAGAAATTCATGTAAAATAGTGAATTTTTTCCTTTAATTTAGTAAATTATTCAAACCTATTTTATTTTATTTCTCTAATAGTAGTGCGGAAATTGCAACTTTAATCTCATAACATAAGGTCCATTTTTCTTTGATGTTATATTGTTTCGTTACTCTAAAACGACGCTACGATTGCGAATATGCAAATATGCATTTTTCAATTTACTTAATTTTTTAGACTGTTT
Organism: Lasiommata megera; assembly: GCA_928268935.1. Taxonomy (NCBI): domain Eukaryota; kingdom Metazoa; phylum Arthropoda; class Insecta; order Lepidoptera; family Nymphalidae; genus Lasiommata; species Lasiommata megera. The sequence continues at coordinate 15,538,844 of OV743315.1, read as the reverse complement.
TATAAAAAAGTAGTTTCTTAGCCAAGCCAAAAGTAGTTTCTTGTTAGATAACTCAGTCTGCCAATCATCTTTTCTTTTATATTGCTAAACACTCAACCGATAACTGTTAGTATAAAAACATTTTTTTGTATACTGCATATCTCATACAATTTGATGAATTCATTGATCAAACATATTGAGCTATTTCCTCACCTCTGAGCCTTTGCTCGTTCTTGCTGCCGCCTCAGGCTAGCTTCCTGGCGTTTCCTGCTGGCCTCCGCCCTAGCAGTGCTCAGCTCTGAAAACTGAGCCTCGAGCTCGCTAAGCTCAGCATCAAGATCCGCCTGCTCGCTCTCTTTGCCCTCCGAATCGCCGTTTTCGTAGTCCCTATAATGTTTAAGTTCATGGTTCAACAACCCGTGCCTCGGAGAGCCTGTTAAGCGTTCCCGGTTATTCTCATAGCTATAATTGCCTCTCTCTTATGAACAGAGTGCGAGATTTTCTACTTGTTCGATCACATGAACGTTAACTTCAATTTGTATGGAATCAAAGGAGCTCTTTCGATTCCATTCAAAGCTCGAGGCACGCCTTTTAGAAATTCATTGAATATACCATATTAATTAATATGAAACATATAACAACCTTTGTTTTACTAACCACATACGAGTAAGTAAAAATTTTCCTGTTTTATAGTGGTAGCATGGAAGAGATCACTTGCAGAGTGATATGTCCTTACACCCTATTTATTTATTTAATTTTTTGTTTTATTATGTGTGTCTGTGATTATTAACTTTAAAATCTCCTTACCTCAAACTGTCAGATAACTTTATGATCTCATACAGCAAATTGTTGGCTATATCTAAGTTGGGCTTTATGGATTGTAGGTTTTTCAAACTATTGTCTTTCTGCATTAACGTCGCTCTCAACGTGTTCAATTTTTCCTCAGCATCCTGGACGTTCTGCGCCGCTTGTTCAACCTGGTCCATATAAAAATAATTAACTTAATATAAGTATAAATTCATAAGAATGAAAAAAAGGAAAAATCTACTTACTTTTTTTTTATACACTACAAGTTAGCCCTTGACGGCAATCTCACCCGATGGTAAGTGATGATGCAGTCTAAGATGGTACTGGGCTAACCTGTAGCTGGGCTAACCCCTGTATGGTAAACCCACACTCCTAATTGGTTTCCAGTCGACATCGTGCCGGAACGCTTAATCGCTTGGCGACACGTCTTTGTCGGTAAGGTGGTAACTAGCCACGGCCGAAGCCTCCCACCAGACCAGACTCGAGCTGGGAATCGAACCCAGGACCTCCAACTTTATAATGCGACAGCGCACGCACTGCGCCACAGAGGTCGAGGATGTACTACTATAGAAATATATTACTGTGAACTTAAATTATAACTGATATGTATTTTGATTAGCCCTTGCCTGTGGCTCTGCTAACGTTAATAAAGGACTTAAAAAAAATTTATACCTATTACCCCATTAAGGGTTCAGTTTACGAAAATCCTTTCACAGCAGACTTTAACGTTATGATAGATCTCTTTGCACCAATTATTCGAGCCCAAATCATATGACAATATCACCACCTCTTTTATAGAAGAGATAGCTTTAAAAATAAAAAAGAAGTGACATTTCTAAACGTCCCACTTAAATTCAATAAAATGAAAACTCCTGTATTTCAGATTTATGTTTGGAAAGAGAATAAAAATGGGAATGGTAACAAGAATGGGATAGTCTAAAAACATTACTTAGTACACAGGAATTCTTTAAAACCTCAAATTTTGCTAACAACGTTATGGGTATCAGCTTGTTATAGAGGGTTTTCCAATAAGAGGTGTTATTTTGATATTCAAAGAAAAATGCCATTTTTTATTATAAATCATCAGATGTTTATTTCATTACAAAGAGGAAGGTATGCCGTTAATAGTGGAAAATAACATCAGGCAAATGACCACCACGGCCACGCTTACAGGACAAAATCCTTTTCATGAAATTTTCCATAACTAAATCGCAAAGTGGCTGCTCTATGTCCTCGATAGCCTCACGAATTCCATCTTTGAGGTCTTGAATCGATACTGGGCTGGTTGTTGAAAAGCCTCTTTATCCTCAACGTGTGACTGTTTGGTGCGGTTTATGGTCCGGCGGAGTCATTGGACCTTACTTTTTCGAAAATGAGGCTGGCGCAACAGTTACGGTGAATGGATTGCGCTATCAAGAGATGATTAACGATTTTTTATGGCCGGAATTGGATGGTATTGACCTGGACCACGTTCACTTTCAACAAGACGGCGCTACATGCCACACAAGCAACGAAACCATTGATCTTTTAAGGGAAAAGTTTCCGGACCGTGTTATCTCTCGAAGAGGTGATCACAATTGGCCACCGAGATCTTGTGATTTAACACCTTGCGACTTCTTTCTTTGGGGCCACGTGAAGGAGAAGGTCTACGCCAACAGCCCAGTATCGATTCAAGACCTCAAAGATGGAATTCGTGAGGCTATCGAGGACATAGAGCAGCCACTTTGCGATTTAGTTATGGAAAATTTCATGAAAAGGATTTTGTCCTGTAAGCGTGGCCGTGGTGGTCATTTGCCTGATGTTATTTTCCACTATTAACGGCATACCTTCCTCTTTGTAATGAAATAAACATCTGATGATTTATAATAAAAAATGGCATTTTTCTTTGAATATCAAAATAACACCTCTTATTGGAAAACCCTTTATATAGTTATATTAAATCTCACCTGAGCCTTTATATCATCCGCATCATAAACTCTCAAGGCACGTTTCTTGCTCACTTCAGTCACAAGGGCATCTCGATGACTCTTCTTCTGCTCAAGAATCATATCCAACTGTCTGTACTCCTTCTGTATAGCTTCAAGTTCTTGCTTTTCTTTGTCAACAGCTTCTTTCTCTTGCTTGAGTTCCTCTTCATACTGTTTCATTTCTCGGTCAATCTAAAAGTGTTGGGTTAAGTTATATGTTGCATGTCTAATATCTTATAGGCACAATCTAACTACATATGTTAACTAAAGCTATCCACCTAAGAGACCTAAATCCACCTAAAGAGGCCCCGGTCCAAGAAGAAGCCCACAAGAAAATTAGCCAGGTATATTATTGTTTATGTAATCATCCATAAAGTAAAAGGATTTTTCTACAATCTCATAACTGTAGGAAGTGGAAGGTAACAAAAATATTCACATATGCCCAGTTCCTCTCCTCCTTGACATCTTGCCGTACTTCTGATGAACCAGGTCAATGGCTGGGTTGCTGAAAATAATATTACTCACATTCTTAAGTCTCCCAGCTCTTTCTGCTTTTTCTGCAAATTGTTTGTTGAGCAGTTCCATAAGGTGGTTTTTTTTGTCTTTCAATAATTTAACCTGAAAATTTAAATATATTACTTACATTATTACTTTCCAGGTTGATCATGCATTCAGATAAAAAACCACATGAAGTCTCCTACTATTCCAATATATATTTGTTTTTATCATACATATATTTAGTGTAATGCTGCTATAATTACACATACTGAAAGAATATGATAGATTGATGGAATGCTCTTTCCTAGGATTGATATGGATAGAAGTTAAGTTTTTTGTCTGGTGGGAGGCTTCGGCCGTGGCTAGTTACCACCCTACCGACAAAGACGTGTCGCCAAACGATTTAGCGTTCCCGCACGATGTCGCGTAGAAACCAATTAGGAGTGTGGGTTTACCATACCCCTAACAGGTTAGCCCGCTACTATCTTAGACTGCATCCTCACTTACTATCAGGTGGGATTGCCGTCAAGGGCTAACTTGTAGTGGATAAAAAAAAAAAAAAAAAGTTTACATAAGAAATAAGAAAACAAAGAGCCATGTTACCTTATCAGTCTTGGAGAATATCTCCTCCTCATATGGTGCAATATGACTCATGCGTTCTTCTTGGAAGATCATTAAGTTGTACAGCAGCAGTATTATAGAGTAAGAAGTGTTGATGTTGGGCTGAATTAACTGTATGATTGTGTTTGTCATTGAATATTGAGGCATAACTAGGATAAGATGGTTGACCACTCTAGTTGTGTTGATAACTGGTAGTAGGTCCCAGTAGAAGTAGACATTTTCGTTGCGCTCTGCTTCTGGTGGTGGCTGGAATAAACATAGAAATAATAATAATATACAAATTCTAAGCCAAAGCATACAAATACAGGGGTCTAGGCTCTGAATATGATTTTGTCCCATTCGGTGTCGAGACCCTTGGTCTGTGGGGTCCTAGCGCTATAGGGCTTTTTAGGGAAATAGCAAAAAGGTTAGTCAACATCACAGGAGACCGAAGAGCTGCCAGCTACCTCTGACAACAAATTAGTCTTGCAATCCAAAGGGGAAACACTGCCAGTATCTTCGGAACCTTGCCTAAAGGGACTCCTTTTAATAATATATTTTAGTTATAGTTTTAGTTTTAGGTTCAATTCTCTTTAAGGTTTATTTTAAGTTTTTAAGTGTTTATAATACAGTTAAATTGTTTTAATTATTAATTATAATTGAATAAATGGAATTAAATATTTAAAAAAAAAAATCTATTTGAAATCATACTATTACATTTAATTCAATCAATAATCAAGTAATTTGTTCACCATTGACTTTGTTTTCATTTTATTTTATTCTTTGATTTTATAACAAACCATGACAATCGTTCTTAAAATCTGCTGAGCAACCCTATAGCAAATTGAGAGTTAAGAAGCTAGAAAGAAGCATGTGGAGAAGTATTTTATCATTATGCTATTTATGTCACACTGCCGGGCCCAGGTTTCTATCTCATAGGAAAGGGGACTTTTAGAGTATCACATTGCTTTAATGCTTTAACAATAAATATAACATATTTGTGTTTATATAATAGACCACGAGCTTGTTTCTTTGGTTTGGGTATTTACGCTGTCAATTTAGTCTAGTCAGAGTCAGAGCTAGTCTGGACTGGACTGAAAATTTTTTACAGAAAAAATTAAGTAATTCTTTGAAAAACTTAGGAATCAAGCCCAGATCCTTGCCATAGTTGAATATGCCAACCACTAGAAATGAGGCAAATGAATGTGCCTTTATAATTAAAAATATCTAAGTCTAAATGTAGACAACCATCATTTCATCATCAATTTATGATAGATAGAATAAAATAGGTGGAAATATACTCACTGCAAGGATAGCATCTCGATCAATACCCAAGCGGTCAAACACCTGGAACAGTGCTCCCATCATAGCATGTGGCTTCTTCAGATCTTCAGCAGTGAGAAGGTAATTTGGGAAGCTTTCATTCCAGTTCGCAATGAGCGTTTCTACTGTGTATGCTAAAAAACAATAAAAATAATGTTTGACTACCTTTTTTTTCCATTCAATTCTGGTTAGTCCTCAACTGTAATCACACCTGGTGGTAAGTGCATTATAAGATGAAAGCAGGCTATCTATTAGAAGGTATGGCAGTCATATTAAACCCTAATATAATACCTAAAGAATTAAGGTACATCAAGTGGGTAAATATGAAAAACATAAGTATAAGGTATTTAGATACCTACAGCTGGTATCAGTATGCTGCTGATGGCTAAATTTGTCCTCAATAAAATTGCTTATGAGTTAAATCAATTAATTAGTTTTAAAAATACTATGCTGGTGAGTAAACACGAACTCCAATCCAAAAGTTCAGTGATTGTGGTGTAAAATAGCTAAAATCCACTCTCACATAATGTTAGTAAGACTAGGTCGTTGCGATTAATTTCATATAGCATTTAAAAAGTTGTTTTAGAGATTTTCAACAATGCAATAAATAAATAAATAAATAAACATAAGTAAAAAATAGTCAATAATATTAAACTTCTCTTACGTTTATCCATGTCTTATTTAGGTTTCAACCGTTTTTCAAGTAAACTTTGAAACACACAAATCTAAAAAAGGCGATTTTGTTTACGATATAAAGAGAAAAAGACCTTAAAATGGTTTAATTTATATAAAAATAGGTATCAAGAAAATTACTGTTTTCAATTTTAACGGATATGTCAATTTGAAATTTAAAAATGACATCCCTATTTTACAATGTTGCTAGCAACGTAAACAAAACTAAAACGTAGTGATAACATTCTCTTTGAACAAAACAGGAATGAGGGAGGAACAGTAACGGCACTGCCAAGCCGTATTACAAAGTACCTAGATAGTCTGCGCCTGCATGGTTCTCTTTAGTTTTTGCACTCGAAAATCGGTGCCATTTTGTTTCAATGATCAATGATGAAAGCAATATAATATAGTACAAGTTTAAAGATAGCCTCGTGTAATTTGTGCAGTGTTAGGTATAGAGGGAATACAAAGGTATGGGAAACTTTAAACTTGGTTTACCATGTTATCCCTTCAGTGGTGGCTCTAATAAGCCCATATGTATTACCATTATTGTTATTACCACAAAAAACCGTAAATAAAAAATTTGCCCATGAAAATGGAACGTAACAGTAAACGTTGTCATCTAACGTCAAAAATGTAAAAAAAATAACAAACGTAAACGTCACCTATTTCATTGCAGTCATTTGCTTGTTGTTTTGTCTCGAATTAAATATTAACTGTTATCGTTTTAATGCATTGTAGTTGTCTATAGCAAGTAAAAATGCGAATTACAAACTTAAGACGGGGTAGAATATTTCGTACGGCTGGGATATGTGTTGTTCTAATAGTTTTAATATACGCTTTGCATAGTTATTCAAGTTTGAATGCCGAAGGCTCGATAAATACAGTACTTTCAAATGATTTGCCAACTTATTATAAGTTCCACAGAGATGTGTACCCAACGATAAGAACCGGTAAGTTATTAGATTTCTATTAATTTTATTTTAGCACAACTCGTTTATTAATTAATGTATAAATTGGATACAGTTACATGTTAATCTAGAACAGAGTAACTAGATTCATAAAATATAACCCGTTGCCGGAAAGCACTTTTTTTTAAATAAATTCGCTACGTAAACTATTTCATAAGTGTTAAACTTCGGTAACATGCAAACTGTTCTAGTCTATAACTGCCTGTGAATTTATTATGATTGAGAAATGTAAAACATGCAAAACTATTGCTATCAAGTCAATGCTATTTTGAATTAATTTATTTATGAAATATAGAAGTAGAATAAGATAAGATAATAACTGTGGACTTTGAAATTTAAAAAATTAGCCTTTTGCAATAATTTATGAAATATCTATTATAGCATACAAGCCTCCACTCTGATAAATATTCTTGTTACTTTTTATTTGTACGCTACTACAGAGCTTACAAATTATAAGAGAAATAAAAAAAATACAGGAAATCAAAAGGCAGCCTTTTATAATAAAGTCTTATTTAATAGACAGGATGGAAATTGACTACATCGATTTCACACTTTGGTGTTAGATTTTTGTGGCACCAATATTTTGACCACAACCTTGTAATTGTTAGTTTGACATGCCTAGACTAGACCAAAATGCGAGTTTCAAATAAACATGTAGAAATCATCATCATCATCTGCCTATAAGGAAGCGGTGATAGCCTAGTGGTTAGGGTGTCAGCCTCCTAATCAGAGGTTGGCGGTTCGAATCCGGGCACGCACCTCTAACTTTTCGTTATGTGCGTTACAAAAAAATAAAATTTAAATATCACTTGCTTCAATGGTGAAGGAAAACATCGTGAGGAAACCTGCTCGCCTGAGAGTTCTCCATGATGTTCTCAAAGGCGTGTGAAGTCTGTCAATCAGCACATGGCCAGAGTGGTGGACTATGGCCAAACCCTTCTCATATTAAGAGGAGATCCGTGTTCTGTAGTGAGCCAGTAATGGGTTGTTCATGATGATGATGATCTGCCTATAAATGCCCCACTGCCAAGCAAAGACCACTCTTGTAGGAGAGATTTTAAATCTAACTAACACACACAATACATATTTTTTAGTTTTCTTTATCCAAAGTGTGGTATAAGCCTCTGATCTGTTCATGTTTCTTTCTGTCAACAGGCTGTATCTCAGGAATTTAAAAAGTAGAAGAGAGTTGAAATTTTCTATGACTTTTACCATACATTTCTATTGCAAATTATTGGGTGACATTTTTCATTGATCTTAATAATTCCATTAGGTAAAGCAAAATCATATTTATTTTGAAATTTAATTATATAATTAATAATGCATCATTAATCAAATTACCTTTGATGAGATAAGTAATATTGTAAGTTTCTTCTTATAATAAATTAGCACTTATCACTGGTGTTTAACATTTTTTAAGAGTTTTGTTGTCAACTTTTGGCTAATGGATGCCACTTTATAATTAATCTAATTGTCAAACTTATTACAAGGCAATAAAACACCTTTAAAGGGCAATTTTTACATATTGGCAACTAATCATAGGTACATGAATATTATATACCTATCACAAAAATAATTATACCTTTATTAGAGCTAAAATAAAGTCTACGGAAACAAATACTCATCTCTTTCACAATAACTTTAACCAAAGTGTTCAATTCATTCATTTAAATAAACCTATGTAAATTTTTAAAATACCTATGTACGTCTAGGTACTTTTTTTTTCTCGTTGGGAAATGCTTTTACGCATCCTCTCCGGAGGTGACACAGGCAAGACTGCGCCGCTTCCGATGGGGTATGTGGGACTCTCTGGCGGCCAGACTAGCCACCAGAATACCCACTAAAATCCAGCGATGCTTATTCGTGTCGCCTGGTGGCTGGTGGGTGAGTGTTCCTCGTGCACAGCCAGCGGCGTCAGCTGAGACAGACCCTCCACGGGGGGCCTATGATGACCCCCGAACTCCGTCTGAGTAGCGCCTGGGCCATTGGACGCGCCTCACGACCCGAGGATAAGGCTCGACGGGTGAGGATGCCTCTCATCCATCACCCGGAGCTCCTCGTTAGGGGGGCAGGCGGCGATCGTGCACGCGTCGCCTGCGCCCCACCCTACGACGCCGCCTCCTTCTGCATCATCACCTCCTCGCAGAAGGAGGCTACAGCGGTCCAAGACGTCTCGCTGACGACCTATACGCTGCATGGTTCATATTATGAATTACTATAATGTTACAACCCTTAGTTACAGCAGGTAAAACTTTGGGGTGTTTTTTATCCAGGGAAAATGTACAGGTCTAAAAAACTAAACATACGCAACATTGTTGGCAACCAAATAGATATCATATATTGTCAAATTGAAATCTGAAATTAATCAAGGTCAGCTTTAATTTGATTGTAATCAATCTGTTAATTTGTTTATATTAATTTAATGCGGCCATGTTTCCTTTGATAGTGTAAATGTTTTCTTGTGAAAAACATAGATAATCAAGGTATTTTACTAGATAATGCTTAGTTCTCAAAAGTATGTTCATTTAGTTTACTACTCAAATGTAGAAAAAGATTGCTGTTAATTGTTTTAGGCTGTTATTAAACTGCTTATCAGGAGTGTTAATTATACTTCCAAAAAATTCCTACCTGATCAGATACATGCTCGAATTATTGAGTACATAAAAAAATTGGGTGTCTGATTCATTGCTGTGAAACGTTTTATGCTGATAAAGGGCAATGGCTCAGTTTGTTGGCTTGTTCTCTTATAATCTGCTTTCAGACATTACAATATGCACATAACATTTGGCTTTTCATGCATAAGTTGGGCAATAAATAAAACTAAATTCATATAATCCTTTTGAAGGCAATTCTGATACGTTTTTTTTTTCCGAACTTAGCCCTTGACGGCAATCTCACCTGGTAGTGATGATGCTGTCTAAGATGGTAGCGGGCTAACTTGTTAAGGGTATGGTAGACCCATATTCCTAATTCATTTCTTCGCAACATCGTGCCGCAACGCTAAATCGCTTAGCGTCACGTCTTTGTCGGTAGGGGTAACTAGCCACGGCCGAAGCCTCCCACCAGACCAGACTCGAGCCGGGAATCAAACCCAGGACCTCCCACTTAATAATACGACAGCGCGCGCACTGCGCCACGTAGGTCGTCAAATAGCTTATAGTGGTATAAATGAGTTAATGGTGATAACTACATTATTAACTTTATTTACATTATTAGTTACATTATTAGTTTATTTAAAACTGAAGCAGTTGTTTCTATCTGAAGAATCCTCCGTACCACAGAACTTCGAGAAATCGTGAGCGCTGGCACCCTTACGTCACCCTACTCGAACGAAACGATTCGACTCGACTCGCTAAGGTGTGGAACGCATTTCCAGCATCTGTGTTTCCAGCCACAGGTCTTCTAATGCCTTAGAGTCAACAAGGCAACAGTGAATAGGCATTTTCTAGTCAAGCGCGCTACACTAGACCTCATCAAAGCTTTCTAGTACTGATTGTCGTCAAGCGCAAACCTATCTCAAAAAAATAAACTTATCAATAATTATGCATTACTACATAGAATACAAAAAGGCTAAGAGCTAATTTCGTGTAGATTTCGGAGAGGGGTCCGTTTTTTCGATTTTTTTTTTGATACTTATAGTTCGAAAGTGTATGGGCAAGATATCAAAAAGAACTAATAATTGTTTGGACTTGGCCTATCACTCGTTTCCGGCTGACGTTGATTTCCGAGACATAATGTTTATGCAGACATGTATGCAACTTAAGTTACTTTAGTCTCCGTTAATAATCCAAATCGTAACGTATGTATGCTTAACGAGATTCGCATTATCTGTTTGTCAAATGAAGCAATGTCTGAAATGGGTATGATGTTTTAGAATCGACTTTTACTTTAACAAGTGTGACTCCGTTTCCATTTTTCAAATATTAATATGCTTTTAAGTGAATAGTGTTTAGATGAAATTACAATTAACATCTTAAGAATCTAGAATCGAATCATAGCTGGTGAAAGATCAGCTATCAGAAATCTATTATGACATTTATTGGAACGAAGTTCCTTACGGCAGGCTTGGAGGAGATAGGGATTTTGCTGCGCGACCGAACTGAAAAAAAAAGTGATAGTAAAACCGTAAAAAAAAGTCCGTGGAATAAAACCGTTAAATGAGATGTGTGCAGGCGCGACACCGTAAGAAAAAGTCCGTGGAATAAAACCGTTAAATAAGACGTGCGCAGGCGAAACAGTCCTATACACAAGCGAGTAGTGTATAATAATACCTTTCTCTTTCTCTTTTGTAATTATTTCTATTTCTATGTAATTTTATGTTGTCAAACAAAAATAAAGAGGCATATTTTGTTATTTTAGCTGATAATTACGTTTAGAATTACGAATTTTTTTTATTTTACGTAATTTATTATTTCCTAAAATACTGAATGTCCTAAATACTTTCCTGTACTAAAATAAAAACTAATCAGCAAAATTTAAAAGAAAAATCAAGAAAACCTACATAAAATTGAGCATGATTTTTATAAGTACTTTGTTTCAGAGCTGGGTAACTTTGAGCCTAAAACGAAAGTGTCAGTGAAAGGTCCTGGGGAAGATGGCCTGCCGTACCATATGTCGCAGGAGCGCGCTAATGACGTAGCTGACTCGGAGAGTAAATACGGCATGAATATTGCTGCCTCTGATGATATTGCTATGAACAGGTAAAAATTACAATTAATTACATAAAGACATGATCAACCCATTACCGGCTCACTACAGAGCACGGGTCTCCTCTCAATATGAGAAGGGTTTGGCTATAGTCCACCACCCTGGCCATGAATTGGCAGACTTCACACGCTTTTGAGAACATTATGCAGAACTCTCAGGCGTGCAGGTTTCCTCACGTTTTTTCCTTCACCGTTAAAGCAAGTGATATTATAATTTTTAAAAAACGCACATAACTCCGAAAAGTTAGAGGTGCGTGCCCGGATTCGAACCGCCGGATTAGGAGGCTGACGCTCTAACCACTAGGTTATCACCGCTTCAAATAAAGATACATACATGATTACATACACAAATATGAACAAAGTAAAAATTAAAATTAATACAATAAAAACGTGATTGGTTTTTGATGCAAAGATATAGTTTTAGATAAACATTATTAATGAATTATGTTTTAAAAAAACAATAGTTTTTTTCCGTTGTCAATCGGAGTAATACATTTAGCTGAACAGCAATCATTAGCTTCTTTACTGTCTCACTACTGAACACATGCCGTGTGTTTGAAGTGCAAGTGTGAGATATAAAATAAAAGGCTATATTATATATAAATGAAGCGGTGCTAGCCTAGTGGTTAGGGCGTCAGCCTCCTAATCAGAGGTCGGCGGTTCGAATCCGGGCACGCACCTCTAACTTTTCGGAGTTATGGGCGTTTTTAAATAATTAAAATATCATTTGCTTCAACGGTGAAGGAAAACATCGTGAGGTAACCTGCACGCCTCAGAGGTCTCCATAATGTTCTCAAAGGTGTGTGAAGTCTGCCAATCTGCACATGGCCAGTGTGGTGGACTGTGGCCAAACCCTAATCATATTGAGAGGAGACCCGTGCTCTGTAGTGAGCCGGTAATGGGATGATTATATATAAACATTGAAACTTCAAGGCCTGCAATGTAAGCTCTGCAGAAACAAAAAATAAAAGATATATAAAAAATATATTTGGAAAACATTGACTAATTAAAAAAATCTTTATAGATCTATACCTGACACACGATTGGAAGAATGCAAATTCTGGCATTACCCTCTTGACTTGCCCACCACGTCTGTGATCATTGTGTTCCACAATGAAGGCTTTTCGGTTCTCATGCGAACAGTTCATAGCGTCATCAACAGGTCACCAACGCATATACTACATGAAGTCGTATTAGTAAGTATTATCACTTTACCAAGTAAAGCTTAACATAATTAAATTAATTTCTTCGTCTTAACTAGTAATACTGCAATCCCGAAATTGTTATGTAAAATCTTAAACAAATCAAATACATATAAACTATTCGCTTATAGGTTGATGACTTTTCCGACAAAGACGATCTTAAAGAAAACTTAGACAATTACATTAAAAGATGGCACGGCAAAGTGCGAATAATACGTAATAGCGCAAGAGAAGGTCTTATTCGTACACGATCTAGAGGCGCCAAGGAAGCGACTGGGGATGTCATAGTCTTCTTAGATGCCCATTGCGAGGTCAACATTAACTGGCTGCCTCCTTTACTAGCTCCTATCTACAGAGACTATAGAATCATGACAGTACCAGTTATAGATGGCATTGACCATCGAACCTTCGAATACAGACCAGTTTATCAACACGGGACAAATTATAGAGGAATATTCGAATGGGGGATGCTGTATAAAGAGAATGAAGTCCCAGAACGGGAAGCGGATCTGCACAAACACAAATCCGAACCCTACAAAAGCCCGACACACGCAGGAGGTCTTTTCGCTATAAATCGGCGTTACTTCCTTGAAATCGGCGCTTATGATCCTGGTCTATTAGTTTGGGGTGGGGAAAATTTCGAGTTGAGTTTCAAAATCTGGCAATGCGGTGGTAGTATCGAATGGGTGCCTTGCTCTAAAGTAGGGCACGTATACCGAGCTTTCATGCCATATTCTTTCGGTAACCTGGCGAAGAATCGTAAAGGATCACTTATCACTATCAACTATAAAAGGGTTATTGAAACTTGGTTCGACGAGGAGCATAAAGAATATTTCTATACTAGAGAACCAATGGCGAGATTTTTAGATATGGGGGACATAACCGATCAAATTGCGTTGAAAAAAAAGATGCAGTGCAAAGACTTTGGTTGGTTCATGGAGAATGTGGCGTACGACGTGTACGATAAATTTCCGAAGCTGCCGAAGAATGTGCATTGGGGTATGGTGAAGAACAAAGCGTCCGGGTTGTGTTTGGACACCATGGGTAAAGCTGCTCCGGCATATATAAGTGAGTGAATTGTTTTATAGTAACAAATTATTTAATTTATTAGTGTTTTAAACTAAACTAAATGAAATGAATTGTTTTGGGTCAATCATCAAATCTGACAACAACAAAACTTCAAATGCTTTACCGTCATGAGAATTCCATAGAAAGCGTTCTGAACTACCGTGTTGTATCTAATTTTAATATATTTGGCGATGATGGTCAATTTCTAATGCTAAAAGACAGATATCCACTATCTATCTATCACTTCTTGACCTTGACCTTGAAAACTAACTGTTGTTATTACTTAGGTACGTCGACTTGCCACGGCGCGGGAAACAACCAGTTGTTCAGACTGAACGAAGCTGGTCAGCTCGGGGTGGGCGAGCGCTGCGTCGAAGCGGACGCAGACAGCGTGAAGCAAGCCATCTGCAGGCTTGGTACTGTGGACGGGCCTTGGAGGTAATCTTTGTTCATTAAGATATCTAGATGTGTCGAAAAGTGTCGTGAGATAAAATAAGAAGTCACTCACAAATCTATGCTACTTCCGTTAGTTTGCTACTGAAAAACAAACTTCGTCCGCAAAGCAAACAGTGACGAAATATCTTTTTTAAAGTAAAGAAATAGGTACATATCATAAGCTATATTCAATAGGTTTATAATTATACACTCACTAGTTCGGTTATTTAATACTAATTTATATGTCGAGTCAAGGACGTCCGAGTTGTTTTTTGTAAGGGTGACATGAGCATTGCTGACGTCACGATTTTGTTTACTTTCGCTCATAGTAATTAAAACCACAACCTGCTGGTTTACACTTTTGCGATAATAACTAAGAGGTCCGAACAGTCCGACGTCTCGAGCGAGAGAATTCGCGAAAGGCATCGACCGCCCGTATTTATAGCACAAAGCATGCTTGTACAAAATTGATTGTTACTGGCTAAATTGTGTTAGCAAAATCATCAAAAGTTAAAATGTGGGTAATTATTGAATTCTTGAGGTTTTTACGCCATTTAATAAAGTTAATAACTTCTTCGCGCCGACATATATAATATACTTTATTACTATAATCATCGCGAGGCAAAGTAACTCGTCTCCACTTGCGAATTCGTTGCTTGTTGCTCAACCGAGACTTTTCAAGAATCTTCCGGCACCTTTTCATCGTCAGTATGAGTTGTAGGAGTTAATATGTTTCGGGTCTGAGTATTTGACTTAAATTGCAACTGTAAAAGTTTGCGATTAAAAGTTCATAATTAAATATTCTTCCACAGATACGACGATCTCCATAACCATCTGGTCCACCGTTTGCACAGTTACTGTCTAACTCTGCAGCCACACACGAGGACGTTGGGTCTCGCTCCGTGCGACCCCAACAACACTTACCAAAAGTGGACTATCTCACACAAAAAACCTAATTGGTGAGAGTGACTAGAGTTTCGTTAGGTTCTAATGAAACTTCAGTCAAACAAAAAACAATGGACTTTTAAAAATTTGTATAATACGGACTTTTTATCAGCGAAATGTTGAGTTGGTTGCAAAAAAGCTAGCACCCATAGTCACGGTCTGATTCGAAACGCATTTCATTGTAAAAACCCACCCATTACATTACCATGTTATGGTTTTATTTTATGTAAAAGCGAACCAATAAAACAATCTACCAATTGTAAATTCAACATAGACCGCCTAATTTCCATAAGGATTTAACGATTTACCAACAGTTATTGTGCATTACCGACTAATATATATAATATTGGTATTTGTAGGAGTAGTAAAGGGCTCGAAGCTCGGAACATATTCTGAGCAATAATATAACGACATCCATTAACGATACAAGGTGTTGTCTCGACATATTGTAAAGTGTGACAATTGTGATGTGACGTTGGGTCGAACACATGTCACGATAGCCCGCTGTGTCTTGAGGTGGTGGAAAAATTAAAGTGAGAAATGGGGGCAAACACAGCGTTAGAAAACCCTGGGAGGGACAAGCTATTACGAGTTAAACAAATGATTCGGGGTCACAAATGATTCTCATCCAATTAGGTCGAACTCAAAATAAATTACATGCATTCATAAACCTAAACAATCTAACGTACATAAGTAAAACCGCCTAAACAAACATGCCGCTTAAAAGTCTGTAGAATACGAGGTACTTTTCAAATAACCAAATTGGTTGAAGTGACTAAAATTTTTAGATGTAAATTCGGTCAAGCCAACGCGTTACAATGTGATATAATTTACAAAATGCTCCGCCATCTTGTACGCATTTTCATAACAAAATGGCGGGTGTTCCCTGACGAA
This sequence comes from Lasiommata megera, assembly GCA_928268935.1. Lineage (NCBI taxonomy): Eukaryota > Metazoa > Arthropoda > Insecta > Lepidoptera > Nymphalidae > Lasiommata > Lasiommata megera. The sequence goes on along the minus strand of OV743315.1, from coordinate 15,522,777 downwards.
ATAAATACTTGCATAATCGAATAAAAGTGATCGATATTGGATAATCATAGCAACATAATCAAATTTTTGGACGGGCTTTCATCCCTTCAAGAACTTCCGCCTTTTTCGCCTCTTCAAAAGGTCGCTGACGTTCTACCTGCAAATCTACTCTTCTACTATATATATAATCTACTATAATGTGTAAGTTGGTTTGATTTTACCTTTTAAGGTTTGCCTAATTAAAAACTGCCCATTGGATGTTAGAATAAGAAACGGCAATATTTGTATACATAATATATGAATAGAAAAACACTTTCTGTGGCCTTTACTCTTACCTTATAGGTTTCTTCGCTTTCAATATAATATATATTATATACATCTTTTAACACTATATATCACGAAAAGGTCTCAAGGTAATTTTACCCTTATTTTTGCCGTTCATTACATAAAAACATTTTTTCATACAGCATAGTTAACTTGCATTTAAAAACAATTATTTTTCTTTAATAATGTTCTCTTTTCAATTATTAATCGACCTACGTGTAGTTTATCCAATTAAATCTTTGTATACAGTTAATATATCTTTTATTATAATATAATGAAAATATTTATAAAAACATTACTTTTAAGAGATTATAGGAAACATAAAAGACATTCGTTGTCATTTTTGTACTTAACTTGTGTAGACCGTAGACTTTTAATTATGTAATATTATTCGTTTGTATTTGTTTCGTTAAATTAACATATCATGGAAATTAAATTGTAACTTTACTTATAAACCAAACTATCAGATTACTAAAAGCTACGTTCGTTGGATTTGTGAATACTACGAATACTGAATTCGATTACTCCAATGTACTAACTATAGAGGTAAAAAGTTAGCTTTGCTAAGCTAAAGTAAACTGTGTCGAATTAATTTTTTAAAGTCTCGAAGCTTATCCTTACCTTTATTAATGTCGTCTCTTGGGTCACAGCTAAAAATCAGCGTCGTGTATTTTATAAATTAAAAATTATTATGCACGCTGAGCTGTACTTAAGAACCATAAGATAAGATTTACTTTAACATAATACGAGAAATGTTCTTATGAGAAAATCTTCTGGTTCCAGCCTATGGACTTGGAAGTCCATGTTTGGTTTGAATGTAGTATATAATTGAATTTGCATGCATTTGTACTTATAATACTTAACATTTAAAAATATATGTATATTAAAGCTTATTCTGTTGTACACAAATCTCAGACCACTATAGGCATTTCTAAAAATAGTGCCGTGCTTTTCACAAATCTCCAATGGAAAAGGATAACACTACGTCGAGAATTATGTACAACTGAAATGGCAACATTGTGCCTTTATGGTTGAAATAAAAGCCCAACCTAGCCTTGCACATAATGCAAAAATTGTCTCATAGACTGCACTGTATTTAGTCTATGACATTAATCTTGTGTTCTATACTCGTATAATAATATCATATCGAATGAAATGTTATGATAATGTTAAAATATTTTGTTTTTAAAAAAACTATTATTTATAAAGTGATGCTTAAGTATTATTTCCATACTTATTGACAGATCTTAAATTAGTACCGTTTTTTTCACTACCTTATTCATCGAAAAGCGATCATTATAATATGTAGACCTGTTAATTTCGTTAGAATAAAAAACTGTGTACATCAGAAATGACAATATCTACATTGGCAATATTTTTGACGTCACATTTAACTATTTAAATTTTTGTTTAAGTGCAGTTATTTTTAAGACTTTAATATGAGTTAAGATAAATTAGTGGCGTATGAAACAGCACAATGCTTGGTAATATGCAAGTTTCACTAGCTAGTATAGAGGTTAAATAAGAGCTAGGTAAGTAAAAGTTTAAACTTATGACAAGCGAAATACGACATTATCTAATTACAATTTTTAAATCATATTTGAATATAATTCAATGAATTAAAATTTAAATGTTTTCATTATAAAATATTTTAAATGACTAAACCGAGATTTTTAAAAAATAATGTTGAACATAGCATTAAATATTATGTTTTGACGATAGTTCAATAACAAATCAGTTAATTTGTTCTTCAGTTAGGTTAAAAAAAATACTTTTTGTTTTAGTCAAAATTATTATTTTTATATAGTTTTAGATGATAAAATTCACAATATTTTCACAAATCTATGCTCTCTTCAATTGTGTCATTTGTTTTTTCCAATCTTGTTTGCAATTACTGATAATTACTAAGGCGCTTAGATTTTTGACTTAAGGCAGCTGAAAAAGTTGTTATTTTCGACATTTTTTTTTTGGACTGTCTATTTAGCTGTGCTAACCCTATTGGTTGCCACAGCGTAACAGAAGGATGTTTCCGACAGGAATCTGTCTCCTTAATGCTAACTTTGGCTCGGCAAAGTGTAAGTTCGCTCTATACATCTCAGCCTAAGTCTTGTCAATTTAGTTGTACACATACTCGTATATCTTGACTGACCTGTCTATACATTTTGTATAGATTTTGTCTTGAAAAAGAGAGAACTTGGTACACTAAATTGATGAGAGAAGTACCTACTTGTGTGGGATTATGTGTACAAGCGATTTGCACCAATGTTTTTCATAAGCTGCAAAAGAATCTTTGAATGTTTTTTTCAAACATTTAACTGACTTCAATTTTAGTTTAATTTTGTCGCGTATTATTTATTATTATTAGATTAACTATTTTCCCTCTCTTGTGTATATATTATTTTGTCTCGATGATAAATATTAATACTCTATTCTTATGTCCAGCTAAAGCCATGATTTTGTAACTTTATAATAATTTTATTTTGTGTTAACAGTTTTATTTTGTGATTCTATTATTTAATTATGTTTCAGTATTTATTTACTAAGTGTTTGGAACACTAGGGTTACAAAGTGCTATACGATTATGAGAAATACATGCCACAGGAGTTTTATTACCGAATCATAGACAATACTGAATCCGCAAACTACAGGTACGGGCTTTAAACACTCTTTTTCTTAAGCGTCAATTGGTAAACCTGTTTTAAAATCTATTCTAGTCCGTTGATTCTAAAAAAAAATACAACGCAATAATTACAAATGTCATTTAAACATGACTTAACTAAATTTGTCCTTTTATTGTACTATTAAGAAACTTGTACTATTTATTTATTTGGATTGAGTATGCATTTAAATATTAATGTTTGTAAATACGCGCTTGTTCAGATAAACTTGCGTCTACCGAAAGTGGAGAAATCGACGTGAATATTTTCAAATCTGTACTAGCGGAAACTGCACGCATCATGTACAAGCACCATTAACCTTACGTCCAAACAAAAAATACGGACTGAATCCTAAAACTAATGAAATAACATGGTCATACCTACTGTTAGAAATCTGGTAGGTTCTTAGAAACGATGCCATTCCTTTTAAAGTTAAATGTTGCTTATTTCTCAAATTATCAATATACCTATATGATTCTTACTTCCACATTCCTGTGTCATGACTTCATGTGAGCTTTGTTCTTATGCCTCGATTGAATTTAAGTAGATACATATTACAATATAATATGTAGACTTATAAGTTATGTAATAATTATTGTAATAATGTGACGTCACGGTGTGAATTTTTTATTGTAAAATAAATATTTATCGTTCAATTATGTATTTAATCACAGTTCCCTGTTTCTAGTTAACACAGGTGCGATTTTGTACTTAGGTCAAGGAACAGTCATCAATATCACTAAAGCTGGCAATCAGTCACAAGACTTGTTAAAACAGCAAACTTTAAATTGCTTAGAAAAATCCATTCCGTATAAAATTAGTTATTTTAACATGATGAATACTTTACAGCATCTAAATATGTCGCATCTATCTATATGTAAGTAAACAACTTAATCGGGGATTTACAGTAGCTACCCAACCGATTCTGTTAACCTTTTCCGCTACTAGTTTTCGTTTATCGGAGCACAATAACTTCAAGACAATACTGCTAGTTTTGTACTACTAGACTAAACTCAGTACCACTGAGTCGTATTTAGCATTGATAGGTATAAAAGTGTGAGCTCAAAACTTAGGCATCTGTTAATGCAACATGGTAGTGCGGCGCCGCAACGCATGTCTCGATTGGTAAGACTGATTACGGCGTGACTGCGGCGCCGGACTGCACCGTGCACATACTGAGGATTTAGGGCACGTAACTATAAACTTTTTGGGCGTTTAGTGCGTAGATATAAATAAAAGGAAGGCGGTTTGGCAGACTTCACACGCCATTGAGAACATTATGGAGAACTCTCAGGCGTGCAGGTTTCCTTACGATGTTTCCCTTCACCGTTGAAGCAATTGATATTTTAATAGTTTAAAAACGCACATAACTCCGAAAAGTTAGAGGTGCGTGCCCGGATTCGAACCGCCCTAACCACTAGGCTATCACCGCTTCTGCCGCTGATAAACTTACTTAATTACATTTCATAAATAAAAATGAAAGTCAATAAATATACAAAACTCTTTATTTCATAAATAACATTAAATTTAATAAAAGCATCTATATTGTGTTAACTATGCAGTTACATCATGTCGGTTTATATACCTACGTAATTTATCTTTTAAATTATTGGTTATTAATAATACCCGATCGATATACTATGAGCGTTTATTACAAATTCCAAAAACCTTTAGGGCTTGTAGATAATAAGGTTAGAAAAATTTTATAGGAAATTATTACAATGGAGTATAAAGGCGCGTACACACTTGCACAAACATAGGATCGGTGGTAACCTTTGCAAATGTTAGCGAGTCATTACTGAAAGATTCGCGTGCAAATGACAGTTTTAAACACTCGAACGCGTGTGATCTACTGTGCACGTGATCTTTGCGTTCCTTGTGACGCATACATAGCTATAAGAGCTGCGAGAACGGGCAAGTGTGGACCCGTCCTAAAGAGATCACTCATTTCTTAGTACAATGTTCGGATCAACAGAGGTTCAATTCAGTATGCCCATTGCCCAGATACCTTGGATGGAAACCATGCTCAAGCTACGAAGTAATTGTGCTGGTTGCCATCGGGATATGCCAAGAAAAAAAAAACACGTCTTATACTGTAAGATCTCTGAGCAAATTGCAAGAGTACCAGTTCATAGACAACTACAGTAAACTTTTAATAATGAACTTTTAAAAAGCCACAAGTTTCTAACCAGTAAACCATAAAGTTGATCATTTATGACATGACCATTAAATAAAGGAAGGTAGGCGCGTAGAAGCTTGGTATGGGCTATCGGCATTTTCCTATTGACAGGTTTTACGCATACTATCAGACTAGAGGAAAAAACCTTACGCGGACTTGCCAAAAAAGAAAGTAGTCGAAGGTATATGAAATTATTTTTGGTCAAGGTCAAGGAACAGTCAAATTTATCTTTCGTTTTTGTAGTCTATTTTTGTTTATAATAACTTATATCAGGGTTCTTGGCGAACGCGGCACATTCCAGAAATGCGTCAAAATAATGACGTAATGAGACTATTTTCCTTTAAATTCCAGCATGAAACGGTACTCTGTACAAACTTTTCCAATTAATAATAATAAAAGTGGTAATCACAGGCTGTTCGAGTCTCTTTGTTGAGAAATTAATTGGTTGTTATACAATTAAAATTAAGCACAGTTTCTTTTGTATGCATGTAATTCTTATCCGTTAAGAAAGATTTAAAATCCAAAGGTTTTTAAAAAATCTACTACTACAACTAATATTATAATGGCGTTTTAAACCACCAATCATTCCAATTGCATATACGCTGTGTAATATCCAGAATTGACCAATTAGGCGAGGGTACATCTGGCGCTAGCCAATTAAAATCGTCCAAGCGATCCCAGTTATTGCTATTTCTATTTAACGATGACATGTTGTAGTGCTTCTCTAGATCGTCATAATGCAAGTTGTAGGGTGCAGTGCGGATATCTGAACAATCCTCGACGATGCCCTTACTCGTCACATGCAGATAAATGTCGCATTTTATAGAACTGTGCATTCTCAACTGTTGGCACGCCGTCACAATCTTACAATTCGTGCACTTTTCCACGAAAACCGACGATGTGACTGGCCCGGAGAGGACTATACAGTTATCCAAGTTAGTTAAATGCAAAGTGCCCATTACACCCTTCAAACCGACCGTACAGTTTTTCAAATTCCTGAGGGCGACGTCTCGTTGAAACAACTCATCGTTTTCCAATGATAGAACCTTATCCTCTTGCGAGTCAAAGCCGAAGAGTTTATCGTCCCATTTGTTGCTATCCGTTTTGCCTGCACCATCATTTTCATCTATCGAAGACTGCTTCTGACTGTGGCTTTTGGGTAATTTCTTTCTGGTGAACCCAAATTTCTTACGAGGGACATATCTGTCTTCCATTTCGTAGCATTTCGTTTGTAAGTTCGCCACTATGCCTAGATATTTGCGCATGTTAAACTCTTTAAGGAAAAACGAGGATGTGACAACAAACTTTTGTAGTTCGTTGACTTCATGCTTGATGTTGTCGAAATGCTGCGGCAAGATATGCGTTTCTAACGTAGGTATTTGCGATAATAGTTGTTCAACAGTCTCTGATCGTATTTTGAAGGCTCCCGAGAAGTAATCTTCGTTTTCATTGGTAGCGTCAACCTCTTCCCTCGCCTTGTGAGCTTTTTGAAGTTTTTCTAAGCGCTGTGCATCTCGCCTGCTCAGTCTTTCTAGGACAGCGTTTTTGTCACTCATTTTCCCTTTTTTAGCAACTCTTCAACTTTTTTGTTAATATCAGAGTTGGGATTTGCAGCTTCTTGCAATACTTTTAGGGTTTCTCGACTCACTCTTCTAGCATCAGTGTGTTTAGATCCTTCGTCAAACTAAAAAGAAAAAAAAATGGTTACAAAAAAAGAGTTGTTATTTCTATAGTTAAATCAATTGTCAAGTTAACATACACAATATTCTATTTCACTTCATTTTCTGAATAATAATTTAGGCCATAAAAACGCTTTCCTCAAATCAGGTTATTCACTTTCAGTCATTTACGAATCAGGATGAAACAAAATTTTAAAACAAATTTTTTTCTTTAATTTTATATTTTCAAAGATATCCTTGATTGATGTGTTAATTATGAATTTCTTCAAGTAAACTATTAGTTTTTATCTAGTTAAAGTTAAATTACATAGTATATGCATTTTGTAGTTGTCAACAACTCAATTCAGCAGTATATAAAAGGATCTTAGTTAAGTTCACTAACATTATTATTAATAACTTACTTATTGACCTTATAAATCAAACATGATTGATGAGTGTGGCGCTATGTTCTTCCAAAATGAATGATTAGTGTTGGACACTGATTATATTTCGAACTCAGCATGAATACAAAAAAATATATTAATGTGTTTATGTTTCACACATACACAACTCATTGTGATTCTTTTTGTGTGATTGTTAGTTTGGTACCATTTCTGTTGTACAAAAGTCGTCCTTTTTACTATTTTCTTGGTAGAAAAGGATAGTTATATTTTAGACCAACAGTTCAGTTAATTTTATATATTTGTGAACTGCTAAATAATTGGCGCCATTATAGGATAGGCAATTTAATTACGAGTTATAAAATGATAGTGAATATGTTATTTTATAAATGAAAACCGATAATATGGAAGTATATCTTTACACTAAAATTCAATGGTCTAAAATACTGTAATGTGAAGCTTTGATAGTATTTTGTAGAACTATCACAATAACTTGTTATGTACACTGCCCATCCATAACATATTCACATTACTTGTTTTTTATCTTTTAGAAAAGACAATTTTGGTATATTTAATCAGTTACTTTGATATCACCAGTCTACCCCTTTTTTGATAAACTAGCTGTAAGGTACATGGTGTTTTTTAGCCTAACAGCTCCACCACTACGGAACGCAGCAGGAGATTTAAAAAAAAAAACTGATTTTTCATTTTTGGTTGGGCTGTATTATACTTTAATGGAACAAAAGAATATATGCAATAAAGCAGTATTTCTTTTCTTTAAGTTATTTGCATATATGAGTAAAATAATGTCATTATTCACTTGGTGTGAGCTAAACTTAGTCTGAACTTACTCTAGCCATGATGTAAACAATGCTCACACCACGTACTAAAAGAGTAATAATATAAATGCTATAATAAAATATTTCAAATATTTATTTTATTATAAATCACCCTGGAGTGCACTCTATAGGTGCAGCAACAGCCTAATCTAATAAATATTTATAATGGGCTATTATTACACAAACCAATAGTGCCAACCAATAACTATTTTAATTTCCATTAAACTCAAGAGTATGTCTTTGATCTCTATCTACCCCCCTAGAACTTAATGCCTACTCCACTCAGAAATCCTATGTATACCACTGAAACCAGTGCCTATGACAATATAATATTAAGTAATGAATATGTTTTTAAAGAAAACTCCCAAACTAAAAACAAATACAACACAGCAAGGTAGTTAATTTTTTTTAAATCAGTGGCCACACTCACATGATACATTTAATTTAGAAATATAATAATGACCTTTTTAAGAAGTTCATCATCAGGTTTGACAATTGTGAAGAGGCCATAGCCGATTGTCCCAAAGGTGACAATCCAGAAGATGGATTTAGCTGCAATGTTCATCTCACCAGGTTATAGTTTGCCTTCGTTGGTCCAAACTTTCTGATCAAGTTCACGGGTTTTGTGCCCGCCAATTGTTTCACCAATTGTATAATAGCCTTCTAACACCCAGTTGTAGTTTTTGTACATATACAGACGGAAATCTGAAAGTTAATAGATTCATACTATAATGGGCTACTTGAGTATTCTCATAGCTATAGTAAATAATTAAAGCACAGAAGGATATGAAGAAAACCTCTGTGAAATGTTTATATGTTTTTAGTGAGTAAGCAAATTACTTTACACATGTTGAGTAAATTTCACTTTATAACTTTCAGGAGCTATGACTTTTTTTTTCTTTACCTCAACTTTAACCTCAAGGTTTCCTTCTCATTGAGAAAAGGAAGGGAACTGACACCTACCAATTGGGATTTTCTTTAATTATAAAAGTTGCTAGTGCCAAGGACCCTTAATCTATATTGACCATTTGGCGGACCTTGGCATAGTTCCTTTTTAAAAATAAATAATACAGTGGATAAATAATATAAAATATAATACAAAATCTCTGGAGGGGCTGAAGGTAAGCCCACCTTCTTCCCTGCATCCACCACTCAATTGATATGGATTTTTTTTAAACTCAACTCAACTGCTGGACATGAGACCTTAGTCAAATTCAGTTGTCCAGTCCAATCTTGGGCCACTTGCTCCCACTTTAGCTTAGCAACTCAACTCAACAAGATATATTGGTTATTTTGGCAAAACATACTCTGACCACACTGTAGCCTATAAGTCAAATCAGGGAACATGACAACAAAATTTTGAGTATGTATAATTAGCCACGCAAATTTATCTGGCTTACAAGTCTAGCTATCTTCAATCTTAATCATACAACATTATCATGTTGTGCAATATTAATATCTATAAACAGTAAGATTTCCACTAGGCTAAATAATATTTTCTCTGCATAAAACCTATTCAAGATTTGTTTGATACAGTCCTACTTTTAATGTGTACATTACTTACTTAAATCATAACCTACTCAGCATATTTTGCCACTGTGATATTAAATAGCAGACAAAATCGATATATACTTTCTCACACACAAGACTCAGAGCTAGTTTTCTGTAATGTCATGATTTTCTTTTGCCAAAACTAAACAAGTGATACTTACTTATTTTTCTTTATTACAATTATAAGACTCACCTCTTTCGGAATTCAATTTGTACCACAACCCGTAGGAGACGGCGAATCCCACAGCTTCTACGACGAAAACGGTAGTAGCAGTTATAGTAAGTAAACGTTTGAAACCAGACTTTGGTTTCTTTTCCAACATAATATCATATATAATTTAGGATGATCTATTAAGACTCTTTTTAAAAAACATTTGCAGAAGAAAAATCAAGAATCATAAAATGTCGTATTGGAATTCCGATGACGTAAGAGGCAAGAATCACAGAGAAAAACTTCAATGAAGCAGCAGTTTGTATAAAACTTAATTTTATCTTTACGCATCCTATATATCCTCTTTGATATATTTATATCCTCTTTGATTTCATTTAAATTTACAAAGATCAGTCATCACCTTTAATTAATCAATTTAAATATTTACGCAAAATTAAATAATTATTACCTGTAATTTTAAGCACCTTACCTTTTTCGTCTTAAATAATATTGTATGATAATTATTTAAAACTTTTCCATTTTATTTATCAATTGTAAATACGACTTGCAATGAAATAATACACATGTGATGATTTATGAATTAATATTTATTATTTTAATAGTTACGCACTATTTTTGATTTTGATCATAATATAATTACTGGAAAATAGTCGATTCCCTAAAGATCTGACGGACAGAGGGATAATTAATGATTTACTATCATTAACTATTATGATAAGATTTAGGTATGATCCTATCCTATCTATATAAGTAAACAAAGTCAATATAGATTCCTATTGGCTATTCAGTAGTTATAAACTAAGAAAGCGAGTACACATCATCATAGTCATGAATATTATAGTTATTTTGATTATGAATTCAAAAACCAATGACTTTTAAGTGTAGATACATAGAAGTTATTGTTATAAACCAAAGAAAAAAATCTTTAAAAATCATTTTCTTATTTATGCAAAAATATTAATTGCTATATCGAATAACTGTTTCTTCTTCATCGCACTCTTCCTCACAGGGCACTGTTTCGTGATCCGAATATTTATTGAAGCATTCCTCTGGGACATTCACCTCTGGACCCTGCATTCAAAGATTATAATATAGGTACATAATAAAATTGACCAAGGTAGATAAAATCTTTTAAGAGTCACTAATAATAAAAAGAAATATTCAGTCAGCTGTAGAGCCCATTCTTAAACCTGACAGTCTAATGAAGTCCAATTAATGGAGTTAATAAATTTTGTTTTATGTGGACTACAAGAACTCTTAAATTATAAAGTTACAAAAGAAAGAGAGGGCTTACTTGATCAATGATATTTACCATAATCACATTGGACATATTTTGTTTACGTGAAAATTTGTACCACTTAAGTCCTTCCGCAAGCCGCGTTAAGGAACTTTGTTTCTAAAATAATCTTACATTCAGATCCATGCCAACAGCAACGCCATCAACCAAATAGTAACGCGAACGAGTTTTATAGCCGATGTAAGCGTTGTCTACACACTCCCCCGCGCATGGTTCCCACTCTTCCCACGCTGTCATAGGGCAATATTCTGAGGTTTCCGGATCCGGTGAAAACTCCTCACTGGAAAGGAATATTCAAACAACATTTCAACATTGTAAAAAAATAATAATAATAAATGATTGAAATATATTAATAAAATGCTTAACGCAACAAAGCTACCAATCACTCACGCATATGGTCAAGTTAGCAAAACATTGTTTTCGTTCTTGATCAAACTGAAAATGCTTATACGAGTAAATTATTGTAAGTGAAAAGAATATTCGAATATTCGTTAGAAATAACTATAATAAGAAAATTATTTTTTGAAAACCAAGATTTCAGTTAAAATCAATTAACTTCCAACTTTCGCGACATATATCTGCTTAAATAAATTCCTTTTCGTCACCAAGCTGGTTGCGAGGTATAACATCATATTGAGTGTTGTTTTTCTTTATACAAAGAGCTTAGCACTTACGCAGGTGGTGGTGTCGTTGTCGGTGATATTTCATTTTGTACAGATTGACCACTCACTGCTTGCCTGTCCCTGTCTTCATCTAAAATCACAATAGATAGGTACATAAGATAAGTCAGTTGAGGGGAACTTACAATAGTACTTCACGTAACTTCACGTGTAAAAATCTATGATGAAAAAAAAAAGCTGAAAATCCAATAAAAAATAGAATACAATTTGGCAGCCTTATCCCTATATAGCGATCTCTTCCAGACAAGCAAAGGCGTTAAAGGTACAACAAAGCAAAAGAGAAAGATAGTGCTATTGCGTTATCTTTCTCTTTCGCTTTATTATGCTGATGATGATGATGATTTTATGATGATAATATTCGTAAACTTACTTTCAGTAGACTCATCAACATGCGTTGAATTCTCGCAATTGTTAGTTGCGTATGTTCGCATGAGGTTGAAATGTAATCTCGCGAATGGCTTGAACTGTTCCTTTGGCACTGATTTGTTGATCACTGCCGAGGATATAGGCTTCGGGGGTAATGTATCTTCATTAGGAGACTGCAAATTTTAAAAAACACTGTTTATTCTCATACTTATAGAGGCTCTTAAAGAATAAGAACTTAATACATCAAAGTAATTTTACTTTTATCGTTTAAAGTATCACTTGCTTCAACGGTGAAGGAAAACATCGTGAGGAAACCTGCACGCCTGAGAGTTCTCCATAATGTTCTCAAAGGCGTGTGAAGTCTGCCAATCCGTACTTGGCCAGCGTGGTGGACTATGGTCAAACCCTTCTCATATTGAGAGGAGACCCGTGCTCTATAGTGAGCCGGTAATAGGTTGATCACGATGAAGTTTACTTATTAAATGAGCTTGCTTTTCGCTGTCATTAGCATACTTACATCAAACTTAAGCCCACTATCGGTACCAGCGTCGAGTGGGTAAAGATTTAGTGTTAAATTTTCGGCCCATTTGTTGGTATTCACTTCGCATAGCTCCATGTTGGATACTCCGAGAAACCAGTCAGGGGATGGAATTATGGCAGTGACAAGTGACACAAGATGATGTTCTCTGCTCACGCGAAATATGGAATGTGTCTCCATATTTGGCCTTGGTTGTCCAGAAGCTTTTATAACCGTACGGACCGATAGGCCGACCTGTTGGAGAAAAACATTCTTAAGTCAAGTATTATTGTATTCATATTCTCAACTGCTCAAATACTACATGACTGCATATACTCAGAAGTCCAGAAATGAACTCAGAAATGCTATTAAAATTATCAGACGCATAGAGCCCAACGTCTAGGCAAATGCTGAGATTCATCGCAACTAAGTAATATCTGCTTAATATGGCACTCTTAATCAGCTGATCACTACAGTCACAACTATATTCAGGACTGCTGCTACACTTATGCCGAGTCTATTCAACTGCTCCGATTATATCTATATGTTCTCTTATTTAATATTAATATAATAAAATACGCTGGGTTCCAAATGCAACCTTTTGAATTATTTTTTTAATTTTTACATTTGAGAAGTCCTATCCGTCTTCTATCATCGTAGGTTTTTGTCTTAATCTCATATTAAATGGAACCAAGTAGACTAGACTGACATTTTTAATTGATAAATATATGGAGTAACGTGACCAGGAATAGAACGCTGATTTATATCTAACTTCTAATGCAAGCCGGTTAATAGTACCATTACCAGGTTAAGTAGCCGAATAAATAGACAAATTGACGATAGAGTGCCATTTAGGTATATCATTTGCCATTTACCATTATTACCAGATTTATTGGTATAACTTACCAGATTTATCATTTGCATTTCCAATTTAGTCGTATTTCCTTGTGCAGCCAACATTTTCAGCGCGTCGCTCGAATCCGAATTGATTTTGAAAACGTTATAGTTTTTGTTGTGTGAGGCTCCGACGACGTCGCTGAAGTGTGGCGATGCTGCGAGTTCTTGTTTCGGGAACAGGAGTGGGTGGGTGTGACACGACCATATGCCTTCGAAAGTGAGCTTGAACAAGATCAAATTTTTAAAATACATTGGCGCTTTATACACAATTGCAAGTAGACGAAGTATCTTTACTAGCTTTTTCCTTCAGCTTCGTTCACAATAAATTCACACTCGATAACCTATTTCGAACTTAAAAATTGACAGACTAATACAAGTTTCAAATCTCAATTTTGCTTCCTCTTTAGGATGCATTTTTAACAAGTACCGCTATATTATATTACAGCCTGAATCCAGTGGTCCGGTTAGTATACATAGAATACTATGAGCCCATAATGGATTACATACGTAATATAGAAAAACCGCATCGATCGATCGATCAAACTCTTCCTTTTGCATCGAGGTTAAAAAAAAATCCGCCCTACTATTTACTGTCCTAAAAGTGAAAGGTTATACATAGCCCCTAAATACCTCTTGATCACGGTAGAGAAAACCAAAAGGTTGTTTATTACCAAGTACTGCGCATCTTCACACACTTCGCAGTTGGCGTTTTCCACAGGCTGCATATCCTCCATGTTGCGACGGTCCTCGCAGATCTGCTTGGACAGCGGTCCCACGAAGTTGTACCACACATCCGGCATCACAGCCAATACTGCGTAAATTGTCACGCATTTCTGGTCCTTCGGCGGTGCTTTCCATTCAACCTACAATTTATATTCATCATCCACTTCAGGGTGCGGGTCTCTTGACATGAGATTATTGCCGTAGTTCACCACTCTGTCTAACTTCATATTGGTAGACTCCACACGCCTTTGAGAGCATTACCAAGAATTCCGGTGATGAAAAACATCGTGAGAAAACCTGCATGTCTTTATTTAATGCACAGCATGCCGAATGATAATTTGAAATTTCTTAAATTAAATGCATAAAAAAGAGGCAGGATTTTCGACGCCGTGCGCAGTCGTTTTATAAATTGAGAGGTCCTTGGTCCGATTCCGAGCTCGAGTCTGATCTGGTAGGAGGCTTGACCGCGGCCACTTATCACCTTACTGGCAAAAACATACCGCTAAGCGATTTAGCATTCTGGTATGATGCCGAGTAGAAACCGATTAGAAGAATGGATTCAGCCGGCAACGCATCGGTAGTCCTCTGGTGGTTTAGATGTTCATGGCCGGCGGTAATCACTTAACAGCAGAACCTGTCTACGCCTTTCCCTGCGATGTAATATAAAAAAAAATAAACAAGTACTTAGAGTTAACAATCCGATTTAAAATTCTATTAGTGTCATACAGAAACACGAATTGCACAGTTATTTAGATAATTCACCTATAACTTTTTTTTACACAGTTGTGACAAGTATCAACTTTTGTTTTCTACCATTCTTTGTAAAGGTTGAGTTGAAACAATAAACTTAATAATGGAAAACATTATAACATTTTTAATTCATTCCAACAGCAACGCAATAAACTCGAAAATACTATCTTTGTTAGGCTACTAACTGCATTACCTGCACAGCTGTTTTTGCGGTGACGTCCTTTTGGATAACAGTATTGTCACAATTGGGACTCCAAATAGCATCTGATTCGGGGTAGGGTCGTATTTGACCAGGGCTCAGGAGAATTGGTTTCCGCTGGTTCCTTTCATTTGGCTTCGTGTCTCCGCGGGCAGATATTGTGAACGCAATGAAAGTGGATACACCGTCGATTGAAAACAAACGCACTGGAAGGAAACCGACCTTAACTCACACATCGGTAATCCCAGAATTTGATAACTACGACAGAATTTGAATTTGATATGACGATACTGGTAACGAAGGTTACTACTCTGCTACTACTACTGATTGACCTCTACTGCTTGACATTGGTTTTTTGTAGAGAGTTCCAAAGTGAATTGGAGCCGCTTGTTTTCAGCGGCTCATTGCAACTCGTTTGATGTCGTCTGTCCAACTAGTTGAGGTTCGACCAACGCTACGTTTGCTAGAGTGGGGTCGCCATTCTATCACCTTATCAACAACCTTACAAGTATCAAATGGTGGCATTTGAAAAAAATAAATCTTAAACTGCCTTAGTTTGCCGTTTGACCAGCCCGGCGCAGTGTTTCATGACCTCCCTGGTGGAATTTGAACGCTGTGGTCACATGATTGGGAGATTCCAGGTTCAATTATCGGTAGAGACAGAAAGAAGAAAGAAATTTTGTTGATTTTCTTTCTTCTTTCTGTTATTTTTTGTGAGCCAACTGTTAATTTAAACACTTTTTTTGTTTTTCACTGAATAAAGTTTTTTAATTCAATCTTTTCTCTAAGCAATATATGAACACTAAAAATATACAGTATACAAATTCCTAGGTGTACGTATTAGGTACGTATGTACGTAGAATGTTAAAGAATCGAGTACCGATTGTGCAAGTTTCCTCACGATGTTTTTCTTCACCGTTGAAGCAAGTGATAGTTTAATTATTTTTTTAAACGCACATAACTCCGAAAAGTGAGAGGCGCGCCCGGATTCGAACCGCCGACCTCTGATTAAGAGCCTGACGCCCTAATCACTAGGCTATCACCGCTTATCCCAACTATAAGCGAATTAATAGTGTCAGTCGTTTAGTGAGCATATCTAAAGTGTAACCGTTATATAGTCAGTTGACCCATATAATCTTCTTTATTATAAAACGATGTATAACATAAAATCCATTTAGAAATGGCGATAGCTAAAAACGTCTCGTAGGTACGACAATGAATGGAAATCGACTTCGAGGTGAACTTTTAAAATAAATATGTCTACATGGCTTCTGAACCAGCAATTAAAAATGTCATACCCGTGTAGTTTTTGTTTGGGATGTACTGATTATTATAAATATCGAGTATTTCTATTTGGAAACGATTATCAGGCGGTAACGGCTCCGTTTTTGTTCCCAGTGGCCGACGATCGCAAACTTCATCGCAATAGCATACTGGAAGGACAATGAACCAGCAGAACAACTGCTTGTAATGTCCTGTAAAATTAAACAAACTTAGTTGCTGTTACAGGGTACAGTAGAACCGGACTCCCACTCAGTTTTTTATATTTTGTGCAATAAAATTGGTACTTCCAAACTCTACTCTGTTATTCATAGGCTATATTTTTAACGACGTCCGTGGCGCAGTGTGTGCGCTGTCAGATTGTAAAGTTGGTCCTGGGTTCGATTCCCGGCTCGAGTCTCGTCTGGTTGTAGGCTTCGGACGTGGCTATTTACCACCCTACCGACAAAGACGTGTCTCTAAGGGATTAAGCGTTCCGGCCCAATATCGCCTAAAAACCAATTAGGAGTGTGGATTCACCATTCCCCTAACAGGTTGCCCGTTTGGTAGCGGTTCAGCGGTTCATAAGATGGTTCTTAGACTGCATCACTACCAGGTGAGATAGCTGTCAAGGGCTACCTTGTTGTATATATAAAAAAAAAACATGATATATATTATATTTTTTAATTCTCATTAAATTATAGGGTAATTTGTTTAAAATTTATTGATTCGATTGTATAAGAGAGACTGTTGCTTGCATCTTACATCACTTAAGTATCTACGTACTTACCCAAAGTTTTTGTGAAGCGGCTGAAAAAGCTAAAGCATGCAAATACAGGGGTCTAGGCTCCGAATATGATTTTGTCCCATTCGGGGTCGAGACACTTGGTCTGTGGGGTCCTAGCGCTCTAAGGCTTTTTAAGGAATTAGCAAAAAGGTTAGTCGACATCACAGGGGACCGAAGAGCTGCCAGCTACCTCGGACAAAGAATAAGTCTAGCCATTCAAAGGAGGAACGCTGCCAGTATCTTCGGAACCTTGCCTAAAGGGACTCCTTTTAATAATATATTTTAGTTATGATGTTTATATATTTATAAATTTTTTAAGATTTTTAGTTGTAGGTTAATCTAAGTTTTATTTTAAGTTTTATGTAAAATGTTTGACTTACCCAAAATACTGCGCCTGGTTATCATTTCACAGATGAAACATTAATAGACAGACAACATTACAGTTGCCAGCTTAACTGGTGTATGACATTCAATTGTCGCCTGCCGACTGAATTTAAGCTAATTAGGAGCTTAGCTCGTTGGCGTTTTAAATTACACCAACGTTTTAATGTTCATTCAGTCCATAACTACTTAATATTCTCAGTTCTAGACACTGGCACGTTAAAACTGTTCGACGTACATATATACTTCAAAACATTTAAGACATACAATTTTTAAATACAGCTATGATAACTAGATGGTAAAGCATAAGATTCCTACAGGTTTTAAGATTTAAATGCTAGCTGATAAAGGTGAAGAAGCGGTGAGAGCCTAGTGGTTAGGCCGTCAGCCTTATAATCAAAGGTCGGCGGTTCAAATCCGGGCACGCACCTCTAACTTTTCGGAGTTATGTGCGTTTTAAAAAAAAATCAAAATATCACTTGCTTCAAAGGTGAAGGAAAACATCGTGAGGAAACCTGCACGCCTGAGAGTTCTCCATAACGTTCTCAAAGGCGTGTGAAGTCTGCCAATCCGCACATGGCCAGCGTGGTGGACTATGGCCAAACCCTTCAAATATTGAGAGGAGACCCGCGCTCTGTAGTGAGCCGGTAATGGGTTGGTCACGATGATGATGATAAAGGCAACTCTATTAATCAAATGACTAATTCCATATGTTTCCAAAAGATTCTCAGTTATTTTGGCCATATTGCCCGACGGCTGCCAAGTAACTTGGAAAAACTTATCGTTTGTGGGCAAGGTAGAGGGGAAAAGACCGCGTGGCCGATCACCTAACCGCTGGAATGATCCGGTGAAATCACTGACTGACCTTCCGATTACAACCGCTATTAGAAAAGCCGAGGACCGTACAGAGTACAAGGCATTAGTTACCAACTTGACGAAGGCACTTTCATGTGGATTACGACTTTCAGCAATGAAGTGTGCGACCAAGAGAAGAGGCTTGTGTATTTTAGTTATTTTCATAGTATTATTTCATGTGGTATTTTATTATGGGGTAATGCTGCCAATATTGACACTATATTCGTGCTGCAGAAGAGGACTGTTCCTGCAATTTATAATATGGCTCCAAGAGTCATTAAGAGAAAAAATTTAGGTGACATTGGATAACCAATACATTTTTGAAAATTGAATGTATATTCATAGGAATGTAATAAAATTCGATGCGATTGTCACAATCTTAACATTTATTTCTTTTCTTATCAAAAGTTTAAAATTTGATGAAATATGAATTTTATATAAATCATTCAATGTCATGTCATTCTCTCTGCATTCAAAGTTAAATCATTATTTCTCTTCTATACACTATTCTTCTTAAGATTTAATATCTATAGTATCTACGTTTGGATACATGTCTCTTGGAATTCCATGCATGTCCAGGCGCCACAGGCTGCATAATTCTTCTTTCAGCTGAAAAATTATATATCCTTTTTAATCGCACCTTATCACATCTGCCATATCATAATAGCACCTTGGCATATCCACCAAACGAAGAAGTCATTAAATACATACATTTCTTATTATGACATTTAATTGTTAAAGAAGATAAGAGAAACATTTGATGGTAACAAATAATAGTATTTTAGAAGGCATCTATATCATTATATTTAATTTTGTTGTAAAAAAAAATCAAATTACCATATTCCTATAATATTTAATAAGACTATTCTATTCAAAATCTAATAAAAAAATCATGTATATCTATTACAGGAATCTATAGATCGTTCACATTCACGTGATATGCACAATAAGTAATGGTGATAACTACACTCGCCAACCAGCTAAGAGGGTTCCAATCGCGCCCAGTTCTAAGGTAGGTTTTTTTTTAAATCACATTCATCTAAATTATAAGTAACTGTGAAGTTAGAGCGATTCGCACCTAAGCTTTTATATCGTTTACATAATCCTTAATTTTGTGATAGAACTTTTCTATAAGCTTTCGATTTATAAAAACTTTGAACTTATTGATAGAAATCTCCAAGATATCAATAGATAACTTATTATAAAATAATATTCCGATTTATGAAGGTATTATACATACACGTCAAGTTATCCTTTTCATCGGGTTCACAGTCATCTTCGCATTCGTCCCTCTCGAAATCTTCGTAATGATTCTTACAAAACCGCGGAACTTCTTTCCTTGTGGATGGATCAGCCTGTACGTAATTTTATTTTCTTTATTACCTATTTACACTTATCAAATAAGCCATCATCATCATGATCAACCCGTTACTGGCTCACTACTGAGCAGGGGTCTCCTCTCAATATGAGAAGGGTTGGGCCATAGTCCACCACGCTGGCCATGTGCGGATTGGCAGACTTCACACGCCTTTGAGAACATTATTGAGAACTCTCAGGCGTGCAGGTTTCCTCACGATGTTTTCCTTCACCGTTGAAGCATGTGATATTTTAATTGTTTAACAACGCACATAACTCCGAAAAGTTAGAGGTGCGTGCCCGGATTCGAACTGCCGACCTCTGATAAAGAGGCTGACGCCCTATCCACTAGGCTATCACAGCTAGCTATCAAATAAGTCAAAGCAAATAAGTCAATTGGGGTCAAATCAATTTTTTTACTAAACTAACAACTTCGTCGTGTATAGTTACAATTGGAAAGTCTACTATATCAAGTAAACATATATAGATCAGACATTTACACCAATATCCGCGTCAATCTAGGGCATTGATCAGACAAAACACAAAATTTGTTAGCCGTAATATTTCTAGAAATTAGCTGTTTAGATTGATTGATTAGAAGAGTGGTGTTAAGATTGGTATATAGGAGTTACCTACCTTTTAGTAAGTATATTACGAGTAAGTACGTAATTATAATCTATATTTTCAATGAAATAATAATTTAGATTAAAAAAAAATTATAGGTAATTTAAAAAAAAAAACAATTTTGTATATTTCTTGTTAATGTACAGCATTCTGCTATTATGTGCCATTTTATTTGATACCCACATTGAGGAAGTTGTGAAAAGAAAAATTTATTCGAAATTCTGTTGCCGGCCATATTTGATTTTCAAAGATTAGTAAGTATTATATATTAATATAAGATTAGTAACTATTATATATGTCGACGCGAAGAAGTTATTAACTTTATTCAGCGGCGCCAAGAACCTCAAGAATTCAATAATTACCCACATTTTAACTATTGATGATTTTGCTAACACAATTTAGACAGTAATCAAAATAGTATCAATTTTGTACAAGCATGCTTTGTGGTATAAATACGGGCGGTCGATGCCTTTCGGGGGATTCTCTCGCTCGAGACGTCGGCCTGTTCGGATCTCTTTGTTATTATCGTAATAAAAGTGTAAACCCGCAAGTTGTGGTTTTAATTTTATAGACCAACCCGGAAACAGGAATACCAAATTTGACCCTAATAAATAAAAAAACAGAGCAAGAATACAACCGTTTAAAATCTACTATAAGTAACACTTACATCTGGATCATACTTCTCTACCGCGATACCATCCACAAGATGGTATCGCTCTCTCCACCTGTAGCCGTGTAGCCTACCATTATCACATTTTCCGTCACAAGGGCTCCATTCTTGCCATTGGGACATCGGGCAGTCCTCCGATGAATCTGGGTCAGTGACTATCGGTGCTTCACTATAAATTATAAATTGACTTGAAAAATTATGCTTTTTTCCCCAAAAAGAGAAATTGAATTACCAATATGGTCTGAGTGAGTAGAATGAATGTCCCACTAAGTTCGTAATAATAAGTTCATTAAACTAAAATGATAGTCGCGTGTCAAATCACGAGACAGATGTGGTTCTAGATCGAGATTAGAAGCGTTTATAGTTAGCTAGTTAAATCTGACCATCTCTTAAAAAAAAAAACTTGAGAGGTGACAAGGGACACCCGGATGGAACGAAGTTCCTTTCGATTAATTACTGAAGAAAAGGAATTTATTATTTACAAAAAACCTGTATACACTCAACAAAAATAATCGTCGCGACACCACACTGTTCAATGCGAAATAGAAATGAAAATATCTGGCTTGCTTTCTATAAGAGAGAGAGACAGACAGAGAAACATGCGACGCCGCACAGCTTACAATAACAAAAAGTGTCGTGACAACTTTTCGTAAGAATTTTTTCCGTCTAGCCTTCTTTCACAACGCGCGATAAGGAACTTCGTTCCAATATCCCATTTATTGTTGGAGTATTACCACGTATTTTATTTGTATACATTACATTATTATTTTTGTTAATTAACTGACGTTAACAAATTACTCAATCAAATCCTTTATTTAAAAATTTACGTTGTAAATAAGAGGGTTTGTATTTGCTAACTCCCTTCTGGAAGGTAGTTTCTACAAATTTTGCTGTTTCACGTGATATGTGATAATATTGAACTGGATATTGACATGATGTACTCTGTCGTAGAATGTTGATGGTCTGGGTGATCGTATTAATCATTAAGCCTCACCCCAAATGTCGGGCTAGATCGGATCGGTACCTGGAAGGCTCTTCAGGTTCAGAGGGCTCCTCGCTTACTTCTGTTGTTGTCTCTTCTGTGGATGGTTGTGCTTCTTCTGATGAATTAAGAAAAACGTACCTTTAATATAGTTTACTACTCTGCTTCTATAATATATTAACTCTGCTTCTATATTATTTTTGATACAATATCAAAGATAAGTTGGTAATGGATTTTTCCGTCTTAATTATAACGTGATTCTGGACGTAGGCAGGTGTAGCTCATAATTGTGCAAGTAGGGTTTTTGCGGTCTAAATGACTTTCGGACCAAAATTGAATAGAAGTTTTACTTACCGGTAGTTTCCGGCTCCTCTTCTTCACATACCCTATGATAGGTTCTGATTAACTTAATATGCAATCTGCCGAAAGGGTGTAGATCTTTCATGTCCATCTCGTAAAAAGGAGAGTTTTTGTCATATGTACTCATTTGTACTCTGGTCACGGCGTCTTGAGGAAATGTTTCGAAATTTGGAGACTGAACAGAAATATTTTTTACTGTATATTTTATACATATTAAATTTAATGAATCTAATATAGCTTTACCTGTATCTTGTTTGTAAGAAATTTTATTGCTATTAAAATTCAAGAACTGAAAATCGTCACTATAAGTTTTAAATTTTAAAATCTATATATTAAGTAGTTTTAGTACCATCCAGGAAAATGTAGAAACCTCGATATATGTATGCTGACTTGCCAAATAACTTTGAAACAAAAAATAAAATTTCTTTTGTTTTTCTAATGAAATACTCACTTCATAGGAAACTCCACTGTCTGTCCCAGCATCCCACGGATACAGATTCAACTCTCTTTCCTTCAACCAAGTGTTATCTTCTTGACATAACTCAAATCTTGTAACACCTAGGAACCAGTCTGGGGAGGGCTGAATCGCGATCGCCACCGTGAACAGATGGTTCGTCTTGTCTGTACGGAAAAAAGCGTACGTTGGGTTGCTCATTTTACGGTATCCATGGCCTTTGCCCTTTATCAGAGTACGGATTCCATCTCCAATCTGCGCCAACGAAACAAAGAGCGTTATTATCTTTCAACGGAAGAACAGATATATTATAATGAATAAAAGCAGGCGTTACTTTGCGGAAGTCCATAATAAACAATAAACAGCAAGTATAATTTGCTATATTCCGCCGACAACCGGGAGATTTCTATAATATAATATAGCTACTTACTACGTACTTTACTTTTCGCGCTTGTGAAGTCAACATCTCCTGAGGATGATCCGGTGTCGGGTCGAAACGTGCGTAGAGGTTCTAGTGGAAGATTTTGTGTGGTATTATATTATACAAATCTCCTGGTTGTCGGCGGAATATAGCAAATTATACTTGCTGTTTATTGTTTAGATATACACTAATAGATCTTAATATAAATTAAGAAACTAATTTGGGACGTCTAAGCCGACTTAGACAGGCAACAAATCCTAAAGGTTTTCATTATAAGTTATAGGATAACACTGATGAAATGAATGCTTGAGAATGAATTGTTCTTATTAGGTATCTTTTCTAATTTTTCTAATTTTAAATCACAATTTTAGATAAACAATATAACACTCGGACACTCAAACAATCAATTAAATTCCAATTCAAAGTGTTTTTATGGCCAAATTAAACTAAGTCATACACTCACCTTTTCCCTAATTTCTCCTTCTAGTTTGCTAGCGTTTGCATGTTCAGCGAAGTCTCTGAAACCTTCAGTCGCTAAGGAACCAGGAGCCCATAAGATAAAGTCTGCAGCGTGGGAGGCGCCGACTAGGTCACTGTACCGCGGCAACCAATCATTTTCTGGATAGAGGCGTGGATGAGTATTTCGCGACCAAATTCCTGTAAAGCTTAACTGCAAAAAACAATTTAAAAGTCATACACTAGATGGAAAGTTTTTTGACGACCTCCGTGGCGCAGCGCGCGTGCTGTCAGATTATAAAAAAGTTGGAGGTCCTGGGTTCGATTCCCGGCTCGAGTCTGGTCTGGTGGGAGGCTTCGGCCGTGGCTAGTTACCACCCTACCGACAAAGACGTGTCGCCAAGCGATTTAGCGTTCCGGCACGATGTCGCGTGGAAACCGAAAGGAGTATGGGTTTACCATACCCCTAACAGGTTAGCCCGCTACCATCTTATACCGCATCATCACTTACCATCAGGTGAGATTGCCGTCAAGGGCTAACTTGTAGTGGATAAAAAAAAGAAAAAAGTATAAAATATTCGAATTATTGAACTGTGAACTCAGTATATTGGTCAGCATGTTTAACAACGGCTCTCGAGGTCGTCGTATCATAATATTCTGTTTAAAATTCTTAGTAAAAGACCGGAGGGAGGAAATTAGCAGTGTCCACCCCCATACCTCTGACAGAACGTTGAACTATCACGTCGGTCCCAGTTTGGTGCAGCGTGTGGGATGTATTCTCTAAAACTATCCTATAATTTTATACGGAATGTGACCAGTAATGGATGGTTTTATCAAAATTTTCGGTTAAGAGTGTGTTTCGATGAAAGATGTAAAGGGGAATCAGTGCTAAGGTTAAATCTAATCTCGAGTAAGATGGTATAAGCACGCAACGTACGAGGTAGTCCATTTAATCGAACTATCAAAGTTGATTTCTTATAAAAACATTTCTGTTTTTGAAACGTTGGTCTCAGAGCAGACTGATTATCGTGGTGGTCTACCTTTACCCATTAAGCTTATACTTGTCTCGTCTCTGAGTATTTAATATCAAAAATCAATTGCTTTTTTTATTTTTCGCTAACCGCCTGTCCCACTAATTGTTGATTTCATACACACATCGGTATTTGTCAGTAAGTATCCTACTGATGCTTGTCAAATTACAGTTGTACAAACAGTTGACAAATTTTTAGAAAAGTAACTGAATCATCCGCTGGTCCTACGTAACGAGGTACTTCCAACCCCTTGCACTCTTTAAGATAAATTTAATTACTTTTAATGTTTTTAATTATTATAGACCTTTTAAGTTGCTTTACTGTGTTAATGAATGTGAAATTTAAATTAATTTAATTGTATGTTTTAAAATTGTTTTAATTCTGAATTTTGTAATAATGTAATAATAATAATAATCTTTATTTATAAAACTCAGTACAGCACAATACAATGGAATCCTGACCCCTAAACTAGGAAAACCCGTAATCTTAGGGCCAATTAATAATTGTAAGTTTTTAATTGTAATTGTTATTTTAAATAAGAAGATAATAAGTTAACTGATTTTAAGAAATAAATTAAAAAAAGGTCTCTTTTACTGAAAGAGGACACCCGTGATAAAAAAAAACCCCTTGCACTCGATCGATGAGCTTTTTGTACGCCTTTACTAACTGTGATAGAATTATTATATAATTTTTGATCGGTACTTTTGTGCTGAATAGGTTTTTTTATTAGAAATAATAGGAATACGTAGGTGCGTATTTAAGTCTGAGACTATATAGATATGAATAGAATGAGAAATAGAAATAAGGCTTGCCTCTACCTCATACTTTGCCTCATCACAGATCTGACACTCATAGTTCAGTTGTGGTGTGACATCGTCCGGCTGTCGCATATCTTCACACAGGATCTGGGTCAGTGGTGCGCCATCCTCGAACCAGACATCTTCATTTTCGACAACCATCGCCCGCAGCGTTATACATCCATTGCCCGATTGAGGAGCTTGCCAGTAAACCTGCCAATATTCATCGACTTGTGAAGAAAAACACTACCTTTGGATATAATACGTATGCTCACACTATTTGTGATTTTTTTTTAGGACTACCCGTCATTTCGGAGGTCTTCATAAAAAAAAGACCCACTAGGCAACTTAAATATAAAATCTTGGAATGGATTCTTCTTTACATAATAAAAACCCGCAAGTTAGCTCGAAGTTAATCTTAGTATGCTTTTTGAATATTCCATATATAATCCTTTTATATTCTGCAAATAAGTAACCAGACAACCAAACCACTTACCTCGACTGATGATTTAGGTGCGGACATGGTTTGCTCCACTGAATACAAACAACGATCGCTAAACTTAGCCGTGAGTGGATTCTGGGGTCTCAATTCTCCAGGATAAAGAGATATCATTCTCCTCGGATTCTTTGGGTCCGGTTTAATTTCGCCTTCGGCAGATATCATAAACCCTGTGAATCTAGATTCGTCGTCCGTTTCAACAATTTTAACTGGAAATAATTAAGGGATTATTTCAAGGGTTATCTGCAAGCCGTTAGCCTCAGTGAATGATACTAGTTAAAGGGAACATTGGATTGAATCGCATCGATGACGGTCGGACGATCTTAGCTATAAATCCTACCCTTTTCTGACAAAGGAGATCAGTGCCCGTCTATGGGGCCTTAATAGGAGATAATGATGACGTTGTTACACATATGCATTTATGGGTATCTTAAAACTGAATCTTATCATTAACTAAAAGTAAGAGATAATAACCGCCGCCGCCAAGTATCAACCTGCATGGGAACCTATGGTGGACCAAAGTTGAGGGCTTTGAGCCGACGTCCTTCTCGCATCGGTGATAGTTGTTGTCTTAGAGAGCAAGATACAAGAGAAAGCGAGAGGGCAGGTGGAATTCGGAAATTCATAGTTTCCAAATTTTCTCTGGCCTTGTTACCACCCTACAGACAAAGACGTCTGCCAAGCGATTAAGCGTTAGTATAATGGTGGGTATGGGGTTAATAAAACTGACATACATCTAACAGGATAACGCACTACCGTCTTAGGCGGTATCGTCAGTGCCAACTAGGGGTATTGCAGTCGAGGGTCAACTTGTAGTGGGTTAAAACCAAATATTAGGATGCTGACTGATGCTGGTTGTAGTATTATTAAATTAACGTTTTTGACGACGTGCGTGTGCGTGCGCCATGGAGGTCGTCAAAAAAAAAGAAAAAAAAAATTCGTGGTCCCTGGGTTCGATTCCCGGCTCGAGTCCGGTCTAGTGGGAGGCTTCGGCCGTGGCTAGTTACCACCCTACCGACAAAGACGTGTCGCAAAGCGATTTAGCGTTCCGACACGATGATGCGTAGAAACAAATTAGAAGTGTGGTTTTACCATTCCCCTAACAGTTTAACCCGCTACCATTCCAGATTGGTCATCACTTACCAGGTGAGATAGCCGTCAAGGGCTAACTTGTAGTGTATAAAAAAAAAATAACAACATTGAATAGATACCTATATAAAGTTGATCTGGAATGTATGTCCCCTCACTTCCTTCGACGACCAACTTGAAGCGGCCGTCAGAAGCCTGAGACTGCGTTGTAGACGCGTACGGTCTTCTGTCGCAGCGAAATCCGAAAAACCCATTTCTCATACAAACAAGCAGTATAATAATCATCCATGATATTCGTTTGTCCATGTTGCCATTTATTGTGCTAAATAAATTTCAGTATGTACCGATTAAAATATATTTATGAATTGAATTTATTAAGATAAGTAACCAACGCAATTAAATGAAATTTAAGTACCTAACTAAGTAAGTTTATCATTATTTCAACAAAATGATGATGACTATACTATACTATATGGTGAATATAAAAAAACACAGGTATGTTATAAACCTATGTTTTTTAATGTTTTTTTTTTTAGTTTGATTTATCTTCGGAACAGACTTGGTAGAGGATTCCGCAAGGAGGATTTATTTTAGAGGTAAGTTATGAGATGGTACTTCCATATTTTTTTGGAGGCGAATTCAGAGTGAAATTTTATGGTCAGGTTTAAGTCTTATGATTTATTTTTAGACTTGAAGTATAAAGTCCGTAGAAAGAAAGCTAAACAATATGTATGTAAACAAATCACACATGCCCACGTTATCAGCGTTAAATTCAGCTGTCGCAGAAGACTGAGATGATTTTGTGAATATGATTTCAGTTTATTTAATGTTTATATTAAGTTCACTTGTTAATGTGCTACACGTGCAATTTTGTAGCCCGTTGAACACTGGACAGAACGTCGAGAAAAATATTTTACAAAAACCCAGTTCTAAACTTAACGGAAAACGGCCAAACAGTTCTTAACTGATATATTCTATAAACGAAATAAAATACTTACATCGTTACAAATTATTTGAATTTTTTTGATCTTATAAAACACAGTACAATAATGAACACCATAGAACAAATGAATGAATTAAAACAGAAATGCTAAAATGCCCTTACGATATCAAATAACGGCCTCTGGTCGTGTTCCCTTTCATTAAATTAATAAAACCTAGAAAGTTGACCTCATCTCTCATTGAAGGTAATTAGCAGAGGGATATACCCAACTGCCTCGATGTCTAGTAGTGAGCATGTCCGAATACAGATCACAGTGGGTTCTCTGTAAAACCTTTCTTGTAATTCTTTATTCTTTCTTGTTAATGATTCCAATAAATCATTTATTGACTATTTTTGTTTAAGTACCTACATAACCATTTACGTAGCTCCTAAGAGACTATATCACACGATACGTAATAATTTGTAGTTAGTTTAGGAGCAGTTTATGAGCGATTAAACAATATTGCCCTGTCTGCTTCAGCTGTGTGCAAATCAAATCAGTGCGCTTCTGAATTTATAATTTAATCTGTTACTTATTGGTTACAGATAAAATCATTGTTTCTAATAACGACCGTGTGTGTAGTCACGTGTTTTATTTTAATTTTAATGATAAAAACCAATCTATAATTAATTAATGTCTAATCACAGGTATCGGCAGGATACTTGGGTCTAGACGTGATCGTGACGTTACGTGATCGTGATCTAGTCACAAGTTAAGCGGTGACCGTTATTTTGTTAAGTTTATTAGTCTGTTTTTTATTTGTTTGTGACTTTAAGCAGTGAATGTCGAAGAAATACTCTTTTGAAGACAGACCCGGAAAATGATGTATGACGTGCATTGTTTTCTTAAAAGAGAGTCTAATGAATTAATTCATTCTGTTTAAATTAATCAATAGTGTCACTGGGCAACAAGTATTTTGCTCAGTTACTCCGAGAGCAGCACTATAAATTATAGTTACCAATATTTTAAATAAATAATAGATAGCTACACTTTTATTAGTCATCATTATTTAAGGCCCAATCTATTCCCTTCCACGTTTCGTTATATGCTTAAGCCCAGGTCCCATGGCCTGTGTTATCACAAGACAGATCGCGCCAGGCCGGACCGACAGGCCATGGGAACTATCGCACCTGGTTGCAGGTGTGATGAAACCTTTTGTCGCCTGTTCTATCTCATTCATTTCACCTGCGTCAGCGCAAACGCCTATGTATGTGTTATGTATTACTTAACACGTTGAACTGGCAGCAACGACAGGACGGTACAGGCCGACACATGCCTTGGGAAAGGCACGGCGCGAGCTGCAATCAGCCGCTCAGGCGTGACGTGATCTAGCCTGGCCAGTGATAACACGGGCCATTGGACCCCATCTTTATGTGCCACGATCCGTGCCGTGTCAGCGGACGAAATAAATTAGTAATTATAGTCATAGTATGTAGTATATACATATGTAGTACATACTGATAAGAATACAAACAATAGAACGGCTGAGAAGTGTTCATGAAATTAGTATACATATATTTTATATAATATAATACTATGATTAACAATCTACATTTGTCCGTGGTGCACACCACAAGATGCAAGAATGATCGTGCTTCAAAAAGGCTAAAACCCGAAGCCGTAAAGACTAAAAGCAGCCATTAAAAATCTGGTCTACGTCTCTATGCACTATATTATAGTAGGTTTGTTGACTGTTAATACTTTTGGATGTTCCTCTTTTGGACAATAATAAGTATTCTGGAGGCGCATTCGTGGCAAGGAAGTGTTTTTCAAATGGTGGATAAATGTCTGTAAAGCCAATAAAAATGCCGTCGGTGACGAAAGATTCAACAATTCTGAAGATTGCGGTTGAAATGCTCAACGCGCACGACAAAGTGCCGCAATTGATTGAATTCGACCAAAGTCAGCCTCTATCTAGTATTATTCAGCTTCTGTGCAAGGCATGGGGTCTTCCCGATCCCGTAAACTATGCCTTGCAGTTCTCAGAGAGCAACAATCAGAATTATATCACTGAAAAAAATCGGAATGAAATCAAGAATGGTTCCGTGTTACGTCTTGAACAATCCCCTGCTAAAACGGTTCAAGACATACTGGCCAAGATCAACACAGGCACGGAAGCTGAACAAACGACTGCGTTAACAAAATTATCAACTGTAAGTAGCGATCTCACGTTCGCCCTAGAATTTATTAACAAGAAAGGATTGTCGCTTATCATACACAATATCGAGTCAGGAAAATTCAAAGGTGACAGTTTCAAGTATGCCTTGGTCACTTTTGTCGAGCTCATGGATCATGGTATAATATCTTGGGATATATTGCAAAACCAGTTCATAAACAAAGTGGTCAGTTTTGTGAGTAACCAATCAAATGCACAAGACCCAAAGATAATACAGTCCTGTCTGTCTATCCTTGAAAATATTGTTCTCAATAGCTCAGGAAAGAATTCTCATGTTGAGAAAGAAATCACAATACCAAGTCTAATTTCGCATCTGGAAAATCAAGACATAATAATTCAGCAAAATGCAATTGCACTTATCAATGCCATATTTTCAAAAGCAGACATAACAAAAAGGAAGACAATATCTGCCACATTGTGCTCTAAACAGGTCAGAAATAAGATTTACGACAATCTTATTACTAAAAATGTCTCAAAAGAAGGACTGGGCACTGAGCTAGCACACCAACTCTATGTATTACAGTCACTGATATTAGGATTATTAGAACCTAAAATGCGTACCAGGGCTGATGCCCAGGAACAAGAATCACAGGAAAAAATCAAGGAACTACGAAAGTTTGCATTTGAGAATGATAACAATACCAATATTGAAGTAACAACAAGACGACAAACAGGAAGCTTGTCCAAGGACTTCAAAAAGCTTGGCTTTAAATGTGAAATTGATCCTATCAAAGACTTCAATGAGACACCACCAGGTGTGCTAGCATTAGATTGTATGCTGTACTTTGCTAGAAACCAGAGAGAAGATTACACTAAAATTGTATTGAGAAATAGTTGCAGAGCAGATGAACAAGAGTGTCCATTTGGTAAAACTAGTGTAGAATTAGTAAAGCTTTTATGTGACATACTACACATTGGTGAACCACCAAGCGAACAGGGACAAACATATCATCCCCTCTTCTTCACTCATGATCATCCATTTGAGGAACTCTTTTGTATCTGTATAGTTATACTAAATAAAACATGGAAAGAAATGAGAGCAACAACAGAAGACTTTGTCAAAGTATTGAGTGTTGTAAGAGAGCAGATAAGTAGGGCATTGGCATCATCTGCTAAAAGCTTTGAGAAATTTAAACAAAAGATCAAAGAGTTGACATACAATGAAATAACACATTTATGGCAACAAGAGCGGACCAATAGAGAAGTGTGGGAGTCTCATGCAAGACCAATAGTAGAGTTAAAAGAGAAAATAACCCCTGAAATTATTGATCTTATCCAGCAGCAAAGACTGGGAGTTTTAGTTGGAGGCACAAGGTTTAAAAAATATATGAAGATTAATAGAAAGGATAGATTTTGGTTTGTTAGATTATCACCAAATCATAAAATACTTCACTATGGAGAGTGTGATGAGAAAAGTACACCAAGTTTGGAAGAATTGGGAACAAAATTAGCTGTTGCTGATATTAAATGTGTTGTAGTTGGTAAGGAATGCCCACATATGAAAGATTTAAAAGGCAAAATAAGTAGTCCACATTTGGCATTTTCACTTATATTGAAGGCTGCAGAAGTTCCGTCGCTAGACTTTGTAGCGCCTGATGAACAGATCTTCGATTACTGGACAGATGGTATTAACGCTTTGTTAAAAGAAAAGATGACAAGCAAATCTTTTGATAATGACTTGGAAACCTTGCTCTCTATGGATATTAAGGTTAGATTGCTTGATGCTGAGGGTATAGATATACCACAGGACCCACCACAGATCCCGCCAGAACCTGAAGATTATGATTTCTACTATGATAATAACTGAGCTGGTGTACAAACAGATTTGCCTAAGGAGTGAGAGCCTTACGTATCAAATGACAGATATATAAATATAAAGAAATATAGGATTTGCAAAGCTGCTGTAGATTCATTAAAACACTTATAAGTGTGAGAAATACTGTAAGCTCAACTTGATGATTAAGAGGTCAACAGAAAAACTAATTGTATGTATATTTCATCATAATATGTGTAAGATATTAATCATTATAAAAGATTTTTTTTATGAAGGCATTAAACTCAACCTTTTACAGCATTTTAATGGTTGTATAGTTTAGGAGATACTGAAAAATTCAAATAATATCTAGGGGTGAAGAGGCGTCAATGTTAAATTATATGCTGTATAGTATGCTAAATTATTTACATTGTTACAACTGTTAACTATCCTATATGAAACCGTTCTGAGTATAGTTATAGTATACATAAACAAGGATACAGTAGCAAGGGCCACTAAAATTTTACAATTCTTACAATGCTGGGAATGTGTAATATTACCAAGTAACTTATAATCTATATAATAATAAATCAACTTTATTATGGGTGTATACATTTTATATTTTAAATTCAAATTACATTACTACAGATCAATGAATTATGAACTTTAAAGTGGAATAAAATAGTGCCAGATAAAAATAGACTTGCTCATAGTTGCCTTTGCAACAACCCTCGAAAAATATTATAATTTTTAGTACCCCTAGTGTAACATTTAAATGCTAATTGTAGATTTGTTTTCGAATATTGAAAACTGAGACATCATTGTTTTAAATGCACCAAGGTAAATTAACAATCATTATGATAGAAGTATCAACCATAAAAAAGATTTAATTAAGCACATTTTTCTTTGATGTTATAGTATTTAAATATTTAAAAACAAAACTCGATTTGCAAGTTACAAATCTGGGATCCAGGACCATTCTATCATTCCTTAACATTTTTTATATTAAGTATGTAAGTTGTTATTATATTTTGTTTATTATAATCACAGATTATGTTATTAGAAACCAATGTATATTAATTAAGATTATGTTAAGTGACAGTAGAAATATTTTAAATCAATAATCAAATTTATTCAAATCTAGTTATTAAGATGGTATAAGTGGATTGTTTTATTATCTTTCTAAATTGATATTATTGGAAGTTGTAGGAACCTAAGTTAATAGTTCGTAACAAAAAGGAAGTTGAACACCAAAGATAATATGTAAGAATTCTATGTTTTTACAATATTAAACAAAATATATATTTGAAATACAATTGTATTATTATTACAAGCGTGCCTTCTTTCATATGTATACTATTTTGGTTGAACTTGTGATCTTGTAGACCAGTGTGTACCAGCGAACTCTTTAGACGTTATATTTCGTAGGCAGGTTTAAAAAGGTTACGAATATTTGCTTTATACGAAACGTTATCTTTATTAAATAATATACAAAATCATAGAAACATATATATATATATATATATATATAAATACATATAAATAACTTAAACAGTTTTTAGATAGGTACTGAAATTTGGGAACTTAAGATTTTTTTGTTGCTCTTTTTTTATACAATACGCTTAGAGCTTGACGACAATCTCACCTGATGGTAAGTGGTGATGCAATCTAAGATGGTAGCGGGCTAAACTGTTAAGAGGTTTCTATGCGACATCGTGTCGGAACGCAAAATCGTCCTTGTCGGTAGGGTAACTAGTATCTAACCACGGCCGAAGCCTCCCACCACACCAGACTCGAGACTGGAATCGAATCCAGGACCGCTAACATTATAATGTCATAGCGCACGTGCTGCGCCACGGAGGACGTCGAAATGTTATACCCATCTGAATACAAAGCTGATAAATTTAATATTAACAGATAAACAGGACAACCTTGTATTTGCATATTTATCAGCGCCTTTATTTGAAACTATTAAAAGGAAGTAAAAATAATAAAGTTTGAATCTTTTAGGCAACCTACGCTTATGAAAATATCAATAAAATATATAATATAAATCATACTCAATCTTGCATTTGCGAGGTATACGAGTTGAAAGCAATTCTGATGTATATAAAAGAGTTTGTGTTAAACTAATATATTTTTTTCGTATCTTATGAAAAAATCTGATCTAGTTCACAAGATATTGTTAAAATATTTATATTTGACTTGTTCGTGACAATGTTAAAGTTTACCCACTTAACATTTACGTAGGTAGTAGTCTTAGTTTAAGTACATGAAGCCAAGAAACAGGAATGTCGAAGTTAGTATACATATGGATTATGTAAGAAAATTGAGTCAAAGTATTGTATCTTCCGGCTCATATTGGGTGTTATTACATCCTTAAAATACTAACATGCCTACATATTGCTTATAGCCTATTATTGTTTTGGGGAGGTAAGGGAGGGCACTTCCATCGTAGCACTCCAAAAGCGTACCTCACCTGAACGGTACCACCTGCTAATTGGCGAACGAGGCTCTGGCGACCGATGAATGTTGAGCTAACCATTCTAAAACTAGCTAAACTTGAAAAAAATCTCGATGGCTGGTGTCGGGCAGCAGCGATACCAGTATAAATCAGGTTTAGTCCTGCGATCGCCAATCCGCCTGCCCAGCGTCGCGACTAGGGCAAAATCCTTATGAGTGGCATAACAACAAAAAGGCCCCTAGTTCCCGGAAGCCCCAATTCTTTCGGCTTTGGTAGTGGTCGAGGAGATTATGGGGCGGGGGCTGCTAAGAATCTCCGGCTACCTAGTTAGGCTGGGCAGCGTTTGGCAAACTCCGCAGAGTCTTCTCTTCGTCCATACCACATTGCCTACCTCCGAAAAGTGGCAGGCATCGACTGGATGCGAAAGGCCGGAGACAGGATGAGTTGGCGCTGTTTCAAAGAGGCCTTTGTCCAGCACTAGATTACTGTTGGCTGATGATGATGATGATGAACGTCGCATCAGCAATATCTCTCTTTGCGAGACAGCCTAATTTCAATAATCTTCAGTCTGATATTAGAGGTTTTGTAGATCCGCGTCGCGAATAAAAGTAGCTATTTATGTAATTAAAGACGAAAGTCAGTCATTGGAGAACATTTATTAAATAATAAACGATTTCTAGTTCTAGTAGTCTAGTCTTTTGTTGTGTATTTTTTTATATCAACCAAGTTCGGCTAGCGTCTAACAGTGCGTTAAAAATTAGCCGAAAAAAGTCTTAACACTGTTCCCGCTGTTATTAAGAATAGTTTTCTATCAGTATTTCTTTTTAAGCAGTTACAGCAATCCGTGTTTTTTTGTACTCTATATTTTCAGAGATACAGCTTAAAAAATACTGCACCTCTAAGATCGGTCAATGTGTGTAAACAAAATGGCAGCACTGTAATGCCAAAAAGGCGCCGATGAAAAAGGTACATTTTGTACCGTAGGTAAGTACTTACGCGTTATATTAAAGGAAGATGGAAATAATTATGAAAGAAAAATCATATGTATTGCAACTTGAAGCGTATGAAACATTCTCTTTATTTTAATTTTCAAATAAAAACATAAACTCACGGTGACATTTTACATAATACTGTTTGCTTGGAAGTATCCTTAAGACAGTAAGCATTGGGGCACTTCCAAGTAGATTAAAATATATAATGAATAATTGAATAATAATAATTGAATTTTAGGAAAATATCATATATTCGTCAAACTTGCATTTGTGCGATATAAAAAAGTCATTCATTCATAGATAGGTAACTCTTATTTGTCACTTTATTTGAAAAAGGCTGTATTCCAAATTATGAAAGACAAAAATCATAACTATTGTAAGCGTACGAAACCATTATCTTTATTAAATAAAAAACACAAAATCACAGTGACATTTTTATACACAATACTATTTTATTCACCAGCTAATTAATTGCCTTACTGCATTTTGGACACCTCGAACTTTGTGTTGATAATTTCCTCGTCTGAATCCAAGAGTGGCAGTGAGCTGGTTGGTATGTTCTCCTCGACCCAGCGAAGGTCAGAGTCCAGGGAGTTTGTGTTCGGTTCGTTGTCTCTTTGCGATTCTGAGTTCTCGATGTTGGTGGATCTCATTTTGACACCGTACGCGTCGTTCACAAACTGTTCTTCTTCTTCTGTGATATTAAAAAAAAATGGAAATAGTACTGTATTAGATCAGAATGTTGAGCGGCAAAAAGAACGGATGAAAGAAGAGTTCATGCGACAGAAATGCGAATGTTGAGATGGATGTGTGGTGTGACAAGAATGGATAAGATAAGAAATGAATATATAAGGGGAAGTATAAAAGTAGCGCCAGTGACAGAAAAGATGAGGAGTAACAGGCTAGCATGGTATGGTCATATTATGCGGAAGAAAGAAAGTGATGTCACCAAAAGAATGTTATATATGAACGTGGAAGGGCAAAAGAGTAGAGGAAGACCAAAGAAGAGATGGATGGATTGTGTAAAAGAGGATATGCGGGTAAAAGGCGTGGGCAGTGAGATGACGGCTGATAGAAGTGAGTGGAAGAAGAAGACGTGTTGTGCCGACCCTACATAATGTGGGATAAGGGCAAGAAAAAGACTGCATTAGATCTTAAATTATCACCAAGGAGATTCTAATGATACGCACATACGGGACGCCCCGTTTTAAAATATTACAAAAGAGTTTTTAATCAAACTTAAACATCTTTGGTTAGCCAGCTATCGCAAAATTTCCCCTTAAGCGCATTTTTGTTCAAGGTACTATGACGTGAGCGAGATGATTATATAATGTGGACTAGGTCAAAAATCAATGAAAGTACACCCGAGAATAGGGTGGGCTGAAAATATGTATGGGTGAACATTCTTCATTACCGTCATCGTCCTCTGCGTTGTCGAGCAGCGGGGTAAAGGCGTACCGCTGGTTGTTGTTTGTGGGTCGCCAAAGCACCATGATGACCGCCAGTACGCCCGCGAACAGGATGTGCCAGTACGCCTCGTCCACCCACACCTCCTTCCACTCCTGGTCATTGGATAACACAGCCAATTTTCAAATCCAATCGAATCAATATAAAAAACAAATAAACCTAATACAGGCATCTATGAAGCGTTCATAAAATATATTTTCCATTCATTCGTGAGGTGATTGTGATAACTACATTCGTCACTTAAAACTATAACGAGGAGGGTCTCAAACGCGCAGAGAAGCTCACAAAAACTTTGCCGTATTTTAGTTATCACCATCCCCTATAGTCATTAATTATAATTAGCTATGAGCAAATCACACCCAAGCGTTTTTATCGTTCATATTTGTATATATAGTTGTATGACTCAATCTCATAATAGTATTGTTCTATATGCTTATTGAGAGACATCTCCGAGAAGGTAAGTTGTTATAAAATAATTTCCTTTAAATATATTTATATATTCATTTATATTTTACTAGGTTTTTTTAAATTATTTATTGCGAACAAAATACATAAAAATACACGTATAAAAAATAACCTTGTTAAATGCATTAGTAAAAACTGAGTTGCAATTAGCAAATGAGTTTTAGTTCCGACGCTACATCGTTTTACCGTACCCAGGACTCTGGGTAGCCTTATAAAATAAAGTTGTGTTATATCGACAATCCAATATCGATCACTCTATCCATCTAATATATAAAATTCTCGTGTCACAGTTTTCGTTGCCATACTCCTCCGAAACGGCTTGACCGATTTTGATGAAATTGTTTGAGCTTATCCGGTATCTATGAGAATCGGCCAACATCTATTTTTCATCCCCTTAAATGTTAGGGGTAGTCCACCCCTAAATTTATTTTTTAGACAAAATTTTTAATTTCAATATTTTTATGATACAACATACAAAAATACATACAATCCTCAATTTTCACCCTTCTACGATCAACCCTTATTTTTTAATAGCCATTTTAGTAATTTAATCATTTTTCCTCTCCGGTCGAAAACTGAACAATTTTCGTCTTTATTGTGAATGTTTTTCACTCTAATTCGACTAAAATTAGAAATAATTTATGGCAAAACAACGTTTGCCGGGTAGTTTTAGTAGTTAAGTAAAAATCAGTCTATCGATAACACTTTACGAGCAAAGATATTGATGATAGCAATACAACCGTGATAGTATATCAAAAACAATCAATACTCTCGGTACTACGATTTTATCGGTTATTTCGTAATACTATCTTTACTAACACTGTTCACGTAATTTTTAATGGTAAAGTATTTAAGCATAGCATAGTACGGTGCAGCGGCACGGAGGTCGTCAAAATAAATCAAACGAAATTAGATTTTTATTTTATTTTATTTTAATTTTAATTATAATGCTGTGCAACCTATCCTACGATCAAAATATATTATTTCTTTAGTGTTTTAGAATGGCGACTGGCCTTTATACTTTTCAATTAATAAGCAGTTTTTGTAAGCGACAAACATTAATGTGGTCATTTCCGCCGGCGCGTGCAAAACTGTTTTTTTTAATTAATTGAAGCTGTGATAGCCTAGTGGTTAAGGCGCCAGCCTCCTAATCAGAGGTCGGCGGTTGGAATCCGGGCACGCACCTCTTAACTTTTCTGCGTTATGTGCGTTTTTAAATAATTAAAATATCACTTGCTTTAACGGTGAAGGAAAACATCGTGAGGAAACCTGCACGCCTGAGAGTTCGCCATAACGTTCTCAAAGGCGTGTGAAGTCTGCCAATCCGCACATGGCCAGCGTGGTTGACTATGCCAAAACCCTTCTCATATTGAGAGGAGACCTGTGCTCTGTAGTGAGCCGGTAATGGGTTGATCATGATGATAATTAGCACGCACCCATAATCATCTGGACTACAAGGGTCAAAAATGTTGATTTGCTACTCACAGTGATGCAGTACATTATCCGGTAAGATTTGAGCGAGTACAGCATGAAGATCACCGAAGCGATCACCGCGAATATCAACGTGTTCGTGAAGTGGCGATACAGGGACAACTTTATTGAGTTCCTGAAACCAAATTGATGATTTATCCTTGGTGTATAAAAAAAGCGTTGAAAGTCTGTTGGTGGTTAGAGAAGTGCATTTTCCGGCACGCTATGTTTATTTATTTTTATTTATTTTATTTACTTACGGCTACACATTACATTATTACATTAAAACAAGAACTTATTACTAAAATGTTACTAAATGTTGTGCCCATTTATAAGTAAACACAACATTTATAAATTATGTTACAAAAAAAACTATAAAAGTAATAAAATATAATTAAAGTGTTTATAATAATAAAATATAAGAATAACTAACATTAATCGTTACGTTACGTTAACGCTTTACACGCTTTGAAAACTTTTATTTTTTATTCACATACTTGTTAGCCCCTTGACCGCAATCTCAACTGGTGGTAATAGAATATGGTAGCAGTTAACCTGTTAGGCGTATGTTAAGCCCATTACACTTTTAATTTGTTTTTACGCGACATCGTGACGAAACGCTAAATCACTTTCGGCACGTTTTCGTCAGAAGGGTGGTAACTAGTTACGGCCGAAGTCTCCCATCAGAGAAGACCGGGGGAAATACCAAAAAATAATTAATTTCTAAATTGTCCGCTTATGTGACACAGCGCTCAACAAGAGAGTCAAAATCACTTGTCTGAATGCTTTACCGATGAAGAAAAACATCTTGAGGAAACCGGCATGGTTGAGTCTTATCCATTAAAAGTCCTGTAAAGTCCTGTAAAGCCTGTAAAGTCTACCTATTGGACTAACGTGGTGGACTACATCCAAAACCCTTCTTTTAAGATGAGAACTAGAGCGTACTTTGACTTTGTCCAATCAGATTATCTTATTGTCATTAAAACTATCTTCGCTATCTTCCTATCTTATATACGATAAAAAACCTAATTTATCCTTGATATAAAACCTAATTTAAAAACTGGAAATAAAAAATCATACTATTATTATTGTCAAAATACGCAATGGTCAGCTTAGTCGTTAAACCGTGTTGCGTCAAGGATTACATTTTAATCCTAGAGTAAATCTGGATTAGATTACTACCTCTTAGCAGATTTTCGTAAGTACTTACAACGTGGATTAAAATTAATCTCACTCTAGGCTACGTTTTTTAATGAGGCCAAATCAGTTTTATTTAGTTTAAAAACAAACATGCAAGAGAATAATCCTGAAAAAAGTATTTCAATAATATTGTTTACTTTTATTTAATCAAATTTTACACACAGATGACGTCACGCTCCCGTGAACCTGTTTCGTTAATGGACCACAGAATAAAAATAACATTTTCTTTGAAAATTTAAAATTATAAATAACTATAATATCCTTAAAACATTAATGGGATAATCCACTGCTACATAAATATATATATTTTTAATTACTATCCGTTTAACCATTAGCACCATTCAAATCAATACATCTCTTCTCACCTTCTCAGTTGTAATGTCCTCATGGTGTGTGCGAGGGAGACAAACACCCACCAACAGATGGCGCTGTCCAGCAGCGACAGTGGTGCTTCCGATAGCAACAAGTCTCTATTCGAGTCCTCGGCCTTGTGGTGCAGCCTCAGCCAGGATTCGATTGCCGCTAGAAGGCCCCACAGGAGGCCTGTACCCACGACCCGTTGTAACGCCGGACCTAATCGCGGCCTTGAATAACAAAGACCAGTGTAAAGAAATGGGATAAGAAAGTTATGTGTGTGTGATACAATTTTTTTATTGTCAATTTGTTGAAGAAACGTTTTGCCCCATTTTACGTATCCACTTTTTTTCGTTTTTATAATATTACCATTGATCGATCATTGAGACAGCTTTTATTAGAACCTTCAACGCAAAACATATCAAAATGAAATTTATTTATATGTATGAAAATGCGTTTATGAGATCTCAATAGTTAATCAAACGTGCCAGCATTATATACAGTCAGGCAACCCCAACATACAAAATTACAAACAGACGCAGTAATATAATGCAGTTACCACAAATCTTAAACTGTCACAATAAACAGCAAGTATAATTTGCTATATTCCGCCTACAACCGTAAAGTAAAGTCCTTAACTTTTCTCGCTTGTGAAGTCAACATCTCCTGGGGAAGATCCGGTGTCGGGTCGAAACATGCGTAGAGGTTCTAGTGGAAGATTTTGTTTGGTGTTATATTATACAAATCTCCCGGTTGTCGGCGGAATATAGCAAATTATACTTGCTGTTTATTGTTTATCACGGACCTCCGCAAAGTAACGCCTGATTCTATTCATTATTTAAACTGTCACATTTAAATCATTTATATTATTATTGTTACCATGTCCAAACAAAATTGACTAACCGTAACATAATATACCGATTACCGATAATCTAATGAATATGTTAAAACTGCTATTTAATAACAGACGCGTCTCAAAAGCCACTTTAAGTTAATGTTAAATAATGATAGCTGTGTTGAGTTTTACAAAAATGAAGTCATTAAGTTTTCAAAGAAAAAGCAATACATACAGAATATGTATAATAGGAGCACAAGGGAGGCACCGGTGCGTTCTAGGAGATCCCGGAGCCTCCCACAATATTTTATGCTGATGGTGGCGACCGAGGGGGTTTAGTGGGTAAAAATCCCACATAACCCGAGCTTTTTCCCAGCAATAATCGGGTATCTCAGTAGGAGATTGCCCCCGTAAACAAAAATAAAATAAAAAAAAGAATATGTATAATAAGAAATAGCAGTAATGTAATAAATAAAAAACAGTTGGAATACAATTAACGGAGAAAGGCGGGAGACTTCGTATTCGGCGGGCGCGGTTTTTTCACGCTTTTCTTGAATCAATGTTTATTGGCTAATTTTGAAAAGGATTGGTGTTGGTTGTGTTGTGGGCAGTATAGTTTTAGTATCTTTTGTATTGGTTAGTTTTTTGAATGGTTAACATGTATTAATTTGAGAAAGTTTCCCGCCATTTCTCCCTAACTTCAATTCTTCATTGCTATAAACTCGACATTGGCTAATCTGTGTAAAGACAAAAAGAGTGAAAAAAAATACAATTAATGGTGTAACTGGAGGTAAGGAAAAAAGTTGAAGGAGGAGGTATAACACCGCAAAGTTATGTATTACTAACATAGTGACAGTCTTTGGTGTTTATAGGGTACTGGGAACCTGTCAGGCACTTGTCAGAGCCGAAATGTTCATTAATGTGTCTACTCACTTGACAATGCCAAATCCGAGGGAGACGATGATCACCAACATCCTCGCGAGCGCTCTCTTTGCTACCGACATCCATTCAGCGAACATGTACACTTCAGAATTGAAGAATCTGCGAACAAACATATCTTGACTCAACCCTTTTTTTTAAATTTTACTAGTGACATGACGTTCCCCAATTTATATAATTATTATTAATATAAATACGTATATAAATATTGTTATATACAAATTATAATATAAACGTATTTATATACAGCACCATGAAAAATTTCCACGGAAAAAATCGTACTTGAAACATATTATATGTTATACAATACATGTTGATAATGAAGCTGTGATAGCTGTGAAAAAAGGTTTGAAATTTTGTTTTTTTCTTTTAATATTCAGTGAACTTACCCAGTTCTATTGATGGAGGAGTAGACGCCGTAGTACGTGGCGCTCTCTATCATGCCTAGAAGCGCCACGCCACCGATCCAGTACTGAATGCGTAGAAGATCGCGCCACTGCAGTGCGCAAACCGTGAGCCATAAGGCGCATAGAATGGTGTACACCCCACACATTACTCCGAAGAACTGTGCAAACATAAAATGGTAATAAATATATATGTTGCTTCAACGGTGAAGGAAAACATCGTGAGTAAACCTGCATGACTGAAAGTTCTCCGTAATATTCTCAAAGGCGTGTGAAGTCTGCCAATCCGTGGCTAGCGTGGTGGACTGTGGCCAAACCCTTCTCATATTGAGAGGAGACCTGTGGTCTATAGTGAGCCGAGAACGGGTTGATCATGATTATGATGATGAAATATATATTTATGTACTACAATTTAGCCCTTGACGGCAATCTCACCTGGTGTAAGTGATGATGCAGTCTAATTTGGTAGCGGGCTAACCTATTAGGAGTACGGTAAACCCATGCACCTAATTGGTTTCTGTGCGACATCGTGCCTAAACGCTAGACCGCTTTGCGACACCTTTTTGTCGGTAGGGTAGTAACTAGCCACAGCCGAAGCCGCCTACCGTCATAGACTGCAGTGATGGAATGTGAATAGGTGACATTGCCGTCAAGGGTCAACTTAGTATATAAAAAATAAAACAAAAAACAGCAGGAATACAAATGTTACAAGAGTCAAATTGTTATGTTTAATTTATTTTAATTTCTATACAAAATGTATGGTCACGACATTTTTATTTATAAACTTTTTCTTAAGATGCGCCGTCCATTTTTACGTCAATGATGGAAAATGATTGACTAAACCTCAACTCCATTCCACAGACAATACCCACAAATAGAAATAGAAATAAATAATTTGATTAAAATTTAA
Organism: Lasiommata megera; assembly: GCA_928268935.1. Taxonomy (NCBI): domain Eukaryota; kingdom Metazoa; phylum Arthropoda; class Insecta; order Lepidoptera; family Nymphalidae; genus Lasiommata; species Lasiommata megera. The sequence continues at coordinate 15,479,154 of OV743315.1, read as the reverse complement.
TATTTTGGGTTTACATTGCAATAAATGTGTTTTTATTATCATGTATAAATACATATATCTATGTTTTTTTTTTCATGTACAAAATATGTACTAAAAATCCAATAATAATTTGTATTATAACTTTCGTTATGAAAATAAAGATGCTTTATTATTAACTAGCTTTTACTCGCGGCTGCGCTCGGATTGAAGCCATGAAATAAGTATAAGAGATAATTACATTAGAGATGGATCATATGATAATTATATAATTTTTTTTCTTATGTATTTCTTTTTTAGTGTAACTCATGTTACTTCTAATACCTCCTAGAATATGTGTACAAAGTTTCATGGCGATCGTTAGAGTAGTTTTTGTGTGAAAACGTAACAAACATCTCGACATTTACGTTTATAATATAAGTAAGGGTAATGAGTTACCGGTAAAAGAGGCCAAATAGCCGCGGAGAGGTATCCGGAGGGCGCAAGCATCTCAACGTGCAGCGTCGCTTGAAACTTTTTGTCACTTTTCACCGACATCCACAGTCCGTATATGCCTTCCTTCTCCACCGTGCGAAGAGGTGCCCTCTGAAATGGTAATCGTTTAAGTAATGCAAGCATTTTCCAGTTCAACTATCCATATATACATAAGAAACACTTATTTTAGCATTATATTAAGATAGACGAACTGTTCCAATATAAGTATACTTAAGGCCTCAATTGGACATCAGCCTATGCGTAACAATTAAAATATTAATATATATTTTTATTTGACTATCATAACATTGACTCATTGAATTATTATTGTTATTATTTTTAATTTTTATTTTTTTATTTTTATTGAATTGTTTAACATTAGAATATGATGAATATGATGAATGTATAACAATTGTACTGTTTGCAATGCCCTGACCGGGTCTCATGTCTGTTAGATATGGAAGCAAATAAATAAATAAACTCATATATACGTAGTTTTCCTATAAAAACTTCAAGATAGTCGTCAGTCATGTCACACACAGTAAAATGCATATAGACCTAGATCTAGACACTATCGCTCAGCACTTTAAGAAACTCTCGAAAAGCTATTTCGAGAAATAAATCCGACACTCCAACCCTCACGTAGTTGCGGCTTCTTTTTACTCCCCCGACCTAAGCGCTCGTCTCCGAAAGGGGAGACCTAAACATATCCTTCCCGACCCTGACGATCAGATAACTACTGACAACGTACTCGTAAAATTATAAATGATTAAATATGATTAAAATTTCTAAATAAATATTTTTATTTAAAAATTGCTTAACTTAATTACTTTGCTTCGTTTTTGTTTCATTATTTTACATATACATAATATTGTCTATATATGGCCTAGTCTCTATGTGTATATGAATATATGACACATTTATTACCCTCACAAATAAGTCTGTAAAAACCTCACTTACTGGCTGTACGTCAGGAACATCCTTCTTGTCTTTGGGAGTTTTGTTCTTGTTGCTGTGCAAATACATAACATCTTTGCCATTACATAGATACGTATCCACAGTAAGTACACCACTCTCGTTAACATCGTACGTTGCGCTTTCTGGTGAATTTGAGCAGTCCACTATTCGCTAAAAAAACAAAATCTAATTATCACTACATAGTTAAGGTTCAGTTAGTTGGAGTTGATCTTTTTGATAGTCAGATAGTACAGTAATCATAATTTAAAGAAGCTTGATTGTAAGTAAATATATAGGAAAGAACACAATTGCAAGATAATATTACTTAGCTTTAAATATGTATATTATTTATTTTGTTTAGATTATTCAAGTGTAAGTTGTGGATGAAATATAAGTTAGTTCCTTATTTTTAAAAAAATAAGACAAAAAGTTAAAGAAATATATAGACCTTTTCAAAGTAGTGGAAGTAGTCAGGTGAACACTGGGTCGGTCCCCATGAGTATGAAATTGTGATGTTTGTTGGTACTGTGACATCACAACCCACTGAAAATTATTTTAGAAAAATTAAACTGGAAATAAATAAATCATTTTAAAGCAAATTAATAAACTGCAAAATGTTTTATTTGCTTGCAACAAACAACATGTCAAATTTAGCCTAGCAATATTTCTGGACTGGGTTGCATATTATAAAAATAGTTTTATTCAAGTACAAAATTTTATTTTTATTTTTTGTTAAAAGCAGTATTCAAATTCAAATAGTCCTTTAAAAGGCACTTTTAGTGCGTCAATAATTTACCTAATAGTGATTTGATGGTGCTAACTACATTCATAAACTTAAAACTAAAGGTATGAGGGTTCCAAACGCACCCCAGTCTAAGAAGAAGCCCACAACAAACTTAGCCGGGTATTTGTATGGTATACTGCAAAAAATTCAACTGTCTGCCTATAATGGCTAATAAAGCATAATGGCTTATACAGCATTCTGATACAGACAAATGGAATAACAGGACTGTTAGGGACAGCTTAGTAATAGGCTCCTATTCACATCTTTCATGTATGCGCCATCAAAAGTTTAAATACTACTAAATTTTGTGAAATGTTTTTTTTTTTTTGCTTTAGTAATCTGTAATTCCATTTGAATCTGAAGTTTGATGGCTGCCATGAAAAAATAAACAAATCATATTTCTCCTAGAGAATAAATCTCAGGAAAATGTTATGGAACAAATTATTTTCCAGTTTTGATACCAATACTCTGTAAGCTTCCTATTACAACAATTAGCCTCATTAACTAGTCTGAATTAACATGTTAGTGTTTTAAACATTGGCCATAGTACCACCTCATCTTCTCCTCTCGGTTTGCCATCATGTTGGTAACATATTGTTCCCATGAGTTGGTTACCCATTTATAACAATTTTTGGTCATCAGTAAGATAATAACAATAATAATTAAATAATCATGATGAGATAATAATAACTTTTACAAGTATCTAATAGACTGATTTTCTATGATATTCAAATATTAATATACTATCTAAATATTAGTATACTAAATGTTTTTTCTACTTCTGGTTTCACACTTATACACATATTACATATTCTATCTTTTGCATCTTATCTTTTGGTTTATTTTTTACTAACTTTATATATTATTACAAAAAAAACTTATTTATTATTTGGTAATTTTGCAAAATACTTACAGGCAATTATTAATTTCGATTCTTTAAATAATGATTTGGCTAATGTGAAATTGCAACTTTGCTGAAAAAAAAAAAACAAAATTTAGGGTAACAACATTGACCTCTGCTTATAGTTTGGACATATAAATAAAAGTAATATTTTTTACACATACTTATAGTTAAAAATATTATTTATATATCAATACATGCCTGCATGTGTAAACATATTAAGGTTTAGGTTTTAAATGAAAGCATTAATGCGATAAAATAACTCTATCAATATGAGCATCGATAGTTGTTTTATCTCGCCACTTCTGTCTAAATATCTATATGACTCACATTATGTATTATGTATGGATACTTTATTACTTTTGCAAATTATTTTAATTTTCAACACTATACATTAACATTAGCAAATTATTAAAACGCAGCAATTATTCAAAAACGTAATTCCTTACCCCGTTCAGAGGTAATACCCAATTTCCGACGTCGGAAAAACTATGCGCTACATTTACGATTATTACGAACACTAAAATGACACTACGCAACATTTTGACTACGCCTTTCAACGCGGAGCAGCCGCGAAACATTTCTCGCTATCAGTTTTTAACCAAAGCATTATATTTTTATTTACTTTATTGCGAAAACATTTTCCAAAAGCATTTCAAATTGAAGACAAGCCTGACAAATTGGATTCCGGTTGACATTGACAGAATGATAACCACAGAATCATTGATAACGATAAACAATAATAGATTTTGCCAAAATATAAATAAAATTAAATTCACTTAAGATTATTATATTTTATGTCTAAAGCTCAGTCTACGACGCATAACATGCATGCAATGCAAAAATAGAATTCAGGTAGTCTACATGATTTTATCATGTTTGTATCCTCCTTAATATGCTGCAAATTATTGCAAATTATCCCGGTCTATGGCCATTCGTCTGTGGTTTCGAATTGTAGTTGATTCCGTGTCAAAATATTTTTGTTTTGTTCATCGTAATTTACTTTTTTTTAAGCAAAATGTGTTAATTTGTGTTTAAAATACACCATTTTTAAAATCAGACAAAATGAGGTAAATGTTCAAGCAAAGTTTAGTTGTCATGTTTTGGAAGCATATTCCTCGTAATCGTTTGTGGTAGTCATGTCAGATTGTGCGCTGGTAGCCAGTGTAAGTGAACACGATGCTAGCATGGACGTGGGAAACGATAAATCCCTATTCGAACCACCTACTAGTATCATGGTAAATGACTACGAAGACGACGAGAGAACATTAGACGAGGAAGAAGCTTTGGCGGCAGGCGAGCACCAGGATCCCAAAGCCGAACTGAACAGTTTGCAGCGGGAAGGTGATATGCCTTTAGAGGAATTACTCGCATTGTATGGTTATAATAGAAACATGGATAAACCAATTCCAGAACAACCACCAGAAGTGGTGCCAGAGGAGAGCGAAAAAACTGAATCTGCTTTACAGCAGCTCTATAGTGAGACTGCCAGCCCCGAAGCCACTCGGTGCTTAAGGTCTGGCTCAAGACCACCCTCTGAAGAAGAAGATGACTGTGATTATAGTCCCGATGAGGATGATTGGAAAAAGACTATTATGGTAGGTAGTGATTACCAAGCAGGTATACCAGAAGGTTTATGTAGTTATGATGATGCCCTGCCTTATGAAAATGAAGATAAATTATTGTGGAACCCAAGTGTTCTAGAGGAAAAGGTTATTGAGGAATACATGAGGACAATTTGTGCTATGAATTCGACTGCAGGTATTGATGCATTACCAAAAGGCAAGCAATTAAGGGATGATGAGGAGGCACTCTTCCTGTTGCAACAATGTGGGCATAATGTAGAAGAGGCTTTAAGAAGGCGGAGAATCTCTGCCCAAACACCAGCACACGCCAGTGTTTGGTCAGAGGAAGAATGCAGAAACTTTGAAAATGGAATTAAAGTACACGGTAAAGATTTCCACCTCATTCGCCAACAAAAAGTACGGACAAGGTCTGTCGGAGAGTTAGTACAGTTTTACTATATTTGGAAAAAGACAGAAAGACATGACATATTCGCAAATAAGACAAGATTAGAAAAGAAAAAGTACACCTTGCATCCAGGTCACACGGACTATATGGATAGATTTTTAGAGGAACAGGAGGCAACAGGTCCCAGTGTGGTAAGACCTGTGTCACCTTCACAAATTATGGTGTATGAGCCTTCACCAGCCACACAACCCGATCCTTTAGCTTTAGGTGAAAAAGAGGTTTTTTCACAACTGAATGCTCACACCACACCACCAAGGACGCTTTCTGCTGAAGATCCAGAGCCAGACTTGGTTTCCTAATATATGTATATCTGGCTTTGCCATAAGAACGTGATGTGTAGAATGCACTGTTTATGATAATATTTGTTAATATGGATGACTACTGATCCCTTATTCATAAATTCCTTTATAATCACAAACCTATCATAATATTAAGACTACATTATTGTGTTTTGTATACTGACAGTACAATGTAAATATTAAATAACATTATATATTTTATTATATAATATTTATGGATAAGGGAAAGTAACATGAGTATTTACATATTGTTGCAATATTTTTAAAAATGTTGCTCCATCGCAAAGTTTACATTACATTAGTTGCAAAAAATACTACAATGTCCAAAAATGTATTACGTAAACTGCTACAGAAGTTTGGCATTTACGTTGCAGACTACTGCAATAAAGTTTTAATTAATTTTTTTTTAAGAAATATAACTACCTACTGTGATTGAAAGTAATTTAATCATAATGTGTATCAGTAAATGATATCATGATATGTTAATTTTGAAGGTGGTTAATTACATTTATAATTAAAACACTTTATCCCTTGTTTGGTAGTGAAGTAAGCCAAAGTCATCCACTGGACCCGACCAGAGTCATACTATCTCAAGGCTATCATAAATCGCATTTAAAAGTAAGTGTACACAGCAGTCTTGTTTCACATTTGTGAATTCAAATTTTTCTCCAGTAGCATTTATAATATCAATATTAACATATTTTTTTAAACAAAGTTAAATAAAAGCAGTGTGGTCCAAGTTCTAAATCCCTCCCAGAGGCTCATACCCTGTGGAACATTTTATGAGTTCTTGGTATTCAGTATTTTTTTTTTATCAATTAACGATAGCTTATATTGCAAATATACTTTAAATAATTCAATTTAAACAGCGAATGGTGCCAATTCTCATGTACACAAATCTCTGAAAATAAATGTTTTTTTTATGAGAAATCCTCATGAATACCACCACAGGCGCGATGCCTATGTGTGACTCTTACTGACTAAACAACAGAATGTTCCAACCATAGATTAGACACTATTAACTGGATAATAGGAATGTTTTTGTAGAAATTCACAAACTATTTAAGGAGTTTCAACAAGTCTAGAGATCTGTGGTATATGGATCACCAGAATTGGCACCATTGCTGCTTGTTTTATGATTTTTATTTAATTTGCTAATTGCTATTTTAAATAAGTATTGAGCTATGACTCAAAATTTATGTATTTTAATATAATTTTAAAACAATTAATATTATTTACAATTTTAATTCAGTGATTTTCCTAATTTTATAAACTACATTATTGATAATAAGTTATAACTATTATAAAACCTAAATCATTTCGGTTTGTTTTTCCTTACTGTCCCGCAGGAAGTGTTCAGTAAGTGTTCCCTATCTGGTGTGTACTGTCATTAATCAGGTTGTACTTTGGATACATGCCAGAGTCCTGGGGCTTAGAATGATGGGAGATTCTACTTAAAAATCACCAGAAGTTTAAACTTGTTGAATATTTTTTTATAATTCTTATTTGGTATGCCTGATTTATCAAATGTAACTGGTGAAAAGAAAAAAAAATAGAATAAATCGTACATAATATTATGTAGTTAAATGTTTTTAGTACTAATGTAATAAAAATACCATTTTTTATATTTACAACAATAAAGTGCCTATAGATGCACTTTTCCCCGAGATAAATAATAATTTAATGTACCTATAAAATATGTAACAATGTCGTTTTTTAATCAATCCACATTCAAGTCTACCCTTCGTCATCATTTAGTGTAATTAGTAAAGGCGTTACAATATTTACCCGTATGCTCCTAAAATAAGGTAATTTTTTTTTGAGTAAGTATTTAAATATTGTTTGCCATTTTTATATTCGCCAAAATGGCAGCCGGGCTTAAAACCTGACACTAATCAATAAACGGCAACAATGCAAAAATAATCATGTACGACAAAATCTTTAAAAATATCAAATTAAAAAATATAAGTTATCACTATTGTACTGTAGTAACACATGGCTACTAGGAGTTAGGTACCTAGTTAAAGCTTTCTGGAACCTGACGCTTTGTGATATACAATTGCAAGATTGTGTCGTATACGATCCTGATTGCATTGATTCAAACTAAAATGGATATTGCCGCTACTTTGGCGAAACAGAGGTAGGCCCTGTAAGTCAGTCTAACTATTCGAAGCTCCTTAAAAATATACAATTCACTCACCTTCTTTCATTTCATATATTAATTTATCATATGTTTAATTTCATGTCATTCTTCTATATATCATAAGTAGGTATATAAATAAAATCATAAGCTTTAATATTATTACTTTACATTTTATTTACTTGTCAAATATAGTTACAGACTTGGAGCATTAAAATACATTTTTACTAGCTGCAGGAAAACAATTTGTGATGGCTGAAATTTCCTAGCAATAACTTTTTTTACTAAATTTGTTTTAAATATATTTTTACATTGACATTGAATTGCATTTAAGACTGAAAATAATGCATTAAACGCCAGTAAATAGGTGCAAATTGACATATTAAAATTTACCAAATTTTATCCCATTTTTTTCTAATTTTCTTATAATGTCCACGATCTACGAGTATGTTACTGTGTTATGTATATTTAAAAAAATATAAATGAATATAAACATACAGGCAAAGAAAATGAATTTTTATTAAGTTTTCTTTTATTTATTGTTCAAACTTTTCATTTTATTCAAAAAATTACTAGAATTATTTCAAAGCTTGTTTACATTTGAAGATGAGAAAAAGGGAATATAATATGTATAGAAAGATATTTGGAGTGACAGATTGTATACTTATCTATTGAGAATAAACAGTGCAAGTTATGCCCTAAGTATTTTTGTTTTCTTTTTTTTTTAACGAAACCCATGCACAAAGCTTTTATTTTATAAAAAGAAATTAGTCACTAATATAATGACTGTTTACAAATTCTACCCACAAGTAAGAAGCGCCATATCTTAGATTATTCGTGAAATCATATAAAGTAATATTGTCATGCTATTTGTAATCATCCAACTATTTCCGTAAATTTTTCTTCATGCCAAAGTGATTAATTACATAAATTTTATGCACTGTCAGTAAGAGTAGACACTTTACGGTATCACTTCTTATGTTCAGAGAAATCCTTGGTATCCTTTCACCGAGCGACCCAGTTCATACGCATAATAAGACCTATAAACTTTGACGACCTCCGTGGCGCAGCGTGCGCGCTGTCGCGTTATAAAGTTGGAGATCCTGGGTTCGATTCCCGGCTCGAGTCTGGTCTGGTAGGAGGCTTTGGCTGTGGCTAGTTACCACTTACCACCCTACCGACAAAGACGTGTCGCCAAGCGATTAAGCGTTTGACACGATGTCGCGTAGAAACCAATTAGGAGTGTGTGTTTACTATACCCCCAACAGGTTAGCCCGCTACCATCTTAGACTGCATTATCACTTACCATCAGGTGAGATTGTCGTCAAGAGATAACTTGTAGAGGATAATAAAATAAAAAAAACTCAATCCAAGAAATCTCGTCAAATTGTTGTAGGTACTAAGTATTCACACGTTTCATAGCTTCATCTATTTAATCTGCGGTGCAATCCTTTAAAACCTCGCGGCTTGAAGAAAATTGAGGATAGAAATAAATCGAGTTCAAAGAACAATTTGTCGAAAAAATTAAATTAAATCATAAAACGAAAGCTTATATAAAAATCATATTACGATATTAAGGAATATATAAACGATAAAATAGCTTGGGTGTGCATTGCTCTAACTCCATAGGTACTTATTACTGATTATGTGAGATGGTGATAACAAAAAAAAACCGGCTAAGTTTTTTGTTGGCTTCTTCTTAGACCAAGGCACGATTTGAACTCTCTTAGCTTTAGTTTTAAGTTGGCGAGAGTAGTTATCACCATTCCTTCACGAATAAAAAAAATAAAAAAATGTGGTATGAACGATTCATAGATGTATTCATTTCATGTAAACCTTTTACCGGCATCAAATCAATATAGTTATTTTGATATGGTTTGATTACGGCTTATGGTTTAAGTACTCTTTATTTGGTTTTTGATTTTTCTTCTAAGAATTGGTAACACAGCACATACATTACATTTCTTTATTCTTATCTGTGGTTAGTGGTAGTTGAAAAAATATTATTGACAAAAAAAAATAATTATTTGCTTATTTTAACGTGCTTTAGGTACTCCTAATTGAATAAGTATTATTTGTTCTTTATTTAAAACAACATGATTATCACTGCTGATATGTCCGCTAAGGAAATAGTAAACGACTTGAAAGAAAATTACACGAAAGTGCGCAAATTACTTGATGAAGACAGCAAGAATGATCCTGAAAATGAACCATATCTATCAAAATATAAAGCTAAGGATATATTGAACAATATGCGTGCTGTGTTGTCCAATATGGAGGAAGCTGGATCGGGTTTAACGAGGATACAAATAGATGCAATTAAAGGTGCTGTGTTGCTGTCAATTGGTACTGTAGATATGGAGACTGAGGATTTCAGTGCTTGTGAGAAAGCATTAAAAGAGGCTGAAGAAGTACTTCTTCCAAACGCTATAGAACCCGAAGTCATAATATTGCTTGTTAATGTTCAAAACAGTCTTGGTTTACTATGGTCTTTTAGAGACGAGCCGGAGAAAGCAAAAGAGTTTTTACTGTCATCGAAAAAAAATTGTGAGAATTTCAAAGCCACATTGCGGATGCCAGTGCCCATAGAATCTATTTTAAGTATTGTAACTCCAAGTGAAGAGACTTTATTGACTGATTTCATGTGTTTAGAAAAGGCTCACACTTTAACACTTTACTATTTAGCACAAGTTTATGGCGCTTTGAAAGAAAGTTTAAAGTCTGCTATTTATTGCCATGTTACCCTGAGAAGGCAGTTAATATATAGTGATTATGAGCCCATAGAGTGGTCTTTAAATTGTGCAACACTTTCACAATTTTTTGTTGAGCAAAATGGATTTTTCCAATCGCGACACCATCTTGCAGCCGCTTCTACTATTTTGGATCAGTATGAAGCAGAATTATTAACATCTGAGATCCACGATGAAGAGTATTTAGCTAAGATGGAAACATATAAACATAGATCTGCAGATGTTGCACGTTGTTGGCTTAAATACTGCATTTTACTTATGTCAGCTTCTAAAGAGCGACTTATGAGTGATGCGGATAGTGTTACTGATGCCATAACAGGTATATTTCATAGACAAACTGTGATTTTTATCTTTACAGATTTCATTAGATTTGCATCCAGTGGTGACTAGAGTGTTAAGACAAATATCTATTTAAATGATACTTTGTGTGAACCAGTCAGTGATACTACAGACCATCTTTCACAACCTGCACTCTATATATTATTCTTGAGGTAGAATTCTTTACTTTATCCACACAGAGATTTTCATAAAATATTACTGACTGACTGATTGTGGTCTCATCTCTAACATTTTCATGATTTTGTAGAGACTAAACCACATGTTATACATGTATATCCTCTTTTACACAATCCATTCATCTCTTCTTTGGTCTTCCTCTACTCTTTTGCCCTTCCACATATAAATATAATGTGAAAAATAAAATTGTCTTGTGTACTATTTGATTGTCTAAAATTTTTTTTTAATCTGCCATTATTAACAATGTTAAACTGTTGTATTAAACTAGCATTTTGTGTTTTACAGACTTGTCAAATTTAACATTAGAGGATGATGAAAATATTTGTGGGGGTGACATCAAACAATTAATATTCCCTGATCTTGATGTTTCGAAATATGAAGAGAAAGTTGGTGACAAATATTTGTTAACATATGAAGATGCACGTGAAGTGTTTATTTGCTGTCAGGGTTGGTTGAATATAGCCAAAGATTATTACAGAGCAGATACCTTAGCATCTGATCATATTGAGTTAGTACAAGATTGGTCTCAGGCATATGCCTATCTTGCTTTCTTTGAAGAAGATGATGAAAGACGAGCAAAAATGTATAAGAGAAGGGTTGATATGCTAGAGGGTTTACTCAAAGAAGTAAATCCAACATATTACCTACTGTATTGTAGGCAACTTTGGTATGAACTTGGTCAGGTGTACTCAGATATACTTAACATTAAGTTGGACAAGCTTAACAAATTGACAGATAAACCTACACCACATTTGCTGAAGAAAATTAACTTGCTCTGTGAGAAGAGTATTGAAAATTATGACAAATTTATAGATTCAGTTAAGGACAAGAATGGAGTAATGCCAGTTAAACTAGACAGTGATGTAGTGAAACCAGCTATTAATGCTTATGCTTATATTGGCAGGAATAGCATGAAAAGGATTGCCATTGACAAAAATACATACTTGAGTTATGTTAAGAAAAGTTACGATTCATATCAAGGGGTTGTTGACATCTGTAAAAATGATCCAGAAGCAGCCCAAATGATGAAAGAGGAATACCTCTTGTGCCAAGAGATGGTTAATATTCTGCCACTGAAAATTAAAAAATTAGAGAAAGATCTTGAAGCTTAGTTACCACTTGTAGCTTTGTCAGTTTTCTATTAAAGTCTATCATATATCATAATATATAATAGCCATACTTGATAGGAAGTTTTGTTCTTGATCTATACCAATACCAATAAAATGCTGTTCATTGGTAAGCGTGCTTTAATGGAGAGTGCTTAACATTATTGGGTTTTTAATTTTTGTAATTGGTAATACAGTTTTGGAAATTACAGGTAAGAAGAAAAAGTGGTGTTTTAAATCTGATTATAATTTGAACTATGCCTATTTGGAACCGGCCAAATAGTGTTGGGCCACCTAGTATTTCATAGCCTTTTTAAATAAAAAGGATACATGTATTGAAATCTGTTAAAAAATGTTAAATAATAGTTTCTTGTAACAAAAAAACTATATGTCACTAAACAAATTTCTATGCGAGTGCTGCTGCCATAAAATGTAAACTAGCTTAAATCCTGATCTGTATTGAAGATAATTTATAGGGTTTTTGTGATATAGAAATTAGTCTTTCTACTTTGTTATTAATTAAATTAATTGTACGAGTTATCATCATAGTTTGCTTGAAAATGTTAATTGATATCATGATCATCTCAATTATGAGCTTCCACTGTTTGATATAAAGTAATTGTTTTTTCTTTGTAATCATCATTAATTTATTAAAGTCTTATCTTTCTTAAAAGGCAATCAAACTTTTCATTTTCTTAAATTTCATTTGAAAATAGATTTCAAAAATATTCATAATAAATGTATAGATATGTCTTAATATCTTATTTCTATTTCTCGTTTATTTTTTGTAGTTGTGTGCACATAAAGATGAGAATATACATAATTTTATTTCTATTTAAAGGAAAAGCTTGAAAATATGTTTGAACAGGTTGTATACATTATAAGAAAAGAAAGATTCCACCAATGGTGTTGACCACTCCACCGTTTTGATGTTTGTTTCCTCTTGTTGCAACTAGATTATAACGGTTTGTAGTTGAAGGTAGAGTCTACTAATGCTACACTTTACGGTGCTCTTTGGGACACCAACAATGGGACTCCAACAATCAACTTTCATTGCTTCTGCAAGCATCGTGCCTACACTTAGGTTATTGCTTTATTAGTTTTAGTTTCACAGTTTTAGATCTGAATCAGATTCAATATTACTCATAATTCCTTATTACTCATAATTTTTAATTTATTTAAACTCATTAACTTTGACTAGCGCTTGATTTCTGTTATAAAACGTTTGTTGGTATGTGACTGTAGTCAGGAAAGAGTTATTGAAAACTTGGTACAAATATTGTTGTGAAGTTTCTAGTAATTTACTTCAATGTCTGCTTATGTTTATTATTATAACCTGTTCGAATCAACTGTGCACCTTAAGTAGACATTATTCCATAAAAAAAAGGCTTACTATAATATTTCCGATTACCGTGCTTTTATCCTGCGTCGTTGTAAACTCTGTATACATTTGGTTCGACCGTGTCAACTCTATGTATCTAATAAATTAACAGCTCTAAGAACCAAAAAGGACCGATAAATAATTAATCTTATCCAAAATTTTGTCTCCAATCATCGCTAAGGATGGCGCTACTGAATTCAATCAGCTATCTTAAGTTTAGGATTAAATTGATTATTGACATCGGGCGTTCGACCTATCAGATTTGTGCACAACAGAGGAAAATTGTTATTATTGGGGAAATTTGTCTAAGATATGCACGTTCACTATGGTAGTAGTCTTAATTTATTGTGTCACATGCAAAATGTACCTAAAGATCCTTGTTTTGAAGTCATACGTTCATTCTTATTTTATAGTCTTCCCGCTAGGAGCGCTAGCTGTAGGAGCGTGGGCGAAATTAAGTTTTGCGTTCATATGAATTAGGTCCAATATGCTCCGACAATACGATTGCAGGCTTACAAAGGGTAATAAATAATAATCTACGATATCTGTTTATTAATTATTATATTTAGCATATTATTTATATGTACCTATTATACAGTAATTAATATAATTGATTGCTAACAAAAATAAGTCATTATAAATAAAAAGAACTTAAAATCAGTACGCCGTTTTTTATTTACTTGTTTGAGTACCTGTTGAAATATCTATCACTCCCATTTTATTAATGACAAATACAAATAACTAATTCAATTATATGAAAAAGGTTGGTCCAGCCATATTTAACACAACGGTTTTGTTCCGTAAAAACAAATATCCTACTCGTAAATGGCCTATTATTACTATGAACTGGCAGAAATTTTCATTACTATGAAATTATTGTCTTCGTCTCCGCTTTTAGATCGGCTTGAGCGACCAGCAACTGTGGTTACTTGATTTCATTGCCCGTGGTTATATTTATATTGGTAGGTTGCTCTCACTATTATTTAATCTATGGTAGTCAAAGAAAGAATAACCAAGAGGATACGAACCACCGCAATGACAATGAAAAATTCAGCCAGAGCAGTGAATAATTGTGTTAAAGTGTTCCACGTAACCAGCGTAGCTTCGTGGGCTGTAGATAACGGGATGAAAATGTTGATAATGACAAAAATACCCAATTGTCATTATCAAAGATTTTATTGGCAAATAAGCTTTACAAACTGTTATCGTAATATCTATGACCTTTCCTTCAAATGTAATAGATCAGATATGGCTTTAACCATTAGGAAGTCGCATATCTATTTTTATCAGATCTTATGTAACCTTATGCGAATTTCCTGTGCGACCTTATTCATTGAACTTTCACTTTCGGTTCTTTTATTACTAGTTTTAATAGCTTCATTATTAGATAGATTATTAATGCGAAAAATATTACAATAGCAATTATAATAGTGATAGCAACGTCTATTAAGGCTAGTTTGTAGAAAGGTAGGTCCCGTGCCTTAGAGTGCAATTTTGCAATATGACCCCATCGAATAGTTCTCTCTGCGTAGAAGACTGCGGTATCAAGCGGTTTTTTTTCTCTATCGTGCCACATCTGAGAAACTTGGCGGGCTTTTGTGACCATTCTGAAAATAAATAAATAGGGAATAAATTTTTTATTGTATTTGCTTGGTTTGTTGTTGAGTTGACATACCCAAATTGAGTGCATCATATCCTCAGACCGAAAGAAATTATGTCTTAAGGTAGATTGTGCATGGAAACAATCTACCTTAAGCACCGTCCAACAATAGTAAGCTAAAGTATCTATGTTATTTAATAATTAGATGAAAATTAATAAGACTATGTATAAGAGTAATTTAAATTTAAGATAAAGAAATTTAAGAACTAATGTACTTAATGACACTAGGTACGTGTGAAACTTAATAACAGAATTCGTTTTTAATGTATCTTTATTTTGTACCTTCTATACGTAATACCACCGGCTTACTCCAGAGCACAGGTCTCCTGGCAATATGAGAAGTGTTTGGCAATAGCCCACTACGTGCGGCCACCACGTACTGGCCATGTGCGGATTGGCAGACTTCACACGCCTTTGAGAACATTACGGAGAACTCTCAGGCGTGCAGGTTTCCTCACGATGTTTTCCTTCACCGTTGAAGCAAGTGATATTTAAAATTTTTAAAAACGCACACAACTCCGAAAAGTTAGAGGTGCGTGCCCGGATTCGAACCGCCGACCTCTGATTAGGAGACTGACGCCCTAACCACTTGGCTATCACCGCTTGTTGTAATATTGCAACACTTTTAATAATTGCATCTATACCATATTTACGAATATACTGTACTAAATTTTCCCGGGGTTAACGGGGTTACGCTAATAGATTTGAGCGTTAAATCCATCCCGCGAGAGCCTTGCATTTATCCGATCTAAAGAGTAGCATAGATATCTTTTTCGGACCCAAAAATAATGACAATCCGATGTTCTGTTATTGCTGCGTGATCAAAATATAATTCAGTAACCAATAAAACCACTCCCACTCTTTTTTTTGTAACATAATTGTTCATATTTTTTTAAGTCGTTCAGTGTCAGATGATTGTCAGTAAAAACCGCGTCGTGCAGCCTTTTTTTTCATTGCTTTTTATACTTTAAATTCTTGGTTTCCTACACAGAAAAAGTAGTCAGTTGGTTGGTATCCTCATTGATTTAGTCATTAACAATGTACATCATTATAAAAATGCCGGGAGGAGATGTATCTCCTCCCGGCATTTTCTAATCTATACAAAAAAATAAATTGAAGTGACTCTGTGATAAATTAACTACCTCTTAATAAGGGGCTTCGAGAGATGAACGATAGGATAACCCAAAGTGTTTAATCACTAAAGTGGTAATGGGCGGTGTA
Source organism: Lasiommata megera (assembly GCA_928268935.1). NCBI lineage: Eukaryota > Metazoa > Arthropoda > Insecta > Lepidoptera > Nymphalidae > Lasiommata > Lasiommata megera. Next base: position 15,462,958 of record OV743315.1, on the reverse strand, counting down.
GTTCGGAGGCTCAATAGTAGTTTGGGTTCCCTAGGCGCAAGAAAACGAACCCCGTCTGGAAAATCTAGTACAGACACCCAATAACTTTCTTTCTTGACGGAATTTGGCGCTTGACCTTTTGATTTTGAAAGTCTACATTTTCCTGAAGTTGGCCTTTGAGATGACCAAAAATAAATTGCAAGGCTATTAGGAAGTTTGCGGAATCAACTTGCAGTTTCCCTATTTCGTTCTTGAACGTGTGTTGTCGGAAAACCGTCATCATTACAAACAGCAAAAAAAAAATTGTTTATCAGAAAGCTGTAAAATGATTTGCTTTATTGAAACCGTGTTGTATTTAAACTACATATTGAGACAACTTTTTTTAACGCGGTATTAAACTCGGAAATAGAGCATTGGATATTAGTAAGATGCTAGGAATTTACTAATGAGAAATTGGTAAGACACTAGTAAGTCACTAAGAGGAAACCAATAAGACTAGGCATTAGAAATACCTAGTTTTTTATTATTCAGGCTATCATTGAGACACTGTTAAGACACTAGAAAGTCACTCGTAAGTCTTTAGAAGATGCAAATAAGACACTAGTAACCAAATCATCATCATCATGATCAACCCATTCTCGGCTCACTACAGACCATGGGTCTCCTCTCAATATGAGAAGGGTTTGGCCATAGTCCACCACGCGAGCCATGTGCGGATTGGAAGATTTCACACGCCTTTAAGAACATTATGGAGAACTCCCAGGCATGCAGTTTTCCTTCACCGTTAAAGCAAGTGATATTTTAATTGCTTAAAAACGCACATAACTCATTATAGGTGCGTGCCCGGGTTCGAAACCCCGGCCTCTGATTAGGAGGCTGACATCCTAACCACTAGACTATCACAGCTTAACAAACTACATACTAATTACAAATACATTTACTTGTAAGACATGTATGAGACACTAATAAGACACTAGAAAGATAATAACGAGTCAAATTTTTACTTTTACAATTATGCATCGTTAAAAGAACTAAAGGTATGAAAAAAGGTAAAAGAACTAAAGGCTTTATAGCTTAACGAGTTATAAAGACATTGGGGGGAGTATAACTATTTTATTTTATTTAATTTATATCAGTTTATTTTGACACATGCATTGCCTTGTCATAATAGACAGTAGGTAATGTAACTGTTGCTCTGGGTCTAATAAAGACAATAGTTCGGCGGATCGATGGACCTAAGGAACGTCTTGGTGCAATGATGGCAGACACTTTACCCTTGATATCAAGCAAGTCACACAGAAAATATTTTTTTATTTTACAGCATTTAATGTCGCTCTATTAAAATTACAATGGCGATTTTGTTGCATTGAATAGGTACTCACTTCTCACTCAGCACAACTTCCAAAGCTTTCGTCAAAGAGTCTTCCGTCATGTCTGCATAGGAAACCACTGTAGCTATGCCAGCTTCCGCCGCAGCGGCTGCGTTGAGGTGCTGGTCCGCAAAGAACGGTATCACCACCATAGGCTTGCCCTCCGACACCGCTTCCGTCATGCCCAGCATGCCGCCGTGACAGATGTATGCGACAACCTTTTTGTGTTCTGAAAAAAATGTTTTTAACAATTATAATTATTATAACTGTTTGTTTGTTAACTCGTATATATTTTTTTAAATTGGGTTTGCGTGTGTAAATCTGTTTTTTGGTTTTTGTTTTTTTTTTAATACCAAGCGAAGTTAATCCTTCCCTCACAGGATGGGAGGCGCGTTCACCCTTCGCGAATATGCTTCGAAAACACACACACATACTACAATGACTCATGAACCCTATTTTGTTAGTTGTGAAACGCATGTATTCGGTCCCTCCCTCTTGCATCTTAGTAGCAAGGGCAGTTTTAGTAGAACCTAAGTCACGGGACCGTAGCTGTGTCATAGAAATTACGCTACCGAATTAAATCTACTAATTTAATGACACTATTATATTATTATGTTTATGTAATAGAAATTATTATTAATAATTTAAATTATTAATAATTATGCAACTTTGTTATTTCTTACTAGTAAGAATATGTAATTATAAGTGTGTGTATATAAGTGTATTTGTTGCAAATTCACGTGTTACAAATTTCTGTTTGGATCTTTTCTAACGGGTGGCCTGGAAGAGATCGTTTTGAGCTTTAATTTTTTGTAATTTTCTCATTTTCTGTCTGTTTCCATGGCCGGTGTGTCCAATATTTAAAAATATAAAGCAGGGATACCGCCTGAATGTTAAAGGACACCGCCTGACCCATCGCTTAAAATGTAGAAACTTACGTATCAGTTCATATTGGGGTAACCATCTGACCCTTAGGATGTTTCCAACTAGGTTCCCGTCTTCCCCGCTGGCTTCATACTTCCAAATGACTCTCTGTTTCAACTTGGAGAGGGAGTTGATGAAGATCTGCTCCTTGTACTTAGGGAGGGACATGGTCTTTATGTGCGAGCCGAGGCTGAATACCACCACACCGTGTTCCGACTCGTTCAGGAACCTCTCGATGTACTACAATCATAAAATTTCATTTGCTTCTTTAAGAAAACATTTTCCGGAGCTACTTTTTCATTAGCATGTTTAAGTTGAGGTCCTGTAAATGTGTTTGTAGGTTGTACAAAAGGAAATACTCAGTACCTGTAATCAGAGTGATTTTTTATATTGTTTTTTATTAGTAAAATGATAACGAGACCGACACCATGACGACACCATGGGGGGAGGACTTTAATTTTCAATGTAGCCTTATAAAATTTCAGAGGTGATGCACGGTAGACGTTAGTAAAATAGACCCCGTCTATCATAATATCACGTAGAGTTATTTAATTGGATATAGACTTTAAATTTTGAATCATATCCTTGATAATTTTTATTGAGAACTTTTTGACTACCTAAGTTTTTTCATTTTGTTTTACTTGTCAGGTACCTACCTATCTTAAATAAAACAATGAAAAACGATAATCTAAGAAAGCTTATTTTTGTATATAGGGCTATTTATCCCAAAAACCTACTAATAATGATACAAAAAACTCAAGCAAACTCTGCTGTTCTACAAATTAATCTCTGAAATCCAATTTAGTAAAAATAGCGATAATTTTATCTCACTTTACTTTTCATATAAACTTTATACTAATATAGTTAATAATAAGTTTTTAGGAGAAGGATAAATTATTTTGTTTGTTAAAGAAATGCCGTTAAGAAAATGCTAAATACTTATGCTATAAGTATTTAGATGCCTAGACAGATAGAAGATATATATACCTGGGGTATTGGTTTCCTCTCGGAGTTTAAATGCATCCCTCCAACTTCCACCAGGCCTGGCACAAGAGGCATAGCCCCACTCAGTGCATAAAACGAATTCAAAAGTATCATTGACATATTCCTGCCTAGCTCACGCAAATCGGGGATATAGCCGAATTTCTTCTCTAAAATCTTCCGTTCTTTCATCAAAATCTCTCTGTTGTACCACTCGCGTATGCCGATGCTTGCTAGCGTATTCTCTAGTCTTTCACTAAAGGACATATCCGATGTGAAGGAACTTGTAACGATAGGTACGTAGGATGGGTTATCGACATCACCGATGCGTTCCATCGTCCAAGGCATACGTGTTCCCGACACTAACGCCAAAATAGGCGCCTTTATCCCGTACGCATAAGTTATACCCAGCGCACAGTCGCCCATAAAATTCTCCACTATTAACAGATCGTAGTCACCCTTCAAAGCTTCGGTTAATGGTTGAAGATCTGTCAAACGTTCACAAATTTTTGCTGTTGCATCTGCGAATGGTTGTAAAGGTAATATTTGTTGTGCAACACTTCCTAGTATAGGAACTCTGTATAGGAGATTCTTGTTTTCAAAGTCGTTTAAGTCTAAACACTCTAGCCTTGTCTCGTGTATTCCTTTGAAGCTGATTTCACGGATGTTCGGCGGTGGATCTTTGATTGGGAAAAAGGATGCCACCGTCAAGTTGTGGCCCCTTTCAGCGAGGCGCTTTAGAAATGGCTCGAAAACCATGTGATGGCTTCTCACAGTGTGCGGAAACAAGCCAAGTATATTCGCCGAATCCACATCATAAAATAATATAATTATAGAGAAAATTTTAAGAATTAAATAAGACATTATTCTCGCGTCTCTTCACGGGCACTACTGAAATTGCACTGGGCAGTTCGAACTTAAATCACCACCCAAGTAGTAATGACTTCCTAAATCAAATGTGCATTATAAAAGGCCAAGCAGTGAATGCTAATTATACTGAAACGGCCGGACAATGATAAGACACTCTAAATTTTACGAGAAAAAACATGTAATTGGATGTACCTAATGTTAATTTTATAACATAATTATAATTTTTTTGCATTGCAGGAAAACTGGACGTGCATTAATAATAATAAATACTGAGTGATTTGGCGGCTTCGTGTTAGTCGAATCAGCATTCAGAACCCGTGGTAGAGTGCCTTCAAACGTACAGACTTTACCTTCTTAAAAGGAAAAAAATATATAATATTTTGTATTTGTAGGTATATCCTCTTGATGTTCCTTCTTTTAACAATTTTTACTATCGATGATCTTTCTCTGTTAAGGCTGTACACCTTTGGAATTCTTTACCTGCACTTGTTAGAGACAGCCAATCGGTTGACACTTTCAAAGTCAGAGTAAAGGTTCACCTATTTCTTAATATTTAACATTTATTTATTATTATTTTATTTTATTTTTATACTATATATTTGTAATGTATGGATTTATAATTATAATGAAAGTGAGGGTGGTATTTTTATAAATTGTCATGATTCCTTTCGTGTGTGTCAGTTCATTAAATGGAGTTTGCATAGACGCGTCGTAATTATTTATTATTTATCACAAATAGTATGTTTATTAATATACCCCTCGGTAAGAGGCTCTTTTGACCATTCCATGATTCCACTTTATAATATCATCTTACTTACATCAGAGGGTACCTGGACGAGATCTCTTATAGAGATAAGTTGTTTGTGATTGCAAATTTGGTACAAAATAATAAAATAAAAAATAAAAATACATATATAAAGTAAGAGTAACCGGGATTAAAATTAATTTAATAACCCCCCGAATTATTGAATAAATGATTGTAAAGAAATAGTTCTTGGAACTTGAAAGTTTTTGCTCAAACCGGTATTAAGAACACTTCAAAAATTTATAAATAAATTTAATGTATTTAAAAGATGAAATTTTTATATTAATTTGGGTAAACTTTAAAAAGAAAATTTATTTAATTTGTTGTTAAATAAAATAAACAAAATGCAAAAAATTTCTTTTTAAAGAAATTATTCTGTGTGTCTTTTAATCATACTGAGATTTTTTGCCAGAATATTCATTAACTATTTATAGGGGTTTTCTGGGAATCTAATCCAGGACCTCGTGATTCATATCGAAACATGATAATAACTAGACCGACGTGTTCCGTATGTTTGCTTTGTTTGCTTTCTATTATTACCCAAGGTTTTGCAAAAAAGTAAATCTCTATTTTAGATAATATTGCACACAACTTATTAGATACGTACTATGCTAACATTTTCATGTGTTAATATAACAACAGTTGTTATTGTTTTTCTAACATCATTCATTACTAACTTTTACCCGCGGCTTCGCTTGCATTGAAGCCGTATCATTGCAATAAATGAATCAGTATTAAGTATTGAAGCGGTGATAGCCTACTGGTTAGGGCGTCAGCCTCCTAATCAGAGGTCGGCGGTTCGAATCCGGGCACGGACCTCTAACTTTTCGGAGTTATGTGCGTTTTAAAAAAATTAAAATATCACTTGCTTCAACGGTGAAGGAAAACATCGTGAGGAAACCTGCACGCCTGAGAGTTCTCCATAATGTTCTCAAAGGCGTGTGAAGTCTGCCAATCCGCACATGGCCAGCGTGGTGGACTATGGCCAAACCCTTCTCATATTGAGAGGAGACCCGTGCTCTGTAGTGAGCCGGTAATGGGTTGTTGATGATGATGATGTTGACCGTTGAAAGTATCAGATATTATTATAGTGCATTCAATATTAACTGGCGTCTTTATATTTTTTCGTCTTTTTATTTTTAATAAGTAGTATCCTGATACTTAAAATACCTCCAAGGATATGTTGTACAAAGTTTCCCGATGATCGGTTAAGTAGTTTTGCGCACTGCACCAACCAACACAGAGGTCGAAATGCTCTAAAAAATCAAAGGTAACAAAACAAAGCAGTCATTATAATATAAATGATCATTAACTTAATAAAATCTCATAATTCTTAAAAAGTGTGCATTCAAAAATGTGTTATTACATAATGTAAAACAATGCACTTTATTTTAATTTGGATTATTTTTGATAGCAATTCATTCAGACCTTTTAAAGTTGAATTTTAAACAGGGCATTGGTCGATTACTTTTTTTTTTATTTGTATAAACACTGTTATTTTATAGTTAAATTTTCGTAATTCAGGACCTTGCATGCGCTGCGCAACGGATGTCGTCAAAGTCATCCTATGTTTGGTTTCGGTTATTGTGCGTTTATGAGTTTTAATTTATTCTAGGATTTTATTGCTTACTTTGTGGCACATGTTCCTACATGTTACATTACGTTAAAATCTTGTTACTTTTTGCATTTGTTTTTAAATATCTTGTTTAAGATCTTCAGACAAAAAATACTCATTTGCAAGTTAGAAACAATTTATTATCTTACCAACGTAAGTACATAACACAAATAAAAAATTATTCGCATCGCTTCACCAGAAATCCATAATGAAGTGGCTTTTTTTAAGATTAATTAATTACTAAAAGTTTTCGATGGTTTTTCTCGACGTTACTTCCTGCAACTCTTAGACCGTACTTACGAGTATTTTACTAATGATAAATAATGTTGACATGGACTTATCTTACTTTACTAATTCAATATAGGTACTGTGCGCAATGTTGCAGATAGGCCCTAGTAAATGAAATGAAAATATACTTTATATTGCACACCATACAAAAGAAAAAACACACATACAGAAAAGAAAATAGGTGCAATAGGCGGTCTTATCGGTAAAGAGGGATCCAAAAACCTAGCACAACCTGGGATAAAATATGAAGAAAGGCGAGGTTGTTGTATACAATTTTAAAAAGTGAAATATATAAACACCTAAAAATATTGTGCTTATATCCCTTACCTAAGAACTACTTTTAGTTCTACTACTAGTTAGTGTCGCCTCACAAGGGGGCCTCACTTAGACAAGCGAGCGAGAGAGGAAACTTCGCCAGCTCAGCCAGAGAGAAGAGCACTAGGATTCGATAACATCGAGAGACTGTCCGCCGCTAAGTACGTCTCCTGTAAGCCTTGCACTTTGACTTAGAATGGCGCAGTGGTGATTACTGTGACCTTATAAGTCCCGGAGTAGGGGGTCCCCAAATTGCCCCAGCAATTTGAGATTTTGTGATATGAAATTTCTGGAACGTCTCTCAATGAGTTCAAAGTTTATATAAAACGTAAGCTTGTAGAAAAGTCATATTACAGCGTAAAAGATTACGTTCGTGATAAACAAGCTTGGGTATGAAATATTACTCTGATGAGATAGCTCTTGAATAATTTTAAGTGGCGGGCTTCTTCTTAGACCATGGCGGGTTTGGGACCGAGGGTTCCTTTAGTTTTAAGTTTACGAATGTAGTTATCACCATCAACTCACTTGTATATAAATTATTGACGAGTCGCAAGTGCCTTTTAAAGGATTACTTGTATAAAGATTAAGATTGATTGATTTTATAATTACCGAATTTCTCTGGTTTGGTCTGGTACAAGGCTTCGGCAGTAGCTAGTTGCCACCCCGGCGAAGAAGACATACCGCTTAAGTAATACGGTGCGATTCGGCTTACGGAGCGAGTTTAATACAGCTGCCTTACTTACCCATATAAGGTGTTTAGAAATAAGATATTATGTGGACAGAATAAGGCGTTTATTTCGCTTCAGTTGTCGAAAACACACTCGGGCTTTACATTCGAGCCCACCCGTTTTATATCGTTGAATGAGTAAGTTGTCATGAAACAGACTATTGACGCTTGTCATTATCTGTTTCATGACAAATCACTAAAAGCTTGTTTTAATATGTTAAATAACAATCATAAATAATTTCATTAATCTTTGCAAATAAATATTGTTTAAATATACCAATTGAATTTATATATATTGCAGAATATTTAAAAATAGAATACATTATTGGTACAGTTTCCTGTATTACAATTCCAAACAAATAATTTCTTAATATAATTTTACAATTTATATGTCTCAACTATGATTTATTTATACAGTTTCTTACATTCGGCCATTCTGACAAAAATAAGTTTGTCCTCAAACTCTACGAACTACAATTAACCAAAAAAAAAAAAAAAAAGAAATATGTATTTATAAAGAATTCATATTTATACATTGCATCAGATACTCGCTACTGTTAATTTAAAAATAATCATAAATGGTTTGACATATTTATTAAAAATCTGCTTAGAACTTCAGTCTTATACATAATAACTAAAATTAAATCTGCCCGGCACATCTTCAGGCTTATACATTTAAACTAAAATTAAATCTGCCCGGCACTTCTTCAGGCTTATACATTTTAACTAAAATTAAATCTGCCTGGCAACTTCTTCAGGCTTATTAACTAAAATTAAATCTGCCCGGCACTTCTTCAGGCTTATACATATTAACTAAAATTAAATCTGCCCGGCACTTCTTCAGGCTTTATGAACAATGTATTCACAAACATTTCATGTCTAGAATTTCCTTTAATTTACAATTATTAAGAATAATTAAATCATGATTCTTCACTATCCGTAGAATCATTGTCGCCGTTTATGAGTGAGCTAATCCATGGTTCTATTTGATCTACTGCCCATATATTGCTATATTCTTTCTTACCTATATTTAGACCTGGTATACTAGATACTTCATATCTATCGTTTTTTAACACTTTCGTTATTTTATATGGTCCAGAATAAACAGCTAACAACTTTCTGCTTTTCCCCTCATTACAATTTATTTGTTTTTTAATTTTAACCAAGTCACCTACACAGTAATTTTTAGGTTCTTTTCTTCCTTTATCAAATCGTTTCTTTTGCTTTTCTTGGTCTTTACTAATGTAACTACTGATTTCGGATCTGATTTTATCTATATCTTGAGTCGAATTTCGAGTGTCTATAAATATCTCACTAAACATATTTTCACTACTGTGTGTTAAAGGTCTACCGAATAAGGCTTCAGATGGTGTTTTCCCTATCCCTTTGTTAAGTGTATTATTTAATCCCCATTGTATTTTACCTAATGTTTGATCCCACATAGTGTCACCCAGTTTATCTGTATACGCGCCTAAAGCATCTAATACTGTTCGATTGTAACGTTCTACTTGCCCATTGGATCTAGGTGAAGCCACGGCATTCAATATGTGTCTAATATTAGATGAGTTGCAAAATAGCTCAAACTCTTTTGATGTAAATGTTGAACCTCGATCAGAAATTAATCTTGCAGGAAATCCAAATGTAGAAAAAACATCTGTAAGTGCGGCAATGGTTTGGTTTGATTTTAAGTTACGTAGAGGTTTAAGCATACAAAATTTTGTAAAGCCGTCAACTATGACTAGTAAATACAGATTTCTCCTTTTACTTTTCACAAAAGGCCCTAGGTGGTCAATATGAACAGTGTGAAATGGGATATCTATTTTAGGGATAGGATGTAAATAACCTTCCTTTTTCCCAGATACTTCCTTTCCATACGCGCAATTTATGCAAGCCTTTACATATTTAGTCACAAACTTTTTCATTTTGGGAAACCAAAAGTCCTTTTTAATTTTAGATAGGGTTTTCTCTACCGAAAAATGACCAATTTCATCGTGATTTTTCTGACACATTTGCCATCTGGCATCCCTAGGTACAACCCATTTTAGTTCATTTTTTACTTTACGAAACAATTTATTGTCTTTAAGAACAAAATTTTCTTTAATATCTGTTAAGTCGTTATATTTACTATCTAATAAAACTTCACGGATATGGCATAGCTTGGGATCAGTTAATTGTAGACTGTACAACCAGTCTTCTTGAGTGAGAACCAAAATACGGGGTGTGTTCGATTTTTCATAGCAACTAGACTCGACCGGATTCCGACTAAGGGCATCTACGTGCACCATTTTATTATTTGGCCTATAAACGATATTACAGTCGTACTCTTGCAACTGAAGCCACCAACGTGCAACTCGTGGCAATAGGTCTTTTTTTGTAAAAGTTGCCCTCAGCGCGTTACAGTCTGTTAAGATTGTAAATGAAAGGCCTAATAAATACACGCGAAATCTTTTAAGAGAATCAATTACCGCCAATGTTTCGAGATCATAAGCATGAAATTTTTGCTCATCTAGCGTTGTTTTTCGACTATAGTAAGCGATGGGTTTTAGAGGGTGAGAATCGACCTCCTTTTGAAAAAGTATTCCCGCCAACCCTACTTTACTAGCATCGCAATGTAATTCGGTTATGTATTTCGGATTGTACAACGACAAAACAGGTCGATCAATTAATTGAGCCTTAAGTGTCTCAAGCGCCTTATTTTCGCCCTCGCCCCATTTCCATGGATGATTTTTTTTTGTCAAATTTGTCAAAGGCTGGGCTATCAAAGCAAAGTTTTTTATAAATTTTCGGAAATAGCTGGCTAGGCCTATAAACTGTCTAATTTCATGTACGCTAGTTGGACATGGAAAACAACGCACAGCTTCTGTCTTAGCTTTACCAGGTCTTATGCCTTCACTACTGATCTCATAACCTAGATAGTCAATACTAGATTGGAAAAAATGACATTTCTTTACATTTAAGGTCAATTTGGCGTCGGTAAGTAATTTTAGAGTAGCCTCTAACCTATTAATCCCCTCAGCAAAATCTTTAGATACTACAATTAAGTCATCCATGTATGCTAATGCTGGTTTGGTCATTTCATTCCTAGAATCATCAAATGATAACTTTTTTAAAGATAACGCTCTAGATATAGTTCTCTGAAACTCAGATGGTGCATTTGCAAGACCAAACGGCATGCGCTTGAACTGATACAAACCGTTAGGCGTGATAAAAGCTGTTAAATATCTACAATCTAATTTCAAGGGTATTTGGTAGTAGCCGCTGGCTAGATCCAAACTTGTAAAGTATTTACTACCACTTAACTGATCTATCTGGTCTTCTATGAGTGGAAGGGGAAAATGGTCTTTGACTGTTTTTCTATTAAGAGCCCTGTAGTCAACGCATAAACGTTGACCTCCAGTTTTCTTTGATACTAAGACAATAGGGCTTGCATATGGTGATGTTGACTCTTCAACGATATCATGTTGAATAAGTTCATCAACCATAGTCTGTACAGTTTCTCTTTCCTTATGGCTTAATCTATAAGGTCTATAGACAACTGGGGTATGGTCTGTTAATTTTATTTCCATTTCGGTTAGGTCTGTGCAACCTAATTCCGAAAGATTTTGAGCAAATGCACTACGGAATTTTTCTATTAAACGATATACTTTTTCGGTTTCAAGAGGAGACAGATTAGAGTTAATATCAATATCCTTTTTATCTATCGGTTCATACGACGTTCGAATACTTAAACAACACTGGGGATTATTTTGTTCTATTGTATCAATTATTTTCCCACGAGTTAATATTGTGTCCTTCTTTAATTCTAGCTGCAATGATGGTGTTATCACTATAATCGAGACATTACCATTAATAACTTTATAAATACCTTCTTGAACCCAATATTCAGTGCCTAAATAAAAGCGATAACTACCTGGCACAAATAAAGTAGCCTCATTGATTTCTTTAGTGTAGCAACGAATAAGCTCTGCGCTCTTTTTTACTAGATTATTATCACAAATTAATAATTTTACAGAGCTATTCAATTCATGATCTATTTTTGGTAACTCTGATTGTATTTCGCGGTTAAGTATTGTTAGAGCGTGGTTAGTTTTTATTACCAAGACGTGTGGGAGTTCTGTAAAATTTTGGCCAATTAAAATAGGAACATGCAACTGTTCAGAAGAAACAACGTATGCAACAATAAACGCTTCTACTGATTCTATTCTTATATCAAATTTTGTTTTGCCTATAGGTTTAATAGCTATCTCCCCTACTCCTCTAATAAAAGGGATTTCATCCTTTTCTAGTATTAAATTATATTTATCAAGCATATTTTCTCGAATCAGAGTACAATCACTTCCAAAATCGATAAAACTTTTAAGCTTTTCACTGTTATTATTAATGAAGGCGTCTTTATAAAACTTATTATTGGGATGATTATTTGATGTGATTGCCATAGATCGGTTATCGTTTAGTGTTTTTATTGAACTAGATTTGGCGTTAAGTTTAAAATAACAATCTTCGGTTTTATGCCCTTTGCGGTGACAATTGTCACATTTAATTACTGGTTCAGTACAATGACGACTAAGGTGGTTTCCCTTGCAGTTGTTACAAATTACTGGTAATCTGCACTGCCTAAAACTATGCCCAGTTCTTTTACAATTGCTGCAGGTAATAGGCTTGTATATAGTTTGTAAAGTATTACCATAACTTTTATTGGTATGTTCCCTACACATATCCTTCAAAAATCCTAATAAATCCTCAGGATGATTAAATCTAGCAGAAGACGCACTAGCCTTTAGAGTTCTATCGTCCAATCCGTATATTAAGCAGTCTACTGCCTTTTTATCAGATATGTTGCATGCATTTAATAATATCATCTTATCATAATAGTATTCATCTAGAGAATCTCCCGACTTAAATCGCCTGTCTAACATCTCTGACAGAAGGGCACCATAATTAGTTTCGGAAGGAAAGGCTCGTTTAAGGTATTCTTGCCATTCTAACCAAGTTCGATTTATTGATTGTAACCCTTCATACCATTTTTTAGCGTGACCTACTAAGCGTGGAAGTGCAAAATGGGCAGTTTGTTGATCATTCCAATTATATATTTTAGCACACTCATTAACTTTTGAAATCCACATTTCGATTTTTTGGCTTTTTAGAAGAGGGTCAAACTCAGGGATTATATTTTTATCATAATGTAATTTTTGAGATTGACCTGACATAACGAAATCCTTCAAAAAATTCATAAATTCGTCAATATTCACATTATTATCTGTATTAGACTTACCAATGATGTTTGGTTGCTCCTGATGCACTGAGGGATGTTGGCTGTGATTGCTTGTATTGTCGCACTGCCGGCTGGCTGGCCGGCTGAGTCGCCGACTGGCCGCCCGGCTGCGTGGCCGGCTGCGTCGCCGACTAGCCACCCGGCTGCATGGCCGGCTGCGTCGCCGACTAGGCGCCCGGCTGCGTGGCCGGCTGCGTCGCCGACTAGGCGCCCGGCTGCGTGGCCGGCTGCGTCGCCGACTAGGCGCCCGGCTGCATAGCCTGCTGCGTCGTCGACTAGGCGACCGGCTGCTTCGCCGGCTGCGTTGCCGACTGGGCGCCCGGCTGCGCGATCGACTGGGTTGCTGGCTTTGCCTTACATTAAGACCACGTCCACCCTGTGATGGGTGCTGTTGAAGGATTTGGCTCTGGTCTCTCTTATCAGGCTGGGATGTATGACAAATTCTGAGTCCCAGGACTGGACTGCGAGAGCGTGAATTAGATCCACGACGTGCGTCGATATTCATGTCTGAAAGAAACACAATTCGAGGACAGCAACTGCAATGCAGCAAACAAAAACTTTTTTTTCTTTTCTCTTTGAAATCTTAAGAACAGCATTATAATAATTTACATTACATAACTGTTTAAGAAACTAACTATTTAAATAAAGATAGTCTTGTGAATAGACAGCCATTATATAAAAAAAAACCATGATCATAAAAATAAAATAAAACAAGAAACAAAAATTATTACCTGTATATGTATAAACTGCGTCCAAACGTCCCCACTTCTGATATAAGGTGTTTAGAAATAAGATATTATGTGGACAGAATAAGGCGTTTATTTCGCTTCAGTTGTCGAAAACACACTCGGGCTTTACATTCGAGCCCACCCGTTTTATATCGTTGAATGAGTAAGTTGTCATGAAACAGACTATTGACGCTTGTCATTATCTGTTTCATGACAAATCACTAAAAGCTTGTTTTAATATGTTAAATAACAATCATAAATAATTTCATTAATCTTTGCAAATAAATATTGTTTAAATATACCAATTGAATTTATATATATTGCAGAATATTTAAAAATAGAATACATTATTGGTACAGTTTCCTGTATTACAATTCCAAACAAATAATTTCTTAATATAATTTTACAATTTATATGTCTCAACTATGATTTATTTATACAGTTTCTTACACCCACTTAGATGGCATCATCAATTGCCGCATAAGTAAAATGCTAAATAGCACTTGAAATTTAGACAAAAAATAAGGAATAAATTATTTTTGAATATTATCGTGATCAAAACCCATTGCCGGCTCACTACAGAGCACGGGTCTCCTCTCTATATGAGCAGGGTTTGGCACATAACTCCGACTTAGATTAGGAAGTCCTGATCACTAGGCTTTCACAGATCACTTTTTGAATATAAAATTGTAAGTTTGCAGATTTTTTAAAGAATATAGGTAAGTATGCTAATAAAAATGCTAAATAGGTAAGCATGCTATAGTTAGTATTTTTAGTATTATGCTTATGATAGATAGGTAACCTAGATGTTCTGTTCCGAGTACGCAAAGAACAAAACCTCCTCTTCTATCTCTCAAAACAGATCACTAATTAAATATCATAACGCAAACAAATGACTTAAAGCACTCATTAAAAAAAGCTTAAAAAATTAATTTATGTAATGATCCGAAATAAAGTAAAATACTTACTCAATATCGGAACAACACTTGAGCGATATCCGTTTCCTTTTTATTTATCTGTAAAATAAATGTTTTTCGTATGATGATTTTCGCAACAATTGACGGAATTTATAAACTTGACATTGGCTAATCTGTGTAAAGCCATAAAACGAGAAAAAAAAAACAATTGACGGAGCGCCATCTATTGTTGAATAGATGGCATTACAGTTGGTATCACCACCCATTTAATTTGGTGACACAGGTAAGGCCTTACTTTGGTAAGGGGCAATTTAACCTTTCTGGCAGGGGTAACATTATTTAGTTCTGTGGAAGATTACGTAATCGGAGCCCCAAACAGGTCCTTTACGACCCGGACGATTAATTGACGACAAACTACTACAAAAGTAGGTTACCCAGAATCAAAATTAACACAGCGTCTATTTCTTTTGTCTACTACAAGTTAGCCCTTGACGGTTATCTCACCTCATATGGAGTAAGTGATGATGCAGCCTAAAATGGTAACGGGCTAACCTGTTAGGAGTGTGGTAAAACTATACACCTAATGAGTTTCTACGCGACATCGTGCCGGAACGCTAAACCGCTTTGCGACACGTCTTTGCCGGTGGGGCAGTAACCATGGCCGAAGCCTCCCACCAGACCAGACTCGAGTCAGGAATCGAACCCAGGACCAGGAATTTATAAATGAAACAGCGCACGCGCCTCGCCACGGAGGGCGTCTTCGCCGGCAAAGACGAGTTTCCCGATTTCTGACATCATCCGGACGTGGCTCTCAATACCATTAGGACCTACCCTAGACACAATCGTTAAAACATGGATAAATATTGTAAGCCAAACCTATCATTGCTTCAAGGGATTGTGAAATAAACACGCAGAAAATGTTTAACATAACTTGTAATGTCTTTTATTGTATCAAATATAAGTAGCTAGTTAGTTACATATAATAACATAAATTCAATAAATAGATACGTCTGTACTTTTAATACAGTAGAACAATTCTTCTTCAAGCTGTGGCCTTACGAATAAATGTAAGGAGTTTCCTTAACATCTTACGTTTATTCGACATCTTAAGTTTTTAAATTCATAGATGGTAGTAGTGAATGTTCCAGAACACTCGTTTAAACAACCTTACCAAACTAAACTGAATCAAAGAAGAAATCATTCAAAGGAAACCGGATCCTTCCACTATAGGGCCTATGCACACGGCGTACTTTCAGCGAGCAGAAAACGCGCGATCACAACGCTGCCTAATTAGATAGCGTCTGGAATTCCAAAAAGTAGATTATTTAGTTAGTCTCGATACAATACTGTTACTTGTTAGATCAAGCGTTGATCTAATCATGGGTCACTTACGTTGGCGTTTCGTCGCCTCCATAAACTAATAGACCAGGTAATCTATTTGTAATAAAAGATAAAGATTAACGCGTGTCTAGGCATAGAAACTACTCTGTGTGCATGGACTTCTAAAGGCCACTGCTGCGCTATTAAAAAAACAGAATAAATAAATTACGAATAACACCTCTATTCCTATTTTATAAAACTAAGTTTCTTTGAACACTATCAATGTAATGTTTGACAGCGTTAAAAGAGTAACAAACTAAAAATAGACAACAATATACTATTTTTAAGACACATTACTAACAGTTCATTGTAATATTGAAGTTAGAAGATCTATTTTGTTTGGCACCCGTTGACGCACCAAGTAATAATTCCTACAATGGAATTTGTTAACAGCATTGGGACAACTAAGCAGCTAGTATTGCAAGTTATTAGATAACATTGTAATTAAAAGAACGCCTCGCTTTTTTATCGCAAGAACTAGTAGTTTTTGGGGTTAGACTACCAGCTCACCTAATACATATTTTTTTTTTTTTTCATCCACATTTAATGTTTTCATACCTAGTAGTGTAGTGCTATTCATATTTGAAAAGCCAAAGTTACAATGATTAACCCTCAATCACATCTCATGGGCTCACTAATTTATTTTATTATAGCAGGTCGTCCTTGTAGAATTTTGTCAACTCTTGGGGGCCTATTCATGCCTATTATTTGAGTATTATCGCTCTCCAGCGTTTGTGCACTACGTCCGATCTGAGTCAATAAACAACCATATAGTTAAATGTGCATCGGCATCCGAAGTTAGAGAAATTCAGCCAGAGATTTCTCGATTCGCATAGATACGGACTCTGATAAAAATTAGACTTTAGGCGTTCTTATTGCAACTTAAATGTTACAGTTATAATAACACACACACACCTACATACTTACATTCTCACACTCACTCACACGCACGAACAATGGAGTTACTATAGGGTAACTAAAGCACTGCACGAGATAACTATTTATGCCATTATCTCGTCCTATATTATTAGATGAGAATATGGGTATACAAATTTCTTGTGGCACACATCCTATCCCATAACAAAATCGTTTCCGTGTTTGCAGCCGTGCTGGCTATTATAGAAAAGGTCTTCAAGGTTACAACCAAAGAGTTCATAAATATCCGGCATTAAACCTAAGGTTAACAATAAATCTTCACATCCGAATCCCGAAAAGCGTGTAAATAAACAAAATACAAGACACGCCGGTTTGAGCAAGTCTTGTGCAAGTCCTTGTAGCAAGTTTTACGCAATTTGCACAACAAGACGGGATTTGGCGCTTTGGTTTTACTTGCGACCGAAACAGGTGTAAACATTCTATGTACAGCTAATTCGACCGTGCCGTTTAATATACCTACTCGATTTTTCATATTCCATCTTATAATGTAAAACAACAATCTTTTCCAAACTAATTACATTTTAGAAATTTAAACAAATTAATACAAATAAAATAAAAAGATTTCACAATTTACGAACTGTTTTATGTATTTTAAATATTTTAAAACATACTTTACTTTCTTGCATTACCGAGTAACGAAAGGATTGTTTTCATTATAAAATCGAATATGAAAAATTGAGTATATTTAGATTACATATAGATTTACACTTAAAAAAATGCTCAGTAATGTTATTAATGCATTTTCTGTTTAGGTTCTCTAACAAAAAGTTTTGCTATCTTTGACAGTGCATACCAGAGAATTACGTGAATTACTATAAGGGCTACTAAAAACGCTGCGGCGACGTCGAGTAACGCCAGCTGGTAGAACGAGAGCTCCCTAGCCGCAGTGTGTAGGGGGGACGCATGACCCCACCGAATCACGCGCTCTGTCCAGAACACGGCCGTGTCGAGGGGGGACGATTCCCTGTCTTTCCAAATTTTGGAGATGCGACGTGCTTGCATGCGCATTCTGAAAAGGAAAAATGATAAGAATTAAATTACGATAAATTTATATTTACTTAAAAATCACTTCGTTATTTAAAATCGACTAATCGTGCATGTTCTTTTTTTTCTCTCTTTTTGTGGCTTTACACAGATTAGCCAATGTCAAGTTTATAGCAATGTATAATTCAAATTTGGAAAAAATGTCGGGAAACTACGCACTCGGCGGACGCGGCTCCCTCAAATCTTTCCCAAACCAACCTGTCAACCATTCAACAAACTAGCTACTACACAAACAACACCAAAACTATAATGTTCACGACATAACCAACACCCTTAGAAATTAGCCAACAAACATTAATTCATGAAAAGCGTGAAAAAACCGCGCCCGCCATATACGAAGTCACCCGCCTTGTTTTATCGTGCAAGTAAGACTCGCACTCGAGGATTTCTGAACTACGATGCATTATGAATCTGTTCAAAACACTTTTTTTCTATTTGTAGCGGCAATGGACTCTGGAAATTTCAACAATTCAGAACCGAACGGACGGTATTAATAACTGGCAGTACGATTCTGTCCAAGGACTACACTATAAAATGAAAAAATATTAAAATGAATTAAATTATTTCAAGAATGACTTCTTCCTCTGTCTGTCTGTTTGTATTGATCCTACCCTGTATGGAAGGCAAAGTCTCGGTGACTTTTTTTTCTTAGGTGGCAGGTCTTAGGAATTATTTTCTTAGGTTGTAACTACTTATACCTTGAATCATATCTTGAATGGAGTCAATGAAAATGTTGAATAATTTAATTTTAATATAGATTTAAGTACTTAGTAATTTTATTTAATTATTCATACTTATAGGTTCTAGTAACAATGTAATTTATAAATATATTGAAATTGATTCAAATGTTAGTATTATGACACATATTAATTTGTATGTTGCAATAAAAGCGGTTTGTTAAATCAGAACGTTATAATAGTGATGCTAACATGATATTATGATCATTGATCAAACTCGGAAATAAGTTAAAAAAAAAAAAATGTTTTTTTTTTATAAAAAATTCAAAATAATCGTTTACTTTGTAATATTTATAGGTTTCAAAAGGTAATCGCATTGTAATTTTAAATAGTTTTAAATTGACAAAAAAATAGCCTAAGTATATGCCTAAATGATTTCATAATGATCAAATAAACCTATATTTATTGGTTTCTTCTGTGATTAACATAACATGACATGAAACATTAGAAACAGAAAAAAAACTGCCCCTTCAATTTTGAAATATATATAATTTCTTTATTATGTTTCTACACAGTAATAAGGGGAATGGCCACACAAATTCTGTGAAACTTTCAGCAATATCTACTTATTAAAAAAAATAAAGCTGAAACCTTATCCAGAATGATTGCGAATAACTACTACAAGGTCAGTGATCGAAACCGGTTTATGTTTTACCGGTTTCCAAGCCCTTCTGGGTATATTAAGTCGTACCTACCCGTAATAAACCGTAAGCAGTATCGTAGTTTTGTTGGTATTTACTACCCTTTTCTTATCATGATCAACCCATCCTCGGCTCACTACAGAGCACGAGTCGCCTCTCAATATGAGAAGGTCTTGGCCATAGTCCACCACGCTGGCCATGTGCGGATTGGCAGACTTAACACGACTTTGAGAACATTATGGAGAACTCTCAAGCGTGCAGGTTTCCTCACAATGTTTTCCTTCACCGTTGAAGCAAGTGATATTTTTATTGCTTAAAAAACGCACATAGCTCTGAAAAGTTATAGATTCGGGCCGGTTTCGAACCATCGACCTCTGATTAGGAGGCGGACGTCCTAACCACTAGACTATCACGGCTTCTTGCCCCCTTTTCTCACTAATTAATCATTTGGATGGATTGCAGTTATCTTACTGACACGAAATTACCTAGTGACGTTATAAAAGCCCAATTAGTAATTCTAGATTAGTAATTAATTAGTTTACCTAATATTCCAAGTTACATAAACGACAAAAATGGATCAATATTGACTTTAGCTTATAGTTAATCCTATCGATCATACAAGAGACATTAAACGATAACTCATATTAGGTAAGAGTATATATTTTTGGATACTGCCTACACACGGCAGACTCGATCTTGGCTGAGAACCAAACGTATCACCGTGGTGTCATGTTTATTTTGTGCCTTTTGTAGTATATCTATAGCAAACACGCAACAAAACTTACTTGCTCTGCGCATACATATACTACCGATTACATTGTTGAATGTCAGCCTGTGTCACACATGGGCACATACCTCTCTTATAGGTTAGAAGCATTAACCACTATGACTTAACCAAGGTGCTACAAAGAAGGATCTTAAGGGACGACCTCCGTGGCGAAGCGCGCGCTGTTGCATAATAAAGTTGGAGGTCCTGGGTTCGATTCCCGGCTCGAGTCTAGTCTGGTGGGAGGCCGTGGCTAGTTACCACCCTACCGACAAAGGCGTGTTGCCAAGCGATTTAGCGTTCCGGCACGATGTCGTGTAGAAACCAATTAGGAGTATGGCTTTACCATACCCCTAACAGGTTAGCCCGCTACCATCTTAGACTGCATCATCACTTACCATCAGGTGAGATTGCCGTCATGGGTTAACTTGTAGTGGATAAAAAAAACAAAACCTAAATAGGTATTTTTTAACGCAGGGTTCGGAATCAAAGTTAAAAATAGATTTATGAACTTAAATTTATAACAGACATCTATGAAGGGGTCATATACAATTTTTTATTCATGAGGTATGGTAATAACTACACTTGTTAAAACTAAAGCTAGGAGGGTCCAAAACGCGCCCAGATCTAAGAAGAAGCCCACAACAAAGTTACCCGGGTTGTTCTGAATATAAATACGTAACTATTTTTAATCTGTATTATTTTTAAGGGACTTTTATAAAGTAACCTACATTTCAGCCCCATCGTTACACACTATAATTAAACCTTACTATAGGTAATTTTAAAATATGGCAATTTAAGAGAATCGGGGAATAGGGGTAGGACTTAACCGAGGATCTTAACTGAATTTGAAAAGGTATGTCCATACTTTGGTCTCGTGGGAGACTTTGGCCGTGGCTAGTTACCACTTTACCGAGGAAGACATGTCGCTAAGCTTTTAAGCGTTCCGGCCTATGTCGCGTAGAAACCAATTAGGAAAGTGGGTTTACCATACCCCTAACAGGTTAGCCCGCTACCATCTTAGACTGCATCAAATTCAAAATTCAAATTCAAATAATCTTTATTCATATAGTCTTTTAAAAGGAACTTTTGACGCGTCAATAATTTACATAGTAGTGATTTGATGGTGATAACTACATTCGTAAACTTAAAACTAAAGCTATGAGGGTTCACAACGCGCCCTGGTCTAAGAAGAACCTTCATACCGATAACAGGCCAAGGGTGTAACACAATACAAGTACCTATCAGTTGGTAAATGGACATTTCACAATATACACAATACATAAATAACAACAATAAATAAGGTCGAACCAGATAAGTGAATAATGTGCATTCATATGGAGATTAGATATAATGTATATTTACTAAGACACTTGAGTTAATATTAGCTTTTATGATAATCGTTAGTTGGTAGATTTGCGTCTACAATAGAACTCATTCGAGATAATAGTCTACACATGTAACCAATATGGAAACATGGAAACAAATCATGCCTAAGTGGATGTTGTATGAAAAGTAGGTATAGAATAAAACACGTGTCATTGAAACTAGTTTCAGTAATTTAACGACCGACCTAGGTACCTACCTACTCCGACCGGGAAGTATACAACGGGTCCCCCGGGCGTCCAGTAAAACCAGCGAGAGGGACATGCCGTGGTGGTTTTTAGTTCGGGTAGACCACCCATGGGTGGGAGTCCCACATAACCTCCGTCCTGCCCAAGGGACGGAAGTAGCTATAAAGCTTTTCCACCACGACAAAAAAAAAAGGTACCTACCTACTGATATGAAAATTATGTCCAAGTTCTTTGTAAGGTAAAACGAATGGAATCACTCTAACTCGGAAGTCTTTAGGAGGTTGATACCTGTATCTATCTGTTTTAACTATCTGAGCGGTCTTACGCTTGATTGAAATACATATATTTATTTTTAAATACATATCGGAATTTCCGAATCGGGGGGATTTGAATCCACACCTGTATGGTTAACACTATATTTGACGACCATCGTGGTGCAGCGTGTGCGCTGTCGCGTTATAAAGTTTGGAGGTCCTGGGTTCGATTCCCGGCTCGAGTTTGATCTGGTGGCAGGCGTCGCCCGTGGCTTATAACCTAGTAGTGTCCTAATCCGTGAAAGTTAAAACACTGGAATAATAACATAAAAACAACAGGTATTAATATGGATATCTTTGTGATTTAAAATAAGGCATATTTTGTTGTTTTTTTGTTACTTTTACCAGCGAGTTGCGACTTTGTCCGCGTTGCTTACATTTTTGTAAATTCCGCGGAAACAGTTTGTTTTTCTGTGACACAAAGTACACAACTTATCTACAGGATGAAAGCTAAGCTGGGTCACTCTGCCAAGTCGTGAATCGGTAATGGAGACGACATGTTTTAGTTAACCGGATGTTTTTCTGGATAAAAAAGCATCATATGCCCATATTTACCCAGCATCTTTGGTTCAAGCCAAACATATACGTGACAAACATTGGAAGCGTTGCAGTGGTGGGACCGATTATTTCGCATTTATAATATTAGTATCTCATTAACTGGGGTTTACTTCTCTTCCCGTATATTAGATCCAAATTCAAATTCAATATAATCTTTATTCAAACAGTCCTTTTAAGGCACTTTTGACGCGTCAATAATTTACATAGTAGTGATTTGATGGTGATAACTACATTCGTAAACTTAAAACTAAAGCTATGAGGGTTCCAAACGCGCCCCGGTCTAAGAAGAAGCCCACAACAAACTTAGCCAGGTAAATTTTAATTTTGTTATCACCATCTCACATGCCACTTATAATTACGAGTATATTAAGAGCTATCTTATTAGAGCAATATTTCACACCCATGCTTGTTTATTATTTATATTTAATCCTTTACACTATAGTAGGACTTTTCTACAAGCTTATATTGATCCGTTATTATCGTACAATATTTGCTATATGTAACTGACGCATATTTAGTTATGCGTTTTGTATGAAGACGAACCTTCTGGAAACGTTAATAAATCGGCACGTTTTGAATCAATTTTCCAGTTTTATCAAGATGCATTGTATAACTTCGTCTTCTGTAGCTGAATGGGTTTTGCATTTAAGCTCATCGATAACCTTGCTATTATTACCATGTGACCTTAGAAGGCAGTGATATTGCAGAATTATTGACCAAGTCCAATAGATGACAGCGACAATAATAATTATTACTTATCGCAAGTATATATAAGTAAATAAATAAATATATTATGTCTAAGGTAGGTAGTTACTACTACTGCGTACCATTTGGAACCTACATTTATTGTGTGAGTGAAAGAAATAATCTTTTCTATACTATAATACATTGGACAATCTCCCTACAGCGGCAATTTGGTAATTTATAATTTATACTGAATGTAGAGAACATTCAGTATAATTTTTTTTCAGGTATTAGCCATACCTGAAAAAAATTATGGATTATTTTCATAACGGAGTAACCACGATAATAGGAAATGATATATACTTATCATTGGAATACAGCTTCTCACATTTTCAGTCACTTCTTCTAAAAGTGCAATCTTGAATCGGTGTTAGGCAACCAAAGGTTATGAATATTCATTGATAAAAGGTTTAGACAGCAACAAAAAAAGGTTCGCAGTTTGCACTTGTACGCATCGTAAAAATATGTATATTTTCGATACATTTTCTATAATTATACTCAGCCTATACAAATATCTCTACTCAATGAATGATCTTAATGAAATGAAAAAACCGGAACCAGATTTGTACACTCTTCGAGATTAAAAAAAATAGCACAATCAGTTTTGTTGCAATATTGCGTATAGATCTTCACTCCCGGTGATTAACAGATACCTAATTTTGACCAGGGAAAATTAGGTTTCTCCGGCGGGATTTAAAAACTTCTCAAACGCGGATTAAGTCACGGTTCGCGTGAATAACTAATAGATTATTATCATTGTAAATTCTACAATGTCTTGCGCGTTGTTCTAGAACAGATAGGTAATTTTTCATATTCGTCGTGTCGGTTATAGATGACCTCATTGTATGAAAGAGACGTGTCACTTTTGACGTGACGATTGGCAACCGTCAAAATTCACACGTAAAACCGAATTTCCATAACATCCGTGGATGATTGGAAGTGGAAACAATTTCTATAATACATTTCGGAATAATTCATTTCATTCAAATGAATATTTAAGTGTATTGTTTTACTGTTTGTCAACCTTTTTTTCGAGACTTCATTTTTGTATTTCAAAATTATTTTAAGCTGTTAGTTTATTGTAAACAAATAATGAAGCTTATATAATGCATGCTGAATCAGTCTACAAGTGGTACCACATTATAATAGAACTACTAAATTAAAGTTATTGCCCATAGTTGTATGCACGTTGGCTTATTAATAAATACAGTTTCAGTACTCCTATTTATATAAACTAATATATATGGAACTGATTAGTATATTTTTTTAACATACGCCAACGCGAGCAAACGTGACGGCGAACGTGACAGACGGACACTTCAAGTTAAGTGATTATACCGTCGCCCATGAACATCTGCAGCATCAGAAAACGATGCGGTGCCGGCTGACCCCGACCCATCATCCTAATAAAATTTTAAGCGTCATGATATAGTAAATCACTTGGCTTTATGTATTTCCCAGTAGGGTGGTAAATAGCCGCGGCCGAAGACTTGAGCCGGGAATTGAACTCGGGACCTGCCACTTTATAATACTACTGTACATGCGCTGCGCTATGAAGATCGTCAGAATTTTGCAGATTAAATTATTAGATTTTTTCAGTATGTAGTGACAAAGGTAGGCACTTACTCTGCACTCAACACGCTCTGGATCGCATCAGTGAGCGTCTTCTCGTTCAAATCATAGTATGACACCACTTTAGCGAAGCCTGCAGCTGTCGCAGCGGCGCCGTTCGCCGGCTGGTCCCCGAAGAATGGTACCACCACCATGGGCTTGCCAGCGGACACCGCCTCCGTCATGCCGAGCAAGCCTCCGTGAGCTATGAACGCCACGATCTTATTGTGTTCTGCGGATTAAATAATAAACTATAAGTATCAGCATCATGAAGCAAGTGATATTTGTTGATATTTTAATTGCATAAAACGCACATGACTCCGAAAAGATAGAGGTGCGTTCCCGGGATTGAACCCCGACCTCTGATTTGGACGCGGACGTACTAACAACTAGGCTATCACTGCTTACACTAACAATAGGTATAAAAAATATCTAAGACATGTATTTAAATGATCTATTTAGTTTTACAGAAACTGTAAGCTTTAAAATGTTTTAATAACTTTAAATGTATTAAAAATAATAGCCAAGGTTAAACATAGTCTCCTAGATCAACTTAAATTTTCAATTTTACGTCGACGACACTTAAAGAAGACGTTCTTCAATTGCGTTAGATTGTTAAATTGCTATTCAATTGAGTTCAATTATTTGACTAATGAATCGCCAATCGCTATGCCTTATGGTAGGAGAGCCCATGATGCTAAATGGGGATTTACTCGAGCGTCATAGAGACCTATTGGGTTGCAAAGCTTAGATGATAAGAAGAAAAAAATGTTATATGATATATACCTTTCCATTGGTGGGGGAAGCGGCTATAGATTTTTAAATATGTAAAAAAAAACTGTTGCATGGACATCTTCGAGCGCGTCAGATATTGATAGCATCAAAGGCCTACGTATTTTTAATAATGTACGTATGTTAATCTGATCGTTTGCATGATGCGTGTGGTTGTATGTAAGGGTTGAAAATGAAAAAAAAAAAAATTAATCGAGCGCGTCAGATTTTCTAAGGGAGTGTTAAGTACACCAAAAATAAGCTCTCATTCACTAATCTGACGATTTCGATGTGACGCAAAGTCGCGGCGATTTTCATAATGTGCAAAAAAATTCGCCATTTTGAAATACTCGAGCGCGTCAGATTAAGATATATATGGTTCATCTTTATGTTCTAAACGTACTGTCTCATAATCTGACGATTATCTAGAGGGATTTGCCTAATCTGACAAAAAAAAAAAACAATTTTTTAAAATAATTGAACTTAATTAATAGAAAGCTCAGGAAATAGCATGCAAATAAATAAGTGTATGCTTCTTTTTTTAGAATACATGTATTTATAAAAAAAAAATTAAAAAAGGTTTAAGCCTTTTTTAAAATTTGATGTTTTATAATTAATTGATTAATGTTTCTACTGTAAAGTTTTTGTAATGCACTTTCACCACAAAATACACATTTTAACAATAATTATAAACTTTAATTAACATAAATAATATTAAAATAGCAAAAAAAGCCAAAACGTTGGAAACACGTTGTAAACAATATACCTCGAACGAGTCTTTATGATCAGTTGTGATGGCGTCATGGCAGCAGAAACCAGAGTGGGGACGGAGAGAGTAATAAATAGAGAAAGAGTAATAGAGAAATAGAAACGCGGAGAAGGAAATATAGGCATCACCCAGCTGCACGCATTTAACTTTATTGGCGGATTTTTGTTATTTTGGCTTGCGGAAATCGTCAGATTATATATTTTTCGTTATTCTTGAATTATTTCCTTCAAAATAAAAAAAAAATTAGCTACGCTCGAGAATGTCGAGATGACGTTTATTTTTTACAACTTTGCTGCCCTCCCCTTTCTTTACGTCACTCTCAAATTGTCAGATTAGTGGAATATACGCTTTTAAGGATGTAATTAACTCACCATACCTTAATCTGACGCGCTCGAGAATTTCTATGGTCAATTATTTTTTACTAATCTGATCGTGTATCGTTCACGGGCGGCCTTATATATGGGGCTCATGTTTGGTGGAGGAACATAACCGGGTACAAGGTAATATATATATAAATATGTATATTAATCTGCCGCGCTCGAGTAAATCCCGAAATCCCCGCTTGGGCTTTCCTACTATTACCAATTGAACGGTGATACACACAGATGGTAGCGGGCTAATATGTTAGGGGTAAACACATACCCGTGATTGGTTCCGGTGCGACATGGCTTCTGCTTGGCGACACGTCTTTGTCAGTAGGGTGATAACTAGCAACAACCTAAAGAAGGCTCCAGACCAGATCCGAGCTGGCAATTGAACCCAAAGTATCCTAACAGTATTTATTTATTAGTACTCTAATGAGAACGTAAGTATAAGACGCCTACATACTATTATAGAAGAGACCTATTTCTAGCATTGGCAAATTAATTGGACTGGGAATAAAATATTGAGAAGTGAATACATACTACCATACTTTTTATTACAAATTGCATGTAATATCGTTACTTTGTTGTTTTACGACACTTACTACAATTTATAATAAAACTTTGTTCATAGAAGTTACAATAATATCTATCACTAGCTGTTATGTTTCACCCGCGATATGGAGTCGTAACATACGACACGTAATGTTATTTATCGAATGAGCCGCGTACCGCCTACCAAATAGACGTAAAATGGACGGATGGAATCTTGGAAGAATTAAAAATTGTTATTATACATTATTTCATTAAAATTATGAATTAAAGTCACCTTTTAATTTTTTAATTATTTTCGACTTAAAACGTGTTTAATTTGTTAAATACCAGTATTTTAATAGTACAAAGTATCTATTTATATAGAACGTATAATTAAGTCGAAGCTATGATAGCCTAGTGGTTAGGGCGTCAGCCTCCTAATCAGAAGTCGGCGGTTCGATTCTGGGCACCTCTAACTTTTCGGAGTTATGTGCGTTTAAAAAAAAAAAAAAAATATCACTTGCTTCAACGGTGAAGGAAAACATCGTGAGGAAACCTGCACGCCTGAGAGTTCTCCATAATGTTCTTAATGGCGTGTGAAGTCTGCCAATTCGCACATGGCCAGCATGGTGGACTATAGCCAAGCCCTTCTCATATTGAGAGAAGAGCCGTGCTCTGTAGTGAGCCGGTAATGGGTTGATCATGATGATGTATAATTAAGTCAGCGTAGGTACGCGGATTTATTTTACTGGCTTTGGGTATGGGTTTAATAGAATGATCATACCGCTAACAGGTAAATCCGCTATCATCTAAGATTGCATCACATTGGTTCAAACAAAATATAGAAATCTATCTAGGTACGTAGTTACCTAGTCATTTCTTTATATTCTATCGTTATTTAAAGTATCTTGCAAACAGGAAAATTAATATCGTGTAAACATTTTATATGTTATTATATTACAATGTTTCTTCATAAAATCACATCTCCGTGAAACGTGATAATTCTTGTAATTACTTTGGATTGCCGCCAAAGATTATTTCTGGAGTTTTGAATACAATTTTCAGTTGCAATCACGACTTATTGAACTAAATAGCGTTAAATTCGATCATAGGTAGATACTAAGGTATAAATTTGTTGCCTCATCGAAGTCAAATGTCATTGCCACAGTAATAATTACCTACTTACATAATTTCGAAATCTATTCTTGTGAATTGAAGTTAAATAATTAGGACGAATATATTTACATACTTAGGTACCTAAATAATAGTTAATTAGTTATCGAAAAAAGAAGGCAAATACGTTTAAACATAATACTACGACAATCTGATTTAATGGTCTATGTGTAGATTATCGTGATTATGTTGTAAAAAATATATAACATAGGATCAATTGTTTATTTATGGGAAATACGCATAGTCGGTACCTACCTACTGAGTAAAAATAAAAAAAATAAAAGACTAAAAAAATATAAAAGTTTAAACAAAGCAAGCATAAATTTTAATACAAATGTATAGTTTAATTAAAATTACTTACGAAGTAGCTCATACTGCGGAAGCCATCGAACCCTCAGGATATTCCCTGTGAGGTTTCCCTCTTCAGCACTGTCCTCATATTTCCAAATGACACGTTGCTTCAACTTGGACAAAGCGTTAACTATGATCTCCTCTTTGTATTTCGGCAAAGTGGCGGTCCGTATAAGAGAGCCGAAGCTAAACAGGACCACGCCATGTTCGGATTCGTTCAGGAACTTTTCGATGTACTGGAAACAAGAACAAAATAAAACAGAGTTACTCAGGATTCTTAAACATTTGAAGTTAAAAAGGATCACGCCATGTTCGGATTCGTTCAGGAACTTTTCGATATATTGGAAACAATAACAATAAAACAAAGTTAGAATTCTTAAGAGTCATTAAGAGATAAATTTAAAGATTATAAAATAATGACAGTGCATAGCCAATATACATATGAAAATTTAAGGTATGTTCATAAAAATATTTATAAATTCAAGAAAAAAATGGACTGTAACGCACTGAACATTATAAGTAAAAGTAAACTTGTAGTACCGTTTAGTAAGCTGCACTAAATTAGTAACTTATTCAAAGGAAATTGTATTTTATTTTATAATAAATTACCTATTGATATCTTGGAGATGTCTATCAATAAGTTCAACGTTTTTATAAAACGAAAGCTTATAGAAAAATTATATTACGATATCAAGGATTATATAAACGATAAAAATGGGTGTGAATTGCTCTATCTCCATAGGTACTATAATTTATTATTGATTTATTGATTATGTGAGATGGTTTGAATAAAGATTATTTGAATTTGAATTTAAGCCCTTGCAGTTATCTATTGCAAGAAAACAAAGTTCTGAAACGACGCTTTGAGATTTCGCAGTCCAAAATCTAAAAAATGAAAGAGCAAGCGAATGGGTTAAAAAACCTAAAGTCAAGTCACGTTTTATAGACAGAAACCAAAAAGTCTCCAAATTTTAAATGAGGACAAGAACAGTCATCTTAGTTTCACAAGAATTCTATCCAAGCTGCGTGAATAATGTAGATACGTCTGCGTATGATACGGCAATTTGGCAAAAACAAAAAAAAAAAACACATGGAAAGTTGACTTCTGCAGTGATTCTTGGTGGACATTTGCTACATACGCATGTTTGTTTTGAAACATTTGCAATTTACGGTGAAAGGGCTTGGCCAATTCACAAACTGTTCTAGTTACAACATGAGGGAAAACTTACGCATTATTGCAGTCCTATTACTTTATACAACAGATTTGACGACCTCCGTGACGCAGCGCGTGCGCTGTTGCATTTTAAAGTTGGAGGTCCTGGGTTCGATTCCCGGCTCGAGTCTGGTCTGGTGGGAGGCTTCCACCCGACAAAGACGTGTCGCCAAGCGATTTAGCGTTCCGGCACGATGTCGTGTAGAAACCAATTAGGAGTATATTTACCATACCCCTAACAGGTTAGCCCGCTACCATCTTAGACCGCATTATCACTTGCCATCAAGTGAGATGCCGTCAAGGGCTAACTTGTGGTGAATAAAACAAAAAAAGATTAAGTCAGTTGCAAAAATGGAAGTAATATTAAAATCCCAATTGTATCCCTGCGCCAACATTTATTAGTACCTATTATGTAATCTATTGTCAAGCCTAAAAAGAAGCTTCTGTTTTAGGCTTGGCAATAGATTACATAATTTGGGGCCAGCTGGTGAGCCCCAAATGAAAGATGAGCTATTTATCCAAAATTGCTAAAAACCTTCACAATTATAGACTCCTTCGAATAAAAAAACCCACCTGTTTAGAGCATTTAGATGACCAATACAGATATATAACGCCCCTTATTAGGCGTTGGGAGATAAAAATGTAGTGGTAAACCTTACATCAAGTTCGTTGACATTTCCTTATCAATAAAAGGTTTGTGGGCCGCCAAAAATACCTATTATTCTGCAATCAATGCGAACGGTTCTTTCGAATTCGCGGTTTTTGTAGGTTATCATGTCGAAATAAATATTTGTCGAGGTTAGTCTTCTTGTTTATTTATTTTTAAATTGAAATATGAAGCGGTGATAGCCCAGTGGTTATGGCGTCAGCCTCCTAATCAGAGGTCGGCGGTTCGAATCCAGGCACGCACGTCTAACTTTTCGGAGTTATGTGCGTTTTTAAACAATTAAAATATCACTTGCTTCAACGGTGAAGGAAAACATCGTGAGGAAACCTGCACACCTGAGAGTTCTTCATAATGTTCTCAAAGGCGTGTGAAGTCTGCCAATCCGCACATGGCCAGCGTGGTGGACTATGGCCAAACCCTTCTCATATTGAGAGGAGACCCGTGCTCTGTAGTGAGCCGGCAATGGGTTGATCATGATGATGATGATGATGATGAAATTAAAATATAATTTTAAGCAAACGCTGGCTGCAAAGGCATACTTTTAAGATTTCTTTAGTTTTGGATATCTCTTTAACAATAGATGACCCTCAAATGACAGTGTGTGACCACAACCTACTCTAACCTACCTCTGGGACAACTTTCCTTATTGGATCCAAATGCATCCCTCCTACTTGTATGAGTCCAGGAACCAGAGGGGCCGGACCATTCAATGCGTGATACGTGTTCAACATCATCAGGGAAATATTACGCGCTATATCTTCCAAATCAGGAATTCTCCTGCCAAAATGCTTTTCTATTATCCCTTGCTCCTTAACTTGGACCATGTAACGGAACCACAATTTGTAATAAATTTTTAAAAACGTATTCTCCATTCGTTGCCAAAATGTCATGCGTGAACCGTATTCACTGCTCATCACGGGCACGTATGAGGGGTTATCCTGAACTCCGATCCGATCAGGGGACCATGGCATCAAGTTACTCGACAGTAAGGTAATGATCGGCGCGTTAATCCTGTGCACATATAAAAGACCCAACATGCAATCACTGTTGAAGCTTTCCGTTACAACTAGGTCGTATTCCTTGTTCAGGGCCGCAGTTAACGGAGGCCAGTCGACTGCGTTACTGCAAATGGTCAACGCGGAACGAGACAACGGTTGGAACTCCCACAAGTTCTTCATCAAACGTCCGATCACCGGCAACCGTAGATATTTGCCCCGGTTCTCATACCACATCAAATCGAAACATTCCAATCCGAGTGTCCATCCCGCAAAGTTGATTTGAGTGTAGTTGGTTGGAGGGTTTGTAAGCGGAAAGAAAGAAGCCACAGTGATATGATGACCTCTCTCCGCAAGCGTTCGTAAAAGCGGCTCGAAAACCATCTGATGGCTCTTGCCCGTGTGAGGGAAAAGTCCTAGAATCCGAGCACAATGCACGTTGTTTGATAACGCGAAAACAGTCGAACAATATACAAACATCAGACTCATTTCACGCACTTCCTGATCTAAGTCTTATAGAGCGCATAATAATACTTAAGATTATTAGCTTCTTGTGCTTGAGCATAAAAAGCTTTTGCAGTAGAGAGCAAGTAACAGAATAACGTGACGTGTGCCCAACCTAGAGCATTGTGTTACATGCCCTACCCATCATGAATCTTACAGAAGGGGTTTTCAGCTGAAACCCCAGTCCAAGTACATGTGTCGATATATATTTGTGGATATTATTTGTTTAGTTATATTAGCTCAAACCATTCATAATTCCTTATTGCATACAAAACCAAACCAATATATTTTGTTAAAATTTCAAGCGAATGTGATTTAGAAATCCATTAGGCTTAATATATAATTAACTCATTTAAAACTATAGCTTTGTCACTGATTGATTGTAATTTACACTGACACAACACGCACTGTAAAGAGTTTCTAAGCATATAACTATTCTTTGTAAATTTTAAATGTTAAAACTCCATGGATTTATATTGACGAGTATCACTTGCCCGAAATCACATAGTAGTATTTATTATATATAAATTAATTCTATACAGTATGTTCAGTATATGTTCATCCTCTATTTACATACTAACATTTTAATGGTAAACTTTGAGACTTGATAATATAATTTTCCAAGCCACATTTCACTGTACCTATCTTCACATGCCTTAAAAAAATCTCATCAAAATCAATATCAGCTGTTACAAAGATTAGTCAGTTCAGGCGGACAGAGTGCAATTTTAATAAAAGATGTGGTGTCGTGGGACACCAGGTAGGAACACGAAGTTCCTTCGGCTAATGTAGAATCGACGCAATTTGCAAAAAAAAAAAACGAAAAGAAAGAGGGAGAAAGAGAAATTTATTATTCACTACTCGCTTGTGTATACGACTGTCGCGCCTGCGCACGTCTCATTTAACGGTTTTATTCCACGGACTTTTTCTTACGGTTTTAATATCACATTTTTTTCAGTTCCGTCGCGCAGCAAAATCCCTACCTTCTCCAAGCCTGCCGTAAGGAACTTCGTTTCAATAATGTTTGTTTTTGTTATGCTGAAATTTGTCAACTACAGAATTTCTTTTTTTTTCTTATTTCTAAAGCTGAGGTCACAGGACCTCAACTTCAGAAGCAGTTATTTAGAAATCACAGACAGATAATCAATGATTCTCCGAAAAAAAAAACCGCAAAAGTCAGTCACATACACAGATTCTAGGTAGGTAGTAACTTAGTGATTATTTATAATAGTTATTAATAGTAGGAAGTTATACAAAGGCCTTTCTATCGCGTCATAATACGAGTCACATTGAAACATAACGGAAATCCATGCTATTGACCGTACGTACGTCTGATCTGGACCAAGGTTCGCTGGTCTAATTGGCAAGTCACCATTTTTATATATATACCTACGTACTATAAAACTCGATACAACTCGTTAGTGCGAAAGTGTGTCAGTCCGTTTGATAGACCACTGAAAGGATCTAGATGAATTTAGAGAATTATGCAAGTAGTAATTACAAGTAATTGCAAGTGTCGTAATAGCTGTGATAGCCTAGTGGTTAGAGCTTCTGCCTGCTAATCAGAGGTCGGGGTTTCAAACCCGGACACGCACCTCTAACTTTTCTGAGTTATGTGTGTTTTTAAGCAAATAAAATATCACATGCTTCAACGGTGAAGGAAAACATCGTGAGAAAACCTGCACGCCTGAGAGTTCTCCATAATGTTCTCAAAGGCGTGTGAAGTCTGCCAATCCGCACATGGCCAGCGTGGTGAATTAAGATTATTTGTATTTGAATTTGATTACTTAAATTAAAAATGCACATGTATTCAAAATGTTAGAGGTGCTTGCAGAGGATTTAATACAACTCGTATTAAAGATGGAAGCCGTTTGCGCGAAATATAATTAAACACTGTTATTAAGTGCGACATATAAGCGCAACTGGCGTTGACATAACGATTTAAGATCGTTGACTCTACCGGCTTGCACCACTGGTAGTGTAAAAGTATTTTTAATACCCCTTACATAATACCAAACATATAAATACATACATTTTCAATGCCAATTTTATGACTCCAACCCAATTTTACGGCCAGTATATTTCTTTATCTCAAGGTAACTCGAAATATGTAGACGGAGTCACGTGCAAACGCTTGTAAATAGGTACTTAAGTCATTCATTCTGCGAAGTCGCGGCACACATAGTATATAACTAAACGAGTATATGTGCTCGCAAAGACACGCGCCAAATAACTGACCTTAAATCAGTTCTCCACAGAGCTACTCCCTCGAGTAGGGGAAATACTATATAACGTTACTTCGAGCTAATGTCTGATGGACCATTGGGTCAGTTTTCATCGCGTGAATTTATTCATAGTTGTAATCGACTTTTTATTTATTCAGACTATAAAAAAGAGAAGAGGAGTTTGGCTAAAAATTGGCATGATTTTTTAAACTTGCGACCACTCATGAAAAGTATTTTATTAGGAAGAACATAATATATATATTCTTTTTTTTTTTAATATTTCCTGCGCAAATGTGTAGAATTGTTTTTAGCGTTGCAGTATACTGCTTAGAAATTTTGCAATGGTTACTAAACATATTTATTTTGAATTTTAACATAAAACATGCAATAATCACTAGACGGATGTGGCAGTTAGTTAATCACTAGGTTAGCTACTTTGACTGCAAATCACAAGAGCCTGTTGGCGGTTTTCCTATCAATAAATTCTCAGTAACTCTGAGCACAGAATGACCTAGGCTCACAAATCGTGTATTGGGGCTCCCCAATACACGATTTGTGAGCCTAGGTCATTCGGAACCGATGGTCATGCATGCTCATGCATGGCCATCGGCTCCGGTAGTAATCACAATCTTCTTATGTTAATCAGTAATGCATTCCATTTTTGGACAGAGTTCCTAAACCAACCATATTTTTGCTTATATTAACCCTTTTCTTCAATGAGAAACCTCTATCCTTGCATAGTATTGCCATACCATAATTTACCATCATAATTTATTATTACCATAACAAAAAAAAACCCGGCTAAGTTTGTTGTGGGTTTCTTCATAGACCTGGGCGCGATTTGAACCCTCTTTGATTTAGTTATGTCTTGGTGACTGTAGTTATCACCATCACTAATAGAAATAATGAAAAATGTGATATATAAGAACGATTCATAGATGCCTGTAATAGGTTTATATGAATAAAGCTATTTTTAATTTGATTCATTTGATTTGATTTGTATAAAGTACTATATTTGTGGACTTATTAAGATGAGGATAATGATATTTCTAGAGTGCTACGTCTATACCTAACCGTGTAACTTAATGTAGCAACGAGATAAACTATTCCACGAGAAATGCAGCGGAAGCAGGAATGAATAAATAATTTATTGGCTTTATAATTATGCATAACCTGCTTGGTTATGATCTTTTTAATATTATGGCAAATTATTTTAAAATACTAAATAATATACCTACGGAGTGAAAAAGTGCCTTTCCATGGCTGCAGGGAAAAGGGGAAGGGGAAGACCCTAAACTACATGGTTGACATGAAGTGCTCGGGCTCAGTGATGAGGACACAATATTAAGATTGACGGGGCACCGAATGATAAATAAAGCCGAACCCACGTATCGGGATAAGGCGAGGCTAAAGAAGAAGAAGAAGAAGAAAAAATATACCTGAGGTATAACTTTCCTAGTCGCATCCAAATGTATTCCTCCAACTTGTATAAGTCCAGGTACAAGTGGTGCTGGACCATTTAACGCATGATAAGTATTCAACATCATCAGGGATATATTCCTGCCAATTTTCTCCAAGTCAGGAATTGTCCTGCCAAAATGTCTTTCTATAATCTCCTGCTCTTTAAGCTGGACCCGGTAACGGAACCACAGTTTGTGGAATATATTCCAAAACGTGTTTTCCATTCGCTGCCAGAACGTCATGCGAGGATAGTAGTCAGTACTATACACGGGTAAGTATGAGGGGTTATCAGTAACTCCGATACGATTGGCGGACCATGGCATTAAGTTACTAGATAGTAATGCAATAACTGGCGCATTAATCCCGTGCACATGTAAAAGGCCCAACACGCAGTCACTGTTAAAGTTTTCCACAAATATTAAGTCGTATTCCTTGTTCAGGATCTCAGTCAACGGTGACCAGCTGACTAACTTGCTGCAAATACCCAACGCCTTACTAGCTAACGTATTGGATTCATCCAGTTGCTTCACCAATCGCCCTATTATTGACAACCTCAGACTCAAGGCCGGCTTTTGGTACCAGATTAAGTCGAAAGACTCAAATCCAAGCGTCGATATACCTTCGAAGCTGACATTCGTGTAGTTGGACGGCGGACTTTCGAGGGGGAAGAAGGAAGCCACTGTGACTTGGTGACCGTTATCAGTGAGCTTACGCAAAAGTGGATCAAACACCATCTGGTGGCTTTTGCCGGTCTGAGGGAAAAGTGCCAGAATGCGAGCGCTGTGCGCGTAGTTTGTAAGCGCTAAAATCGCGGCACGGTATACAAATACCAGCTCGGGATGCATTTGTACTTTCACCATTCTGAGTTTTATTAAATATTGCCGGCACTGGTCACTGGTATAAAAATGCACTTCTTGCAAAATGGTTACTTAATATAGGTTGTAAACTTTCTTTTTGATATTAGTTTGTTTACATGACAATATCGGCACTAATATACGACTTCTTTATATAACAGTCGTTTTGTTGAATAACCTAGAAAAATGGATTAATTGTTCTTAGATATAACTCTTTGACAAAACTCACAAGACAGATATGTACCTTTTTTTATATAGTACACAATTCGATGACCGTTTAACCTTCTTTCTTGCCCATATTATATAACGTAATTTTTTTTAGAGATTTCGTTCCAATTTTATAACTATTTATAATTCATTTGAAATTGTTTGACTTATAAATCTATTTATAATTCAAACGAAATTACTATCTAGTCATACGATCTGCAGATATCATCACGATGATTTCAGAGAAAGGCGCGTAAAGCGAACGATTTGAATGCATATTGTTTCACGATTCACGATTCATTGATTCAGTTAAATTACCATGAACTCTAAATCTAAACATTACGATAAATACATGAACTTTTAGTTGCTATTTACGTCACCATTATTTATATGCCTTCGATTCATACACATGGCGTGATTGGAAGGATTTAAATATAAGGCAGGAAACGCATTATTTACGAAGGCATGCCGTATGCCGTAACGTGAAAGCAAAAACTGTGGTATTATTTTCAAATAACATACCTCTGGAATAACTTTCCTAATCTGGTTTAAATGTATTCCTCCGACCTGTACGAGGCCAGGCACGAGTGGCCTTGGACCATTCAATGCGTGGTATGTGTTCAAAATCATCAGAGAAACATTTCGTGCTAAATCCTCCAAATCTGGAATCTTCCTCGCGAATTGTTTCTCTATTATCTCCTGTTCTTTAAACTGTACTCGGTAACGGTACCATAATTGATGGAATATGTTCCAAAACGTGTTTCCTATTCGTTCCGAGTATGTCATTCGCGAATTGTAGTCAGCACTGTAGATGGGTACGTATGACGGGTTATCAGCAACTCCAATGCGATTGGCGGACCATGGCATTAAATTACTCGATAATAATGCAATGATTGGCGCATTTATGCCGTGAACATATAAAAGACCCAGCATACAATCACTGTTAAAGTTTTCCACAAATACTAAGTCGTAGTCCTTTTCCAGGGCCTCGTTCAACGGTGGCCAGTCGACTGCCTTTCTGCACACTCTCAACGCTATGCTACCCAAGGTATTGAAGTTGGTCAGTTGCAACACTAGATGTCCTATAATCGGCAATCGCAGAATTATTGCTTGCTTTTCGTACCAGTACAAATCAACGGACTCTAGTCCAAGCGGAGCGATACCTTCGAAGCTGATATTCGTGAAGTTAGTTGGCGGATTTTCAAGAGGGAAGAAGGACGCCATTGTAACATGGTGACCTATATTCGCTAGCTTTCGTAATAGTGGTTCGAAAACAATCTGGTGACTCCTTCCCGTCTGAGGAATGAGTACCAGAATTCGAGCGCAATGCATATAGGTGGAAAGCGCAAGAAACGTGGCACAATATAATGTTGCGGTATGAGGATGCATTTTCTGTGTTCAGCAAATTATGTCGTATTTAATATAACCCTCATATTACAAGTTTTGCATAGGTATAAATGCTATTTTTTCGAAATATCTATATTAAATAATTTCGCTTAAAACTTCTTTCAAGAATCTTTTTAAACTTGAAAGTTTAAAAAGATCTGTTGACCTGATAATCGTACCCGATGAATTGTTTAAAGTAAATAGCAGGATTCAAGATACAAGGATAAAAGTATTTGGCAACTAACAATACTTTTATTTATTTCCTCCAAATCCTGGGACTTTTACATAATTTAACCACGCACTTACATTACTCACAATGATTTAAGTTACTTGCGAATTTACATGGTCCGTGTATGGAAAAAAACTTTTGAAATCCTTTTTACCGACACGTGTGTACAGTTTCACCTTTACACGGAGAACATAATATTAAATCATTGTCTACATGTCCTTTAGTGTCAGATTCAGCATTTTTAAATATGTCTCCGGCCAGTGCCGTAACACTGTTGCAAAAACAATACAAATAATCGAATAAAATTGAGAACTTTCTCCTACTACTTTGGAAGTCTATGAGAAATGGAAGATTTTCGAAACACCAATCAATAGTGGGAAGCAATAAAAATGTTTGCACTTTTTTTAGTGATTAAAATATGCAAATGAAATCGACTAACAAGTTTTTTAGCAATGCGGTATAATATTTAGATCATGCTAGATAAAAAGTTTTCATCTCGTCTTACCGTTATTGTAACAGGCAGTGACGTGCACTGTAGGTACACTTAATAATCCGTATTGTTATAAGATTTAATTTAATTTTATTATACGCTATTAAATAATTCAATAAGTTATTGGAAAAAAAAAATTCATTACATATTTTTTGTACATTTTTATTGCCTATCTAACAACCTAATGGTTACATATTTCCGTTTTATGACCCAATTGATTTAAGAATTTAACGCAGTTAACGGTAGGAGTTACTGGTTAAAACATCACGTAAGGAAGAAGCGTTATGCATTTCATTCGATTACCTTTAGTGGAGTTCGTACGAGAATCTTTCAGTGTACCCAGATGTACTTATGTTTTATGTAAATATTTTCATGTCGATGCGTACGTACTTAAAGTGAAACGTGTGAGAGTATATTAAAGTAATACTGTATTTCTATTAAATTTCACGGGATTATAATTATCTTAGGAGTTGTAGGTAATAGTTCAGTTCGTAACTGGCTTATGGAACGTGTTAATGATATTTTCTAAACTATATAAAAATAAGTTTTTAACGCTCTAAACAAGTATTCTGTCGGGTATTCAGGTCATTAATTTCTTGGTTAACACATTTTAACGACTTGTATATTTCCTTAATAAATAAACTGTCCTTAACATGAAAACTATTTAACGTTTCACAGTAAATAGGGTAAGTATATAGGCGTAATGCAAAAATGAGTTACTAGTTAGCTAAGGGCGCCTCCTTTGAGGCCGAACCTCGGCTTAGGCGATGTTTGGGATAACGGGGGGGTCGGACGGTGAGTGGTCCGTACGTCTCCGAGGACCTCTTTTTCGCCGGTGAAGACGGTGTGTAGCGTATGATTGTGTGGTAGGTGGTACGAGTATGTTGTTAGTAGTCATCTGATCGTCAGGGTTATGAAGGAAAGGAAGCCCCCTGTGCTTCGTTCCCCGCCTATTGCCACTTTAACGCAACGCGTTCAGCAATGTCGGTTGGTCTGGTTTTGATAATGTACAGATTAATTTAACACGGCAGTCGTGAATAGTTATTTAAATTTATTTTTATACAGAACTACAACAAAACCTTAGCAACAGGTGCAGTAATTTCACCGTGATCAATTATATAGTTAGACATCCACGGATTTGAACGCACGTAACAGAAATCACGCTCCTTCGGATTCGTTACCAATTACATGAACTCTGACGACTAACCCTTATTGACGTCATCATGAAAC
This sequence comes from Lasiommata megera, assembly GCA_928268935.1. Taxonomy (NCBI): domain Eukaryota; kingdom Metazoa; phylum Arthropoda; class Insecta; order Lepidoptera; family Nymphalidae; genus Lasiommata; species Lasiommata megera. Next base: position 15,422,441 of record OV743315.1, on the reverse strand, counting down.
AGGCTCAAGTGTAAGTAACAAAACACTATTTTCTGGAAATTCTCTCCGTAATGTTATGTGCAATATAATATCATAAAATACATATTAATACGTAATTTTACAACGTGAAATACAAATTATAATATAAGGAAAATATATTTACGCAATAATTGTTTTATTTTTTCTACCTGTGGATAACTATTAATTTCTTCGTATATTTATAAGCTTACCTGTGGAATAACTTTTCTAGTGGGATCCAAATGCATTCCTCCAACTTCTACGAGTCCAGGAACGAGTGGCGTGGGACCATTCAGCGTGTGATAGGTGTTCAACATCATCAGGGAAATATTTCGTCCCAAATCTTCCAAGTCAGGAATTTTCCTGCCAAAATGCTTCTCTATTATCTCTTGCTCTTTAACCTGGACCAGGTAACGGAACCATAATTTGTGATATATTTTCAAAAAGGTATTCTCCACTCGCTCCCAAAAGGTCATGCGTGAAATGTACGCGGTGCTCATCACTGGCACGTACGAGGGGTTGTCGGTAACTCCCATCCGATTGGCGGACCACGGCATCAAATAACTCGATAGCAAGGCAATGACCGGTGCATTTATGCCGTGCACATTTAAAAGACCCAACATGCAATCACTGTTGAAGTTCTCCACAATCACTACGTCGTAATCTTTCTCCAGGGCTTCAGCCAACGGGGGCCAGTCGACTGCCTTACTGCACACTCTCAATGCCATACCAGCTAACGGGTGAAACTCATTCAATTGCTTCACCAACCGTCCTATTATTGGCAGCCGTTGAATTATGTCTGGGCTCTCGAACCAGTTCAAATCGAATGACTCCAGTCCAAGTGTCGCGATACCCTCGAAGCTGATGTCCGTGTAGTTAGCTGGTGGATTTTTCAGTGGGAAGAAGGAAGCCACGGTGACGTGATGCCCCCTTTCCGCCAGCTTCCGTAAGAGCGGTTCGAAAACCATCTGGTGACTTTTGCCCGTGTGAGGGAAAAGTCCGAGAATCCGAGCACTGTGCACATAGCTGGAAAGCGAAAGAATCGCCGCACAATATAATATGAGCGACGGACGCATTTCGCGCGTTCCCTACACCGAGTCGTACGGAACACTGCCGCCAGTTGCCGATACGTCTTACGACGCCTATTTTCAAATTCAGTTACGACTTACGTCCCGCTCAGCCGTGATAATGGCAGTAGCGGCCGAGTCGTCAGTATTACAAGTTACACAGTTTTGCTGAACGACACTTTAACTAGCCGCTATTATTTTTTTATTTTTTTATTTATTTATTCTTCATTTGTACACCACACAAAAATAGAAATAACAAGAAAACAAAATAAAGAAGAAGCAGGATACAAAAGGCGGCCTTATCGCTTAGTAGCGATCTCTGCCAGGCAACCTTAGGATTAGGAAAAGTTAAAGAAGAAGAAAGTAGGTGGCGTAATATAAACAAAAAACCTACATACAAATAACTAAATACTAATACATAAACCAGATTACATAAATAACACAATATAGTAATAAATATTTAATAAATATACTTATTATGTTCAGAAGAGAGATTGTATAAAAAAATCTAGCTGTTTCTTGTTCAATTAAAATTTCATACAAAATTTAAAATCCCGTTTTTTTAGCTTAGGTGATGAAATTACAAAAATCATTTCTCACTATACGCCTTCATTATAATAGCCATGTATAGTATCCAAAATTAAATCAAATCAAATCAAATCATCAATCAATACTTGTATTCATGTAAACCTTTTACGGGTATCTGATAACCTTTCATATATAATATACTGTTCTTTATTTTAATTCGTGTGGTGAAACACTCGCTAAAACGGGTTCCAATCGCACCCAAGTCTAAAAAGAAGGCCGGAACAAACTTAGCCGGGGGTTTCAGTTTTTTTATCGTTCTTATAATACTTAATATCGTAATAGGATTTTTCTTATAAGCTTACTTGTTTTTATTTTTTTCTTTCGAAAAACTGAAAAACATTGTATAGTCATACTTCATTACATTCAAAATATCTTATTATACAATATTGAATTCTTGATGGGTACATAGCATGCACAAGATGGGGTAAAAACCGTTAAAAATAATAATAATAATTTAAAATTAAACTAGATGATGATAAATAAAACAAAAGAGAAAAAACAATAGGTACTCAAAAACTTTTGCCGTTTCTTTATTTAATCTACTAGGGATGCTATCACTGAAGATGTCTATTTTATCACGAAAGCTGTTTGCAAGAAATTGCATTTGGTACAATGGACTATATTGACCCCGATTAGTATTGGATTTTGGCAAGCAAAATTTTTTACGGTTGTGGAGGCGACCAAGGCACCACGAATTTCAACCGCTTGACCAACTCAGGCGCATCTATAAAGCCCTTCATAACCTTACACAGAAAAGTTATATCCGTAATCTTTCTTCACAATTGAATTAATTTTATAAAAAGCCAGACGCGAGTCATAAGAAAATATGTTTTTACAATTTGAGTCCATATATGTTAAGAGATATAAGAACCTTTATGAATCCGTAAAATTTTATCGGAATGGACGTGGTATCCTGGATACCACTCCGTGCTACAGTATTCAAGGATACTGCGAACAACACTGTTAAATATAAGTATAGATAAACTCGGGTTTCTGAATATTTTCATTTGCCTAAAAACTAAGCCTGATATTTTTGATGCTTTTGATACTTCAAAAGCATCAAAAATGTAGTCAATATGATTGCGAACGTTTAACGCAGAGTCAAAAATTACGCCCAAATCCCTAGTGGTTGTGTCTTCCCTCAAAGATGACACCGTTAATGTTATCAAAACCGTTTATCGTGGTTTTCTTCCTTGTGAATTTTATATGAAAACATTTGTCAATATTAAGAAATATGCCATTATTGCTACGCCATGAATAAACATTATCTATATCACTTTGTAATATTTCTACGTTTGGTTTGTTATCATTATAAAATCTTTGAACTCATTGATAGACATCTCGAAGATTTCAATAGGTAATTCGATATAATCCACATTCCTATCCGTTATGTGGTTTGAGCTGTGCGATGATAGATCAACCAGTCAGAACTAATCTTTTTATAGATATACATAGATTTTACCGACTCGACGGTTTTGACGTAAGGTTTCATTTGGTAATCAGCTTATTGGAACTGTTCGGTATTCACCTGTGGCGTACGATACCTGACCTATATTATGGCACCGTATTACATTAGCGGCATAGCTAACTGACAAAAAAAAAAAAAGGTTTGCCTTGTATTTGTTTTTATAGGTCAGTTCATCCAGTTCTTTGAATAAACAAATTTGCAATATTCAAAAGTTCCTAATTAAATTATATATTCATTTTTCGAGTAGCAATTGCGTTTATCTAAACAAAAAAAATTGAAATTGGCTACAAGTCTCTAAATCTTAGACTTTCAAATCTAACAACCGCCGGTTAGAAATGGATTTATAAAATAAAATATATAGTCTACGTATAGGTATTTTTATATTGTCTACATACATATTGTATTTCAATATGATACAAACTAACCGTAGTAAGGTTTTTCTTAACTGTCATAAGTATAATGTAATAAAAATTAAATTATCATTTCTTTACTGTTTAGTATACAGTATATATTTTAAAAATAATAAAAACACTAAAGTTCGACCTCCTTGGCGCAGAGTTGAAGCCCCCGATTAGATTTCCGGCAGGGACATTTTAGGAATATTTAATTTCTGTATAGTATATATTTAATTTCTGTCTAGTCTGGTAGACTTCTACACCGTGGCTAACTAACGGCAAAGACGAGACGCCATGCGACTTCCAGCACGATGTTATGAAACTGCGTAGAAGTTTTTATAGGTTTAATGAAACTACGAGTAGGTCCTATACGACTATCCAGGTTAGCCCACTGCCGTTTAAGATTGCACCATCTTACCATCTGGTAAGATTTCTATTTATAAAAAAAATACTGTATACAAAATTAATAAAAAAAAAACAATTTAGACAAGATAAAATAATTATTGAAGTAAGTATAATAGATGCCCACCTATCTATGCTTTTGTTATTATCATAGGCCGTTATCTTGAAATCACGGACGGACATTTCAATTTTATGTATTAGCGTACTTCTGCATAAAGTAGGTCCTGTATCATTATTGTAGTAGCACCTACTTATTATAATGCTGCAATTTCCTATTGCTACAAGTTACAAGTTTACAACTTTCGTAAGCAAATACAGTTCTTGCGATATGCCTATAACTGGGTTAAAATTGATTGGTATGGAACCAATTGAAAACTTTTAATGAATAGGAAATCGTAGTCTACCAGTACCTAGTCTAGTTCACAATTTCCTAAACCAATCCATAATATACGTACTCGGATATTTATATATTATTTACTTGTACAACTACAATATATATTAACGAGCCATAACTTCGGAATAAATATACAGTGTTTTGTCACGCTCTGAAGTCTGACATTTGGAGGGTGCTGCAAGTTCAAATGCTTTAAAACAATGGATAACACTGGAGTTATTCCGGTGTTATGCCACGTTTTTTTTAACGAAGGGTATACCATAGAACCAAAAAACTGATGTTTTTGTCTGATATTCAAAAATAATATCTATAATTGTTATTAAAAATCAGCGTGAGTTAACATGTTTTTTTTTAATATTTTTGTCTGTCTGATCAGCTGACCTGCTACTACCATAGACAGGTATAATACAGAGAGTAGAGAAACAGCGAGTCACATAACCAAATATTTCCTTAGAAAATTCACCTCTAAGGAGCTTTAAGAAATTGAGGTGGAAGAATCTATTATGAAATATATTATTTACTGCGTCGAATTAATTAATGAGTCGAGTGAGTTAATGTGTTGTTATAAAATAATAATAACACATTATTCTTCAATTAAATCACGTTGTATCAATAATTCCAAAAGATTAAAGGTTTGTTTTGGATAATTTCATTAATCACTAGTCAGATATTGTATTGTGAATAAGTCGCGGTCAACAGCCGTCAGATAAAAAAAGTAGATCACCCAGTTTTTTTTTATCTAAAGATAATAATAATACCTACACAAATGGGCACAAGATAGAAATAACAAATGCTTTAAGATGATAAAAGACATTCCTTAAGTGTCAATTACTTGCTAGTTTTATTATTGATAGTGAGATAAGTGTAACTTTAATAGTCATCAATATTAATTTATTGATTTGCTTAAATGTACATCAACAGATATGTAAAAACTTACTGTAAGTATATCTAATGGTATACTTACAGTATAACATTAAATATATATCGACATGAGGCCCTGTCAAAGTGAGATTTTAACAAGTTTGATTCCTTTCATTATACAAATATATTTCAAAGTTAAGCATGCATGCAAAAATAATTCTAATTTTATTAAATAGAAGTTATTAAATGTTTAACAAGCAAGCATCTAATGATTACAGATATTTATATAAATAAACATTTAAATAACAGTTTCAATTACATGCATAATAACTATTAGGTATTTATTAGGTTAACTTCTTTTCTTTCTGTTTTGATACCCACACGTCATTTCGTAATAACTGTTGTTTATATACTTCTTATGATTTTCGGTACCTAACAATTTAGGTAATAGATATGCGGTTCCTTACAAAGCGTAGCAATAAAAGTGGTTATTTTTTACGTAATGAAAATAACTTAAACAACTTTTAATAGGCACGTCCAAACTCAAAAAAAGGAATCCTGTCACTTTTAATAATTTTCGGACCATGAGCACGAGAAGATGTGAAGCCTAGTGGTTAGCACGTCAGCCTCTTAATCAGAGGTCGGGGTTCGAACCCGGGCACGCACCTATAACTTTTCGGAGTTAAGTGTGTTTTTAAGCAATTATAATTATCACTTGCTTCAACGGTAAAGGAAAACATCGTGAGGAACAGGCACGCCTGAGGGTTATCCATAATGTTCTCAAAGGCGCGTGAAGTCTGCCAATCCGCACATGGCCAGCGTGGTGGACTATGGCCAAACCCTCCTAATATTGAGAGGAGACCCGTGCTCTGTAGTGAGCCGACAACGGGTTGATCATGAGCTCGAGAACATATTGTGTTTTTTATTAGCCAAGGCTAGACATATTCGCCTAGATCAACTAAAATTTTCAATTTTACGTCGACGACACTTCTGTCTTCTTCAATTGCTTTAGATGGTTAAATTGTTATTCAATTGAGTTCAATTATTTGTCTAATGAATCGCCAATCGCTATGCCTCACCAATTGAACGGTGATATGACCGATTAAAAAAAACTGCATAAGTTAGTTTTTTTTTATACACTATTAGTTAGCTTTAGACGGCAATCTCACCTGATGGTCAGTGATGATGCAGTCTAAGATGATGGTGGGCTAACCTATTAGGGGCATGATAAACTCCACACTCCTAATTGGTTTCGCGACATCGTGCCGGAACGCTAAAACGCTTGGCGATACGTCTTTGTCGGTAGGGTGGTAACTAGCCACGGCCGAAGCCTCCCACCAGACCAGACTCGAGCCGGAAATCGAACCCAGGACCTCCAACTTTTTATCATGCGACAGCGCACACACTGCACCTCGGAGGTCGTCAAGAGTCGTCGTCGGAGCTTGTACAGTTATTACGGTTTTCTAAACAAACTGTAAGCGTTAGAGATTTACATTCCACCCATATCAATACTATTCTAATCTTCAAAGATCATCAATACTAACTAACTACAGACCCACTACAGGCGCAAATCACAGCAAATTTTAGGCCGTATTCCACTTCGTTACTTCATTTCGGGTTGGTGGGACTTCACTTCCTCGCAATATCTTCCATCACATTTAAAGCTAGTGATATTTAATTTAAAAATTCATGCCGGGGACCGAACTGGGTTACCACCGGGTTATCATAAAGATTCGCAACAAGGAACTGCCTATAACATTTCCAAGTTTAAATAAGATAGCATATATAACGACCTCTTTATAAATTTGTGTCAGACGCACAATGCTACTCGCAAAGTATGACCATCAGTTGTCACGGAAGTGAAAGGAGTTAAATTACCAAAATACTAAGCTCTTTTTTGAGCATAAATTTAAAATTGTTACGGCTGTTATAAGCAAGCATAATATATTTGATTATTAAATGCTATTTAAAATAGCCTGTTCGTATCAAATAGCAAAGTATTGCATATTCACTTTGTATATAAGAATACGCTTGTTGCAATAATGAGTCATAGGACATTATAAAGGCAACATCGTTGTAATAAATTCTAACGATAGATTTTTATTTCGTGACAATTAGTTGTTAGGAATACATATATAACTTAAAATAAAACTTAGATTGACCTGAAACTAAAAATCTTAAAAAATAAATAATAATTTTTATAGTTGTAATAAATAAGTACTTATGTGTATAAAAGTTTTTGTAAAATGTGAATGTAAGAATTTTGGGTTTTGTTTTACTAGATTTCTCATAAATTCAGTCAAATTAGCGGTTTGCTCAAAAAATACAAAATATTTAAACAAAAGGCGAACAGATATTCATAATCATCATGATCAACCCATTACCGGCTCACTACAGAGCACGGGTCTCCTCTCAATATGAGAAGGGTTGGCCATAGTCCACCACGCTGGCCATGTGCGGATTGGCAGACTTCACACGCCTTTGAGAATATTATGGAGAACTCTCAGGCGAGCAGGTTGCCTCACGATGTTTTCCTGCACCATTAAAGCAAATGATATTTTAACCATTTATATTTTAATACTCTCGCAGGCACGAGCCAGATTACACTATCCTTTCTCTGGGTTTTTGAGCATATATATTTATGAAAAAACCATTGTCTAGTAATTTTTGGCTGCCCGGGACCTAGTGATACGCAATCTAGCTACTTTAACAGTTCGACCAATTAACAATGAGGAAAACAAACAGGAATATAGGAAATTCGAATCTTTTTCATTAATTCGAGTCGCTTTTAAACCTACATCCTTGTGATCGGCAGTCGAAATTCCGCTAACTACCAATAGCTTCACCGTTTCTAGCAAGTGTTTTTTTTTTTTTAAAGCACCTAACTCGGTGCGTGTTTATGTATAGTTAAGGTATATATATTAAATACATATTATATGTTAAAAATAAAAAAGGAAACTATCACAACTAAGTAGGATGTGAATTTAAAGTGTTACCTATAGTTGTAAAATGTATCCGGAGAAGGAAAATGTCGAACCTATACGTTCCATTGAAAATAAGTAAATGTGACATTGCATAGGAACTATTTTTTTTTTTAATACACTACAAATTAGCCTTTGACGGCAATCTCACCTGATGGTAAGTGATGATGAAGTCTAGGATGGTAGCGGGCTGACCTGTTAGGAGTATGGTAAACCCACACTCCTAATTGGTTTCTACACGACATCGTGCCGGAACGCAAAATCGCTCGGCGACACGTCTTTGTCGGTAGGGTGGTAAATAGCCACAGCCGAAGCTTCCCACCAGACCAGACTCGAGCAGGGAATCGAACTCAGGACCTCCAACTTTATAATGAGACAGCGCACGAGCTGCGCCACGGAGGTCATCAAAAATTTGAAGTTACGTAAAAGTTAAACAATAACCGCCTTACTAATTATAATATTTGTTCACTAATGACGCTATTTATCAATCTTAACTACCAGTGCATTCATCTATTCGCAGTGGTAGACAAATAGTTAATATTTTTTCCGACTTTTCGTGCAGGGTTGGCTTTTATAACTCTTTCTTCACTTACCATCGACCTGTATGGGCCCATTTTTAGGTATTTTTAGCCGTTAATCGTGAAGTCAATTATTGTTAACTGAGAAACACTTAACTCAATTAACATATGTACCTATATTACTATACATTCCGACACAAATTTCAAACTAAGTAGTCGAGTCGGTTCAAATTTGTGACGTAGGTACTTGTGAGTTTGTGACTACGGAACCGTACACTTCGGTGGTCCGGACACGCACTTCGCCGGTATATTTAAGAGAAGGAATGTAAGGGTTAAATCTTGATGTTATAATCTGATGTCTTATGGTTGTGGTGCTATTTAGGCAGGAATAGAGAAGGTAAATTAAATATAAAACTAAAATCGAACCTTCAAAGTTGGTCACGCATTTGAGTCCGTGTCGGATTAAGTACCTAACCTAACCTAATTGTATTTGATAGCCTTTGATCTTATTGTGAAACTACTTAATTTTTACTCGGAACAATTACAAATGTTGATGTGATTCTATTGTAAACTTACTTGTGGAATGTGATTTTTCGTGTGATTCAAATGCATGCCTCCAACTTCCACGAGGCCGGGAACTTGGGGTGAAGGTCCGTTGAGCGCATGGTAAGTGTTCACCAACATCAGCGATATATTACGGCCGAGATTAGCGAATTCCGGTATCTGTCTTCCAAACCGCTTCTCTAGAAGAGCCTGTTCCTCGGCTTGCACGCTGTAACGGAACCACAGTTGGCTATATATCTTCCACAGAGTATTCTCCATGCGCTCCAAGAACGTCATAGGCGGAGTTAATGCTGTGGCAGCCACGGGCACGTACGATGGGTTGTCACTGGCCCCGATCCGTTCAGCGGACCATGGCATCAAAACACAAGAAGACAGCCCAACCACAGGAGCTTTAACACCATACACATGCAATAGACCCAACATACAGTCGCTATTAAAGTTTTCCACAAGAACAACGTCGTACTCCATCTTCAGAGCTTCGTTTAATGACGGCAAGTGGATCAATCTGCTGCATATATCTACGGCTAAACTGGATAATTCTTTAAAATCTGCCATAATCATCATAATGTTTCTTAGTTTCGCTAGCTTGTGCATTACACCCCCGTTCTCGTACCAATCCAAATCGAAGCTGTTCAACCGCACATCAGCATTACCCTCGAAGCTAATATCGACGTAGTTAGCGGGTGGATTTTCGAGCGGGAAAAATGAAGCCACTGTAACATGATGGCCTCTCTCCGCTAACTTTCGCAGAAGTGGCTCGAACACCATCTGATGGCTTTTACCCGTGTGCGGAAATAGTCCTAGGATCCGTGAACCGTGGGCATAATTGATAAATGTAAGGATCGGTAAACATTTTATTATTAACGCTACACACATGTCGAGCGATCTTCCTTGTTACTCGTCGCAGACTGATTCGATTGTTCAATGGCTAACTTCTCGACGAAGAGCGATACGCGCGCTATTTACAGATTCCGCTTCACAGTTCAATAATAGATAAAACTCTATACAATTACTGCGATCTCATCCGCACTGATTTTCTGCTTTTCTACTTGCCACATGTACCTACAGTTTAAACTATTTGCAAAATACCCATCCCTCAGAGCTGATTTTTTTTTCTTTTTAAAATTTACATCACGATTCTTTTTTTTCATTAAACTTGAAACGTTTGCTGCAACACAAAGACAAAATACGATGGAATTTTTTGGACTTCCGTTTTTGAATTTATGTTTTTTTTTATTTAGGTTTCTAGAAATCATCTTTAATGTAAAAATTGCTTTCATATTCCCGATTTAGTAATTTTAATTCCTAACTATTATTGTAAATAAAAATGTCAGTTTGTAAGATAGGCTTCAAACCGAAACCACTGAATATTTAAAATCCTTTCATTAGTAAGGCAATAATGCGAAAAAGGTATTACACCCAAAGTTGAAGAATCACAGTAACTTAGTCCCTCGTGATTAAAAAAAAATCTTATCAGCAGCAGCTAGGTACTTAAGATAATAATTGTCTTAACTATCAAGAAAGAGAAAAATAAACATACCTATCCATTGTTAACACTTAACTACTGGTAACATTTATATATTACTTATATAAATGTTACTGGTATATCTATAGATATATAAATGTGAATGTTAGATTATATTTGTTGATTTTACTGCCGAGATAAAAGTTTATTGATATGAAATGCATTCCTTAAAATCGCCTCCACATCGGAAGTAATCTGAGGCGACGTTCTATTATTCTTATAAAGTTTTCTGTGTTAAAATTTTCTAAATAATTTCGATAAAATTTTGTAAATCTAAGTTGAAGACCTGCTCGCGTAGTAGGGAGCACTTTGATCTTTCAATTTGGTATCCTAGTTTGATAATAATTGATAAATGCATAGAATCCGGGAATAAATAATTTGGTGGGAGGCTTAGGCCGTATACGTTCCATCACGATGTCGTTTATAAACCAATTAGGAATATAGGTTAAAAAATGCTTTACATCAAATCAATATAGGTAGCTTTATTCATGTAAACCTATTATGAATCGTTCATATCACATTTTCCATTATTTTGATTCGATGAAGTGACGGTGATAACTACACTCATTCGGTTTTTTTTATTTAGCTATGGAGTTAGAGCAGTTTACACCCAAGCCGTATTATCGTTTATATAGTGAAACTTTGAAATTTAGATATTAGATATTGATAAGTATTATAAATAAAATACTATTTCTTCTGAATGAGTTACTCATTTTATGCTGCCCACGAAACGGTAGTACAAGTTCACTTTTACTTCTAATGTTCAGTGCGTTACAGTCCATTTTTTTCTTGAATTTTAAATCATTGATTTACCACTAGCCATAGACAGAGCGCGTCATACAAAAACAAGGCGAGAATTTGTCACCAACTAACTATACATTCCTACATATCGGTATATCGATGTATTACAATCCGTCTAATACACTAGACATCTGGCCGTTATATTATCTATAGCGGCGCGTAGTGCTTTGTAATTCATTTGGATTATACGGCTCGAGTGTTAGAATCGGTGACTTTAGCCTTGTCACACACTGGGGGAAAGTAGTGCACGCGTCGCTATTTGTGCACTACTTTTTCGTCCCATTTTTTGAGCGTTAATGATCGATCTAAATCAATGTTTAAGTCACTAACAGGAGATTGCCGAAAAATTAAAAATTTAAATAACATGCAAGCAAACTCAAGAGTAGGTTCGTCATACATATATTTGTATTTTAATTAGGACAATGACAATCAGCAATTACCCGTAAACTATTTACTATCATTATCATTAGCCACAGTGACAAGACAAAATTTATACGCGTCTTGCACAATTTGCGTCGGATCTTGTAGCTACGGTTTCTGAAATGTCATGCTTTTGATGAAGATCTAAGTCGCTCCTTTTTCCCCGTTATCGAGCCCAATGAGGAAAAAGTTGCAACTGCTCCGGTAGCATGGTGTGGTCTCTTACCGGGGCAGGAGCAACTTTTTAGACGGTAAAGTACTTTTACCAAGTATTGTTTCTCACAAAATAGGGTAAATGCATGAATGTCGTTTCTCTGTTAAGGGTTCAACTCTTATAGAGGACTCCATAATCTTATCACGATCAACCCATTGCCGGCTCACTAGAGCGCCGGTGACCTCTCAATATGAGAAAGATTTGGCCATAGTCCACTACGCTGGCCATGTGCGGATTGGCAGACTTCACACGCCTTTGAGGACATTTTAGAAAACTCTCAGGTATGCAGGTTCCCTCACGATGTTTTCCTTGATCGTTGAAACAAGTCATATTTCTATTGCTTAAAAACGCACATAACTCAGAGAGCGAATTCTAGACCTCTGATAACTAGGCGGACGTCCTAACCACTAGGCTATCACAGCTCGATAACTTTAATTAATGTGCGACTATTTTTTTTTTACTAGGTACTATTTAAGTTTAAATTTTGTGAGGATCTGGTAAATATTTTTGGAGAAAAGACAAAAGTTTTTGCTTGATAAATGTTAACTTAAATAGGATTTTGACTATCAGTTTAATGTTAATTAGATAGTATTTGTTGCCACATATTATTAATATACGTTGCTGTTAGTTACCAGTTCTACTTGTCACTCGTTTAATGTCTGTCAATCTATTCAGCATCGTATCTCGTAAAGCTATGTCGGAAACTGCGATGCTGAGTTCATTTCTGATTGATCACAAATCAACGCAAATAAAATGGTTATTCAAAGAATCCTCTACCTTTTGATGCATCAATGACAAACATTGTAGCGAATTGATGGTGATAAATACTTTCGTAAACTTAAAACTAAGGCTACGAGCGTTCAAATATACCACCTAACAAGAAGCCAATTATTTTTATATAATAAGTAGGTATTCTTTTCCTTTTTTTATATCTCACTCTTGTAACTGAAAACTATTTAAGAGCAATCTTGTTAGACCAATATCTGTCTTTATCTATATCTTCCAGTTATCTACTGTAATATATGTAGTTATAACGGCGAATGTATGAAACCACATATCACTATAGAGCGAATTTCTTATGCACTCTGGTGGTATCGCCGATAGCCACATTGTGCATGACTCACAAGGTTTTCATTTCTTGTCATTGATTTTCTTCAAATATTTTTATCGGGCTTCTTAAATCTGGTTACATCTCAAATCCTCAAAGCATTAGGTATATTTTATTAAATAGTTATCACCATCACTTCACAAAAATATTATAATGAAAAACATGAAAGGTTTATATCGTATACCTGTATATTAAATATTTATACCTGTACCAGGTTTACATGAATAAAACAGAATGGAAGTTCTTTTATAGGAGCCAAACTAAATAGTATTACTAAAATTAAGTTTTTTATTATCAAAATACTTCACAAGTTAGACATTTTGGTGTCTACACAACAACAAGCACTTGTTCAAACATGACTTTCCGTAGGGAACAATAAATAATGATTTAATGGAATTTAAAATGTTCTTCTCTTCTCTTCTATATCAAACTGCTATTAAAACCACAATCATTCTGAAAAAGAAAAGGGCACATAAGAAAAATTTTAATAAGCTACAGCATTCTATTTTCAGCATTGTACGACTTGACTTTAACAATCTGTAACAAGTACAGTGCATGGTAAAAATTTAATGGATAATCACGAGTAGGAAAGCCGTGAGACTTCTGTAGAATACGTCAATGAAACACAGCGGTCGGATGCTAACTAATTTATTAACCACCCTCACACAATACTAATACACTACACATCTCTTTCCTTAGAAAAGTCCTTGACTTAGTTTTTACTTATACTAGACTACTTAACAACATACTTATATATATAACCTTCGTTAACTGTTCCCTTTTCCTCTCCTAGTTTTTTTTTTATTTATTTTTTTTATTTAACATTTATTCTATTATGTGCCACGTATATTATCAAACCTGACTCAATTGAGCGCTTCTATTCGAGAAAGTATATTGTTAAAGTGAATAAAATTCTATTTCTCACTCTTTTCTACGTATTCGGCAAGCTCTCTTAGGTATTTCCGCGGGTGCATCTAGTTCGTCGGCACTTGGCGATAAGGTCGGGGATACTAAACGACAAGGTCGGGGCGTCGATGTCGACGGTTGCTCGGAGCAATCCCGCGACTCCAGCTCCGTCTCTGACTCATCGGCATCCTTCGACGGCGAAGGCGACTCCTCCCGATTCACGTTCCGCTTCCGTGGTCTTGTGTTAACATATTGATCACTAATCATCTCCGGCGACGGATCTGGTTCTGTTTCTATGTTCCATGAGAACCGACTATTTCTCATTGGTAATATTTGATCGGTGTGTCGGCGACACACATCTCCTTTGTTAAGACGTATTTTGTATGATACTGGTCCTGTTTTTTGTATGATGTCTCCCTCGATCCACTTATTATCCTTTTTTGAATAATTGCGAGTTATAATTTTGTCTCCAATATCAAAATTTCGAACGACTCCGCCGGAACTTTGTATTTGCTTGCTCTGTGCATCCGCCACGATGTTAGCCGTACTCGGGCGCAAAGCGTCCAGTCTGTTGCGCAAGCGCCTTCCTAACAATGCGACGGCTGGTTCTACTCCGGTCGTTGCATGCGGGCAATTCCTATATTGAATTAAAAATCTGCATAAACTAGCATGTACGTCTTTACCTTCTAACCCAGCCTTTTTAATAGTTTTCTTCACAGTTTTTACGGCGTTCTCGGCTGCTCCATTTCCTTGGGGTCGGTACGGCGAAGATGTAATATGCCTGATTAGGTTTTTATTGCAAAACTCATTGAATTCCACGCTCTGAAAGGGCGGCCCATTGTCCGTTACCAATTGTTCAACAAGCCCAAATCTAGCGAATAAACTGCGGAAAAACTTAACCGTATCGTAGGCAGAGATACTACGAATTTGTTCCGCCTCTAGCCACTTACTATAAGCATCGACTACGATGATGTAATATTTGCCATGCACTTGAGCAAAATCCGCATGTAACCGTTTCCAAGGTCCCGTGGGAAATTCCCAAGGATGTAGCGTGGTTTTAGGAGGGGCGTCCCGTACATTGCGGCATGCTTCGCACTTCTGTCCCATCGCCTCGATATCCTTATCTATACTAGGCCAATATACATAGTTTCTGGCGATTGACTTCATTTTTACTATCCCTAAATGCCCTGAATGCATTTCTAATAAGACTCGTTCTTGTAACGTTTGTGGAATTATTAATCGATATTTGTACAAAATACAACCATGATCAATATACAACTCTGCTCGCCTTACATAAAACGCTTTTTCGTCTTCTTTACACGTTTCCGGCCATCCGAACATAATATAACCATAAATTCGACTTAATAACTTATCATTTTTAATTTGTTTAGCAATTTCCTTAAAACTTACCGGTAATGTTTCATCCACATATAATAAATAATTTTTGTCTTCCCTAATTTGTGTGCCCTCCCTTGCGCCCTCTAGCGGCAAGCGGGATAACGCGTCCGCATTGCCGTTGCATTTTGATTTGACATAATTAATATCAAAGTCGTACGCAGCCAGTTTAGCCGCCCATCGTTGTAGCCGACTCGCTGCCGTTTGCGGGATGCCTCCTTTTGGCCCAAAAATATACACAAGAGGTTTATGGTCTGTTTTTAATATGAATTTTCTACCAAAAATGTATTGATGGTGTTTTTGTATCCCAAACATTATCGCTAGTGCCTCCTTGTCTAGTTGACTATAATTCTTCTCGGCGTCTCCGAGTGTCCTAGATGCACAGCTGATCGGCCGCTCGGTGCCATCGGGAAAGGCGTGCGCGAGAACCGCGCCTATACCATACGCGCTGCTATCCACTGATAACACTAAAGGAAGCGCTGGTTCGTAATGACATAGTACTTTATCGCTCGCTAAAATATTTTTTATGTTTTTAAATGCGCTTTCGCATTTAATATCCCAATTCCAGACCTGATTTTTTTTTAAAAGAGCATACAGAGGGTGTAGACACGAACTTAAATTAGGAACAAACTTTCCATAGTAATTTATTAGGCCTAGAAAAGCTTTCAATTGAGTCACATTTACCGGTGTTGGAGCTTTAACAATAGCCTCCACTTTTGTCATATCTGGATGTAGCCCATGCTTATCAATAATAAATCCTAGGTAAGACACACTTTTTTGTAAGAATTTACATTTATTAATTTTTACAGTTAAGCCCATTGCCGCTAACCTTTCGATTACAGCTCTCAGGTTATTTTTATGCGTTTCTCGGTCTTTTCCCGTTACACAGATATCGTCTAAAAACACTACAGTATTTGGTAAACCTCTAAGAGTCTCCTCCATAATTTTTTGAAACTTTTGAGGTACGCAGCTCAGCCCATAGGGTGTACGCTTGAAGGCGTAGGTACCTACGTGCGTCGAAATCGCCGTACACGCTTGCGAGTCGGGGTGGAGAGGTACTTGCATATACGCGGTCGTCAGGTCGATTTTTGAATATTCTTGACCACCGCTCAAGGCTGAAAATAACTCTTCAATGCGCGGAAGAGGGTAATGATCCATTTTTAATTTTGGGTTTATAGTCGATTTATAATCCCCGCATAACCTAATATCCCCTGAAGACTTAATAACGGGAACTATTGGTGTACCATAATCGGAATGTTCAACCGGATAAATCGAACCTTCCTTTTCTAGCCGATTAATTTCTCTCTCCACTGCGGCTCGCAATGCTAAAGGTACCGGCCGCGCGCGAATGAAAACCGGTTTGTTATCTGTGAGCTGTAACCGAATTTGCTTTTTGCATTCCCCTAACTTGTCCGTAAACACAGAAGAATATTCTCTCTTTAACTCGTCGATGAACCGATCACGATAGTCATTGTTATTCTCTTCTTGAGAAATGTTATTAATGCATAATTCATTTATATTAAATTTTTGAATCCAACTTCTACCAAGCAAAGGGCGACTTCCGTTTTTTATTATATACAATTGCAGGTTTGATTTATAATTGTTATCTATGCATGCATCTACTAAGATAAAACCCATCGGTTCAATTCGCGAGCCTGAGTATGAGCACAACTTAATTTTATCTTTATATATTGTATAATCTGTAAACATTCTGTTATAACATTTATCACTTATAGCTGAAATTTTGCTACCAGTATCCAACTCACACTTAAGAGTCTTATTCCCTATCTTAACATCCACAAAATACGGCTTATCAGCATTTGCGACCGCACGTATATTATACATTTCACTTCCCGAATCATCACTCATAAAATTATGCCTCTTTTCGGCCGATTTGTTTGTCGACTTACACATAACCTTCAAATGACCCCGTCCTTGACAGAGGTCACAATTATATTGCTTAAAACGACACTTATCTGCACGATGTCCCCTGCCGCACCGCCAGCAGCGTTCGGCCGCGGCCGCGGCTCGCGCGCGGCCTGTGCCCGCGCCTCGCAGCGCGTGCAGGCCTTCGCCGCCCGCCTCGCCGCTGCCTGCGCCGGCGCCGCACCCGCCGCCTGCACCAGTGCCTATGTTGCTGCCGAAGTCCCCAGAATATGCACCGCCCATGCTACTGCGGCCGCTCACTCTGTCCACATGTTTCTCCGCAGCCTCTAATCCGAGAGCTAGTTCCACCGCCTTTTTGTAGCTTAAATTTGCCTCCACTAGCAATCTGGCTTTTATATCCGTGCTTTGTAAACCCGTAATCAGCTGTTCACACAGGTTTTCTTCTAGATTTTGGCCGAATTTACAGTCCGTAGCTAAATGTTTTAACTGTTGCAAGAAGTCAAGTATGGATTCGCCCGGTTTTTGTTTCCTTTGGCGAAATACTTCTCGCTCCACATATACTGAACGTTGAGGTTCTAAATGATTTTTGACGATCCTTACTAGTTCTTCGAATGTTTTATCTTCCGGTTTACTCGGCGCACACAAGTCGCACATCAAGTTATAAGTGGGTTCACCTACTAATGTCACCAACGTGGCAACTTTATGTGTACTTTTTATTTCATTGAGAAATATGAACTGTTCCACTCGGCGAACGTATGATGACCACTTCCCGGAAAAAATATCGAACGGTTCAATTTTACCGAAAGGCATTTTCTTAAACACTTAATTTTGCACGCGAAATAAAAATCCCGACTCGTCGCCAATGTAGAATACGTCAATGAAACACAGCGGTCGGATGCTAACTAATTTATTAACCACCCTCACACAATACTAATACACTACAACTTCGTATTTGGCCGGAGCGGTTTTTTCACGCGTTTCTTGAATTAATGTTTGAAGGAACCGCATCCGCAGAGTGTGAAGTTTGCCGCCCTTTTTTTTCTTCGTTTTATGGCTTTACACAGATTAGCCAATGTCAAGTTTATTATTTTATTAGTTCTCTCTTTTATGGCTTTGCACAGATTAGCCAATTTCAAGTTTATAGCAATGTAGAAGTTAGGGAGAAATGGCGGGAAACTTCGCACTCTGCGGACGCGGCTCCCTCAAACCTTTCCCAAATTAATACCTGTTAACCATTCAGAAAACAAGCCACTACACAAAAGACACCAAAACTGTCTACGACACAACCAACACCAGTCCTTTTCAAGATTAGCCAACAAACATTAATTGAAGAAAAGCGTGAAAAAACCGCGCCCGCCATATACGAAGTCCCGCCTTTCTCCTTTGTCCCCCTTTTTCCCTAACTTCAATTCTACATTGCTATAAACTTGGCTAATCTGTGTAAAGCCATAAAAAGAGAAAAAAAAAAATAGTCACTGGTGATTTGACAGGTAGAAATATAATGCTATCCTTTTCACAGAGAACAATGTGAGCATCAATATTTATTTCATAGTACTATACAGTCTTGCACCATCATATTATGAATAGATACTGTGTAATTTCTATCAATATTAGAATTTGAGTGCAATAACATAAATTAAAGGTTATATCATATAAGAACTTTAATAATATTGATATCTTTTCTATACATATTAGCACTTTTAGGAAGTTGGTTGTAGATGAGAAAAATAATATATTAGTCATTTCTAAGTTGTAAGATTTCCATATGTATTTTCATCTTTGCAGTTTCTTTTTAGTAAAGAAAATTAGGTGTTTTTTTTGTAAAGTTAATTTGGATTTTGTAATCAGTCCACTTATAATGTTGCTGTGGTTTACGTGGTTGACTCCACGGTAACTAATATTAGGTGTAAGTTTGATTGTTATATATGTGGCTTTGTTTGTAAACCCAAATAAATAAATAAATAAATATCCTTAATTTGATGAATCTGAGTTTCATCTGAGTTGTTATAAAAAGTTTAAAGTAAATAAGAAAATGGTTTTCAAATGCTTACCCATAAAGATATAAAAAGAAGGAAAGCAAATAAAATGCCAATTTAATCCAGCCTTCTCGTTGACAAACTGTCAAAACATCTGAGTTCATAATACTAGTGGGGTCATAGAGACCAGGTCCAGACATAACAGGCCTGTTCTTGTATCTGTAACAAGATGTTTCTATAATATCTATCTTTAATGAACTTTAGATGTATTTCATTAGAATTATAATATAATAGAAGAACAACCAAGATTGTCCACTTTATTCTTATTTTACACTCATTTAGTAATAAACAGAATTATTGTTAGTTATAAGTTATTGCTATCACAGCTTATAGCCTAGTGGTTAGGACGTCAGCCTCCTGGCTGACCACTGCTTGATTAGGAAATCAGAGGTTGGGGGTTCAAATCAGGGCATGCACCTATTACTTTTCAGAGTTGTGCATTTTTAAGCAATTAAAATATCACTTGCTTCAACAGTGAAGGAAAACATTGTGTGGAAACCTGCACGCCTTACAGTTCTCCATAATGTTCTCAAAGGCATGTGAAGTATGCCAATCCGCACATGGCCAGCACGGTGGACTATGGCCAAACCCTTCTGATATTGAGAGTAGACCTGTGCTCTGTAGTGAGCCGAGAATGGGTTGATCATGATGATAAGTTATTGAAACAATAATATAGTAAGTAATTCTTAATTGCTACAAATGAAGAGTTATGTAGTAGTGACCTGCCTGCAATTTTCAAAATCTTTTACAGGTGCTATACTGTGCAATTATTTGATGTACTGAACAATAAGACACGGTTGTTAAAGCTTTCGGTATTTTTTTTTTTTTCCTAAAGCCTTAAAGTATGAAAACAGTGTCCACAGAGTGGTATTTCACATGTTTCCTAAGACCAGTCTTCTTACATAATAAATTTCAATAGTGGAGCTAACATAACATAACTAACAGAAAAACATATCCAATAGGATTTAGAATTAATCAATGCAAATTAATGCAAACTAGGGCATTTAATCATAATATTCAAAACAATATAACCTCTAACCTGTGAATGTGATATAGGATCAGTGGAACATTTATCAACAGTGAAAACCATTCTCCCGATAGTAAGAAGAGCAGGTTTATAATTAAATGCAGCAAGTACTCCGGCAACACCAACTGCAATTGAAAAAAATAGGTTACTTAGCGCAAGTCACCATCGCTGGAAGAGAATGACTAATACTGACCGGATTGAGGCTGTTGCACTGATCTATAGGATTTTTGTAATCGGTCTTCAGTTCATCGAATGCAATCACATGAAAAATTGAGAAAAATATGAGGAAGGCATCAACAATTAAAGCTATAATGTACGAAAACGCTGGAAAGCTAAACGCCATTTTGACAAAAACATAGCTAATAGCTGTATTGTAATCTGACAACTGACAACTCAAGAAAACTGACAACTTATTGTATTGTAAATTTTTACATCAACTACAGATTATTTCACTTAGTTTAATCTGGAGATGAGAATACTATACAGGACAAGTCGGGAGATTTCGTATAAGGCAGGCGCGGTTTTTTTACGCTTTTCTTGAATTAATGTTTGTTGGCTAATTTTGATGATGGTTATGTTGTGATCATTTTAGTTTTGGTGTCGTTTGTGTAGCGACAAGTTTTTGAATTGGTTTAACATGTAGGTACTCAGGCTTTGGAGCGTACGTGTAAAGTATAAAGTTGTAAGTGTGTAACGTATAGATATCTCTAAAACCTTGAACACATTTTCGGACACCCACACCATCACAACACACCACAGACATTATCAGTGAAATTAAATAATGTCTGTGAAATATCGAAAGCAATAAAAAAGGGAAAACACCTGGACATGATCACTTAAAAATAGAACACATTATACAGCAGGGTGCATCTCCCGAGGCTCTTGGCTTTGCTTTGCAGCACAGAATATATTTCTGATAGTAAATAAATAACTATCGTCCTTTCTCGTAACATTTTATTTATTGTTATACTAACGCAATATTCACCTTAGTAAAAAAATATAATTAAATTCATATTATAATATATTCCAATCTGAAGTCTGCCAATCCGCACATGGCCATCCTGGTGGACTATGGCCAAACCCTTCTCATATTGAGAGGAGACCCGTGCTCTGTACTGAGCCGGTAATGGGTTGATCATGATGATGATGATGAATATATTAGTAAAAAATAAGGTCAAAACATGAAATAAACTTATAAATCCTTGCAAAGGACAGGCTATATTTGTAACAAAAATGCACATAAGTTGTTTGTGTGTTTTTTTGATTCAAAAATCCTCTGTACTTTTTAATACTCAATATACGTTCATAAGCTGTTAAGAGAATAATTAGCCCTGAGATGTCCGAAGTAAAACCTGTCCCCTTCTGCGTAACATACTTTGCACCAGCAGATAAATAACGTTAAACCACATTGGATTAGTTAGTAACTGGAACAGTTGGAGCTGTAGAGAATCTTAAGAGGTAAATTGCACTAGGTTGCTGCCGAACTACACATATGACCATTGTTTGAGCATATTTCTGGTCAGTTTGGTGTTAAGGTTATAATCTATTAAAAAAAAACTAACAGTCAAAGAGGATTCCAACATTTATATGAGCTTAAAATTTTAATGATAATAATCGCAATTTTTGTTGATACAAAGTAAAGAACTCGGAGCCAAAAAGTACGGTTAAAAGTTATAATTTTTAACAAATGACGTTTTACCATGTCATATGTTTGCCTACCCGACTAACTCAAAAAGTATTAACATTTTCTAATATATTTTGACATAAGGACGTCTTTGTGGTATAGTATCACTATTTATATTGTTTAGTTTACAAATGTAACTGATCCAGATGCACTCAGCGGTGCAGATAAATTTCTAATAAGAGCATTCATTTCATAAATTAATATGTTTTAAACCGTGTCTGTGATATATTTTTTCGGAAAAGTTTTGATTATTTCAAAATGAAATGCGTGTATGTATTTATTTTATTGATTGTATCAGTATGTGTAAAATCATGGTCAATGCTCCAAGTTCCCAATAATGACAAAGATTTTAGAGGATTTGATGATACAATAATATTTAAAATAGTGTGGCCAGGAATCTTAGATACACTGGACAACTCACAGGTATAATCATTATATCTATATATAATATAATTGAATTTGATTGAGTATGATTTCTATTAATTTCAATATTTTATCAAATATATATAACTAAACTGAAGCTGTGATAGCCTAGTGGTTAGGGCGTCAGCCTCGTAATCACAGGTCGGCGGTTCGAATCCGGGCAGGCACCTCTAACTTTTCAGAGTTATGTGTGTTTTCAAAAAAATTAAAATATCACTTGCTTCAACGGTGAAGGAAAACATCCTGAGGAAATCTGCACGCCTGAGAGTTCTCCGTAATGTTCTCGAAGGTGTGTGAAGTCTGCCAATCCACATATGGCCAGCGTGGTGGACTATGGCCAAACCCTTCTCATATTGAGAGGAGACCCATGCTCTGTAGTGAGCCGATAATGGGTTGATCATGATGATGATATATAACTTCAGTTATCAATAGGAATTATGTTGTTTTTAAGGCACTTTAGGTGCATAAATACAAGTTTTCCATTTTGATGAGATGGTATGAGCTAAATTATCTTTAAGTTAAAGAAAGTTTAATTTGAGGATGGTGGGACATTAAATTGACAGAAAAATCAGCCAATTGTAATGTTGACTCAGGTTACTGTTTATAGATATTTCCTTGGAGTATTAAGCTTATCAAATAATAAATATTTAAGAAATCTTGCATAAACAAACCATTGCAGCATCATCTGGCCTATATCTTGAAACATATCTAAGAACTCTTTTAGAAATGGTGTGTATTGCAAAAATTTGCATCTTAAATTTGGTCTTGCTTCCTGAGATCAACCGTAAAATAAGTTCATTATAGGTTAAGAAATTATTAAAGAGTGTAAGAAATATAAGCTTATCTTCTTATCATTCATATCACTCCTCTGATACTCAAGCAAAGTTACATTTAAAAACTCTGTGTCATGTTGATTCACAAATTTCAGGTTAAGGAGTCAATAGAAGTAATGACCACCTTAAAAGAGAAATATGAGTGTGACTTGCCAGAACTGCGTTCCAACCAAACTACTACAATAGAGGATTATGTTGGACCATCCCCTATAAATTTGTTGAAGCCTCTGTTCTTGCAGAAGGTCTGCTCTTATAAAGTCGATAGTTATTGGAGCTATGAAGTGTGCCATGGAAGATATATTAGGCAGTACCATGAAGAGAGAGAGGGTATTTTCTTACTATGAGTTTCAAAATACTAGTAAATCAAAATAAAATTATTATTATTTGCCCGTACTGTCCCAATGTTGGGCAAAGGCCTCCCTTTCTTCCTTCCTTTGTCTCTGTCTAGGGATATTTGGGGCCAATCCGACATATAGGCGTTGAGTTCGTCACGCCAACGACGCCTCGGTCTCCCTCGACATCTTTTTGTTTTTTGTGGCAAAACAAAATAAAATTATACTATTATTTTTCATTTAAGTGGTAAATTATTTTCTTTTGATTTAGGTTTTATAAACTTTCTACTAAATGTTTTATATGCCTGCATCTTAGTGTTTCATATCTCATAGAAGCTCATAGCACTCGTCATCTGTGCGTGGGCAAATGATTATGGAATGATGCAAAGATAAAATCCATTATTATTTCAGTAAAGCCAGTTAAAGCACAAGAGTTTTTATTGGGTGTATGGAATAATGAGGAACAATGGAGATTGGACGACACTTGGAAATCTCCTAGAACAATAAAGGTTGAAGGACAGCTGCTGCCATATGTTGGAATGACTATGGATTCAGGTGAATTTATTTACTAATGTTTTGCTGAGGACACACATTTATTATTAGTTAGAAGTTTGAAAGTTCTGACATATGTATTAACTGTTTATGACAATTTATTTTTTAGGTATTCATTGTTATTTCATCCATATTTACAGTACCATTTAATAGTAACCTATACTAGTAAAGTTAATAAGTAAAGTGAAGGCCTTCACAAGTTAACGCTGACTACACTCAAACAAGATAATGGATAAATGTGCTATATATATATCTTGCAAAATAAAGAATGTAAAGTTATTAGAAAAATCTGTAAAAATATTCGACAACTGTAAAACGTAAACAGAACCACATATGCCCACTTGTTTAAAACCACCCGCTTTTCTCTCGGTTGACAGAGACTGGCACAGTGTTGACCTAAACTTACTTCTTGTCCGCTATTAAATTAAGACGACGTAGATTTATTTATTTATTCAAAGCGCCACCAACGGAATTATATGCAAAAAAATAAATATTTTAAAAACCTTAAGTGCTACGATATACATATAACTCAATGTAGAGGTAACTACAGCATGCCAAATAACTTAAGTCGACGCTAATATGTCGCTAATAATATAGTATGCAAAATTTTTCGATTGACAAAGAGCAAATAACAGAAAAAGGAACTTATAACAAAATAATAGAAAAGTAACCTTCCTTTCCAACGGGAACTCTCATATGTCACTCTCTAGGTCCTCAACGATACTTTCAAAAATCACGTCGATCTATTTCTCTGTTGCGACGTGATTGAAGCACAAACCAACATACAAACACACTAGCATTTATAATATTACAAAAAAAAGAAAAGAAGTAAAAATTCTTCTTCTTCTTCTTCATCATCATCATCATCATCGTCATCGTCAGCGTCATCATCATCATCACCACCACCACCACCACCACCATCATCATCATCACCATCATCATCATCATCATTGATGATTTACCGTGAGATTGAGGTTTCCCGTGCGGCCAATGCTTCAGAAAGTAAGCTACAGGCTAATGTCAAATTGCCGATTTTCGTGTCTCTAAATTAAAAAAACAGGACTTTCAAACAAACTTTAAACCCCTATAGACTTGGATGAAAAAAAATCAAGCCTTATACTTATGCCCTAAAAGAAACCTGTTATCAAAATTTCAAGCTTGTAGACTTCATAATAAAAAAATAAGCAAAAACTATCATCCCCTATTTGACCACCCTTAACAGGTAATATTAAAAAAAAAATTATGTACATGTTTCTTATTTATTATTATTAATCTTAATGCAAATGTTTGTGTCTCTAACTCTAAAAACAAAGAAAATTCATACAAACTTCCAACCCCCCTTTTACCCTCTTAGGGGGGGAATTTCCAAATATCCTTTCTTAGCTGACATCTCGTAACTGTCAACTACCTACTTGCTAAATTATAGTTTTATACGTACAATAGTTTTTGAGATCTCGTGTTTAATCAGTATGTATGTAAGTCAGTATGTAAGTATGTAAGTGACCTTTCGCTTTTATATACTCGTATATATAGATTGTGTAGTTTTTGTTGTGTAGATTTGCCAGCGTGAGTGCTTGAGTGGCGTGCGTGCCTGTATGTTCAAATTCTTTATTAATAAATAATAATACAAAACTTAGTTAAAAAGTACGTGGCGAAGGGCGCAAAAATGCTCGCGGGAGCTGGCTTGCGTATATGTTTTGATAAATGTTTGTAGTGCGCTCGCGTAATGTTTACGTCTACTTGTTCAACTGGAATAAATTCACAGGTACTAATTGTGACCTGAACGGTAAACCGCGACTCACCAGGGTTCTATACGTATGCTACGCCTATGGTAGACATGAGGTATATTCCTTGAAAGAGACCTCAACCTGTGAATACGAAATCGTCGTCTTGTCGCCTCTCTTATGCCAACATCCTCAGTTCAAACCAAAGGTATGTCTGTGCTTCGTGTTTTTCTAGCTTGACATTGCAAGCAATGAAAGATGTTTATGGTTAATTTCGGGCCTATCCGGCCTGTATATTTTCGTTTGCTTGATCTTATCATTGCATGTTCATTATGAGCATTATCTAACAATGACATGGCCCCATTGGGACATTGCAATGGAAGAATTAATTTATATTTCCACCCAGGGCTGGGGGACTCTTAATCATGTACTGAATCCCTGGTTTCCGTCTTCGTTAGCATGGCTCTTACAAACTTTATATTAGTTATGACCACGCCCTTTACTGATCCTAAAATCCGGTTCCGGTTGGTGGGCACTCGTTAAATTTTTAATGTTTATTATTAAAAAATCTGTGATAGCCTAGTGGTTAGGATGTCAGCCTCCTAATCAGAGGTCGGCGGTTCGAACCCGGGCACGCACCTCTAACTTTTCGGAAGTAAGTGCGCTTTTAAGTAATTAAAATATCACTTGCTTCAACGGTGAAGGAAAACATCGTGAGGAAACCCGCACGCCTGAGATTTCTCCATAATGTTCTCAAAGGCGTGTGAAGTCTGCCAATCCGCCTAATATATAAAGTTGGAGGTTCTGGGTTCGACTCCTGGCTCGAGTCTAGTCCTAAGCTTCGGCCGTGGCTAGTTACCACCCTAACGACAAAGACGTGTCGCCAAGCGATTTAGCGTTCCGGCACGATGGTGCTTAGAAACCGAGAGTATTAGGAGTATGGGTTTACCATACCTCTAACAGGTTAGCCAGCTACCATCTTAGACTGCGTCTTCACTAACCATCAGGTGAGATTGCCGTCAAGGGCTAACTTGTAGTGGATAAAAAAAAATGATGTTTATTTATTTTTAGGAACACAATGAAAACATTATAAACTGTGTACCGATTGGTGACGCGCCAAAGAGGCCTAGGAAAATGTTGATGAGTGAAGTGGAGAGTTTGAAATTCCAGAACAAAGGGTTGAACCTAATGATTGATGTAAGTTGATGATTCTAGTGTTACATCCAATTGTCGTTTTTCGTATATTCTAGACTAGCAACCGACGGCAATAAGTTCGTAAGAATGATTTTTATCTAAGCTTGCAATATAAAAACGTATCTTTAAAGAAGTGATTATGTCAGTAACATAGTAACGCTTTCGCTATTACAAATACGATAATCCACATGATGTGAGTAAAAGCTTAGCATTTCAGTTCTTTATTTTTAATTTTATTAGATCTTTTTTATTGGTTTTATTAGCTAGTTGCATTCCTTTTATTTAGAGCTGACTGTGCAGATTTTGTTTTGTATCTGTAAATCAAGCTTTGTAATAGCAATAGCTAACCTGTTGTTTCTTACTGCGACAAAGTGTTGCCTTAACAATTCTTCCACTTGCGTATAAAAGTTCTTCGAATATGGGTCCAGTCGTGTGTGAAGAATGTGAAGAACCAATCTCCGGCAGAGCTTCTTTCCGAAGCTCGCCAAACAGCCCGGTTACGCTGTGGCAACCAATAGGGTTAGCACAGCTAATAGACAGTCCGAAAAAAAAAATGTGAAAAAAAAGGAAACAAACCTTAAATGCCTGAGAAAAATGACGATTAGGTTGTGTCTTTATCAAGATACCTATAATTATATCTTCCTTTTGTTTTTAATTTTGTTTAACAAGTTGAATTATTAAAACGTATTCTTATTTTTGTAAATTTAATCGATTTTTCTGCCGCAGTTTTTCTTCTAATCATATAAACGTTTTAGTTCCGTGTGTGGGTTAAAATGTAATTTCAAAAGCATTGTTGGGGCAAGTTGCCCAATTTTGAGTACCTATATATTTTTACAAGTGCATACATATAAAGGTGGTTTGTAGCTGTTCACTTAAAGAACCAGCTTAAAGGCTTGACACAAGTGTTTCACAGAAAACAAAAAAGTATATCATGATGTAATATTTAACTACTAATGATATAGGCATTACATCCTGGCTTAAGAACCTTCGCCAGTGGTTTAATATGAGCTCAAGATCATTGTTTGGGGCGGTAGTGAACAAGATCCAATTAACCTTAATTATTGCCAACCTCCGGTAGGAAATGGCACTAAAAGAAGAAGAATATAGGCATTAGGCACGGCGGATTCTTAAAGTATTTCCATCAAACTAAGTCAAAGTAATACTAGTAAAACATCGATAAAACATAGGTATAAAAATGGAATTTCTTTCCTTTCGTGTACAAAAGCTATGATGCTTACTTTACAATTTTGTTGATTTTATTGCTTATCGGTATATTTAGATATATCTATGTCAGTGCCATAGAGTATTTATTATAATTGCTTGCATACAGCTGTTTTATCAACTCATTCTAACTCGTCCTCGTGGCAGCGGACATCTGAAGTTTGAGACAGTCTTTTGGGACATGTCCTGACAGACGCACGCTCTGTCACACCCGTATGAGCCACTAAAACACTGAAGATATATATGTCCAAACATCAAAAAAGTAATCCTGAGAATATGTTACTGTTACGTCTCTCGAATCTAAATATGAATGAGTTGAATAAATTAAGCTATTTAAATCAGTTAGATAAATGTAAATGTAATGTAAATGTTTTTAAGCTGCAATAAATGATAGCGGTGTAGCTTTTACGTACCTTCGTAAATATAAAATCATCTTCTTCTCGTCCATATAAATTACAAATATTAGCTGTAACTTCGAAATGATGTTATTTTTTTTGAGTTAAGGGCACAGGCTAGTATGCATGCATTTCTTTTTATATATAGATACAACATATTTTGTAAGCCCTTGACGGGATCTATGCGCGGGGAGCCCTGACCGATATGTCTGAATAGACCATTATTAACATTTGTGTTGGCATGTTCAGGATAAACAAGCAAGTGATGATGTACTTGCCGTATGGAAAATTGAAAAAGTCATAAAGGTAATAGTTTTTTTTTTAATTTTATTTTTTTAATATATTATTTTGCGTATTTTTTTATTCACTGTGTGGATTTGTTTTATCTTATACTTTTAGTCTATGTATTATAGCTCTCTATACCAATTTATTGAGTTTTAAAGCTCAATTTCAGGTTGTTTTTTTTGTTAACCTAATCTACCTTGAAATTATATACTGAAAAAACCTTTTTATAATATATTTTGCATCTCTATTAAACGGGTTGATGTCCCTAAGACTACAGATTCAAGCATCAATTTATGAGTTATGAAATCTTCTCTTATTCAAATATGATCTTATTACATGATAATATTTCAATAAATTACCTCCGGATTAATTACAAAACAAGCTTTTACTTTAAATTCCACTTAGGGATTTTGTGTTATCTGATATGTTTAATGATATTGAATATAGCTCACCTACCATAATTACGTAGGTTCTTACTTAAAATTAATGATGATTATATTGAAATTTTATATTTTTATTGCTTTCTGAAGCTGTGATAGCCTAGTGGTTAGGGCATCAGCCTCCTATTCAGAGATCGGCGGTTCGATTCCGGGCACTTTTCGGAGTTATGTGCGTTTTTAAACAGTTAAAATATCACTGCTTCAACGGTGAAGGAAAACATTGTGAGGACGCCTGAGAGTTCTCCATAATGTTCTCAAAGGTGTGTGAAGTCTGCCAATCCGCACATGGCCAGCGTGGTGGACTATGGCCAAACCCTTCTCATATTGAGAGGAGACCCGTACTCTGTAGTGAGCCGGTAATGGGTTGATCATGATGATTGCTTTATCGGATAAAGTACATATCGTCGATAACTTTAAAATCGTGGTTGAGATTTTATGCCATCATGCTATTTCAATTAACATGAATTCGGAGGTGATTCAAGTTTTAGAAGCGTAGACTTGCAATACTACATAGGAATTCTGTGCTTTTTCCAAACTATGCTTACACGTAGTAAATCTCCTTTCTTTGTGAGAGATGTTGTTTGATGTTCCCAGCTGTGAGGCATTAATGTGCCGTAAATGATAGTTGCCACTTATTTACGTCCGTTTCTAACTTCCATTCACCTCTGTAGTGTCAACTTTCATTTAATCCATTTATCGCTTTTAGGACGGTGAAACTCACTTGAAGTTCGAGCTGCACCCAGTCACGGGTGAGGAACGTGTGGTAGATGACAGTGTTAATCAGGACAAGTCGTCGCCTATCACAGATGATTCACCAGTTCGTGCCTTTTTGAATGGCGAAAACTGTTTGAATGGGGTAAGTTGTTTAATGACGTATCGCCTAGCAATTTGAGTTGATAATGAATAGAAGTAGGCGTTACTTTGCGGAAGTCCATGACAAACAATAAACAGCAAGTATAATTTGCTATATTCCGCCGACAACCGGGAGATTAGTATAGTATAACACCATACAAAATCCTCCACTAGAACCTCGAAAAGTAAAGTGCTTTACTTTTCGCGCTTGTGAAGTCAACATCTCCTGATGATGATCCGGTGTCGGGTCGAAACGTGCGTAGAGGTTCTAGTGGAGGATTTTGTATGGTGTTATACTATACTAATCTCCCGGTTGTCGGCGGAATATAGCAAATTATACTTGCTGTTTATTGTTTAATTTGAGGTGAGTTACCAGAAGCTATCCATGACCTTGGATTGAAACATATCTGCGCCTCGTTGCACATTCGACTGCGAATCCTAAGTTCTTGTGTTTGATTTTCGGATCAGTGCTAAATTAGTAACATCTATGCTTTATACATATAAACCTATTTTTTACCATCGTGACTAAGAGAACATGTGATGCTTTCCCGGTTATAATCACGCAAAATAATCATCAAACCCGCATTGGGTTAGTTTGTAGATTCCTTTAGAAGAGGAATCCAGTTCCAGGAGTGTTTGTTAGATGGCTACAAAACCCATATCTCATGCTTTAATACATAAAATTGAATTGAATGATAATCCCCGTTGGAAGCAGTACTAGTTGGAAGGAATAAGCATTAATACATTAAATTAGGCTATTTGGTGGAAGCCCAAATACATAACTGCTGATGGCAACATCTAATATAAAAATAATTGAAATGTACATATGATGGCTACGAAAACTTTTTTAATGAAATCCATCTCGTTAACCTTAGTTGATATTGCCCAACCGCTCGCTCGTTTCATTAATTCTGAGTTTGGTGCGGTTGGATCAACTTGATACTTGTCGTAGGGTACCGGCTGGTGGAAATATGAGTTCTGTTACGGCAAGCACGTACTGCAGTACCACGTGGACCGCTCCGGGGAGACGACCAAACTGCTGTTGGGAAGGTTCGACGAGCAAACGCATATAGACTGGATAAAGGAGAACAAAGGCAAAGCCCCTAAACCTCTTGGTGAGTTACCTATATAAGTTGCTTATTTTCAATTGAGAGTGCATCTTGAAGCAAATGCGCATCAAGGTCTGATTGGATCAAACACTTACGAAAAGTGCCCGCAGCAACCATATAGTGATAGAAGTGAAATTTTCTAAATAAATTCTAATTTAATCTCATGCATGCACGTACTTGCGTTCGTGTTGGTAGTGATGACTCACGGATCCGAAACGTGGTCGCTCACTATGGGCCTCATAAGAAGGCTCAGCTATGCTAGGAGTATCTCTAAGTGATCAAATCAGAAATGAAGAGATCTGTAGAAGGGCCAGAGTTATCGGCATAGCTCAGCGAGTTGCGAAGTTGAAGTGGCAATGGGCGGGGCACATAGCTCGGAGAACTGATGGACATTGGGGTCCCAAGGTGCTGGAATGGCGACCTCGCACCGGTAAACGTAGCGTTGGTCGACCCCCAACAGGGTGGATGCATGTTTCCTGACGATGTTTTCCTTCACCGTTGAATAAAGTGATATTTTAATTGCTTATAAACGCACATAACTCCAATTATAATAAATAAATTAGCGGTGCGTGCCCAGAATCGAACCACCGACATAGTGATAGCCTATCACAGCTTTGATATACTTGTAAGACTTCAGAATTTCGTTTTGATTTCGGAGTGCGCAAAATTTCGAATTATTGTATAGAGTTAAAGTGGCTGCAAAGTCGTTATCGTCGAATGGTTCATATTTTAACTATGCTCATTCTTATTATTTTTTAACATTGTTCGTAATTCTGTGTCTTGCGTGTCAAAACATCTTCTAGATGATCTCGATCTCCGTTCTTTTAACACTTAACTACCGAAGAACTAACTAACTTATTCTGTTATTTTTGAATTACTTCAGTATGTATGTCTAATGTATGTGTTTATGTTATGATATTATGTAGATACCTCTTTTGTCCTATTCCACTGTATAAAATCATCTTACTCACATCTGCGGGTAGCTGGAAGAGATCTCTTATTGGATAAGCTTTTCTTTGTGTACCTCTAGGATTTTTTTATCACGTGTAAGTTGTGTGTTAAAAAGGCCATATTTGTTTCTAGATAAACGCAACTCAGTGTCTCATTTTTACGCGGGAGGAGATATTTGCGACAAAACCGGCAAACCCAGACAGACTGAAGTCAAACTGAGGTGCCCAGAGAACACGTCGAATCTCGCCCAAGTCTCTCTATACTTGCTGGAGCCTAGGTAAATCTAATACACTTAAATCTTTTCCAATTTTTACACACGACAGACGGTAAAAGATTTGTACGTTGTTTCTTATGTTGACGTTTATAGTTTGTTACAATTATGTATGATCAACCCATTTCCGGCTCACTACAGAGCACGGGTCTCCTCTCAATATGAGAAGTTTTGGCCATAGTCTACCACGCTGGCCATGTGCGGATTGGCAAACTTCACACGCCTTTGAGAACATTTTGGAGAACTCCCTGGCATGCAGGTTTACTCACGATGTTTTCTTTCACGGTTAAAGCAAGTGATATTTTAAATGCTTAAAACAGCACATAGCTCCGAAAAGTTAGAGGTGCGTGCCCGGGCTCGAACCTCCGACCTCTGATTAGGACGCGAACGCCCTAACCACTAGGCTATCACAGCTATATATATATATATATATATATATATATTTTTTTTTTTTTTTTTTTGTAAAAAAAATATATATGTTACGAACCTCTATGATTTTTTTGTTCGACCCAGGAATCGAACCTATGAGCTCTTGATCCGTCTTCGATATTAAAAACAGTAAACACAACACTAATTCAACCTCATGTGACCTAACTTTTTCTTCACGTAGGCTACTTCTACTTTCTACGAGTCTGATGCCTACGAGTATGTTAAAGGTTTATATTTTTTTATTTTAGGACCTGCCACTACATCCTTGGGGTAGAATCGCCATTGATTTGCGAAATATTGCAGTTCGCTGACAAAGATGGACTCATAAGGTCAATACCGCCGGCTGATGAAACCCCGGATATGCCAAATGCGGGTGGAAGTGTTATCAAACAGAAAGACGTCAACAAGTTTGGTTTAGATTAATTGAATAAATTATTTCATTGTAATTGGTGCGGTTTCATTTTCTCGAGAGTTCTTTTTATATCATCATGATCAACTCATTACCGGGTTACTACAGAGCACGGGTCTCCTCTCAACATGAGAAGGGTTTGGCCATAGTCCACCACGCTGGCCATGTGCGGACTGGATCACACGACTTTGAAAACATTATGGAGAACTCTCAGGCGTGCAGGTTTCCTCACGATGTTTTCCTTCACCGTTGAAGCAAGTGATATATATTTTTTTAAAACACATTAACTCCGTAAAGTTAGAATTGCGTTCCCGGATTCGAACCGCCGACCTCTGATTAGGAGGCTGACACCCTTACCACTAGGCTATCACCGATTCTTTTTATATCAATTCAACGCTATTAGGGACTTGCATTTAATTTAACAAAATCGGTCAGGTGTGTTTTGAGACGCGCGCAGTGTGAGGTTCCTTAGTAGAACGTCGTCATATCAAATGTTGTTGCTGACTGCGAATCCTGAAACGGCGCTCTTGTCGGTCTGTGTGTCATCGGCCTTACGGGAAAATATAGGCTCCGCTATATGTCAGTACAAATCACAGTGGGCTTTATCTCATAAAACGTAGTAATTTGTATATTGGAAATATTCACAGGATGTGTATCTAATAAACAAAAATTCAAGGGTTACCCATCAAGTTATGCCGACTATGTAATATTTCATATTGCACTTAGTACGGCCCTTAGATACGAGTCGAACTCTCACTTAGCTGGTTAATCTCAAACACGTCTCGAGGTATCATATCGTAATGAATTCCTATTCGCAGTTGTGCCAAATATCACATCACTGCCGTTTCGGCAACAGCGACTAGGTCTCTGTTAATTTTCTTTAATAAGGGCGTCGTTCGTGTGCCCTGATGTGGCTGATGTACCCTATTTTTGCACGGAATAAACGCGCGCAGTGAGGACATGACGGCACCATCAACGTAATTATAGATTATATTGGAGGGTGGTCTATTTTTCCGTTGATCTCTGTACAAATCCAGATCCACCCTCCTTTTATCTTCAAAATCCGTGATAGCCTGTTGAGCCAAGTGCCTCCACTCCACTCGGTCGTCAGCGAGACTTTCCCAACGAATGGAATCGATGTTACATCTCGAGATGTTCCAAATATTCATCTAGCGGGTAGTTTTTTATTACAAAGGTTTGAAAATAAGAAAAACATGTTTTTCAACTTGACATTTATTTACATTTATATCAACAAAACGGGTGTTGTATAAAACAGTTCTTTACAATCAATTTGATACCAATTGTATACGTACTAAATACGGTGCCTCGAAACAGTGTAAAAATAAAATTTCACGTTTGTAATAGGATATGCCGGTAGGCTCCGTGACTCCGATAGTCTGTATAAGCTGGTGGTGATTATAAAATAATTGAACATTCTGTAGAATACACATTAGTCTAATCAAACATAAAAGCGGTCGATGTGAACATTATTTAAAAAAAAGTATTTTTTGAACGTTTTCATCCCTTCTTGGTTTTTAATTAAATAGGCTGTATTCTTTGCATTATTTTTATTTAATTAACCAATTTTTTTATTCTACGTAGTTTCTGGCCAAAAAATATAATCTACACCAACAACCAAACCAAGACAATTGTGCCTATTAATTAATTTAGTTGTTTAAATTTTTCAAATATAGAGTTTAGAGATTTTTGGGACACATTTGGGCAAAATTACTTTTTAGACAGATTGTAGATCTGTACATATTGAACAGATAAGAATAAACTCATACATTAATAGGTTTCAATTGCTTTTAAATTGCTCTTGTAAATATAATATCACCATATTTAGAGCTATTAACTTAGTTTTATTGTTTTTGTATATTATATTTTAATAAATAACGTCACATCGTCGCTTTTGGTAATCAAAATAAAATATATTAAGGCTCTTTTACTTTTGTCGTAAGCTCATCAATTTAATTACATTAAGATTCAAAAAGCAACTAGAAGCAATCTAGCAGTTAATAATTAATTAATATAGCCAACAAAATGACACTGCATTCTTTTTTTTTTTAAATTAGGTATCTTAATTATCTGTAGTTACAGCTGACAGCTACATAGCCTGGAAATATTCTTCCGGTTTTGAAAATAAGCTGACTATGTTATAACATATTTTTGACTTTGACATCAGACTAGCCCTGACTAGTTTATTACTGAACTCCCAATTATGTTGGATATTGCAAATGACAGCACAGATGCAATCTAGTGCCTGAAAAAATCGATTTGACATAAATACCATTTTAATTTTTAAAAACTTGATAAAATAACGTGAATCCTTAGATGTTTCCAGTCTAAATAGATATCATCTTTTACAGCTTTAAATTTTATACAGTTGACACCAAAATATACATTTAAAATGTTGAAATTAATTCTGTTGATTAGGCACGTCGATCACACGTACTGTACCTTTTTAAAACGTATCGTTAGATGGTGACATTTATTCTTACAAAAAACATAATGCGAGAAATTGTTCTTAGAGTTAATAGTATCTAGCGGATTTTCGTACTTGTGTGATGAACGGAGGAGAATCAAAGAATACGCTGTATAAAAAGTTTTATGTAGGTATCTTAATTTTTTGCAGAGAGGAAGTAACTATTTATTTATTTTTTCTTTAGAAAAACTTATCACGTTGTGTACGGTTTCCTCTGTCTAAAATGTGCCTGTAGGTAGGTACGTGTGTAACGACGTTTCTATAATATTTTTTCTGTACATTTATCTTTTTTCGAAGCCAGCTATTTATTTTACAAATAGGTTTTATTTTACAACATAGAGGCTCTCGTCTTCACCTAATAATTAATAATAGGTAAAAAAGTCCTCTTATTTCAAACATTTATTAAATAAGGTCACAACTATAAACAATTTATTCAAACTGGTTGTGCCTAGGATTGTCCCAAGTTGGTAATTCGAAATAAGAACAACCACAAAACTTAATTGTCTAAAATCAAACTAAAAGTCTAAGTGACTTTTAGTTTGATTTTGAGATTGGATTTAAACTTTAAAAAAAAATATTTTAATGACTTTCTAGAATATACAAGGTACATTTAAGTAAGTATATACCTCCTGGATAGTTGCTTAATGGCTTAGTAGGTACACACAAAAAATTTTTAGAGCATGATACGTCCGATCTTGTAATACACAGTCTGGGATGGAATCAGGTTGGAGTATTAAAGGGACTTAGAAATCTGAATACATGTATTAAGGAAAATATGTGGCTGTTCTAATTTTGAATTTAACTAGAATTTTCAACGATCATTTTTCCCCACATATAATAATAGTTTATTTACTTACAAAGTAAAGTAAGGGAAAGTTCTCTTTTGAACTTTTTACACGGAACTCGCACGAGACAAAAATTACACAGAAACTATATGAAATAGTTTTTTTTTATATCTATACGGGAACTTATTCAGTCTAGACATTGTCTTGATCAGACATCAAAAAATTTGCTAAAATTAAACTAAGTCCTCAACGAAGCCGATCGCAAATATTTCTACGACCATCTAGGAACGTATTTTTCCGTAGCAACTTGCAATATATTCAGATGCCAATATTAAAATTTTGCGAATGCAAACGGCTCATTAGCCAGATATCAAAATCATTTTGATTTAAAACTCAACAAAATTTAGTTAAGCCACAGAAAGATACGTCAAATCTTTCAGAAAAAAAAAAACAAAAAACTAAGAAGAAATTCAATAGTTTGCGTCAATTTTTACACTCATTGGCACACTAACTAAATACTTGGGGTAATCTTATTAATTTATTATATAATTTTAGTGAAACATTTAAATTAAGTAAATTATATATTAATTAATATAATCCCCGTTGAGCGATTTTTGAAGAATCACAAAAATTTATACACTAGTGACAGTAAAAGGAATAATATAATATATTAAATAATACTTTATTTACTAAAGAAATTACAAGATGTAAGTAAATAGAAAACGGTATTTTATGTAATTTGTTGCATAACAAAATATGTTTGAATAGGTAGCTAAAAATATTTAGAAATATAAAAGACATAAGAAGTATAACAATTGCTAAGTGTAAATACGCTGATCGTCACACAGCTGGCTCGACCAGGCAAAAGCGTTTGACTGTGTACAACACGTATGAATCACTTCAGGACGTTAAACGTAAAACTCCTAACTAATCAGCAATTTAGAAACGTAGTCAATTCATTAGCCAAACCAGCCCTCGTCTCACCCGCCATGCGTCGAAGCCTCTAACCAAAGAAAACACAAATTGCATAGTGAATGTCGAATTTACACAAAAACTTATTCTATGTTTAAATACTTAAATTCTAACAAAAATGTTGGACTGAGGGGGTCAAGTTCGATGTTTATAAATAAGTTAGTGGGTACGAATATTAATAATAATAAAAAAAAAAATGGTAAAATCTCTCAAAGAAATTTATATTTTGGGTGATGTTAAACCGCCGCCAATTAAAAAACAAATAATATTAAAACAGCACAAAAATATGAAATTCTGTCTAAACGAAACCTTGTACAGTGTTGATGTTAAGTTAAGATTGATATATAACGATAGCGAATAATAAATTCTGCATTCCTATGTGGTGAACATTAAGGAAGTTAAAATCAAATAAAAAATTTTTTTCATTTTTTTTTTTCAACTATTTTTTACTTCGTAGCTTTAAAAAAACAAAGTAATACAATTTTATCAAGATTTTTAGTTAGAATCTGTGTTTTAAGTTAACATGAAATCTGTTTGAAATGTGTTGTACGCTTTTTGTTTTTTGCTGTCTCCCGGCGTGAGACTGACTCCATAGAGCGTCTTGTCGTGCAGGGCACGTGGCAGGTGGAGGGCATTAGAGGTCGAGGAAGGTCACCCATGCGATGGACCGATCAGATAATGTGTGCTGTGGGCGGTCCTTTGCACGAGTGCACCAGGCTTTCGGCCAGCCGAGATAAGTGGCGGATGCTCGTGAGGCGTATAAACATCTGTCCTCGAAGACCTTGCTTCCATGACCACGACCACTCTGTCAAGAGTGTAACGGCAAAGAAGAAAGAAGAAGTGGGCTTTAATATCATCATCATGATCAACCCATTACCGGCTCACTACAGAGCACGGGTCTCTTCTCAATATGAGAAGGGTTTGGCCATAGTCCGCCACGCTGGCCATGTGCGGATTGGCAGACTTCACACGCCTTTGAGAACATTATGGAGAACTCTCAGGCGTGCAGGTTTCCTCACGATGTTTTCCTTCACCGTTGAAGCAAGTGATATTTTAATTAAAAAAAAAAAAAATGCGCTTTAATATACTTAAGGTTAAATTTTACCCTATCGTACATTATTCGGTTTAAAATGTATCTCTGGTTAAGTTGGCAAACGCGCTGTTTAAATATTATTTGTATATGTTAATATTTACTGCAGAAAAATGGAACCGAATGTGAAAATTCAGGTATAATATCGAATATAGTCTGTAACTCTTTTGAA
This sequence comes from Lasiommata megera, assembly GCA_928268935.1. Classification (NCBI taxonomy): domain Eukaryota; kingdom Metazoa; phylum Arthropoda; class Insecta; order Lepidoptera; family Nymphalidae; genus Lasiommata; species Lasiommata megera. The sequence goes on along the minus strand of OV743315.1, from coordinate 15,383,279 downwards.
AAACTTGAATGAAATAGACCGCGGCGTAGGTATTTTGTTAGACAGAATGGTTACTCGAGTTAACAAATACAAATATTAAGTACACTATTGACAACATGTAATTTATAAATACATTGATCACTTTGAGATCATTATATTATTCTAAACACTTTATAATTTTTTTTAAATAAAGTCGTAATTAAAACTGTAACTGACAATGGCCACGTAGGTTATTTTAAGTGGTAACACAAACGTTTAATAAAAAAAAAAGTAATATTCACAACGAACGTAACAGCGTATAAATCTATTAAATACTAATATGGTAGCTGACGGTAAGCTTTGGATGACAAAATTATTACAAGGGCGTAGTCTTGGCTATATAATTTATCTATTTATAATTTACCTTATGATCAAAAGAAAAAAAAAAAACAGTTTTCTTCCATGATATGTAATGCGGCCCCGTTAAATCATATACCCAACCCCCGAACCTAACCTTGGCTACGCCCATGTTTATTTTTTCGTCTTGGTTGAAAAAGTGTACAGCTCTTTGGCGCTCATCTAAATAGCAACTGTTCATAAACGCAGTTAACTTATGCTTACAGTGACTAAACTTATCCTTTAAAAAATAATTATATAATTTTATAATTAATTAATATATTAAATAAAAGAAATTTGGGGAATACTTTGGAAACGATAAATCCTTTGACACAAACCTTAACCTTTACACTTATATAGATAACAACTGTGCACGTGGACTTGCGTTTTCGAACGAACCTTATCGACTATTCAGTTCAAGTGCACCGGATACATCACAACAAACGTTCAAAAACTTATAATCTCTGCGATAGTTTTTCTCTTTTTTTTTTTTTACAATTCACTAGGAACGAGTTCTGGAATTTTGTAATTGTGGTATTCTAGTACGGTCTCGATAGTTCTCTCGAACGTTTCAATTGAACTTTGAGTCTCTTTGTACCTACTTGGAAGCCGTTCATGGCTTGTATGGCGGCCTGCGCGGAGGGCGCGTTATCGTAAGAGACAAAACCGAAGCACTTCGACAGGTTCGTCTGTTTGTCTATGAACACTTTGGCCGATATCACGTGGCCGAACGGTAGGAACGTGGACGCGAGGTCGGTGTCAGTAAACTCTTGCGGCAGGTGGTATATGAACAGGTTTCCGCCTTCAGGACCTGAAATCAAATGGTTATTAAAATTTAGCTTTTTCTTTGATAATGTTGTTTGTTTAGCCGCGTAAGAATTGTTTTCGAATAGTCTTTAGTGTAGAAATCGACGATATATACGACGATAGCGGTGATAGCCCAGTGGTTAGAGCGTCAGCCTCCTAATCAGAGGTCGGCGATTCGAATCCAGGCACGCACCTCTAACTTTTCGGAGTTATGTGCGTTTTTAACAATTAAAATATCACTTGCTTCAACGTTGAAGTTAAACCATCGTGAGGAAACCTGCACGCCTGAGAGTTCCCCATGTTCTCAAAGGCGTGTGAAGTCTGCCCATCCGCACATGGCTAGCGTGGTGGCCAAACACTTCTCATACTGAGAGGAGACCCGTGCTCTGTCGTGCCGTGCCGTGTAGTGAGCCGGTAATGGGTTGATCATGATGATGATGATGAAGAAATCGACGAGTTTTGTCTGGATGATTTCGTAATCGGTCTGTACTGTTAGTTTAGGATTTCTTGTATGCTTACAATCGCAGAGTCGTTTACGATTATCGAAGCACCCAAACGTCATAGTAAATTTAAGCTACTCAGTTTTTACTCAGTTTTCCTGATCCATCCAAATTTCTTCAGTCAGCGCATGTTTGTAAAATAGAAATAAGTATTGCAACTCTGAATTCATACTATTGTTTGTGTATTTTACCTCTAACTAGTTGTCAGTTGTAGCTCAGAGGAGGATAATGAATCGATTTTATCAAATATTTTATCTTAGTCGTTTTTAGTGAACCAAATAAATAACTTTAATATAACTATTAATAATCATATAATGGTTACTTTAAGCAAATCTTATTCCTACTAATGCTACTGTTTTTGATTCTGGAGCTAATCAGTTATATGTATGGATAGATGTGGTATGGATATTGGTGGCAATTTAGCTGCACACAGATCTTTAAATATATATATATATATATATATATATATATATATATATATATAAATTACAAGATGTAAGTAAATAGATTATTATTCACCACTAGTTAGCCCTTGACTGCATCTCACCTGATGGTAAGTGATGATGCAGTCTAAGATGGTAGCGGGCTAACCTGTTAGGAGTATGGTAAACTCATACTCCTAATCGGTTCCTACGCGACATCGTGCCGGAACGCTAAATAGCTTGGCGACACGTCTGTCGGTTGGGTGGTAACTAGCCACGGCCGAAGCCTCCCACCAGACCGGACTCGAGCCGGGAATCGAACCCTGGACCTTCAACTTTAAAATGCAACAGCGCACGCGCTGCGCCACGGAGGTCGTTTAATATTAAACTAATCGCAAGTCTTAAATACTGTTATCCTTTTCCACGAGCAAAACTACGAACTGGAGGCACTTTGTGACTTGTCAATTTATCAAGTTGGATTTGCCTACAACGACTTGCATCCTGTACCTTCCAAGGTAAGGTCAACACGAGGCTGATTATGCTCCAGCTTCCTAGTTAATTGTGCTTCAGGAGGATAACACTACGCATGTAGGCTGGCAGCGGTGATAGCCTTGTGGTTTAGACTCTAGCCTTCCTTTTAAATTTAACTCAATGTTCATTATTATAAAGTACCTTCAACTTGCTTCCCCGCGGCCGCGGCGGCTGCCGACCCGAGCACTGAACCCAGAGGCGCCGCCGCATATGCCGTACCAAACTGCGCTGCGTATGCCGACCCTAGCGGCTCGGCTGTGGACCCTAATAACAGAGATCTAAGTTTATTTGTATCCTTATGTTTATCATTGGATCTTTATGCTTATTTTATAGCTACCTACTCTACACTTTTATTAACATTAAACATAAGGACTTTGTTTTTATAAGGAACTACATACCTTAAGATCTTGATAGACATGGTTCTTCTTTGGGATAATAATATATAATAACCCGCTTAGTAAGCTTAGTATAATTTCGGATCAACAGTTTAGCGTTCGCTGAAAAGGGATTTTGTTAGAAATACTAGGCATCTTATGCAATATGGGAGAAACTGAGACTTAGATATTTTTTTATGTGAAACATCGCGTATTGAAATTAGTCCTTATTTTTCACGCCCTAAGGCCGTGGATGGTAACCACATTCGAGTGTGGTTAGAAATCGAAAGAAACTGCCGGAGGTATGCACCGCTTTTTTAAATCCAGGCGTTGCAAGTTTATGGTAAATCCAAATTCAGAAGTGGGATAATATTTAATTAGGGTCGGATGCAGCAATAAACATTGCGAAGCTAAAACATAGTGGTAGTAAACATTACTTCCATATATTTTACCGTATTTTTTTTGAGGATAAATAAGATAATTTGGGTTAATGTGGTTAATTAGTGGATTTCAGCGACTGCGTTTGCTCTGCGTCATTACTTAACTTAAGCTACGTCAACAAGGAAAATACTTGCCAATCAACTTTGCTCAAGTTGAACGTAGAGTTATGTTTAATTATTTAAAAAAACACATTACACATCAACAGTACAATAGACACGAGTATTAAGAATAAATACAACAAATTAACACAATGTTATACAGTTAGTAGGTTTCAACAAAACAATATTAAGTGCTGTTAAATCAACAAAACGGGACAGATTTAGCAATTATTTCATTGCGTCAGTATTAAGTACCTACAACATATAAATGGTGCCGATTCGAATGGATGGATATAGGATTCTTTTTATTTCTTAAAACCCAAAGCAAGGATTCCCACTGGTTAAAAAAAAAATAACAAAAAATAAAAAATTGCACAGAGATAGCCTGCATAGTAGAGACAGTCCGAATATTTTTAAACCCGGTAAAACAACGGCGCTGCTAGTTCCAAAAATCTAATCATAAGTGGTCTTTCTCGGGACAAAGCAGTAAAAAATTTACCTACACTAGCTGATACCCGTAATTCCTGATTTCATGTCTTGCTAAAAGGCAGCGTAGGTACGTCGGTATGCTAGCTATTTGTGCTGAATTTTATCAAGATAAATATTATGGAATTCACATAAAAATGTCACCCAAGAATAAGCCCCTTTATCCTTTTGATTTTCCATAAGCTTAAATACGTATTTGATATTGTAAAACCCTGGATACGTATACGGAGGCAAATCCCGGAGGGTGATTTTGGAAAATCCAGGGTGCCTTCAAAAATGTCTCTACGTTTCCACGTTGTCTGTCACTTCTGTCAGCTAGTTAATAGTACCGACTTTGTTAATGGAATTGAACTAGATTTGTAACGTCAAAAATTATCACTCATTAAATACCATATATGAGAAATATTTCTCCAAACTAAGGTAACTTTATTTATAACTACTGAAATTATACACAAATTCTTTCAAGGGTGTAGTATTTTTCATAGTGCTTTTGACGCCTAGCCATAGCACAAAAACCGTTTCCAAGTCGTAGTCGTTAGGTTGGGGTGCTCAGTGGCCATTTCGGGATCCCAGGATCCATTGGTTTTTCGTAATTTCATAAGCTATGGCGATAACTCCGGTTCTTCTAAGAGGTCTTCTGATTTGTGCCCAATGAAAATGTAACCTGCCGTGTTGCTGTTCTATATAGACGTCCCGTTTTTAAAAGAAACCTAACATATTAACCACCAAACGTTCAATTCAAACCACTCTTTTACAGCATAGGTTTTTTTTATATACTCGTATAACGAATAGGCACCATTGTTCATACAAAAATAATGAAAATAACTACGTATATTCGTACTAAGGTACATTTTTAACAGTCTCATGCAAAAACTATAAAAAAAACATTAATCAGGACGTTAAGACTCATTTGCGTCGCAATTATTTATTTTTCTGCATATGTATTGAATAAATTTGAAAGATTCATATTTAAATTATGGGAATCATAAAAAATGCGCAGCGACTGTCATTTGTAAAATGAGCAACATTTTAATTCATTTATTTTGTACGCATTTTGTTTATGAGAAAAAATGCAGTGATATTTCTTAAATTATTGCGACTGCAATTCTCAATAAAAAAATGTTAAGTTATTATTTGCACGTAGAGGTCAAACCAGAGAATAAAACTTAATGACAATCATAACTTGGCAATAACGGCTCAGCTTCATTATGATTACGTATCAATTATATGGCTGACTAGATGCAGAACTGATTAAATAACTGCACTATCTTGGTCGGTCGCTAACAAAAACCTGCAAGAGCATTTTATAATCTATGTAAGATGTATGCAACCTTTGTGGACAAAAAAAAAAACAGGAATTCCGTTATGAACAGGAATTACGTTAGAATTGTGCGAGTAATTTTAATGTGCGATCATATAGATTTGACGTCATTTTGATACAATTATTGTTACCCACTTAAAAAGTTAACTGATTCAGTGTGCAAAATTCTACTACTACTTTTAGTATACTATCTACTAGAATAGCATTTATCTGTTAACTGTAAATTGATTCGAACCGATACCATACTCTATAGCAAATAGCTTTTAAAATAATTCAATCTCCCCTATTATTATCTGACAATTTAATGCGAAATATTCCAGACGCGAATAAAAAAGGTTTCCGAACGTGCAATGATTGAAATCTGAATAAAAACAGCATTCGTTTCCACCAAAACTGATACGTAACCATTGTTGAATACACAAATAGAATAAATACAAAAACAAGCGAAACCTATTGAAACAATATTGTCTCGAAATCCCACAATCTGGGGCTGTGTAATTCGTAATAAATATAATGATACATATCTAAAAATAAAACGGCGTCTTTTGCCGAATTTGAGAACAGAAAAAGCCTATTGTCACACAAAGCAATTTTAGAATCGGTACGATGCAAGATTATAATGCACGTAAATAAAACAAAGCCAGTCCTCGATTTGTGCAATAAATATACAATAGACAAGTCTTCACCGTGTATAAACAATAAAAAATTTATACCCTTATGAGATAACAGTTGTTAACAAAAAGGTGGTCTAATAAAGCATTTGCAAGTGAAGAGAAGTCCGTTTTTTTTAATTTAATTTATTGCAACAATCTGCGATCCTAACAAGGATAAGTCATTCCATAACATAAAACTCTCTATGAATAGGCTTTTACCTGTGATGTTAGTCTTCCCGAGAAGACCTGAAGTGTGAAAAAGGTTCATCGTTAATATACGTTTTTTTAACTCTCAACGCATTAAAGCCCAATCTGAAAGAGGAAAGTTTGAGGACAAAAAAGATCGTTACGGTTTTTTTCACGGCCATCTTATGTGGCAACATTCCAATTAAGATTTGGACAGGTAAGGCAATTAGGCCGGAATTTATAGAGCCTTAATTGTCTCTCGGACGAATTTAGGGGAGGTACGACCGGGGACAAAGTAAAAACGTCAATTAGGAGTTGGCATTTCCAAAATTGTGTTATGCGAATTTATGTGGAAATTTCTAGGATTTCTTTGAATCGGCTATTAGGAAAATTAAAAAATTATTCAGCCTCTTATTTGTATAAGTGCTCGTTATTAATATGACTAAGAGTCGATAAGAAGTCTATATCAATATTATGTAACTGATTTGGCACGTTCCCAAACATATATGCTACGAATATTTTCATGTTGTTTTATAGCAAATATGAGCAGAAGAGTTGAAAGATTTCTAAACAATTTCTGAAGAGTGCCTTCGTATAATGAATTCTTGTTTTCATATGAACTCCCTTTCACATTTAAGCGTATCCAATATTCATTGGATCTGAACAGTTGCTTTCAAGACTAATTGACAGTTTTTGTCGTTTTAAAAGTGCCAGTGTTGTTGGCTTCTATTAAGTGCTACAGAATAGCCAACAATCATTAAGCCACAAGTCTTCAAAGTACATCAACAATATTTCATCCTAAAGTTGCGTATCTATCCATATCATCATCATAATTTTATCCGGATTTTGCTTCAAAAATACAGTTCAAGACTGGCTAAATAGGCCAAGTCTGGATCCATTCATGCGTTTGCATTTGGCCACGGCCAGCGTGGTGGACTGTGGCTAAACCCTTCTCATATTGAGAAGAGACGTGCTCTGTAGTGAACCGGTAATGGGTTGATCATGATTATGAAGACGATGCAAGAGTGTTGACATAATATCTTCTGAGAAAATCCTAAAATGACAGGGTTCGTAAGGTGAAAGACTACACACGTCTTGCGTCTTCCTGTGATGCATGCATGTTGCACCACAATTCATGCTTAAAAGCAGTAGAACGTCAACGCATGCGTCTAGCTCCCAACTATCGTATCTTGCGCGTAAACTTTTGACCAAGTGAACGGATGAAATTAAAAAGTGTCGACACCTCAAAGATATTACTTTTAGTTTAAATCCATAGACATTGTTTAAAGAATAACAATCATTTTGAATTAGTTCTTGTAACTTTCAACTTGAAGGCAACCAACGGTATTCCTCTAGAGTTGTCAAATCATGTTGTTGGGTCATTCACATAAATTTACATGTTAACGTTTAAGGTAATTTGACGTTTGTGCATTAGAAGTGAAAACTTTAACTATGGGCTTTGACATCTGAATCATTAAATTTTTATTGATACAGTCGCATAGGATACACATTAATCTGATTTCCAAATTGACATAGTTAAGCAAAAAGGATACAATCCACAAATAATTATTGAGTTATGTCTGATAAAGTTGTCAACTTTGGTCAACAAAATATGGAAGATATATAAAGCATTATGGGATATTTCTAAACTTACTCAATATGGGTTTGGATTCTTTTTGCACAACTACGGCCAAATAATGCTGTGAAATACTGATTGAAACGTTCTGACGTTTCCTACTGTATTCCATGTTGATAATCGTTAATGTTAGTAGTATTTTAATCTTATACTTACACAACTGCTGCGCGGCTGGTTGCGGCGCTGACGCGGGCTGGATCGCAGTCGCCTGCGTCACCACCGGCTGCGTCATGGCCGCCAACGCAGCCAAGTTCTGCACGCTGACCGGCGCCAGCAACCCCCCTAGCTGGTCAGCTGCCCCCCCTCCAATACCACCCACCCCACCAACGCCTGTAACCCCGCTCCCGCTCAGCCCTGCGCCATTGAAACCAATATCCTGATAGTTAACACCTAAGAGAAAATAAACGAAAACTTAAAAGAAAAAAAAAGGATAGGGAAAAATTAAATATACAAAATAATGGGACCAAAAGTAAAAAAAAAAATAAAGCCCAACCCAAATAAACAAATAAACCCACATCACACAGTTAGTAATCGCTAAAGTTAAAATAACCAAAAGTAAAAATAAAAGTGGTCAGGTCAAACTAAAGACGGAATAACATAGAAGGATTAGCATATTAAACGAAATTAAACATGAATACGATAATCTTACTCCTTATAGAAAAAATAGAAAAAATATACACTCAAGCGCAGTGCCGACGCATATTTGATCTTTAAATATCGATAAAAGATCGTTATACTATAAAAACATCGATAAAAGTGTCAATGACATTTGAAATATTTATGAGGTAAAGATTCAAAAGCTAATTCGCGAATAATTTTCAAATGAACCTAAAATATATTTATGTACAAAAAACAACAACAGAACTTCTCATTAGAAAACAGACCCATAATAATTTATAAGCTCAATGAATTTTAATGCGAACAAAAATAATGTCGTGGCAATATCTGCCTATCTGTATTTTCAACATATTTAAAAGCTTCTACAGATCTGCCAACCTCAATTAAAATCTATAGATTACTGTCGTTGCGAATAAATCTTTTTACACCATAAATCTTTAAAACATGGCTTGATTGAGTGCAAAAGACCTACAGGTCACGACTTCGACAAGTTAAGAGCTTGATACAAGGATAGAAACAAATCGGTAAAAAGTGTTTATGCTCCTTAGCAATTAACTTACCGTCACAGATTCCTCAATCTACATATTTACGTAGATTTTATCTTATATACTAGAGTCAACAAGATCTGAGACTAAGAAGTTGTACTTTCTTGAACCCGACTTAGCTCAAATATAGTATAGGTCTAAGGTGTCAGCACTTCTTTTATCGTAGTGTCGTAGTGTAATAACGTCAGATGGTCATAAGATCTGACGTTATTATTTTCGAGTAATAGAATGAGTGGAGAATTATCGAACGATCGATCGAATTTGGCCAATCGTTGGAAGTTCTGGTTGGATTGTATGTAGATAAAGAAATCAGATTGTGTAAGTAGCTGTCAGGACATCTATAGATGCCTTAGACTTACATTTTTTAAAGGCAAAGGAAACAATAGCACTTAAATGGGGGATAATTAAACGACTTGGCTCTAACTGAATGCATAATTAGTCCTAATCGTAACTGTTTCCAATTACGCTGCGTGCGTAAATTGCCCCAATTGTTTTTCAGTGTCCGAAATTGTGTAGTATTGTTCGAATTTATCCACGTATTGCTGTCGTTTTTCTTTTTAAAATTCAGATGATTTCATTCTTTACTTAGTATATTGTGTTAATTTTACGGGATAAGTCGTAAATAATGGATGACCGTAACGATGAAAATACGATGGAGACATAAAAGCGCTAATAAAGAAGCGTTTGACGTCTATTTGTTAGTCTCCACTAACGCGATAACAATACGTCATAAATCTCGGGCATGATGCAATCCTTATTGGCAGGTTGTAATGTACATAGCTGAGTAGATATATAAAATATAATAATTTGCGATCTCGTATACATACTATGAATAATTTTATCCGTTAAATAAAAAAAAAATCGATCTATAAGCGTGGTGTATCCTAAAAAATCATTCGTTTGTTGTCATTGAGCAACTCTGAACTTTACAATACTAAGTGACTGAATTCAGGGGTCTAATTTTGGCATATTCTTTTATTTTCCTCATTAGCAAGCTGTCGTTCGGTATCACTAAAATCTCCAAAAATAATGGTTGTTCCTAATGGTGGGTCCTACGAATTTATATTCCTCCCGTGAGTGGCGTATTGTATGGAAGAGGAACAGTTATACCAGGAATACAGAAACGTAATGGAGGTCATACTTAAGATTCGTACCTTGAAGCAACGTAGTGCCCTGGCTCTGCAATAGATGCTGTTGCAGCCCAACTGCCTGCAGCTGCTGCAACAGTTGCAACTGAGTTGCCGGCGACAGAGCAGCCTCGGAGGCGAGGTATGCAGTCGGTGCAACGGGTGTCGTGAGCCCCCACAGACTCGCTTGCATCGCTTGTAGCTTCTTCTGTTCTTTCTCCTTCTGCGTATCAGCGAACTTGACTACTAGAGGCGCTGAACATCCTTCCATCGTTTGACTGTGGTGCAGTGTCTGGAATATTTAACCATTTGTAATTTATTTTAGTTCAGATTTCTGTTTAACCGTCTTAGAACCAGACGCCAAAAAGCATGACACTAGGCGCCAATATAACGTTTTCATAAATATTGCATGAGCTAGCCCAGTGATTAAATGGCAAAAACAACCTAAACATAATACGGGGAGGGTACCTAACGCAAGTTTAAATTAACATAATATGTGATGAAACGAGAGAAACCATTAAGATGTATCTGCCAACAGCCGGTGGAAACACTACCTACTGCCCTGCACAGACGTTAATATGAGAAAGTATCCTGTAGAGATTAAAAAAGTGTTGTTCTGGTTAGCGGAAACTGTGGGTATAGTGGGTAGTTAGATTAGTTACATTCGACGTGACATTTGGACGTTAAGCTGTATAAAACCGCTTCTCAGATAAGACGAAATTGCTATAAGATTCACCTTTATAGCAGCGATGGCCGCCTGCTTAGAGACAAAGGTGACGAATGCGCAGCCCTTGCTCTGGCCTTGAGCGTCTCGCAGCACCGTGCACTCCTCGATGGCGCCGTGCCCAGCGAACAGCGCCCGCACGTCGTTCTCTGAGAGCTTCTTATTGAGCATCCCGACGAATAACTTGCGTTCTGTGGACAAATGGAATAGCATCATGAATATTCCACAATTTAAATGAGTTACTAATGTGTAACTACCGTCCGATCCCCCCGTTATCCCAAACGTCGCCTAAGCCGAGGTTCGGCCTCAAAGGAGGCGCCCTTAGGCAGTCGTTCCCTTAGTTTCTTCGAGCCCTAGGGCTCAAAATTTCTTCTGGCAGAGCTTCTTTCTAAAGCTCGCCAAACAGCCCGGTTACGCTGTAGCAACCAATAGGGTTTGTACAGCCAATAGACAGTCCGAAAAAAAAAAATAATGTGTAATTTTCTTGTACACTGTACATAAGTAAGGAAAATTCAATTCTTGAAATTTATGACGACCTCTGTGGCGCAGTGCGTTAACATTATAGAAATGGAGGTCCTAGGTTCGATTCCCGGCTCGAGTATGGTCTTGTGGAAAGCTAGGGCCTTGGCTAGTTATCGACACTGACGTGTCATGTCAGGCGATTTAGCGACGATTCGACACAATGTCGTATGTTCTGGGTTTTATCATATTCCTTGCAGGTTAGCCCACTACCATCTTAGACTTCATCATCACTTACCATCATGAGGAGATAGCCGTCTAGGGCTAACTAGTAGTGGTTGAACAAATGGTGTATTTTCATAATTTTTCTGAATATTATTGTTATAATGGCGGTGAAATTTATCGAAAGCTCAATTACGATAAACAATTTATACGCGTTACTAGCGGCACAAGAAAATTCTATTTATGTACACGTAGTAAGTCCAGCGAGAGAATCTAAAATATAAGAAGATGAGTGGCGTATATTATCTAATTTAAAAATAGGACAGGTCAGGTAAATTTTAAGACATACTACAAGTAAACAATTCTACAATAAGTCCTTTTACCTGCTGTAAGAAATAAATCGGAGAACTTGCTATTAAATTGCTCATTTAATCCGCTACAATTATGCAAATAAACAAAGGTTTGATTATTATTAAAGTGGCGCTTCCTGATGAGCCTAACGACTTGAGTCGTATATCACGGAACGGTCGCCACTCGAGGGTTATGTAAATTGTTTAACGAACGCTGCCATCCAAGCCTGATGGCGCACTTAAGGCATTAACATTTTAAAACGTTATTTGTGTTAAGTACACAATTACTGGGTTTAAAGCTCAACGCAGTTATTTCGTAGTATTCCCTTTGAATATTCTATGCTCCGCGATCCTAAGGTCCCCGAATGCCGCTATTTGTATTCAGTGCTTACCCTTTGTTCGGTTTACCTGTTGCTTGAATATCGAAACCAACTTTAAGCTAGATTTATGCTTGTTTGTGGATTGAGACGTCATTCACATGCATACTGACCGACATACCTACAATGTCAGAGGTAGATATAGGTGTTGATTTAATAGCATTTAACTAAGTGAACGCGTGTTTTGATCAAATTTTTTATTTTATTTATTTTTATTTATTCTTTATTTGTACACCACATATTAATAGAAATAATAAGAAAAACAAGAAGAAACAGGATACAAAAGGCCGCCTTATCGCTTAGTAACGATCTCTGCCAGGCAACCTTAGGATTAGGAAAAAAGAAAGTAGAAGAAAGTAGGTGGCGTAAGTAGTAATATAAGCAAAAACCTGCATACTAATAACCGCATACTAATACATACACCGGATTACATAAATAATACAATACATTAATAAATATGAAATAAATATACATCACTATCATCGTAAATCTTTTAATGATCTGCTTGAAGTATGCCTCTCTTCTAAATAGGAGATAGGGGTTCGTGGGTAGACATTACATGCTGCTCCAATGTGGGTTAATATTAATAATCAGCGATGACCGAACTCTCTGAGCGACGGGGTTGCCAATATCCTAACTCCAGGCTGGTACTCTATCTTTGATGTTAACCTAATACGTCAATCAATCAATCAATCAGCCTATAGACATTCACTGCTGGACATAGGCCTTTTCGAGAGCGCGCCACCACACACGGTCCCCCGCCTTCCTCATCCACCCGCCACCAGCGATCCTTTTCAGGTCGTCGGTCCAGTGAGCAGGTGGTCGTCCTACGCTGCGTTTACCGGTACGCGGTCTCCACTCCAGAACACGTCTGCCCCAACGGCCGTCGGTTCTGCGACAAATATGACCCGCCCACTGCCACTTCAGCTTGCTAATCCGTTGGGCTATGTTGGTTACTTTTGTTCTCCTACGGATGTCCGCGTTACGGATTCTATCCTTCAGAGAAACGCCCTTTCCATAGCACGCTGAGCGATTTTGAACTTTTGGATAAGGCCTAATACGTATTACACTCAAACTATTAACACGTATTAAACTCGAATGTCAAAATTAAAACATTGTGAGACGTAGCTACGTATGCCCCTGTAAGTCTTTTGTTTTTTATCCGACTACGAAAGAGCTCCGATTTTGCTGCCCACCTGGTATTCAAAGGCCGGTTTGACGCCATCGTCGTCAGGAAAATTAACTCAATTACGCGTTTACAATTTGTTCCTCAACTTGTTTTTCAGCATCTAAATAGTAGACTCGTAAATAATGACACGGTTCTCGAATCGAATCTAGGGCTTCGTCGCAAACGCTAACTACAGGACAGTCAGCAAATAGCATATACCTGAGGTTGCTAAAATCATTGGTCCTGAAGCTAGCTATCTAAAACCCATCTGCGCCAAATGTTTACCCTGGCACACTGCCATAAAATCTGGCCTGCTGTATCCAATACCATTTAAGTTCGAAAAAGATTTATAGACATAGTACCTCTACAGGTATTCTACAAATTTGGTGACTAGTTACAAACAAAGGCGGATATTCTTATTTTTTTTATACACTACGATTTAGTCTGGACGGCAAACTCACCTGATGGTAAGTGATGATGCAGTCTAAGATGGTAGCAGGCTAACCTATATGGTTATGGTATGGTTCAACCATACTCTTTTTTTTATCCACTACAAGTTAGCCCTTGACGGCAATCTCACCTGATGGTAAATGAGCGGGCTAACCTGTTAGGGGCATGGTAAACCCATACTCATAATCGGTTTCTACGTGACATTGTGCCGGAACGCTAAATCGTTTGACACGTCTTTGTCGGTAGGGTAGTAACTAGCCACGGCCGAAGCCTCCCACCAGACCAGACTCGAGCCAGGAATCGAACCCAGGACCTCCAACCTTATAATGCGACAGCGCGTGCACTGCTCCACGGAGGTCATCAATCCTAATTGGGTAGGGTGGTAATTGCCACAGTGAAAGCCACCCACCGGGCCAGATTCGCACCGGGAATCGAACACACGACCTCCACGACTTTATAATGCGAAATTGCTGCGCTTTGACGTGATTGACTTGGCTAACTTTTAACGACCTAGACCCACGTCAAATTTCAGTACGGTATTTTGTTTACACAGCGATTAATGCGCCTTTTCTTGTTTTGTTTATTCGGTAGAAGATACTCTACAAAAGAGTTCATTCAAATTCGCTAGCCAGTTTCGCTTCGCTTAGGCCACACCAATGCGGTCTACCTATGTCCCCGATACTTTCGGTGCCATTTCGGTGCAACAAAGTTTTTTTTTAATCGGTATTGAGGTCGTGGAAAGAAATCCTTTGCGGTGCCAATTACAGTATTGTAGCTAGTACAATTGTATTGCTGCTATCGATTTTTATTAATGACGTAAAAAGGGATGTTTCCGAATTCGAGGTGTTTTTGTATTGCTAATAACAACTATGTATGCTAGCATACATAGTTGTTTCCACTAGTAGGACGATGATATTGAATCTTAAAACCTGACAATAATTCATCATTATCATGTTATCAACCTATTATAGACCTGAGATAAGATAAGATAGCTCTTAACATAATTTTAAGTGGCATGTGAGATGGTGATAACAAAAAGAAAATTTACCTGGCTAAGTTTGTTGTGAGCTTCTTCTTAGACCGGGGCGCGTTTGGAACCCTCATAGCTTTAATTTTAATTTTAGATTGTAAAATAACCATCAAATCACTACTATGTAAATTATTGACGGGTCAAAAGTGCCTTTTAAAGGTCTATTTGAATGTGAATTGGAGAAGGAATTAGATAGAATACCACGCTGGCCAAATGTACACTAGTGTAGATTGATTGACTGATAGTTAATAATGATGTTTTTCTTTCTGATAACAATTATTATAGTTTAGCTTCTAATTATTAGTTGCGTTAAGTACGTTACCTTAATCCCGCCAACGAAACCATATTGAACCCACCCTTGTATACATGCTTATAGTTCAGTTTATGATGGACTATTACTACAACTACCAACTAACTACTTATAGTAAAGACTGACGATCCCAATAATTTATCTCGCAGCGTTTTGTAATACGAGTGCTGATTTTGCATGGAGGTTCGAATTCGCGCCATTTAAATACTAAATAACTGTGCAGCTACCGATGATTTCGTTGGCGTGTAATATTTCGCGGAAACGTTGCAGTTTCGCTATGTACGTACGTACCTTTTCAATTTGCTACCGCGCTCCACCTCTTGGGATTCGAAAATAAATATGGAATTTTACGCGTAAAACATTGCACCTAGAATATATAAAGGTATTGGGTTTTGACTGCTGCTGGAACTATCGAAAAAGCTGTTATAGCCTAGTGGTTAGGGCACGTACCTCTTTCGCACTTTTCGGAGTTATGTGCGTTTTTAAACAATTAAAATATCACTTGCTTCAACGGTGAAGGAAAACATCGTGAGGAAACCTGCACGCCTGAGAGTTCTCCATAATGTTCTCAAAGGCGATGAAGTCTGCCAATCCGCACATGGCCAGCGTGGTGGACTATGGCCAAATCCTTCTCATATTGAGAGGAGACCCGTGCTTTGTAGTGAGCAGGTAATGGGTTAATCAAGATAATGATGATGCTGCTGGAACTATCGAAATACATGCGCGAGAATTTAAACGTGTTGCTACTCACAAGAGGTTTGTTATTGTCAAAATTACATACTTCTTGCAACTCGAAGAAAATTGTGAACGTATAAATAATAGCATTGGACCTGTTAGCATTAGCTAACTTTTCACAAATATTTATGGATATTAGTTTTTTTTAGTACCAGCCTCTCATTTTAGTAAGCTTCGAGAATAAAAAATAATAAATAAAAAAATAGATATAGCCACTGTATGGCCGCACATGAAACAGCAATATACAACTCCATTTTTGTTATCAAGCAAAATGTGACAAAAACAAAAAAAAAATACCGAATGCTGAAATCTTTAATGTTCGCCAAGCGAAAGTGTACGAGACAGAAGATATGGTTGTTTTGTCTCAATTCTCTTTCATAATCCGTATATACGCTTCCCACTTTTACATTCAAATTCAGTATTGACAATTGACGTAGGACATGAAGCCTGTCAATTTTAAGCTCGCTCTCCTTGACGGTTATCTGTGGCTTTCGTTATTTATTATTTGGCTTGTCGAGTTCTTCGAAACAACCTCCCTTCCATTTTCTAGATTTCGGGGCATTCATCGCTAACCGGAGATTTCTATTTTACAACCACAACATTTCAAAATACTGCAAATGCAATTCATTCTAAGGGAAAACAATTTACTTTGCACCATCAAGCGCTGCGTTTATAGAGAAAATATAAAGCTAAAAAGTGTAATGTGTTCATCATAATCATCATCATTAACAAATTGACGTACACTGCTGTTCATAGGTCTTTTGTAGGGTTCCAATGTCCACGGTCTTGGGCCGCTTGTATCCAGCGGCTCTCTGCGACTCGTCTGATGTCGTCTGCTCACCTAGTTGGGGGACGACCAACGCTACGTTTACCGGTGCGGAGTCGCCATTCCAGCACCTTGGGACCCCAACGTCCATCGGTTCTCCGAGCTATGTGCCCCGCCCAGTGCCACTTCAACTTTGCAACTCGCTGAGCTATGTCGGTAACTTTGGTTCTTCTACGGATCTCCCCATTTCTGATTTGATCACGTAGAGATATTCCTAACATCTCTCTATCTCTATCGCCCGCTGAGTAACTTTAAGCCTTCTCATGAGGCCCATAGTGAGCGACAACGTTTGGTTTTTTTTTTCGTACTGCCTATTAGCTGTACAAACCCTATTGGTTGCCACAGCGTAACCGGCTGCCAGAATAAATTTTTAGCCCTAGTGCTCGAAGAAACTAGGGGAATGACTGCCTAAGGGCGCCTCCTTTGAAGCCGAACCTCGGCTTAGGTGACGTTTGGGATAACGGGGTCGGACGGTGAGCGTCTCCGAGGCCGTAGATGGAGCCCACGTCCGGATGACGTAAGATAGCGGGGACCTCGTCTTCGCCGGCGTAGACGGTGTGTAGCGTATGATTGTGTGATAGGTGGTACGAGTATGACAACATACTAGTCATCTAATCGTCAGGGTCATGAAACGTGTAATGTGTTATCTTGACTATATTTAAGTATACCGTGCCAAGATCTGGCCGTGTCCCATACATTTTCGAAACAACTCCTTTAGCTAAGAGATACCGAATTACTTTAAAATATATAAAGCTTCGCCAAGAAAGTTTGGCACAAGTTTGGCCTTGCTATCTATCTATCTACCTACCCCAAACTTAAACATCCAAATTCCAGTAGTAGGTAATATCGCAGCGTGCGGTAAATAACCGGTGGCAGCGTCGCATGAGGGATGACGTGTTTTACACGAGGGGCACATGTTGCCGAGGATTTATTGTTTAATATAAGGAGAGAAATAAGAAATTGAAGGAGTTTACAGCGCGCAGAACCCGTGCTCCGTGCTCAGCGACCGTGAATTGCGGCGAGTTATTTTAGTGCGAGATTTTCTGTGTTACACGAGATTTACGACCACGGATCACGAGGGGTCTGGATTTTTTCGACGGCGATCGAAGTTCCAGAATTCGACGAATTATGGAACTTCGTAAACGTGTTTCAACACGTGCGATAATAGGTAAACTCACTGGTAGTTAGTCAAACGACGACTAACGATCGCCAGGTTCTGGGCTTTTTCAGCAACTTCAAATAGTCACAATGTTTTAAAATTTACCGTTGTTTTGTATGCACAATGTTTGTCTATCGCGTTGGTATTTAGACAACCTTCGTTAGCTCGGTTAACAGGGTTCTGTGGCGGTTAACGGTGAAAAAAAAAATTTTTTTTTTGAATGCGCCGGTTGCTCCGTGTGGGGTATATTACTTTACGCTATTTCTAGTTAGCGGAATTTCGACTGCCGATCACAAGGACGTGGGTTTAAAAGCGACTCGAATTAATGAAAAAGATTCGTATTTCCTATATTCCTGTTTGTTTTCCTCATTGTTAATTGGTCGAACTGTTAAAGTAGCTAGATTGCGTATCACTAGGTCTCGGGTAGCCAAAAATTACTAGATAATGGTTTTTTCATAAATATATGCTCAGAAACCCAGAAATAGGATAGTGTAATCTGGCTCGTGCCTGCGAGAGTATTAAAATATAAATGGTTAAAATATCATTTGCTTCAACGGTGAAGGAAAACATCGTGAGGAAACCTGCACGCCTGTGAGCTCTCCATAATGTTCTCAAAAGCGTGTGAAGTCTGCCAATCCGCACATGGCCAGCTTGGTGGGCTATGGCCAAAACCTTCTTATATTGAGAGGAGACCCGTGCTCTGTAGTTAGCCGGTAATGGGTAGATCATGATGATGATGATGAAACATGAACGAACTTGCAGGAAAGCGGTTCTCTTTGGCTACAATTATATTTCTCCATTTGTTAGGCATGAGGCAAATATTCATTAGGTATGTTATTATTTTACTGGACTCGCAAAATAGTTTCGGAAGCAAAACTAAAATTTGTGATACATTTTACCCCATATGTGTAGGTGAGAGAATTGAATAAATCAAATAACAAAATCCGCGATAATGTAAAACGATCAAACTCCGCATGGAGTTGAAGCCGTCAAAGATTTACGAGTCTACGCATCGATACGGGTCTCCGTGCAATACTGGGTACTCGCTGTTCCGAGTTACATTTGCAGAAGCGAAATGTGTGATGCATATAAAATAAAAACATTGGTTTTAGAATGTTTTTGTCTGGTGGGAGGTTTGGGCCGTGGCTAGTTACCACCTTACCGACAAAGATGTGTCGCCAAGCGATTTTGCGTTCCGGCATAATGTCGCGTATAAAACAATTAGGAGTATGGGTTTAACATAAGCCTATCTCACCTGATGGTAAGTGATGGTCTAAGACGGTAGCGTGCTAACCTCTTAGGGGTATGGTAAACCCATACTCCTAATTGTTTTATATGCGACATCGTGCCGGAACGCTAAATCGCTTGGCAACATGTCTTTGTTGTAGGTATTGCATGTCGTAGGTAACTAGCCACGGATGAAGACCAGACTCGAGCCGTGAATCGAACCCAGGACCTCCAACTTTATAATGCGACAGCGCACGAGATACGCCACGTAGGTGATCAAATAGGGTACAAAAACAATGGAGTTTTTTTTGGGTTAAAAAAAAGTCTAAAGTTCACATTTTATTTCCCATCTTTAGCCCGGTAAAGAACACGGGTACCGTTCCCGCGGGCCTTGAATATAACATACCTTTGTTACCTTTATACGGATTAACAGAAATACCCATACTGAAGAAATTTTAACATTGGATTGGACCATTGATGCCTATTTGTCCAGAAAAACATAATAAGGCTTCGGGGCGATTTGGGGTCTTAAAAATACCAAACCCAAAGGCAAATGACGTACGCCTGCGAGTTCGTTTATCTTTTCTCCTAACCTTTTCTTTATTTCTCGTATTATGCTAGTAATTTTAAAATAATAAGTTTATCATTTTATATTTAAATCTGTAGGTAATAAATTATAAACCAATTTTTCCATCTTATGACAGATGAGAGCTTGCTTGGAAGCGGCCTGCAGTGACTGCAGCAGTCTTATCTCATTAAGAAACTCATCAATTATATCGAACATACACTTTTCTATAGAATTTTGGCACATTCTTAAAACTTATGCATATGCAGTTCCTAAATTATCTTAAGATTTATATTTTTATAAAACCAAGGACCAGTCTACCAGCGTACCTATGTATCTAACCAGAAACCAATGAGGAGTATGGGTTTCTCTTTTACTTTTTCCACTAATTCACGACCGTTGTCTATAATATGAATGTCGAATACAAAGAGCTTTAACGATATATTAATTAAAAAAAAAAAATCTTACACCAGCTTAAATGATTTAAATCCTCATAACACAAATATACAAGAAGGATTAGATAAGCATTAAAATGTTGCCAGGAAACGAGTCGAAATCCGGCGGAAAATCAGGTCGAGCGTGGATTTCAATCTCGTAAAAAAGGGTAACCCACATCAAGCTTGCGCGGGAACATGGCCCTCGTTGGACATACCAGACGTGCCGAATACGATTGGACGACTAAAGGAACCCTTGCAACAAAAGGCACAGACGCCAGTCAAAACATAGACGAGTTACTTAGATTAAATCCGAAGCGCTTCGCTTTCATATGGCATTAATGCGCACGGCTAAAATGTGGAACTTCGGTTTTCATCTTCTTCGGATTTCAGCGCTAACTATTTTTTATTTTTATTTTATTGGATCATTAAACTTGTCGCAATCTATATAAAAATAACAAAAAACATTTAAGAAGAACAAACACGAGATAGTGACTTTCTAGAAATGACCACAGCATGCAACCTTAAAATTAACTTTATATCTAAATAATTCAATTTATACCTACAATGCAGTAATGGACAGTCTAACTTGCTTTTTAAAGGAGGCCATAGAACTGCAGGAGATGTCGCAGGTGTTCCTGAGATCATTTAGAATTGAGCATATTCTATAGTATAATATAACTATAGTATGGGTTATGTCAAATACAATGATGACCTCCGTGGCGCAGTGCTTGCGCTGTCGCATTATAAAGTTGGAGGTCCTGGGTTCGATTCCTGAGTCTGGTCTGGTGGGAGGCTTCGCTAAGCGATTTAGCGTTCCGGCACGATGTCGCGTAGAAACCGATTAGGAGTGTGGATTTACCATGCTCCTAACAGTTTAGCCCGCTACCATCTTAGACAGCATCATCACTTAACATCAGGTTAGATAGCCGTCAAGGGTTAATTTGTAGTGTATAAAAAAAAAAGTCAATAGTTTTAGTGTTTCACATTAGGCTGCAACATAACTTACAGCCTGGGCGCCAAATTTGCTATTGCAGTTGTATATAAATAGTTGATTAATGACATCTGTCACAAAAAAAAAGCAAGAGAAGGACGTGTTTATAAATTTTTAATATTATATACAATAAATAGCAAAAGATGTTTGTTTGCAATCAGCAGTGCATACTTTTTTTTTATTGTAGATAACTCAAGGTAAAAAAAAAAAGGTTTTCGAGCGTAAAGGAAACGTTTGAATCGACACAAAGATACAGGCTTGTCTAGTGGTAGCAAAGGATTTTTTATATATTGCATAGTTATTTTAATGTTGATATAATCTTTCCCTTTACAACTTTTGTCGTGTCTAAATAAAAAAAAAACAAAAATAGCTTTATTCACATAAATCTGTTACAGGCATCTATGAATCGTTAATTTCATTATTTCTATTCGTGAAGTGATGATAATAACTACAATCGACAACATAAAACTAAAGCTAAGAGGGTTCAAAACGCGCCCAGGTCTAAGAAGAAACCCACTACAAATTTTGCCGGTTTTTTTTGTTATCACCATCTCACATAATCAATAATAAATTATAGTACCTATGGAGATAGAGCAATTCATACCCAAGCTTTTTTATCATTTACATAATCCTTAATAATATCAAACTTTGGCCCCTGTAGTGATTGCAGTTAAGTGCTGTCCTAAATGAAAAAAGATAGCGCCTCAGAAGCCAAGTCGTAGAAACGTGTTCATTAGAGAAAAGCCTTGATTAATTTTTTGGCAACGATTTTTACTGGTATAACTTACACAGTAAACAGTATATCGCTTGTAGTTTGCGACACCACATTGAAACATACAAATAATTCAATAATTCATATTTGTTTAGCTGTTATTGAGCATTTTCCTTCCTAGCTTCCAAGTTAACATGCGTCTACATTAACTTTCTTCCGAATTAGCTTGTTTCTAAGTAATTTTTTGTTTTGTTTTGAGACTTTTTTCAGCAAAAGAGTGAGAGAATCGTAATATTAGTTTCCTTCGGTACCGTTCAGCCATCTAGCGAGTCATTGGTCCGTCTATATTTTTTCAAGAGCCTGCGTCAAAAGGATTTAATTCTGCGACCTCAAAACTTACTCAGAAAACTCATCCATACGAAACAATGGATCCTCAAAGGAAATGCTACGCTCATTTGCTAGAATAGAATGTGTGCCCGCGTCGAGTTGTGGACACATTGACTGACTCGACGCGTGCTTAGATGCCTACGATAAAGAAAAAAAAAAACAAAAGAAACGCTTTCTAAAACCGTCTATAAACTGAAAAATATTATAAAACAACTTTTTTTTTATGCACTGCAGTTAATCCTTGACGGCAATTTCGTAGCAACAGAACCAATGATCTTAATAATCTGTTTCTATATTGCCACGTTTTTTACCACACTACAAGTAAAACCTTGACGGTTATTTCACCTGGTGGTAAGTGATGATACAGCATAGGATGATGAACCTGTTAGGGTTATGGTTAACCCACACTCCTAATTGGTTTCTACGCGACCTAGTGCCGGAGCGCTAAATCGCTTGGCGACACGTCTTTGTCGGTAGGGTGGTAACTGGCCGATGCCTCTCACCAGATCAGATCTCTAAACGTCAAAAACGCATACGAAAACACAGCTAATGATTAAGATTTACACTCTATAACTTTATTTTTTTTGTACTCTACAAATCAGCACTTGACGGCTATCTCACCTGGTGGTAAGTGATGATGCTGTCTAGGATGGTAGCGGGCTAACCTGTTAGAAGTATGATAAACCCACGCTCCTAGTTGGTTTCTACGCGACATCGTGCCGGAACGCTAAATTGCTTGGCGACACGTCTTTGTCGGTAGGGTGGTAACTAGCCACGGTCGAAGTCTCCCACCAGACAAAAATAATCCGGCTTGTGTAATGCCTGACAGCTTGAATGTGTGTTTAGAAGTGAGGAGTCCACACAATTATTGCCTTTCAACATTTTAGTTGTTCTAAAAAGTCAATGATTTAGAAGATTGTTTTGTTAATTACATTTGAAAATAAACCAAGTAGGTTAATATATAAAAGGCAACATGTACGTTTAAATGTACATGTTAATGAGAGTAAACTTTAGTGTAGAGTTTAGTTTAGTTTTATTAGTTTTATTTAGTACTCGCTGTTACCCGCGACCGCGTCCGCGTCTTTGTTGGATTTTTGCAAATCCCGCAGCAAGCATTCATTTTTCCGGGATAAAAAATAGCCCATATGTTGAACTGTCAATTTTCTAGTGATAATTTTACTGTCACTTTGATGTGACAACCCGTTAATAGTAATAATTAATATTAACATTTAATGCGCTACACATTACGCAGAGATTTATTTTAATGTATTTACCGTTATATAATACAGTGTCCATATTTATTCCAGTGATGGACAATGAGCATAACCCATTACTAAATTCTACGGCTTTTGCATTTCCTGAATGAACGTTTAATATTCGGAAACAACGCGGGCAGGATGTGAAATCATCTCGTAGGCGAAGGATTCTGCGGTTTGGTTAACAACAGGTTTCGTTCGAGGTGGAGCTACGAAATTCACTAATGCTGGCCTATTTTATTCAGGCTCTTCCGACCGTGAACAGTTATAACAGGAAGTGTATTCTAGTACTGCAATGTTATTCCCACTGTTTATTCATTTATTTAGTAGCGGTTCCTTTACGTTAAAATTTCTTAACATTTGTACATAAAGAAAATATAATTTCCAATGCTTCCGTACATGTTCCTTCACCTATTTTTCACTCGTAAGTTTCCATTTTGAAAGAATTCAAATACGTAATACATTAAAACAACTTTCACATAAATATAAATTTATTTGCGATAATCCTTTCTTAGCGGAAGCTACGTTAATAATAACTAGGTTCAAAAAGCCTGAATACCTGATTAGGCTGTTCTTTGATAGGTTAGACAGTCACCTTTACCTTTTATGTAAAAAAAACTATATTATACGAGTATATATGTATCCGCTCTTTGCTCAAGTTGTAGTGTGTAATTGGCAAGCAGTCAAATCAGGAGAAACAATCTATTATAACAGTGGGCTGTGAAGAGAGCTACGCTCTGTGGATTTCTACATGATCAAATCAGTAACGAGGAGATCCATAGAAGAACCAGATGTTCTGACAGAGCTCAACGAGTAACGATGCTGAAGTAAACATAAGATCCAATGGATGTTGGGGTCCCAAGTTGCTAAAATGTTGGTCGACCCCCAAGTAGGTAGACAGACATGGAACGGACAACGGATTGGGGAGAACGGTTAAGAAAAACATCGTGAGGAAACTTGCCTACTTGGTCAGCATGGCGGACTACAGCCAAAACGCTCGTCTTACTGAGAAAAATTTACTGGACCGGTATTTTTTTTTTTTCGGACTGTCTATTAGCTGTACAAACCCTATTGGTCGCCACAGCGTAACCGGGCTGTTTGGCGAGCTTTGGAAAGAAGCTCTGCCAGAAGAAATTTTGAGCCCTACGGCTCGAAGAAACTAAGGGAACGACTGCCTAAGGGCGCCTCCTTTGAGGCCGCACCTCGGCTTAGGCGACGTTTGGGATAACGGGGGACTCGGACGGTGAGTAATCCTTACGTCTCCGAGGCCGTGGAAGGAGCCCACGTCCGGATGACGGAAGAGCGGGGACCTCGTCTTCGCCGGCGAAGACGGTGTGGACCGGTAAGTATCATCTTCGTGGTAGAAAGACTCTTCATACCTTTCTATTTTGAAGAGTGACGTCTATAATTGACCAATTACTACACAAAATAACAAATGAAGCACCAAAGTATTAATGAGAACATTTAAAGCACTAAAGTAGCCAAATTATCACTGTAAACCAATTAAGACCTTGTAATTGTGTACTCAAACCAAACAGCGTTTTAAAATGTTAATGCCTTAACTACACCATCGGCCTGAAAAGGCATCTCTCGTTAAACTAATTACGTAATCCTCAACTGCCGCAGGCCATAAAACTATTCGGATATACTTCGTAATATGCCAGTATTCGAGTTTGTATTCCCTTACATAATAAAATATATTTTCTGTACCAAAATCATTAACATGGTAAGAAAAATAAATGTACAAAATCAGATGCGTAGACACATTGAAAAAAAAAAATATTTCAGTTTTGTTTCTAATGCGTTCAAATTATACTAATTCAAATAATCTTTATTCAAATAGTCCTTTAAAAGGCACTTTTGACGCGTAAATAATATACATAGTTGTGATTTGTTGGCGATAACTACATTCGTGAAATTAATTGTGATGCGTAAAGTGATGCGTAATCTTCGTTAACATGGTAAGAAAAATAAATGTACGAAATCAGATGCGTAAACGCATTGAAAAAATATTTCAGGTTTGTTTCTAATGCGTTCAAATTAAAATGCAAATAATCTTTATTCAAATAGTTCTTTAAAAGGCACTTTTGACGCGTCAGTAATACATAGTTGTGATGTGTTGGCGATAATTATATTCGTGAACTTAATTGTGATGCGTAAAGTGATGCGTAATCTTCGTTAACATGGTAAGAAAAATAAATGTACAAAATCAAATGCGTAGACGCATTAAAAAAAAGGCATTTCAGTTTTGTTTCTAATGCGTTCCAATTCAAATTCAAATAATCTTTATTCAAATAGTCCTTTAAAAGGCACTTTTGACGCGTAAATAATATACATAGTTGTGATTTGTTGGCGATAACTACATTCGTAAACTTAATTGTCATGCGTAAAGTGATGCGTAATCTTCCTTTACGCATCACTTTACGCAAAGAGCAAAGTCGCAGGCAACATTTGGTAAGTAATAGTAGTAGAGAGAGGGTGGTATAATAATAATACACATATTCTGTCAAACATAAATAGAACACGATATGGCCGTCAAAGCGAGACGTGACTGATTTGAATGGCTGACATCTTGGATCGTAGTTAGCATATCCAACATTACTGAACCGACAGGAAAACGCACTTCGGTTTGCGGACACGTGTAATATGAATGTATTGGTGTGTTGTAGTTCGGTGTAGATGTGACCCGGCTGAATAGAGAGACTGTAATGAACAATAAGAGTTCGGTTTTGTTTGTTCATTCGTTCATTAATTTTTCGCCGGTTCTTTAGAGTTGTGAATAATATCTTGTTACACAAAAACCTTATTCCAACGTTCCAAAAATTAGATATTAAAAAAACTTGAGAGGTGTCAAGGGACACACCCGGATGGAACGAAGTTCCTTTCGATTAATTAGTGAAGGAATTGTAATAAAATTTTATTTTATTTAAGCTATAATATTTTTTTTATTATTAACAAATATAATGTTATATAAACTTAATCAGTAGGCTCAATTTTGTACTCCATCAGCAATATCCGGAACTTGTGCAGAAACACTGTCAGGATTCATTATTATTATTATTTTTTATTATTTATTATTTACAAAAAACCTGTATACACTCAACAAAAATAATCGTCGCGACACCACACTGTTCAATGCGAAATAGAAATGAAAATATCTGGCTTGCTTTCTATAAGAGAGAGACAGACAGAGAAACATGCGACGCCGCACAGCTTACAATAACAAAAAGTGTCGTGACAACTTTTCGTAAGAATTTTTTCCGTCCCCTTTCACAACGCGCGATAAGGAACTTCGTTCCAAAAATGTCAAGACCAAATTAAAAGAATATTATTTAAGTGAGGTGGATTGTTGATTCATTTGTGTCACATCTTACTCTAAGAATGTTCTCTTCACGTCACATGCTTACTTGGTCCCTCTTGTTTTCTACTGTAACCGTCTACATCACTCACAGCTTATCGTAAATTTCAGACTGGCAGCGAAGCCAACCCTCTGCGGTTTTTTCGGTCAATTCATAGTTTGTATTTTATGTATTTTTATAATGATAAATAAATTAATAAATAATAAAAAAATATTACATACTAGGTACCTACCTAAAGTAGTAGTACCTAGCTAAAAGTAGAGTACGTCATTAGCTCAGCATAGTTCGAATGTTGTACTAAAATCCTTTACACCTATGAGCTGTAATATCGTACATCAGAAAAAAATTTACTCACTCTTAATATGTCGTCTTTTTTACTCATCAGAGCCCGTGAAATGCGAACCTTGTTAACGCAATAACTCGTAACTAACACATATTATAAGTAACAAACATGTTTCCATTTCATAGCGGTTGCCTGGAAGAGATCTCTTGTAGTGATAAGGCCGCCTTTACACCCTGTTTTAAATTTATTTATTTAATTGTATTCTATTTTTATTATGTGTAGAATAAAGTGTTTTATTTAATTTTGAGTTGTCGCTACCCTTAGTGCTTAGTGGAAAACGCTTGCATTATGTTTTCTCGTAGTTCAGTACTTTTTTTCGGTGTTTATTAAAAGTTTACTCATTTATCATGTTTACTCAGTTTTTTGTCGGCTTCTTCTCTGTAGAATCTGTCTTCCGGACCGGCGATAATACTACATACATGTATAGGTAAACTCGACGTAAGAAAAGACGAAAGTTGGAATAAAGCAGACCTGCTTGAAATAAATAAATTGTAATTTGCAGTGCATCATCATCATCATGATCAACCCATTACCGGCTCACTGCAGAGCACAGGTCTCCTCTCAATATGAGAAGGGTTTGGCCATAGTCCACCACGCTGGCCATGTGCGGTTTGGCAGACTTCACACGCCTTTGAGAACATTATGGAGAACTCTCAGGCATGCAGGTTTCCTCACGATGTTTTCCTTCACCGTTGAAGCAAGTGATATTTTAATTTTTAAAAACGCACACTACTCCAAAAAGGTGCGTGCCCAGATTCGAACCGACCGACCTCTGATTAGGAGGCTGACGCCCTAACCACTAGGCTATCTCTGCAGTGCATATATTATATCAATCCATAAAATCATCAATCTTGGTAGAGCAAACCCAGTGCTATCCTAAGTGGTAGATACTGGTTTCAATCTAGAGAATTTATATTTACAGAGTTTACTCTGACTGGGTCATGTGGTAGGCTATCACCGAGGCTAGTCACCAGTTTACCATCAAAGACGTGTTACCAAGTTATTCAGCGTTGCGGTGAGATGTCACGTTTGGCTTTAATATGAACGACATATCAGGAGGGCATTTCGGTACCATCTGAAATTTCGTCATTTATATATATATAAAAATCAATTGCTGTTCGTGGGTCTCGCTTAAACTCGAAAACGGCTGAACGAATTTATCTTATCTTGGTCTTGAAATGTTCGCGGAGGTCTAGGGAAGGTTTAAAAAGTGAGAAAAATTCAAATAATTGCCGGGAAAACTCTAAAAACAGCCCTTTTCTTTTCCCCATATAAACGTTTTCTAAATAAAACGTGGAGTCAATTTGAACTTTATTGCTATTTAATAAAGTTCATATTAAATTATAATCACTCACTGTTGTCTAAGAAATGTAGGTGTGTTCCGAACTATAAAGAGTCAATTTGCAATTTATATTTAGGCAATATTTTATCCCGGTATTTCCACGGAAATGGGAACTACGCGGGTGAAACCGCGGGTCTCAGCTAGTCACTTATAGATGTGTAACGCACGCATCAATAACGCGGCAATGTTCAAATGGCCCCAACGTGCCTCCATTACGCCGGCTACGGGGCGATTTGAGGCCGCTCTAAATGGAGTGTCATGGCTTACGAGGTGCGAAAGGATCCAACACACATGACACACTTGCATGCTATTAGCGAGTGTACCGCTGCATAAATTATAAGAGTCTATTTGTATGACAAAAATGAATACTAATTGTTCAGCGATGACGGACTATACTCAAGTTCAGTATTAGTAGGTACCTCTTGACGATGTTTAACATATCAATCGTAAAGCGTTACTTACTAGTATATTTTGCACGCATCTTTGCCCACATGCATTTAACTTATAATACAATTAAAAAAAAAAGCATAGACAGGCTACTATATATAAAGACTATATTTTACAGAGAATAAAAAAAATATATGTAAAAAATACGGAATGAAAAATATTGTTTTTTTTTTTCTTACAAGATTATTTGTTGCAACTTTCTTTATAACTAATCCTCATTTGAGGAAATTTGAGTAATTGTTTTATCACTTCTATAATGCAAGAAGGACCAAACCAAACTAGAAGGGATTTTTGAAAATTCTAATGTTTGTACGAAATTTCAACTCAACCTTTTACTATATAAAATTATGAAAATAAAGAGTGATCAATCAGTGAGAAATTAGTAATCGTAAACGGAGAACAACCAGAGTTACTGGCATAGCTCGACGAGTCACATAGCTCGGAGAACTGATGGACGTTTGGCTACCAATGTGAAGGGGTGGTACCAGTAACCGAAGAATTAGTTGACCTCCAGGCTCCGACCAGGCCACAGGTGTGTGAACAGTGGCTCCCAGGTGGCCTGGTGAAGACCGCGGACTTTAGACTTTACAAACTGCTGATAATATGTAGTTTTAACGACCTCCGTGGTGCAGCACGTGCGCTATCGCATTGTAAAATTGTAGGTCCTGAGTACGATTCCCGGCTACAAGTCCAGTCTGGGGAGCTTCGGCTATGGCTAGCTACCACCCTACCGACAAAGACGTGTCGCCAAGCGATGTACCGTTCCGCCACGATGTCGCGTAAAAACCAACCAACAAATTAGGAGTGGACAAATCTAAGGGGTGAAGGTCTAAGGGTCTACCATACTTCAGGTGAAATTGCAGTCAAGGGCTGATTAAAAGATGATAATAACATATTCTGTTAGTATGAATTAATTACCTTAAACTATTTCACTACAAAAACAACAAAAGCACAAGCGTATTCAATGGAAAAACTTTCATTGAAAACTCCAACAAAAGACTCGATGTTCGATCACAAAGCCATTAAGATGAAAAATACACCAACTCAGTTCAGTGAACACCTCTAGAAAACGGGACGTAGTCTTATTTCAGTTCATAATCCCCCCTAATGGCTTCGATATATTATAGAAACATCTCTTTGGAGCACGACCCTCAAAAATCTTCACTAGTAAATTTACGTTTTGCACCCCACGCTTCAGTGAGCACACTGATCTGACACACCCGGTTATTTCTGATTCGTGATTAAAATTGTTGTTTAAGCCCGAAAAACATAATGGGGCAGCTTTGTGGGTCTATGTGCTTTTCTTTCTATCAGTCCAGAGTATCAGAGAGTGGGAAATACGTTTACGCATCCCCTCCCGAAGCGACCAGAATACCAACTAAAACCCATCCAGCCAGCCATACCAGCTCCATCGCGTCGCCTGGTGGCGGGGTAAGGGGAACAGTATCATAGGCTTAGGACAATAAAAGGTTGAGAATGATGATGTTAATGTTAGCTGTGATAGCCTAGTGGTTAGGGCGTCAGCCTCCTAATGAGAGGTCGGCGGTCGAATCCGGGCACGCACCTCTAACTTTTCGGAGTTATGTGCGTTTTAAAAAAATTAAAATATCACTTGCTTCAACGGTGAAGGAAAACATCGTAAGGAAAGCTGCACGCCTGAGAGTCTCCATAATGTTCTCATAGACGTGTGAGACACACGGCCAGCGTGGTGGACGATGGCCAAACCCTTCTCATATTGAGAGGAGGCCCGTGCTCTGTAGTGAGCCAGTAATGATCATGATGATACACTTAGGACTATCCATGTATACTCACTTACAGGATAACACGATATGCGTAATATACCTAAAACTTCTAAATAGTAATCTATTTGGGAGACTAGTTATTTTTCAATTTATTTTGAGATAGGTTTGCGCTTGACGACAATCAATACTAGAAAGCACTGATGAGGTCTAGGTTAGAGCGCGCTTGCCTATTCACTATGGACTAGCCTGCGATAGAAGCCAGTGGAAAAAAAATAATCCGCACGAGGTTGCATGGACACCAGGACCACGATCTTCAGTAATGAAGGAACGACTTGAGAGAGGGCTATTCGCAGATCTAGAGTGCGTTTTAACGTAGGCTATAGCTTGATTAGTTGCCCGCCATTGCGCAAGTCTCCTTATTGTATTGGGGGGGGGGGGGGGGGGGAGGTATCAAGCTGTCCTGATCCTTCCATTACATGCGGGAGAGGCCCGGCGGTAGGCTGGGGTGACTGGTAGGCGTCCGGGAAGTATACAACGGGTCCCCCGGGCGTCCAGTAAAACCAGCGAGAGGGACATGCCGTGGTGGTTTTTAGTACGGGTACACCACCCATGGGTGGGAGTCCCACATAACCTCCGTCCTGCCCAAGGGACGGAAGTAGCTATAAAGCTTCTCCACTAGGAAAAGGCTATAGCTTGAAACAAGTTCCGACGCAGAAGAACGAACTAATTAGCCGCCACCTTATTAAGTAGTTACAAATTTGTCTAAACTAGTTAAAGCAACAACGTCGGAGCCGTTTCTGGCGGTGCATAGTTTGTTTAATTTGTCGCCCGCGATGCAATTACATCATTACATTTTCGCTTACGCAAAGCGACGAAAACGTACAGTGTCAAAGTCATTAAGGTCATAATATGTATAACTAGGGCTGTAAAATTGTGTGATAAAATGTATTGTTTAATGCCAGTTTTGTTGTAGGTACTACTCAACTTACTGTTTCTGTATTATTTTTGTTAAACGTTGTATGAGTGTGCATCTGTTTCGGAGAAACCTGCAGAGAAATGTTACATAATGTGAACGTAAACTATAATCTATGTATCACTCAATTAATCATACATAAACTTTATTTGATCACGTAGAGATACTCCCAGCATAGCTCTCTCCATCGCCCGTTGAGTGACTCTGAGCCTTCTTATGAGGCCCATAGTGAGCGACCACGTTTCAGAGCCGTAAGTCATCACTGGCAACACGCACTGTTCGAAAACTTTAGTCTTCAGGCACTGAGGGATTTCAAATCCGAAATGAGGAGATCCGTAGAAGAACCAGAGTTACCGACATAGCTCAGCGAATTGCGAAGTTGAAGTGGCAATGAGAGGGGCACATAGCTCGGAGAACCGATGGACGTTGGGGTCCCAAGGTGCTGGAATGGCGACCCCGCACCGGTAAACGTAGCATTGGTCGACCCCCAACAAGGTGGACAGACGACATCAAACGAGTCGCAGGGAGCCGCTGGATACAAGCGGCCCAAGACCGTGAGCATTGGAACTCCCTACAAAAGACCTATGTCCAGCAGTGGACGTCTATCGGTTGAAGTGAATGAATGAATGAAACTTTATTTGTATTTATCATACATAAGCAGAGGGAAGTGGCGAATGCTTGTGAGAAACGCATAACATCAAAGACTTGATTCGTGATGACCACGACCACTCTGCAAAGAGTGTAACGACGAAGAAGAAGAAACTTTATTGAACAAAAACTATGAGGATTCCAATCGCGCCCTGGTCTAAGAAGAAACCCACAACAAACTTAGCCGGGCAATTATTATTTTTTTATCTAGTGGGAAGGTTTCGGCCGTGGCTAGTTACCACCCTACCGACAAAGACGTGTCGCAAAGCGATTTAGTGTTCCGACACGATGTCGCGTGAAACCCAATTAGGAGTGTGGGCTACCATACCCCTAACAGGTTAGTCCGCTACCAACTTGACTGCATCATCACTTACCACCAGGTGAGATTGCCGTCAGCGGTTAACTTCCAGTCGATAAAAAAAATTGTTATCACCATATCACTCGCAACTTAAAATTATTTAAGAGCTATCTTATTGGAGCAATATATATTATAAACAAAAAGATTTGTCTTGTCTGTCTGGCTAGCGTATCTATCAACGCATAGACACTACTGTCCGGAACAGCCTGAAATTTCTCATACAGATAGCTATTATAACGAAGGCATGAATAAAAATAAAAAAAAGATTTTGAAAATGCATCACCTACGGTTGCAAAGAAGGGGTTTTAAAATAGATGCGGAATATCACATTAACATGTGGGAAGTTGCTGTGCCAATAACTAAATTTATTTTGGATGTTCCCTGGTACCTCTGATACGTTCTTAAAAATGATTTCACCGAAGACAAACTAAATAATCAGCGAGCAGCATAAAACTAGAATTACGCGGATGAAACCGTAGGAAAAATCTATAGTAAAACAAGATTAAAATTTATTTTAAATAAAAGATTCATATTGAGTTCCGACGTTTAACTTGGACTGTAAAAGAATGAAAATGAACAAATAGTGAATTTTCTTATCTCACTCTAAGGGCTTCTCAAATGACTGATTTCCCAATTTTTGGTTTAAGTACGTGACTGTACTTACGTGAAAGTACAGTCACGTACAGTTAGATATACTCGTAGGTATATTAAGACGCCCAATCTCCGGAGCGCAGTTTAATCAAATTAGAGGCCTAAGTATTGTTCAATAATAATTATCGACGTAATTACTACCTTCCTAACAGCGCCAATTACTGCGAGTGCTGGGTGAGCACTTCTTGGATAATTACCCGCCCTTTATAAAGGCGTCTCCACATTGGCGGAGATGGAAAATAATCTACAATTTATCAATTGCTGATCGCTTAGACAAGTTTTTATTATTTCGTATTTTTAGTATGATAAGAAATGTGTGTTTAAGAGGGGGATTTTTTTTTGTATCACTGTCATAGCACAAATTTTAAAATATTAAGATTGTTTTGGTTCTTATAATGCCACAAACACTTGTGTTGAGATTTGAGGCCTCTCAGGCAAGATACCTATAATGGTACCCTGGTTCCTACCTCTAGGTCTCTAGCCTCCCTTTTCCTACAGAGGTTGGGGCATAATGCTGATATTATCAACGGCCGCCTTTGCATAGAGATTATAAAAATAATAGCTTTACAGTTCTATCGCTTACGAACTGTGCATTTTCCGTGATATAAAGAAACAGTCAGTCAGTCAGTCAGTAAATATCGATGCAAAGAATTACGTCAATCCGTTGCTCTGTTGTTGCATGATTGTTTTTCATCATTCTTGTCCTCCCTCCTTGATTTATTGTAAATATATATTTTTTACTAAAGTGGCCATTGATCAGTTCTTAAAGCAACTTTTGAAGCCCGTAGGTAAGTGCTGTTAACTAGATTAGGGTTTTTGGAAATAAAATGGTCGCTAATAAAACATACCGATATTTGATAGCCTAATATAATAATTTACTTTAAAAAAATTTCAACGCCCTCTGAATAATTTACATCCACTATCGATACTTGTCTGAAAAATATTAACTAAATCACTATATTGTATCTTCGATATGAGCCAGTGTAAATAAACTCGGCATGATACTTATTTTATGGAAAAAAAACATACAGAAACGCTATTGTAGACAATACTACGGTTGCTGAGTGAAAAAATAAAAATCAACAAAGGCTTCAATCCTAAAAAAAAACGTTTAATCTAGGTGACTTAAAGGTAAAATCCGTGGCTGAGTAAGTATATTTGATGGTGATTTTATGGTATATAAATCTGAAGCACATCATGATCAACCCATTACCGGCTCACTACAGAGCACGGGTCTCCTCTCAATAAGGGTTTGGCCATAGTCCACCACGCTGCCCATGTGCGGATTGGAAGACTTCACACGCCTTTGAGAACATTATGGGGAACTCCCAGGCGTGCAGGTTTCCTCACGTTGTTTTAATTCACCGTTGAAGTAAGTGATATATATTTTTTAAAACGCACATAAGTCCGAAAGTTAGAGGTGCGTGCCCGGATTCGAACCGCCGACCTCTGATTAGGAGGCTGACGCCCTTACCACTAGGCGATCACCGCCTTACATATTACTAAGTATTTTTATAAAAAGACTATTTAGTCTAGTAAAATCTTTCTTATATTTCAGTTGTTGAGTTATAAAATCAGTAGTGGCCGTAATCCGTGGACAAAAACAAACTGCCGTTTCACTTATAATTCCCCAATAAAAGTATCATTTACGAGTATGTAATCCCGAATATATCGCCTCCCAGCACCACTTAATATTTCTTACTATTATTTTCACGCAGTTTATGGTGGCAGAAATGCGTCCGCTGGGTATAAATATAAATTTACACAGATATTTCCTCCAATTGTTACGTAAAACGAGGTTTTGACGACCTCCGTGGCGCAGTGCGCGCGCTGTCGCATTATAAAGTTGGAGGTCCTGGGTTCGATTCCCCGCTCGAGTCTGGTCTGGTGGGAGGCTTCGGCCGTGGCTAGTTACCACCCTACCGACAAAGACGTGTCGCCAAGCGATTAAGCGTTCCGGCACGATGTAGCGTAGAAACCAATTAGGAGTGTGGGTTTACCATGCCCCTAACAGGTTAGCCCGCCACCATGCTAGACTGCATCGTCACTTACCTGAGACGAGATAGCCGTCAAGGGCTAACTTGTAATATGTAAAAAAAAAGTTTAACAAACAAATATAATACTTAGTATATTATTACTAAATAATATTGAGTATAATATGACTTAAACGATACAGTTTGGTTTTCAGTTCGAATTGGTGGCCATCGATTTCTAAGAGCGGTGATAGCCTAGTGGTTAGGGCGTCAGCCTCCTAGTTTTGGGTCGGCGGTTCGAATCCGGGCACGCACCTCTAACTTTCGGAGTAACGTGCGCTTAAAAATATATATAAATATATATATAACGGTGAAGGAAAACATCGTGAGGAAACCTGCACGCCTGAGAGTTCTCCATAATGTTCTCAAAGGCGTGTTAAGTCTTCCAATCCGCACATGGCCAGCGTGGTGGACTATGGCCAAACCCTTCTCATATTGAGAGGAGACCCGTGCTCTGTAGTGAGCCGGTAATGGGTTGTTCAATGATTTCTAAATACTCATAATTAAATAGAGCTTGCGATTTTTCCCTTCCAACACAGCCCTTAATTAGGTGAATACAATCGGCTTTGTTTCAAAGATGCTTTAATTAAAGACTTTCCAACGAAGGCGCATCCCGTCACTTGGCGCTTCACGCCCGATTATCTTGATAGATCTTATTAAGTCTTTAACATATTTGGAACCTGTTAAGAGTCATGCGTACTAAACTTTGAACAAGAGTTGAAACCTCGTTTATTTGCTTTGAGTTTATTTAGATACGCTTAGCTGTTCGCAGAGCATTAACAACTTTGATTGTAGAGTGAGAGTTAAATGAAATATTGTCAGAAAAATAAAGTTAATCTGAATGTCGGGTTCGAATCCCGGTTTAGACTAATTTAGAAATTCATAGTGGGGAGTCTTTAGTCACTGCTTGTTACAGCCTAACCGGCGTAAATCATCATGATCAACCTATTAAGTTTCCATTGATGTTTGCAGGCTTGCTCATAAGGGGCTCTCACTACGCTGCTATTGTTGTGTAGTGCAAATTTTTAAAACGATGAACGCATCGGTTGAGCCAAAAATATGCAACAAACAAACAATTAAATTCTGGGTTCGATTCCCGGCTAGATACCATCCTAGAGACAAAGAAGTGCCTAGCGTTCCGAGACATTTTCGCGTAGAAAACAATTAGAAGTATGGTTTTACCATACCTACAGAGATAGATACAGATTAGCCCATTATCAACTTAGACTGACATCTTCTTCTTCTTCTCGCCCTTATCCCACATTATGTGGGGCCGGCACAAAAAGTCTTCTTCTTCCACTTACTTCTATCAGCCGTCACCTCACTACCTACACCTTTTACCCGCATATCCTCTTTTACACAATCCATCCATCTCTTCTTTGGTCTTCCTCTACTCTTTTGCCCTTCCACGTTCATATATAACATTCTTTTGGCGACATCACTTTCTTTCTTCCGCATTATATGACCATACCATGCTAGCCTGTTACTCCTCATCTTTTCTGTCACTGGCGCTACTTTTAGACTTCCCCTTATATATTCATTTCTTATCTTATCCATTCTTGTCACACCACACATCCATCTCAACATTCGTATTTCTGTCGCATGAACTCCTATTTCATCCGTTCTTTTTGTCGCCCATCATTCTGATCCATACAACACGACAGGTCTTACGACTGTATTATAAATTTTCCCCTTAAGTTTAAGGATTGACTGACAACTTAGACTAACATCATCACATAGAATTAAAAAAAAAAAAAAAATTATAATATGTACTCCGGAAATTTCCGTCTGGCCTACCGTACGGGCGGGAGTGCACGGGGCGCGGTGAGATTTGCGAATTTAATATTGTTGCCCGCCACTGGCGCGAAGCCAGGCTGCGGTGCAATTGAAACGTGGCTCCAAATTTTGTAAATCGCCCTTATGAAATTATATCCCGCACGCTCCGGTGCTAAGTCTTATTGTTACCAACTCGTACACACACCAGTTGGCAGATCGGATTCTGTTGGTATATTGTTACAAAAAAAAAAAAAACATATTGTCTAAAATGTATTACTTACATGCCTAATTACGAGTATGTTATGTTATGTTTGTAAGCGGTGATAGCCTAGTGTTAGGGGCGTCAGCCTGGTAATCAGAGATCGGCGGTTCTAATCCGGGCACGCACCGCACACACCTCTAACTTTTTGGAGAAATGTGCGTTTTAAAAAATAAAAAAAAATTAAAATATCACTTGTTTCAACGGTGAAGGAAAACATCGTGAGGAAACCTCCACGCCTGAGAGTTCTCCACAATGTTCTCAAAGGCGTGTGAAGTCTGCCAATCCGCACATGGCCAGCGTGGTGGACTATGGCCAAACCATTCTCATATTGAGAGGAGACCCGTGCTCTGTAGTGAGCCGGTAATGGGTTGGTCATGATGATGATGATGATGATGTTCGATCCCAATAAGCAAACATGATAATAGTGACGATAAACCAAACGTGTTTCTTGCGATAAAGTCAAAATGATTAAAATATAGCAGCTTAGTGAAAATAATTAGTTAGGATTATCAATTTGTAAATTTAATAAAGTATCACAGTGAGGCTGTCACCCGTTAAGAGTGGAATTTTGAAATACCGTGAAGCATGAAATGCATTTTGAAAAGGGGTGAAATTTCACAAAAATAGATAAATAAAATAGGCGTATTTATTGCTTCAATGAGGTGAAGCTACCGCTCGCTCGTTTCTTCATTTGTTAGCTAGGCCTTTTTTGCATGTTCGTTTTTAAATAGACTTAATCTTTTTTTCATTCATCGCCATCTATTTTCCTTTCGGTCTATACTTGATGATCAGGTGCAGACATATGGCGCCGATAAAGCGAAGATTTACCGTTTTATTTACGGCGAGTCAATCCCCGGTCGTAACAATGAGAGAGAACGCTTTTAGGAAGCATTGGGTAATCTATACTAATATTATCATCGCGTACCTAAAGAGTATAGTGTGTGATTTTGTATGTTTGGACGCTCTTGTCTCAAAGATTTCAAGTACAAAAATATTGTAGGATTCATCTGGTATGCGTAAGCCCCATTGTGACGTTGCTATTGCTTTGTTAATAAATATATTTTTATTTAATAAATTTTAACGAGCGCAATATATATTTTTTGGTGTTAAGTAATTACTCGTTAAGCGTTAAAAGCGGTGATAGCCTAGTGGTTAGGGCGTCAGCCTCCTAATCAGAGGTCGGTGGTTCGAATCCGGGCACGCATCTCTAACTTTTCGGATTCTGTTGGTATATTGTTACAAAAAAAAACATATTGTCTAAAATGTATTACTTACATGCCTCATTACGAGTATGTTATGTTATGATTGTAAGCGGTGATAGCCTAGTGGTAGGGGCGTCAGCCTCCTAATCAGAGGTCGGCGGCTCGATCCGGGCACGCTAACTTTTTGGAGTTATGTGCGTTTTTAAAAATTTAAAATTAAAATATCACTTGCTTCAACGGTGAAGGAAAACATCGTGAGGAAATCTGCACGCCTTAGAGTTCTTCATAATGTTCTCAAAGGTGTGTGAAGTCTGCCAATCCGCACGTGGGCAGCGTGGTGGACTATGGCCAAACCCTTCTCATATTGAGAGGAGACCCGTGCTCTGTAGTGAGCCGGTAATGGGTTGATCATGAATTACTCGTATAACAAGTTCTTACTAATGCAACCGAAATACTGAAACTAACACAATGGGTATTAATTTTCAGTTAAGACACTCGTATAATGTCATATTGACACAGACTCACTGGGTATTACGAATAAAGACACTCATAAACTCATACCTACTGCTGACGCGAACTAAATAGGTATTTTCTGTTTTATTTCGCCACTCAATCCAACTGTTACAATGAGCGGGCACGAATGCTAATGTAGGAAGTGTATCCATTCACGTCCCCACTCAGTTCGCTGCGCGAAATTGAATAAATTTGAAAGAGGAATGAGCCCAAGTAAAATCGGAAAAGAGGTATCAATGCGAGATGAGCCACCTAAAAATGAGATCGCTCCTCTATGGATTGACGGACTGGTGACAAGGTGGGATTAAAACTTACTTTTATTAGGAGCGATCGATTCAGCGAGCCGAGCAATTTGTAACTGGCGAATTCATTTGACGTTATGCGAGGTACTGTATACCTGTCGGATCAGATTATGAAACGAAAGTAAATCGAGCTAAAATTTATGACAGATATCATCGCTGTAATATCAGTCATCATTAGATTTTTGAACGAACGTTTTCTGTTACTTCCTACCCTTTCATCTGTTACTGAAATTGATCTGCAATTGAACTTAGTTAGAGTTACTGAAGCAATCTGTTTTTGACGACCTCCGTGGCGCAGCGCGCGCGTTGTCGCATTCTAAAGTTGGAGGTCCTGGGTTCGATTCCCGGCTCGAGTCTGGTCTGGTGGGAGGCTTCCGCCGTGGCTAGTTACCACCCTACTGACAAAGACGTGTTGCCAAGCGATCTAGCGTTCCGGCACGATGTTGCGTAGAAACCAATTAGGAGTATTGGTTTAACATACCCTAACAGGTTAGGCCGCTACCATCTTAGACTGCATCATCACATACTATCAGGTGAAATTGCCGTCAAGGGCTAACTTGTAGTGGATAAAAAAAAAAAAATTAACTACCTACACCACTCAAAGAATGTGAGATAAACTTTAAATACAAATAAAAAGAATGGCTAGCGCAAAGGTGTTTTTATACCATTCAAGAATTCTTAACAACTTAAGTAAACCTCATACATAACATCATGCTTAACAAGCTCCTCTCACACACTTGCATTTTTTTCAAGTTTATTACAATAATTTTAATTTTAATTAGATTTATAAAAATTGTAATAATTTTTAATAATTTTATTTTTGACTATGAATTATTATTGTTTTTTTTTGGTATTGAATTGTTTAATATTAGAATATTATAATGTGTATCAAAAATTTATTAAAATTGTACTGTTTGCAATGCCCTGACCGGGTCCCACGTCTGTAAGATATGAACGCAAATAAATAAATAAATGGGTACCGAATTTAAAAGATGTGAAAAGTGATAACGGGACGCCATTACTAACTACGCTGCCGGTTCATCCTCCGTTTAACAGCGGCCTGTATCTTATAAGCATAAGTGAAGTTAAAAATGATTATTTCTGTTGATGATATAACAACAAATAATTAAATTAAATAAAGATTACGATCAAAGTGGGATCTCATCAATACACAGGGTTTCATTTTGGTACTGAACACTTCGCGTGAAATGTGATAACTGTACTGCTTATAGAAAATTAACCGAAACTGAACCAGAATCAATATACCTTTATAGTGTGCCGTAAATATATCTTATAAGTTATCCACCCTACCGACAAAGACGTGTCACCAAGCGATTCAGCGTTCCGGCACGATGTCACGTAGAAACCAATCAGAAGTTTGGTTTTACAATACCCCTAACAGGTTAGCCCGCTGTCATCTTAGACTGCTCATCACTTACCATCAGGTGAGATTGCCGTCTAGGGCTAACTAGTAGTGGATAAAAAAATAAAAAATAAGTTATCCATACTCCCTACTAGATAATTATTTTAAACTCATACCATCTTTCCGTCCTATCCTATGACATCACGTTCATTTCTATGACATTAGACAAGAAAAGAAGAAGTTACATATAATTATCACGTGTTTATATGATACCATCCTAAAAGAAAAATAAAAACACTATGATACCAAGGACTTAGCGTTTTATCATTTCTATAAACGCTTCAATAACACAAACGTACAGATAAATATGTAGACAAACTCATAAAAAATATTTGCGATGGTAATACAAACCAGAGACAATGAAACGCACGATTTCGTAACGATGCCAATCAGTGTTGAAACCTTCTTTTCTCAAATAAACATTCAAAGCGAAAACTACAAAGAGCATAAGCAAAACCTAGTGTTACCAACCCAAAGTATATAACAATATTCGCGCAGTTTCTCATAGGAAATGTGGCACACTGCGTGCCAATAAAAAATGGCTGCGCATTATTTCTTTGACGCCCTTTGATGTGAGAAAAACGTATTCACGCTATATAACACAATACAATAAGAGCCGACGTAACACTCTAAACGTGTAACGGGGAAAATTATATCGAGAAGAGTGGAAATTTACTTCTAACAACAAAATAACAAGTGTCAAATGGGGGAGTCATGTTCGATTATCTGAAAAGACTTATCTAAAAATTATAAAATCCATTTTTAAGGGATATAAAGACATAGGGACAGCTTTATTTCTAGGCTTTGTAAAAACTTAGATAAATACGCCAGTGCCAGTTGCATTGAAACCTTTTTTCGAAAAATATCACTCAACTTATAACAATGGCGATTCCCGAGGCGTCCATTGTTATTGCTATTTTTCGTGTCTCTAAATTAAAAAACATAGGTCTTTCATACGAACTTCAAACGCCTATTTTATGCCCTTTGGATGACAAAAATATTCTAACCTGATACTTACGCCTTTAGAGAAACCTATTTTTAAAAATTTCAAGTTTGTAGACTTAATAATAAAAAAAAATCAGCAAAAACTATCATTCCCTATTTTACCGCCCTTTAAAGGTAATCTATATATAATATTCAAAAAAAATTTATGTACATGTTTTTTATTTATTATAATTAATCTTAATGCGAATTTTTGTGTCTCCAACTCCAAAAACAAAGGACTTTCATACAAATTTCCAACCCCCCTTTTACCCTCTTAGGGGTGGAATTTCCAAATATCCTTTCTTAGCTGACATATCTTAACTATTAACTACCTACTTGCTAAATTATAGCTTTATATATACAATATAGTTTTTGAGATCTCGTGTTTAATCGGTAAGTAAGTATAAGTACGTCAGTGACTTTTCACTTTTATATATATAGATAGTAGGAAGGATATGAATCTTTACAGCTAATTGGTTACTACGCTCAATTGCAAGGCGTCACCTCTGTCGGTAGCGTAAATCCAGAAGTTATAAATTCTCAAAATGCGTCTATAGATCGATCCCGGGAGCACCGACACATGAGACCGCAGCGTACACCACTGCGACAGTGAGTTCGACAAAGTAATAAGATAATAATTATAGTGATAGTTTCGCATTCACTAAAGGCCGTGGGTCCGCGAGACAATGGCAAGTAGGTATTGCATAACGCAATTTGCCAGTCATGTCGCACGCGGCGCTTGTCTGGAATCGTAACAATCCAGTGCACGGATTTTGTATGGTACACAAAAAAAAGGCAGCACGCTCACATGCCTCCTTTTATGTCGACATCGCTAACATTGTGACTTGTGACATGACATAACATGCACTGAATGCAGGTAAAAGTTCTCGCTAATCTATTTTATTCCAAAGTTATATCTTATTGTTTTTAAAATGTCTCGATTATAATGATATTTGGCGCACGATAGATTTAATTCAGGAATTGAGATTAGTTTTATACATCAACATCATGATCAACCCATTATCTGCTCACTACAGAGCACGGGTTTCCTCTCAATATGAGACGGGTTTGGCCATAGTTCACCACGCTGGCCATGTACGGATTGGCAGACTTCACACGCCTTTGAGAACATTATGGAGAACTCTCAGGCGTGCAGGTTTCCTCACGATGTTTTCCTCCACCGTTGAAGCAAGTGATATTTTAATTACTTAAAAACGCACATAACTCCGAAAAGTTAGAGGTGCGTGCCCGGATTCGAACCGCTGAGCTCTGATTAGGAGGCTGACGCCCTAACCACTAGGCTATCAGAGCTTCTGTAGATAGTTTTTACAGGTTACGGTAATCACTCAACTTCAGGTGACTCGTCTGCTCTTTTGCCCGCGATGTAAAATAAAATAAACATTTTTCGTTTTATTACAGAATTAAACTTTGATAAGTTTGTATTATTTACCAGCAAAAAACGATTTGACCAAAATTTTAAAAATAAATAGCTCGAATCTTAGCGATAGACAATAGACCCTGCTCGGGAAAATGACGAAACGGTTCCTATGTGAAATGGGAATACCGTTAGAAATGCGGACTAAATCGGGAATAATGCGTAACGTCTAGTGAAAATATAAAACTGAGTGAGAATGTCCCAATAAACAGGCAGACTTCTCATTCCAAAAGAGCCCGTTACCAAACTTGAAATAAAGATTGTTTGTATTTGGTTTCTTAATGCATAATTAGTTGCAGCATCTCTTACCATCGGGTTAAGATTCAAAAGTTGCCTACAAAAAAGTTGTTAGCAGTGTATAAAATGTTTAAAGTTTAATTTGCTGCGGTAGAGATAAGTCCGATCTCTTGCCGCTAACTATTCAGAGACACATACGTTAATTAAAGCAATCTTAAATTAAATATTACTTGGTTAAACGATGAAGGAATCACCA
Source organism: Lasiommata megera (assembly GCA_928268935.1). Taxonomy (NCBI): domain Eukaryota; kingdom Metazoa; phylum Arthropoda; class Insecta; order Lepidoptera; family Nymphalidae; genus Lasiommata; species Lasiommata megera. The sequence continues at coordinate 15,339,509 of OV743315.1, read as the reverse complement.
TCCCCCCCCCCCCCCCCCGAAACGTCGCCTAAGCCGAGGTTCAGCCTCATAGGAGGTGCACTTAGGCAGACGTTCCCCTAGTTTCTTCGGGCCCAAAATTTCTTCTGGCAGAGCTTCTTTCTGAAGCTCGCCAACAAACTGTCGCAACCAATAGGGCTAGAACAGCTAACAGTCAGTCCGCAAAAAAAAGATGAAGGTATAATCGTGAGGAAAACTGCATGCTTGAATCTATTTTGCGCTTGACCAGTGTCAACTACGTTCGTCAGATGTACCGTAGTACTTACGTAGTAGAGATTGGATAGTAATCCAAAGGTAGTTAAGTATCCGCACTTGCCAGCGTGGTGGACTACCATTAAAAGTCTGCTCATTCAGAATGTAGAACTGCGATCTGTAGTGGGTTGTTATTGTTAATGAATCTTTGTTACTATACTATGCACTTCCAAGTATCGTCTGAATCCACTAATCATCATCATCATTTCAACCGATAGACGTCCACTGCTGGACATAGGTCTTTTGTAGGGAGCTCCAATGGCCACGGTCTTGGGACGCTTGTATCCAGCGGCTCCCTGCGACTCGTTTGATGTCGTCTGTCCACCTTGTTGGGGGTCGATCAACGCTACGTTTACCGGTGCAGGGTCGCCATTCCAGCACCTTGGGAGCCCAAAGTCCATCGGTTCTCCGAGCTATGAATCCATTAGTTGTTTTAATATTGAAAATAGTTCTCTTATCAAATCACCTATATCACACCATTCTGACAGAGATGGGCAAAAAGTTGAAAAATAAAAAAAAAATCATTTATGGATGACATTTCGATTGTTTTAAACGAAATTGTACGTTGAGCATTTAATCCCACCGAATGCATTCGCACGGCGCGGCTAATAAACTGGAAAACGGGTGTTTTATGAAAATTAATTAAAACCGCTCGCTGGATTGCCCTCCGCGGCCCCGGAGTGCGCGAATACCGTGGGCACAATGGCGTCGCGCGAAGCTTTTCATTTCGCTTGTTATACCGCACCATGATACGATCACCGTGGGTCTAGTAATTTTACGGCTTACTTTGTTATGTATTCCTCTTAGACTGCGTGCATTTGGAACCCTGCTAGCTTTTAAGGTTTTAATTTTACATATGTAGTTATGAGCATCATCTCACTTCCCATCTAATGAAAGAACTACTAATAATAAAAAGACTTGAAATTGTATAATACAAAAAAAAATTTACTTTTGTTATAAACCTTGAAGATAGAATCGAAAATTAAAGACGTTTGTAAGTCTCAATCTTTTTCGTTCACTCTTGCCAGTATGTTCGTGGTTGACGACAATTCATTCACTCTAGCTTTTGTAGTCTTCAGCGTGTCTAGGACATGTGACTATTGTAGAATGTGATTTATAAGGTAGTAAATGTGAATGTAATATAAAGATATTATAAGGTATGTTCAACGCATGGGTGATTGAACACGTCGGCGAAAAAAACAAAGGGACATTACTCCCTCTTATATTTTAAGTTCCTCCAAGATCGGGACGTTAGTTCCAAACGCAATTATTTTAAAAATACATTCCAAGTTTTAAAATATGTAGGTATATTGCACGTCGAGATATTCAAGTTGGATATGCATTAATTGAGTAAATTAACTATAATTTATTTGTGGTGATAATTTACTAATACTACCACCACATTTGAGCAAATAAGAAAATGAACATCAGACAGAGATATTCTATAAACGCTATTTATTAAAATGGAACCAACTAGCTTGACAGTTAACTTTTTCATAACAAAAACTATAGTTTAAAATATTTAAAAAAAAAATGGAAGACGGATATATCTTCAATTGACTTGCAACACTGTCTGAGAGAAGAGATCGTTTCCATAGACTGTTCATTTAATATACCTTTTTTTTATCGACATACTTTTTGGTCATAGACTCAGTTCATGTTGGTTGATATGATAGCGAGAAGACTGCAGAGTGGTGGATCTTTGCTCTCAAATTCTCTCATCTATGAGTGATGAGTTCTGTACCCATCATTAAGACTTTGATTGACTGAATTGATAGGCTGATGAAAATTATAATTTTATTAGAAGTGTGTTAAATACTTGCGATAAGAAGACAGCTAGTTTTCTTACCTGTAAAAATAGAAAAGAATGATTAGATTCGAATACATACACAGCTTTAACATTCATGCAATTTTTATCTTTTACTAATATAGAAGCTTACAGAGTGGCAAAACTAGTAGTTTCTGTTACCAGTAGACATAACACGTCACTTAGATGAAACCTTTTGAAAATGGCTTTTATAAAAAGTTATTGGCACCATCGAAATACCGTCCAAAATTAAGTTTCCGTAACACAACGTAATTCATGACCATCGTAGACGTTTAACGTCTCATTGATAGCCGAATAAGCCGTCTCGATACCAAAGTTTTGTCGATTAGAACAAATTTTGTGTTCGCTTGTAACATTCTAATTCCATATATTGATACTAGACAATATACTAGACAATCGACTTATATTTACAAGAAGGTAAACAGTTTATTAAATATACACTTAATACTTACCAGCTTAAAAAGACTCTAACTGAGTGGCTTGGAAAACTAACATATCAAGACACTGAGGCATTACTCGAAGCAAACAAGTAAAATTTCAATCGCAACACAAACACTCACACACACTCACACACACACACACACAAACACACACACACACACACACACACACACGCACGCACACACTCTCTCCTGGTTATTGATTTGATTTTATATATATAAGAATATATACACATATTATAAAACATATTATATACATTTTACGGAAGGCGGGACACCCTGGCACAAGTAAAATAATTACTTAAAAGGATGTCCCAACAACGGATAAATGTTATATATAAAACGTATTTTTTGAATAAAATTTTTTCATTTTTTTCAGCGTTTACAGCGTTTTAAATTCCGCGGTTGCTCTCTTGAGTGATGATTAGATCAACAAGTCGGGAACTGTCGTAATCTTCTTCACTATGTACCACTTCATTACTGACGCTCAGCTGGTAAGTTCGCTCTGCTTATATAATACAGAGTTATTTGCATTTCTTATACAAAATGCTTTCTTCTTGAAAAGCGTCTTTATTACTGAAGGAAGCCAGACAGTTTGCTCTGCTAATGAAACATAGTTATTATCAATAACAGTACAAAATTTCATCTAAACAAATTTTAAGTCCAGCACAGCGCTTTTGTTCTTTGGAGTCATTAGGTCAAAAAGCCAGGGGCAGTGTTTATATTCTTCTTCATCATGTTCAACCCATTATCGGCTCACTACAGAGCACGGGTCTCCTCTCAATATGAGAAGGGTTTGGCCATAGTCTACCACCCCGGCCATGTGCAGATTGGCAGACATCACATGACTTTGAGAACAATATGGAGAACTCTCAGGCGTGCAAATTTCCTCACGATGTTTTCCTTCACCGTTGAGGCAAGTGATATTTTAATTGTTTTAAAACGCACATAACTCCAAAAAGTTAGAGGTGCGTGCCCGAGTTCGAACCACCGACCTCTGATTAAGAGGCAGACGCCCTATTCACTGTCTGTCTGTCTGTCTATCACAGCTTACGCCATTCTTCTTCATAAGCCTCCTTATTTCTGAAGGAAGCAGTTGGCTCTGCTAATAATACAGCATTATTTTAAATATCTCTAGAATCTCTAAAAAGTTTGCTTCAAAACAATATTGAAGCCACCACGTCTTTCATTTAGCGTTTGCTCTCTGAAGGACAATATCAGTGTCAACGTCAGTGGCAATGCTTACCTTCTACTTCACATAACTCATAACTTTCTCTGCTAATAATGAAGGCTTACATTCAATATCTCTCTACAGACATTTGCTTGAAACAAATTCCTATTAAAGCGAACACCACCCTACGGTAAGTCTCCCTAATACGCCGTAATACAGGAGCATCGCAGACGCTTTAACAGTTCCCTCAATCCCCAATTAAGCCGTCTCGATACCTGAGTATTATCGATACGAATCGATTCTGTGTTCTCTCGCGAGTCGTCGCTGATCCCTAAATATTGATACTAGGTATTCCCTTTGTCAGCGTCTCCCGTCTCGCTTTTGTTCTCCGGAGTTATTACTTATGATACGATTGCTTCGTTGCATTTCCATGCGTTCGGTTCAAATAAAGTATTCGATTATAAAACTATGATTTTATATTGACACAATATGGATTTGAGATATTGGATAGAAGCAGACATTACTTTGCGGAAGTCCATGGTATAATGTATACTCGTATAATGATCGAATGAATTGTCTGGTGGGAAGCTTCGGCCGTGGCTAGTTACCACCCTACCGACAAAGACGTGTCGCCAACCGATTTAGCGTTCCGGTACGATGTCGTGTAGAAACCAATTAGGAGTATGAGTTTACCATACCCCTAACAGGTTAGCCCGCTACCATTTTAGACTGCATCATCACTTACCATCAGGTGAGATGCAGTCAAGGGCTAACTTGTGGTGAATAAAAAAAAAAAAATGTATACTTTTACGAATGTATACAACATTTATTCATGTAAACGTGGTTGTTAGGGCCTGTTTCACAATTTTTCAATAAACTTGAACTACCTGGACAAATTTTGTGACAGTTTAGATTATAAAGTGTCAGTTTTTTGTCTGTCAGATAAAACTTATTACTAACTAACTAAGAGATTGTGAATCAGGTACCTTTCTTTCTGGTTTTCAAGCAAACATTAAAGTCCTTTGGAGTATTAGGCTATTAGCCGGAAGTTGAAAAAAAAAACAATAGAAGAGTAAATATCAAAATATTTAGTAGAACAAGATTAAAAACAACTCAGTAGTATCCTTATATATGGTATTAAATGAGACATAACAATTCGCACGTTCGCTAAGATAGGATAAGTACGAGAGGTTTTAACGCATGTCTCAAGTACGCTCCGTCAGACTTGATCCCCAATTAGGGTCCGCGCGATCCCGGCACCTCTTGATACCTGGGATTATGACGATTGTCGGAAACAAACCGATTAGGCAGTTTCACGTATAAACAACATCTCGAGTGTGAACACGTAGTGCGTGTTCGCATTGACTTGAGACTGCGACAAGAAACTACGGCAAGAGACTGCGTCAAGAAACTTTTTTTTACTACAAGTTAGCCCTTGACGGTAATCTCACCTGGTATAAACTTGGTGTGATTCGATAAAGAAAGGCACTACCACAAGCATGATTACGTTTACCAACAGCTTAAGACATTGTAATCGGACTAAAATAATTTATTACAATATTATACATAATAAGGTATTAAAGCTAAATGCTAAGCTAATTATAGGTAAACACCGCATGCAAAAGGTGTATTACATAAAAAAGCGGAAAACTAATTAATAGAAACACTAAAATATGTGAAATAACAAGAGCAAAAAGGAAAATAAACTAAATTGATTGATTGATTTGGAAATATGCCATAGGAAGACAGTGTTGTTGTCATAAACGCCTTCGCTGGTTATCCATCTAAACGTGACCTTATAGAACAGATATGTCTCACACTCTTGCATCAAAATACCTATCAACGTGCCATATTGTGAGAAATGCTTCGTGCATTTCACGCGTACGCCCGATTCATCGCTAGTGTGTGTGCATTGTATAGGTATTCATTCGCGGTGGCAAATGTCTTAATGGGGATTTAGTACGTCGCTACATAATCTGAATACGTGTCTGCGTCTACAATATCAAACAGACGAATACAAATTAGTGATAGATATCTACGTATGAAGCTGTGGTAGCCAGGTTAAAACGTCCGCCTCTTAATAATAGGACGGGGGTTCGAACCCGACCACGTAGCTCTAACTTTTCGGAGCTATGTGCGTTTTTAAGCAATTAAAATATCACTTGCTTCAACGGTGAAGGAAAATATCGTGAGGAAACCTGCACGCCTGAGAGTTCACCATAATGTTCTCAAAGGCGTAAAAAGTATGCCAATCCACACATGACCAGCGTGGTGGACTAAGGCCAAACCCTTCTCATATTGAGAGGAGACTCGTGCTCTGTGGTGAGCCGATAATGGGCTGTAAAATGTAGAGAAGTCGCATTTCGTGGGGTTGAGTTTATATCTAAACATCGTCATAATATTACTATGAGAATATATTATCTATACAAATATTATAAAGAGGAAAGGTTTGATTTTTTTTTTGTTTGTTTGTTTGTTTGTATGAATTGAATAGGCTCCGAAACTACTTGGCAGATTTGAAAAATTCTTTCACTGTTGGAAAGCTACATCATTTCTGAGTGACATAGGCTATATTTCATTTTCAAAAAAAATAGGCATCCTTACTAAAATTACGATAACGTAATCCAAGGTGTGAAAAAAATATCAAAAAACTACCTTACATCGCGTGCGCTGCGAAAACTATTGATGATAGAACAAAATGATATACTACATTTTTTTAGAACACACCATTATCTACAAAAAATCAGCGGCAGCATATCTCTAACTATTACAGTCATGTCACAATAAGCGTTTTTTTATTGAAAAAAAGAAATTAAAATACCACCGCTACAAAAAGCTCTTTATTTGTACCTTGGTATTAACCCTTATCAAAATAAATGATGTATTATTTAAGACTGCTTCAATATCTTTATATTACTTTTTGAATTATTCGATTCTGACAATCCATTCAAAAGATATCACGAGTTAAAAAAAAATTAAAAAATAAACTGTATTCGGCTAGCTATGCGTTGTAGGCGTCACTCGGGCAGGGGTACGGGAGGGGGGTTAAGATCACGAAATAAACTTGCCACGCGGCTTACTCGCGCGGTCGGCTCCCTACGTGATGGACGTGTGCGGAATTTACGCTTGATAATAATTCGTTTAGTAAGTAACTAAACCGATTTAAAAAGTTCTTTTCAGAACTAAACCCATTTATATAAAATATTGTTCACTTAGTTATTAACCTAATAAATTACTTGAATATTTTTCATGATTTTAAATTTAATTTTAATAAATAGTAGGTAGTTGTGTACGTTGTAATATAGTAGCATATATAGCTTACAGTTATGCTAATTTAGTTCAAAGGCATTTTTTCTTTTGTCATTTTGAAATGCCTAAAAGATCAAGATCTCAACTTATGTTGCTGCACCACGTACGCGGTCCAACTTCATTCCAGTACTTGAAAACCGTTGACGGAGTTCTGAAAGAAACGTATCAAGCTGCTTGCCGTGCTAGAGGTTTGTTAGAAAACGATGACCATTGGGAAAATACTCTCAGAGAAGCTTCGCTTTCTCAATGTCCATTACAATTGAGAGAATTGTTTGTGGTCATACTTTTATTTTGTCAGCCATCGGAACCATTAAAATTATGGAACATTTTCAAAGACGATTTATGTGAAGATATTAGACACAGAATCAGACAGCAAAATCAAGACATCACCTTACCATACAATGAGGACATTTATAACGAAGGTTTGATACAAATAGAAAATAAACTGTTGCAATTAAATGACAAAAGCCTAAGTGATTTCGGATTACCATCATCAGTTCGTACAGAAAGCAATGCAGCAGAGACTATGACTCATCGCTATGATACAAATAATTTGACCGCTTTTGTCAATGAAAACCTGCCAAAGTTAGTCCCAGATCAAAGACATGCTTTTGAAACTATAGTCGATAGCGTCATTCATGACAAAAGAAAAGTTTTCTTTTTGGATGCACCTGGTGGAACGGGAAAGACGTTTCTTGCAAATTTGATACTTGCTAAGATAAGACAATCAGGGAAGATAGCAATAGCAGTTGCTTCCTCAGGAATTGCTGCAACTCTCTTGAAGGATGGCAAAACTGCTCATTCTACTTTTAAACTTCCACTATCCGTCAATCTTGAACAACAATCTACATGTTCCATCCGCAAAAATGGACCTATTGGTAAATTACTACAAGACGCCTCATTGATTATGTGGGACGAATGCACGATGAGCCATAGAGCACATATAGAGGCCGTGAACAGAACCTTACAGGATCTAAGGAACTCCTCTGCAGTCATGGGCGGGATTACTTTTGTATTTGCTGGAGATTTTCGACAGACTCTCCCCGTTATTAACAGAGGCACGCGAGCAGATATCATCAAGGCATGCTTGAAATCGTCTCCCTTATGGACTACGATTGAAACATTAAAATTAAGGACAAATATGAGAGCTCATCTTCATGGAATCACTGATAGCGATTTCCCACAGCAACTGCTAAAACTTGGGGAAGGAATTTTTCCAACTCCAAATTTAAGCGGTCATTGTGACATTCTTCTGGATGAGTCTCTAGGCCAAATACTCCATAATTTGGAAAATTTAATAGATTCTGTATACCCTGATATCGAGAATTTGCACGAAAGAGACTTCCATTGGCTGTGTTCTCGGGCTATAGTATCACCTAAGAATGATACTGTCAATGAAATAAACAATCTGATTGTTCAAATAGTCCCCGGCCAAACAAAAACATACAAATCGATCGACACTGTAACGAATATTGAAGATGCAGTCCATTATCCACAGGAATTTTTAAATTCGTTGAACCCTTCTGGACTGCCACCCCATGAATTGACGTTAAAAATCGGAATCCCAATCATGCTTTTAAGAAATTTAAACCCTCCGAGCATGTGTAATGGGACGAGGCTGCTTATTAAGGAGTTAAAGGACAATTTAATAGTAGCAACTATTATCACTGGCCCAGCAGGTGGTCAACTAGCTCATATACCGAGGATACCGATGATCCCAACTGATCTGCCAATCCCATTTAAACGGCTTCAATTTCCGGTAAAAACATCTTTCGCATTAACAATTAACAAGTCCCAAGGCCAAACCTTCGAATTAGTAGGGATCGATCTGCGAAAGAAATGTTTTACTCATGGTCAACTGTATGTTGGTCTATCGCGAGTCGGAGCCCCTGAAAATCAATTTATTTTGCTGCCACAAAATAAAACAACATCAAATATTGTTTACAGAGAAGCTCTAACAAAATAAATGTATTTTCTTTTAGGGTTATGACCTCAATAATTGAAAAAAAAAAACAAAAAATTAAAAAAATATATCAAAAAAAAGAAAAAAAACCCCAAAAATATACAAAAAAAACACATAAATACAAAAAAATCATTAAATAATATCTGAATTTAATTATTCTTATTTTTTTTTTATTTACTCTTTTTTAGGAGCTCGACGCAAAAAGGGATGAATATGTGTCATATTATTATTATTCCCAGTATATGCTACCTCTCACGCCCGTGTGCAAAATAAATACATATAAAAACCAAAAGAGATATAATAAACTTAAATAGATAATAATAAATAAACTTACATATACATTACATAAATACATATTTGCACCGGGCGGAGGAATACGCCCCGGCAGGGGAGACCAAACGGCCGGGGGTCAGGGCGACAGGTTGAGAAACCGGCGGACTATCCTAGCCGAGTCCAGCAAGACCGCTTTTTGCATCCTGGCTGCGAGCGAACTGCCACGGAACCCCAGTCGCCTCAGATTATATTAGTCGCCTTATATTATTATTATTATTATGAATGTGTTAAAATTAACAAATCTAAATGTAATGTTTAATGCCCGTGCGAAGCCGGGACGGGCCGCTAGTATTTAATATTATATTTATTTTACAATTTGTTTAACCCCCTAACGGATAATATGGATATAGAGCTAAACCCACCATAATGACGAATCCTATGTACTTCTTTTTTCTTTTTCTTGCCCTTATCCCACATTATGTGGGGTCGGCACAACACGTCTTCTTCTTCCACTCACTTCTATCAGCCGTCACCTCACTGCCCACACCTTTTACCCGCATATCCTCTTTTACACAATCCATCCACCTATTCTTTGGTCTTCCTCTACACTTTTGCCCTTCCACGTTAATATATAACATTCTTTTGGTGACATCACATTCTTTCCTCCGCATAATATGACCATACCATGCTAGCCTGTTACTCTTTTTTTTTTTTTTTTTTTTTTAATTTTAAATAAATAAATAATTTATTTATTTCATGATCATAATTCTTAATACATATCTAATAACAATAAATGCACAAAACACTTATATTATTAGGATTCAGCCAGTAGGCTATCCTAGCTAGATTTTGTCAATCTGTGTTAACTATTCAGATACTAAGTAAATATTTTTCTAACGTAAAAACTTATTACTTGATTACTTAATCGATTGTAGTTTTACAATCGATTAAGTAATCAAGTCACCCTAGTTAATCAAGTTACGTGAGCAGGCTTACATATTTTGATCCCCATTAGTAAATAGGGGAAGTAGAACGAGCATCAAAAGTTATTGATTATAGTTACAACTTTAACAAAGTCGACATCATCCTTACATCGTTAATCATCAATTGTAAGCAAATAGCTTACTATCCGGAATCTAGGGTTGCCTACCCATTCATTTTTGTAATAATAATAAAATATTAATTTATAAATGGCACTGAAAATAATTCGTTAATTGCTAATTTTCGAATTAATTGGCACTCAGTGATTGCAATTAGCAATTAGTTTTTTTTTTCGGACTGTCTAATGGTTGCCACAGCGTAACCGGGCTGTTTGGCGAACTTCGGAAAGAAGCTCTGCCAGAAGACATTTTGAGCCCTAGGGCTCGAAGAAACTAAGGGAACGTCTGCCTAAGGGCGTCTCGTTTGAGGCCGAACCTCGGCTTAGGCGACGTTTGAGATAACGGGGGGGTCGGACGGTGAGTGGTCCGTACGTCTCCGAGGCCGTGGATGGAGCCCACGTCCGGATGAAGTATGATAGCGGGGACCTCGTCTTCGCCGGCGAAGACGGTGTGTAGCGTATGATTGGTGTGGTAGGTGGTACGAGAATGTTGTCAGTAGTCATCTGATCGTCAGGGTCATGAAGGATATGTTTAGGTCTCCTCTTTCGGAGAGAAGCGCTTCGGTTGAGGGAGATAGCAATTATTGAGTTACTTTCATTGTTTTAAGAAAAGTTTCAAGGAGTGCTTTGGGTATAGAAATGTCTCTTACATGAGAGAGGAGGCCTTAAGTTTCCGAGCTGGGTTGACTAATGTGCATAAATATTTCATTCATACAATATTTAACTCGCGATAATTATATATCGCGGTTTAACGAACATACGGGCCGGTTGATTTAAATAATTCTACTTATAATTGCCGTCTATACATAATATATATAAATTTTGACGACCTCTATGGCACAGCGTGCGCTGTCGCTTTTTAAAGTTGGAGGTCTTAAGTTCGATTCCGGGCTCGACTCGTCTTGTCTGGTGGGAGGCTTCGACCGTGGCTAGTCACCACCCTACCGACAAAGAAGTGTCACCATGCGATTTAACGTTTCGGCACGATGTCGCGTACAAACCAATTAGAAGTACGGATTTACCATAACCCTAACAGGTTACCCCCCTACCATCTTAGACTGCATCATCACTTATTACAGGTGTGAGTGCCGTCAAGGGCTTACTTCACCCCACTACGGATCAAAAAAAGTTAAATATAAAATATTCAAATTCAAATTAAAACTATAAAATATACAAATATATATGTAAATTAATATAATATATAAATATGTAAGTAAATTAATAGTTAAAGTTTCAGTGGCAGCCCTAATTTGGAGCATATATCAATCATAGTGGCAACCCTGGCCTTGGGCGCGGTTGTAGTGTGCGTGTACGCGGAGGTGTACACGCAGCGGGTAGCACCGGAGTGATAACAATGCATCTGTCATGCCAACTTCACACCTATGCGTTGAGGCGATACCCCACTAGCGCTCGCGTTATGGCGTCGCCACACGAGACGAGTGCTTCAGTTTCACGTCATACGTAACATTTGTCCGTTTATCAGGAACATGAGAGCTTTAGGCCGATATACATAAAGCACTGATTTTCATTTCGTCTTAAGCTAAGCGCAGCTTAAGACGAAATGAAAGTGAGACAAAGTAATTTGTCCGACGCAAATCTGTCTTTTTTTATTTATTTACCACAAGTTAGTCCTTGACTGCATCTCACCTGATGGTAAGTGATGATGCAGTTTAAGATGGTAGCGGGCTAACCTGTTAGGGGTAAGGTAAGCCCATACTCCTAATTGGTTTCTACACGACATCGTGCCGGAACGCTAAATAGCTTGGCGATACGTCTTTGTCGGTAGAATATTACCACGGAGGCCTACAAATGCCTATGTATTTTAAATTTGTTATATCAAACACTTATAGAAGAAGTATGAAAAGGAAAGCTTATCTCTATAAGAGATCTCTTCCAGCTCCTATCCTATGTACCCACGTATGTAATTTCTTTGACAATGCGACAAATACTGGCTATATGTCGGGTGTTTCAAAGTTTAAATATATCTGACGCAGATGTAGTTTTTAATATATGGAATTCTCTAAACCCAATATTTTTCACGATGGAAAAATTTATTTAATTGAATTTGGGAAATACCGTTTACTTTCATGTGCCTGAGTCATATGGCCATATTTTAAGTTTTTAAAAAGGCCCATTATGGTAAATTTTTTTTTTTTATCCACCACCATCCACAGAATGGTAAACCAACACTCCTAATTGGTTTCTACGCGACATCGTGCCGGAACGCTTAATCGCTTGGCGACACGTCTTTGTTGGTAGGGTGGTAACTAGTCACGGCCAAAGCCGACTCAAGCCGGGAATCGAACCCAGGACCTCCAACTTTGTAAGGCAAAGGCAAAGGTCAAATATTACCTATTTGTGTCTTCTATCTACTTGAACGCAGTTAGCTGATACTTTTTAATCGATTTGATTTCGTCATGTGGAGATACTAGTCAGGGCAGGTCGTGACCGGACTGTATTGGATCCGACCTTGGATACACTACAATAGTAGTAGCCGTTCGTCGTAGGAAATGATATGGCTTATCATTTTTCTACACTTAGGATATAAGGTAGGTATAAATTGAATTATTTAGATGTAAGGTTAATTTTAAGGTTGTGCATGCTGTGGTCATTTCTAGAAGGCCACTATCTGGTGTCTGTTCTTCTGAAATGTTTTTTGTTGTTTTTAGATAGTGGCTAGTTTAATGATCCAATAAAAAAAAAAAAAAAAATAATAAGCTAACCCCAATTACACCGGCTCTTCTTGCCCGAAAGACATGATTTTTATCGATTTTATAAATATTATCGAATAAGTTGATGTCGAAGTTTGTTTTTGTAATCACTTTTATAGAAACCTATTAAGTACTGAATCCAAAACGTAGTGATGCAAAAAAAATGTGAATGATGTGCAATTAATAGCTTAAGACGCCAATATATTTCATTGCTAAAGCAAGCGGTGATAGCCTAGTGGTTAGGGCGTCAGCCTTTTTTTCCCGCTGGGAAATGCTTTTACGCATCCTCCTTCCAATGGATGCTCCTTCCAACCCCAGCGATGCTTCTTCGCGTCGCCTGGTGGCTGGGTCACGGGAACACTTGTGAACTCGACCGCAACCCAAGGGCGTCAGGCTCCTAATTAGAGGTCGGCGGTTCGAATCCGGGCACGCACCTCTAACTTTTCGGAGTTATGTGCGTTTTTAAACAATTATAATATCACTTGCCTCAACGGTACAGGAAAACATCGTGAGGAAACCTGCACGCCTGGGAGTTCACCATAATGTTCTCAAAGGCGTGTGAAGTCTGCCAATCCGCACATGACCAGCGTGGTGGACTATGGCCAAACCCTTCTCATATTGAGAGGAGACCCGTGCTCTGTAGTGAGCCGGTAATGGGTTGATCATGATGACTAAAGCAAGGCGTACAGAATAACAAAAGAAGAAGAAGAGCTGCCAGCTACCTCGGACAAAGAATTAGTCTAGCCATTCAAAGGGGGAACGCTGCCAGTATCTTCAGAACCTTACCTAAAGGGATTCCTTTTAATAATATATTTTAGTTATGATATTAAATATTAATTTATTTTTAAGATTTTTAGTTTTAGGTTAATCTAAGTTTTATTTTAAGTTTTATATATGTATTTCTAACAACTTATTGTCTAATTAATCATTAAATAAATTATATTGTCCTTTATAAAAGAATAACAAAATACAAAAATATATGTAAAAATAAAAATGTATTTATTTTTATTTATTTCATCGCAGTTTAAATCGTTTTTTTTCACAATAAATTTTATGTTTTCACGAAAACTTTACTGATGCAATATCTCGTATGACAACACTTTACATGCAAATCGGTATGTTTATAGCACAAACGTACGCGTCTGTTTCGTCACCCTACTGTCTACGTCAGCGCATTATGTTTTGGGGGGCAAGGGGGAGGGGGAGGGGGTAAGAGGCGAGGGAGGGAATTCAATTTGCAAATTTTACTTGTAATATTTTCAAAGCCTCTCTACTTTACTCTATCCAGTGCAGTACCTTTGTATTATCGTCGCCTACAAAGGGGTCTTTAAAGTGTTAGTCGTAGATGAATGATGGTTTTATGTTGTTGTTCTCGTTTTAAACTGCTTCTTTGAATTCTCCGTTTACTATGGACACAAACTTTGTGCACACGCCGTACGGGACCAAGCATCTCGCATGGAGCGGGCATAACGCTTTTTCGTTACGTGACGAATTATTACCACTTAACTCCTACCTATTTAAATTAAAATATAAAGCATCTCGCTTGCATCGGGCATATCGCTTTTTCGTTACATGACCATTATTGCCACTTAACTCCTATTTAAATTCAAACATGTAACAAAAAGCAGAAGCACAATACGTATTTTTAATAAAGGTCGAATGGAAAACGTTATCGCATTTTGTGATCTCAGTTAAATATATTTACAATCTCTTCAACTTTATCCTCTGATATTATCACTTGTAAAGAGTTAAGTAATTGCTTGTTATTTGTCTAGAAGCACTGTCTTGTTAATATTGAAGTATCTCGAGGAACAAGACCGTTTGCAGAGTCATCTTTTGCTATTTTTTGTAGTGCCCCCGGTCGAGTATTGTTCGTGCTTTTATATGAAATCGCGATGATTGGGAGAGACGTCTGCACTGCTTAAGACTTCTGGAGTCTCCGAAGTGCTTTATACAAATACCCACTTGCCTTAATGTCATTAGTTTCAAGATCGTTCGAATAATAGAGTAGGTAACTAACTGTCTTGAAGCAAACGTACGATAATTTGAGAACGTAATAAAACCTATTTTAGTTTTCTTCAAGCTGCCTCCTGCAATTGCAATCTACTTAATAATCCACCGCCGAAAATAGGTCCAATATTAAAAAAATAGCTATGTACGGTGCCATTAAAGTTATCTTTTTTTATAATATAATATAATCAAATTGAAGCAGACGCATCAGTGACCCCACGTACTACGGATGTTTCCGGTCGGCCCCGTACGGAAAAAGACCAAGGAGAAAGAAAGACATAGAGTTATAATAATTATGGATACCTTTCGATATCTAAAAAGTACGCCATAAATCGCCACACAAATTAACCTCTGAAATCAATTTAATCACGATATTAGTATTACCATGTTTTATTCTTAGGAGTCAATTTACATTTGCCTATTCTGCACAGGCTTTCTTACTTTAACTGTGGATAATAATAATAGTTTTACTTCAGGCGTAGTCCATTATTATGAAATATATAAAATTAAATAAATAAAAGAGCATACGCTTTACGCTGCTTCTATATGGATTGATCTAGAACGACCTTCCCGAGGTAAAGAAAAGACCATGTTAATTTTTAACTCCGTACGGAATGATGTTCAAGAGCATTCGTTAAACTGTCTGTCTTAGTTACTTTTACTGAGATGGTGTGAAGATACTCGCATTGGAACAGCATGGAGGTTCTACGCTCTTAATCCCTATGACACATGAGAGAAGAGGTCTATGCCCATTTCTGGGGGGAAACCAATAAGCTGAGAATGATGAACGATGAATTTATTATCGAATGGGAAATTTAGGAGTGGTACAGAAATTTAATTTAGCAATCTACCTGTTACACGGATGGTGTTACAGAGGATGTCGGGGACGGATGCTAATATCGCCCCTCATAATGACGGCTGCCTTTACTGGAATCCGTTACTAAAATTCATGACAGTGTCCCGCATCCCAGGAACTCCGGAGTGCCGGAATTAAATATTCAAACGGCTCTCTTACAACTTACTTGTAACCTACATTTTGATGGATTAATTATTAATAGGCACACTATGTATATAAAGGCACAGTAAGATTGTGTACCTATGTAATGTATCATTATTTCTCACACATACTATAATCCTATATTATATTATATTATAAATCGAAAGCGGAAAATCGGAAGCGGTGATAGCCTATTGGTTAGGGCGTCAACCTCCTAATCAGAGGTCGGCGGTTCGGAGTTATGTGCGTTTTTAAATAATTAATCTTGCTTCAACGGTGAAACCTGCTAGACCGAGAGTTCTCCATAAGGTTCTCAAAGGCGCGTTAAGTCTGCCAATGCGCAGATGGCCAGCGTGGTGGACTATGGCCAAACCCCTCTCATATTGAGAGGAGACCCGTGCTCTGTAGTGAGCCGGTAATGGGTTGATCATAATGATGATATTATAAATGTGAAAGTGTGGATATTTGTTACTCAATCACGCGAAATCGGCAAAACGGATTTGGATGAAATTAGGCATGCATGTAGCCTTTGACATGGTAAAGAACAAAGGCTACCCTTTATTCTGACTTCTTAAGTAGCTTCCGTGGGAAGATTAGAAAATTGTTAACGAGCGAAGCTTTAGACCCAATTCTGAATTCCAGGCAGACGTAGTCGCGGGCAGAAAGGACTAGGAAGTAGTAGATTTTTTTTTAACTGTATATATTTGGAGACAAGAATGTTAAATCCTTGTATTTACGTTTAACGGATTTATGGCTTGAATCCGCACACAAAGCACTAAGATGTATAAAAGGAATTAATCTCCATAATTAACAAATGTGTGCTACAATATTGCTTCTCGGTACGATCTGCCTTCTGAACCAGTGGCAGTATAGTTACTACAAACAAATAGACTCGACGCGTCAAAACAACTCGAAGAAGGCCTATTTGAAAGAGGCCGACTCTAGCGCGATAAAACGGTCGCGGATTCGATATTAGGCTATAATTAATCACTATTCCATAGGCCTTGTACGTATTTTAAATTCACTGCGCCAGTTTCGTGCACTTTCCGATTCTTTAAAGTTCCTTTTGTGACGAGAATATTAAATCCCCGTATTTACGTTAAACTAAGATGCATAAGAAGAATTAATCTCCATAATTAACAAATGGGTGCTACAATATTGCTTCTCGGTAGAATCTGTCTTCTGAACCAGTGGCAGTATAGTTATTACAAACAAATAGACTCGACGCGTCACAAGAACTTGAAGGAGGCGTATTTGAAAGGATCCAACTCTGGCGAGATAAAACGGTCGCGGATTCAATATTAGACTATAATTAATCACTATTATATAGGCCTTGTACGTATTTTAAATTCTCCGCGCCAGTTTTGTGCACTTTCCGATTCTTTAAAGTTCCTTTTGTGACGAGAATATTAAATCCCCGTATTTACGTTAAACTACGAGTAAGATGCATAAGAAGAATTAATCTCCATAATTAACAAATGGGTGCTACAATATTGCTTCTCGGTACAATCTGCCTTCTGAACCAGTGGCAGTATAGTTACTACAAACAAATAGACTCGACGCGTCAAAACAACTTGAAGGAAGCCCTCTTTGAAAGGGGCCAACTCAGGCGCGATAAAACGGTCGCGGATTCAATATAAGACTATAATTAATCACTATTATATAGGCCTTGTACGTATTTTAAATTCTCCGCGCCAGTTTTGTGCACTTTCCGATTTTTTAAAGTTCCTTTCGTGACGAGAATATTAAATCCCCGTATTTACGTTAAACGGATTTATAGCTTGATTCCACACACAAAAAAGACCAAAATGTATGAGAGGAAATCTCCATAAGTAATATATGGGCGCGATAAAACGGTCGCGAGTTCGATATTAGGTTTTGATTTATCACCGTTCTTCGTGCAATGGATGTTCCACTCAATGCGAGCGGATTGCGCGTGAGGAATGGCTCTAACAGGAGATATTGGAATACGTTGTATAAATTTTCATTTTAAAAAGGATATTCTGATCTATTTTGCTCCTTCGCCCCCGCGTCTACGTAGAAAAGGGGTGCTGTGAGTTTGAGCGTGTTTTTTTTTTCATACACTACTAGTTGGCCCTTGACGGCTATCTCACACGATGATAATGCAGTTTAAAATGGTAACGGGCTTACTATTAGGATTATAGAAATCCAACACACCTAATTAGTTTCAACGCGACATCATGCCGGAACACAAATTAGCTTGCCTTTCACGTTTTTGTCGGTAGGGTGGTTAATAGCCATGGCCGAAGCCCCCGACCAGGCCAGACTCGAGCCGGGAATCGAACCCAGGACCACCAACTTTATATACAGCGCACAGCGCCCCGGATGTCTTATACCCCTTACAGGTCAGACCGCTACCATCTTCGACGGTATCATCACTTGACACCAGGTGAGATGCCGTCCAGAGTTAAATTGTTGTCGATAAAAAAAAAATTATATAATGCATTGAAAATAGCTTTTTTTAGTTTCAATGTATCTTTAACCTTCGTTTTCAATTTATGTCGTTGTTTTGTATCTGACATAAATCTGTTAGCAACTAACTTGCATAAGCTGGCTCATAAGTTTGCAACTGAAACTGAAAACATGCATTCGATATGCCTTGTTTGCATATGCCTCCGTATATTTATTATGTCAATCAAACCATCCGTTAGTTAGTTTTTAAGTTGCCAGTTAGCCCTTGCCTTCTATCTTACCTGGTGGTATGATGTTGGCAGCCAGCTAGCATTATACCATCAGATCTAGTTCCTGTATGGCGGTTATGTTTAACTCATACCTCTAATCGACTTCTTCTGCGTTTTGGAACTTTTGCTTTGTGTCAAAAACCATTGGTGGTTATCCTGGTCGTTAGAAAGATTATTGTTTAAATCATCATCGTAATCATAATGATCAACCCATTTCCAGCTCACTACAGAGTACGGGTCTCCTCTCAATATAATAAGGGTTTGGCCATAGTCCACCACGCTGGCCATGTGCGGATTGGCAGACTTCACACGACTTCGAGAACACTATGGAGAACTTTAAGACATGCAGGTTTCCTCGCGATGTTTTCCTTTACCGTTAAAGCAAGTGATATTTTAAAAATGCCTTTTTATACATAACCCTGAAAAGTTAGAGGTACGTGCCCGGGACCGCCCCCCCCGATTTCCGATTAGGAGGCGGACGTCCTAATCACTAGGCTATCACAGCTTTAATTTTTTGAATATTATTATATAAATTAAACAAATCGGTTCATCACTCCATATGTGGTCGTTGGAGAAAACAATAAGGACCCTGGTCTAGAGGTGCCGTTCATGACACGAATTCATATCACAGGTTATTGCTCTTTAATGTGGAAGCATACTGCATAATTGAAACGCGTGACATCCAGCCTGTTTTATTTAGTAGCTACGATGCAACGAATACAGTCTGTATTATAACATATGTCGTACGAAGTTGTACGTGTGTTCTAAGATGCCTTGACTGGAACCTAGTACAGGTAAGTATGAACTTCTAACATAAACGACATGAATAAAGCATTTTTGAGTTGTTTTAAAAGTTTTATACAAGAATGGTTATAGCGAACTTTGAGAGCGTTATTTTAATTGTAGTTATATTATACTAACTTCATATTTCAGATGCAAATAATGTGTACCCAGTAAAAAACTTATGTAGGGTAGGTGGTAAATTAAACACCAGTCTTAGTAAGACGTTTGTATTTTTCCACAGTTACAGTATTTATAATAGAATTCAACTGCCCTAAGTCCCTAATAAAGCGTTGGAGACGACTGCAGAGGCTATCTATCTCCTAGCTTATAGTGGGTGACGAAAGCTAGCTAAATCCTATGATCCCCAGCTGTAGGCGCGAGAGCAGACTGCAGCGGCTATCGTACTCTGTTGCCTAGACTCGACTGTACTGGTGACTGCAGCGGCTATCTTTCCAGTACGGTCGCTAGCTGGTGAATGACCGTTGACTTCTCAGGGACCGACTTTATATAGGATTCCGTCACTGGGTTTTTTCACTGACACGTAGTGGGAGCGTTCCGAATGAGATAGATAGTTGGTGTGTGAGTGGGAAAGTATTCGAGACCGCGCCGTTTGTACAATGCTTGTTTTTTTTTTTTTTTTTTTTTTTTTTTACACGCACCCGTCATCACAGGGCGTTGGCAGGGTGTCCTCTTTCGTAAAAAGAGACCTTATTAGCTTTATTTATATAAAATCAGTACAATTAAACAATTACAAACAATATAAACAATTAAATTAATTTAAAACTACAATAAAATTACAATTTAAAACTGAATAAAATACAATTAAGAATTAATACAAATTTAACATAATACACATAAAGCTAATTTTTGAAAGGTCTAATAATTAATTAAAAACATTAAAATCACTTAGTCTATCTTAAAACTAAACGAAGGTGTGGTCTAAGTGCTTCAAAGCTCGCAGCCCGGAGTTCGCAGGACAGCGATTTTCTCTTGGCTATTGCGAGGAACAGAACAACACGACTTATATGATAGTGCCATCTATATATGCTAACGATACTAGAGGCACTATGCATCTCTATCGGCTGTTCTGTTCCTGGCAATAGCAATTCTCGCTATCCTGCATGCGTACTCCAGGAATGCGTCTCTGCCAGAGGCCTCGCCCAGAATGGTGGGCACGGAACCCCTGCACAGCCTCATCCGCAGTACCTGTTGTAGGTCTTCCCGGGCCGCTTCGTGCTGGGGGCAGTCCATCAGAAGATGCAGGATCGATTCTGATGCACCGCTCCCGCACACGCAACCCGGGTTGTCACTGCGTTTGAATCTGTGCAGGTACTCCGCAAACCCACCATGACCAGTCAAGACCTGAGTGAGCACCATACTGCGGTCTATGTGCTTGACCACACGATGTGCGAACCGCACATCCGGCAAGAAGACCTTCGTGGTGCCCGCAGTCTCTTCGGACGTATACCTCCGGTTCCATTCGTCAAGCGATCCCTCGCGGAGCAGTCGCTTGACAAACGAAACCGGGCATCGGTCATAGTCCGGTTTTCTCCTTAAGCCTAGAGCTGCCTCTTTCGCGAGCTCATCGGCTCTTTCATTTCCCTCCAACCCTGCATGCGCTTTCACCCAGAACAAGGATACTTCCTTGTTCCGGGTGCGACATATCTCCAGATTGTCGATAATGCCTGCTACCAGGGGATGGAGGGATTTGCGCCCGACCACCGACTCAAGGGATGATCTTGAGTCGGTGTATATGCCGATGGAGCTTTCGGGGCGGCTCGTCGCGAGAGAGGCAGCCCTATCTAGGGCAAGGAGCTCAGCCTGGTAGACCGAGCAGTGCGCACCCAACTTTAGCTTGACGGCTTTGGTTTCGGCCTCGTGATTCCATATGGAAAGCGAGGCCCCCACCTTGCCGTCAATTTTACTGCCATCGGTAAAGATGCGCACCGCTTGAGTGTTGTTGTTCTCAAGGTCTTCTCGGTCCACCAGGCTGGTAAACTGCAGGCACGTCCTCTCCGCCGGGTGTGGTCGCCCACAGTACGGCACCCTCACTTCCATCTCCCTGTCCCCGAGTACTCGCTGGGACACTCCCCTCTTGGCCTCGTACAATGCCGAGGCCTCTTGGATCCTAAGATCCAAGGGGAGTATCCCAGCCAGCACCATGGCCGAGTTCAGGGAGACGGTCCGATACGACTTGGTCATCTTCTGCGCAAAGCCCCTTTGGAGAGCTCCCAAACGCTTCCGCACTCCGAGCTTTGAAGCGGCAGGCGCCCAGGCACAGGCAGCGTACAGAACTATTGGCTCCACCACTGCAGTATAAATAGTCTTTATGATTTGGGGATGGAGGCCCCAGCTTACCCTGGCGGCTCTCGACAGCTGCTTGTAGAGACCTTGAACTCTCATGCAAGTATTACTTACATGAGAGTTGAAGGTTAGCTTTCTGTCGATAGTGAGCCCCAGGATCTTTATTTCGCTGGACAGACCAATGTCGATCCCCCCCATGGTCAGGAGCGGAGAGTCGTACTTTAGCTTGCTGGTTAGCACCATCGCCTTGGTTTTGTGCGGTGCGAACCTCAGCTTATTACGAACTCCCCACTCCCGGACATAGGCGAGAGCGGCATTGGCCCGTCTCGAGACCTCCAGCCCCGTATCGCCGTCGAAGACGAGGACAACATCGTCGGCAAAAGCCTGACAATATTCTCCCCGCCCTCCCAGGCCCTGCAGTAGTGGATCCAACAAGAGGTTCCACAGGACGGGACCCCCGATGGAGCCTTGAACACAGCCTTTGGTGGTGTTACGCTTGTGTTCGGCTCCCGCATACCTCACGGTGACCTTTCTCTCGCGAAGATAGCTGTCAATCACCCTGCGGATGTTAACGGGACACTTTTCCTCAGCCAGTCTGACTCTAATGGCCGGCCACCAGGCGCTATCGAAGGCCCCCTCTATGTCCAGCGAGACCACAGTTACAAGTTTCCTCTCTTGGAGTTTCTTGTAAATGCGGTCCGTCAGGGCGTAGAGGGCGTCCTCGGTGCTTCTCTGGGGCATAAAGCCGTACTGGCGAGTACTAATCCCGGGCAGGATGTGCCATTTGACACGATTGACAACCATCTTCTCGAGGATCTTGCCTAGAACGGGCAACAAACCGATCGGACGATAGGCCTTGGGGTTGGTGTAGTCCTCCTTTCCTGGTTTTCGGAGGACTATCACGGTGGCCTCCTTCCATATGATCGGAAAGTAACCCAGTTCCAGGCACTTATTGGTCAGAGCGAGGAATGCGCCGGGGTTCAGCGATATGGCTCGCTGGCATATGTCGGCGGTAAGACCGTCCGACCCGGGGGCCTTCTTGGGGTTGAAGCTCGAGGCGGCGTCGCTCAGTTCGACAGAGGTAAACGGTGGGTCCAAATATTCATTTGGAGTCCACACGTTTACTTGTTCAGCGACGCGCCTCGTACGCTTATGTTCCGCGTTATCTTCCTCCCCAAGATCCTCCGGGTAGAAAATCCCCGCCAACAGTGCCGCCGATTCGCTGGGGTCATAGGTTTTACCGTTAAGAACAAGTGGGAGATCTTCTCTCCTCACTGCGGTTCTACCTATGACCCTGTATATCCCGTCCCATAGTCCCTCCTTGTCCTGACGCTCACAGAAAGCCTTCCAGCTGGCTATCTGTGCTGCTATAGCATGCGATTCGTAGCTCTCCTTGGCTTGCAGGTACTCACGCACAACCCTGTCGCGACGGACCGGAGCGGCGCAACGGATGCGCCGCTTTTTGGTGTTGACCCCACGTTTCATCGCAGCGAGGTACAATGCTTGTTACATTCTCCCCCTCTGGTACTCGTTGACGTCCCGTGAGAGTACCAGACTAAGCATTGTTGGTTTTCTTCGGTCTTCCTCGTCGTCGTATGGGTACAATTGGTTCGGGTGTTTCATCGTCTCGCTTTTCAAATTTAGTAATAGCAGATGTGTGGTATCGGCCAATTGGTTTTACAGGTTCGTTTATATTAGCAACCTCGTATATGCAACTTCCGTGCTTCTTAATGACGACATATGGACCATCTCGTCGAGGTGCAAACTTAGCCGAAAATTGTTTCTCTTGGCTACTTATTGGGTGAGTTTCCACTAGGACTAGGTGTCCTAGTTTGTAGCCGGGATCTGGTCTTCGCTTTAGGTTTGCTCTCTGTCTATTGTTATCTTGCATTTCTTCGACATTTGCTTTTGCTGTAGCTAAATCATTAGCTAAGTTTTTTAGATATGGCGTGATATCTGGAATATACTTTTCAGATTCTATTTTATCTTGTAATGCTTTTATGCTGAGAGCCAAATCTTCATCTTTAAGTTGTTGCTCTCGTATGTTACACTCATTTTCTTTTGGAAAGTCTATTTCACTCTGAGAGATTTCACAGGCTTCGGTGTGATTATTACATGGAGGTCTTGATAGGCTGTCTTCTATGTAACCTCTGAAACGTGATATAGCCCATACGATTGCCAAGGCTTCTTTTTCGGTGACTGTATAATTACACTCAGCTGGGGTAAGTAAGCGACTGGCGTATTCAATTGGGTGTTCATCAGGGCCCTCCCCCTGGAGTAAAGCTGCTCCAATTGCGTAGTTGCTAGCATCTGTTTTTATAATGAATACAACAATAACAATTGAATAATTTTCCACAGCCGTGACAAACTCTTCGACTTTATGGTAGTCGCGTTCGCCGTGAAATCGCAAAGTACCGCGAGTAAAATTTTTATTATTCATCGTGGATGATGGAATGCGTTCTAAAAGCTCACTGAACTGTTTTTGTGTTAAATACACGGGTGATGTAATTTTTCTTCTACCCTTTTTTCTTCCGACATAATAATGTGGATTATTCACGTTGGGCGTCAAATTGTAGGGTAGGTGGTAAATTAAACACCAGTCTTAGTAAGACGTTTGTATTTTTCCACAGTTACAGTATTTATAATAGAATTCAACTGCCCTAAGTCCCTAATAAAGCGTTGGAGACGACTGCAGAGGCTATCTATCTCCTAGCTTATAGTGGGTGACGAAAGCTAGCTAAATCCTATGATCCCCAGCTGTAGGCGCGAGAGCAGACTGCAGCGGCTATCGTACTCTGTTGCCTAGACTCGACTGTACTGGTGACTGCAGCGGCTATCTTTCCAGTACGGTCGCTAGCTGGTGAATGACCGTTGACTTCTCAGGGACCGACTTTATATAGGATTCCGTCACTGGGTTTTTTCACTGACACGTAGTGGGAGCGTTCCGAATGAGATAGATAGTTGGTGTGTGAGTGGGAAAGTATTCGAGAC
Source organism: Lasiommata megera (assembly GCA_928268935.1). Classification (NCBI taxonomy): domain Eukaryota; kingdom Metazoa; phylum Arthropoda; class Insecta; order Lepidoptera; family Nymphalidae; genus Lasiommata; species Lasiommata megera. The sequence goes on along the minus strand of OV743315.1, from coordinate 15,314,658 downwards.
CGCGCCGTTTGTACAATGCTTGTTACACTTATAAATTCAATAAACAAAGACTTGTGAATAAGTTTAGATAACGCTTGTTCAACTTTATATGAGTGACTGAGTAAGCTATATCTAGTGAATGACAAATTTTCATCGCAAACTTGGTCCGTCACGTGATTATTTTGGGGTCACCAAGTTAAATAGGTACTTAGGTACCTACCTAATTATATTTCAGCTTTTGGTTCATTATAAGTTTCTATAGATAATTCGATTGATATTTTTAATGACAAACTACACAATTTCAAAAATAAAATAATAAAAACACTAGTCTAGTTAGATTTCGCATAGTGTGTAATATATATTACTTATTCGTTATTATAATCACAAGGTTTACTTTTCTGTTCTTTTGTAATAAGTTCCTTTTTGTGTTTTTTGTTATTTGCTGTTTGTTAATCTAAAATTTTGCATTTTATATTATTAGCGACATATTAGCGTCGACTTAAGTTATTAGGCATGCTGTAGTTACCTCTAAATTGGTTTATATGTATATCCTAGCACCTAAGGTTTTTAAAATGTTTATTTTTTTTACAAATAAATCTGTTGGTGGTGCTTTGGATAAATAAATAAATTAAAAAAAAAACAAAATTTTCAATAAAAGTTTAGTGTTTTTACTTATAATTTTATTATCGAAAGCAAATATAATAGCAATTTGTAAAATAAATCCATTTTTAGAATCTCGACTGACGCGTAAAACAAGGCGCGGGTCGGGTAGAGTTTGTTTCTGTTGTAAGACGTGGATTTAATATGCGCGATGCGCGCTCCCGCGTCCGCCCGCCGCCGTGCGACGCGACGGACCTTTGAATCCAAACTTATTCAAACTGTGCGTGTATTGTCGCTTTCCAACTTATATTTTGAGCGACATACCAACTGTACGCCACGCTCGGCCTGTAGACCGGCTAAAACATTATTAGCAAAGTTTGACGACCTTTTTTTTTTTACACACTACAAGTTAGCTCTTGACGGCTATCTCACCTGGTGGTAATTGATGATGCAGTCCAGGATGGAAACCGGCTAACTTGTTAGGGGTATGGTAAACCCACACTCGTAATTGGTTTCTACGCGACATCGTGCCGGAACACTTAATCGCTTGGCGACACGTCTTTGTCGGTAGGGTGGTAACTAGCCACGGCCGAAGCCTCCCACCAGACCAGACTCGAGCCGGGAATCGAACCCAGAACCTCCAACTTTATAATGCGACAGCGCGCGCACTGCGCCACGGAGGTCGTCAAACCTCCTTGAGATCATCACTTACCACCAGATGAGATTGACGTCAAGGGCTAACTTGTAACAAGAATCAAGCCGGGAATCGAACCAGGTCCTACCACTAGTGTACTGTAACGCACGAACTGTGCCACAGAGCTCGTCAAGCCCGAGTCTTGCAGTTGACCTATTTCAAGTATTATAAAGCCGTCGCATTATAAAGTTGGAGGTCCTGGGTTCGATTCCCGCCTCGAGTCTGGTCTAGTGGGAGCCTTCGACCGTGGCTAGTTACCAACCTGTCGACTGCATCATCACTTACTATCAGGTGAGATTAAACACCCTACCGACAAAGACGTGTCGCCAAGCGATATAGCGTTCAGGCACGATGTCGTGTACAAACAATTAGGAGCGTGTGTTTACCATACTCCTAACAGGTTAGCCCATTACCATCCTAGACAGCGTCATCACTTACCACCAGGTGAGATAGCTGTCAAGGGCTAACTTTTAGTATATAAAAAAAAAAACTCCCGAAGCGTCTGAGCATAGCAAAGTTACCTCATCCCTATTTGGATCATCAGATGTTAACTCTATTATAAATCTCCTGTCAATAAGTCTATTCGACGGATTTGAACCGCAAATTTAATATCCAGGACTCGACGTCCCCCGGATTTGCGTCTAAAATATCAATTACCGGGCGAAACCATACTTTAGAACAATTCAACATCGACTTTAACCGTGTAATTATTGAGCTTACTTTCCGATGGCTCTTGTCTTCTGCTTGCTTAAAATTGTCTCTGTGGACTTAAGGACGCCGCTTTTAAGTTTTCTGATTTAAGTTCTGATGGTTTTAGATTAGGGAGTACAATCTTGAACAATGTAAATTTTGGCCTAGTTGCGACAGTGAATGTCAGTGGATTGCTTTTGCTAGGCCAACAATTGCTAGATGTGGCTGACGATGGTTTTGCGTGCGAGAGATATGCGGCAGGAGTAAGTCATGTATTCCTCCCGCATATATCCTGTATATGACATGGAACCGTCGCGTCCAATCGGCATTCAAAATCAAAATCAAAATTGCGTTTATTCAGTCTTTAAAAGAAAAAAGTACATCTCATCTGAAAACGTATGTGTCTAGACATTGGCTGAACAGGGCTCTGCCTCAGCTTGGTGCTGCGTCAAAATTGACTGCAGCGCTGATTCTCAGGCATGACTCATGCTGATATCACGGAGTGACTGGGAAAGCGCTCCTTTAGTGTGTGAGGTGTGTGCATGAGTACGTGTTTGGTTGCTTTTCTTTTTTTTTTAGGCATTCAAGTTGGGTCTTGTGTGCTACTAATCATAATCATCATCATGATCAACCCATTGCCGGCTTACTACACAGCACGGGTCTCCTCTCAATATGAGAAGGGTTTGGCCATAGTCCACCACGCATGTGCGCCTTTGAGAACTTTAAGGAGAACTGTCAGGCGTGCAGGTTTTCTCAGGATGTTTTCCTTCACCGTTGAAGCAAGTGATATTTGTGCTAACCGAAAAAGTCATGCCAGAATAGTTTGTGTGTAACTTTTGAGTTGAGTTGTGGGTCGCGTATTTTGTGCTGTTTTAATATTCCGTTGATCTACCAGAAGGAAGGACGGAAAATAATGGGACTCCCAAAATTTCATTCTTCTGAAACCACGTCACCAATCCGAAGTAAGCATATGGAAATATTAATTAGCACTGGCACAACGATGCAATCAGAATAAAGGCCGTTAATCTGTACACCGCCCCTGCGAAATTTGCACTACTAACTACTACTGAACTAACAGGTTCAGTAGATATCTTAGTGTATCTTAGCTACAGGAGTCCAGAAGACTAGTAGAGACTACATAATCCAAAGGCAGCTGCTATTGAAATATAATACTAAAAATCGAAGTCCGCGATCAATGGCGCAGAAATGATAACTGACAAACAGACCCAAATGTATAACTCACCAACAAACTTCTCACCAGCAGTGGCGAGATAAAATTTTAAGCCCTATTTTTAAATATTATTAATAAAATAAATTATTACACTTGGCACTCTTCTCACCAGCAGTGGCGAGATAAAATTTTAAGCCCTATTTTTAAATATTATTAATAAAATAAATTATTACACTTGGCACTCTTATCTAACATTTTTTTACACACTACAAGTTATCCCTTGACTGCAATCTCACCTGGTGGTAAGTGATGATGCTGTCTAGGATAGTAGCGGGCTAACCTGTTAGGAGTATGGTAAACCCACGCCCCTAATTGGTTTCTACGCGACATCGTGCCGGAACGCTAAATCGCTTGGCGACACATCTTTGTCGGTAGGGTGGTAACTAGCCACGTCCAAAGCCTCCCACCAGACCAGAGTCGAGTTTGAATCGAACCCAGAACCTCCAACTTTATAATGCGACAGCGCACCCACTGCGCTACGGAGGTCGTCAAAAACATGCATACTCACGCTTAAATTAATCATACTGTATAATAAAAAACTAAGCTATCTTACAACTATACAAAAACTAAAAAACTTAAAAATGTACCTAATGCGAATTGAGAGGCGATGCAACGAAACCATCTTACGTCTGTATTGGAATTGCAAATCTGCCGTCGACGATTTACGTACACAATCCAATAACAATGGGCAACACCGTTACTCGCAATGAGCAATATTTAGTATCTTAGCACAAACATCCGAAGGCGTTTGCAATTTAACAGCTTTATAATGCCCCAAGCAAGAAGCGAAGTCATTGTCGGTGAAAATAGGATGAAAAAAAAAATAACATCTTGTGAACGGCTTCGCTTTAAGCTTTTTAGTAGCTTTTTAGCCTTCACTTTTAAAATGTTTGCTTACTTTGAAGTATTTTTCTTGTTATTTTCACCACTAAGAGTTACTTTGCAGGATACAAATGGTGGAAAATATTTTTGAAATTGTCATAGGGGACGTTTGTTGTTCACACAGCAATAGAGTAAGGTCTTAACTCCGAGTTGTTAACTACATACTTAACTATTATAATAAGTTAAGGGGGGGGGGGGTTCGAATCCCCGACCTCTGATTAGGAGGCGGACGTCCTAACTACTGGGCTATCACAGCTTCTAAGAGATAGTGATAACAAACAAAAAGGTATCCGGCTAAGTTTGTTGTTGGTTCGTTCTTAGACGAGGACGCGTTTGGAACCCTCATAGCTTTAGTTTTAAGTATACGAATGTAGTTATCACCATCAACTCACTACTATGTAATTGACGCATCAAAAGTGCCTTGAAAAATTTGAATCAATTTCATAATTGATTGATTGATTCATCACGATCAACCAACTTTCGGCTCACTACAGAGCCCGGGTCTCCTCTCAATACGAGAAGGGTTTAGTCATAGTACACCACGCTGGCCATGTGCAGAATTCCCGACTTCAAACGCCTTTGAGAACATTATGAAGAACTGTCAGGCGTGCAGGTTTCCTCACGATGTTTTCCTTTACCGTTGAAGCAAGTGATATTTTAATTGCTTAAAAACACACATAACTCCGAAAAGTTATAGGTGCGTGCCCGGGTTTGTACCGATCTCTGATAAGGAGGCTGACGTCCTAACCACTAGGCTATCACAGCTTACAATTGATTGATTGATGGAATGTTAAAATATATGCAATATCAGTAACAGGGCAGGTGATCAGGTCCGCCGGATGGTGTATGGCACTCAATGAATATTATTGCCAAAGTGGGCGGGGCCGAACCGGTGATTGATGTGGGCGCCACGCTCTCGATATTAAGATCGCGTTTCGGTCCGAGCTATGCTAGTGACTCGCATGAAAAATCACACTGTCAATATATTATATCAAAGGGATTTGATCACCTCACTGAAACAACGCTACTTCAGCAAGCTAATCATATTATTATTAGGATATTCTTTTTTTCTTTTTTTTGAGATAGGTTTGCGCTTGACGACAATCAGTACCAGAAGGCACTGATGAGGTCTAGGTTGGAGCGCGCTTACCTAGAAAATGCCTATTCACCCTTCCCTTGAAGGAACTAATGTTATACGTGGCTGGAAACACAGATGCTGGAAGAGAGTTCATTCATCAGAAACAAGAACAAGAACTGTCTGGTGGGAGGCTTCGGCCGTGCTAGTTACCATCATACCGACAAAGACGTGACGCCAAGCGATTTAGCGTTTCGGCACGATGTCGCGTATAAACCAGCAAGGATTATGAGTTTACCATATCCCTGACAGGTTAGTCCGCTACCATCTTAAACTGCATCATCACTTACCATCAGATGAGATTGCCGTCAAGGGATAATTTGTAGTGGATAAAAAAAGTAGGATATTTAAAGAGGCCTTATTGTTTAGTTTAGTTAAGCGATCTCTGCCAGGCAACCTTAGGATTAGTAAAAAGAGAAAAAGAAAGCAAAAATAAATGTTTCGATGATCTATTGTCATTGGTGGTGTTTTGTACCATGATCCTCATTATTAAAAACCGATATCTACTATTCTGAGGATTTCCACATATTACAGTCTTGCGCCGCCCTAATCCAGCGACTTCTGTCCTCTTGGTGAGTCTACTAATTCTGCGATGTCGCCATTACAACACCTAGGTCACCAAACATCCATCGGTATATCGCACTACGTGCCCCACCAAATACCACTCTAGCTCTGCAACTCGTTAAGGTTTGACGGTATGTCTGGTTCTTCTAGGGGTATCCTCATTTGTCGCTTTCTTCATTGCCCCCTGAGTTATTCTAAGCCTCCTTAAGGTAAAAGGCCTAGCAAATATGTTTTAATGCCATAACTTGTCATTAGCACAACTTTTCCATGACTCTGGCCTATATCTTCCACGATATTGATCCTACCGTACTATACAGATAATTTTTCTCCGTTTTTGTGCTGCATTGCATTGTATCTGGTATTAGTTGATCGACGATCAATTTTAATTCATCATTACGTAGGGAATCACGAAGCACACCGCGTTACCGTTCTCGCCCATTAGTTAAACAAATGTTTATTGTTCCACCCATTGTCTTCAAAAAGCTGACGTGACGCATCGGTCATTAGCGTACTCGAAATAAAACATGACCGGCCGATGGGGACCTTTTTAGATGAGAGACGTTGTTCTAAGAGCGGCCACTAACGCTCAGGTAATACGACATGTTGACATGCCGCGGTGGTTTTTGGTTCGGGTCTGGGGTATACGGGGGGAGTTTCATATAAGGGATGGAGGTAGCCATAAAGCTTTTTTTACCACAACAAAAAACAAAAGGTAATATGTCAAGTATGTATTGGATTCAGGTCAAGGGACACTGGACACTTAATCCACTGACTGACTCATCACTACGGGTAGCTAAATGCGCAAGCGCATATCCAATCTGAACCTTATCCGACACCACATACGATTGATAGCCATCCCCTCTTTCGGTGTACATTACACGACGTATCGGCGTTACTATTTCATATAAACACTACAACACCTCCGTACAAAACCTATGACGACCTCCGTGGCGCAGTGCGCGCGTTGTCGCATTATAAAGTTGGAGGTCCTGGCTTCGATTCCCGGCTCGAGTCTGGTCTGTGGGGAGGCTTTGGCCGTGGCCAGTTACCACCCTACCGACAAAGACGTGTCGTCAAGCGATTAAGCGTTCCGGCACGATGTCGCCTAAAAACCAATTAAGATTGTGGGTTTACCATACCCCTAACAGTTTAGCCCGTTTCCATCCTAGACTGCATCATCACTTACCACCAGGTGCGATAGCCGACAAGGGCTAACTTATAGTGAGAAAAAAAAACAAAGATAGAGAAAGAAAAATAAAATATAAAGACTTAGAACACCTTAGTGTTTAGTCGAGCCATCAGAGTCTTTCATAAAACGGAATAGCTAATCAAACCGTGTTTATATCATAACGCGATACATTATGAAAATTAGCGATATGTATAATATATACGAGTGTATATATTTTATTTATAGTTGACCATTCAGCTCTTACGAGCCTGCTCTGTCAATCGACGATAGAAGGTTTTAGATGAAATATTTCTGCATATATTGCTTGTGTCTTTAAATTCTAAATAGTCACATTTTTTATTTTTATTATAAAATTTTGTCAAATAATTCATTGAAGATGATGGGTGTCTGGCTTTGTAGTTTTAGACAAAAGACCCTAAAACATGGGATTATAATAAATATAACATATGTTTTGTGGAGATTCTTCAAAGAAAAATATATGCACCGACATTATTTTGGCATAAGTGACCCCTTTGAACTCTACATGATATTTGCATTAACTACTTGGTGTCAGGTACTTACATTATACTTCCACGATTAAGTTTAATTAATTGCATTGTAAAGTTAACCTTGGTTCATGCTTAAGTCGGACCGTAATGAACACGCACTAAACTAAGCAGTAAAACTACGCCTTCTTCGGCGGACCTGGTTGTCACGTTTGCGGCCACCATAAGAGTATTGTACTTTAGTAGTACAAACGGGGTTCATCGTTAAGTGGTTGCGTGTATTTATAGTGTTGTCACTTAACGGCCGGGCATTCGGTTCCCGAATACCGATGCATAACCGATTTGGAACGGTGGCGCGTCAATCGCCACCTATGACGGCCGCGGCGGCGGGACAACACTTTCGCGTTTATTATTGTGCTGTGGGGATAAGACAATGGGGATAAGGGTTACCGTTAAAATATTTAAACGAGGTTGTCTGACTATTTTGATGACCTGTCGCATTATAAAGTTAGAGGTCCTGGATTCGATTCCCGGCTCGATTCGAATCTGGTGGCAGGCTTCGGCAGTAGCTAGTTACGTTTTGATGTTGCGTATAAACCAATTAGGATTTTACCATACCCCTACAGGGTAGCCCGCTACCGTCTTAGACTGCATTATCAGAAGGTGAGATCATCCGATCCGTCAAGGGCTAACTTGTAGTTTATAAAAAAAACTACACCGGCCAAATTTGTACACCCTGTATACTGTACCACGAAGACCTTCGTGGCACAAGTACTGGGTACTAGTTACCACCCTACTGGCAAAGACTTACTGGAGGATGAGTTCAGCCGGTTCGTCTGATGTTGCAAATGTTCATTGGTGACTGTCACTTAACACCATAATGACATACAAAAAAAAAACCGGTGCAATATCAAACATACTGCATACACGTTTCTAGCCATCTTTGCTTTCAACTTCTTTTAAGAATCTGAATCTGTACTAACTAGCTTTAGCTGAAATGCTACATTTGTTTTTTCAAACTTTTCATCATCATCATCATCATCATGATCAACCCATTACCGGCTCACTACAGAGCACGGGTCTCCTCTCAATATGAGAAGGTTTTGGCCATAGTCCACCACGCTGGCCATGTGCGGATTGGCAGACTTCACACGCCTTTGAGAACATTACGGAGAACTCTCAGGCATGTAGGTTTCTTCACGATGTTTTCCTTCACCGTTAAAGCAAGTGATATTTTAATTGTTTAAAAACGCACGTAACTCCGAAAAGTTAGAGGTGCGTGGCCGGATTCGAACCGCCGACCTCTGATTAGGAGGCTGACGCCCTATCCACTAGGCTATCACCGCTTAACTTTTTTAATTTGTAATTTATATGTTTATTTAAGTCTTAATTTATAGGTTTCTTCATCCGAGCGTCAAATGTAAACATAAAATGTTAATAGCGGTGAATTGAGCCCCACGATACAGGATTACCTAGCGTGGGTCCCAACGGATGTACTAAACTTTTTAAAGTTGTTTTTAAGTCATATAAATATTTTCATTTTCATTTCCATGGTTATGGTTCCGTCAAATATGCAACCCTATAGTTTCACTATGTCCTTCTCTATAGACACTATTAGTACTAGGAGGTGTAATTCAGTATGGATCATCATCATCATCATCATGATCAACCCGTTACCGGCTCATTACAGAGCACGGGTCTCCTCTAAATATGAGAAGGGTTTGGCCATAGTCCACCACGCTGGCCTTGTGCGGATTGGCAGACTTCACACACCTTTGAGAACATTATGGATAACTCTCGGGCATGCAGGTTTCCTCACGATGTTTTCCTTCACCATTGAAGCAAGTGATATTTTAATTTTTTTTTTAATTAATCAGTATGGATATTTATATAAAATTCGCTGCTAAAGTGGCATAGCTTATTATCCTGAAATATTTTAATAAGGCTAAGACGTAACACTGATTAGCAATTGAGTTAGACACGTCCGCGATCTGGATATTTAGCTTGTTTTAAAAACAGCCGTTTATTAAACCATTAATCTCAATAAAAACATCACAGTAATTCAAACGATTCGCAGTGATAGATGTTACGTGCGATATATAAATATCGTTTAATTGCAAAATTAGTATACCAAACTCGGATGGTTGGCATTGCGAGAGGGTGCCACCTTGCCAATGTGCCAATAAAGATGCGTCGTGCCGTGACAGATTCCTAACGCGTCGGTTACGTGTGACTAATATTTTTTTCTTTTTTTGAAGGTTACCTTCATCGAACCTAATCTCCGATAGACATTAAACGTTTAGCTTAAAATCATAATCAAAAATTGTTTTATTCATATAAAACCTAATACAGGCGTCTGTGAAGCGTTCATGTAATATATTTTTCATTATTTTATTTCGTCAGGTGACAGTTTCATTACGGAGGAGTGCACGAGCATTCCCGTGACCCGGCCATCAAGCGTCGCGGAGCATCGCTGGGTTTTAGTGGGTATTCTGGTCGCCAATCTGGCCGCCGGGGATTCCCACATACGCTACTCGTAAACGCATTTCCCAGCGTTAAAAATAAACAAAAAGGTTATAGCTACATTCGTTAACTTAAAACTAAAGCCGTTGCTTGTGATTCATCATTTCTCTACTCTTTACACACCACACTACAGATCCTTCAAAATACGCTCTCCACTTACATTTTCTGTGAGCATGTCTTAACAGTAAGGCAGATTTTGAAGAAAATTTGTATGAAAATAGATTTCAACCATGGGCAAGTCGGCTACTGCAATTGTTTTTCAATGGTCGATCAATGACATTTTTATGACACAACAAATAAAATGGAAACGAAAAGACCAATTATAAAGCATGAAAAATTTCCACCGGTACACTACACCTCAACACGCACGAATCGCGTTGCCTTTTCAAGTTGTGTTAACTTTTCACTCAGAACCATTCCTTTATATTGCGCAAAATATTTCAATGTACATAAACGTTTTTTTTCATCTGTACTGTGTTATAATTGATCAACTATTTCTAATGTACCAGACGTATATAGGATTTGTACTTCATACGCTGGGTTAAGGAATCATTTGCCGTGGGATTTAAAAAAACAATACATACAAGAGGTGTCGCCGCTTTATTTACCTTAGAGAGAGATGAGACTTCCTATGACGTAACAGCCAGGTCTACCCGTACCGGGTCGGCGGTATGATCGCACAACAGTTATGGCGCTAACTGGTCGGCGGGATGTCTCTATTAGCGGGTGACGTCACCCGCGTAATGGATTACTGCCTTTCCAGCGCGCGGCCACGGAATACGCGAACTAATCGTATCCGTGTCGTCCACTAGCTTTTCTGTATCTGTTTTCAATCATCATCATCATCATTAACAACCGATTAAGGGCTCCCTGCGACTCGTCTGATGTCGTCTGTCCACCTAGTTGGGGGTCGACCAACGTTTTCAATCAATCAATTATATCTAAAATAATCTTTATTCAATCCTTTAAAATGCCTTTTGATGTGTCAATAATTTACACAGTAGCGAGTTGATGGTGATAACTACATTCGTAAACTTAAAACTAAAGCTATGAGGGTTCCAAACGCGCCCCGGTCTAAGAAGAAGCCCACAACAAACTTAACCGGGGTAATTCCATTGTTATATTACTATTTTTTTGCGTGGATCAGTCACTTGCCACCATTTTGGCGGGAACCAATAGCGTGGCAGCGCGACATGATGACAACAAACTTAATACATTTTTTTTTTTTTCGTTTTATGGCTTTACACAGATTAGCTAATGTCAAGTTTATTATTTTATTAGTTCTCTCTTTTTATGGCTTTGCACAGATTAGCCAATGTCAAGTTTATAGCAATGTAGAAGTTAGGGAGAAATGGCGGGAAACTTCGCACTCTGCGGACGCGGCTCCCTCAAACCTTTCCCAAATCAATACCTGTTGACCATTCAGAAAACTAGCCACTACACAAACGACACCAAAACTGTCCACGACACAACCAACACCACTCCTTTTCAAAATTAGCCATCAAACATTAATTCAAGAAAAGCGTGAAAAAACCGCGCCCGTCATATACGAAGTCCCGCCTTTCTCTTAATACATTCATAATAGTATTCTAGTCAAGTTATCACCATGAAATAACTACTATGTAAATTATTGACGCGTCAAAAGAGCCTTTTTAAGGTCTATTTGAATAAAGATTATTTTGAATTTTGAATTTGTGAATTTTTGAATATATTTTTGGAAGAAAGGTTTCAATTTAACTGGCGTATATATCAATGTTTTTACATTACAGCTTTAAACTTAACTATAGCCTGAAGCTAACCGGTCGGTAGTCAGTTGTCGGCGGGTTAATTGACGGTAGGAACTAATAAGCCGTGCGATCGTGTGCAGGGCTGGGTGTCTCGACACGCGGAGCACGCTACACGCATTAGCGCACGAACACGTGTTACAGTAATTGCAAACGAGTGAGGGTAGTGTTGAATAAATAACTGGATGCTTAAAGAGAAATCCTATTTAAACATTTATTTTTACATTTAAGAAGGGTTTGGCCGTAGTCCACCACGCTCGCCATGTGCGGATTGGCAGACTTCACACGTTCCTTTGAGAACATTATGGAGAACTGTCAGGTACGCAGGTTACCTCACGATGTTTTCCTTCACAGTTGAAGCGAGTGATATTTTTATTTTTTTTTAACGTCCCAATATTTATAGATAAATAATTAAAATTTCTCATTGAGAAAAGAATAAGAAATTTTAGATTTATGTATAGTTCTAATATTATTTTTGTCGTAGATAACCGGACACTATGTTTTTTACGTGATTAGTTGTCGCTCTCAGGTCGCTATGTAGCGATAAGGCCGTCAAATTGTTTACGCTGTGTCTCTTTTTAGTGTTCCTTCTGTACTTCTGTGTATCGTACAATAAGTATAGTTCATAGATTAATTTGCTAGGGATTTCGTCAATTATGACAATGTACTACGATATTTTCAGCGACACTAAGTTATTTCAGTAATATACGATCAAATTGACGTATAAAAATGTCAAGCAATTTAAGATCAGTAAGCCAAAATAACGAGTAACAGTCTCGAAATATCTAAATAACTGAACGTTAGATGACTAATTCTTCAAATATCTGAGACATAATAACATTAGAACCTTACGGCATTCGACTGCATAGAATTTATTATAATTATTAGTATTAGGCATGATTTTTGAAACTGATATGCTAGATACGAAGTTGACCGCATTAAAAAAAATATTCTTATTTAAGTGCGTAAATATGCACGCACACTTTTCTGTCTTATGATATTACATTTTCACATAAAGATAACATTGTTCCACTGTTTGGATATAGAGAGCAACCGATGCATTAACTAATGGATAAGAAACATTTAGCAATAACCGGTTAGAATAATACTACATATTTTAAATAAATACGACAACGATTTAATAAAACGAATGGAGATTTTATCCTTAACACCATTGGAATACGGATATAAAGTTTTTATATTTATATGAAGCTGGTAATCTGATCTTGTGACAGATGTGATGAATCTCGGCTGTCGTGCCGCCTAGAGGTGTGTGTGTTTACACGTGTTATATATCGCAACTAAATGTATCAAGACTGGGATGCGGTGATGAATTAGTTTGACGCGTTCAAGGTAAACTCTCTCGGTTTTCGAGCATATTGATATTTAGTATATTTTGTCTTAGTCGAGTTGCATAATGTGCAGTAGTATTCGAATATTTGTTAAAATAAGTCAAAAGAAATGTTGCATTAACAAAATGAGGTTTGACTCTCTATGCACATGTCGCGAAAAACTTGTACTTAAATAGTCATTTATGATCAACCCATTCTAGGCTACACACTACACTGCACTACACAGCGCGGGTCTCCTCTCAATATGAGAAGGGTTTGGCCATAGTCCACCACGCTGGCCATGTGCGGATTGGCAGACTTCACACGCCTTTGGGAACATTGTGGAGAACTCTCAGGCATGCAGGTTTCTGCCGGCCTGGTTGCGGTTGTGTGCGCGAGCGAAACCCGAAACCTGGTGGCCGCCACCAGGCGGCGGGAAAGGATATGCACCGTGGGGGTTTAGTCAGTAAGAGTCTGACATAACCGCCGCGTCTCCTCGGACGCGGGGTATCCATGAGGATTACCCACGTTAAAAAAAAAAAAGGCATGCAGGTTTCCTCACGATGTTTTCCTTCACCGTTGAAGCAAGTGATATTTTCATTGCTTAAAAACGCCCGTACTTCCGAAAAGTTAGAGGTGATGGTTGATTCTCTTTTACGCAAGAACCACCGAACCAATTTGACTGAAATTTGGAATGGTGATATATAATATCCTAGGCCACACAACCCATATACTACTTTTTATCTCAGAAAAATGTACGTAGTAAATGTTGCGGGATTTGCGAACCAAAAAAACGCGGACAATACTGCGGACATAATTGAACGGGTTCGAAGCCCCGACCTCTGATTAGGAGGCTGGCGTCCTAACCACTAGGCTATCACAGCTATTAATAGTCATTATGATTAATCAATTGCCGCAGTGATTTCGCGTCTCTTCGCGTTCCTTTGAAAACATTATCGGCTTAAATTAGTAACAACAGTGTTGGTAACATGACATCTCGCAATTTGCATCAAGCGAACCATGTGATCTAATGTAATCATAATGCGTAACGATACCGACAACAAATAGCAATGCAACAGATGATTTTCTGATAAATAATTAATCTAAAATGAATGTAACTTATGCAACGAAAAGTATAGTCAAGTCGGCCAGTGCCAGTATGTTCAAACTTAACTCCTTGCGGTTGCTTGTGTCCTGGTAGAAAAATGTTAAATCAAATCAGATTTAGCCCGTACATCGATCCAAAAATCCACGCTTCAACCATCGATTTGCTCAAACAATGTGATACCATATTTATACAAAGCCTCGGAGAGCTCGTAGAAAATTCCTCGTTCGCGATTCCGTCCGCCATAAATAACGCATTCACATTTCGCATATTCGCGCCGAACAACGATACGGTGTGACCATGATTCACTGTTTTATAATAATTCAGGCCCTGGGAAATTACGAGACCCCGCGAAAAAGTTGCGATATTGCCGATATTAAGCGGAACGGGCGTAGGAAATAGTGAATTATGGCCCCCCTTCGACCATTACCGAGGGCCTGTCGACCCAACTGCAGGTAGGGTTACCAACATTGGCTTTGTTGGGATTTATAATACTGTAAACAATGCTGATTGCATAAGTTTTAAGTAATATTTTTTATTTAAAATCTGCTATTCTCAGCAATTGATATAAATTGTAATTGAAGCTCCTTAATCAGTACTTTTTTAATATAGAACTGAAACTGTTAGTAACTTTATCAATCTGTTTACATTTGAACCTATCTTATTGAACTTAAAATCGATTATAACAATTTTAAAGATAATTGGGGTAAATCTAGCCAAAAATTTTGTTAGTTGGCAACCCTATAGTAGGATGACAATGTAACTGAGAGAAAAGTGTGAATCGTAATGGAATTAATCTGCGTTAGGAATGACATTTATTGTTTTATTCCGGGGATTATCTTGTTTTCGAAGACGCTTGTCTAATGGAATAAGTTATGCGTATGCGGTAAACATATATGATTCAGAAATAGTTCTATGGTAAATATTGAAAAAACTAAGGCTAAATATAACCAGAAGTTATAGCATCAACACAAACATTTTTCCATTTTAATGGAATCGCAATTTTATATCGTATTGTTGATCACGGATCCCGACAAGGATTGTTTCCCGTAGACCAACTCGCTGGCCAAGAGCATGCTGTTAGATTTCACAGCCTTTGAGAATATTATAGAGAACTTTGAGGCACGTAAGATTCCTCACGAAATTTTCCTTCACCGTTCAAACAAGTGATATATAATTTAAAATTGCTTAAATCAATTTAAAAACGCACATAACGGCAAAAAGTTAGTGGTGTGTGCCGGGATCAAACTCTTAAAAACTCCTCTCCTACCTTGAACTCCTTTCCTAGACTAATATTTTATTAATATAGAATAATAATTTTAACCTCTAGGATATCGCAATTGTTAATACAATCTTATCTTATACTCTTTTACACACACATACACGCACACGCCTTACAACTATAGCTAACCAAAAATAAAACCAAGAATAAAGAGTTTAACATTGATGAGTATGAATTTTTGTTAATAAAATAGTTATTTTAATATTGCTGAATCTATATTTGCAAATGATAATAAATACACCATAATTCACATGCCATCAAAATGGTTTACGATTGTTTATCGGATATGTAGGTAACTTGAAGTTTTATGATTACCAGAGTAGTTTATAATATAATGGCGTATAACACTAATATCCTGTAAACACGCATTGGGTGTGTCCCACAAAACAAAAAAATGTGGGGTGTCCCCATTTTATTGGTATCTGTTATCTTCCCTAATTATTATAAAACTATGATAGTTTGCAGGTTTATTTGTTTGTCCCTATCACGCAAAACTAACTAGGTAGTCGAATGCGACGAAACTTTCACATTTTGGTAGCAAAATATTGTTATCATCACCATCTCCTATTTACCATTATACTACCTAAAACTAGTAGCCATAGGTGTTTTGTAGTGATTTCCAAGTTCTTGTGCCTCTTATTTGTATGGGAATATCGAAAATATGGTTTTGGTAGACCTACGCAATGCATAGACTAAGCTAAGATCTATATACCACACTTTGACTTTGCTCCTTACTTTACTTTATAAAGATAGTGTTTAAACGAGACAGAGTTAGTTCACATAACGTTGTCTCGTTTTTATTGTTTTTTAAACTAGTTATAAGGCTAATCTAAGGACGCTTTATAAATGTCTATGGTAGTCTACCCTTCTGACGGGGTTCGGTGTTATGCATTTCGCAAATTGTCACGTTCGCTTCACGTTATACGTTGATTTGCTTTTGATTAACTGCATAACAATGCCAGGTAAGAACCGCAAAGCCCATCACGGGAAACAAGCAAACGGTTCTCCTTAATAAGTAACAGGAGCCCATAAACATCTGCAGGATCAGAGGAGCCACCGATGCATTGTCAGCTGAACCCATACTGAATATATCAAATCGGTTCCTTATCTTGTATATAATAAGACTGGCAAATAAATACTGCCAAGCGATATGTCTTTGCCAGTATTATTTAGCCTGTGCTATTTGATTCCGGGGACATAAGCTGTGCCAGCTAGTTTTCTAAAGCAAGTTTGGATGACTGGAGTAGCAATTCTAGACTCACAATAGGTGAGAAGAAAGAGCAGAGTTAGGAGAGGAACCCGGGTTGCAGAAGAAAAAAAAAACAGGTAGAAATATTGAACTGAACTGAGTAAGCATCATCTCTCCTTTAGAACCTCAAATAAAACATCTGCGATAAAAAAGAAAAACTTAAAATAAAATCTCTCAGAAAATAAAACCTCTGCGATAAAAATCTAAAAAAAAAATTGAATTCAAATGTCAAAAAGGTTGGGACGGGATGGTAACTAACTATTCACGATACACAAAGGCGTGAAGCCTTCATAAGCTGACGCAATCAGAAAATCAACAAAGCGAAAAATAATATTATTGGTAAATATTTATCGATAATACAAAATCTTCAACCTGAAGGCTGTATGAGAAAATCGTCCGCAAGGTTGCCCTACGTTCAACCAACTTATCGCGCCGTTACTTTAATGATTATGATGAACCTATACATTGAGGAAGTATGACACAGTTTCAAAAATATACTCGTACTAAATGCGCAATGTATGTAAAATATAACTTTACGAACGGATAAATACCAACTATCGACTATAATTTACTTTTTATTTTGTACATTATTAATAGGTAGGTAGGTAGTTAATTGTATTTTACGTGTCCTAGGGTCAACGTTACTTTACGTGCTTTAGTTGTTTATTAATTATTATACCTACAGATAGATCAATAGTCCGATACACATCTCAATAGTAGCTATTATTGTGACGTTATATGATGAAATCATTGTTTATTTTAAATGTATTTAAAATCGATATTATTAGTTCGTCATAATAGTAAGTAACCCGATTTATAGGAAAAATTAGAAAATAAGGTTTTAATGCATGAACATTTGCAGCACCAGAGGAACCGCCAATGCGTTGCTGGCTTTGATGGTCGCCCGGGGAACCTGATCTCGAGTGTTCCTGCCCCGAGAGTTCTATACATTAAAGTTTTTTTTATGTCGCAAGCCACTGTAGGTAAAGTTAAGTAGAGCTAGTAATAATATATAACACATACACGTCGGCCTAAGCGGACCTTCTGTCGTGATTATCACTGTAATGCAAATAAGCGTATCACGAATCACTGTATTATGTTATTTAATATACAAGTGTAAATAGACACACATACCTGCTTGGTGTTTACTGATTACAAAACAGGAAATTCTAGACCCACATACATAGGTACGACGACTCGTTATTGACCGAGAGTTAAAAATATTAATGAACAGCGGCTCCCCGCGACTTTGTCCGCATACGATTTCCAGTAAGTAAATTTTTCATAACCCGTGTTTTGAAAGAAGATAAATAATATTTTTGCATTATATAGCCCAATTTTCAAGGGAGGTAATAATGAAAAATGTAAGTAATAAAAAGCTATTTGGCTTTTCATTACCTTAAACATAACGATCTTTTAAGAGCAAATCTCTTAAGGGCAAATCATAAGGATGTAATGTATAGCGGTGAATGGTAGAAAAGCAGATGAAAATTTCTGCGGGATATAATTTACTCCCATTGAACAAAAAAAATTCACTAGTTGTTTTACGTTTATTAGCTTTACGTGTTATTAGCGATGAAGTCAAAATGATTAAAATATACTCAGTGAAAATAATCGCTTGGAATATCACTTAATTAATAAAGTATCATAATGAGGCTGATGAAACGAAGTGAAATGAAAATGATGAACTCCGTGGCACAGTGCGTGCGCAATCGCATTATAAAGTTGGAGGTCCTTGGTTTGATTCCCGGCTCGAGTTTCGGCGGCTGGGAGGTCTTGGCCTTGGCTAGTTACCGCCGACAACGAGAAAGACGTGTCGCCAAGCGAATTAGCGTTCCGGCACGTTATCGCATAGAAACCAATTAGGAGTGTGGGTTCGACCTGTAGCCCACTATCATCTCAGATTGCATCATCACCTGATGAGAAAACCGTAATGGCTAACTAATACCGTAAGTGTACTTAAAAAATACAATTTATCGTATACCATTAAAAATAAGAAATACAAGTATAAGAAACTATGCTAGGCTAATATGGAATTACATTGACACAAGTGATAATATGCTTAGGTCTACTATGTTGAATGCTATGATCAGTGATAAAGTTAGCTTTATTAATGGAAACAAACTGCTTTGTGTTCTCCTATACAAACATTTTACTTGATAGTGACTAACAAAAATTTGTAAGAAACAATTTTTTTTTGTGTATCAGCAAAAGATCGAGACGCCGCTCACCAACCATATGGACAGACCAGCTGAGGGAATCTACTATGTGGAAATTTCACACAATAGCGAGACTAGCCTCCGATAGAAGCCGGTGGAAACGAATAATCCGCACTAGGTTGCAAGGACACCACCAGGATCACGATCTTCAGTAATGAAGAAACGACTGGAGAGAGAGATCAGAAATTTGTATGGGAAATCTCTAAAATTTTGTGAGTTTAATATGACTCCCAACATCCATGGTAAATTTTTCAACTTCGATACTGTAAAAAGCTAAATATCGCCGCCTAGTACATACATATGAATACACACACGTACTCACTAACACACACACACACGTATTCTAGCTTACTCTATACTTTGTGATGTTAAATTTAGTTATTTAGTATTTGTGCGACATTAATTAGGTGATACCCAAACTGTCTAAAGAACACTGACTCATAAAGAAACGTAGCATTTTAATTAGGTCGCCATCAAAGGGTCACACGTTTCTACAACATTTTCTATTAAGAGTTCAATCCAAACCACAAACCCCACCCTTCGCAGAGTGACGAGTCGCTTTATTACAAAACATCTAAAGTCGTGAAACACGTGAAAATAAGATAAATAAGGTTTCATTTGCGAACATGACAACATTGAAACCCTTTCATATCTAAGACACGAGTAAAAGAATCCGAGAGACGATTCGAAGCCTTGGTATTTAGTCAAGAGCTATGTATATATCTATATCAGATACGTATAAATAAGATTATGCCTGTGACTTTCCACGTCCGAGGTTTTTTACGGTTTAGTTAAAATCTATTTTTTATTTTATTTTCTCCACTGCAAGTTAGTCCTTCACGGCAATCTCACCTGGTGTAAGTGATAATGCGGTCTAAGATGGTAACGGGCTGTTAGGAGTATGGTATTATGGTGTTATATTATACAAATCTCCCGGTTGTCGGATTGTTTTTTGTTTTTACTTCAATCATACGAATATAAATGCATCGGAAGGAATGATATCTGGCTTAGTTTGTTGTGGGATTCTTCTTAGACCTGGGCGCGTTTGGAACCCTAGCAGCTTTAGTTTTAAGTCAGCAAGTGTAGTTATCACAATCACTTCACGAATTGAAATAAAAAAAATATTTTATATATAAACGCTTCATAGATGCCTGTAATAGGTTTACATGAATAAAGCTATTTTGTATTTTGAATTTTGATATCATGAGTGATAAGTCCAGAGAACAAATGCAAAAGGCTGAGAATAAAAGAAGTGTCGAGCAATAAACATTATATGAAGTTCTTTGTGTTGGGGAACATTTCTACCTGGCAAAGTTTCATTATTTACGTAACTGAAGGCTTTATGTTATTTCAATTATGCGGCCTAAGCCAGGCGAGTTATTTTTTTGACCAAACGCAACGAGATCTGAATTTTTTTGGGAGAAATTCGCAAAACATTCTCTTCCAACTTCTTATAGCCAACGATACACGACGATTACACAATTATAGATAACTAGCTGATGCCCGGGACTTCGTCTGCGTTAAGATAGTGTGTGTGAAAGTGTGTTTGTTTGTCTTCCAATCACAAAGCAATAGATTACCAAACTTACGACCTTGAAATATTTACATGATAAACAATAAAGTATCTCCTTTCTAATCAAATAAAATATAATGAATGAAATCGGAGCACGCGTTAATGAAATTACAACTAAATACACATTTTGACTTTCATCCCCTCTCCCAAGGGAACCGTGCTGAATTCCGGGATAAAAACTATTTTATATGTTGAACCGGAGTATCAGCTACTCCTATACCAAATTTCATTCAAATCCATCCAGTAGTTTCGGCGTTATGCGCAGCCAAGATACAGACAGACAGACAGACAAAAAATAAAGTCTCAGTATCGATGGTAAAGCATCTTCCAAATAAAATTATCAAAATATATTTAATGTACATAATTCGTCCTGTTACAGTTTTATTATATTATCGATAAAAAATATATTTGAGAGTGATCTCTCTGTTCTCTCCGACTGTTACAGAGAACTTGACTTTCATCAGTATTTCCGTGCTATTTTTGGTATTTAAAGGAGTTTCAGCCATCCATTTTTGTTTTAGTCATATTAGGGGAAAAGTATGCATTAAAACCATAATATGCATTTATATTGTGGACTCTTTCATGTGCGGACACGCGGTTGCTTTATCTATTTGTATTAGAGCTGAGTTACGAGACGTAAACTGCATTGTATTGACATTTTTAAAACCTATAGAAGGGAATAAATTAAATGAGAATAGAAAATATAGCGTGCACTATAAAGAACTTACCGCATTGAAAAATATCTTTGCAGCGGTAACGTTACGTAGACTGGTAGTGACATTTTCATACGGTTGCAGACTGCGGTGCAACTGTCAGGTGCGGTCTTAAAATTGTTTATTTTTAAAGCATTTCCTTCAAATGCTATAAGCGCTTGATTTAAGTTGTACCGCCGAAGTGATTTTATGTCTAACAATAAATTTGAGACAAAAATGACTTATATTATCAAATGTCATGAATTCGAACGAGAAATTTCTGAGGCTTTACCTATCACCTTATCAAAAATATTATCAAATTTAGTTACTACCATCAATTCACTACAATGTATTGTGATATTGACTGTTAAACAAGAAAAAATATTTCTGAACAACCTTTTATTTGATTAATTGTTTAATATTGTTCGTGAAACACAAGCAAGCACGGAATCAACTAAACGAATGATGACGAGCAATATGCTTTGATAAAATTTGAAATGATCAGATAAGTTAAGTGTTTTAAATAGATCGACATAGCTCAACAATCTCAAATATGACAATGGCACTGAAGGGTTTTCTGCATCAGTTGCAGTAACAAAAATATTCTATAACCACAGTAGCAAACCGACATATTTCGTATTTTCGGGAATCCATTACGATTATTCATAACCGTATAACATTTAAAGCACGTATAAAATAAACGATCACGACTTTAACGGAATGCATATTAACAATATATTGTAATTGCATTGCAAAATTGGTGAAAGCTATCAATATAAATAAATAAAAGGTAAACAGTCCTTTATCAATGTTTTTTTTGCTGATTCTAAGATGGTAGCGGGCTAACCTGTTAGAGATGTGGTAAACCAACACTTCTAATTGGTTTCTACGCGACATCGTGCCGGAACGCTAAATCGTTTGGCGACACGTCTTTGTCGGTAAGGTGTTAACTAGCCACAGTCGTAGCCTCCTATCAGACCAGATTCGAACTGGGAATCGAACCCAGAACCTCCAACTTTAAAATGCAACAGCGCTCGCACTGCGCCACGGAGGTCGTCCTAACTTCAAACCAGGAGTGAATCTTTCGAGCTGTAGCCTGCATTACTTACTATTAGATATTATTACTACTCTTTTTGGTTCTATTAAAGCATACATATCATCATATAGTTACAATCATACCATCAGTCATAGAGTTAAAAAAGGTGCCTTGCTAATTACTTAAACATTTGAATAATTTTCCTACAAGCGAGAACTTTGAAATGTAACCTTTTTCATCATTAATTTTGCGAAGAGAAATATTGTTAATTGCCTCACTAAATCAATCAGACTGTTGCCGATTAACAATATATATATATACTAGCTGACCCGGCCACGCGTTGCTGTGGCTAAAGTTTTTGTTATATTACATTATAGTAAACAATCTAAGAGGAACAATAAGAGAACATCAGTCACGGAGTCCACTATGCTTTTTCACACAGATGGTATTTGTAAAAAAATATGGTGATCTCCTTATTTGACTTTCTACTACTATAACCCTTTAGTACAATGAAATTATTTACGAACAAAGACGAAAATGTTGATGTTGGTATACAAATTCACTGGATTGAGATTTGAAGGGGAAGTACGTTGAACACAATTAATTAAAATGTTCTTACACTTGATATTAAGCAGAAATCAATAGATACAAAATAAAAATTTATCAGATTTATTATTTCCATTTAATTTTATAACAAATATAAGTATATTACAGTATATTACAGTAAATAACATGTGACGCTTAAACTCATGAATGAGGTAGGCAAGGCAGACAGTCTTAAACTTTTAAACATTAATATCTATTTTTTCGAATTATATATACTTTCAATTTCAATTTAACTTAACACCAATCGGTGCACAATGTTTTTGGTTAACCTGTCTTTAGCTAACACAAATAGATTCGACGGTTTCCCAACACGTGAACACGCAACATATAGTTGCCCATGAGAAAAACATGGATTTTCCAAATCTAAACCACAAATGGACATTGTTTGACCTTGAGATTTATTTATAGACATGGCGAAAGCTAAACGAATTGGAAACTGTAGCCTTTTGAAGGGTATGGTAGAATCTGATGGTATCATCGGAATACGTGGCAGCAGGACCACTTTTCCTTTAAACTTCCCAGCCAAAATGGTTGCTTCAAGAATGTTTCCGGTGATCTTTTTGATGACCAAACGCGTACCGTTACATAACTGAGGTGGATTCAAATTACGGAGGAGAATAATAGGGGAACCAATCTTTAATCGAAGATTATGTGGTGGCATTCCCGGGATATCTAATGAATTTAAAAATTCAATCGGAAAATTTACACTTTCATTTTCATCAACAACAGTATCGATTGATTTAGAAGACATAACAATCGCCTGGTAACAACTGTTGTATCTGGAAGTTAATTTCGTCAATATCAACGTTTTTGGCTGCCAAAATCGCCCGTTGACTAAGCCATTCATGATTCAAATAATTATTCTGTATATCCGGGAAAATACTCTGAATCAATTCATTTTTATCCTGAACAACAGTTCAAAAATTGTCTGGTAGTTTAATGCATTGCGTATTTGGTTGCAGTTCTATTTTACCGTTCCCAATATCTAGTAGTTGTTCGGAAAATATTTGTGCTGATGGATCATTTTGCAATTGTACTCGCATATTTATGGTCAATCGAAGTGTTTCAACACTTCGCCATAATAATGATTGTTTCAAACATGCATTAATCTCATCCGCGAAAGTAGAGCGAGGTATAACCGGTAATAATTTCAATAAGAATTGAAATACTAATTTAATCGTCTAAATATAAGAAAAAAAAAACTGAAAAACTTGTTATCATAGCACATAGAAATAATAAGTGCTAAATATTTTTTAATAGAGGTTAAATAAAAACATTAAAAAAAAATATTTGTACAACTATTGAAAAAGTGTAGGAAATAGTGTATCATTTTTGCATTGACATTTTAATTAAATGTTATAATTATGTGATAATACTTACATACATATATTCAAATTAAATTATAAAGTTTTGATCAATGAAGCACAAATAAGTAAAAAACAGGATTAATTTCACTGTATTATCTTCATTATAATATGAATTCAATTTACACTTCAGTCTAAGTAACACGTGGCCGGCTATGCTAACACCAAAAATTTAAAAAGTGGAAATAATTGAATTATACGGTATTTCGTTCACTACAAAATAAATTTAATTAATTTTATAGCGTCAACAACACGTGGTAATTATGCTGTTAAAATGTAGCTTCTATGACACGTTCGTAGATTTACCATAGCAGCGCCATCTATTGATTACTTACTCAACCCAGTCGAAAGGTATCGACATCTGTTAGAATCATTTGGAGTTAACAGATAATTGTGACTGTCAAATAATAACAGACAAATAATTAGCAATAAATTAAAATTGCGACTATAATTTGAGATTTAAACTATCCTATCTCTCAAGTTGGATCGAACTGCACATGGTGTGCGAATTTTATTATAATCGGTTAAGTGGTTTAGGAGTCCATTGAGGACAAACATTGTGACACGAGATTTATATATATTAAGATGGTACTACTTTGGTATGTATGTATATAAATATATATATATATATATATATATATATATATATTTATATACATACATACCAAAGGCAAAAAAGATTTAAAAATAAAACAAATTCCATTTTCAAAAGCCTCATATAAGGCTAGGCTATAGGGGATATATTTTATCGGTTCGCAAGTGATACGAGAGACCCGTAACATCGATTTCCCGTGTCACGACCGAATCTATTTCGATTCCCGTGCGCGATTCGATAACTCGCCGTCGGATTACAATCTGGCAACAAGCTTGCTTTGGTGAATTTGTTGCGATCCAAGAGACTTACCTCCCGAGTAGAATGGTTATTGGGAACTGTCGTGTGTGCATCGAATGGGATATTGTTAGAACTTTTGTGCAATAACATAGATTATAATATAAATATATTATATATATACGAGTTAAGGGCGTCCGAGTTGTTTTTTAGTAAGAGTGACGTCAGTAATGCTGACGTAACTCTTACTAAACGGTCCGACATCTCGAGCGAGAATGCCACGAAAGGCAACAACCGCCCGTATTTATAGCAAAGCATGCTTGGGCAAAATTGATTGCTACCTTCTAAATACACTGATCAGCAAAGAAATGATTAATTAGTGATTTAAAGAGTTCAAATGTGGGTAATTATTGCATTCTTGATTTTCTTGGCGCCGCTGAATGAAGTTAATAACTCATATATTATATTAATATTACATAACTTCTCTCTTAAATAATTTCAAGCGGCATGTGAGATGGTGATGATAGAAAAAGAATATTGACCCGGCTGAGTTTGTTGTGAGCCTTTTCTTAGACCAGGGCGCGTTTGTAACCCACACAACCGTAGCTTTAATTTTATGTTTAGAAATCTATTTATACCCATCAAACCAATACTATGTAAGTTATTGACGCATCAAATGTGCATTTTAAAGCATTACTTGAATACATTTTATGATTGATTAATGATAGGCTGAAAGGCTCAAACAGCTGTATTATTTTTATCTTAATATCACAGAATGAGTGGATTCAGGCGGGCGCAAAGATTTGGGCAATGCAAATCAGGGAATGTTATATGATCATTAG
Source organism: Lasiommata megera (assembly GCA_928268935.1). NCBI lineage: Eukaryota > Metazoa > Arthropoda > Insecta > Lepidoptera > Nymphalidae > Lasiommata > Lasiommata megera. The sequence continues at coordinate 15,288,774 of OV743315.1, read as the reverse complement.
TGTAAATGATCATCCCAAATGATCGACCCTCTGTTTGAGACCTAACATGCCATTGAAAAGAGAGACTGCGGACACTGGTCTTCAGTTAATTTCATATATGGGTTGGTTGATGCTATATCTATGAGTATAGATAGGTATAAGTGATAATATTCAATGTGGAATAAGTTCTGTTACTTGAAAAAAAAATTACGTTAATGTCTGCTCTATCACAAATAATATGTTTTGATATCTCTGTACGCGATTGAATTTATATTGATATAGAGTTTTTGTTTAGTCAGCTGAGGTGAGTGAATATCTATAAAACGTACCTTCTATGTAACGATACTATTTCGACTATCTGTGTACACCTTTTTATATGTTGATTAAATTATTTTGACTTCGTTTTGTTATCTACACTTATGTATGCAGTATTGAAGTTGTCGTCCTCCATGGCACAGTAAGCACGCTGTCGCAGTATTAAGTGGAAGGTCCTGGGTTCGATTTCCGGCTTATCAACCTCTGTGGCGCAGACGCGCGCTGTCGCATTATATAATTGGAGGTCCTGGGTTCGATTTCCGGCTCGAGTCTGGTCTGTTGGGAGGCTTCGGCCGTAGCTAGTTGCCACCCTATCGACAATGACGTGTCGCCAAGCAATTTAGCGTTGCGGCACGATGTCGCGTAGATACCAATTGGTAGTATGGGTTTACTTTACCCCTAACAGGTTAGCCCGCTAACATCTTAGACCGCATCCTCGCTTACCATCAGGTGAGATGCCGTCAAGGGCTAACTTGTGGAGTATAAAAAAAAACTCGTATGGTTTCGGCTACGGCTCGTTGCCAGCAGGACTACTAGAATAGGACGCTGGACAGATGATGCTATGTTCAGCAGTTGACCCCAGCAGGCTGTTGATGATAATGATCATGAATGATGATGAAATTAAAAGAGACTCAAAACTGTTAAAGAGCTGGCTTTTCATTTGCAATTTTGAAATTTTTGCAGTTTTTGCATACATATAAACCTATGAAATTTATATCTCAAGGACATTTTACGATTGAGTAATTAACCCTTAATAATTAAATCATACTTTATTAGTTCTATTTCAGCACGCGTACGAAATTTTATACAGATTAAGGAGGTTTCAATTTTCTTTAAAGTTTCTATTTGATAATGGTCACGAGGAAGGATTCTTATACTCACCTATTAACATTGTGTTTGTCTCACCTGTACTCTATCTACTTCGTTAATGTAATTAAAAAATCGCCATACATACCTGCAACAAAATGAAAATACTGTTATTATTAAGATCAAATTTAGTTCATAAATAACACCTGAAAACGTAGTAAAGAGATTTCTTATATACAACTCTATCAGTTTATTAAATAGTAGATATATGATAGTGATTCAGTATCTATATCTTGTGGGCTTATTCTTAGACCGGGGCGCGTTTGGAACCCTCATAGCTTTAGTTTTAAGTTTACGAATATAGTTATCACCATGAAATAACTACTATGTAAATTATTGACGCGTCAAAAGTGCCTTTTAAAGGACTATTTGAATAAAGATTATTTTGAATTTGAATTTGAAAAAAATATAAGAGCATAGGTCCATATTATTAACCGATTTGATCATTTACCATCAATAAGTAGATCCAATAATAGCGCGTTGGCACGTCTGTGTAAGCTTTAAGTTGTTGTTGAAAGTTTGCACGTCTGTAGTCGTCAAGGAAACTTTACGTTCGTTGAAAATTCAACTCTGCCCCAGTTCGGAAGTCGGTATAATTGGTTGAATTCCTAACAGGGGGCCAGTATTACTAATGCACACTTGTCTATAGGGGGCGAAACGCTAGGGTCACCACTACAAAGAATTTCTGCATTATTGTGAATAGTGCCAGCTCGATGTAAACCAAAATCAAACGTTGGCGTTTGATTTTGGTTTACATCGCGATATAGCGATAATTTATCATTATTAAATAGTCAACTGTCATGAATTCGCTTCTACTAATTTTGAAACTATGAAAGTTAATGCGAAATTACTAGAATTGGGGAACTAAAAAAACTAATTGCCAAATCAAATAAAAATTAAGTTTTGTGTAAAGTTTTGTCTTCTTGGTGTTATATTTTTAGTGAAACACATTTTCTACCTGAAACATCTACCAATTCTTGTTATGAACGTAGATCTTCTCACGTAACTTTGCAGATAAAATTCTTGTTTAACCTTGCATCAGAGTAAAATGTTGAGTTTGACGTCTTGGGAAAGATTAATGGCGAGTGGCAACCCTTCTCTCTTGTACCGCGATAGTGATGCCGAGAGCCTTTTGTTTTGAACTCGATTAAAAGTTGAGGCGCAGCAGAGATGGTTAGATGGTCGTTAGCGAGTTTCGGAATGGGGTATGTAGATCAAAACAGTATCTGGATTCCGGTATCATTGTGCCCTCAGTGGGTAACAATAAAACTGTTTTAGAAAACAAAACTGTGATAAAAGCTCCTTAAAAAATTACAGATTGTATATTATTTTAATATATGAAGCAAAAACTATGTAAATACCCCCCTTTTTTAAATAAAAGGTAATCTTTTTTGACTGAAAGGAAAATATTTTTTGTTGATAATGTAATTTCATACCAAATGCATTATCTTTTACAAACTGTAAATTTAACCGAAGAAAATTAGCTATTAAAAAGCAATAAACAAGTAATTAGTGCACAAATTTCGATGGGTTTGAATTAATTATTGATGATTTTGTTGATGAAAACATGCATTTTGTGGAAAGTGACTAGTTATTTATTGCTTTACTTTAGATTATTTTATGTAATTATCTGTTTTGTGTGTATAATGAAAATAAAAAAAAAAAAGTATTTTTATTACTGACCTACCGCAAGTACAGACAACATTATAGATAAGTTTGCAAGGCACGTTACTACGCATTTCATTACGTGCGGTATAGGGTTACACCCTTCTGTTGTGTGTACTGTAACGTTTTCCATATTAATTATTAAGTAGATTCCATTTGTTCTTATTGAGATAAAAGTGTTTGCAGTATTTTATATTAATTTTTAAAGATTGTTATTAAGTCAGTGTTAAAATTTCAAAATTAAAAACGGCTTTCCTCGTACTATGTTTTTATCTTTTAATATTTTAAAAACATAGTTTAGATTTAAAAAAAAGGCTTTATATTACCGGAAAGCCAAAATAGCCTATAGGTAGATAACACTATTTATGCTCGCGGTTTTCACAATATAAATTTTTGTAAACACCATTTTTATCTGACGACTGACCAGGACCCAGGACCCAGTGGCCTGGGTCTTAGGTCCAATATCCGGCTTGAGTCTAGTCTGGTGGTAGACTTCGGCTGCGTTATAAGTTGGAGAATTCGATCAATACAATCCCGGTCAATTTTGAAATTCATTATTCCATAATTAGTTGCGGTCGTTTCTGGAAGGCTTGACTATTCTAGTCTGTCAGTTGTTGCATTGAAATCAATTTGGGGTAACCATACCTCTAACAAGCAAACTTCTATTTTATACTGAATCATCACTTAGGTAGATTGCATTCAAAACCTAACCTGTAGTGGATGCAAAAAAAAATCACTTGGTCCTACAACAATATATGGCGTAACAAATATTTGTGTTGTTAATAAGAATCCTTTCCCGGATACTATAATTTACTGTGATGGGTTTTCCAACATATATGTCGGATTGAAGGGGCGTGCGTTGCAGTATTGGCGAAGGTGGACGCCGATCCTGTGAATCTGTAATCTTCGATCGCTCTTCCGTCATTTTTATATAAAAACTTTAGGATTTATTTATACTGAATTTATTAAGAAAATCAACCAAATTAACAAATACTAAAAATGATTCAGGCGTGATCGCAATGTGGAGATGATGACGGTGTAATCGCCACGATAGAAGTGAGCCGATCCGCACAACGCGCTGCCTTATAAACCGGCAACCGGTCCGTCCCCATCTGCCTGATTCATTGAGTGGTACGATGACGTCACACGTTGCACGTGCACTCGTTCGTAAACAACTTTCTTGGCCCGCGCCGACACGGCCATTCTGCATTAAGGTCGCCCTCGACCTTTAAGAAAGAAGAATGAACAGCAACACCATAACTTTACGTAGGGAGGCCTCAGCCCTCAACTCACGTCTCTCTACACAATAGTAAGGAGGCCCCTGTCCTCAACTTACGTCTCAACACAATAGTAAGGAGGCCCCTGTCCTCAACTTACGTGTCAACACAATAGTAAGGAGGCCCCTGTCCTCAACTTACGTCTCAACACAATAGTAAGGAGGCCCCTGTCCTCAACTTACGTCTCTACACAATAGTAAGGAGGCCCCTGTCCTCAACTTACGTCTCTACACAATAGTAAGGAGGCCCCTGTCCTCAACTTACGTCACTGTGCGAGTCTACGCAATAGTAAGGAGGCCCCTGTCCTCAACTTACATCCCTACACAATAGTAAGGAGGCCCCTGTCCTCAACTTACATCCTTACACAATAGTAAGGAGGCCCCTGTCCTCAACTTACGTCATTATGAAAGCAAATAGTGTGTACTAATTTTTGACATAATTATAGGCTATTTGTTACCTTTATTGTTCCGTAATCTCAGTCACTGGGACTTCATCCAAATCGTCATGTGTGCCTATTTTGGCATGGTACATACTGGGTTCTAGTATTACTGTGAGCTTCTATAGCGCCGACATGGAATCCTGATTTATTTTTTCGTTTGGCTTGGATGCCAATCTTAGTTCATCATGAGCTACTTTCTCAGGGTGTCTGCGTCCTGTTATCTTTTTTACTTGGTAACGGTCGTTTGGTAGTATCTTCCAAATAACGTATGAAGCTGGATATTTAAAGTCAAGCCTAATTTGAGCCCTAGCGTTTACCTTTGTAAAACCTTTCTTTACATTCCTTTCCTCGTGATGTAATTATCTAGTTGATCTCGACTCACTGACATTTCTTCCTCGTCTATTAAAGGTAATAATTCTGGTGGTACTGCATATTGTCTTCCAGTGAGAGCTTTAATTGGGCTCACATTTGTAGTTTTGTTCTTGGTACAGTTGATCGCTAGCTTCCAAACCTTTCTTCCTGTCCTGAGTTTCATAATTACGAATTATGGACAACCCGTTCTTCACAACACTTATCACTCGCTTAACCTGGCCATTGGCTCGACTATTGCAAGAGTCTACAATTCGTAGGATTAGTAGTGACTCTCGGGTTCAGTAGTCCTCATACTCATATATGCAATTACATGATGTCGGCCATCCTTCACTTGTATAAGGATAGCACCCCAACCCTGTACTACTGGCGTCTGTATGGAGTTCAATTGGAAGTGGAGGAATGATGTCGAGTCTGACGCTTTCACATTTTGCAGTCCATTGAAATAATGCACCTTTCTTCGTTAAATTATATAGTGAGATCATGCGTTCGGAGAAAGATGATATAAAGCGCCTGAAGTAGCTAGCTAAGCCACAGAACTGACATACTTGTGATTAGGTTTCCGAGGTACTCGATGGATGTCTTAAATAAATCCATATAAATCAAGATATGATCCTGTAATGGTCGTAACGCTGTCATAATGGCTCGTTGAAAAACCGCTGGTGTGTTCATCAGTCCAAACGGCAACCTTACGTATTTGTACAAACATTCTGGTGTGATGAACGCAATTTTGGTATTAATTCTTCTTTGATTGGAACCTCATAAAATCCTTGCGCCATATCTAGCCTGTTAAAATAGGTAGCATTCGATAAACTGTCAATTTGGTCTGATATTATTGGAGGTGGAATCTTGATGAGAACAGTATATCTTATTTAGTTAGCGATAATCTGTGCATTCAATCTTCCTAATCCTTTTTCTTAACCACAATTAACGGGCTGGCGTAATTCGAGGTGCTCTCTCTGACGACTCCGTGAACCATCAAGTAAGTCATTAATTATGGCCTTCAACTTTTGTCATTCAACCGGTGCCATTCGATAAAGTCTTTTAGATACTACTTTGGTCAGGGATCCTTCAGCTGGATTTTCAAAATTCCCGTGGTCACTTTGGTTTTTGGAGACGTTTGGAGCGTTTTTGTATCTTAACTTCTTCTCTTTATTGTAAAAGATTTTTCAACCCAGACACTTCTGTTACATTGGTTAAATCAATGTCTAAGTTTGCAAATGGATTCTCTTTTGTATTTATACTTGAGATGATCGAATTACTCATTATAATGGCTCCTTTCTTAGTAATAAAAACATCTAGCCAAGTTCACTTATCAGCTTCATCCTCCATTTTCTTAAAACAAGTGGATTCAACGTGGCCTATTTTCTCACAATAACTGCACTTGGGCTTTGGGCGTTCTGTTCGGTTAGAAATCTCTTTTGTATTGATTGTGCTTAGTAACGGTTTTGGATCGTTAATTTTCTCACTAACCTTGTTACAATTTGATTGCACATGTCCAGGTTTACCGCATTTAAAACAAAGCATAGTTTCCTCTTTACAGTGACGAATTCTTGCTCGTTTAGCGGGTGGTTCACCCTGCAATTGCCTAGGTTCTCGCTGTTTGAATGTTGCCGCAACTGAAATAAGTTCGGGAACAGAAGAACACTTGCTAGATAGTAGACGCAATCGAAAAAACTCGTTGTCTACGCAACCAATAATGGCCTCCACGGCGTCCTTTTCCTTGTCACCATTGATTACCCGTTTCCAAATATTCCAGGCCCTAGTAATGGACTCGGCTGGATTTGCAAGATCAAACCTAAAATTTCGTAGGTTTATTATATCATTTGAATATCGAGCTTCGGGTTCAAATGTTTGAATTAGTGCCTGTCGCATGTCGGCCCATACTGGTGACTTCACTAGCCATGTGTCTCCAAGAGTTTTGGCCCGACCCTGCAATAAGCCAGCTATTTTGGTAATAATCTCGTAGTCGGTTAATTTCCAGTGGGTCTTTGCCCTGTCCACGTGTTCACACCAATCGCGAATTGGTACATCACCATCAGAGTCAAATGATGCGATGTAAATGTCACTGAGTCTTGGTCGTTTTTTTGGGGCCACAGCCTGGCTTAACAACCCTGTAAGAAACTCATGATTGGCTTGCATACTGGCTTGCTGCTGTCGTGTTAAATTCTCTATGATGTTGGCCAGTGCGGACAGCGTTTGACTGTTATCCGCGCCATCTCGTCCAGTGCTGGTGGATGGAGCCGAAGACACACCTCGGTCCATCCCACTTCTGATGTCGGATTGAAGGGGCGTGCGTTGCAGTATTGGCGAAGGTGGACGCCGATCCTGTGAATCTGTAATCTTCGATCGCTCTTCCGTCATTTTTATATAAAAACTTTAGGATTTATTTATACTGAATTTATTAAGAAAATCAACCAAATTAACAAATACTAAAAATGATTCAGGCGTGATCGCAATGTGGAGATGATGACGGTGTAATCGCCACGATAGAAGTGAGCCGATCCGCACAACGCGCTGCCTTATAAACCGGCAACCGGTCCGTCCCCATCTGCCTGATTCATTGAGTGGTACGATGACGTCACACGTTGCACGTGCACTCGTTCGTAAACAACTTTCTTGGCCCGCGCCGACATATAACGCACGTAACTACCTTATGTATTAATCATGCATACATATAAACCGTATTGCACACACACACACACAGTTCTAGGTTCATGCACGTGTGTCATATTACCAATAGCTAAATATTTATAACAACGGACGCTTTTAAAAATCAATTTAAAATTCGCATGTCAACCGCCCTGGTTAGGTACCACTAAACACTTAGGCCGAGATCTATATAGCGTGTTAAGCATTTTCTGACTTAAGAAACAGTTAAAACGACACAAGCCTCCTAATCAGAGATCGGCGGTTCGAATCCGGTCACGCACCTCTAACTTTTCGGAGTTATGTGCGTTTTTATAAAAAAAAAATATATATTACTTGCTTCAACGGTAAAGGAAAACATCGTGAGGAAACCTGCACGCTGCACGTGTGATTCTGCCAATCCGCACATGGCCAGCTTGGTGGACTATGGCCAAACCCTTCTCATATTGAGAGGAGACCCGTGCTCTGTAGTGAGCCTGCAATGGGTTGATCATGATGATACCATATATAAAAAACTCAATACATATTTATTTATAAAATGTTGCTAGGTATCTCTCGGCTCACTGGAGTGACGTGAAGTGTGCATCGATGACACTGTACGGCGTTAAACCCGCTACGATTACGCGGCTCGTTCGTCAGGGGCGTAACGTTTCATAGCAGATTGCGCGCAAGCAATGCACGCCAAAGAGTTATTGTTATCGTGTTTATTGTTGCAAGCGAGAACATGGTTCGAATAAACGACTGAATATTTAATGCGATGCGTTCCGGCGACACTTCGATGTTGGTCCCTATAATCTGACTACAGACTTTTTGTTTTGCAATATCTTAACTTCCTGTTAACTTAAGAAGGCAACAGATGGAGTTTTTCAAACGATTATTTTCTTGATGGTCTTGTTATATGCCATAATTATCATCATTTATTTTTATTTTATTTATTTATTTATTTTATTTATCATTCGCAGTATGTTCCACTTATGCTCTTAATTTTATAATCAAGGATTTTTTTTTATCTACTACTAGTTAACTGTTAACGGCAATCTCATCTGATGGTAAGTGATGATGCAGTCTAAGATGGTAGCGGGCTAACCTGTTAGGGGTATGGTAAACCCATACTCCTGATTGGTTTCTACACGACATCGTGCCGAAACGCTAAATCGCTTGGTGACACGTCTTTGTCGGTAACTAGCCACGGTCGAAGCCGGGAGTCGAACCCAGGACTTCTAACTTTATGATGCGACAGCGCGCGCGCTGCGCCTCGGAGGTCGTCAAGTATTATGTTTGTGTCATAGTGCATCTCATCTTAAGTTTATCAATAAACTAGAGATTTTATTTACATATATCGTCGGTGTGTGTGGATCAGGATAAAAAATTGTAAAACGAAGTCTCCAATGTTGTTCACGCTCAATTACTAGCAATGCGATAACTATCTACGATACTTTGAAGACCAATTTCAAACTGTTGCCTTTACACTCCCCGCTAGCAACTAGTTTTGCAACCTAAATGCAGTAACAGCCAAGCAATGTAAACCTGACTATTATTTGTTATCGTCGTCATAAATAATAGAGCTGTTTTGTATTACAGGGAGGATATACGAGTCGCTTATTATTCGATGCACATGTAGGTATCCTGTCGATTATATTATGAAGATTGTATGCAGCGGTTATAATGTTGCATGTATAGATGTTACGTACTTCGTTTGCGTTCAATTTGTTACCCTCCGCTCAGCAGAGCGCTGCAATTTGGCTCCCCGTGTACCGGAGAGCTCCTTATCTTTCTTATCTGCTCCTGAGAAGAGATCTGTGCCACGCAATGAATGGGACGCAAATAAGTTGATGACGATGAAAATTAAGAAAATTTCCGACGTTAAAAGTTAACTACCTAATGTCTTCTTCTTCTTGCCCTTATCCCATATTATGTGGGGTCGGCACAATACGTCTTCTTCTTCCACTCACTTCTATCAGCCGTCGCCTCACTACCCACACCTTTTACCCGCATATCCTCTTTTACACAATCCATCCATCTCTTCTTTGGTCTTGCTTTACTCTTTTGCCCTTCCACGTTCATATATAACATAGTTAACTACCTAATGTCTATGCCCGTATTCAGAATGTAAGCCTTTTATTTAAATAACTGTATTCAGGTAGACAGTTCTCTAAGATAGTGTTTTTTTTTCGCTACGATAATTTAGAATACTCAGGAGATGTTAAAGATATAATTGTTCGTTGTAAAGGGATGTTTTGATTTGTTAGGTTTTCGCGGTAAAATGATTTAATCGATTGATTATTAATCTTTAATCAAAATCGGTTTTAGTCTGTCGATCATCGATCGTTTATCAAAACTTGTTGTATATTCCCCTATGGTTGTTTTACACACTACAAGTTAGCCATTGACGGCAATCTCACCTGGTGGTAAGTGATGATGCAGTCTAGAATGGACACGGGCTAATCTTTTAGGGGTATGTTAAACCCACACCCTTAATCGGTTTCTACGCGACATCGTGCCGGAACGCTTAATCGCTTGGCGACCAATCCTTGTCGGTAGAGTCGTAACTATTCACAGCCGAGCCTCCCACCAGACCAGAATCGATCCGGGATTCGAACCCAGGACTTCCAGTTTTATAATGCGCCAGCGCACGCACTGCTGACGGAGGACGTCATATATGGAGATACTCGTAGATATAATAGATGGTATAGTAAATTAAAAAAAAACTTTTGTTGATCGTTGATAAGAATTGGTTCGATAAAACCATTCGTTTAATGCAAAAGTATGCATCAGAAGGGAATCTTAGAAGCGTATCGACGATTGTCTGAGTCACTTTCGGTGCATATTTAGAAAACAATGGAGTTGCCTGCTTCGATTGTGGTACAAGTACATCGAAGCAATACCTAAATGGATTCCAGTGCATTGAATTCAATATGCATTCACCATTTTAATGGGTAATTAGGTAGTCATTGCTACGTAATGATCAACCCATTACCGGCTCACTACAGATCTCCTACGGGTCTCCTCTCAATATGAGAAGGGTTTGGCCATAGTCCACCCCATTGGCCATGTGCGGATTGGCAGACTTCACACGCCTTTGAGAACATTATGGAGAACCCTCAGGCGTGCAGGTTTCCTCACGATGTTTTACTTCACCGTTGAAGCAAGTGATATTTTAATTGTGTAAAAACGCACATAACTCCGAAATGTTAGAAATGCGTACCCGGATTCGAACGGTCGACCTCTGATTAGGAGGCTGACGCCCTAACCACTAGGCTATCACCGCTTCGTATTAAGTGAAAATTATCAAATTCATATCGTTTTGGTAGTATATAGTCGAGTTATTTTGCTGCGATTGTCTTGTGACTTCGGATTCGATTATAGAAATTGTTTTCTTTTTTTTTTTGCATGGAAAATGCACCGGTCTGTGTCTCGGAGAACACGTTAGCTTTGGCCTCAAATACTATCACTATCATGCGATTAAATTGCAAAGCCCATCAACCTTTACCCACTGCCGGTCACATGTTACCTCTATGCATAAACTTAGAAATTCATTTAGAGGTATTTGTATACAATTTTATAACAAATCATCAAATGAAATTTCTGGGATGTCTCATAATTAATTCAAAGTTTAAATAAAACATTAGCTTGTAGAAAAGTCCTTTTATAGTTTAAAGGATTATGTAAATGATAAGCAAGCTAAGCTATGAAATATTGCTTTAAAATGATAGCTCTTAAATAATTTTAAGTGGAGCGAGATAGTGATAAAAATAAAAAAATTTACCCGGCTAACTTTTGCTGTGGGTTTCTCCTTAGACCAGGGCGCGTTTGGAACCCTCATAGCTTTAGTTATAAGTGATGTAGTTATCACCATGTATTCACCACTATGTAAATTATTATTGATGCGTCAAAAGTGACTTTTAAAGCCTTTTTTTATTTGTAATAAAGTTTATGATTGATTGATTGAGGTTATCTTTTTTTAATATTATGTTTGACATATATTTTTATATTATATTTTAAGTTATTTATATATGTATATATTATATCATATCATATACATAAATAAGTGTTTTTTTCCTTTTTCATCTCATCATTATCTAAGTATATTTTAGTATGTAGATACCTTGTTTGACCAATTCCACTTTATAAAATCATCTTGCTCACATTTGAGGGTAGCTGGAAGAGATCTCTTATAGAGATAAGCTTTCCTTTATATACTTCTTATATAAGTGTTTGTTATCACAAATTTGGGGCAAAAAAAAAATATTAACCTGTCCCGAGAATCCTAGCCGAACAGGCTATACCAGTAATAATCGAAACCTCCTAACAATGACGGCACTAATAGAGTATCTAACAATTATCGTAATAATGGAACTAATTTACATAATCGGTCTACCTAGTTAAGTGCCAGAGTACAAGACGAGCTAGCGGTTTTCTCATTGTTGTTACGAGTAGCTTCGTTTTGTTGGTCAAGGATATTCGCAGCGTTGCAACTTTGCAAACGATAACAAATAGCGGACGATGACGCCAAAGATAAACTGCAAAACATAAATTGAACATGCAGGTAATAATACTAAAAGATAAACTGTTAAACTAACGAGGAAGATGGCATTACTAAAAATATTTCAATTCATTTAAAAAAGCGAAGTAGTGATAGCCTAGTGGTTAAGACATCAGCCTCCTAATCAGAAGTCGGCGGTTCGAATCCGGGCACGCACCTCTAACTTTTCAGAGTTATGTACGTTTTTAAAAAATAAAATATCACTTGCTGCAACGGTGAAGGAAAACATCGTAAGGAAACCTGCACGCCTGAGAGTTCTACATAATGTTCTCAAAGACATGTGAAGTCTGCCAATCCGCACATGGCCAGCGTGGTAGACTATGGCCAAACCCTTTTCATGTTGAGAGGAAATCCGTGCTCTGTAGTGAGTCGGTAATGGGTAGATCATGATGATGATGATGATGACATTTAAAATACTTTTAAATTTAAAATATTATTTGATTATTTTAGAACATACTATTTATTGATTATTTATTACACAGTTCTCTGTTATAGGAAAATAACTATGAAATCTTAACTAGCCAGGGCTTCGTTTATCCATTACATTACAATCATAATAACTTTACTTAACTTTTCATATCGCCAAGGTACGTACGTACGGCGTACGGTGTAGTTAGTAACTTGGAAATTTCTCGCTTTGTTTGAACAAGTGTACGCTTCTTGCGTAATCGACTGCTCAGTTTACCTTTGGATTATTCGTCCACCGGATACTCAAGCTACTGCAATTCATAATTCTTTTTGGGTTATATTTTAATGACTAATATAATATAACTTTAATGACTTTTTGGGTTAAAAATTAATAAGGAGTATTGGATGTACCATAGCCCTAACAGGTTAGACCGTCACCATCAACACTTACAATCAAGGCGAGATTGCCTTTACCACATAAATGATAATAACATTTTATTTCTACCAACATTATCATGATCAACCCATTATCGGCTCACTACAGAGCACGGGTCTCCTCTCAATATGAGAAGGGTTTGGCCACAGTCCACCACGCTGGCCATGTGCGGATTGGCACACTTCACACCCCTTTGAGAACATTATGGAGAACTCTCAGGCGTGCAGGTTTCCCCACGATGTTTTCCTTCACCGTTGAAGCAAGTGATATTTTAATTGCTTAAAAACGCACATAACTCGTAAAGGTTAAAAGTGCGTGCCGGGGTTCGAACCCCCGACTTCGTATTACGAGGCGGACGTTCTAACCACTGGACTATCACAGCTACCCATATATACGGGATCAAAGTAATAAACGAAGCCTAGTTAAGAACGTATTTTATTAATCTTGCATTGCTAAGATGGTGAAAATCGCAATATTCTTGAAGCAAATAAACTTTATCGTTGACTGTAGCAAACTTGACCATGGATCTATTGATCGTTAAATAAAACGGATGTCGATAGTTTCGATACATTCGCATCGGCATGTTCGATTTATATCAACAGACAATACCATTCTTTCATTGTGCTACACTGTTTATTTTGGCATTCCGACAATGAAACAAACAAACATGACTGTTTGACAAACAGTGAAGGGGCAAAAATAATATAAGCGGTTAATTAGCAATCTTGAAAAGAGTTTTGTACCCAAGATTTTTCGTGTATCATAAATAATCATTAAAATAATAATTCAAATGTAAAAAGAAAGCGAAATTAATTATTTAGAATTATGTAAATGTAAATAAAGCAAAATTAATTAATTAGAATGATGCATGTTATGATGTCGCTATGGACTGAGGATACAGTTTGAGCACTTGGGATTGTGGTCATCCGATATCATACTCCCGGAAAGAGTTACCATCATACATCCCCCATAGCTCAAATTCAATAACCGAAAAACCGGGTCATACACAAGTATTAGGATCAATGTTTCTTGTGTATAATGCAAATGTGATAAAGATTAAATCGCATATATATGCATACTACTTATTTATCTAATATAAATTTGGTAATTATTATTTCCTACATTTAAGTTGGTAAATGATATTTTTTATTTCATATATATAGCAGTGATAGCCTAGTGGTTAGGGGTTCGAATCCGGGCACGCACCTCTAATTTTTCGGATATATGTGCGTTTAAAAAAAAAATATCACTTGCTTCAATGGTGAGGAAACCTGCACGCCTGAGAGTTCTCCATAATGTTCTCAAAGGCGTGTGAAGTCTGCCGCGATCCACACATGGCCAGCGTGGTGGACTATAGCCAAACCCTTCTTATATTGAGAGGAGACCCGTGCTCTGTAGTGAACCGGCAATGAGTTGATCATGATGATGATGATGATATGTATATGTTTATTAAGGTATAGATATGTTGTACGTTTTTTATTTTATCTACGTACTGTTTGATCCGGTACATTAATTTTGTCCCTCCCAGACCCAAATCTGTAACAATGGACGACTATCTCTTATCGTGATAACGCTAACACCTGTGTCATTACAGATAGAGCCCTCTCTACATTTTTTAAATAACTAGCTAATGAAGTACCGCAGCAGTGCAATGACCTCATCTAAGGATAATTAGATATGATATATTTATAACCACGCTTTGCCCACGACATTGTGCACTTTAAATGCGGCATTCACTTTTTTTTTACACTACAAGTTAGCTCTTGACGGCTATCTCACCTGGTGGTAAGTGATGATGCTGTCTAGGATGGTAGCGGGCTAACCTGTTAGGAGTATGGTAAATCCACGCTCCTAATTGGTTTCTACGCGACTTCGTGCCGGAACGCTAAAATAGCTTGGCGACACGTCTTTGTCGGTAGGGTGTCGCATTATAAAATTGGAGGTCCTGGGTTCGATTCTCGGCTCGAGTCTGGTCTGGTGGGAGGCTTCGGCCGTGGCTAGTTACCACCCGACCGACAAAGACGTATCGCCAAGCGATTTAGCGTTCCGACACGATGTCGCGTAGAAACCAATTAGGGGCGTGGGTTTACCATACCCCTAAAAGGTTAGCCCGCTACCATCCTAGACTGCATCATCACTTACCACCAGGTGAGATAGCCGTCAAGGGCTTACTTGTAATGCATAATAAAAAACCTGCATAAATTAAAGTTTTCTTTTGAGTGGAATTAATTATTGCGCAATTTGACACAAATGCAAGTAGAGTTCACATTACAACAAAAAAAAGAAAAAAAAAACACTTTAAAGCAGGTTTACTGATACTTAGTTGTTGTAACGTTTAGTTTGGTTAATTCATCAATTTTTATCGACATTAATTGTTTGCGCAATTGAACACTGACATTGACAACTGCGCGTGAGTAACGAGCGTTCAGTTATATAATACGAACGAGGTACATACGCGACACGTGGTTAGCAACGAATCCACAAGAGGATAATGCAAAACGAGTAAACCAATTGCCGGTTATTTTTGGTCATAGACGCGCGTAGATAACATTTTGCGTAGAGATTTATTTTATTCATTTATTTATTAGATAACTTGAAACTATCATTACAGGCTGACCCGACGAAATTAAATCAAATCAAATCAAAGCAAATCATTTATTTTGCATAGATTGAGTCGGTATATTGGTGTAACACCAATGTACCGACCGAAGATTGAATTAGAGATGCTTACAATCTGCCGGGTAGGCATGCAAAAATTATTTATACATAATATTATAATTCAATGTGTACAACTAGCTAACTTAAATACTTTACGCAAAACTTAACTTTACAAAATTTATATCAATATATTTATGTAAACATATATTTTTGCACCTCCTTCCTCTTTCCGTATCTCTGTCTTTTGCATCTTTGATTGCCTGGAAGAGATTGCTATGTAGCGATCATCATCATCATGATCAACCCATTACAGGCTCACTACAGAGCACGGGTCTCCTTTCAATATGAGAGGGTTTGGCCATAGTCCACCACGCCTTATGCGAATTGATAGACTTCACACGCCTTTGAGAACATTATGGAGGCACTCTCAGGCATGCAGATTTCCTCACGATGTTTTCCTTCACCGTTAAAGCAAGTGATATTTTAATTGCTTAACGCACAATACAAAACGCATTAAACGCATCTAAATTATTTATACTTAATATTATAATTCACTGTATACATCTAGCTAACTTGAATACTTTATGCAAAATTTAATAAAAACGTTGTGGCATTTTTGAAATTGCCCAGTGAGAAGCTGATCATGCACCAATTATGCAGGCACTAGATTTTTTATTGACCTTATCCCACATTATGTGGGGTCGACACAACACGTCTTCTCCTTCCACTCACTTCTATCAGCTGTAAGTGCAGTCGCCAGAATATCATGCTTATTTTATGAAAGTTTGTATATGTCTATATTAACGGTGGTTACTTCTTCACTCCTGAACTACTGAAATAATTTGTGTGAAATTTTAAATGGAGATAGATTGTAAATATCATCATGAACAACCCATTGCCGGTTTACTACAGAGCACGGGTGTCCTCTCAATATGATAAGGGTTTGGCCATAGTCCACCCCGTTGGCCATGAGCAGATTGGCAGACTTCACACGCTTTTGATAACATTATGGAGAACTCTCAGGCGTGCAGGTTTCCTCAAGATGTATTCCTTCACCGTTGAGGCGATTGACATATTAATTGCATATAAATTGTAAATATATGGGAGTAGGTATAATGAGTTTTATAGAAAAACAATTTGACAAAAAAAACGACTGCATTAAAGGCTCTGAACACATAGTACTCTGTGCCCGAGGTAATCAAGACTCGCAAACAGGCATACATTGAAACGTTCTTGTACCTACTACTATACTGACATGTATTGTTTCCAGTATTAGATTTGAATAGTTCAAAGTTGAAATAGAGGGAATACGTGATTTTAGACTGATCGCATATTAAATCGGGCGCCGCACGTGCGCTTGCGCCGATAGCAACGGATTATCTAAAGACATAAAAAAACTAGAATAACAATTAGATCGGTTTCATAATTTTTCACAATATCTTTAATATGAAATTCTATAAGCGAGCGAATAACTCTAGGCCTAACCCCACATTACCCATGCATTTTTCGGGATTAAGAGTAGTCTATGTTACTCTTCAGCTTATAAACTAACTCCTCTAAAAACGAGGTACAGTTTATTAAAATAAAGCTGAACTATCAAAAAATTCTCATGATTCAGTCTGGATCTAGGAAATTGGTATTGTTAAAGATTACTTTAAGCCATCGTCGATTAATGATTTTATCACTATCACGTAATAATCTCTTAAGGTTAGCCAAATTAGTTTTGGAGCTATGTAGTGAGTTTGAACACCAAAACACCTTCTCTTAAGAAATAATGAATAGAAGCAGGCGTTACTTTGCGGAAGTCCATGATAAACAATAAACAGCAAGTATAATTTGCTATAAGCGCGAAAAGTAAAGTCTCTTTACTTTTCGCGCTTGTGAAGTCAACATCTCCTGAGGATGATCCGGTGTCGGGTCGAAACGTTCGTAGAGGTTCTAGTGGAAGATTTTGTGTGGTGTTATATTATACAAATCTCCCGGTTGTCGGCGGAATATAGCAAATTATACTTGCTGTTTATTGTTTCTCTTAAGAAAGTTCATCGCGGGCCAACGAGCAGACGGGTCACTCGAGGCGTCACCGATGCGTTGCATGCTTAGCTCTATCTCCTAATCGGTTTTTACTTGACATCTAACCGGTCGCTAAATCGCTTTACGGTATGTTTATGCCAGTAGGGTGTTAACTAGCCGCGGCCGAAGCAAATTCCAAGACTCCAGGATCTATATATATATACTTTGCTGAAGACCTCCGTGGTGCAGGGCGTGCGCTGTTGGATTATACATTTTGAGGTTCTGGGTTCGATTCCCGGCTCGAGCTGTGGTTGGAGGCTTCGACCGTGGCTAGTTACCACTCTACCGACAAAGACGTGACACCAAGCTATTGAGCATTCCGGCACGATGTTGCGAAGAAACCAATAAGGATTATGGGTTCACCATACCTGCAACAGATTAGCCCGTTACCATCTAAAACTGTATCATCACTTAACATAGGTTAGATGCCGTCAAGGGCTAACTTGTAGTGTGTAAAAAAAACTTCAGGTATGAAAAAAAAAACTTTTTTTGCAGCCAGTTCATATGTGATTATAGTATACTATTCTAGTAAACGCACTGTTATATTCTATCAGCTTTAATAATTACTGTATTTTTTAATTAAATAACAGCTGTACGAAGATACTGCTGTAAAATAACCTCAACCTGTAATATTCTATTTAATAATGCATAATAATAGTAATCAGATTCGAATTTAATTACAATAATTAATGCATTAAACGTTGCATAATGAGCATTTCCTGCTGAGTTTTATATAACTAATGTAATATGAATCGTTCTATACGTATTAGTTTACCTATTTAATAAAATAAATGAAGTCTGTCATTTTATACAGTTTATGTTAAGTCATCGTCAGTCCTCGCTTTTATCACTGACAATATGGACCAGTATGGAGAGGTTAGGCTCCTAAATCCCTCTCTCCTACGAAGGAGGCTTTTACTAAGCAGTGCGACAGTTATCATAGTAATTATTATTCATGATCAACCCATTACCGGCTGACTACAGAGTACGGGTCTCCTCTCAATATGAGAAGGGTATGCTGCATTTTTACCGGACAAACTAGATTGATGTGTATACGTGTAATTAGAACTGTACTTGGACTAGATAGTTTGTTGCATTGTTATATTTTTAATGTTTATACAGTGTATCATATGAAATAAATAAATAAAAATAACTAACTATTGGACTAAGAAAGTTCCAAATTCAAATTCAAATAATCTTTATTCAAATAGTCCTTTAAAAGGCACTTTTGACGCGTCAATAATTTACAAAGTAGTGATTTGATGGTGATAACTACATTCGTAATCTTAAAACTAAAGCTATGAGGGTTCCAAACGCGCCCCGGTCCAAGAAGAAGCCCACAACAAACTTAGCCTGGGTTTTTTTTTGTTATAACCATCTCACATTATCAATAATAAATTATAGTACCTATGGACATAGAGCAATTCACACCCAAGCTTTTTTTTTCGTTTATATAATCCTTAATATTGTAATATGATTTTTCTATAAGGTTATGAACTTATTGATAGACATCTCCGAGATATTCCTTACTCTTCATCTAAAGATATTCATAAATTAATCAGAGTTGATGGAGGTAGGTTCAGATTAATGGGATACGTGCGGTAGCGTATTGCAATGTGCGATCAATTTCGGTTGAAATTGACAATTGCCTCAAATGGCAGCGGTGTCCGTAACCGCTGTAACTTGATTCCCGTTTCAAGCTCGAGGACAAACTTTATTTTAGTATGTACTTGACCCGACAACAAGTCATATAATTGTAGATATCTCTACGTACAAAACATATCAATCGATGAATATGGTGTTTGTTTGGATTTCAAAAAAGAGGAGGGGGGGGGGAATCTCACCATCATCATCATCATCATCATGAACAACCAATTACCAGCTCACTACAGAGCACGGGTCTCCTCTTAATATGAGAAGGGTTTGGCCATAGTCCACCGCGCTGGCCATGTGCGGATTGGCAGACTTCACACGCCTTTGAGAACATTACGGAGAACTCTCAGGCGTGCAGGTTTCCTCACGATGTTTTCCTTCACCGTTGAAGTAAGTGATATTTTAATTTTTTGAAAACGCACATTACTCCGAAAAGTAAGAGGTGCGTGCCCGGATTCGAACCGCTGACCTCTGATTAGGAGGCTGACGCCCTAACCACTAGGCTACCACCGCTTTTATCACCGCTTTTATCTCTTTTATATTATTAAGTGGGAGGTCCTGCGTTCGATTACTAAGACGTGTCGCCAATTTAGCGTTCCGGCATGATGTCGCGTAGAAACCAATTAGCAGTACGGGTCTACCATACCCTTAACAAGTTAGCCTGCTACCATCTTAGACTACATCATCACTACCAGGTGAGATTGCCGTCAAGGGCTAAGTTGAAGTGGACAAAAAAAACGATTCAAAAGGTTTCGGCGTAAAATGGTAACAATCAAACAGAGCTACTTACGAATGTATATGGATGAACTCCAAGTATGCGATGTCACAGGAAAGGACAGGTATAGCCAAGCATAAGGCATGCCTAATTATAATGCCATGCGTCATTAGAACAATAACGTCAGGGAAGTAGGTACGAGTACGTAGCCAGTCACATTGTGTTAAACAAAGGTAGGTATAATTACAAAGTAAATTATTATTATTAATTATTATCAGTATATACTACCTCTCACGCCCGTTTGCAAAATAAATACATATAAAAAACCAAAAGAGATATTTTATTTATTTATTTTATTTTTATTTTTTATTTTTATTGGATCATTAAACTAGTCACTATCTATATAAAAACAACAAAAAACATTTCAGAAGAACAAACACGAGATAGTGACTTTCTAGAAATGACCACAGCATGCACAACCTTAAAATTAACCTTACATCTAAATAATTCAATTTATACCTTTAATGCTGTAATAGATAGTCTTACTTGCTTTTTAAAGGAGGCCACAGAACTGCAGGAGATGTCGCATATATTCCTGAGATATAATAAACTTAAATAGATAAAAACAAATAAACCTACATACACCATGGTAGGGGAGACCAGATGGCCGGGTGTCAGGGCGACAGGCTGAGAAACCGGCGGACTATCCCAGCCGCGTCCAGCAAGACCGCTTTTTGCATCCTGGCTGCGAGCGAACTGCCACGGAACCCCAGTCGCCTCAGATGGTAAGCGAGACTAACTTGGATCAACCCATTCACAGATATTACGATTGGGATAGTTTCAGCAGACTGCACATGCCACATGTCGGGACCTCGTGAACCAGATCGAGATACTTGCGTTTTTTCTCCGTCTCAGCTCTCACGAGGTTTTCGTCATATGGGATGGAGATATCCACCAAAAACACCCTCGATTGTGCCCGGACCACCACCACGATTTTTATTTTTATTACTATTTTATTTTCGTTGAACTTAGTTTATTTTAATATTTATGCCCTAATAAATTACTTACAGTAAATACTTAGAGATCAAATTGATGTCTGTGATTTAGAATGGCTGTCTCATTTCACGCTTAAACGATTATTTAAGCGATCGCATGACTCAACCACATTATTTTAAATTCTATAAATTACCAACAAACAGGTAAGTTTTCTCAGGTTTCTCAGTCCTTCCTCTGAATGATATTGATAGGACTTTTACTAACAGGAATCTTATTACTTAGCTTTTATTCCGTTAATCCACCCTCATAATAGGAATGGGTGTAATGGCTTTTGAAGACTGCATAAGTATCGTTAAAACAGGATCATAAAAAATAAGTCGATTGATATAAGACAAACATTTTATGTGGGTGAAACAAGAATAAAATTTACTGTTTTTAAGCCAGTTAAAATATTTACAATTGTGTTACATTTAGACGTAGCTCCTTTAAAGGATTTTTTATTTTTATTTCATAACAGATTATATCTATTTATATCTTGGAGATGTCTATAAATAAGTTCAAAGTTCTTATAAAACGAAAGCTTATAGAAAAATCCTATTATGATATTAAGGATTATGACGACCTCCGTGGCGCAGCGCGCGCTCTGTTGCATTATAAAGTTGGAGGTCCTGGGTTCGATTCCCGGCTCGAGTCTGGTCTGGTGGGAGGCTGCGGCCGTGGCTAGTTACCACCCTACCGACAAAGACGTGTCGCCAAGCGATTTAGCGTTCCGGCACGATGTCGCGTAGAAACCAATTAGGAGTATGGGTTTACCATACCCCTAACAGGTTAGCCCGCTACCATCTTAGACTGCATGATCACTTACCATCAGGTGAGATTGCCGTCAAAGGCTCACTTGTAGTGGGTAAAAAAAAAATATATATAAACGATACAAAAGCTTAGGTATGAGTTGCGCTAAAATTATTATTCATGTGAGATAGTGATAACAAAAAAAAACAACTTAGCCAGTTTTTTTGTTATCACCTGGGCTTCTTCTAAGACCTGAGCGCGATTGAAACTCTCTTAGCTTCAGTTTTAAATTGGCGAGTGTGTCATTATCACCTTATAATATAAAATCATGGAAAATGTGTTATATATTATGAACGCTTCATAGATGCTGGTAATATTTTAACATGAAGAAAGATTTTGAATTTGAATTTGACACTTCATAACCATCACGATGCCATGAATGTACGCAACAACATTAGCTTATTAAAGTGTTTTCGATATTAAGAACCCAAACCTAAATAATGTGACATTTTGGGTGGAGGTTTTTTCTAAAAAAACACGTGGATCTGTTGACAATAATATATTCGTAGACCTTTATGATGTCATTCTCAACCTCAGGATCAACGAAGGTTGTTAAGGCTATCATTTAATATCTTTAGCTTATTTTTTAATGACATGATGCAGTTTAGTTGAAACGTGATGATTACGTTAGGTGAGCTATACATATCAATGACATTATATAAAAAGAGTATCATTGGTCCATATATATAAATGGAACCGCCATCAAACCACTGAATGGATTGGGCTGAAATTTGGCATCCAGTTAAATATTATGATGTTTTTTTCTTAATTTCTTTATAAAAAGCTCCAACTTGCCATCAAACAGTTTGGTGAAATTATATTTAAGATCATGTTGTATCGTTTTCAAATAAATAATATATATATTTTTTTTGGAAAATTCATCCCTAAGAAAGCAAAATATGGATTTTAAATATTAATTTAAGTTCTGTAAAATGTCTGTGAAAACTCAAAGTTAGAAATACGCGAATGACAGACTCTTAGTATAGCAGAATAAAAATCTAGTTATTACGTACCTAAAGTACCTTTACATGTTTATAAATATTGTAGGTTTGGCGTATATAACGTACTCTCTAATTACAACTTAAGTTATCTTACAAATAACTTTAATTACAATTCAAGTTGCTTTCACGTTCCTGGAGAAGCAATTTAGCAGGGAAGTCTTAGGGTCATATCAACGCGACCGGGAAGTATACAATGGGTCCCCCGGGCGTCCAGTAAAACCAGCGAGAGGGACATGCCGTGGTGGTTTTTAGTTCGGGTAGACCACCCATGGGTGGGAGTCCCACATAACCTCCGTCCTGCCCAAGGGACGGAAGTAGCTATAAAGCTTTTCCACCACGACAAAAAAAAAAAAAAAAGGGTCATATCAACTATTTTTGATCAATTGTGATTACCACTATTTAGTATACTTGACGAACTCTGTGGCGCCGTGCGTGCACTATAGCGTTTCAAAAAGAGAGGTTCTGGGTTCGATTCCCGGTTCGAGTCTGGTCTGGTTCTGGGAGGCTTTGGCCGTGGCGAGTTATCACCCAACCAAAAAGATGCTTCGGCACGATGTCGTGTAGAAACCAATTAGGAGTATGTGTTTACCATACTCCTAACATGCCCGCTACCGTCTTAGACTACATCATCCTTAACATCATGCTAGATTGCCGTCAAGGCATTACTTGTATATAAAAAAAAAAAATTGATACATTGGTGATTATAGTTTTTCGCTCACTACAGAGCACGGATCTTCTCTCAATATGAGAAGGGTTTGGCCATAGTCCACCACGCTGGCCATGTGCGGATTGGCAGACTTCACACGCCAATGAGAACATTGTGGAGAACTCTCAGGCATACAGGTTTTCTCACGATGTTTCCCTTTACTTTTGAAGCAAGTGATATTTTAATTGCTTAAAAACGCGCAAAACTCCGTAAAGTTACAGATGCGTGCCAAGGTTCGAACCACCGACCTCTGATAAGGAGGATGACGTCTTAACTACTAGGCTATCACAGCTTAAATTAATAATTAAATTTAAATTTTCGGTTTAATTCCCACACTTATACTGGGGGACCAAAGTGCCCCATTAGACCCTAAAGTGCATATACTGGAAAACGACTTAATACACTAGGAGTCATCTTCGCGCCTTATGATACTCTCAAGAAGACTTTTTTTTTTTTTTTTTTTCCGCTGGGAAATTCGTTTACGCATCCCCTCCGGAAGCGACGCAGTTTTTGACGGCGTCGCTTCCGACGGGGTATGTGGGACTCGCCGGCGGCCGGGTTGGCGACCAGAATACCCACTAAAACCCAGCGATGCTCCTACGCGTCGCCTGGTGGCTGGGTCACGGGAACACCCGCGCACTCGACCGCAACCCAACCAGCGGTGTCCGACGAGACAGACCCTCCGCCGGGGCCGTATGATCGAGGCCCCCTAACTCCATTTGAGGCGCGCCAGGAAGATTGGGCGCGCCTTACGACCCGAGGATTAGGCTCGGCGGGTGAGGATACCTCTCATCCATCACCCGGAGCTCCTCGTCAGGGTGGCAGGCGGCGATCGTGCGCCCGTCGCCTGCGCCCCGCCCTACGACGCCGGAGAGGATGCGCGTCTGCGTCGTGCTCCCGGCGCCGTTCCGCTGCCTGCTTCTGCTTCATCACCTCCTCGCAGAAGGAGGCAACGGCGGCCCAAGACGTCTCACTTGCCACAATGGAGCGAACCACGGTGGGTAGCGAAAGGTGGTGGTGGTGGTGGTGGGCCCCACCTGTGCCACGAGTAAAGCTCGCTCGACCGACCACTGGACGCATGAGTCCAGCGTGTGCTGCGCCGAGTCCTGAGCGTCTCAAGAAGACTTTAGAGTATCTCTAATGAACGTGTTTATATCAAAATAACCACGGACACAGTATGTCATGAGTTATGACCATTCGTGGTAATTTCTTGAAAAATATTTAATATTATATTCAGATATATATAATATTATTATATATATAAATGAAGTTATATTCATATATATAAAATATCTGATATATATGCAGCTTTCTAGAAGTGTATTATTAAGTTTTATTAATTATCAATTTAAAGAATATTAATAGTAACAAACATAACAATTAATACAGTTATATATTTGAAGGAGATTTGATTACCAACCCAATGCTCATGTCTCATTGTAAATAGGGGTATGGAGTTATCATCCGTTATACATCTACAGATGCAGATTGGCTGTCTTAATAAATAATGCGCTAAGCATATTGATTGGTGTACTGGAATATTTAAAAGTTCGACAAGGAACAGAGAAATTATAAAAAAAAAGTCACTCACCCTGCCAGTTATCGACTTGGGCCAACGATTTTTCATTTGCATGAACTCAACTTTGCCATCATGTTTTCGTCGTATGGCCCTATACTCTACAATGGCATGAAAATAGAATACCCAAATTGAATCCTTGACTACTAAATTGGGTTTATCCGGTGTGCATACAAATTAGTAGTAATTTCTAGAGCTATTTTCTATTGCAAGGAGGTGTGTTTTTTTTGGTGTCAACTTACTCGTATGCCTACTCAGCTTCGTTGGTAAGTACCTAGGCATCATCAACAAAGGATCACGAAGTTGTAGGTTTGATTCACGGATCGTGCCATTTTTTTTGTGTCATCTCCAATAACATTTGTCAAGATTACACCAGGTACCTGTCTGTAGTCAGAAAATCGGAGTTAACACTTTAAGCTGTCGGTTTCAGATATTTATTGCATGCGATAAAACCGTTTAAGCACGCCAATCCACACGCGAATTGGAGAACGAGTGTTTAAGCTCTAATTTGAAATCTAACCATGTCTATAACATATGCAACACTATATAGTATTGTTTTTTATATTCACTAGAAGTTAGGCCTGTAAGGCAATTTTGCCAAGTGGTAATGCAACCTAAGGTGATAGCGAGCTAACCTGTTAGGCGTATGATAAAAACATAATACTTATTGGTTTCTACGCGACATCATGCTAGAACGCTAAGTCGCTTGGCGACACATCTTTGTCGGTTAGGTGATAACTATGATGAAACCTCCAACCAGACCAGATTCGTGATGGGAATCGAACCCAGGACCTCCAACTTTATGATGCGTCTGCGCAGACACTACGCCACGGAGGTCGTCAAAACTTAACACATTATATTTTTCGCATAATAAGATAGAGCAAAACACCAAGCATGAAAAAACGTTTCTGGTATGGGAATCAGTAGTCATTTTTTATTTTCGCTAATTTATCGTTATAGAAAATAAATAAACCTTCAGTATGATAAATGTTATTTCTTCAACTATAACGGTATATGAGATACAGCCTACTGATAGACAAAGGGACGGAGGGCCAGCGCTGTCTTTAAGTGACGTGAAAAAAGGAAGTTGTCCGTTACGTGACAATGGTCGAATGCGAAAGAGCTAAATTAATATTATAATTTATAATTGATAAAAACTTTGCAGTGCAATGACGGAACAATAGGACGCCATGTTTACCGAAATCCGTATTCAAAACTGTTGTGCAATCAGTGCATATTGTGGATATGCTACGTTGTGAGGAAAACAGTTAATTTTTGCTTATGATGCTTCCAACCACAACATGAAGCATATATAAAATTTATAAGTGAGGTACAATACCTATATTAATAAATCGTTGTTTTGTTAAACGCTAACAACGAACTTTGAACTTTAAACGGATCAACATAGGGTCTGGTATTATAAATTTCGGACTGAAAGACGTCTGCAAGCATTCAAATTGTCTTCGTGAGTAAACCCAATTTATTACGACACAGTGACGGAAACTCCGTATTGTTTTTCAGCCAGCATCTCGGTCAATGTCGGTGGCTTTCGATTTCAAACTCGGCGGCCAAAAAAGCGTTAGACACAGTAATCGGTCAATTCGGCCAATGCCACATCTGTCAGCCAATAATGTTGTATAAGAAACATCCCGAATATAATTTTCATATTTGGCTGGCAGATAGCCGTGATAGCCTAGTGGTTAGGGTGTCCGCCTCCTAATCAGAGGTCGGGGGTTCAAACCAGGCCACGCACCGCTAACTTATCGGAGTTATGTGCGTTTTTATGCGATTAAAATATCACTAGCTTCAACGGTGAAGGAAAACATCGTGAGGAAACCTGCATGTCTGAGACTTCTCCAAAATGTTCTCAAAGGCGTGAGAAGTCTGCCAATCCGCACATGGCCAGTGTGGTAGACTATGGCCAAACCCTTCTTATATTGAGACGAGACCCGTGCTCTGTAGTGAGCCGAAAATGGGTTGATCATGATGATGATGATTGCGCTACTTCGTTCGAAATGCGTATGCTGAGATGACCGAGAGGAGTAGCCCTGGAGAGGAAAGGAGCTTTAAAGTGGCAGCCATAACTGTCAAAATGACAGAATCCAAGATCAGATAGTAAGGTCACGTAATGCGTAGACCTGACAATTATGTGGTTAAACGTGTCATAGTATTGAAAGCATTGCTGCAAGAAAGAGGGGAAGGGACAGACCCCAAACTATATGGATGACAAATGTACAAAGGGATATGAAATGTCTCGGCTTCAATGATGAGGATGCGTAATCGCGATCGACGTGGCATCGTATGATAAGGAAAGCCGATCCCGTTCAGGCGGACACAAAGAAGATAAAGAAGAAGACAAAGCGGCTAAAAATCCTATAAGGGCTGAGCATATTCCTTTTACAGAATTTTGGGTAGATCATAGAAAGTAAATGGACAAATTAAGAAACAGATACAAGAACAATCATAATACAAGTAGGGATATGGATTAATCATTTGATTACAATTACCAAGCAAAAAATGTTAAGGGTAATCGACTGCAATTGTTTTTGGTACAAATAGGTATGGTACAATAAGGTATGATTAAGGTTAGGAATAAGAAAGTAAAGAAGTGACTTACTTGTAGTTGTACTGTGATTTTTGGAGTATTTTTCTAATAAACAAATATTTTTAATATCGCATTGGAGCAGCATTGTGGATACATGCTCTTATAAGGAAAAAATGCTGTTTACAAAATTTTGTTAGATACTATCTAGTAAAATGTTTGCATAACTTAACTTTATCACTGACTTTACCGCTTAAAATTTGTGTCAATGCGATGCCGTGTCAACCTTACCACTAAATTACTTACCACTATTTTAATTACTTCATTAAATTTGCAAACTGTTATTTCAAAATGAATAGCATATTTTAAAACTACCACTATTGAAAAGTTCTTGTACAAATATATAAAATTTACTTGTAACCTAAAATACAAATAAAATGAGATCTTTGTTTAACGCATCACTTGGACCAACTTTGAGTTTTCTTTCCTAATTGGTTTGTTATTCTGAATAGGGTTTTTAGAGAAATATTAATTTGGAAAATTGCCATAAATTTTAGAAATTTGAAAAGAAAAACTACTTTTGACTCGGCTAGTCCATAATTTATTTAAAATTACTGTATTATAATTCCAGGCAATGATGCAATCCGGTAATGTAAAAAGTTTTGATTCTTGTCCAGCGATTCGATCCAGCGCTGACTTGTATTTGGAACCGCATTTCAATCCAGCGCAAATTATTTTTCTTCAAAAATAGACAAGCAATATTAATGTATTTATTCATTCATTCATTTATACATATCATATGTTTTGTATTTTAAGAAAAACTGTTAAAAGTAAGTTTGAAAAAATTGTTCATATAAGATATATTTACCCAAATCTTCATCATCCTCTTATTAAACGACGTACGATCTTACCGTTACCGTAATGTAATAGATTATAAATGTGTGTATAATTTCATAAACTAATAGTAGTTTATGAAATTACACACGTTAAATAAACGTGAACTGTCTATTAAAACCAATTCAAACCAACAATTGGGTCAAATGTTTGTTCAAATTATGAGATCTATATTCTTGGTGGATTACGCAGAATTCGTAATACAGCTGAATTTCACTAATGGCACATTAACATGGCTTTACTAAATAATTTGCCGAGTGTGTTATTGGTGTCGCGTAAACGCCACGGTAATTGACTCGACACGGAGTTCGCATTGTTTGTATATATGTGTTTGAACGTACGCATAACTCGGCGCACTTACACGCCTTGCCGAATAAGAGTTAAGGTGAGTCTTTTTAAAATGTCAAGTCTGTCTGTCTATGAATCAACCATTGATGCGAACGAACAAATTTAATCATTCTTATCCTATTTTACTTTCGCCTCCTAATCAGAGGTCGGAGATACCATCCCGAGCCCGCATCTCTAACTTTCGATGTTATGTGTTTTCAAGCAAATAAAATATGACCACTTGCTTGAACGTTAAAGGAAAACATCGTAAGGAAACCTGCATGCCTGAGAGTTCATCATAATGTTCTCTAAGGCGTGTGAAGTCTGCCAATCTGCACATGGCTAGAGTGGTGGACTATGGCCTTCTCATATGAAGACGAGACCCGTGCTCTGTACTGAGCCGGCTATGAGTTAATCATGATGATAAAGATGTATTCAAAAGCAATATTACCTTCGGAATCATGTTCTAATGTAAGAACTTGCAACCTAGAGTCAGTAGTGGAGTATTGAAACAGTAATGTTAAGACTAAAATTTAATTCATACTACTTGATTTAGAGCTCAAATTTGTTGCCCACATCAACAGGTTACAGCGCACGTGGCGGGACGTTTAAAAAGTAAAAATGAGTAGTACAAAAATTGCAACTCTAAAAACATGTAACATTAGGGCCATTTTATTTTGACGCTAAAGTGTTTCGTTACCAAAACCGACTGTACTATTGCTAGAATGCAAATATTGTACAAAAGGTACCTACTGTGCTCTAGTGTAGAGGTTAGGTAATGATAAGGCAAATAGAAAACGTGACATCACTTACAATGTAAGTACTTGATATTTGCGTTTGCCCATCTCGTATTGTTGAGCTTCGGAGAATTCCCTGTCCCTATAAAACACCTAAATGCCTAATTGAAACTTCTTGATACTGTGTAATTTAGAGTTTTAAGATTAATTTTTATCTCAGTGAATAACTGAATAGTAAAAGAGTGAGAGTTTTCCAAAAAAGTCTTCGCGGTTTCTTACTGGCTGAAATTTACTGGACATAAGGTTTAATTTAACCAATAAAATCAATGCAATAAATATTACCATCTAATCTAATATTGTTTGTAAATCTAGCCATATTCGTCTGCTCCATTGGTATAGTGTTTAGATTTTCGGTCGTTACTGATAAGCAGGATAACCCATGCTCTCTCCCCAAGAGAGTAATTCTCTCTACTACAAGATAGCAAAAATGCCTGTAGCCACCGGTGAGAAATAGATGTACCCAAGCCACTTGCATGAAGAAATTTTCAGACATTCTTATTGACTGAACTTTAGATTAAGTGAAGTCAGCTAAAAGAGTATAATGCAAAAATCTCATGAAACATGATGATGTAAAAATCTACGCTTCTATTTATAAACGCATACTTTATAGAAATCATATTAAGATTATTATTTGAACGATATTATAACTAACTCAAGCAAATGTCAATATACTATATATTTTGGTATGGGTACGTCTGACTGTTTACCTGTCGTGAGTGGTATTAATGTCTGATGGTATTAAAGTGGCTGATTGATATTTAGTTTTTTTTAACATCCACTGCAAGTAGAACCTCTTTTATTTTTAAATTGCAATCGCACGGGATCCTTTTTAATGTTGAAGTCTAATATTGTGTTGTAGTAGGCAAACCTTTTAGGATAATGGCATTATATATCACGTTTTGGTAGGGAAGTAACACGGCAAGATCATCACATCAGATCAGTGAAAATTTAATTTATACAAAATATTTCTTCCCCTTTCGGGGATCAGGATTAGGAATACCACCTAGTTGAGAGTATATATGTACAAGCATGGTATTGAATTTGAGAAACGTAGCTCTTCATTAAACCAATATCATTTACCAATAATGGAGCCCATCCCATTGCATAGAATAGGCCGCTGTTATCTATTATCGGAGATAATCTTATAGAGCTTAGATCCAGCCAGATGCTCCATGGGTGGCGTCACGTTGATTGCAAGTCATCAATCACATCTTTGTGTCTAATAAAGGACGTACACAACTTTTGTTAAGACACGAATTTAGGCAACTGATAACAGCGAAGGTCGTCTCGCCGGATCGGTTAAATTGTTTGTCAGATAATTCATCACACCTGGAACATGGTAGGGGGTCGGGTTCGAGGGCGGCAGCCAGTAGGCGGCGCTGATGGGCGGATAGTTGGAGCTGGACCTGCCCGCAGTTTTGCTGCGGGCGGCGCCGGCCTCTCCGCGCATACTTCACACTGCACACAAACAGCACAACACACACACACACACACACTGTCAACACATCGCGCGTCTGCATTCAACCGCGGCCGCGACACAACTAACGTAATCTAAGTATGCTGATAGGTGCGCGCGCGTCGACTAGCGATCAGTCATTCTTCGGTGTGTCACCTCGAGCTGTCCCCCCCTGCCCGCTAATGAGCCACAGTGCTCCGTGCACGTACGGAGTCTTCGTTTTTCAATTATCGCCACTGTGTCCTATTTACAGTCGCTTGAAACTCTGACTGACGATCGAAAATAGGACACAGTGAAAGAGAAGGCTCTCTGATAACGCCACTGTGCTCCACTACCATACGGAGTTTTAGTTTTTCAATTATTGACATAGATACCACTGCGTCCTTTTACGGTAGCTAGAATCTCCATCTGACCACCGTTAATAAGACCCAGTGAAAGATGAGGCTGTTTGAATATGCCATGGTGATCCGTGGCATACGAGGTCTTCGTTTTCCAGCTATCGACGCAGACACCTTTGTGCCCTATATACAGTCGCATAAATCTCTATTTGCTCAACGTTTATATTGAAAAAAAAAAGACATTCTTTCGTAGGCAAGAAGGTTTCAGAGAATATAACCTACTACTACTACGATGCGAATTAACCAGAACCAGCTGCTTAATGTGCTCTACGAAACATGCAGGTGGACACTGGAGAAATCTTCCTACTAAGACGCGACTAAGAATTTTTTACTATTATCTTAGCAAAACTTGGCCCGAGTCGGGGTCGTGACCTCGTACTTGCGAGTCCTCTCACTCAAATTACGTATTTAAAACAATCGTGAAATAGCTATCGTCAATCACAAAGCAAACATTTGACACATTATCACTGTCATTCTAAGGCAATAGAACTTCTGCTGGAATATTGCAAGGCTACGTTTAAATTTTCAAATTCGTTGAAGGGTCAGGGACGTTTGACTACTATGTCACTCATCCACTGTGTACCATTTCTGAAAGCTGGTATAACAATGCCATTCGATCTAACCTTAGCACATACATAAGTACAAACAAACTATACATTAGTACAGTAGTTTCGCCGAGCATACTTCGAAGGCTGTTAGATCATGTGTTTCTGAAGAAGATCTATTGGCAACCTACAAGAAAAGTGACGAAATCCGAAGAGATGGCAAGTATGTATGTAGCTATTGATGGGACGCTCTTCTTCTAAGGACACCCAGACTCCAAGAATCAGGAATCACATCGTGATATAGCGTTCAGAAACTTAAGAAGCGTGTGAGAAAAGGTGACGCATCACGCTTTGTCTGATCGGAATCTGCGCAAGCGCAGTTGAACCTAAACCTAGAACTAAAGCACCGATCAGACACGAGAGACAGAGAGACGACGAGAGTTTTGACTTTTCTTTTCTTTTATTACTAGTAGTCAACCCTTGACGGCAATCTCACCTATTGTTTATTGATGATGCAGCTTAAGACGTATGGGCTAACCTGTAAGAGATGTATATAACCCATGTCTCCCAATCGGTTTATACGGGACAACGTACCGGAACGGTTTGAAGGGTGGTAACGAGCACTTTATTGAGCAATAATTCATTATATATTACTATCGTACACTATCACCACATAGAACAATCATATTAAGGTAGTAAAAGCCGTAATGAAATTGTTGTTGGGTCAGTCGTTCAAGCTAGTTACCACCCTAAGGACAAAGACGTGTCGCCAAGCGGTTAAGCGTTCCGGCACGATGTCGCGTAGAAACAAATTAGGAATTTGGGTTTTCCATATCCCTAATAGCTCGCTACTATCTAAGACTGCATCATCACTTACACCGGGTGAGATTGCCGTAAAGGGCTAACTTACAGTGGAAGAAAAAAAAAAACAAACACAAGCCATAGTTCATGGGAAAAACCATTGGGCACAACAAATTTACCATAATGATGTCGTTAATATAAGGACTAATTGCTTAACCTTAGTCCTTATTTTTAACGACATTGTTAAATTCTTTTATCGTCAATCTTAACAGTGTATCTCTAAAGAGATAATATCATCCATGGCCTTCAAACTTCACTTATTCTCTGTGTACATGGTGTATGTATATTATATTACCATTTTGAACATTCTGGTGCAATTTTTTGTGTGAGTTTTGTGCTTTAATGAGGGAAATCTAGGTTCCATTTATAGGGACGGCCTAATTTTGATGGCCTTTGTGGCGCGACGCGTGCGCTGTATTATTATATATCGGGAGCTCCTGGGTCCAATCAATCAATCAATCATAATCGTTATTCAAATTATCCTTTAAAAGGCACTTTTAATAATTGCTGATCAGTAGCTTACGTAGAAGTCAGTTCATGGAATTAAGTTTACGAATGTACCTACACATTCGTAAACTTAAAACTAAAGCTATGAGGGTTCTAAACGCGCCTTGGTCTAAGAAGAAACCCACAACAAACTTAGCCAGGTAAAATCTTTATGTAATTACCATCTCGCATGCCACTTAAAATTATTTAAGAGCTATCTTAATGCTCGGCTCCAGTCTGGTCTGGTTTGAATTAGGCTAGTTACTATCCTACTGGCAGACATATCTCCAAGTGAATGACGTTCCGTTATGATTCCAAGTAGCAACTGATTAAAAGGATCAGATCAGCTGGCCACCCATCGGTAGGTGACCCAATTCTAATGTAATAGGCCGTAATCACTTAATACCAGGTGACCTGTCTGTCCTCGATGTTATCATAATCAACCCATTGCCGGCTCACTACAGAGCGCGGGTCTCCTCCCAATATGAGAAGGGTTTGGCCATAGTCCACCACGCTGGCCATGTGCGGATTGGCAGACTTCACACGCCTTTCAGAACATTATGGAGAACTCTCACGCATGCAGGTTTCCTCACGATGTTTTCCTTCACCGTTGAAGCAGGCGATATTTTAATTAATTAAAAACGCACATAACTCCGAGAAGTTAGAGGTGCGTGCCAGGATTCGAACCCCCGACATCTGATTAGGAGGCGGACGCCCTAACCACTAGGCTATCAATGCTTTTAAATCTATCGATGTTATATTAAAAACAAAATGTAATGTAGTTATAAGCTAGCCAATCCATATTCCAGCTATGACATCAATAGGCTGAGAATGATGGAACATAATCATTGATGCGTAGGCTGTTGTGTATGAACATCCATTAAAGATCGTATTCCAACTACAAACACTGTGCAAGTGTGTCTGGGTTCCCCAAACTGGTTAATATTCGTAACGCGTTGCACAGTGTAGAAGCACACTAAGCCGGGATTAACGTGCCAGCTAAGCGAGCGTTTTAAGAGTGGAGTTATTTACAAGTTAGTGCACGGCGAAAAAAAAACTGAATTTTTTTTTTTTTTTTTAAGTAATAATAAAACAACAGGCGAGTCAGGTCAGACAGAAGGCTATGCAGTAAGGTTGGAAACGTACTTATTTAATTTGATTGCAAAAAAAAAAGGTGTTAAGACACACCTCTAACCGGCACGTTGTGCCCGAGGATCTGCTGTGGCGGACACCCGCTGGTGGAGCCGCGGTTGTATGCGAAAGCTTTCCCGTGGCTCCACCATACAGCGGTGAGTATGAACACGAGGGGGTTTTAGTCAGTAGGAGTCTGACATAACCTCTGTGCCTCCCCGTGGCGCAGAGGTATCCATGAGGATTTACTCACGTTTAAAAAAAACTTTTTACTTTCTAGTTTGGTTCGGTTTGAAATTGTGCTAAATAGATATAATTTTGTTTCAATATTATATTCTATTTAAGCAACATCTGCCAACTCTTATTATTTCAGATTTAAGAATATATAATGCTATATATATATATATATATATATATATATAGCATTATATATTCCCTAACGTAAGTATATATATATAAGTATATATATATATATATATATATATATATATATATATATATATATATATATATATATATATACATATATATATATATACTTACGTTAGGGAAAAATAGGATACACACTCCTAATAAGTTTCTACGCGACATCGTTCCGGAACGCTAAATTGCTCGACACGTCTTTGTTGGTAGGGTGGTAACCAGTCACGGCCGAAGCCTCCCACCAAACCAGAGTCAAGCCGGGAATCAAACCCAGGTCCACTAAATTTATAATTACGACCAACTAAATCAATTGGAATGATACGCACCTGATCAAAAATTAGATGCTTAATCTAATCGGTGCAAGTAATGAACCTTCCCACACAACGTCTGAGTAAAGACAGGGACCCGGTCTGAAGCTGTAACTTTATACCAGAAACTTGGTACACACTGAGATATCGCCTACCTTGACTAACTTTATCGTGGTCCAACTTTACCTTATATTGTGTGTTATTTTGGAACCAGTTAGTGCTTTGTACACAAAACTATGAGTACTTGCTAGACGTGCAGCAATTCAGGCCGAGATCTACAACGCAAGTTTAACCTTACTTCAGACGACTGTTAAAACCAGACAAAGCTATGTGTCACACATAAATCTATTTCGTTTTAACACTATATTATTTGATTTATTTAGCCATCAATAAAATAAGCGTATTACGATATTTACTCACTCTTTAACAACACTGACAACAGCAATGTGCTTCTGTGTAAAGTCTAATGAATACTGACATCGATAATAAAATAAAAATCACGCAAACACAGTTGAGGAATTCCCCGTAAAAAATAAAACGATTCAAGAAAAATATGGACTGTAACGCACTGAACATTAAAAGTAAAATTAAAATTTTAGTACCGTTTATTAGCCTGCACATTATAAGTAACTCATTCAAAGGAAATTGTATTTTATTTTATTATAAATTACCTATTGATATCTTGGAGTTGTCTATCAATAAGTTCAGTTTTTATAAAACGAAAGCTTGTAGAAAAATCCTATTACGAAATTAAGCATTATACAAACGATAATAAGATTGGGTGTGAACTCCCCTAACTCCATAATATAATAATTTATTATTGATTATATGAGATGATGATAACAAAAAAAAAAAGTAACCCGGCTAAGTTTATTGTAGGCTTCTTCTTAGATCAGAGCGCAATTGGAACCTTTATAGTTTTAGTTTTAAGTCGGCGAGTGTAGTTATCACCATCACTTCACGAACATAAATAATGGAAAATTTGATATATATAAACGATTCATAGATGCCTGTAATAGGTTTACATGAATAAAACGGTTGTCGGCGGAATATAGCAAATTATACTTACTGTTTATTGTTTATCATGGACTTCCGCAAAGTAACGCCTGCTTCTATTCATTAGATGAATAAAGGCTATTTTGATTTGATTTATATTCACCACTTGAGATTGGTGATGGTTAATATAGATTTGGAAACTGCTGAATGCAGTCGAAACTTGCGGCTCGAGATATTGTCTACCTCGCTCCGACCAACTTTGGTGTAACGTCTGCGGAACTCACTCAAACTTTAATGTATCGTCGCCCTAAGTTGCAGTATCCACTAAGCACTACTACTTGCACAAGCCTAGTTGAAGGGTGAGTAGTAGGTATTTACGAGAGTTTGTCATAAAAATGCAGTGACCACCATGACATCAGCTAAGTACAAAATTGAAAGGGGTCACGGTGTGTGATAATAAAGCAAATAAAAACTTTTTTTTTTACACTACAAGATAGCCCTTAACGGCTCTCTCACCTGATGATAAGTGATTATGCAGTCTAAGATGGTAGCGGGCTAACCAGTTAGGGTTACACTCCTAATTGGTTTCTACGCGACATCGTGCCGGAACGCATTATAGCTTACCGACACGACTTTGTCGGTAGGGTGGTAACTAGCCACGGTCGAAGCCTCCCACCAGACAAAACTTTATTATTCGCTCCTTATTTCCTTAAACTTAAGGCTTTCCATCGAAAGTAATCGTGACAATAAACAGAATACAAACAAACATACACACTTTTGCACTTATTATAATATTGTAGACTACACTGTCTTAAAGTGATTTGATTGGGGATACCCGATATGGAGTTACGACTAATTCCAAAAATAATGAATAGAAGCAGGCGTTACTTTGCGGAAGTCCATGATAAACAATAAACAGCATGTATAATTTGCTATATTCCGCCGACAACCGGGAGATGTATAATATAACACCACACAAAATCTTCCACTAGAACCTCTACGCACGTTTCGACCCGACACCGGCTCAACCTCAGGAGATGTTGACTTCACAAGCGAGAAAAGTAAAGTAAGTAAAAGTGATGGTTGTCAGCGGAATATAGCAAATTATACTTGCTGTTTATTGTTTAATTACAAAAAGTCAATAAGCGAATATATTCTGTATGCATAAAGAGTTTATTTGACATTCATGACTAATTTCATAAATGTGGAAATAAATGAAACTCACAAACATAAATTAATACTTAACTTATAATTCTAAAATAATTTTAATACAAATAAAGTTTAGGTAACCAAACTTGGACGTTTAAAATTTATCATTATTTAACCTTGTCATTAGTTTATAATTAATTTTACGACGTATCTTTTATATTGTAGTTTTATTAAATATATAAATGGACTGAAACAAATCACATAATCGTAGGACTTATCTTATTTTGAACGTTGTGAAAAGCTGTAAAAAGCGTTCACTTTCATCATTCACATTGAATCTTTATGAAAATATGTATGATATGTTAATTTTCCGTGATCATTAAAATAAATAAATTACGAGTTGATCAGAGTACATCAAGCTTTATGACGTCACGTCACGTACGGTCTACGTTTTGAAACTATAAGTTTCAAAACGTAGACCGTATCAAATCATGTCACAGCATATTGTGTTTATGTAAACGGATACCTTACCGATGAACGCATTCCGCTCATTACCGCTGTCCCTTTCACATTCATCGAAACAGAGGGAGATATACAGTAGCTGTCATCAAATAGCATTAAAAAGTCATTAACGTACGATCGATAACGCGGCTGGGTATTATAGCTGCGTTATTTCTGAATTAATTAGATATTAATTAATTAAAACATGTTTGTGAAATAATTGCATTTAGATTATTTTAATAATTAAACACGGAAATGTTGTTTTGTGCATTCAAATGAATAATTTTCAAGATATTTATTTGGTGGTTAACCAGACTTAAGTTGTTTGTGTTTTATAGCAGCATATGACTCCTATTAAACAAAATTTACAGTATTCTTGAAAAATTAGTTTTTAAAGATAAAGCTAAAAAAAAATACGCTAACAGCGTTTTGCTGTCCTTGATGTACTTTGTACATCAAGGACAGCAAAGGCAAACTACTCACATCTAATAGAGATATCTGTAAAAGGTGGCACGAGTATTACCATACACTGCTAAATGAGGAGTTCCCCAGACAGGCTGAAATAGAAGAACCACCAACACAAGGACCCGTAAATGAAATCACCATAACGGAAGTCAAAAAGGCCATTCTGAAAATGAAAAACCACAAAGCCTGCGGACCTGATGACATACCAGCTGAGCTATGGAGGTTTCTGAAAGCAGATGGGGAAGCCTGGCTAACTAATTTATTTAATGGCATCCTAAAAGCTGAAAAAATGCCAGATGCTTGGAGAAATAGCACACTTGTTCCCTTTTACAAAAATAAGGGAGACGTTAGAGAGTGCGAAAACTTCCGGGGGATAAAACTGACTTCACACACCCTTAAAATATGGGAACGAGTGCTCAGCGAACGTATAGCATCCATTATCTCCTTAACGGAAAACCAGTTTGGTTTCACAGCGGGAAAGGGAACCATGGATGCGATTCATGCCGTGAGATTGGTAATGGAAAAAGCTAAAGGAAATGGTCAAAATTTATGGATGTTATTTATAGACTTAGAAAAAGCCTTTGACCGAGTGCCTAGGACTGTGATATACCAGGCGCTCAGAGCACACAGCGTACCTGAATGCTACATTCGCATCATTAAGGACATGTATAACAACGTCCATACCCGCGTCAGGTGCTCAGCCGGTTTATCTGACAGTTTTTATATAAAAGTTGGCGTCCATCAAGGTAGTGCATTGAGCCCTCTGCTATTTAATATAGTCATGAACTATCTAACGGCAAAAATTCAGAAACCAACTCCATGGAATCTCTTGTATGCAGACGATGTGGTTCTCATATCTGATAATGTCCGAGAGTTACAGGTTGACTTAGAAAGATGGAAAGAGTCACTGGAAGGTAATGGTTTGCGTATTAGCAGAACAAAAACCAATTATATGTTCTGTAATTTTAATCCCAACGCCCCACTTGATCCAGGCATTACGTTGGGTGGTACGGCCCTCCCTAAGGTTAAAACATTCAAATATCTAGGATCCGTTCTCTCCGAGGATGGCTCTATAGAAGCGGATATAACACAGAGGACGACATCTGGATGGATGAAGTGGCGTACCCTCAGTGGAGTGCTATGCGACACTAAAATGCCAATAAAAACTAAAGGCAAAGTGTATAAAACGGCAGTACGACCAGCACTACTGTACGGTAGTGAAGTTTGGGCAACCAAAAAAACCCATGAACAGAAATTACACACCACTGAAATGCGTATGCTGAGATGGGCGGCAGGAGTGACTTTAAAAGATAAAGTACGCAATAAATACATAAGGGGAAGTTTTAAGGTTGCACCCATAACGCAAAAAATAACAGAATCCAGGCTCAGATGGTACGGACATGTAATGCGTAGACCTGACGATTACGTTGTGAAAAAGTGCCTTTCCATGGCTGCAAGGAAAAGGGGAAGGGGAAGACCCCCAACTACATGGTTGACGAATGTCCAAAAGGACATGAAATGCCTCGGCCTCAATGATGAGGATACTAAAGAAAGATCGACGTGGCGCCGGATGATAAAAAAAGCCGACCCCGCGTAACGGGATAAGGCGAGGCCAAAGAAGAAGAACAGCAATGATTTTAATGGATTGGCCATTAAAATCATTGCTGTTACTTAAAATTGCTAAATTACTTCATTGTTAATTGTAACAAAGAAGTAATTTCATAAATATTTATTATTACTAGTATGGCTAAAAAATGTCTCTACATTTTTAACTTTTATCATATTATTTAGCAGCTTCAAGACAGCTTCCTTCATCGAATAAAAATCCTTTCTAAAATACCTTATTAAATATTTTCTTATCAATAGTGCAGTAGTTGTTAGATACTGTATAGAAAATGGATCTTAAGAAACTTACCGTTTCTGTTCTCGCTGTCAGCCGGCTTCATCTGTATTGGATGGTGCATCTGTAACAAGAAATATCTTCATTACATTTCTTTTTTTTTTTAAATATCCATTAAATATAGGGTAGTATATAAAACATGCATAGATTACATTTATATTAAGTAGGTATGAAAACCTTCCTAGACGTTGTCAGTTTCACAATGGTTTATCAAAAATATAATTACATATACTTTACAATTTCGGAACCGAATTATAGTAATAAGTATTATTTCAACGATACACAGAGTATCTACTCACATTCTGGTTTCCCTCGTAACTTTTAAATAGTTATGGATGTATTCTTGATGATAATAAATAAATTTATTTGCTATAAACATGGGTTCAGGGTAACATATGTAGTTATAAGACATATGGAACCCCAAACGAGTTTTGCCTTTACAGACGTTCAAAAGATTTTTACTGAGGTGTCCCTAATTATTACTCTGACATAGACAACACTTTAAATAGATATAAGAGCTCGGATTGTAATTAGAATAATAATAAAAAAGTTTAAAATTTCATCGTAGTATTTGTTTCGGATTCATTGTGGGATTATTCACATGCTATCCCTACTCCGTTGGAGAAAGTGAAAGTACTCTTCGTCTGAACCAACCGTGGTAGGGGCAAGAAAAAGATGGCGCGTAACGGAAAAATGTGACGCGTAACCGAAAAATGTGACGCGTAACCGAACGTTTTTTTAAAAAACGCCAAGAAGTTTCACTTCAAAAACAAATCCAAACCATTTTAACACTATTATAAACATAAATAAAAGAAGAATGTAATAATTGATATTAAAATTAAGTCGAATGTAATACAGTAGTATGTAACATAGTTATATTTTGCTTACAAACAATCGAAGCTATTTCAACTATTTATAAACACACGAAGCGAGATGTTGTGAGACATAAACAATTGTAAAATAAAGTATTACATGACGGCAGTATGTAGTTTTAAACATTTGTATTCAGTATTATCGTCATTGCGGCTTTAAAAAATATCATGATTAACCCATTGCCGGCTCACTACAGAGCACGGGT
The DNA here is from genome assembly GCA_928268935.1 of Lasiommata megera. Taxonomy (NCBI): domain Eukaryota; kingdom Metazoa; phylum Arthropoda; class Insecta; order Lepidoptera; family Nymphalidae; genus Lasiommata; species Lasiommata megera. The sequence continues at coordinate 15,247,346 of OV743315.1, read as the reverse complement.
CTCCTCTCAATATGAGAAGGGTTTGGCCATAGTCCACCACGCTGGGCATGTTCGGATTGGCAGACTGCACACGCCTTTGAGAACATTATGGAGAACTCTCAGGCATGCAGGTTTCCTCACGATGTTTTCCTTCACCGTTGAAGCAAATGATATTATAATTGCTTAAAAACGCACATTACTCCGAAAAGTTAAAGGTGCGTGTCCAGGATCGAATCCCCGACCTCTGATCAGGAGACGGCCGTCCTACCCACTAGGCTATCACAACTTTTTTAAACATCGTGTGTGAAATAATGAGTGATCCATTTTAATTTGAGATATTATTGAGGTTGGATTTCCACTGACCTACTTATTTTTCAAACGGTATTTAATTTTGTAGTCGAGTTTGCGTTAACTTAATATATAATTAATGTTAATGGAATATAATTTACCTTTGCACTTCAAAAACCGAAACCTTTTCACATAAAATAAAATGAATAAAATGTAAAGCCGAAATAGATAAATAGAACACATATACCGATATATTATAATGATAGACGCAGACTTATTTGTGAAACTGAAGCTCAGATGGTCCCAATGGAATGAGGGTAGATGATGGAGAAATCAAATCTGATTCTTTAGTAAAGCGACCTCATCCTTTCTCACCATTTCCATATCAGAGCTACCAACGAAATTAAATTGTTAACTGTAACGTCGCACGTTAAGGAATCGTAATTTTCATTAGGGGTTCGAGGGCGTCAAGAATACAAATTAACAATTATCAGTTATTGAATACGGGATGTATCTAAATAGAATTTCAGACAATAATGTAATTACCTATTGTATCTGCAATTCAAAAAGTACGAGTAAGAAACCGAAATGTCAGCTGCCAATACATTTCTTGCCGACAGATGCCTGTGAAAATACACCCGTGCCAATTGACATGACGACTTCAGAGGAATACTGTTACAATGTAAACTTTGTATTCTAGGAAAACTAATTTACGGAATGCTACCTACTAAATACTTCGATAAATTATATACCTGATATGATAGTATTATGCCATATCTAGTAGAAAATGGAGGCTGGTTTTTTTTTAGATCCTTTCTTTTTCGCAAGCTTTCAATATAAAACCATTTTTTTTAAGTCTAAGCGATATGTTCACTGTAAAAATGTTTTCTCTACGTTTCCGTTGGTTAGGTTATTGGGTACGGAGCACTATTTTGTGAAAAACAAAGGTTAGATCGCTCAAAAATGAGCATGAGAAATAGGTAAGGCACTAGGCTTATATTATGTGAAAAGGTGCAGCGACCTAGTCACTTACCGTCATTTTAGATTGTTGGGCCACTAAAATCCTCGCCAATTTAGAAATGATAAAGTGTGTGATATTACTTGCATAGAGATTTGATCTGAAAAGAGTTTACAGGCCGGGAAAGGTTTTATACATAAAGACGAGGATCTTCAGACTTAATAACCACTTAATATTCTCGTTCTGTTAAACCATTTCGTTTCACCAAGGTGCCTGTGTCTTACACCTAAAGCAATTAATGCGAATTCATGGAAAGTTTTATTCAAGTATATTCCATAACAGACTGAGTAACATTACGCTATGATACGTATTAGATACACGGTAAAACCGCGGGGCATCGATTGTCAAATAATGAAAACAGTTCGAACCATATAGCACGAGATATTATATGGATGGGTAGGTAAAATAAGTTATGCAGGTTAATAAATCTATAGAGTGTTTGAAAATGCTGCACAATAAAAGTGAGTTATTTCAACAAAGCCGGCCAATATAGAACCAGTTAATGCTGTTATGGCACCCCGATATAGTTTACCGAAATACATTTTTCAGCTAGATACATACAAACAATGGTGCGCATAGATTTCAAGCGAAATTGAACCTAATCGAATTTTCTTTGTTCATCATTAAACCAAAGAAAAAAAACTGGTTTATTGTTATTTCAATCAATCAGAAATTGTTTTATACATGTAAACCTAATAGAGGCATCTATCTGTGGAACGTTTATATAATATATATTATATCATCTAATTCGTGAGGTAATAATGGTGATAACTTCATTCGTTAACTTAAAACTAAAGTTAGGGGGTTATCAATTCACCATCCCACGTAGTCAATGTTTAATTATATGATCATCATGATCAACCCGGCTCACTACAGAGCACGGGTCTCCTCTCAATATGAGAAGGGTTTGGCCATAGTCCACCACGCTGGCCATGTGCGGATTGGCAGACTTCACACGCCTTTGAGAACATTATGGAGAACTCTCAGGCGTGCAGGTTTCCTCACGATGTTTTCCTTCACCGTTGAAGCAAGTGATATTTTAATTTAATTTTATTTTATGATATAACTTTAGACACTAGTGATATTGAAAGTTGCCATTATATAACCGTTGTACTAGTATTTTGCATGCTCCAGCCAACTAAGATATCAATCATCATCATCATCATCATCAGCCAACATGAATCCACTGCTGCACATAGGCCTCTTTGAAGTAGCGCCAACTCATCCTGTCTCCGGGTTTTCGCATCCAGTCGATGCCTGCCACTTTTCGGAGGTCATCACTCCACCTGACCGGAGGACGGCCCACACACCGTTTGCCGAGACGTGGTCTCCACTCGAGGACCTTCCGACTCCAACGTCCGTCGGTTCTCCGACAAACGTGACCAGCCCACTGCCACTTCAGCGTGCAAGCCCTTCAAGCTATGTCGGATATCATTAAATTGTAATAAATAATAGAGAAATTGACTTTTACTTGAATCAAACACCATAGAAACAGCCGAAAAGAAAGCCGCCGTACCAAAGGGTAATACGGCAACAATAATAATCTTTTACGTTTATCATTTGGGTTAAAATCACCACAAAGGAGGGGTTTTTTTTAATTCTCTCCCCTCCGACCGTGTAATAAGTCTAATAGGTCCTTGATTCCACCAAAATGTGAGGCTTTTATTCACCTTTGATGGCCTTTACAATCGGTTAATGCCAAATCGATATCCACTTTGACCAGTGCCCGTAATGGCCTCGCCAAAGAGATTCACTAAGACCGTAGAGCGGCCATTAAAATAACAAAGCCTCAAAAATGATCAACGTTTTTTACCGAACTACGGCAAAATAAAGGCAGGATCAGATAGGATAGGCATCTATCGGTCTATATATTAATGTTTTATGCATAGTTCCGATAGGGCAAAGTTACCCCTGTAGCGCTATTTTGATTCGATTTATCATTTTATCATGGTTACAAAAGTATTCAAAAATGTACTTTTTATAGTCCACTACAAGTTAGCTCTTGACGGAAATCTCAGCTGGTGGTAAGTGATGACGCAGTCTAGAATGGAAACGGGCTAACCTGTTAAGGGTATGTTAAACCCACACCCTTAATCGGTTTCTACGCGACATCGTGCCGGAACGCTTAATCGCTTGGCGACAAGTCGGTAGGGTCGGTAGGGTGGTAACTAGCCACGGCACGGCTATCATCCTTGACCATCAGGTGCGATGGTCTAGAGCTTTTATGAAGAATAATAAACAAAAATAATAAACAAAAAGGTGGTTGGATTTCACCGTACTGTGACGCAACGCAAACCTTATATATCTCAGCCGCTGCGTTCGTTTTGGCGTTGAAATATATTTCTTATATGTTTTAAGTTGTCGTCCCTTTGACCCTTTTTCCTTGTAAGGGAACCTCGGGAAGGATTTGATGGGATATTGTAAATCTCTATTTCGATATTCCTACTTTAGCTCCGACAAGGAATTCTTTGTACGTTTTGCAAGCCATTTAGGGTGGATTAGAAAAGAAAAATGGTCAGTGAAATGGTTTGCTATATTCTACTAGCTGTTGCCCGCGTCATCGTCCACGTTTGTCTCGATTTTTGGCAGGAACTGTTTGTTTCCCAGATTGAAAAGTTTTTTATATGTATGCATGTAGTGCTTTGCAAAATATGGACAAGATCAAACTAGTTGTGAAGCTGTGCATGCGTAATAAAGGCTAGTTAGTTTCTTAAATCCCGCAGGAATGTCTCACTGTTGCTTTTCCGAAAGAAAAAATCTTTTACGCCCTAGCTATAGAACGTACATATGTTTTACATATGTTTTGTTTGACGACCTCCGTGGCGCAGCGCGTGCGCTGTTGCATTTTAAAGTTGGAGGTCCTGGGTTCGATTCCCGGCTCGAGTCTGGTCTGGTGGGAGGCTTCGGCCGAGGTTACCACCCTACCGACAAAGACGTGTCGCCAAGCGATTTAGCGTTACGGCACGATGTCACGTAAAAACCAATTAGGAGTGTGAGTTTACCATGCCCCTAACAGGTTAGCCTGCTACTGTCTAAGACTGCATCATCACTTACCATCAGGTGAGATTGCCGTCAAGGGCTTACTTGTAGTGGATAAAAAAAAAAAAATATTCTTGATTGGTGCAGCAGTGGTTGAGCCAAAAACACAGCGTAACATTTCAAGCTTCTTAGCTACCATGATAATCATAAGTTACTTTACAGCAAATTGTGTTTATTTGCAAACATGTTTCATAACATGAACAAAACTGAGGCAATGGGAAATTATTTAGTACCAACCCCGAGCTAAGTAGTTGGCGTGGTTGGAAAAAGTTGATAGGATAGTACGAGTAGATAGATAGGAGTATATGGATACACAATCAATATTATGCCTCCGTTCATTAGAAGCTATATAATATTCTTTGTAACAGGTTAAATGGAATTCCCCTAATTTAATTTGAAACCTGAGATTACAAATATTATTTCAACATCATAATAAGCGTCGAGTACTCAAAAATGTGATGACATTTCGAAGGGTCCAGAACACCTCAACATGAAAGGTAACAAAGTTAATAAAGTTGACGGGATACCTCAATGCGGCAGGGTAGCCACAATTGAGACAATGCGGTACTTACAATTATCTACCCTTGTTTATCGTACCCTCTACGCAGGGTTACTGTAGGGAAGGTTTTTGTTGATGCCCTTCCGTCCGTGAAATAAGTCTTTGATTCCTTGAAATGAAGGGATCTCATTCGCCTTTCAACGAGTGTAGTTTTTTTTTTCAGCTTATAGAAATACTATGTAGTAGGTTCCACTCTAGAGATGATTGAAAAATTGCTTGATATTGTGATATTTCTAATGACATTAAAGTTACTGAGAATTAATCGATAGACTCGGTACTAGACTGGAATTTAGAAATTACTATTAAATATCGATTATCAGCTATGGACGTCCAACGCCTGACGTCACTATTATATTGCTTTACGTACTTGTCTGTTTCACCCCCACACAAATTTAAGTTTATAGACTTTTCTTGAGTCTATAGATAAGCGCTTGGCAGCAACCACACCTGATGTTAAGTGATGATGCAACATGAGGTGGACCGCGCTTGTCTAGAAGGTGCCTATTCATTCTTGATTTGAAAATACTCACATAGCTGGCGGGGAAAATAGATGTCGAGATGTGCAAGTACGTGTCCTTAGTATATTACTACGTAAGAGTACTACTATTCAGGATGTAGGTCTTTACGAGCACCTACGATTCATTTTTTTTTTTTATATATACATAGCGAGCAAACGAGCAGGCGGGTCACCTGATGGTAAGTGATTACCGCTGCCCATGAACATTTGCAACACCAGAGGAACCTCCAATGCGTTGCTGGCCCTTGAGCAGTTTGTTAATCCACCCTTTGAAGATCCCCATATTATAACCATTAGGGAACACAGAAGATGGAAGCTGGTTCCACAATTTATCATATCGCCTCTTATCTCATAAATTTCTAAACTACTACTAGTAACCGGATGGACTTTATTTGCCATCGACAGGAGGTCCATATAGAAGAAAAGTCACATTTCCTTGCGATCGAGTATAAAAGAAAATCATCGAGTATCCAATTACTCTAGTTCGATACGTCTGCGGGGGACGTATATGCGTTTAAAAATAAACGAAAACAAGTGTAAACGTTTGCACCATGATAAAAGCGAGTTCGTTAGCCGTGGCAAATTAGTTTATAGACACAATACGTCTTTAATTTAATTTGTATTTCACAACATTGTCAATTGTTACAAATAGAAATATTACGATACCAAAAGAAGTCTCCAACTAATTTTTACGCGACGCTTTACAAAATAACCAAGGAATAACGCTGGTTTCAATTCATGCAGCATATATCTATAAGATAGAAAAGAAAATAGAAAAAAATCACTGTCAAATTCAAATTCAAATTCAAAATAATCTTTATTCAAATAGTCCTTTTAAAAAGGCACTTTTGACGCGTCAATAATTTACACAGTAGTTATTTCATGGTGATAACTATATTCGTAAACTTAAAACTAAAGCTATGAAGGTTGCAAACGCGCCCCGGTCTAAGAAGAAGCCCACAACAAACTTAGCTGTTTTAAAGATACTATCCAAATAGACTTTTCTGAATAGACTTTACTACTACTAGAACACTAACCTTTCCATTATTCCCTATGTAATCGTCCTAGTTAGCGAAAATAAGATGTTTTGAACATTACTAAACGACACCCAAAACTTTTGTTGGAAAATGATATCAGACTAGCAAATTAGTGCAATACAAAAAAATTGTATTCTTTTGGATTATAAAATGACACCTTACTTCATTTCATATTTCTCTTGTGGAATTTGCAAACGGGAAAATTTCTTATAAAGCGCCAATGCTCCTCCAATATGTCCCACGGCATCCATACCTATGAGATTACGAACCCTTTTTTCTCGATACCCGTTTATGACCCGACGGAGTCGTGACCATTTTACCAAACTAATTACATACGACGAGTCCCCACTGACGCCTCAATTTCATATTTTTGCCCCTAGGGTTACTATTAAAGTTTGGCCGTTTTAACCTCGTCACGATCGACCTGAATAAAAGGCGAGGGTTCTCAAGTTGATCAGAAGAGTAATCAGAATTATTCTTCTACATATATTATATACAATTTTGCTATGTAATATAATTTTGGAGATGACTATGAATCAGTTCAAAGTTTTTTAGCAAACGTAAGCTTATAGAAAAATCCTTTTACGAGATTAAGTATTATATAAACTATAAAAAGTTTGAGTGTGAATAGCTCTATCTCCATAAGTACTATAATTTATTATTGATTATCTCACTAACTTCATAGCTAATTATAATTTTAATTGATTATATTAGATGGGGATACTAAGACTGTTAGTGTAGTGACCTGGGCGAGATTGGAACCTCTTTACTTTTAAGTTGGCGAGTGTAGTTATCACCATCAGCTCACTCAATATACATATGAACGCGTCATAAATGCCTGTGATAGGTTTATAAGAATAAAGTTATATTGAATTTTAATAGGATTCATTGTTCTGTACCCATATATTTATTTATGGGTACATTGACTCACCAGGTACGCTGCGCGTGTTTAACTTGCATTTGTTACTTTGTTTTGGGTACCTAATCAGAAGAATGTGCAGTTTTTTGTAAGTATCCTATTATACTTGTCTTGCATTTTTCTGTTGTATGAGTAGATATTTTATGACGTCCGTAGTCAGGCAGTCTGAGTCAGCTAGAGGTGAGCGAAGTGAGTAGATTCTAATTTTTATATATTTTACTAACTTTACTACTAAGTTGTAATTTCATAACATTTGATACCCTTTTTTGCAACTAAAGAAAATGAATTTTCAAAAACTCTTTCTCAGTGGATGCCTGTGTTATTATTGCTATATCTATATATATAAAAGCGAAAGGTCAATACTGTTTAAATACTGACTCACTTACATACTGATTAAACACGAGATCTCAAAAACTATTATACGTTTAAAGCTATAATTTAGCAAGTAGGTAGTTGATAATTAAGAGGTGTCAGCTAAGAAAGGATATTTGGAAATTCCACCCCTAAGAGGGTAAAAGGGGGGTTGGAAGTTTGTATGAAATTTCTTTGTTTTTAGAGTTAGAGACACAAACAATTGCATTAAGATTAATAATAATAATAAATAAAAAACATGTATATCTATTTTTTTTTTAAATATTATCTGTCAAGGGTGGTAAAATAGGGGATGATAGTTTTGCTTATTTTTTATTATGAAGTCTACAAGCTTGAAATTTTGAAAAAAGGTTTCTTTATGGCCGTAAGTATAAGGTTAAAATTTTAACAGCTAGTGTTTGACAAACTTCAGCCACAACCGTCCGGTTGTATGAGCTATGAGTTGACAGATCAGTCAGTCAGTACAATTTTTTTTAATATATAATAATAATACAATATTCAGTTAATTTGTAAGTTAGTTAATTGGCAATAACATTCTATTAAATTAATAGTGAACATTTTAAATATAAACTAACATTATGAAAATATCAGGTGTCAACAAATTAATAAAGTATCAAAAAGATATTGTGGTTTATCCTTACCTATGTGTGCGTGCGTGCGTGTGTGCGTGTGTGCGTGCGTGTGTGTATGTGTGTGTGTGTGTGTGTGTGTGTGTGTGTGTGTGTGTGTGTGTGTGTGTGTGTGCGTGCGTTGGTGCCTGCGTGCGTGCGTGCGTGCGTGTGCGTGCGTTTGGTAGCGTGTAGATAAGGTTGAATAAACAGGTAATATGATGTTGCATACTGACATACTTCTTATTATGTTTTAAATGATTATAATTGTTAGTGATATTTCACCGTAGATATTCCAGGGTGATCGATGTTGATCTGTCTAATTAGACGAAGGTTTTCCGTGATTATGCTGATACAACCAAGTGCACCGGTGATTCATCGCAGTTTAAACCGCATTGTTAGACACGCAACTAACTGCCGCGGTAACTATCGTAACGTTGTTAATTGTATATTTGTGTTATCATCTATTGGAATATATGTTTTTTTTTATACCCTACAAGTAAGCCCTTGATGGCTATCTCACCTGGTGATGATGCAGTCAAAGATGGGTAACGGGCTAACCTGTTAGGGGTATCCGTAATCACCAACCTAAACAGAACGCTAAATCACTTGGCGATCTTTATCATGTCGTCATCACGTCTTTATCGATGGTGTGGTAACTAGCCAAAGCCTCCCACCAGTCCAGGATCGAGCCGGAAATTGAACCTTAATTAACTAGGAGTATGCGTTTACCTGAAGCGGTGATAGCCTAGTGGTTAGGGCGTCAGCCTCCTAATCCGAGGTCGGCGGTTCGAATCCGGGCACGCACCTCTAAGTTTTCGGAGTTATGTGCGTTTTTAAAACAATTAAAATATCACTTGCTTCAACGGTGAAGGAAAACATCGTGAGGAAACCTGCACGCCTGAGAGTTCTCCATAATGTTCTCAACGGCGTGTGAAGTCTGCCAATCCGCACATGCCCAGCGTGGTGGACTATGGGCAAACCCTTCTCATATTGAGAGGAGACCCGTGCTTTGTAGTGAGCCGGTAATGGGTTGATCATGATGCGTTTACCTTAACAGGTGAGCCCGCAGCGATCTTAGACTGCATTATCACTTTCCATCAGGTGACATTACAGTGAAGGGCTTACATTTGGTGGAATAAAAATTATAATCAAAAATAAAAAAATATAAAAAAACTGTAACTTAATTAATAAGTTATCTAAATACCCACCGTTTTAGAGATAGTTGTGTTCTTTATAATTTATACGTTTATTTAGTTTCAGTTAATTAAAGTCCCATAGCTTCGGGTTTAACGGTTCTCGAGGCCACTCTGATTACGGGGCGTGACAAATTGTCCAGTTTGTACAACGTTTGTCCCGCTGTGGCGTGATTGATGAATGCCCGCGTAATTAGGTAAAGGCTTTCCGAGATCTTAGACCGGTTAAGGGATAATTCACGAGCGCTTACTCTTGTATGTACCTCTCTTCTTGTTCTTAGACCCTAGTATTTCAAACCGAAAATTAAAATTATTTATTCGTCTAAACACGAACTAAGAAAATTACTTCTTGATCTAGTGGTTAAGTAAGTTTTGAACTTTGGTATAGACACACCAAATTTTTGGTTGTCACTGCGTAGGTATTTTTTTTATAAAAAAAGTTAACTGTCAAAAAACATTTGCCCCATGGAAGTCGTGGAACAAAAATCTTTCGTTATGAGGAATACTTTAATACATGGATACTTATATGGTCTGGCATAAGAACTTATAAGCAGCCTTAGCATGTGCGACACAAAATCGTTATATATTTTTTATTATTTTATTTATTTATTAATATAAAAAGAAAATACAATTTATATAGCTATAACGACACCGAAACAACCGAAGAGGTTTGCCTTCGGTGCTAGCCTGCAACTTAACGTTTACAAAATATATAATACCACATGGCTTTAAATAATTATTATCACTAAATTGTGATAATAATTCCAACCCGCCTTTTAGCAGTCGCAGCTTTATCCAATGGTAGGATAAATAAGGCCTATGACAGTCATGATGATTTCTTCGTCTTATCCAGAGATAAGAGAAGTTTTCCTTAGACAAGAAAATGGGTAAACTACAAGTTAGCCTTTAACGGCAACTTCACCTAATGGTAAGTGATGATGCAGTCTAAGATGGCAGTAGGCTAACCATACTCCTGGTAAACCCATACTCCTAATTGGTTTCTACGAGACATCGTGACGGAATGCTCAATAGCTTGGTGACACGTCTTTGTCGGTAGAGTGGTAACTAGCCACGGTCGAAGCCTCCAACCACAGCTCGAGCCGGGAATCGAACCCGGAACCTCAAAATGTATAATGCAACAGCGCACGCACTACACCACGGTGGTCTTGAGTAAAGTATATATAGTATATAAATCGCTTGCTCCCACCAGACTAGACTCGAGCTGGGAATCGAACCCAGGACCTCCAACTTTATAATGCGATAGCGCCCATGATGCGTCACGGAGGTCGTCAAAACCTATTTATAGTTTTCTTATTGGGTTATATACGCCAATAAAAAAAATGTACTTGGTTTCATAATCTTATAATAGTTTCGGAAAATTTCTTTGACAGTTATTAAATTATTAGTTTACAGCAATACATAGGAAGCCGAAACAGAAAAATGGGAGGAAGGGAAGAATAAAATACCTTTTGTTACCTAAATATTGCATAGCAGCTAAATAGCATTTGTGACATTTTGCTCAAAAATATCTTGTGCCCTGGAAATGGCTAAAGTATTTAAGTAAGTTATTTAGTTTGGGAAAATAACCGGTTTATATGTTTCAGAGAATAAGGGGGATTACTGATGTAAGACAAGAATAAAAAAAATGTGAGCCGTCACGGGACGCCTGGCAGATGTGAAAAATTTAATGTTACATGAATGTTTAAGCAGGTAAGGTACACGAATTATTTCGGTATGAATTTCTGTACTGTTATTTTTAATAACCACAATTTACTGGTAAATTGTACAGAAATTCGTACCGGTATGCAGTGCCTGAGTCGATTGTGCGTGTCGACGCTTCGCCACACCGTACACACTACTGCATATGTATATATATATACCATAATATATGTGAAACGGTGATAGCCTAGTGTTTAGGGTGTCAGCCTCCTAATCAGAGGTCGGCGGTTCGAATCCGGGCACGCACCTCTAACTTTTCAGAGTTATGTGCGTTTTTAAGCAATTAAAATATCACTTGTTTCAACGGTGAAGGAAAACATCGTGAGGAAACCTACAGGCTACAGGAAGGAGAACTCTCAGGCGTACGCCTGAGAGTTCTCCATAATGTTCTCGAAGGCGTGTGAAGTCTGCCAATCCGCACATGGCCAGCGTGGTGGACTATGGCCAAACCCTTCTCATATTGAGAGGAGACCCGTGCTCAGTAGTGAGCCGGTAATGGGTTGTTCATGATGATAGATGTTTCACATCAAAAGTCGCCAGATTTCAAGAGAGAAATAATCTAAATATTGTCACACAAATATTAGCGCATAGAAATATCATCGCATACACGGCGCGGCTAGTTAAAGCAAACACATTGAAAAGCGTATGCAAATTTTCTTTGCCAGTTTTCCGCGCGATTCACTCAATTGCGAAATCAAATTTGCCACGCAGAAGGGTTGGAGTCAACAATCCAATGTGAAATCAAATGTTAGATCAAAGCAAATATGGAAATAATAGTTGTCCCAACGCGTTGCTTTGTTTTACAGTTTTTAGCTTTACAGGTTGCCCTACAATCTATTATATCAACCACTATTACATTAGTGATACTCTTTTTTTTAAATATCGTACAAATTATAATTTCCAGGCAGGTTGTAAGTGAAAAAATATAAAATGTTACAACTACAAGTTGCTAATTGTTTTTGTCTTTTTCATGTATGTTATGTCCTATAGATTGCAATAAAGTTATACAAATAAATAAATAAATAAATAAGATAAGATTATAATCAGTTATGGAATAAAGTTTTGACGTATATATGGAAATTTTTCATTTTAATAATTTACTTATCGTGACGAAGTACAACATTGATGGCTTGTTTTGGAAGTTTCAGACTATAAGAGAATTTGTGTTAATCAATTCTTATTCGTAATTATCCTCCTTGTTTTTATTTCAACAATTAAAAATTAAGACTTATAATTAAATATTGTATTTAATTATCTCTGTGTATATATTTAATTTAAATATATTTTGAAAAGTTAGCCTGGAAACGATTGCTTTTATTGATAAGATCGCCTTTTGCTTTCATATTTTATATAGTCTTAAATTTTATTCACTGTGAACAGCGAGGTAAAAAAATATAATACAACTTATATTGAAACGTGTCTTATACCAAAATTTCAAAGTAGCGAACATTTAGCACAAAATTTTCGAGCAAAACATTGTAATTACAAACGTTCCCAATTCATTATTAACAAAGAAGACATTAATGAAGCCCAAAAAGTCAACCGCTTTTAACGTTCCAACACCCACAATATTAATGCCAACACATTTTTGGCACTGCCATGAAAGCGGTCAACGAGCCGGTCTTGTGTAAACGCCCTAATAAAGTTACAATATGACCTGACCATTGATACAGAAAACTAGCATACAAATATTTGCATTAATTTCGATTTAAAATACGTGATGTAAACTGAACTTTATGTGACCATAGCTTGAAAGAAAAAGTAAACTATCTGATACAAGACCACATCAGCTGGGTTTTTATTGAATCCCTATAGTATTGTTTTTATCGTGATTCTTCGATAAATACATTGTAGATTGGAAAAACTTTTAATTCGATAAATTCATCTATTTTATAACCGTAACCGACATAGTATTTGTACTCTGGAAGCGTGAATAAATTAAAAAAATTTGATACATTATTTTCTCTTGAGGATCCTAAAACTTTAAAGTATACTGTGACAAAACAGTTTTTTAAGTAAATGTAAACTACTTATAAATAAAATTTGATAAGACAATTTGGTTGCATTCTGAAAATAGGAGCATTTTATATTTGGATTGAAATTAAAGAGAACGTATTCAGAGCATAAACTAGCTCACACAACTAAAAAAAACAAGCCAAAAAAGCTCTGACAGCGAGTATAATTGCAAATTGCAAAACAAAAAAGAGCTATGCCAATTTTGGGTTAGTATTTTTTGTTACTTTGCGTGAAAGTAATCGCGAAAAATATCTGTGATCCCTGTTTACTTCCAGCGGCGTACCGGCGACCCAAAAGTTAGAGGATCGGAAAAATCGCCCCCCAAACCGTCCCAAACTAATGGAGCGCACCGTTGGAATGAAGTCCAACTTGCCTACGCAGCCTTTTTTTAAGCCTTCTCGATCCCGGCCTACCCTGCCTCCTATTTATTAATAGAAATACAAATTCAAAGAAACATCCTCTTGCCGCGGATTACCCCTTCCTTGAATCTCTGCAAATGCCACACAAATGTGGCTGATTGAAAAAACAAAAAAAAACTCCATTTCGCGTTAACAAGGCCCACCTAAATACTGCTGAAGCTGTGATAGCCTAGTGGTTAGGACGTCAGCTTCCTAATCCGAAGTCGAAGTTTCGAACCCGGGCACCTATAAATTTTCGGAGTTATGTGCGTTTTTAAGCAATTAAAATATCACTTGCTTCAACGGTGAAGGAAAACATCGTGAGGAAACCTGCACGCCTGAGAGTTCTCCATAATGTTCTCAAAGGCGTGTAAAGTCTGCCAACCCGCATATGGCCATCGTGGTGGACTATGGTCAAATCCTTCTCATATTGAGAGGAGACCCGTGCTCTGTAGTGAGCCGAGAATGGGTTGATCATGATGATGATGATGACCTAGATACTGCAGCAATTTGCTGGGTGGATATCTCTATATCTATATATATACCCTTGTAGTATCCTCATCATATCAATCGAGAGACATCTACTGTTCGCTGTTTGAAGTTCCATATTCCACGGTCTTAGGCAGTTGGCGTCCAACGGCTCTCTGCGACTCGTTAGCTATCATTTGACCTTGATCTAATTGAGAATCTACCAATATTGAAATCGAAGGTGCTGAAATGGCGTTTATCATTGTGGAATAGTCATTTCAGTACCTTGGGACCCAAGCGTCCATCGATTCTCCGAGCTCTGTGCCCCAAACTTTGTCACTTATGCTTTACGATTCGCAGAGCTTATTTTGTTTTTGCCATTGACCTTGAATGCAATATCATACAGTACGACAATTATATTACATCCTCAGCCCTAAATCTTTTTACGCATCGTACCAGAGTACCAAAACAGTTGGCAGTAATTGTCAGTTATGTCGCAACTATAGCTACGGTCTAAGGCTCCCATGCCTAACCAGGCAGATCAGGTACTTCTATGAATTTTCAACTTTCCATATTGATCATGCAGAAATACTCCAAGCATAGCAATCTCTATCGCCCACTGAGTGACCCTGAGCCTTCTTATCAGGCCAATAAGTGGTCCCTTAGAGGACCGAAAAAATCACCCCAGCATCGACCCAAACTAATGGAGCGCACGGCTCGAATGAACTTTTAAACTTGCCCACGCAGCCTTTTTGTTTTGAGCCCGGTCCCCACTTGCGAGTTGGAGCGGAAAATTTCACGATCGACAGCATCGATAATTCCTGTTTGAGGAAGGAAGACGTTAAAAAAAATTCAGCCTGGCTTTGATGTTTACGAATCTAATTATCATTCGGGGAAGGTATCCCCCGAAGTGTAACTGTAATTTTATGCTTTGAAATTATTGATTGAATATTAAATTAGTATCTATCTGGCTGTTATTAATTACATACTCTGTAATTAATCGTCAAATACGAATTCCATTATTGATCAAAAAATGTTAGTTCAAAATTACGATTGGGCTCACTTTAAATACCACTCAAAAGTGTCGGATTCGGACTCATATTAACATTATTTCGTCGACTTATTTAACACTACTTTTTTTGTCATACTTATTTTTAAGTTCATGCCTTTAGGGTCGCCTTATTTAAAATTGAATGTTGAAAGATCTAAAGGAGATTTGAGAGATAGACGGCGACATCCTTAGCAGGCATCACTTGTCTAGCAGTTCTACGTCCCGTCTCCAGGATGCATTATCTTGATGACCAAATGACAGTATACCAAATTGTGTAGTTAATTATAAGAATATTAATGTTCTTATAATTAACTATACAATTAGGTATACTGGTTCTTTAACTACACATCATCATCATCAACCCATTACCGGCTCACTATAGAGCACGGGTTTCCTCTCAATATGAGAAGCTTTTGACCGTAGTCCATTACGCTGACTATGTGCGGATTGGCCTACTCACACGCCTTTGAGAACATTATAGAGAACTCTCAGGTGTACAGGTTTCCTTACGATGTTTTCCTTCACCGTTGAAGCAAGAAACATGCAAAAAAAAAAAAAAATTTAAATATCACTTAACTATACAATTAGGTGTCAATGAAAGTTCTTTTGTATATCAGTTCAGTTAAAAAATAACGGGGCATTTCATCATCATCATGATAACCCATTACCGACTCACTACAGAGCACGGGTCTCTTCTCAATATGAGAAGGGTTTGGCCCTAGTCCACCACGCTGGCCATGTGCGGATTGGCAGACTTCACACGCCTTTGAGAACAATATGGAGAAGTCTCAGGCGTGCAGGTTTCCTCACGATGTTTTCCTTCACCGTTGAAGCAAGTGATATTTTAATTAGTAAAAACGCACATAACTCCGAAAAGTTAAGAGGTGCGTGCCCGGATTCGAACCGCCGACCTCTGATTAGGAGGCTGACGCCCTAACCACTAGGCTTTCAGCGCTTCAAACCGCTTCGGGGCATTTATATATACCAAAAATGAAATTGCGTAACCAAATTTGCCTTATTTACCTGAATTCCTGTTTTATAGGCCAAGACAGGAAATGTAAGTAAACAAAGCCGCTAACTTGTTAATGTACTTATAATCCTGACATTACTGTCTCCCCAAACTGAACTAAAGCAGTTATAATGAGCTCGTGTGTATGAAGTCACAACTTTACATTGATTGGGTACTACCCAGGATATTATCCTAACGAGAGTTGGGGGTCGCTTGTCTATTCTCGCGAGACCTTCCGTGTTAACGCCGACTCGGTATTACATTTATCTGACTACACTTCCTATGTAGAGGGGTCACGGTAATATGGTTTTATACTATAAAGTGGGTAGGTACCTTATTCATATCGCTTGGGATTATTTGAGTTTTGATATCCGACCCTTCATAGAGGACGTATTGGAAACAACAGTTAGTCTGTTAAATTATTAATGTTCTATTAAAATTGCATCTCGCTGACATATTTTTTTTATTAATCAATTTAACACAGAGATTTCATTTACAACGTAGTCAAGGATTTATGGATTATCGTATAAACACAATCTATACTTTCGCTTTATCTAATTCTTAAACTATATATATGATCATCTTTAAAAACTAAGTTGGATATTTTTCTTTAAGAGTCCCATATCACATCATAGCACATCCTATTTCATTAATTATTTGCTGACATCACAGTGTTGGTTACTTGATATGTAACATTATGCCAACGTAGGTTCTTACATTGATAAAGTTATAAGTTCTTCCATTCACGGCCCGCTGACGTAATAAGGACTACTGTACCTATTTGCAGTCTGCTTTGAAACATTTCGGAATATAGTACTATTCAGAGTCTCCGGTCTTGAGCATTACAAAGGAAGCTCTGAAGGCACCCAAGGCTCGCTATATTTGCTCAGTGCCGATGTAAAGGAGCTGGGAAATGTATTTTCAAAGGATCAGCTGCCATGATACCAATAAGGCAGCGAATGAAGTGTACCAGCAGTCAATATTTGTGATGGAAAACGACGGGGTTAAGTGAATTTAAAAGGCATCCGAAATTTCACGAAAAACATGTATAGCAAAAAGCTATTTTGATGCAAAAATCCTCTTTCCTCCATACAATTTTTTGTCGCTGCTTCGCTTGTATGGTAGTTTTATATAATTTCTTTCATTTTCTTAGTTTTTTAATGATGATCGCCTGTCTAACGAATGGTTAAAAATATTGTGTTTAAGTCATACTATGTATTTTGTTACGTCAAATAAGAAATTTTCATCGTCTATTTTTTTCCGGGCGTCAAGCGCATTAACTTTTTCTTGTTTCGTTGGTCACATAATATAATATAATTTACTACAGGATTATTTCATTAAATAGAAATTACAATATCACTCAAGTAGGTTACGGAAACAAATATATTTGATCACTTAAGAAAAAGGAAGTTTATACAATCCATTCATCTCCCCAGTTATAAATTTCTATATACATCATGTTAAAGCATCATTTACCCCTTCTAATGGATTCGCCCGGAAACATGTTGGGGCGATCTTATGACGTTACCACACTAAGCTCATGTTGGGGCGATCTTATGACGTTACCACACTAAGCTCATGTTGGGGCGATCTTGAGATGCGAACGTACTAAGTCGGTAAGCTCGTCGTAGCTTACCGATATAGCTTGGATTCTTGTGGTAATTTCGGTATATTCGGTTAGTTCGTTGCTGGTAAGCGGGAGTCAAGAGCTGTGTAAAGAATTCAAGTCAAACAATCTATGAATTCTAAAGCTTTGTGAGCATGAAATAATCTATGGGACCTGAATGATTACACACATATGTAAGATTATATATAATATATAAGTTGATTGCATACAGTTTCATAAGAAATTTTCATTTCTGGGATGTCTCTCAATAAGTTCAAAGTTTATATTGAATGTTAGCTTGTAGAAAGTCCTACTATAGTATAAAGGATGATTGAAATGATAAAAAACTTTGGTATAAGATATCGCTATAACACGATTGCTCTTAAATAGTTTAAAGTGACAATGTGAGATGGTTATTAAAAAAGCAATACTTACCCGGCAAAGTTAGCACCATCAGGTACGCCGATATCAGGTGATATCAGGTACCCATTAAAAGTGCCTTGTAATGGATTATTTGGATAAATTTTTGATTGATCGATTGATTGCTTGATAGACATAGTTGTAGACATATACATAGCCCCCCCCCCCCCCCAACGGAATAGCAGCAATTTAAAACGGTGGTCTGATAGTTGGTATGACAAATTTCAGCTCAAGCGCATGCCGGCATAAGCGCGGCATGTTAAATAAATGCTTGTAAAAACGGCAACAGATTTACGTCACAAACTTCCTTAACGCGGCTCGCGGTAGGAATTAATTGGTGGAAATCTTTCCCAAGAAAAAAGCGCTATGCAAACTCTATGCCATTAAATATAAACCTATCTTTTAGGGATGGAAGCTGCACGTATATACAGGACAATTAATTGCTTTTGGTTAGAGGCTTGTAATTTTTTATTTATGGTATTTTATTTTTATATGTAAATATAATTACGTCGAATCTTTAAATATTATAATGTACCGCCTAGAAATTCGTATTAGTATTTAGAAAAAATAAGAAATAAACAATAAACAGTAAGTATGATTTGCTATATTCCGCCGACAACCGGGAGATAAGTATAATATAACACCACACAAAATCTTCCATTAGAACCTCTGCGCACGTTTCGACCCGACACCGGATCATCCTCACGAGATGTTGACTTCACATCATCATGGACTTCCGCAAAGTAACGCCTGCTTCTATGCATTATTTAAAATAAGAAATATAAATATAATAGTTTTAGCTTACGATTATATTTAGTTCTATAATTCTATTTAGTTAGATTCTATTTAGTTTAGATTTCTATTTAGTTCCTGTAAATGGCAAGCTGCCTGACATTTACAGGAACTTCGTTGATGGAGGGCATCATTTGACAGCAAGCGTTGTTTTTATTAATAATAGAGAATCGGACGGCGTTAAATTGGACCAAATACTAATTCAATTCTCGACAGCCGCTAAACCGAAATCTACAATAAAACCTTTTACGCGTAAAAAGAATGGGTACGCACAATCAAGATTAGGAAACCTTTTTTTTTCCACCATACAGTATTTTTTATACCGTATTGTGTACACGAGAAATGAAATTGTTACCTTCGTTATTTCGTGTCATAAAACCGGGCGGGAAATTTACTCGGCGGTGGTGAGTTTTGGGTTCGTCCGCCCTGATCGTTCCTTCCAGTTCATTGTCTTATCCGGGTCGCTTCATCAATCATGCCCGGGTCGGCCGCGGGACCATCCGGACACAAGAATATCATGATATTTGTGCGCAGAATGATGTCAGATGTGAAATGACTCTTATAAAGCTATATGTATATCTATGTAGCCTAGTGGTTAAGACGTCCGCTTCCTAATCAGAACTCAGGGGTTCGATCCCGGCCATGCATCTCTTACTTTTTACAGCTATGTCCGTTTTGAGGATTTCAAATATCAATTACTTCAACGGTGAAGGAAAACATCGTGAGGAAACCTGCATGCCTGAATGTTTGCCATACTGTTCTCAAAGGCGTGTGAAGTCTGCCAATCCGCACATGGCCACCGAAGTGGACTATGACCAAACTCATCTCATATTGAGAGGAGACCGTGCTCTGTAGTGAGCCGGCAATGAGTGGATCATGATGATGATGATGATGATGATATCTAAGTAGATAGGTATCTAACAATAAAATTGAGTAACGCAATATCTGCCAAATCTTATAACCTGTTTGTTCTAATTCTTGACAAAGCGTGCTCGGAATTGCAGATTAGAGAGTTAAAAATTACTTATCCGTTTACAAATATACACTACTCAATTATCCAATATTTAGTGTATTTAAAGAAAAACTTGGGGTAAAGTTTAGAAGTATATGTACGGATTACCCATAAATGTATTCAATTCTTATTATAATCAAAGTTAATGTACAGCGTGTGTTACAGAAATTGACACGCTGGTATTGTACATTCCCTGTTTCGGTTCATAAGCATACTGACCGAGCAGTAATGACTTTTGTATTAGTCTATCCCGACTATTACTTCCAGTTGACGGTCCATCAATAATACCCGAGTCGCTACAGCACCGTCCGGGAGAATGAATATGACATAATTATTTATAACATTGTGTGCATTGTTTGTAAAGATTTAATGAATGAATAAATTTTTTAATTAATTAATTAAATAATTAATACTTGTGATTTTACAACACACAATAAGTAAGGAACGCACTTAGCGAAGGATAACATGGCAAGGAACCTGCATTCAATAATAATGACACGCAGCTGGTTCAAACTATGACTACTTATAACAATAATTGTGTAAAGAGTTCAATATAACATTATGTTCTAGAATTCATTCTTATGAATGAATGAAAGAATTAACTTTTATCGTACTCCACAGAAGTATCTCTCCCTACCCAGTCGTTCCTTCATTACTGAAAATCGTGGTTTTGGTGTCTTTGCAACCTCGTGCGGATTAATTGTTTCGACCGGCTTCTATCGGAGGCTAGTCTTGCAATTTTGGACCACAGAAGACACAGACAGAAGTATAGAGAATAAAATTTAAAAACTTAAGAGTAGTAACAATTGATTTTAAGTTGCAGACAAAGCGAATTTTCTTGAATAATTAACTAATTTCTGTCCACTTTCTGTCCAATTTAGGAATATAAATTGACCGCTATCGATTTTCACATCACTCTATTGTGAATATGTTTGTGTATCGACATTCTTAATGTATTATTGTATCATTGGAACAAATAATATTCTGTGTTTTATTATTATTGCATATAATAGATGAGTTTCATATCGGTTATTAGCTATGAGAATCCAACTAGTGAATCATAGTCATCATCAACATGATCAACCCATTGTTGGCTCTCACTTACTTCATAGCACGGGTCTTCTCTCAATGTGAGAAGGGTTAGACCATAGTACACCACGCTGACCATGCGCAGATTGGCAGACTTCACACACCTTTGAGGTCATTATGGAGAACTCTCAGGCGTGCAGGTTTCCTCACGATGTTTTCCTTTACCGTTGAAGCAAGTGATATTTTAATTGTTTAAAAACGCACATAACTCCGAAAAGCTGGGCGTGCCAGGGATCGAACTCCCTGCCTCTGATTAGGAGGCGGACGTCCTAGCCACTAGGCTATCACAGCTTATACATAGTAGCTATGAGTATTGAGAGCATAATATTATAAATTCGACAGTATATCTGATAATAGACCACTTTATCACGCCTAAACCACAAGTTAAATAAGAGCTAGTTGTACTCGTATATAATGTGATACGTCGAACAAATAAGACATTCGCAAGCTTTGTTACCGCATTCGTGAAATCCCCTCAATGTAACGTTCTTAACCGCTTTGTTGCCTTAACGCAGTTACGCGACCTCGTTTCATCTAAAGCTCTGCACTTAATATTGTTAAAATTAAACATTAACAGGTTTTCTAGAACTCACTCTTTTGATGTATGTTTATAGCAGGTATGTAGGTACAATCAGATTTTTGACGACCTCCGTGGCGCAGTGCGTGCGCTGTCGCATTACAAAGTTGGAGGTCCTGGGTTCGATTCCCGGCTCAAGTCTGGTCTGGTGGGAGGCTTCGGCCGTGGCTAGTTACCGTCCTACCGACAAAGACGTGTCGCCAAGCGATTTAGCGTTCCGGCACGATGTCGTGTAGAAACCAATTAGGAGTATGGATTTACCATTCCCTAACAGGTTAGTCCGCTACCATCTTAGACCGCATCTTCACTTACCATCAGGTGAGATGCCGTCAAGGGCTAACTTGTGGTGTCTAAACTAAACTCCAACAATGTAGGTATGCAAAATTAAGCATTTTTGTTTTTAATTTTTTGAACAAAGCATGTAAAAACTGTAACGTTTGTCGAAAACAACTTCTGCTTAATGTCGGTTAGCACAGGGCTTAGTGTCCTGCCGTAAATAACTTAAGTATCTCCAAGGCAACAGCGAATAGGTATATTCTAGGCTAAGCGAGCAACAACTTCGATCTCATTGCTTTACAAAAAAATGGACGTCTAGTCCAAAAACATCGTTTTTAAGCCTCCTTACTGTCTCTAACTAACTTTATTGATAATATTATGATGCTTACATTTTTTCCCTTCAACTTCTCACGTGAGACATAAGGAAAGAAGGAAAGAGTGAAATAGACAATGATAGTTGGTATACACAACAAAAGAGTTAGGTTTGCAAGCACCTTTACAAAGCAAGCTCAAAAACTCTCTCTCCTATGAAAGACGTATTCTATGACCACCACTAGGGTATTTAAAAGGTGAGCATTCTGATTGTACCTACATATCTACTATAAACATTCGACAACCTCCGTGGCGCAGCGCGCGCGCTGTCGCATTATAAAGTTGGAGGTCCTGGGTTCGATTCCTGGCCTGGTGGGAGGCTTCGGCCGTGGCTAGGTACCGTCCTACCGACAAATACGTGTCGCCAAGCGATTTTGCGTTCCGGCACGAGGTCGTGTAGAAACCAATTAGGAGTATGGATTTACCATTCCCTAACAGGTTAGTCCGCTACCATCTTAGACCGCATCATCACTTACCATCAAGCGAGATGCCGTCAAGGGCTAACTTGTGGTGTATAAAAAAAAAATCTTCAACAATGTAGGTATGCAAAATTAAGCGTTTGTTGTTTTTAATTTTTTGAACAACGCATGTAAAAACTGTAACGTTTGTCGAAAACAACTTCTGCTTAATGTCGGTTAGCACAGGGCTTAGTGTCCTGCCGTAAATAACTTAAGTATCTTCAAGGCAACAGCGAATACGTATATTCTAGGCTAAGCGAGCAACAACTTCGACCTCATTGCTTTACAAAAAACGGACGTCTAGTCCAAAAATAAACGTTTTTAAGCCTCCTTACTGTCTCTAACTTAATTGATAACATTGTTTACATTTTTTCCCTTCAACTTCCCACGTGAGACATAAGGAAAGAAGGAAAGAGTGAAATAGACAATGATAGTTGGTATACACAGCAAAAGAGTTAGATTTTCAAGCACCTTTACAAAGCAAGCTCAAAAACCCTCTCTCCTATGAAAGACGTATCCTATGGCCAGTACTGGGGTAATTTAAAGGTGAGCATTCTGATTGTACCTACATATCCACTATTCGACGTAGAAAAAATTCGACGACCTCCGTGGTGCAGCGTGCTACCGCATTATATAGTTGGAGGCCCTGGGTTCAATTCCTTGGCTGGTGGGAGGCTTCGGCCGTGGCTAGTTACCACCTTACCGACAAAGACGTGTCGCCAAGCGATTCAGCGTTCCGGCACGATGTCGCGTAGAAACCAATAAGAGTATGGGTTTACCTTACCCCTAACAGGTTAGCCCGCTACCATCTCAGACTGCTTCATCACTTACCATCAGGTGAGATTGCCGTCAAGGGCTAACTTGTAGTAGATAAAAAAAATGTGTGCGTGTACTAGTGTACACACGTAAGAAGTGAAACTTCTTTATGGCCTTATTTTTCGAAAAATGATCTACATGCAACTTTCCAGAAATTGGTTAAATAAAGTTAAATTAGATAAAGTTTAAACAAAAGGATTTTATTATCATAGACATGAATACAAATAATACAATTATTTCACTTAATTAATGGCTTATGGTAACTGAAATATGAAATATATAGTTTACATTCCACGAAATTTAGTGACCGAGTAAAAACTCCATCAATTGTAGTGCCAGATCTTGTTATTGACGTTTGAGGACTGTTTTTCATGGATAAATTCAATTTATTGAAGTGAAACTTCTTTATCGGCGTTCGAAAAAAATTTACCGTCACATTTTTCGGTTACGCGTCACATTTTTCCGTTACGCGCCATCTTTTTCTTGCCCCTACCACGGTTGGTTCAGACGAAGAGTACTTTCACTTTCTCAAACGGAGTAGGGATAGCATGTCGCTTAAGCGGACTCACTCCCACCTTTTGATTGTTGCACTGTATATATCTCCTAATCAGAAGTTGGACGATATTATTAATTTTCTTCACCATTCATTGTTGCCGTACACAAGTGAAGGTGCCTCTTTACTCGGTAACAATAATTATAAAATACCGATGATTTTAAGTGGAGATTTTAATGTCAATTTTGCATCGGAAAAATCTTTGAAGCTAGTTGAATTTCTGAAAGATAAATTGAATTTATCCATGAAAAACAGTCCTCAAACGTCAACAACAAGATCTGGCACTACAATTGATGGAGTTTTTACTCGGTCACTAAATTTCGTGGAATGTAAACTATATATTTCATATTTCAGTTACCATCAGCCATTAATTACAAAAATATATAATGACGATGACAATGATAGTAATAATTCTATTACAATTAATGAAATGCTGTAATAATCTTAGTAGCAAAAAGGTAAAGTGAAATAATTGTATTATTTGTATTCATGTCTATGATAATAAAATCCTTTTGTTTAAACTTTATCTAATTTAACTTTATTTCACCAATTTCTAGAAAGTTGCATGTAGATCATTTTTCGAAAAATAAGGCCATAAAGAAGTTTCACTTCTTACGTGTGTACACTAGTACACGCACACATTTTTCTTTCAGAAATTCCACTAGCTTCAAAGATTTTTTCGATGCAAAATTGACATTAAAATCTCCACTTAAAATCATCGGTATTTTATAATTATTGTTACCGAGTAAAGAGGCACCTTCACTTGTGTACGGCAACAATGAATGGTGAAGAAAATTAATAATATCGTCCAACTTCTGATTAGGAGATATATACAGTGCAACAATCAAAAGGTGGGAGTGAGTCCGCTTAAGCGACATGCTATCCCTACTCCGTTGGAGAAAGTGAAAGTACTCTTCGTCTGAACCAACCGTGGTAGGGGCAAGAAAAAGATGGCGCGGAACGGAAAAATCTGACGCGTAACCGAAAAATGTGACGGTAAATTTTTTTCCAACGCCGATAAAGAAGTTTCACTTCAAAAACATACATCAAAAGAGTGAGGTCTAGAAAACCCTGTGCACTTGGCACACAGGTTATTGTTTCTTAGTACAATAGATTATTAGTAATCACTAATAACACTTACATTATATTGCAAAGCCAACCAACCATCGATCATAATGTCGACGTGAAAATTCCAAATGCCAAATTTGGGATTTTGAGGAATTCAATCATTAAGAGGTATGAAAACTTATTCAACATGGGGAATGAAAGTTTTAAAACAATAAGTAAAATTTTAAATGTTGACATGTGACATTTCGATTTTCTATTTCGATCGAAATTAAGACGAAAACGTTTCCGATGGATTCCGAGTTTCTAACCTTAGCGATTTAAATAGAGCATGAAACTTTGTATCAAATCCATCATTTTTAAAGTTCCATCCTTAAAAAGTACGGACCTACGGTTATTACGGAGTCTCTGTTCTAACACCACGGTTATAATGTTGCCGTAAACTTTACGAACTTTAAAGGAGAACACTGACATAAAGCAAGTGCCACTCGCAACAACAGAAGTTAAGCCTATAGTTACGAGAATTTCCTCACAGCTACGGACTGCTACAATGTAGCGCCATAATACGCGGTTTGTAATGCTAAGCTACGAGGAGCTTTATGGGCTTACGAGTGGTTGGTCAAGGGCACCGCAACTCAAGGTTTGTTCCTTGCATAATAAGATCCAAGTGATGGACTGTAGAACAACAAAATGTGTTTTCTGCAACCAAATCGAAGAATGAACCTCTTAAAATTAAAACAAGTCCTGACTTCAGACTTCAACGCCCAGCCAGCCTACCTTAGGTTTCAAGATCTTTTTTCTCAAAAGAAGCTATTACTTAATGAGAAATTAACAAAATAAAAACAGTTCACATAAAGAAGTCGTAGGCCAAAAGTGGCGCGTTTACAAAGTTAAACAATTCTTTTTTAAGTTTCTTCTTGAAACATACAAAGGACTACCTTGGGCCTAGACAGCTGAAATTTGGCACTAAGGTTCCTTTTATGATGCCAGTAAAATAGGGGATGAAAGTTTGTATGTTAATCCGACACGTATAAGTAAAATGCAAAAAAAATGGTATTTGCCTGTCGGCGCGAAATTGAGCCAGACGTCGATGTTTCGGGATAGTCCGAATTGCTACCCGTAATGGTGTTAAAAAGGGAATGAAACTTGGCATGGAAATCCATTATTTTTTAAGTTGATCTTTCGGTTACGGTTAAAATATATAAATTGATGTGACGCATTTTAATGCAGTATATTGCGCAGAATAAAGATTGAAAATTCTTTTAGGGGAAAAATGTACCTACCTGCTAATTAAAAGTTGTACGCGGACGGAATCCAAAGCAATGTCCACAACACAATCAAAAGGAAAAAAGGCAAAGGCCTCCCACTAGACGCGAGCCGGGAAATTAACCCTAGACGTGCAACTTTATAATATGACAGTTCACGCACTAGGCCATGTAGGTTATTGTTTTCTATGAGCTCTATTATCATCCTATTAGATGTGTGCGCGTTCTAACAAGTAACAAGATCTTCAGTTTTATTATCAGTTAAGATTTCAGTATCAAACGTTTCATACGATCATACGTTTTAAGTTGTCAAATTAAATTATCATTACGTTCCACAGTAGCCTTAATATTAAGCGGGCGCAATAAATATTTTCAAACAACCTCTTAAAAAAGATTTAATTCTTGAATTTATTTATAAAGTTTTAACATTTTAATTTTGTTAATACTATTATAATATTATATATTTCTTGTTTTTTAATTTGATTGATAGTTATTATTCTTTCTTATTGGTAATTTATGATATATTTTTATATATTTATGTATTCTTTTATTAATTTTGATTTATATGTATGTGTAAGATATTGTATGTATTATAGTATATTTTCGTAATTGTACACCCTAAGCCTGCTGTATATATTAAATTCTGGTCTATAGGTTGCCTGCCAGAGATCGCTCTTTAGCGATAAGGCCGCCTATCTTTTCTCTACTGTCTTGTAATTATTCTGTTTGTGTGGTGTACAATAAAGTGTATTTTAATTTTTCATTTCGCCTCTCCTCTCTTAAATATTTCGTAACAACGATCACCTTCGTAAACGTGCGCTCGCATAGTACTTTATATCGATGACGCGGGCCGAGAGGGGAAATTGAGAGGTTACCCGGCTTGACCCAAATGCACCGTACCGCCGCCTTGTCTTATCCGCCATACATCATCCGAGATATAAACTACCGCCTGCACGATAACAAAAAGCTTTGCAAAATTGAATCTAGCCAACGAATTTCACCTTTAGGTCACGCCAAAGATGGATGGTGTGCTATATAGAGCCTTGAACTGATTAAGGATAAAATGAAGGGATGACTAACATAGCTTATATTTGTAAGCCCTTGGTCTAGTATAGTTTAGTTTAATTTGGTAACTAAAACGAAAGTGGTATCATTTTTTGACGCCGTATTGTATTGTTTAAAGCTTTTCTTAGGACGTCATTATAAAATTGCCTTTTTAAATACCTACAACTGTGTTAAGCGACGGTAATAAACCTATTTTGTTTATACTATTGATTGATTATCTGTCAAAGATTTTGATATCAGTTTGTCATTCTCTATCGATATATGTACATATAATATCTGATTTTCATGAGTTAGAGACATTTTGGAACGAAGTTCCTTACAGCAGGCTTGGGAGATAGGGATTTGAAAAAAATGTGAAAGAAAAGCCGTAAGAAAAAGTCCGTGGAATAAAACCGTCAAATGAGACGTGCGCAGGTGCGACAGTCGTAGACCCTTTCTTTTTCTCCCTCTTTCTTTCTTTTTGCAAATTGTGTCGATTCTACATTAGCCGAAGAAACTTCGTTCCTACCTGGTGTCCCACGACACCACATCTTTTCCTCGTGTTTCACTGGGTTAATCTTGGTGATTTTGCTTATTATCACTAACACATTGTGCTAATAATGTTATAAGTAAGCCAACACGCATTGGAGCAGCGTGGTGGGTCTATGCTCTAAACCCATTTCTCCTATGACTGAACATGGACATTAATAGGCTGATGATGATAGCGACGTTAAAATTTAGGGTTTTCAACGTTTACTACG
Organism: Lasiommata megera; assembly: GCA_928268935.1. Classification (NCBI taxonomy): domain Eukaryota; kingdom Metazoa; phylum Arthropoda; class Insecta; order Lepidoptera; family Nymphalidae; genus Lasiommata; species Lasiommata megera. Next base: position 15,219,047 of record OV743315.1, on the reverse strand, counting down.
AAAAAATAGGAAACTAACGGTAAGTTAAAAGTAATATTATTTCCATTCACAATTTTATTACCAGGATAGCATGAATTACAAAAGGGTCGTGACATATCTATCATAACGTACGGCGGGAAAGATAATGACTCGCAAAGGTTGGCTCGGGCGGGGCAGGGCGACCTTCCAATTTCCTCCATTGTACGTTTTTATTACGCCATCTACATGACAATGATAGTTCTGAGATATATATCTCGCGCGGGACGCTGGTTCTCTAGCTTAAGTAACGTTACATGTATTTTTTTAACATCTTTATTTATATACCGCCGATGCCCCCGACTGCATAGATGCGTGTATGTGCATAGGTCTTTTTTACACACACACACACACATATATATATATATACACATATATATGTATATATATATGTAAAATTGTGTTTTAAAAAGTACTATTTCAATATTAAAATCTACCAAGTAAGTATTCATACGTACAGCAAACCCATACTCCTAATCGGTTTCTACGCGACATCATGCTGGAACGCTAAATCACTTGGCGACCCGTCTATGCCGGTAGGGTGGTAACTAGCCGGCCGAAGCGTCCCACCAGACCAAACTCGAGCCGGGAATCGAACCCAGGACCTCCAACTTTATAATGAGACAGCACGCGCGCTGCGCCAAGGAGGTCGTCAAAATTTTTGTATTTCATAAGACATTATTGCTCTAATATTGATATTAGTATTAATACATTAAACTTGCAGCCAAGACGTTTTGTAGGCCAATACTTTACGTTGTAGGTAAGTATTTATATGATATCTATATATATAAAAGCGAAAGGTCACTTACATACTTACATACTGATTAAACACGAGATCTCAAAAACTATTGTACGTATAAAGCTATAATTTAGCAAGTACGTAGTTGATAGTTAAGAGATGTCAGCTAAGAAAGGATATTTGGAAATTCCACCGCTAAGGGGGTAAAATAGGGGTTGTAAGTTTGTATGAAAATTCTTTATTTTTAGAGTTAGAGACACAAAAATTTGCATTAAGATTCATAATAATAAATAAAAAACATGTACATCATTTTTTTTTAAATATTACCTGTTAAGGGTGGTAAAAAAGGAACTGATAGTTTTGCTTATTTTTTTATTATGAAGTCTACAAGCTTGAAATTTTGAAAATAGGTTTCTTTTAGGGCGTAAATATAAGGTTAGAATTTGTTTTCATCCAAATCTACCCCGAAGGGGGTAAAATAGGGGTTTGAAGTTTGTATGAAAGTCTTATGTTTTTTAATTTAGAAACACGAAATTCGGCAATTTGACATTTGCCTGTAGCTTATTTTCTGATGCAGGGCAATCACGGGAAATCAGCGATTCTACGCAGACGAAGTCGCGAGCAACAGCTAGTATGATATATGAGTATACTTGCTTTTGCCAGACGTTGCATTGCAAATATAAACTAACAATTTAAATTTTCGCTGCAGCCTCATGCAGGTAGGTACGTTTTTTATCAGGCACTGTAGTACATATAAAAAAGTGTTGAACACAGGGAGATTTTCTACAATTAATCGCAGTGCGGCTCACCCCGTCACTGTGAGCGCCGACCATTATATCCAGTTACGACTGAAATCAAATATTTGATTCGGTTCGACCATGTTTGTTTTAATAAAGGTAATCAAACCGGGCTTTAATAAAATATATATACCGGGTATTGAACGCAATTGTTGAGCCGTTTCACAATGTATGGGAATAACAACGATTCATTGTTAGATACCGACATTTTGGTTTATTACACAGTGTTTTTGTATACAGCTTGTATTTCTTTTTCTTAAACTTTTATTTAAAGGCTGTCTCTGCAGGAGATCGCTTAAAGCGATAAAGGCACCTAATCATTGTTATTTATTTTTCTTTTGATTTGTTTGCATATAGAGAATCTATCCATCTACTACGGCATGTTGAGCCAAATCTGTTTGGAATATAGATATTTCTTCAGTACCAGAATGGAGTTAAGAAATTGAACAAGGCATAAACAGAAATGTAGTAATCACCTTCAACACACTACAGTGTTAATTACTGACTCATCAAATGTGTCTTTTAGAGCAGTATTTGGATAAAGCTTATTGATTGATTGCTATTGTCCACTCTATTGTCCTTGCTGATTCTAAAAGTTATATATTATTTAGTTCATGATTAATATTCATCATCATCATGAACAACCCATTCTACATAATATAACTAGACCCTTTGCTCTTAATCTTAGTGCCGATGCGTGATATTCAATAGCCTATAACATTCTTTGAGATATGTTTTATTACATGTAATATAACAAAAAAAAAAATATTATCAAAGAATATTTTTTTTGTTCTATTACATCGTGGGCATATAAGCAGACGTTACACCTAATTTTAAGAGATTACCGTCACCCATGAACATCTATAGCACTAGAGGAGCTACCGATTCGATGCTGGCTGAACCCATACCCCTAAACGCTTACTAGATGGCATAGCAATGGAACGCTAAATCACCTGGAGGTACGAGTATATATTCGCCAGTAGCGTGATAACTAGTCAAACAATACAAGATAGGAAAAAAAAAACACAAACCAAAAACCAAGACCTTTAATATCATTCATATAGAGCGCATTTATAAAAACTTCGAAGGTTCATTAATTATTAGTATCCGGATAAATTATACCGCTATGAGAACATACTCTTAATAATGATATTCGACGTTATCAGAAAACTCCCCGACTCCGACTTGAGAGCCAGCAATTAGTCTCGAGGGTGTAATCTTCTATTGATTTTAGATCTCAAGTAGGGTCACCATATTTCAGTTTGACTTTACTTAGTTTTATTTTATTACTTTATTTTCCGATTCCGTTACGATATAGGTGTTGTATTATTACAACATCGTCAAGAACAATAATCACAGACAGAAACGCTTGTACATTGTGAATCATATTATCCTGAAGAGGTATCGACGTACGCTTAGCGTCGCGTAGCTTAACGTACGGTAAATGACCACGCCGTGGCTACCGGGGCAGTTGCAACTTCTTTTCCCATTTGCCTCGTCACTGGGCAGAGGCATCAGCAAATAGCAAGAGTGACATAATCTGTGCTGTGTTGTATAAAGATTGGTTAAATTATAAATTGCACCACGCAGATTTGCCTGGTTTCCGTTGATTATAGTTCATTGAGTTTATGTGTTTCTGGTTAAAGTAAAAAATGGACTTAAGTAATTTTCGACTATAGCTTTAATTCGTAGTAAAAATCTCGTTCATTGTGTAACGCTCGCTAAAGTCAAAACCATATTATTCTATCCTGAAGGTAGTTCCTTTAAAATTTTGTGAGTATAATAACTATATAAATAGTAATAATAATATGGTACCTTTGTGGTAGCCAAAGATCTACAATAAACCTTCCGTCTTCTAACTATTTCCTTCTAGTTAATTACGAAATAGTTGGCGCACTTACTACCTCCGTATCTACCGTGAACAGCGTTGGGGACCTCGATTTAATATTTAAAATAAAATGTGTAACGATTGCAATGGAAACGGGCACTGTCCCACGATGAGAGGTCAGTGTAACGACGACAAGCAGTCAGTAGTTGTAAGACAGTGGTAACCAGCATTGCGCCATGTCGGTCGCCGCTTGTAACGATGAGAAGCAACCCTGCAGTTGATGCGAGGAGCGGTTCCTACAAGATGGACGGGGCCACGGGAGTCGGGGTCTTCGCCAACTTAGCGAGTCGAGTCCCTAACCAAAGTCCCACGCAGTGGAAGCAAATGTCGAAAGCACGACAATGGAGAAACGATAGAGTGTTACAAATGTAATAAAAAACAGAAAAAAAAAACAGTTTTCAACGACGATGGTCACCCCACCGTTGAGGCAGTCAGTCAACGGCTTAGTCCCGTGAGGCTGCCTACATTAATGAAGACGAAAGGGTTGAGGTGGGACTTAGGGGCATATTACAAACTTTCCCGGATAACTATCCGTGTTTCACGGCATATTACAGATATTAAAGCATTATGGTCATCTATTAGTGTACCTAAGCTGCCTTGATTTTTAGTTGTCAGCATGCTCTTCTTTTGGGTTACGCTTTCCTGTATTCGATACCCGGGTTAGGCCTTCGTTTATAAGGTCAGATAAACAAACTCAGGGTTATTGAGGTATTGGAGGTTTCGGTCAAACAATCCACGGCTTTGAAGTTAGAAAATAAGTGAGGTGCACCCCCACTCAGAGAGCATGAGCAGTGTTGATGCATCGGTCCTGAGTAATTCATTATTCATCATCACCTTCGATATCTAACTACTATTGCACACAACTGTGCGCGGGTCAATTCTTAGCATGAGAATGGTTGTGATCGTAGACCGTTACACGAGCCAAGTGCGAATTGGTAGACATTACACGCCTTTGAGAACACGATGGTGAACTGTCAGGCATGCAGCCCATATTCTACGTGGAGTTTAAGCATGAGATTAGCACTGGAATATTATTATTAGCCTGCTGATGAAGAATTGTTTTCGACGACCCCATTGACGGAGAGCGTTCATTTCTCGAGTCTGGACTGTGAATGGCCGTGGCTAGTTACCAACATAGAGATGTCGCCAATCGATTAAGTGTTCCGGTACGATGTGGCATACAAACCATTTCGGAGTATGGGCTTACCATACCACTAACAGGCTAGCCCGTTACCATCTCAGACTGCATCATAACTTACTACCAGGTAAGATTGGCTAGGGCTAATTCTTGTGACTTAGAAAAAAACGCTTTATCATTTGATATGTGGCTTTACTAGCTTGCCAGACTTGAGCCCAGAAAACAAACTTACTCAGCCGAGAACCCGGAATTATTAAGTTCATAGGCGTAAAACGCTGCGCCGGAACGGTTTTCAACAGTGTTATGCAATTTTGTCCAAGACTACGTATTCAGGAATGTTCAAAAGGATATATAAGAGAAACGGTCTGGGTTTAAGAATTCAGATTATGCCGGAGGGATGCCACCCCTATCAATATCTGCATCGGCATTCCGTCTTAATAAACTATCGGCATTTCAACCCTACATTTTCGGGTGGGTACCCCATGACCAATTTCTTAGTAGATAATTCTAGTCGTAATTTCTAGAACAATACGTAAGATCCGGGAATTTAAAGCACACACCCTCTTTTAATAAAAATCTCCATTAAACTATGAGAGAATTAATTTAGCTTCTTCTTCCACTGATCCGACTTCTCCATAATCCAAGTATTGTTTTTACCGTCATCGTTCATTGTTATAATTTCCACTTCTGGGCATACATATGCCTCCTTCCATATAGGAAAAAGGGAAAATTAAGAGCTAAGATACACAGCACCATGCTTCACTAAGCCGTGATAGCCTAGTGGTTAGGATGTCCACCTTCTAATCAGAGATCGGAGTTCGATCCCGGTTACATACAACACTAACATACAACTAAAATATACAACTCTAACATTTAGGAGTTATGTGCGTTTTAAAAAAGCAATTAAAATATCACTTTCATCAACGGTGAAGGAGGCAACCTGCATGCCTAAGAGTTCTCCATAATGTTCTTATAAGGTTGGTCATTGTGATGATCATTTTTGTTTTAGGCGATAGAAAAGATGTAAAAAATAAAATTTTACCAACTACCCGCAGTATGGTTCCCATTTTGTGGTTCACAAATCGCCCACCAATATATATATACATTTTTCTGAGATAAAAAGTAGTCCATGGGTTGTGTGGCCTGGGATATAATATATCACCATTCCAAATTTCAGTCAAATTGGTTCGGTGGTTCTTGCGTAAAAGAGAAACAAACATCTATACATCCACTGTCTAATATTATTAACTTTCGCGTGTATAATATAAGTAAGTATTGAGCTGCTCGCTGTTTTTGGAAATGACTAGCCCATCCGTTATGTAGAAGTTTTATATGGTATGGAAGCGCTATTATATTAAGGAGTTCTCCAAGTACATCAACTTACTCGTACTTTTCTTTCCAAGATAAAGTTCCAGACTGTATGAAAAGTAAAAGTAAAAAAGTCCAATAAATAAAAAAACTTCAAGCGTATGTTCTTTATTAACTAGAAGTCTCACAACTTCCCCCTTTTATAACTTTAAAACGTTAAGCGAAGATATTGTAAATCTGACGGGTATTTAAATGATCGACTCGACTACAGTGTCGATAATTTCGAAGATCAGGCACTGTATTGAGCGCTGTAGTCTTATAAGTGGGAGGTCTTGGGCCGAGATAATTAAGAAATTTATCATTTCTAACTGGTCAGCCGTGGGTCTACCGAAAAAGACTAGCCGACAAACGGGCATGAAACTAATAAGCAGTATGGGTTTACCATATCTCGATCAGGTTACCCCGCTTCCATCTTAGACTGCATAATCACTTACCACCAGGTGATATCCGTCAAGGGTTAACTTGTTGAAGTCTCTATTAGCAAAAGTATAGTAAGCATCACTTGAGGTGACGACGGTGATGATAATGACGATCACGTTAATGACGCCCATGACGACGGTGACGCCGATGACGACCAAGAAGTCGATCGCGAAGATGACACCAATGACTGACGAATGCAGAACGTATGACCTAGTTACGATACAGCGAAACAGTCTTTAGCGCTGCCTGGTTTGATGATGTTGGCCTAAGTCCGATACTGGATGGTTTCCTTAGGGTAATAGATATATGTAAATAATAAATATTAAAAAAAATACAACGGAACCCGTTGTAGAAATTTGTGAGTCCATTTTAGCATGGAATAGATTGTTTGAGCAATTAAATATGATAAAACTAATATTGGCTTTTAATTACACACACAAAAATTTCCTCGAAATTCAAATTAAGTTGAACAGAGTCGACCTCGTAAGAAGATAGCATACATTCTTCTCTATAAAAAAAACCTTTGCAAGTCTATGTAAACTAAATACGTAGTCTCTCTATACAGTCTTAACTTTATTAGGTTACCTAATCTGTTCTATTCAATAATGTAATTTATAGGACCGAGCTACAATCTCAGAAACACCAAAGTACGTTAATGCATATTAATTACTCGAACGTAGGTACTCAATGTTCACAACATATGGCTCTTCGTATATACTCGTATTTTCAAACGGCTTTAAGTTTCAAGGAACAATTAGGGTTCCCACTCTTATAAATCTAAATCTGAATACTAAAAAAATTAACTGCTACCCGGGGAAAATTAACTTTAACCTACACAAAATTATTAAATTGAAATGAAATAACTTTAAAAGGTAATTCAAATAAATGAACATAATTAACAGGTAAGGAAACATTAGGAATGGTGTGAAGTTTTTATTCTGTAAAACAATACCAGGAAATATATCACAAAATGTCTATTTAATGTGGCAGATTTGTGAACAATTTTTTTTTTATAACTGTATCTCCATATTAAATAGTAGTTATAAAAAACTGTTAATTTTTACTTAGTACTTTTATATGTTTCAATAGTAATTCTAGTCTTTTTTTATATGAAAATTTGGACAGACGGAGCTGCAATGGAATTTGGAAAATAGAAATATAAGAATAACCTGAATGGAATATAGCAAATAAGATTCTTTTATATGTTTTTTTTTTGCCATCAATCAGGCGAAATCTCTCGTATTCACATCAAAATTTCCAGTCGCGGGCAAAAGTTAAATAATATAAAATTTTGAGATTTTAAGATTATATTTACTAAAATCGTTCTTGGCCTGTTGACAGCCCTACTAATAACAAGTTACATAATAAAGGCGCCGGTGGGAGCCGTAAGTGCGGGGTTCAGTGCGCTTCATATATCGATATCGGAAGCCTGGCTATTAAAGTTATTGGCAAGGGATTCGAACCCGCACCCCCTTGCGACGTTAATGGCTAAGTAGGTAATGAAGAGGTTATAAAATAAACCACGACAACCGATGACGGTGACCATTTTAATGAGTATGAGTACTCTTTCAATATTTTCTAGTCGTAAGTGATAATAGGTCTACATACTGCTATAGGAAACTACGAAACAGAAGTGTTTTTTTTTATCCACTACTAGTTAACCCTTGACGGCAATCTCACCTGATGGTAAGTGATGATGCAGTCTAAGATGGTAGCGGGCTAACCTGTTATTTACCATACGTAAATCCATACTCCTAATTGGTTTCTACACGACATCGTGCCGTACCGCTAAATCGCTTGGCGACACGTCTTTGTCGGTAATTAGCCACGACCAAAGCCATCATCATCCCACCAGAAAAACTTCAACTTTCTTTCTCAAAACTTTATCCTAAGTACCAGGATTTCATAAATACCTATGTCAAACTTGTGATTTACTCATTTTACATTTTTAAATCGATAGCGGCTTGCCCAGTCATTTAATAACTCGAAAATAGTCAGTTATTATGAACAGGTTTATATATTTAAATGTACCGATTTCTATGAAATATTAACGGATCTTTTCCGTTACGGAGAATGTATTGCTGGATACGGAAAAAGGGTATTTGCGTCGAAGAAGTCAAAGGTAACCGAGACCTAGCAGATGCAGAGTTGATATTCTGATACCAATTCTATTGAGTACACAAAAATGTTTTATGTGACCATGACATTTTAATACCCACATCGATGAATCGTTTTGTTAATAAATTAAAAATCGCATGACGAAGAGCTATCCTATAAAGACCGACTATTGTGCACGGGAATTCTTTTTTTTTTTTATTCACCACAAGTTAGCCCTTGACTGCATCTCATGATGCGGTCTAAGATGGTAGCGGGCTAACCTGTTAGGGGTATGGTAAACTCATACTCCTAATTGGTTTCTACACAACATCGTGCCGGAACGCTAAATCGCTTGGCGACACGTCTTTGTCGGTAGGGTGGTAACTAGCCACGACCGAAGCCTCCCACCAGACCAGACTCGAGCCGGGAATCGAACCCAGGACCTCCAACTTTAAAATGCAACAGCGCACGCGCTGCGCCACGGAGGTCATCATTCTCTTGGGGGTAGGGGGTTTAACAGGAACCATAAGAGTTCTCAATAATTTCTTGAACTTCGTGACTTCTTCAACATGGTACACTACTACCACAAGACATCTATCATCTACGCAGATTGGAATGATATATATCAAAAATAATCTGTATTAATTGAACGGGTGAAAACTAGGTCAAATAACTTGCAAGGTGCGAACTTAACCTTACGTACTTTTTCCCCATGCTACTAAATTATTAAAGTAATAAATCGCCGGGATCCCAAAAACTGGTCCCAACTAATGGAGCTGTTCAATAACTTTAGCCCGAGCACCTTTCACCGCTTTTTTGGATCCTTGTAACCATACCCTCAGTCGATCATATCTCTGGTCAAAATTTAATTTTTTCGGGAAATTAAAGGGCCATTATAAAGAATTAAAGGTGAGGTGACCCCACTTATGCCGGAAACACCATTGTTTTTATTCCATAATTATTTAATTGTTATATTGTAATTTCAGTGAAATTACATTTGTTTTAATCAATTTTTGAATATTCAACAACATGGAATGTTCTTTTATATAATTTTGTTTAGATTTGGGTTTTAAAGCTGATCTTCTATTGACTGCAATAGTGTAATCAGCCATCGATTTATTGTTTCACATATTTCTTTTTATTTTTGCCTTTACCCCACGCTTTGTTGGATCAGCATAACACTTGAAGATATGTTGTTTTGGTTTTGGCATATTTTTTATTACAACTACGTACGTGATATAGTACGTAACGATGATTTACATTTGAAGCCTCTTCAACAATTTCCAAGATTTTCTGAGAATTGACCTCGATTTGATACTAAGACCTGGTAAATATACCTAATCAATTACCTGGAAGTTTACGCTCAACTTATTCAAAATAGTTGCTAAACTAAATACAATAAACAAGTAAACTACTCATTACAAAACTAACGATTGAAAAACTTCAGACTTAATAATATTCTCGTGGATATCAAAAATCTCTTATGAGACCATAAGTCCATCAAATATATCCGCATTTCATTCCTCTTGATAAAATTATTGAGGTTTTGAATATTCTAAATGTATCTACGAAATTAGATTCGATTTGTTCAAAATGTATGTAAAACTTTTTAATTGTGGCTTGTTTGTAATCAGCAAGAAAGTAGATCACTTAGGAGGAAACAACTTATCGTTGACATGATTAATCTGGCGTGAATATTTACAAGCCAAAAATTGCAGTTATTTTGAGATTCCCTCAAAACATCAATATTTTTTATATGGTCGCATTTTGTCCCGATAGTGCTGTTGTTACACTTTCGGACGTAACACGACGCATGAATGGATGGTTTTTTTTTTATTATTGTAAATATTGGTTTGTTGTTGTCGTTTTCTAGTTGTATGTCTATAATACATTTCTAACAGTGGAAACAAAAGTTAAAATGTACGAGCCATCCTGATCAACCCATTACCGGCTCACTACAGAGCACGGGTCTCCTCTCAATATGAGGAGGGTTTGGCCATAGTCCACCACGCTGGCCATGTGCGGATTGGCAGACTTCGTACGCCTTTGAAAACATTATGGAGAACTCTCAGGCGTGCAGGTTTCCACACGATGTTTTCCTTCACCGTTGAAGCAAGTGATATTTTAATTTTTTAAAAACGCACATAACTCCGAAAAGTTAGAGGTCCGAGAGTGTCCGGATTCGAACCGCCGACCTCTGATTAGGAGGCTGACGCCCTAACCACTAGACTATCACCATTTCAAAATGTACGAGCATTTAGGCTTTTTTTTAGTAAGTGTGATTTATTGCAAAGCCTGAAATATAGTTGGATAGTAACATATCGTGACGGGCTCAACATATGTTGTCAGGGAATGTGTTTGCGGATATGTATAAATATACCATCTGTCACTTATGCAATACTATATTAATGGCTACATCAATCGGAAATAAATTTTAAAGATAGTCGAAACAAAACGTCACGAAGACCGATACAAATATGAACGGAGCTACTGTTCAAATATAATATATGTAGATCTAAGATCCTTTTGTCACACAGAAATGTCACAGTATTTTGTAGTTATGGAACTAGAGAGTAATAAAGCTTAGTACGTACTTTAATCGTGGAAAAACTCACGTGGATAAAATTGCGGGAAAAATCTTATAGAAAATTAGAAACAATCCGTAGCCTTTTGTTTAGCTGGAGTGTTTATATAACGTTTCTCCTTAATATTTTTCATTACCGGTCCCAATAATACCGAACATCATTTTTTGGAGCACCTACTTCCCCACTTTCGATTGTTATCGAGACAATCGAATTACGGTCCCGGCATCCGGGGTCTTGACTCTCTCTCGTTTTCAGCGGTAATTAAATTCTATTATACCGTCGTGGTTATTTTTTCCAGATGAATGTCTATTCATTGTTCGATGTTTTTTTCATACCAAGTATTGTGACAGACAATGTCAAAGGTAAATATTATTGTTATGAAAAACAGACCAACTTATCTGTGGTAAAAACAAGGTCGTTGAAACCTCAAGGTATTGAGCGTGTAGTAAACGCGTTGAGTTGAGTAGAGAATTTTATTTCGCACTCTCGTTTAATAATTAGAAAACTGGTTATAAAAAGATGATCTAATATGATTTATTATTTCTATTATTTTTTATTAAAAATTTTTGTATCGTAATAATTTTGTATATTTGCCTTGACTAACCTAACAATGATTTACTTATCATTGTTAGGTTAGTCCAGGCAAATAAGTTTCGTCTCCGGGGTGAACACCCTACGCCAGCGGAGGATCGTGCGTGGAGGCGGTTGGCGGAAGCAAATTCTCGCACCCAGCTTCTCGACAGCCAGCCACCGTACGATAGAAGCATTCTGGCCCATCCAGAGCTCGATGATGGGCCGGAAGCAAGGGGCGTTATCCTTCCATCCGGTACTCTTCCTCTCGGGGCACGGTTGATCGGTCAAGCTAGCCTTACTAGTGGCACCTTTCGCTGCCCACCATGGTTCGCACCATGGTGGCTAGCGAAATGTCTTGGGCCGCTCGCAGAAGGAGGCAATGACGCAGAAGGAGGCGGCGGAACGGCATCGGGAGGACGATGCAGACGCGCACAGTCTCAGGCGTCGTAGGGTGGGGTGCAGGCGACGAGTGCAAGATAGCCACCTGGCCCCCCTGCCAAGGAGCTCTGGGTGATGGATGAGAGGCATCCTCACCATCGAGCCTAATCCTCGGGTCGAGAGGCGCGCTAAATGGTCCTGGAGCTTCACGGACGGAGTGTGGGGGCCTCGTTAGGATAGGTTTATGATAGGCGTTAGGATAGAAGTTATCATAGTCTCGGCAGACACAGAGCAATCTTCCTGAGTGAAGTACTTCGTAGGATCACGTCACTCTTTTCATAGTTCATATCTTTCAATATTTAGTTTTTGTATGTGGATACCCCAATAAACGTTTCATTATTACTTTCTTTCTTATATCTAGAATATTTCCTCTAATTTACCAAGAAAGGTGCTTATCAAAAATATTCATAAATATAATAAATCAGCGGTGTACCTATAATGACTTACAACATGAAACGTGCGCAAAGCCGCGCGTAAATCTAGTCGTATTCAAAAATGGGGGAAACTAACTATACCTTGTAAGCAGCTTTGTTGTTGATGTATAGGGAATCCCACCGGCGAAACCTTTGAAAAGAATGCATTTTAATTTCAAATGTCTCGCCTGTGAACTAAATTGGGAATAGCTTTTTTTTTTTTTTATTCACCACAAATTAGGCCTTGACTTCATCTCACCTGATGGTAAGTGATGATGCGGTCTAAGATGGTAGCGGGCTAACTTGTTAGGGGTATTGTAAACTCATACTCCTAATTGGTTTCTACACGACATTGTGCCGGAACGCTAAATCGCTTGGCGACACGTCTTTGCCGGTAGGGTTGTAACCAGCCACGGCCGAAGCCTCCCACCAGACCAGACTCGAGCCGGGAATCGAACCCAGGACCTCCGACTTTAAAATGCAACAGCGCACGCGCTGCGCCACGGAGGTCGTCAAAAAAGTAAGCTGCACAAAGAATGGTCGTTTAATTTACTTCTATAAACTCTAAAGCGAGTGCCAATTACCGCGAGATAGGAGATTTCCCGCTCCCCCGTCTCGGAGTCTGAATGTTTTTGTTTCGTAACCTGTTGATACGGCCATAACAATTTTCATTACCGGGTGAAGCGATATCGAAAAACATCCTTTTTGGCGCGATCAATTGTTACCAACACAATCGAATTACCGATTCCACCATCCGAGATCTCCCGCTTTCCTCGTGACTTCAGCGATAATTCAATTCTATTATATTATCGGGGAGTTTTCTCTGTAGATTGATTCCGTTTTTTTTTCTACTCTAAGAGAGTGCGAACTTATTACATATCTACACTAATATCATAAAGAGGAAAACTTTGTTTGTTTGGTTGTAATGAATAGGCTCAAAAACTACTAGACCGTTTTTAAAAATTCTTTCACCATTCGAAAGCTACATTATCCACGAGTAACATAGGCTAAATTTTATTAAATATTGTTTTGAAAAAAAAATAGGGGTTTTTTTTTTATCCACTACAAGTTAGCCCTTGACGGCAGTCTCACCTGATGGTAACTGATGATGCAGTCTAAGATGGTAGCGGGCTAACCTGTTAGGGGTATGGTAAAGCCATACTCCTAATTGGTTTCTACACGACATCGTACCGGAACGCTAAATTGCTTGGCGACACGCCTTTGTCGGTAGGGTGGTAACTAGCCACGGCCGCAGCCTCCCACCAGACAAAAGGGTTCCGTAAAATATTTGGATTTTTTCGGACACAAGGTGTAATTGGTTCGTGATTGGGAGACAAACAAACACACTTTCACACACGCTTACTCGACCCAGACGAAGTCGCAGGCGTCCGCTAGTTCTAGGATAAAGTGACATTATGATATCACTTACACGCAAGCTAACGCGGTGTTTGTAAATATTTTTACTTGTAACTAGTTGTAAGCTAATTAAGCCCTATTTATTTGCATGCGGTGTTTACCTGTAAGTATTTTTTGTTATACCTCAGTGGAGGCAGTTGGTAAACCAAAAATATTTTATACTACCAGCTACCATCACAGTAATTAATGTTCAAATCATAAAGCTGTGTAAATGTTGTAAATTTTAATAGTTTCGTTTGTCATACAGACACTGTCTACCTTTGTGTCAATCTCTATATAGTATGTTTATGTATTTATATATTTTTGACGACCGTGGCGCAGTGCGTGCGCTGTCGCTTAATAAAGTTGGAGGTCCTGGGTTCGATTTCTGGCTCAGTCTGTTGGGAGGCTTCCGCCGTGGCTAGTTACCACCCTATCGACAAAGATGTGTTGCTAATTTAATAAATCTGGTCCGATGTCGCATAGACAACAATTAGGAGTGTGGTTTTACCATACCCCTAACAGGCTAGCCCGCTACCATCCTAGACTGCATCATCACTTACCTACAGGTGAGATAGCCGTCAAAGGCTAACTTGTAGTGAATAAAAAAAAAAAAAACTACGTGTCATCGTATTGCTCAATCGTACGGGCCTATTAAATTACGGTTTTTGCAATCCTAGCAAACGTTTGTAATCAAGAGTTACTTTTTGATTGATTACTACAAAATTTTAAAGATAGTAGAAACAAAGTTAGTACAAAGTTCTTCTAAATTGTAATGGCTGTATAATGAAACACCTAATCTGTCTACCAAATCGGATAACCGGTAACGCGATGCTCGAAGGAATTGAGGGTAAATATTTGTTGGTCGGTATTGATTTAGCGTAACCTACCCTATTATGCTGTTCTGTAGGTACAAACCTTAATTACTGTATTACGGAGCTTCTATGGGCCCTTTCAAGTAGTAAAAGTCGCTTTTATTCAGCCCGATATTAAAACTTACTTTTTTAAATGTGTCAAGCAATTACGCGCAAGCTAATTATAAATATGATAATATAATCATATTTATAAGTAGCTTATGCCAAGCACACATTTCCTCAAACGTTTTAGGTGTTTTTTTACTTCTTATTTAATAGATATAGTTGGAAGGAATAAACTAAGCTACGTTTTTTTTATACACCACAAGTTAGCCCTTGACGGCATCTCACCTGATAGTAAGTGATGATGCGGTCTAAGATGGAAGCGGGCTTACCTGTTAGGGGTATGGTAAACCTATATATTCCTAATTGGTTTCTACACGAAATCGTGCTGGAAAGCTAAATCGCTTGGCGACACGTATTTGTCGGTGTCGTTTGCTGTGGGAAAGGCTGCTCACATTTCAAACTTCTATTTTTAAAGTTAAATCAATAAAAATATAGGTAGGTAATTAAATAAAAATATAGGTGGCTATAGGTAGGTAATTAAATAAAAATATAGGTAGCTATGGCAAGATAGGTAAGGTAAAAAACAAAAGCAAAACGTGACGTACGCTTTACCGTATGAACAATTCGAAAATGAAAATTATTTTCATACGATATTCGCTTTTCGAGTCGGGTTTTTGGAAGGAATTCTGATGTAGATGGAATTTATTCAGCGTCTTTAATTTTCTAAATTGCGGGGTATAAATAATAAAATTTGAGCCCATTGAAATCTTGATAACTTTGAAGTTTGCAAGCGTCAGTAATTTATGAGGATAAAGGGCGCTAAACTAAGTTTCATAGAACCTTATAAAATTTGGATAAAGTCACCGTCGATATAGTTAACCTCAGATAAAGTTACGCGATACAGTGAAGGTAAATTCTACCTTTAATATTTAACTGGATCGCAGGTTTTCTTCACGAATTAAATTAAAAATATATATATATGTCGGAAAATGTTGCCGATTTGACTTGAACGGAACGCAAACGCCATCTATAGGCGTTAGACGGAGTCTATGGAATGAACCGGAAGACTGAAGTTAGGAATTTAACTTAAGTGTGAATTCAGTAATAAGGGCACACAGTTCGCCACGAAGTTCCGTGCCAGGCGGGTCTTCTGAGTGTTCGTAGAAACTGTCTTGTGTTCCGTATCACGTGTGTGTAATTAGTTAGTGTTCATATAATAAGAGTAACTAGAATAGTAATTAAAGTGAATATTGTATCCCGTACCTATTATCATTTGAAACCAACCTACCCACAAACGCCCACAGTAAAATAACTTGCCTAATATGCCTGTTAGATCTAAAAAAATGGAATCAGATAACATAGGCAAGAATGCACAAGTCCCGTTATATATATATATATATATATATATATATATATATAATGTAATAAAGATGTTAAATAATAATAAATATTTGTTGAGAGTTCTTTTTCTTATGGCACAATAATAATAATAATTGTTGATCGGTTGATGGGCATTCCAAGGCATTTTAAAACGCCACCTTCCTTGCTCCATGCTAGCATTGAAGATTCCTCAAGCACACGTAATCCGTACACGGTATTGCTAGCTTATAAATGAAAGAGGCTAACTTGTAAGCGAGAGAGTTACGTGAATTAGATATCAATATTTTTTATTAAATCATGCTACTTTAGTAGAAGCGATTGTATGTTATAAGGTGCAGTTACCACACACAATAATGTGTTTAGACGAAAACTACCCACATTGTTTGAAAGTATATATATATATTATAAACTTTCTTACAAGAAAGCACGTCTTTTATACGTTGATTTTAAAATAAAACTTTTTAGTTCAACTCAATTAAAAATTTACATTTAAACTAATGTATTAAGTTTATGTCATTGCAGTGTTTACTGTATAAAAGTAGATAGAAAAAAATCCATATTGTAAATGACCCTCTCCTCTTGAGAAACGTGAGTGGATCTTTGCACTCCACTAGTTTTTACCTTTCAAACAATGTGGGGAGTTTGATTTTCCATACCCCTAACAGGTTAGCCCGCTACCAATCTTAGACTGCATCATCACTTACCATCAGGTGAGATTGCCGTCAAGGGCTAACTTGTAGTGGATAAAAAAAAATTAAATAATGGTATAATCTTTCACATTGTATATCAATGTGAGGCACGTTTCAAGTTCAGACCGAAGCTTTCAAACTATTTTCTTTATGGAGCAAACGAACTGTCTTTATACAAGTATTATATTACGCTTAGTCAAGAATTCATAATTCACATAATTCAGAGGATAAATCGTTACGAGCCGAGAACGAGAGCCGAAAAATTACAGAACTCTTTTTTTTCATTTTCGTTTAAAATATCGGTCCTAGTTGCAAATTGTTAAAATAATCCACTATAAAACTAGTCAATAAACGTTTAATATAAAAGTTAAAATAAAGCGCCATACATTCCATAATCCCTTTTTTGTTTTGTAATTTCATATTGATTATTAATAGGGCTCCTAGTTACTTAAATGTTATCCAAAAAAGATATTTCAGTATACATATTTGTTACTAAATTATATTATATAATAATAAAGTCATATTAGTTAAGTCTTTATAGTACAAAACTAAAGATTTTGCGATCATTAATTACCTATTCAAATCTTCGCGTGAAACCACATATAATAACGCCAAAAACAAATACACATTATAAACATAAGAGGTACTTACAATACGCCACTCGAGCCAAAGTCACGTTCCGCGTGTTGAGCCAACTAAAATCGCAGTTTGATCTATGATGCAATCACACAAGAAACACTCGACTAACCGGACTCCGAGTGCGTGGCGTATTACAAGTATGCTCCCGGATCAAGAAAAGGAAACAACATATAAGACGCACTTACCCCGCTCAACGTTTTGATATTGTGCAAAGCGTCCTGCGCTTTCAACGCCGCTTTGCGCGTGTAAAACGTCACAAAACAGCACCCTGCAACAGAAGCGCACACTTACATAACGTGACACACACACACACGCACACACACAACAAGGGCCACAGTGTAGGTACACACTCGCACAACACTCAATACGATCGCGCTTTGCGAGCGAGTTTCCGGCGTGACGTTTCGTGAACTAACTTGCAGCGGGTGCGCAACAAAAAATTCCTATTTACCTCAACTTTGAACTACTCTTATGACTTTCTCTGATACTGATTTTCGCGTTACTATCCGAGATCAGAGAAACCGTGTTGGTTTGAAGGAAGAGCTGCATGCTCACTATTGTGTGCATAGAATTACCAATTCTGTATTAAATAACAAATAACATTTGCCCCGACTGACTGACCGGTCTATCAATGCAAAACTCAAAAAACTCGACGGATTTAACATACAGATAGCTATTATAAAATAAAACGTGAACTAAAATTGGATTTTTGGAAATTATCGAAATTTATATGCAAGTTTTTTTTTGTCCATTTCACTATGGATGTAAAGCAATAGTAATGTCATAAAAACGTGCAAAGTTTCCTAACGTTTACGACGCTTTTACTGTTAACTGCTTGTTAAACAACTCAACATGTAATATTCATATAATTTATTATAATCTTTACAGGCAGTTACGTCAGAAAAGATAATCGCAGACTTGTAATATTTTAGAGTTAGAGGCTTTTTAGAGGTTGTTTGTGACGTTAACTTTGACACGTTTTGAATGCGTGAAACTTTTGCATTTTTGATATGCATACCGATTGCATTATAGGGTATTTAAGTATCTAAAGTTTGCGAAGTCAGACAGAGTTTAATTAAAATGTGCAAAAAGCTACACAGAATGCCATCTAGTCTTTGAACCACTGTGATATACAATCGGCTCTTGCATTCTGCTCAGTTTACGACTAGACTAGTCTAGAATCTAATCGAATATAACGAAAACATGTAACACATTGCAAAAACAAGCAAACGAGACATTAAAAATCACAATTCGGGCTACGAGTATTAATATTAGCTGAACTGAAAAAAAAAGTGCAACCTAAACATTTCAAGGTTATATTAATAAGTATTCAAGGTCATAACAGGTTTTACACGTGTAATGGTGACAATAACTAAGTATTTATCTTAACTTGCCGCGTATTTCTATGTCATATTGTGTGAACCACAGCCCACATTGTATTTATATAAATATGGGTTCATTAGAAATACACGTCAGCATTGTGATAAATTCAGATGATGCGAAGATAGCTCTTGGTTTCTCGAGTAGTGACAATTTACAAACTAAGATAGTATGTACTCGTTTACAAGTTGCCTATTTACTATTGTTTTAAAGGTTGAAAGAATTAACACAAATCTTGGAAGATGTGCTAAGCCCATTGTAAATGTACATAGCGATCGCAGGGAGTTAATCATCGTGTTGAAATCGCTAGAAACTAAAAGTCCGTTCTTGGTTTCGTAATGCAATAAATAGTATTAAAATATATTATATTATAATAATATAATATTAAAATATTGTATCTTTTGAAAGTTTAATTATTATTATTATCATAATCAGTTTGTAACTGTTACTTATTGTGCAGTGCTGATTACAGATCGTCTCTCTTATTGGTGAAAAAATTAGAACTTAGATCCTTATTGCTGCTACAAAGTTGCTTGGCCAACATGACCACAAGTTGTGGAAATAATCGGGGCTTCCATATCCTTCACCGTCCAATCTTTAGGCTGATATCGACAACCAATGTCAAAGAAAATCCTACTTCCACTTAAATTACTTTAAACCCCAATATGGAAATTGAAAGTTTTTTTTTATTTAGTACATTCTCTCTCTGGACTGCAATCTCTCCTGGTAGTAAGTGATAAAAGATCTAAGCGTGCTAACCAGTGATGGGTAAGCCCCTAATCGAGCCTACGCATCGAATCAGATAATGGATATAAAACAGCAATTATAAACTCCCAAAATAACCTGTCGGATATCGACTCCGGGACCCGCTTAAGGGCTATTAGACCTATACGCGCTGCCGCAGGGAGATCGTCGATTTCAAACTATCAACCAAAGTTTTTTTTTATACACTACAAGTTAGCCCTTGGCAGCAATCTCATCTGATGGTAAGTGATGATGCGGTCTAGGATGGTAGCGGGCTAACCTGTTAGGGGTATGGTAAACCCACACTCGTACTTGGGTTCTACGCGACATCGTGCCGGAACGCTAAATCGCTTGGCGACACGTCTTTGCCAGTAGGGTGGTAACTAGCCACGGCCGAAGCCTCCCACAAGACCAGACTCGAGCCGGGAATCGAACCCAGGACCTCCAACTTTTATAATGCGACAGCGCACGCACTGCGCCACGGAGGTCGTAAATGCTTGCTACAAATAATATCGTAAACATAATAAATACACAACGTTTATAATACTTCACAAGATAGATAAGAAACAATACAGCCACTTGAATGGTACGCGGGGAAGGCATTGCGCGTAAAATCAAACAAAGGCTTCTATTCCTCCCATATTTGCATGAGAACTTACAAAAGGAGCTTTTTCATATAAACGTGTAACAAAGCAACAAAAATGTCAACATTCTGTAACGTGAGGGCTTTGTTCCCGGAACAATGATGGCCGACACGTGAAGTCGGGTCCCGGGGGAATATTTGATTAAACTAGGTAGCTTTAAGCTTAGTTCTGTTTCGAGGCTTCAGCCCGCTCTCGCTTTAATGTGACTTTGTGGAATATTGGGTAAATGCAGCGACCTTTGTTAACAACCATCATTCCGACCTTACAGCCCGGTTACGCTGTGGCAACCAATAGAGTTTGTACGGCTAATAGACAGTCCGAAAAAAAAACAAAAATCCGACCTTACATTCTGACATCGTCATAATCATCAACATTAGTGGAAGGACCACTGTTCACTGATATTGTTAAGCCTCATGATGGAGCTTAGACCTTAATAAGAGAGATGGATAAAGAGATCCAATAGCATTCAGCGTCACGTGGCCGGCATATATTTACGTTTAAAATGAAATATGTGTTAAAACTTCTGTTGCATTGTTGAATCTTTACAGAAATACGGAATATTGGATCTAATTTACGTTTATATTATTAATCACATTTGTGAATATTTAATATATATATCTAACCGTTTAGTAAATTAATTATAATTATATATTTATGTTTAGCGGTCAATAGAGTCCATTTGAGTTTAGAAAACATTAAACAAAAAGTAAAACTTTTTAAGTCTAGTTGACGTAAATCAACTTAATTATCTGAAAATTAAATAATAATATTTTGTGTGGCTGCGTCGATGAAAATCGATAACTTACCATTATCGCTCAGCTAGTCGACTGACTCACTTAAAATAATTGAACTACCTATAGTATTAAAAATTCATCAGTAGGTGAAGCTTTAAAACCTTGGCACTTATGAATGTATTTTCTTTTGCAGATTTCATTTATTTTTTTAATAAATAATGACAATTATAATATAGTAAAATCATAAATATAATAAAAGTGAATAAATATTCTCTCCATGTTAAACAATATATTATTACAATTAGCGTTGAATCTGATGCAGAATAAAATTAACTATGCTTAATTTTAGACGAATCCATCTGATATAATCATTAGCTGTTTTCAAATCCCGTGTTAAGAAGCATTATCTGTCAATTTAATTTATATTTATTCCTTTTTTATTTTTATATTAGTATGTATTTATTATAGAAATTATTTATTTATAATATTTTTAATAGTATGTAATTATTAGTATGTATATATGTATAAGTGTTGCGATTTCCCGTCTTTTATTTCTGTCAACTTCTTACGAAAAGGTGGCCTGGAAGAGATCGCTTTAAGTGATAAGGTCGCCTTTTGCTTTTATATTATTCATTTCTTGTTCTCTTTTTTCCTTTCAATATGCAATAAATTGTATAAATAAATAAATAAAATAAATAATGTGATACAAAACGAAGTCGACTTCCATTTGTGTTTTAATAGTACATAATGGTTAAAAGTATAACTATTTGCTTCAGCATTTCATTGACCGCGAGTTTACTTATAGCGTATCAGATTAGTTGTACTGTTGCAGTGACTGCAGGGGTGATGGCAAAGTGGTTAAGACTTCAGCCTAAGCCACTGGGCTAACACCAGTTCCTTCAAGGAGACCGAGTTTAATCCCCAGCACGCAAGACTAACTTCTCAGAGTTATATAAGTTGTTGATTTAGTATAAATTTTCAGTTTCTTTAACGGTGAAGGAGAACATCTTGAGGAAACTGCATTAAAGTTCTCCATATTGTTGTTGGTAATGGATGGATAATAATGATCATTAATTTACTCTTATATAATACTAAGTTTACATATATATATATATATATATATATATATATATATATATATATATATATATATAAACAGAAATATAAACAGATCTTCGTTGTATCTTTTCAAATTATAATATGTGTGACTTAGACAGGAGACGACCCAATAAACTTAGCATTGACCGCCAATACAACGTTTATTAGTATGGCCGCTAGTCTTTTATCAGAAAGGCCTTCTTTGAAAATTACATCTTTTCTTTTTTTTTTGTTATCCTAGACGCGTCACAGCTGACGCGGTAACCAGTCGCGCTTAAATCACTCGGATGTCATTCAAGCCCAACTACAATAGAACAACAAACGTCACAAAATTTCGCGTCACTTAAATTTATAACACCATTTAATTAAGAACTTCACAAACATTCGACTCTGATGTTAAATTTGCAACTGTATTTCGCCATTTTCACTTCAAAGGCGATATCTGAAGCGTACAAACGTACACGTGTTTTTGTTAGGATATAGGTACATTGCGTTAACTAATTTCCCACTTTGTGTGCTTACGCGATGTTAATAAGGCTGCTATCCAAATTTGCTTTGGAACGTCACAATTCACAAACATTACTTTAATTATAATAATTGTGGTAGATATTAGCATAATGTATCGTTTGTTCAAGTTATTAATTTGCAAAAGAAGGATGAGCATACAAAATCTTATCAAATCTTTATATTATGTTGTGGACCTTTCTGGTGCAGTGGTGAGTTTAGCGCGAGGTCTCGGGTTCACTCCTCGCCTGGCATCCGTCTGAAGTGACCATTTTTGGGTATTTCTAAATTCTGAATTTTTTCGTAGTTGGTTAAAAGAGGTTTATCGTCTTCCATCTTAGATTGCATTATCACTTACCACCAGGTGAGATTAATAATAAAAAAAACCTTGAAGGAAACTTGGAGGCACGGATGGCGATAAAGACTGCACCAGGAACAATATTATACAGTAATGCTATTAAGTAAAAGCATCGCCGATATCGCAAAGATTTGCATAGCGAGTGCGGAGCGAGTGTGGATTTTGACCTGTTTAGTCCTGACTTCAAACAACCATTCTTGTTGCCCTGTTAATCCACCGGAAGCCCCAATTAAACTCTAGTGGCCATTTGCTTGAGTCTTTGAAAAAAAAAACAACATTAATTAACCCAAAAATGAACTGTCCATTAAACATACATGCTTGCTAGTGCGGGTGCTAACGGAAATTTCATTTGTTGTAAAAACTGCACAATTTTAATCAACGTTTATTAATTTTGAAAATTAAACATGAAAATGAGATTTAATTTATTTAACGGTGAGACACAAATTATGTAAAAGACCCATAAGGTAATAAAGCAGTACAGTCAAACATAGCTTTTCGATTCGCTTTTCCGCGTCGGAGAGGTGTCGTCATGTAAGTATATAAGAGCAATCAACAAGACTTATAGTCGTGGTTAATTGTACTGTAATCACCGTCTTCGCCCGCTATCTTACGTCATCCGGACGTGGGCTCCATCCACGGCCTCGGAGACGTACAGACCAGTCACCGTCCGACCCCCCCCCGTTATTCCTAACGTCGCCCAAGCTGAGGTTCGGCCACACGGGAGGCGCCCTTAGGCAGACGTTCCCTTAATTTCTTCAAGCCCAAGGTCTCAAAATTTCTTCAGACATAGCTACTTTCCGAAGCTCGCCAAATAGCCCGATTACGCTGGCGCAACCAATAGGGTTAAAAAAACAAAGGTTAATTGTATTAGAGCGCATACTTCGTATCGACCAAATGGATGACGGCTGGAGATGATTCTACACGCCAAACCACCTTGAACTAGGGTACATTGTGGCTACCACAATGAACGGGATATTATGAAGTAAATGTAAAATTAGTAAGAACACTAACCTTTACTCGCGCCGGTTATCTTATCCCGCAGCACGTTGATCTGGTGCACCCTGCCAAACTCCTCGAACATCAGCCGTAAATCGTTCTCGTCCATACTTCTAGGCACTTGACCAACAAACATCTGGAACATGAAATGACAAATTGTTAAATACAGTTCATATAATCCACTACTATCTTAACATGTAACTTAATTTATTGTAATCCGCTTGAAACAGGCAAATCTGCAATTTATAATTTCTTCAATCTTTATACACCACACCATTTCCAAGTCTTACAGAATACGTTCTCAACGCACGTTTCGCTCTGACATTAGATCATTCTCAAATGTTGACTAAGCAATTCTTGGGGAGTATGATGGCACAACTGAGCGTTTTGCCATTTGATGTGACGGCTTATGGTTCGACTGCTAAGGGGAGCCAATAGATGATTTATTCATATTCATATTTTCCTCGAAGTGGTGATAGCCTTGTGGTTAGGGCGTCAGCCTTCTAATCAGAGGTCGGCGGTTCGAATCCGGGCACACACCTCTAACTTTTCGGAGTTATGTGCGTTTTTAAAACAATTAAAATATCACTTGCTTCACCGGTGAAGGAATACATCCTGAGGAAATCTGCCTGAGAGTTCTCCATAATGTTCTCAAAGGCGTGTGAAGTCTGCCAATCCGCACATGGCCAGCGTGGTGGACTATGGCCAAACCCTTCTCATATTGAGAGGAGACCCGTGCTCTGTAGTGAG
Source organism: Lasiommata megera (assembly GCA_928268935.1). Taxonomy (NCBI): domain Eukaryota; kingdom Metazoa; phylum Arthropoda; class Insecta; order Lepidoptera; family Nymphalidae; genus Lasiommata; species Lasiommata megera. Next base: position 15,194,345 of record OV743315.1, on the reverse strand, counting down.
CCGGTAATGGGTTGATCGTAAAAATATTTTCCTCAAGAGGTAACATAAAGTTATATTTATCACAGGTTTATTTTAATCAATTTCAATGAAGTATTTTTAGTTTCGAACCTAGTTAACATTGCAAGTTATGTCCAGGCCTATTATGGTATACCAAGAAAACCATGAAGCAGAGGCCAGTATGAACTTGTGGAAGACAGTTTGTTCTTTAAACAGAAAATTTATGTAAAATCATTGAACAAATTTTAAGTTCTCCGCAAAATTTAAACGACAATCTCTGCACAAGTCTCGGCGTAAATTTACGGATTCGAAAATTAAGTTATATATATTGGTGTAATTAAAAAGGCTTCACTCGATCGCGTAATTGTATCGTTTGCTACTGTTAAATACACTGTTTACTGTATACCATACCACATGAAGATACTCATGTATTATAAACAGAAACATTCATTTATGGTTTGAAGTACACCCTGGCACAGTGGTTAGCGTTAAGTGGGGAGGGGGGTCTCGTATTGGTCACAGGCATGGGCAATTTATAAATTTATAATGTTGGATTTTTATCTGATCTGGACGTCAGCCGTGGCTAGATACCACCCTACCGGCTAAAACTTAACTACGCAAATTGGCGTTTCGGTTAAATTCCAACCACGGATTTCGAAAAATGTATGTATTAATGGTATAAATAATTTATTGATTTTATTGTGAGGGGAGGTTAAAAATGTGTGAAGACTCAAAGAGGTTTATGTAAGATTGACAGTACAAACACCACAAGTGGTATTCGTATATTTTGATTCCTTCGCACGTTTTCTAACTTCTTCTTCCCGTTTACAAATTGTGAACACGCATTAGTTTTCCACGCCAACTTCGACCCCCGTCGACCCCTGGACTACTCTTAGTGAACTAACGCACTAGATCAATGAAACTGTCAGTAGGTACAAAATACAAAGGCGTTTGTATTATGTATATTTTATTATGTATTATTATGTATACTTAACAGGCAGGCATATATGAATTCGGATGATCACTCGACGTTAGTAATAGTGCTTCTTTCAGATACTTTTTTATAAGACACCAAAACCTGAATATCATAAGACCATATTACAAAAAATCTAACCTAAGAACCTACCTACCGACTTAGACTTTAAAGTTTAATATAAATGCTAAAATAATACAGAGGGCTCTTATATTCTTGGCAGCGGAAAGCAGTACCTGCATGATTTGCATATAACTAGCAAAGTTCTCTTTTTAAATTATACCACAACTTTTATATTAACCTATCAAATATCCAGGGACACATATCTTTGAGTTCCAACACGTTTCTTTTGTCTTGAAAAATTATTTGGCCCATCGGAGGGAATTAAAAACGATTTGGTCCATCGAAGGGAAGGAAGTTAACGTGCTGCCTACATTATTTCTTTGAAAATTCTGTTATTTAACTCCTATGTACACATTTTATTTCAAGGTCATCACAAAAGTTAATTTATTAATAGTGCCAGTAACTTTGATTTAACTCTGCGTTTTTTGAGTGGTTTAATTATTTCTATTATTTAAAAAAGAATGAAAAAAGAATGTAAAAGAATGAATAAAGAATATACATGAGAAGCTTTATATAAAATTTTGTATGAACCCTTTTATCTGTGCATCCATGAAAGTAAAACACTCTGGTTTTATTTTCGATGGTTTTGTTTTAAAAAATTTCTTATTTATTATTTCGTTCAAATAGTTTAAGCGGGCCCTGCACGGGTACAGTTGAAAGGCTACATTTTATGATAATAATCTGTTTAACTTAAGTTTTAACCAAAAAAACGAACTCATGTAGGTGCGTAAAAGGTGTAGTTTCGAGGTGCTTGCTCGGGCAAAGTGATCCGTACAACTTATAATGATGGGAAAAATAGCTAAAGCTCTTGCTTCGCTGATCGTACAAGAAATCCTAGCTACGCAACATCCAAGCAATTGAACGTTGTGAAGTTAACATCTCCTGAGAACGCTCCGTTGTTTGAGCGACTGGAATATCTGTATGGTGTTGCGTATAAATATTGAAGAAATTACAACAGCTACACCATTTCACTGCCAAGACCCGATTAGTATGTAACGAAATCGAACTGATGGTGGGCAAGGTGTGTAAAAATTGTTCCTACGCTGTTGTTTAATCACGCAAAATTAGATACACGGAGCATGAAATTGGGATATTTTCGGTAAATGTGAAATCGCGTTCCGGTAAGCGATAAAGCGTTATCGTGTGAAAGTGGGTCGCGCCGTATACATCGGCGCACTCGCGCTCCGTGATAAAATCTGTCAGCACCTGATGTTACTGATCATCTGATGACACTCAGTAAAATTAAGCGTGCGCCTACTGATGAGAATTGTTATTGATTTTTTTTTCATTACTTATATAGAACAGAGCTTATCAGCAATCTTAACTGATGTTAAGTCCTATCCAGGATCAAGCTCCTTAAATAAAGATTTAAAAAAAAAAAACTGATGTTAAGTATACTACAAGGTGCGTTTATGAAAAGCGTTTAAGTTGAAGATGCTTATTCACTATATTAAGGACTAGCTTTAAGTAAAAAAAAAAATAAATAAAAGTTATCCTATGTTACTTCTATACCTCTAAGAATATGTTTACAAAGTTTCACAATCTTCGGTGAAGTAGTTTTCGCGTGAAAGCGTGACAAACAAACTTACATTAACATTTATAATATAAGTAGAGAAGTAGGGATTACATTAACGATAAAAATGCTTGGGTATAAATTGCTCTACTATCATAGCTTATTAAGTATTAATGGACTGTGAGATGATGACACGGAAAAATAGTGACATACCCGGCTAAAGTTTATTGCGGTCTTTCTTAGACCAGGGTGAGTTTGGAATCCTGTTTGCTTCAGTTTTACAGTAAACGTATGTTAGTTACCAGCACATAGAAATGCAATAATTAATGTGTATGAAAGTTTCACACAATAACAGAAGCCGTATGCGAACATAGTTATCACAAACATCTGTGTTCACGCCCGACGTTCTCGAACGTTGCTGTCGAAGCGATTTTTACCCCAAATCGAAATGTCTCTTTGACGCTATGAAATTGAGCGAGCCGGTTTACAATTTGCAATGAGTATATACTATATAATATTTTATTTTTAAATTATTTGTAAAAGTTCTAAACAGTTGTGAAAAGCTAAAAATTCACGTTAGCTTGCAACGTTAAAAATAGCTATGAAAATTATATTATTGGCTTACTGATTTTCCGTACCGATTAGTGAATAAATAAAACTTTCTTGACATATTGACCTTTTTTTGTTTGGACTACATTTTGAATCAATTATTACGTACGATTATGTTAAATAATCATAAATAAGGTAAATTAACTAGATCTGTACGGTAATTGGAATATTTTATGAATGCAAAATCAAAGTTGTATTGCCGGCGAACCAGTGTCTTGGATTCTCATGTTCCTCACTGATGGGCACTGATGAAAGTGTCTGAGAAGCTTATGAGTGGAAAGTAAGCAATCTGGCAACAGTGGTGATAAAACAGTAGATCTATAAATTTTGAAAACCTCACCCTATCATACAAGCAAAATTACTTTTTACGTGTTTCACTCTTACTTTTACTGTAATTTTATTTGAATTTTTTATTGTTTAATATTGTTACATTTCCAAATTTAGTAATGCACGCTGATTTAGCCTGTATACATATATGCATACTATGTTAATATTAAATTCCGCTATCTATTTTGTTCTGTATGTAAATCATTGCATATGTAAAGTTGCCTTCCTATTAAGAAATAAAACAACTATTTATATGTTGGCATCAAAAATACATTCCAGGTGGTTTATAAAAAAAAAACTACAAAAAAAAAGTTAATTTTATAAAGACATTGTGTGCATTAGAAGTTTTGCGGCTGCAATACACTATACCCGTTATAAACCGTACACTAAGACGCGAGCTTTTAACCTCATCCCCTTGGAATCCCGTACCGATGCGAGGATTTGTCGCGTATTTCACGATTGTATGTCTTATTCTACTATAATATATATCTTTTTACAGAGTGAGTTATGTTATTGGTGCCAATTTTTTTTCTGTGGCCTATAACAATTTTAATGTTTAAAATATTTTTTTTTCAATTTCTGATATTTGGAATTTCTGTTTTATATAGATCGTGTCTTTAACATTTTGTTAGTTGACAAAGATCTTAGATAAATTGCATGTATAAAAAATCTTAGCTTTGATAATAAATAGAATAGTTGAAAAGACTGCGCGATACGTTTAATATGGGTGGACCTTCGCATATGTAACAGGCTGTAGTCTGCAAGTAGGTGGAATAAGCGAACGTTTGTATGGCGAGTAACATCTGCCATAAACAGTGTCTCAATAATACAATAGTCTACACGACCGCTGTGCCAAGAGTGCAAAGTAAAATAATCTTTACTCGGCATATTTGTAAGATGTTTTTGAACTTAGCCTAGCTGAGTTATTCCTACAGCGCTTTCCATACACAAAATTGTTTAGATCATAGTAACACTTTGTGTGAATAGGATCGTTGAACTAATAAAATGGCACCGATTCATTGGTGCTAAAAACTTAAAAGAGCACCATACGGACCCACGAGGAAGCCATGTTCTACTTCATAGTAAGAATAAAATCTCTCATAGGTTCAGGTATTTTGGAAAAATAACCGTTCTAGCAATGGAAAGCTAAGCAAAGGGGACCTAAATAATGAAAATACTGAGTAGTCAATTTGTGTTCTGTAATAGACATGTGTAGGTTATCTTAGAGATGGCGCAGACTTATTTGTTATATAAGCGATGATAGTGTAGTAGTTAAGACATCGACCTCTCCTCGGAAAAATATACGGGGTTGTTATCGTTTTTTAATATAAGCATTTTCAAATTAAATGTCACTCGCTTTAATCGTACCAGTAGTGGACTTGCCAGTAGTAGCCACGGCCAGAACCACGACGACCTCCGTGGCACAGTGCGTGCGCCATCGCATTTTAAAGTTGGAGGTCCTGGGTTCGATTTCCGGCTCAAATATTGTCTGGTGGGAGGCTTCGACCAGATACCACCCTACCAACAAAGATGTGTCGCGTAGAAACCAATTAGGAGTGTGGGTTTACCATACTTCTAACTAATTTAGGTTAGCCCGCTACGATCCTAGACTGCATCATCACTTAACATCAGGTGAGATAGCCGTCAAGGGCAAACTTGGTGTATTAAAAAAAATATATATCTTGCTGAGAAGAGACCGGCGCCTGAAATAGTTTGTCAGTAATGGGTTGATAATGATGATGATTTATAATAGGTTGTAAGTATTAAGGTCTACTTAATAATAATCATCATCATCATCATGATCAACCCATTGCCGGCTCACTACAGAGCACGGGTCTCCTCTCAATATGAGAAGGGTTTGGCCGTAGTCCACCACGCTGGCCATGTGCGGATTGGCAGACTTCACACGCCTTTGAGAACATTATGGAGAACTCTCAGGCGTGCAGGTTTCCTCACGACGTTTTCCTTCACCGTTGAAGCAAGTGATATTTTAATTTTTAAAAACGCACATAACTCCCAAAAGTTAGAGGAGCGTGCCCGGATTCGAACCGCCGAACTCTGACTAGGAGGCGGAAGTCTTAACCACTAGGCTATCACCGCTTCTACTTAACTACTACTACTACTACTAACTAATACCTTTATATAATCAGGGTCCGGCATTTCAGGCTGTTCGTCATTGTTGTTGTTGTTGTTGTTGATGCTAGTGCTGTTGTTGTTGTTGTTTATGTTCATCGTCATCATCCCACTGGAACAACAGTGAAAAAACATTTTAGTTACCATAAAGTTTTCAATAATACGAAATAAAATAACTTATGTTGGCACTTTTAAATTACATAATTTATATTTTGCTCTCATTAAAAAGGATCTGACAGCGAGAGTGTCTTAGAAAATTTGACTTACCTTCAGTTATCAGTTGATACCAAATGTAATTTTTACCAGTCTTGTCGACTAATGTGTGACATCGTCTAATTACTTATTTCTCTTTTGTAAGGGCTTATAATATTGCATGGAGCTCTTATTACGGGGACTCATTGGGCTTAAATATTATTTGAAACAGTACTTAAGAAGTTACCCATACAGATCAATTCACTTAGTCGTCCTTTGGTGTCTCAATCGGTCTCAGACTGAGATAGTTGATTTTGCTCAGCCAAAGTTAGTTGTTAAACGAGACAGATTTATGTAGTACGCATAGCTTTGTCTCGTTTTGTCAAGTAGAATACAGCCATACTTACTATAATTTCAAAAACGGGTTCTAATACCGTCAGTCCCGTAATATAAAAGAGTAAGAAACTTGTAATTTTATATTTAATAAAAAAAAATAAGTGAAATGTAAATGAGTTATATACGTCTACTTTTTTTTTCTTGCTTTTATGCCGATCTAAATATTACTTACATATATGTAAATTCTAAATATAACGTAATTTTTATAATAACAAAATATTAATTTACCTACTCGTACATGCAATGAAACCGTTCCAAAAAAGCATTTTTTTTAATAGCCCAAAGAAAGCCTATTAAACTTTAATAGAATAAAAAGAATGAGCCAAATAAACCCTGAATTACGCATTTTGTAATTTTGAACATATGATTTAAATACTCCGTAGCAATGCCATCTTAAACAAGCTATCAAGTTGACAACGGAGTGTCTGTCATCATAACTAGTTTCGTTTATGATAAGTTGACATACGAAATTTCATATGCATTTTACAACTGCAACCACTACCAACTAGGAGGCAGTCAAAAGAGAGTCTTGGACCACATGGTCCGTATACAAGGATCCCCTGCTCCTAACTCCCGAACAAAGAATTATTAAGTAGGTGTAATTGGGATAATGGCCATTGAAGTTTCTTATTTTATGTTACTGGGAAAAACGGTTCAGCGTGCTCTCAGAGCTACGGGATTTGACAAAATCTACTATCTACGGCCTAATACTGAGAATTTTTGACCCGACCCGGGGATCAAACTCGTCTACAAGATCAACAATTGATTATGCTAACCAAAATACCTACGAAACAGTTCAAAGGGTGGTTTTTTATAACGACGTAATTAATGAAGGTTAACAGCAATAGATTAAGCATTAGTAGGTAGGTATAGGTAAGGTTAATTATATTTTGTTTCTGTTGCTAAAACTTGCATTGTAAATGCCTAGTTGAGTTTTTCTTACCATGGGGATTCGGGTTTGTGTCCCACGAAGGCACCGCGTCTAAAAAAAAATATGGAATATCTCATTAAGTATAATTAAAAATACGCATAGTTATGTTACTTGGAGGTTCTCGTAATATATGTCAGTATTTAAAGGGCTTCCTCTCAAAATTAGCGTTAAGATACCGGGTACTACAATTGACCTTAGATCCAACTCCTGTGGTTTCAAATACAAGTCACTATGTAACAGTAAAACAGTGGTAGATATATCTAAAATATGAATGACGTAACGAATAATGTCAGTAAAAAAAAAACGCTGATAACTTTGTAGCTCTGCAAATTATACTTTAATACCCATAACGTAGGGTACATTTTACTCTGAACGTAGTATTTCTATACACTGTATTCTATTGAAATTTTCCCTTTCTTCTTTCTTTAAGATCTTTTTAAGCAACTAGTGTGGAAGAGATCACTTTTAGTGATAAGGTTAGGTTAGGTTGTTTTAATTTTAACTGATAATTCATCTTTTCCTCTTTGTGCGCAATAAATCTGTTTAAATAAATAAATAAAATTATACACATAGTATTAGATTTTATCACTGTACTTAATATAGTTCATTTACGTTTGGATGGATAATGAATGCTGTGATAGCCTAGTGGTCAGGACGTCCGCCTCCTAATCAGAGGTCGGGGGTTCGAACCCGGGCACTCACATCTTACTTTTTTGAGTTATGTGCGTTTACAAGCAATTAAAATATCACTTGCTTCAACTATGAAGGAAAACATCGTAAGGAAATCTGCACGCCTGAGAGTTCTCCATAATGTGCTCAAAGGCTATGGCCAAACCCTTCTCATATTGAGAGGAGACCCGTGCTCTGTAGTGAGCAGGTAATGGGTTGATCATGATGATGATGATGATGATGACATAGTATTAGATTTTATCACTGTTTCTAATATAGTTCATTTACGTTTGGATGGGTGTCTCCTAGCTTCCTAGTTTTCAGTCAGTATTTTGCTAGAATCCCTATGCATTAGCCAATTTATAATTGTATAATGTATCTCTATTCCCTCAATTATTTTATAAATGTGGAAGCCTTTAAACACAAAGACGTCGTAAATAATTGTTTCTATTTCTATACAAACTGCATATTTTCCAGGATAAAAAGCCAAAAGATACAACTCTTCAGATAATATGCAAGAAATCACTACAATCCGTTTTCTGATGCAGCGTTATTGTATGACAAAGTAATGAAAACACATACGAGGTGTATGTGCTAGTCATCAAGTTATTAGTATCGAGTTAAAATATCGTAAACATCTAAGAGTTAGTACAATAAACAGTTACAAGTACCTTATTATTGTTCTAGAATACCAGTCGTCCCACACTTCATAGTCGGCGAAGTTCGCCATATTATCGTTATCACTGATAAGAGCGTACATAGCTCGATAACACTCGCTATCTTTTATCGAACTGAATCTACTGTGAGCGCAAAACAACCAAGCTGAGACGCGACGCGTGGTTTGTATGGAAAACAATTGTTTTGGCAGCTACCTGCTTAATTATATTTTATGATTTTTTTACAACTACCTTCATTACGATATTTATAACTTCCACAAACACGCAATAATACGCTTTTATTATAACAGAATAAGGCTGCCTTTCCACTAGAGCTGTGCTAAGTTGCTTGTTTTTCTCTTTCTATGGCTTGACACAGATTAGCCAATGTAAAGTTTATAGCAATAGAGACTTGAAGTTAGGGAAAAATGGTGGAAAAATTTGCACGGCGGACGCGGCTCCCTCTTTCCCAAATTAATACATGTTAACCACTCTAAAAACTAGCCACTACACAAACGACACCAATCCTTTTTAAAATTAGTCAACAAACATTAATTCAAGAAAAGCCTGAAAAAACCGCGCCCGCCAAATACGAAGGCTCCCGCCTTTTTCCGCTATTTATGTGTCAAATCCACGAAAAAGATCGCTTCAGATCACAATTTCCACATTAAAACTCCTCATTTGTTGGAAGTATATTGTATTTCAGACTTTAATATTGTGACTGGTATTATTTCTGCTATCACTATTTCACACTAATACTAAACAAAGCAAAAATAAAAATTATATATAAATTTAATACAATCCTTGAAGCATATATAATGTATAAACTTACGTTGAATAATACCACACTTATTGAGAAATAACTTACAGATATCAAAATTGCTTTTAAACTAATAAAAAATGGAATTTAACCTATTATTATTTCACCTATTATTGCAATCCTTGAATCAAATAGTATCTATATGCTTACGTTGAATAAGAACCACACTTATTGAACCACAGATATAATGATTGCTTTTATAGAAATAACAATTTGAATGTAAGCTATTATATAAAAGATGCTAATATAAATAGGCTGTCGAGTTAATACTGCGGTATTGATCGAATGATAACGCCGGTGAAGTTCGAGTACCGTATATTTCCAACCCGATTAGCTGGATACCTAAAATTTGTACAGTATTACCTACCTAACAACTTAACAGAGAGAAAAATTGTCGGTAACTTTTATGGTATCATGAGGAATTTCAATATTCAAATATCACTTGCTTCAACGGTGAAGGAAAACATTGTGAGGAAACCTGAACGCCTGAGAGTTCTCCATAATGTTCTCAAAGGCGTGTGAAGTTTGCCAATCCACACATGGCCAGCGTGGTGTACCATGGCCTTCTCATATTGAGAGGAGACCCTTGCTTTGTAGTGAGCCGAGAATGGTTTTATTATGATGAGGAATAGCTGCACCTGCGATTAGCAAGTTTCACGGTAGCAGCAACGGTAATCTGCAAACTTTATTAAACTGCAAATTTTTATTGGCCTTACTTATGGTGGTATTGAATTTTATTTTTTCGATTTTGTAATTTTTAAAGGAATGAAATTTTTTGGAATAAAGACTGTGTTAAAAGAAGTCTTCATCATTCCATGAAATCCAATATAATAGGAACGAATAACGAGGCGAGGCAGTTATTTGTCAAATATTTATCAAATAATAAAAAAAATCTTTGAAAGCAATATACATTTAATATACAACATAAAATATTATCCAGAAAGAACAATTTAACCACCTCTGAGGTTGTCGAAAAAAGTGTGTTTTAAACAAAATTCTCATAAATGCATGGATTAATAGTATTTTCATTTTAAAATTAAAACAAAATCTAATTAGTTTGTCGAATGCGAGCATAAAAGCCACCATTGCGCGTTAATGAACACGCAAACTGAATCGCAATCAAAAAATATGTATAAAAATGGTGACTAAAAAATAAAATGGCGCCATACACCATTATGATTTAGTTTCACTGAATAATTATGGGGACTTTGATTGCAATATTTTTATTATTTTTGTGTTTTATTTGTTACCTATGAAACAGTAAACTAAAGTAAACGAAGTAATTTTTTTTTCGGACTGTCTATTAGGTGCAACCCTATTGGTTGCCACAGCGCAACCGGGTTGTTTGGCGAGCTTCAAAAAGAAGCTCATCATGATCATCATCATGATCATCAAGATCGAGAGAGAAGAAAATCGAAGAAAAGATTTTGAGCCCCTTAAAATCTTTTTGAGGGGCTCAAAATCTTTTCTTCGATACTAAGGGAACATCTGCCTAAGGGCGCCTCCTGTGAGGCCGAACCTCGGCTTAGGCGACGTTTGGAATAACGGCGGGGTCGGACGGTGAGTCCGTACGTCTTCGAGGCCTTGGATGGAGCCCACATCCGTCCAGAGAATTAAACTACTAAGCTTTTTAAATAAAGAGGGGAAAAAAAACAATATAAATTACTATGATACAGTAGGTAGTGACATTAAAAATATGCCGCAATATTAAATGCACTCCTCATTTTATGTGGAAAGAAAATATAATATTCGGTACTTTAATAAATGGTTAATCAAATAAAATTGGCGACAAGTTTTAATTTTTTTTTTCCAGGAAAATGAACTTCACATAAAGCGCACTGTAGCACGCCATTCAGACGGTGTTTCAACTCGGTCATGCAATCCACGCGGAAAAATAGGTATTGATATTTCCAACTTCGAAATAAATTATTAAATTAAAAACGAAAACATTTAATGTTTATCAAATTATTTATTATTATTTTTTGTTTTTATACACTGTAGTGTATGTTAGCCCTTGACGGGCTATCTCACCTGATGGTGAGTGATGACGCAGTTTAGGATTGTAGGATTTGAATGAAAATGTGCATGCATGTAGCCTTTGACACGGAAAAGAACGTAGGCTATACCTACCTATAACCTTATACCCTTGAAAAATTGAAAATTGTTTACGACCTAAGCCGCGGGCAGACAGCTTTGAAATTTGTTATCCATGTCACCTATGCTATGGAAAAGGACATGTACTTCCTATACCGATGTCTCAAATAGTTTCCGTGGGAAGATTAAAAATTGTTAACGAGCGAAGCTTTAGACCTAATTCTAAAGTCCACCCAGACGAAGTTGCGGGCAGAAGCTCGTAAAATTACAACTGTACAACACATTCTTGGTTTAAGAATTTACGCCCCGTAAAAAAAAGGAAAAAAAAACGCGGAAAAAGCAGGAAGAGTCATCATCATCATCATCATGATCAACCCATTACCGGCTCACTACAGAGCACGGGTCTCCTCTCAATATGAGAAGGGTTTGACCATAGTCCACCACGCTGGCCATGTGCAGATTGGCAGACTTCACATGCCTTTGAGAACAATATGGAAAACTCTCAGGCGTGCAGGTTTCCTCACGATATTTTCCTTCACCGTTGAAGCAAGTGATATTTTAATTTTTTTTAACGCACATTACTCTGAAAAGTTAGAGGTGCGTGCTCGGATTCGAACACCCGACCTCTGATTACAAGGCTGACGCCCTAACCACTAGGCTATCACCTCTTCGCAGGAAGAGTGTGAGTGTATTAATAATAATTTCGATTAATCGGTACGATATATGATAAAAACTTTTATGTTATTATCGCTAATCCAACAATAAACTAATACAGCAATGTGGCACTGTCGGTTAAACGCACCTTATCTGCCATAATTCCCCAATATTGTAATAACAATAAGCATCCCCTTGCTTATTACCTACTATCCCCATATGCCGTAATATCTCCAGTGATAAGGTAAACGTCCACTGATTATGCAATGCTATAAATATTTACTGTGCGAATAAAGGTGTGCTCGTGTATATGATTAAAAGCAATATCATTACTTAAGTAAGGCGCTACTTTAAATCTATGCGAATTAAGTAGTTTGACAGAAAAGTGCGAAGATAAATTCGAATACTAAGCATAAAATATCCTGATATTTCAATGCATCCATCGAAAATCAGAAGAAGAAAAAGTTTACAACCCCTGGTATCAATACAACTAGAGCCATCCACTACAAGTTAGCCCTTGACGGCAAACTCACCTGATGGTAAGTGATGATGCAGTCTAAGATAGTAACGGGTTAACCAATTAGGGGTATGGTAAACCCACACTCCTAATTGGTTTGTACGCGACATCGTGCCCGAACGCTAAATCGCTTGGCGACACGTCTTTGTCGGTAGGGTGGTAACTAGTCGCGTCCGAAGCCTTCCACCAGACATACAGCCTACTACCTTAGAGCTGGATCAGCTTCATGTAATAACGATTTTATCGTATTGTCTTTGACATCCTATGATAACCAATGTGTATAATACACATATATTGATAAAGAAAATCAGCAAAACTATTTATTACACGTAAAAAAACAGCTGTTAAACGCATAATTTCAAACTAAATCATAAGTAAATCATTAATAATCAATAAACCGGTTGTATTTTAACATAAAATTAAGCACTCATAAAGCTGTTAACATAAATTATATAACTAAACTAGCTGATGCCCGCGACTTCGTCTGCGTTGAGTTAATGTGTGAAAGTGTGTTTGCTTGTCTTCCAATCACGAAGCAATGGATTACTAAACTACGACAGACGACCTTGAAATTATTACAGTACTTGGACTAGGACATTGCAACATTACTTTATTTTTCTAAAATAAAGACTTTTTCTAAAATAAAAGTAGCCTTAGTTACTCCTTATTACATCAGCTACCTGCCAATAAAAGTCCCGTAAAAATTGGTTCAACCATTTAAGATTTTAGCCGGAACAAACAGACAGACAGACAGACAAAAATTGTTAAAAATGTTATTTTGGTGTATGTACCGTATACATATTTATATTCTTGTAGTAAAAAACGGTTATTTCAATATTACAAACAGACAGACAGACAGACACTCCAATATTATTTATTTGTATAGATTAAATATTATATTATATATAAAATCCATTACCAATCCACTAATGGAACGAAACAATTCATAAAGCTCCTCTATAGTTTGGGTTTATCAGCAGGTGTGAGACTTTATCACAATGTAATAAGTAAATAGGGGGGTATTATTTGACATTGCAGATATAATAAAGCATATAAGCGAGTGACATTTGTGACAGATATACGTTATTAGTCTAGCGTGCACGTGGGGTGTATATTAACAAAGTCAAATAAATTCGTGGTTATTTTCAGCAAGCGACTTGAATTTAATATCGCATGATTCCAATAGCATTTAAGTCCTTGTTCCTAAGCTATACCATGCTAAATAATATAAGCTATTTATGCCAAGCTACGATAAAGTCTTTAATTTCATAAAAAATGAGAAAATAAATGCATTCGAATAATGTAAGTAGTAATGCGGGCGTCAGCCTCCTAATAAGAGATCGGCGGTTCGAATCCGGGCACCTCTAACTTTTCGGAGTAATGTGCGTTTAAAAAAAATTAAAATATCAATTGCTTAAACGGTGAAGGAAAACATCGTGAGGAAACCTGCACGCCTGGTCTCAAAGGCGTGTGAACTCTGCCAATCCGCACATAGCCAGCGTGGTGGACTATGACCAAACCCTTCTCATATTGAGAGGAGACCCGTGCTCTGTAGTGAGCCGGTGGTGATGATGAAGTAGAATCCTGCACATTATTCCAACACCAAGTGATAAATTGATCTCGCTCATCCATTTCGTAATAAGGGGTATGACGGGACATCAGACATCGCCAGATGTTCCTCATACGAGTATGTTCTCATTATTTCTCGAAAATAGCTATATTAAAAGTGTTTTGGTTAGGTAAAGGAAAAATCGATAAATCAAATATAGGAATAAATAGAGAAGAAAAGTTTTAACGTCATTAAACCTAAATGCCAATAGCGATCGTTAAAGTAAGACCGCGGCGATCGTTTCGCGAGCTAAGAAAAAGAACTAATAAACTTTGTACACAAAACTCTGTAAAGTGCTATGAATTTTTCAGAACACGATTTACATCTGACTTGTGTAATACGACGAAGAAGAAACACGCAATGTTTGCTGAGATAAGCCCATTTAGTGCAATGGCCTGCTTTCATAAGGTAAAGTTCTTTTTAACAATACACGAACGTATTATTGTGAGCGTTTAATATAGGTCAAACTAATAGTATGATTATATACCGGTTATTAGGTTATAATTTGTTCTAAATCGCTTATTACTCTGTTCGTTTATATATTTTGTCTCACTATGTAGTATTAAGAAAAGGGATATTTTTTTTCTTGAGATAAATACCTTTTAAAAAATAACTATAAAACGGTTTCACAAAATTATATGCAATGACAACTGTATCATCAGCTGTGTTTATTTTAAAGGTCAAACGAGGTCATGGAGTTCTATGGCCGCTGGAAAATATAAACACATTTTTTTTTATCGTGGGTAAATCCTCATGGATACCTCTGCGCCACGGGGAGGCACAGAGGTTATGTCAGACTCCTACTGACTAAAACCCCCCACGTGTTCCTACTCACCGCTGTATGGTGGAGTCACGGGAAAGCTTTCGCATACAGCCGTTACTCCACCAGCGGGTGTCCCCCGCAGCAGACCCTCCTTGGGCACGACGTGCCCAGTTTCGCCAGTTAGAGGTGTAGAATTTAATGGCATGTTATTACGAGTATTAACTACCTGATGCCCGCGACTTAAAGTTGATACATTTTTAAAAAATCTTTTGGAATAAGCAACGTTTGTAATTGACATTAATCTCATGTCTCATTCCTGTTCCTATTTTCGTTTCTGCTCAACATACAAAACTAATTTCAAGGAAGTTATCCATGGCAAACTATAGAAGTAGCTTATCGACAGTAAGTTCAGTTTTTCATAAATACTACGAAAATTAAGAATTTTCCCGGAATAGAAAATAGCCTATGATTTAATCCACGGTATAATCTGTCTTTATTCAAAATATCAACCATATTGAATATGGTAGTTCGTCGTGAAAGAGTAACAAATACATTTATACATACAACTTTCGGGTTTATTATGTGCGATTATAGTTATTTATTGGAAAACTATAATATACGTTACTCAAAACGAAAGAAAGACAATGCTTGCCGTTATAATACCAAATAGTTGAAGTAGGAATTAGTTGATAAGTATGGACGATCGAAACTATTGCGTATTACTATTACATGCAGATTTAAACAAAACATAAATTTCCCCAACATAAAGTGATGTTTAGTTAAGGTAGGCAAGCTGGTGATTTAACTGGCTGACATAAGTATGTCAGTATCAAAATATTTCAGCCCAAGTTTCAAGCTTTCAAATAAAGCGAGCCAAAGTCTACGTATACGGTGATCCCTGACACGTTCTGACGGTACGGTTTGGCTACAAATCTTACTGTAGACAAGAGCATATCGCTGACTTAGGTTTGAATACAGAACTCGATGCAGATTTTATTTCACTTATTCAACAGCACAATATACAGTATTCAACTGTGAATGAACGCATTAAAACAACACGTGGGATTTAGGTTAAGCGTCATATCAAACAATTGTCTTATCTGTGAAACGATTAAATTTAAAGTTGATACCTACCTATATACACTACCTATATGGCCCTTTGCATGAGTGCACCAGACTTGCGGCCGGAAGAGGGAAGTGGCGAATGCTTGTGAGGCGCATAACATCTGGCCTTAAAGACATTGATTCGTGATGACCACGACCGCTCTGCAAAGAGTGTAACGACGAAGAAGAACCTACCTATCATATAAAGAATAAGTCAAGATGACCCGAGTGTAGCAAGTAATGAACTGACTCACTGAAATGGCCTTACAATTTTGACTCTGCTATAACTTCTGTTATCCAAAAATATGTAATGTAGTTTATTTTTCCTAATTTTTAGTTTCATTTTTTTTGTTCAATCCGCGCACACCGTTGGCTTTGCTAAGATGACATTTTATCTATGCGGTAATTTAACCGAACACAGGTTTCAGACACGCATAAAAGATATTTAAGGGAATTTTGTGAAACCTTATAATATAATCGTCGACTTAAATTATCTTCCGCCTGATATTCCATCAACTAATTGAGCACTAAATGGCTTTAAAAAATAAAACAATCGTTGTTTTAGAAGTTACGAATTCTGATAATTAGTTCTACGATTTGTTAATTAGAATACAGTTGGAATACTACATACTGTCTCCTACTGTCAAGCTATATGTGCCAAGTTTATTGAGCCATGCATTGCCAAACAAACAGATCAACTTTTGCATTTATAATATAAGTTTGGATTAAAAAAGATTCAAATAACCAACCGTGGGAAGGTATCTGTAGCTAGCATTGGTAAATGTGGCTAAAGATACGTTTAAAACAAAACTAAAGCTCTATAAATGCATAAGTTTAAAAAGTGTTAATACATATATTTTTTATCCACTACAAGTTAGCCCTTGACAGCAATCCCACCTGATGTAAGTGATGATGCTGTCGAAGATAGTAGCGGGCTAACTTGTTACGGGTATGGTAGACCCATACTCCTAATTGGTTTCTAGGCGACATCGCGCCGGAACGCTATATCGCTTTGTCGCTAGTGTTGGTAACTAACCACGGCTAAATTATTCCATCAGACTCGAGCTGGGAAGCGAACCCAGGACCTTCAAGTTTATCATGCGACAGCGCGCGCACTGCGCCACAGAGGTCGTCAAAATCGTATACAATCATTTTTAAAATAAGCAACAAAAAAGTTGCTCAGGCTGATATCTATAGAGGTACTGGGGTACCTATAGATTCCCTTAAGTAAAGTCAGCGTTATACTTATGTCTGAAATAAACGTTGACTTTTTTTAACTGTACCTTACTTAAGTTAGAGGTAACCTAAGCACGGTTTATAGATCTTGGCCTTAGAGTCACTTGTAACAAAGATACTTGAAGTAATGAAAGTGCTTTTAACGTAAGCCTACTTGTAAATTCGAATTTGTTTGATAATTTTAATAAATTTCACGGTTTCGCAACTCGAATTACTATTTAAGCGGCGGCGTTGAAATTTCGATTTTCAGAAAACATGTAACTACGTACCTATTCAGAAGAAAACTTGCCTCATTTTCTTTAATGAAAGATTTTAATTAGTTCTCCACTTACGTTTAATTAAAGGCGCGAGTTTGTTAAAGTCTCGCTAGCAGATCATGTAAGCAGAGTTAGGAAAAGTTGTTTAAAAGTGAACATTATCGTTATAATATTATGAGGGAACTTTTTGAGTAGGTACGTACCGTTACTATTACGAATAACGAAAAACACGTATGAGCTTTTATCATAATAATTTTATTTTACTGTAATAAAATAAGTAGGTAAGTATTGTTTATTAAAAAATATTCTCGCTTTTTAATGAAATGTAAAATTTTTTTTCAGGAGGACTTAAGCTTCTAAAATAATTGAAACTTGAATAATAATAATTATACATCTTCTCTTCTTTCTGTCAAGAAGGTTTCGTCCGAAATAAAATTAAACACCCCGAACTATAGTTTTCCTGCAAATCTTAGGAACATCAAATAAGCAAGCAAATCATTTTATCGACCTCCGTGGCGCAGCGTGTGCGCTGTCGCATTATAGACTTGGAGGTCCTGGGTTCGATTCCCGGTTCGAGTCTGATCTGGTGGGAGGCTTCGGCTAGATATCACCCTACCGACAAACACGTGTCGCTAAGCGATTCAGCGATCCGGCATGATGTCGCGTAGAACCCAATTTTTTTATATAAAATATAATATATATAAATAGCAATGAGAACTACATAAAAACGCTATAAAGCGATCTCTAACAGGGCACCCAGAGGAGGATATTATAATTAGGAGGTTTAGGGAGTATGCTAAAAAAAATGTTTTTAATATCACCTAAGACCGCTTCAGTACTAAACACCAGGTAAGATTTACTTACAAGTTTTACTTGTAGTGGAAAAAAATATAGATATAACACAACATTTTATAATCAGTTTCACACGCAACACTAAACTAATTTGTGTTGGTTGGAATGACTATGTCATCGTTTGTTTGCGCAAGATAACAGATTCTAAGGACTTAGTTCGTCTTGGTGTATGACGTTGACATTCTGTCTACCTAATGAGTGTTAAGATTTTCATATAACCTAGCGTTGTAATATGATAATGTTTTTATTTTCACGTTGTTAATTTTTTTCTTAAATGGACTTCCGTTGGTAACGATGTATATATTTTTTTTAATATTTAGGTGATTTTAATATAAGATGACTTTCTTATAAAAAGCTCTATTATATTTCACTAAAATACAGTTGTTCTCATTTCAATCTGTCGATGAAAAATTTATTTTGTGCTGCGAACGGAAATCCATAAAAAATAAAAAAGTAAATCACAAGGCAATTGTGCAATATTCAAGTAATAAGTAAACTTTAACCATCAACTATATTAAGTAACACGGCAGAATATGAAGAAGAAGAGAAAACGAGAATTTTATATTAGTTCATATCTAATAAATATTGCATTCTGTATTTTATCGAATATATATCTAAGCAAATATCATAAAGAGGAAAGATTTGTATTTTTGTATGTTTGTAACGAATAAACTGACTGCTGGGCCGATTTCAAAAATTCTTTCACTATTAGAATGCTACATTAACCCTGAGTTATATAAGCTATACTCGTATTTATCAGAAAAAAAATAGGAACCATATATTGTAAAAAAATTGGCCATAAAATCCCATGCCGTGCGGAAACTATGTATGATAGAATAAAGAAACGTGGTACAATATTAAGAAGGAAAATATCAATTTCTACAAAAAACTTCGCAATTCCATAATTCCGACTATGGTAGTAATGTATCTATAACTACTTTTTAACATTTTAAAAGTTGATAGAAATGCCGACCAAAATCAGACCAAGTTATTCACATCTTTGTATTAGTTCTTATCCAAATAAACCATTTCGTATTCAAGACTGTTTCAATACCTCTAGATTAATTTTTAAATTATTCAATTCAGAGTCACCATTCAAAAGATATTACGAAATTAAAAATGTCAATCTAAGCTAGGTACTAATATGAGTAAGTACTTAATTATATTAGTGCGAAGCCGGGCCGGATCGATAGTACTCGTATCTTATATTATGGCAGCATGCTATTTGTGTTTTTTTTTTAAACTCTTCTTTTGTTTGTTTTTCCCTTCATTATTAAAAACCCAGAGCAATAGACACCAATAAGTAAAGCTTAAGGTAGTCATATCTCTCTCCTTACAAGCAATAGATAAAATATAATTTAATTTTTATTTGACCAGCTCTTTCATTTTGTCTGGTGGGAGGCTTCGGCGTGGCTAGTTACCACCCTACCGACAAAGAAGTGTCGATCCGGCACGATGTCACGTAAAAAACAATTAGAAGTGTGGGCTTACCATACCCCTAACAGATTAGCCCGCTACCATCTTAGACTGCATCATCACTTACCATCAGTTGAGATTGCCGTTAAGGGCTAACTTGTAGTATATAAGAAAAGCTCGTTAAACATTCACAAGTGTAGTATCATTACGTCATTAATGTCATTACCCAGTGTCGCAATGACATTTTCAATTAGTCGTATCTATAAGCTACAATATACAAAGATAATATATATATATATATATATATATATATATATATATATATATCTATATCTGCACTTTGTGAGTTGTTTGGGCAAAGAAGTTATTTAAACTTAAATGATTGAAAGAGACTATTTTTGTGGATATCAAAATCCCCTGATGAAGTGAACAACTTAAATGTTGAAATATATGCGAAAGTATTATATGCGATAATATCCCTAATTGAAAGCTACATGATACTGCGATACAAAATAAATTTAGTTTAGATAGTTTTTCAACAATCTTAATATTAAATTTAAATGTTCTGACATTTATATTATAATATCGTTAAAGGATAAAAATATATCTGCTAATTAAAAAAACTTTAAAAGTTCGACATTACAACTAGATCTATCAATTTATGCCTAATATTAATAATAATATATCTAATCAAAAATCTTCAGATCATAGAATTAAATTACTAAAACAATAGTCTTGATCAACGGTGACAGATTAGGAAAGGTATAGTAGCGTATTTAATCTACGATCATTAGATTTCAGATTTAAGATTGATATAGATGTTTAGTAAAAAGTTTTTTTGCAGGTAAGTAAACAGGAATAAATGGATAAGTGCTAGGTACTTACTTCGTCTTGGAGTACGGCGATGATGGCGATAGGGATTTGTGGTTCCTGTTGGGGTGTGAGTGTCGGTTCGCGTTAGTGTCGAGGCCGCCGCCCGGCGATATCTTGCCGGCGAGTGCGTTCAGAGAGTGCAGCATGACGGGCGGCGGCCGGCTTCCTAGCGGCCTGGTCACTATGATGCCTCGCCACCGTTTGCGACTCCGCTATCAACCGCCGCCTTATCTCCTGATAAGCGCGGTGGCACGCCCTCCCCCCGCGTCATCGCCAACGCCAACTAACACCTGACGCCGCAAGACCACACTAGCGATCAACACCACGATAACTTGCCGCAACACATTTTGTAGCACACAACACACGCGCAAAAAATGACGTCATACGTCCTTTGCAAACTTGAGCGAGTTAAAACCCAAGTATTCACTCACAGCACGCTCAACTGTTTACGTGATTAAAACATCCCAGTTGTGAAGTCAGAACAGCTGACTACACTATCCTTAACACTGCCGTATATATTTATCCACTTGAATATATGTCGACATAATAGTCTATGTCGTATCGAGGCGACAAAAAGTTTCGATAGTAATAGTTACTAGTGTGGTCTAACACTACACCACGTAACGTGTTCACGTCCCTAATATTTGCTTAAACTTCGATTCAGGTCACCGTCCTGTCCGACAGAGACATATTAACAACATATTTTTGAGTATTACTATCTCACTTATTTATACACTTTTTCACTGTCTCCTTTATTTGTTACTATTTAATTTTGTTATAGTTTATTAACACGATCACTGTGACAAAATATATCAACGATAAGAATGGCAGTTGCGATATTTCTCTCTCAAACAATTCATTTTAATGACACGAAAAAAGATATGCGAGTAAATTCACAACCGGTTCATAAAGATTTTTTGTTACAAGGAAAAGATTATTAAGCATTTTCTCCTCGGAGATATATGTAGGTAAGTTATTTTCCGAAGCGCCTGATATTAAGATGATGGCAATAAAATTTGATTCGTCGCAAACGATGTGATACGATGAAAGATTCTCTCAGGAGTTATCTGACAAAATGAACGAAATGAAGTAGCTGGTATTAGATTGAGATTCATCCCCGCTTATATAAAAATTCATATAAAAAGAGGCTGTAAGAAATCCTTATAATTAAAATGGTGCCTTACTCGTTTTCCTTGTGATGATATACAAATGAAAAGAAATCAGGAGTTTGAGCACGCAATTTTTATTTGGTCCTTCTGTATGACTTCATCTTGTATTTACAAAAATCATACCTATGATTATAATCACATTTATTAAATATTTAATACGTCAACATGATCAGATCAGATCTCCTCTCAATATGAGAAGGGTTTGGCCATAGTCCACCGCGCCAATCCCAACATGGCATGTTGGGATTGGCAGATTTCACATGCCTTTGAGAACATTATGGAGATCTCTCAGGCATGCAGGTTTCCTCACGATGTTTTCCTTCACCGTTGAAGCAAGTGATATTTTAATTGCTTCAAAACGCACATAATTCTGAAAATTACGAGGCCCATGCCCGGGATCGAACCCCCGACCTCTGTTTAGGAACTAGGCTAGTGGGGCGTCCACCTCCTAATCAGAGCTATATTTAATATGTATTATTAAGTTTTTAATGATGTACCTAATAGACGACATAGCCCAAAGAGTTAGGAAAAAGTAGTGGAGGGGAAGTCATATTTTGCCCTCCGTAATATCGATGCCTCAGGCAAAGGTGAGTGGAGATCACGTTTGGGTTTTTGGCTTATGACATTTATTTCAATTTTAGTACATAAATACCTACTGCTTCTTATCATAAAAAATGCCAGTGGACCCTACACTAGGTGATGAACTATATCGTAGAGGTAAGGGGTAGCAAAATAAATTTAACCTTTGCTTAGCTTTGGTTGGAGCGGTTTTCACGGAAAATTAGCGGCCGAGGATTCAATTAGCGAAAGGGGAAAAGATTAAACAATGGTATATATAAATAAATGGCACAATATATAATAAATTATAGTAATCAATAATATATACTTTTTGTATAAATAATGATTAATAGAAGTGTGTATACGAATTACAGTTAGCAATATAGGATAATGTGTTAAGCCAAGATGGCAACTTCTGCTTGGCCTGCTTCGTGGTCAATATTTGAAGATCTATGAATTTTAAGTGTTTTATTACGTCTAGCAAATGCAGTCTTAGTTTTTTTTTACATCTATGACTAACTTTACTTTATTACGGCAAAAAAAAAACATACATTTACAACAGAAGTCTTATAACATAAATTGTCTAATATATTACACTACCATTATTAGTATGTCAGTTGTGTCTGTTTTGTATATATTATTAATAGAGAAGACACAATTCATCAGTAGTAGTGTTCCAAACGGATTCCCAACTTTAGTCGCATAAGTAAGCTAAAATAAAGCGCATCTCCCTGCGCAGTATAAGATTTCGTTAAAAATAGCACTTTATAATTATGTACCTACTCTTATAATTCAATGACGAAAGATTTCTGCACTGTTGCCAGAAATAAATATTTTTCTTCCTTTCTTATGTTCAGATAGACTATGAAACATTTGCGTGTTTATAATGCTGTATTTTTTTCTTATAGTTATTTGATTATAGCATTTTAACGGACAATTGTTTTCCCCGGGTTCTGGGTGCCAAGTGCTAAGTAGTTTTGCAGTCTTGCCAAACATTTATTCGTTATGTACGTGCATTATTCACTGTGGCTTAATTCGTGCTGATAAAATGAACTGCATTTGAATATTTAAGCACTAGAAGCTTGCGTTGTTGTTTAATTTAAAATATTTAATTTTAAAGTCGCCTAAATTGCGCGTGTTTCAACCCCTTGTAAAATTTATCAAGTTAACAAACGTCACGTAAAATTTTATTGTTAATCAATCATGTTTGTGTGGAGTTGTTCAATTATGTCGTCTATCAATATGACGAATTAATGCAACATTTTTGTGAAGTCCGGTTGAATATAAAATGAAATGATAATAAACTTTGAAGTACATAAAAAATAAATGTGTGGCACAATAGGTGGCCTTATCGCTAAACAGGTATCCTAGCACAGGATATAATCACATATAAATATAAACAATATAGGTACATTATAATATATATACTCGTAGATAAACATACTAAAATTATGTTATAATTAAGCAAATTAATTCCTTAAATCGAGATCGCAAATCTTTCTTAATTCCTCTCTCCTAGCTCCAAAGCAAAGTGTCTTTTTTTAACAATCTTTCATCGATTATGTTCTTAAATAAATTACTCATAAGCTGGCAATGCAATGGTGACCCGTTTACTATGTTGCCCGCTCTTCGCATATATGTATATAAAAAAAAAGTTTAATCGGATTAGATTCCGTTTTTTAAGTATTCCAAAATTATTATATTAATATATTTCTGCCATCACTATATTTAAGACTATTAATAGTAATTATCTAAGTAACTATATGATGGTATATTAGCCAAGTATGTTATATGGTAAGGGGGATAATTTACGGTAATAAACTCGCTAATTGAATTTGGCTGAAACGTTCTATATGTATATACATCAATGAGAGTAGCTATTAAGGAACGAAATTGTCACAAAACGGGTCGTGAATAGGGTGACCAATACTTTTTAATTTTACAACTTATTTAAATAGCCTAATAACAACTGGGTAAATACGAAGAATCCGTGATAGCCTAGTGTTTGAGACAATTATTATTTTCGAGGGATTGAGTTCGATCCCCATCATGCACCTGTAACTTTTGGCAAAGGAAAACTCGGAGGAAATCAGCATGATGTCTTTTCCATAATATTTTCAAGGGCGTGCGAAGTTTACAAATGCCTTGATTAACCAGCGTGGTGGATTACGGCCATATCAAGACAACCTTTGTTAATAGGAGTTCGATGCCTTGTTGTAGGCCGGTAATGGGTTCATAATAAAATTATGAGGATTATAATTTAAGTAGGGTCATATTCGTTTTAGACACGTAATCTGGTCATAAATACCTTATTGTGGAGACAATTGGTAAGAAAATTTTAATAAAATAAAATGCTTATGGCTTATAAGCGCTAAATCCTTATCGAGCATAGTCTACGTACTTGTAAATTCATATGAAAGTCGTTTATTTGTATTAAGAAAACAGAGTATTAATGTACAGGTAAAGTTGTAGAACAGCAATCTTAGAGATTTCTTTCAGAAGCCTGGGAGAGAGTTCGGTTATGAAATATTTTATTTTAAGAAAAGTGGCTTTGTGGGTCACTTAATGCACATGTTCTTAACATGTGCATTTTTTGAAAAAAACTTTTACGCTTAAGTCTCAGAAAGGATTTTTATCTCGTACGAATGGTAGTCGAAGCAAGGAGTTTTTTTTAGGAATAAACAGTCTTCCACGAATACTCTTTTTCAATAATATGTTGTGTATATAATTTCGACTAGATAGGTAAAGTTGTTGAGTCACGCTTAACGTATAAATTTCGAGCAAGTAAACAGCACACTTTGCATTTAAAATATTAGTTTAAAAAAAAACAGTCCAGGATATTCAAGCTACTTGGTGCGCCTACTGACTGAACCCCCGCGAATTATTCGCATCGCCTATTACGTGAGCATAAATTGCGTTTTTTTTCATCGAGCACGCGAATTCTACGACGTCACGAAACTGCCGCGCACCCTTTCAAGCATTTGACTCTTTTTACATTAAACGAGAAGTTTTTTTTTGTGTATTTAAACTATTATTATTATTTTTATGAATGACTTTTTTGTCTAGTCTTTATTCGACAACACATCACCATCATATAAAAAGATCTTGCAGTCGTATCTTGGGTTGGGTCTAAAATTGTTAGGAAATGGTTTTTGCGAAAATTAATTCTCGGTACTATACCGGAGTTTGGTAAATGCTTCCAAATCTCTCTACTTACAAAAAGTTTGTTGAAATATCGTTTATATAAAAAAGACGCTACATTTTGTCATATCGACGCCGTATCGTTGTCGTGTAATTGAAATACCATTGATGCTAAGCAACGAGGGGTTGATTTTTTTTTTTCAAGAAATTTCCCATTTGATTGCCATATTTTCGTCGGAGCTTTTAATAAAGGTTATTGTCAGTATTTCGTCGACGACAAGAATGGATTTCGTTCGCATTACGTCGAAATTTGAAAAGCCATTATGTGACATTATGAGTCTGTTGCCTAAATAAGCTCTAATTTCACGTAGGGGGACTTTTTGCTACGTCTGAGGGGTTCACGTTTCACGTATCTAGTTGCCTTTTATTGTCATGTTTATCATTACATAGATTGAAAGTATATTTAAGAAAGTTTTTTTTCCGTAAAATTTAAAAGTCATTATGTCACATTATGAGTCTGTTGCCTAAATAAGCTCTAATTTCACGTAGAGGGACTTTTTGTTGCGTCTGAGGGGTTCACGTTTCACGTATCTAGTTGCCTTTTATTGTCATGTTTATCATTACATAGATTGAAAGTTTATTTAAGAAAGCTTTTTTCGTCAATTTTAAAAGGCATTATGTGACATTTTAGTCTGTTGCCTAAATTAGCTCTAATTTCACGTAAGGGGACTTTTTGCTTCGTCTGAGGGGTTCACGTTTCATGTATCTAGTTGCCTTTTGTTGTCATGTTTATCATTACAAAGATTGCAAGTTTATTTAAGAAAGCTTGTTTCGTCAATTTTAAAAGGCATTATGTGACATTTTAGTCTTTTGCCTAAATTAGCTCTAATTTCACGTAGGGCGACTTTTTGCTGCGTCTGAGGGGTTCTCGTTTCACGTATCTAGTTACCTTTTATCGTCATGTTTATCATAAATTTGATTATTTATTTAGTAAAGCTGTCTTCGTAAAATTATAGAGGCCTATATAAATAATAATAATATATATATATATTTTTTTTTACAATTGGCTGGTAAACTTTAGCGGGTGATTGTGAAACTGGTGAAAAAAATATTCACGTTGAAGGTAGTTATATATATATAGTTATAGCTATTTGTATTTTATCGTTGTGTTTTATGAGTGTATAGTATAGTTATTTATTTGGAAGCCTTAAATAATTAATGATACAGGTATTTATTGACTTAGGGTAAAAATATAACATCGGGCTTTACCAACGCTGACTGATTGGTAAAATTCATAAATTGATCAATTACTCGTAAATAAAATTTATTTTCTATATATATATATCTATAAATAGGTAGACAAAGGAAAGCTTATCTCTATAAGAGATGTCTTCCAGCTACCCTCAACTCCTCAACGGCATAAGCCTCCCACCAGACCAGAATCGAGCCGGGAATCGAATCCAGGACCTCCAACTTTTCCTCCAACCTCCTCCAACGACAGAGCGCGCGCGCTGCGCCACGGAGGTCGTCAAATAGTTTCGAGAGTGAGATTTCAATGGTTACATTAGTCATAGAAAAGCTTTCTCAGACTATATATCGACTATAAGTTGACCCTATACAAACTGCACTTTAAAAGTGACCTTTATGTTGTGTGACATAAAGTAGTTAAAAAACATTTGAAATAAATAGTCGACTATCAGAGAATCGCGAGGTGCGCCGCACTCATGTAACGACCCGCTTACCACTTGTTGTAATCTAATACTTAGTTGGAGTGACGGTCAATGGTGGCAATTGTGCTTTCATTGTGTGCATTGTCATGATTGACAGCGAAAATCCTGGGTTCGATTCCCGGCTGGATTTTTTTTTTTTAATTTTAATATTTCTGAATTTTCCCTAGACTGTCGTTAGATTAGTAGTTTCGGACGTGGCTAGTTACTATACTACTGACAAGACATGGCGCCAAGAAATTAAGCGTTACGGCACGACGTCGACGAGAAACCAATCCGGAGAATGGATTCACCATAACATTCAACTAACAAATTAGCTCGCTACACGAATGACTGCATCATCACTTACCATCAAGTGCAAGAGCTAACGAAAAAATAATTCGCTGCGTAAAACTATGCCACTAGCTTTAAAATTGTCGATTGTGTTTACTTTAAAAATTTGAGTACGAAAAGAAAATGTTACCATTAACTAAAAATATTAAAACCCGTTATCCATGGAATATGCCTGTCACTACTATGCGGTCTAGTTTTTAAAACGTCAGTGATTAATCATTATACAACTTTACTATTCATGGTAATGGAAATTTAAATACGTACCATTTATTTTATTCAAGGAATATATAACGTTAATCATTGAAAATCAAATAATATCGCCCATCCAACAAACAATATTATCCTCGGCTTTGTAATCCGACGACCGTTTGTTCGCATAGTGGAGAATTTCATTAATTTTCATTCCTCCAACTTTCGCCGCGCTTGATGAGTTATTCTGTTTCGTATTTCAGCTTTTGAGGCTCAAGCCACGAAATAAGCGAAGCGAGGTATAGAAATAAGGCCTATTTTAGTATAATTTTAAATATTAGTATATTTATATATTTATTAATGTATTGTATTATTTATGTAATTTGGTGTATGTATTAGTATGTAGCTATTAGTAGATATGCAGGTTTTTACTCATATATTACGCCACTTATTTTCTTCTACTTTCTCTTTTCCTAATCCTAAGGTTGCCAGGCAGAAATCACTATTAAGCGCCGCTTTTGTTTCCTGTTTCTTCTAGTTTTTCTCATTATTTCTATCTATAGATCGAGTACAAATAAAGAATAAATAAATAAAATTTTAATCTAAAATATAATCTCGCTAAACTATAATAAAAGTGATATAAAACGCCATCAACAGATTTACGGTAAAAAAATAAACATTTAATAACCTTAAGTATTAGGATATACATATGAATTAATTTAGAGGTAACTACAGCATGTATAATAACTCAAGTCGACGCTAATAGGTCGCTAATAATATGCAATTTTTTTTATATTCATATAAGCATGGCATTGATTTTAAATATCAAGGGGCGTCAAAGTTATATATATTCATATAAGCATGGCATTGATTTTGAATATTAAAGGGCTTCAAAGTTATAGAGGAACGGCTTTGCAACTTTGATGCCATTTTAATTTTTACACCAGCTTGTAATATCCCGTCGGTCTAATTACTTAGCGTCCAAATCTGGTATTACAGTTGTCTCTTAATGCTAGTCAAATCACATTATTTTATTGTCAGTAAAAAAGAAATGAAAGCGTATATTATCCATTATATTAAAAAAAATTATGCTATAAATAAAATTTTCGGCATGTCACCCACACTAAGCAAGTCTCTGTATAGTGGTGCTCAGTCATGTTTATATTATATAGTTCACCATAAAACATACACTTCTGTTAGAAAACGATCTTCTAAAATACATCATCTTTATAGCACAAAATATTGTAATGTTTTTTTTCATTTTCATTTCTTTTTTCATCAGTACTATGACGTCATTGAACGACCACTAAAACAATTCTAATAGCAGACTCGGAGACACCCTAAAGTACACATTTTGCGATAGCGTGTTTCCGCTATCTCTCGTGACTATCAGCTGATGAGTACGCTCACTTCGAAGCCTATTCCTATTGTCGAAGAGTCCGATGGGCGTCTCTTTATGTTAAACGTTGGTGTACGAAACTATTTTAATATGTATTGGATTTTGACCGATTGGGAATTTGGAATTGCTGATCACAATTATAATACTGACAGTATTTGGAGTTTGAAATTTTCAGTTCAACCTTGAAAGGTTCGGTTTAGGAGTTAGCAGTCCGCTAACTTATTTATTACGAATATAGCAAAAAGACACTGAATATTAAACCAAAACGAGAAGGCTATATTTTTAAAAATACTATTTTGTCAATTAGGTAATATTATACAAAAAAAAAATTTTTTTTTGACTGGTCAATCAAATCAAAGGTTTTCTGGAATAAATCAAGGTCAAAATTCAAGGTCAAATATTTTTTTTTTATTTCACCCTTTTTGGAATAAATTATATACATAATCAAAATAAATTACACTTTTCTTAGTTTTAGTGCTTAAAGTCGAGTTTGCGGTGCGGATGTTCCCGTGACCCAGCCACCAGGCGACGCGAAGGAGCATCGCTGGGTTTTAATGGGTATTCTGGTCGCCAGTTTGGCCGCCGGGGAGTCCTACATACATAGTCACTTCCGGAGGTGATGCGTAAACGCATTTCCCAGCGTCGATAAAAATAAAGCTAGAGTATTTGAGCATTAAATAAAGCTAGAGTATTTGAGCAAACACATGACATGACCAACGGTCATGGCAAAACTTTAAAAGTTCCGAATTAACTACCGGGCCCTAAGTAGTAGATATATTTAATTACGATACATGGCTGCAAAACAAAACTATTAGGAAAGCATTGAGGGAGGCAATCACTTTCACGGGGCATGCTTGTGTGGAAAACAAGTTTCTCATTTGTCCTGCACCAGTTAAGTAAACAATGGGTTTTGGTATATACATTACTAGTAGATGCCCGCGACTTCGTCCGCGTAGATTAGGGGTTTTTAAAACCTCCCATGGAATAAGCTACCAATACGCGGAAAACTTAAGTTGAAACTATAGTTACTAACTTAACGGCAAGCTGAAACTATAGTTTCTGCGGGAAATATAACGGGATAAAAAACGGGTATTCTGTATCTACCTCCTGGTTCTAAGCTACCTCCCCACCGATTTTCAGCCAAATAGGTTCAGCCGTTCGTGAGTTATGAATAGTGTAACTCACACGACTTTCTTTTATATATATATAGATATAAATCGGGGGTCCGTTTGGAGTTTTCAAAGCTTTAGTTTTAAGTTTACGAATGAAGTTATCATCATCTTCTACTACAACGCGAAAAATTGGGTGTAAACATCAAAAACGCCTTACGCCTATTTGATTTTGATTTTATTATTCTGATAATGCACAATAAATCTGTCTTAATTGTACGTGTATTTAAAGACTATGTTGTCGAGTGCCAATTTCAGAAAACATTGCTGGGAGGAAATTACTAGTAGGTTTCCGCGGCAAACGTCTGCGGAGGGCAAGTTCCTAATTTGTCATTCGCCAGTTTAAATACGCCAGATAAAATATTACATTATTGAGTTTTTTTTTCATAATGCTTACTTAGTCTGTCTATCATCATCATCATCATCATGATCAACCCATTACCGGCTCACTACAGAGCACGGGTCTCCTCTCAATATGAGAAGGGTTTGGCCATAGTCCACCACGCGGGCCATGTGCGGACTTCACACGCCTTTGAGAACATTATGGAGAACTCTCAGGCGTGCAGGTTTCCTCACGATGTTTTCCTTCACCGTTGAAGCAAGTGATATTTTTTTTTTTTTTTAACGCACATAACTCCGAAAAGTTAGAGGTGTGTGCCCGGATTCGAACCGCCGACCTCTGATTAGGAGGCTGACGCCCTAACCACTAGGCTATCACCGCTTCTATACTGTGCGAGTATACCTTGTGAGTTTCAAGGCTATGTAGAGGAAATTTAGTTTCAGCGGTGGATAAGTTCCTAATTCGTCATTCGCCGGTTTAAATACGAAGTATAAATGAATTATATTAATATGTTTTTTTTTTAATGCTTAAGTACTCTGTCTAAATTGTGCGAGTCTACCTTATAAGTTTCAAGGCTATAGTTGTAAGGCTACGACAGAAAAACGTTGCGGAGAGGAAATTACGTTTCCACGGTAAGCGTGTGCGGAGGACAAGTTCCTAATTTGTCACACGCAAGTTTAGTGAAATAGTTAATAGTTTGTGTATTATTTGTGTATTTTCTACTACTAACCACAAACTTTGTGGTTAGTAGTAGAAAATATTTAATTTAACCTGAATTATTTATTTTCTATTTATTCAATTTGAACTAAGTGTTCTTGGTTAAAAAAAAAAAATGATGATAAATATAATATATATGTCACAAAATCCTATGGTAAAGAACATTCTAAAATTATTGAAAGATTACCCCAGTGTACGGTGGTAAAATAAATTAAGATCGCGAAGGTAATGTTAGAAAATTTAATCTTAGAACAATTATTTTGTGTTTTTAGAATTTTACTATAAACGTTTTGTTATAATTTGCAATGAAATGAAAAAGCTATTTCTTCTCTTCGTATAAAGAAATGGCGGAAGAAATAGTTTCTGCTTATTGTGGTAAAAGTCCGTGTGAGTGTCACAGATTGCTTTATGAAACTGTAATATGTTCGTGGTAATAAGGGGTCACAGCTCAATATTCCTATCCCAGAAATCCTTTTTTAATGTCAAATAGTCTACCAGAATACACACTTAAGCCCAGCGATGCTCCTTCGCGTCGCCTGGTGGCTATGTCGCCTGGCGTTCTTGTGAGGTCACAGGAACGCTCACGCATTCGTCCACCACGAAAGCAAATATTACGCGATTTTTTGTATAACTACTACACCGCGCCCGAATTTCCAGAACCCTTGATCGTAATTGTACTATCGTATATATATATCGTATATAGTATGTTATCATTATATTATCTCTCTCCAGTCGTTTCTTCGTTACTGAAGATCGTGGTCCTGGTGGTGTCCTTGCAACTTCGTGCGGATTATTTGTTTCCACCGGCTTCTATCGGAGGCTAGTCTCGCTATTGTGTGAAATTTGCACTTAGTGAATTCCCTCAGCTGGTCTGTTTGCCATCATCTGTATCATCATGCAGATCATTATATTATACCACTTACTTAATCTATCTGTATTGTATACCCCGTTAACATTTTTCAATTCATGATCTAGGTTGTCAGTGACGAACATGGAGGGAAGGAAATTACGTTTCCGTCTGTGTAAAGAACAAGTTTTGGCAGGAAATTGTAAAAGTGAGCGCACTAAATGACGGAACATAGTGAAGTTATCGCTTTAAATACAATTTAACACTCATGCCTTTAACATTCCAAAAATACTATTAGGATCAGAACAGCAGAAAACATTTGCAATATTGGTTAACCTACGAAAATTCTTCTTGCCTAAAAAGTTAAGCCATGTGGGGTCGGCGTTACATGACTTCTTCAAACTTGAAGACATTTTGTTTTAGTTTGTCATATTTTTACGTGCCTAATCTTTTGATAGAATAATCATAAATCAAATAAAATAATCTCTATTGAACCACCTCTACCAGCCCTTTTCTGGTTAGTAGAGGCAAATTAGGATCCTCTATTAATCCCAAGGATCTGTGAAAATAAATACCCACACAAAATTATGTGTTATTCGAATATTATATTACAAAAAACTGTGTGTGCGCAGTATAATTACATCCGTCACAATGTAGAAGGATGTCAACGGCGGGAAGACGATATACAGCGTAAATAACATTTCCGCCAAAAGTGTTTACCGAGAAAGACATAGATATTAATCTATGGATACATAAATACAAATATTATTTCTATACCTATAATGGTTTATGTTATCCAAATAAGCACAATTATCACTTAAATTACCCAATCCCTGTTGTATATTCTTTCGAACATTTGATCAGATTGTAATGAAACCTTGATAGGATATTTTGGGAACGTCCGCTATTCATGGCATTCAGGCATGCAGGTTTTTTCAAGATGTTTTCCTTCACCGTTGAAAGCATGATACTTTAATTGCTTAAAAACGCTATCACGTCTAACATATATATATATATATATATATATATATATATATATATATATATATATATATATATATCATTCATATCAGTTTGCCACGATGTATTACCCGCCCCAGCTAATAATATAACATTTACGGAATTGAATTTTATATATTGACTAAGACACGATCGAATCGCGGTGAGGTAAATATATTCCTATAACGAGTGCGCGAAACCATTTGTGAATTGAAATAATGAGTGTCATTATGTTATATATCTATTTAAAAGAACATTTGATTTGGACGAACTACAAAGTTTGAGGTTCTGGGTTCGATTCTCGGCTCGAGTCTGGTCTGGTGGGAGACTACAGCTGTGGCTAGTTACCACCCTAAAGACAAAGACGTGTCGCGTTGAAACCAATTAGGAGTATGGGTTGACCATACCACTAACAGGTTAGCCTGCTACCACCTTAGACTGCATCATCACTTACCATCCAGGTGAGATTGCTTTCAAGAGCTAACTTGAAGAAAATAAAAAAAAAGTTCTCAAGATTTAATTTCATTCGAGATCTTAAATTACAATTGTAAATATAACATTAAAGCTAGCTGACCTAGCACTTAGAGTAACAACATCATGTGAAAATCATAAAAGCGTTTTATTAAATACATTTTTATAGCATTAAAATTACATTGGATGCAACGTTGTGGGTCGGCAAAGGCGGGAGAGCATCGCGCCGAGGAAATTATGTTTCCGCAACGAACGCGCGCAAACAGCGAGATCCTAATTTGCTGCATAATTGTGAGTTGCGAGATAAATCTGACTGCTATATCCAGTATTCATGCTCCTACAGTTCGAGTAAACTATTGCTAGTGATTATCTCAAGGGGAATTACGAGTCAAGGCACATTTTTTAAAGTTAAGCCATGTGGGGTCGGCGTTACATGAGTTCTTCAAACTTGAAGACATTTTGTTTTAGTTTGTCATATTTTTTACGTTCCTATCTCTTGATAGAAATTTCTATTGAACCGAACAGTGTTGGTTATTCTACTAACCCCTTGCGGTTCAGTAGAGGTAAATTAGGATCCCCTATTAATCCCAAGGATCTTTGAAAATAAATACCCACACAAAATTATGTGTTATTCGAAAATTACAAATAACTGTGTGTCTGTGCAGTATAATTACATCCGTCATAATGTAGAAGGATGTCAACGGCGGGAAGACAATATACACCGGAAATAACATTTCCGCCCAAAGTGTTTACCGAGAAAGACATAGGTATTTTTATCTATGTATACATAAATACAAATATTATTTCTATAATAACAAAAATTAAAATACAAATATTATTTCTATAAATGTATAATGGCTTCTGTTATCTAAATAAGTACAATTATCATTTAAATTACCCAATGTCTGTTGTATATTCTTTGGAACCATTGATCAGATTGCAATGAAACCTTGATAGGATGTTTTGGGAACGTCCGCTATTGTCCCCCCACTGTCATTATATTATATACCTACTTAAAATAACATTTGATTTGGACGACCTACAAAGTTTGAGGTTCTGGGTTCGATTCCCGGCTCGAGTCTGGTCTGGTGGGAGACTACAGCTAGTTACCACCCTAAAGACAAAGACGTGTCGCTTTGAAACCAATTAGGAGTATGGGTTGACCATACCACTAACAGGTTAGCCTGCAACCATCTTAAACTGCATCATCACTTACCATCCAGGTGAGATTGCTTTCAAAAGCTAACTTGAAGAAAATAAAAAAAAAAGTTCTCAAGATTTAATTTCAATCGAGATCTTAAATTACAATTGTAAATATAACATTAAAGCTAGCTGACCTAGCACTTAGAGTAACAACATCATGTGAAAATCATAAAAGCGTTTTATTAAATACATTTTTATAGCATTAAAATTACGTTGGATGCAACGTTGTGGGTCGGCAAAGGCGGGAGAGCATCGCGCCGAGGAAATTATGTTTCCGCAACGAACGCGCGCAAACAGCGAGATCCTAATTTGCTGCATAATTGTGAGTTGCGAGATAAATCTGACTGCTATATCCAGTATTCATGCTCCTGCAGTTCGAGTAAACTATTGCTAGTGATTATCTCAAGGGGAATTACGAGTCAAGGCACAATTTTTCTTTCTTTGGCCATGGATATTATTAATAAGCATCGGGAAAATGAGAAAGCTGTTTTGTTTTTACAAAACTAAATATGCCATAAAAGCGTCAAAAAAAGCAACAATATTATAATATTTACCTGTCCCACTGATTTATATGACGGTAATCAGAGAGCAACGCCATCTAGTTTTAGTTTCATGTATGACAGACAAGAGAGTGGCATTGCAACCTCTCTTTACGCAACACTAAGTGACGTATGCAGGTTCTTATAAGACTCACCAGCGCGGCACGGCGCATTGCATTAATTGCATTCGGTCGGTTCGGATCGGTGGTCGAGTCGCGGTAGTGCATAGTCGTACTTGATGGAGCGTATAGTCAGCTCCTTATAAATTACCATACTTATAATTGTAAATTTATTCTACCAAGAGTATCTGGTCTCTTTGCCCGAAACTACCCACGTCTACCCAAATTACCGACGAAGACACGCCCCCGCCCCGTAGTCATCCTTTATATACATCGCAATCAAATTTCCTGTTTCACGGTTTTACGTTTTTTTTTTTAAGTGCTAGATGGATCTCATATAATCAATAGAATATATAATTAGTTCTGACGTTAGAGATAAATTCACAAGTAAGCTTTTCATCGCTTAAGTAATCCTTTATATTTAAATAGGATGTTTCTGTAAGCTTACGTTTTACAAAAACATAAAATCTATTGACATATATAGGTCGGTGAAATAAAATTACAAAATAGTAAGAAACAGGTGGCCATCGCTTTGCATTGGAAAGCTTATTTGTCCTTTCGTAGTAGCTTGTCCTACTTGGACGATAAGCGAGATAAGCGAGACTGCTCAGAAGTATCGCCTATTTAGAGTAAAACCACATATAACCCCGGCTAATTTTGCTGTGGGCTTCTTCTTAGACCGGGGCGCGTTTGGAACCCTCAAAGCTTTAGTATTAAGTTTACGAATATAATTAAGTTATCACCATCAAATAACTACTATGTAAATTATTGACGCGTCAAAAGTGCCTTTTTAAGGACTATTTGAATAAAGATTATGTTGAATTTGATATTGAATTTGAATATAGTTCCTTTGCAAGATATATTACGGGATGGAAACGTGTTATGGTTACAATTAACAAGTTCAATAAATTAACAACATCTCACAGGATGATCTGAGGAGGATTCTTTGAATATTTGTCACATATTATTAGCTATAATTAGATCCCGCCACGTGGTGCTTTATTTAACGCATTGACAAGCAGACAGGCAATTAGGGGGCAATTTGTGCGTTTGCTTGGAACTTCAAACGACATCGCGTGGCGCGATAATTGGTTCACGCTGTTTGATATCACCGCTGATTTTCGATATACCTCTGCCAACGAACCCGTTGGGAATTCATTGGGTAATAATGCTGCCGAGTTCAAAACGACGAACGTATGATTTTACTTATCTGTTATTTAATTGTGTTAAAAAGAAATGGATAAGGATTTTTATATTTTTTAATTTTTTTCAAGAGTTAGCCCTTGACTGCCTCTCACCTGATGGGAATTGATGATGCGGTCTGAGATGGTAGCAGGCTAACCTGTTATGGGTATAAAGTCATACTCCTAATTGGTTTCTACACGACATCGTGCCGGAACGCTAAATCGCTTGGCGACACGTCTTTGTCGGTAGGGTGGTAACTAGCCACGGCCGAAGCCTCCCACCAGACCAGACTCGAGCCGGGAATCGAACCCAGGACCCAACCAACCAGCCAACCAACTTTAAAATGCGACAGCGCACGCGCTGCGCCACAGAGGTCGTCATGACATAATTTCTGCGTTTGTAACAAATATTTTTTTTTTGGTTACCGCTCACTTGTCTAGAGAATACTTTTTCCAGTTACTTTCAATTCTTAATTATCAACCAAACGTTTACTTGACATATCGATCTTTTTGATTAAATATGCACACTGAAACAGTGATTCATTCAAAAAAATTAAGATAATACAAAAAAATTACACAAAGAAATCTTTAAAACCGCAAGAACAGAACGGGGATGAAATGTAAAATAGTCGAAATTTAAATTACAAAACAGTAGTGCTCTCTCTCGGGTAAATGAATTTGAAACCAACAAGCCGGCCAACTCCCAAGTTTATAAGGACGATTAAAGAAACGGGAGGTTCCGCACCACAACGCTTGCGAAATCTTCACATAGCTAATAAAGAAGAACATAGACCATGTAAAATAAAGTTAATTCATTATCTAGGTTCGCCATAAAAAATGTCGTCGACAAATCACGTGCGAGTTCGAAGCTTTTTTTATACTCTACACCTTAGCGCTTGACGGCAATCACACCTGGTGATGATACAGTCTAAGATGGTAGCAGGCTTACCTGTTAGGGGTATGGTAAACCCATACTCCTAATTGGTTTATACGCTACATCGTGCCGGAACCTTAAATCGCTTACCAGACTCGAGCTGGGAATTAAACCTAAGACCTCCATCGTTCAGCACTCGGATGTCTTCAAAGGTAGGACGACGGAATAGCTGAGCGATAGTCTGCTTTGACCCTCTTAAAATTCGTAGTTAGATCCTACCCTAGTTATTCCCCACTATGTCTCATCATTATCATGATTAACCCATTGCCGGCTCACTACAGAGCACGGGTCTCCTCTCAATATGAGAAGGGTTCGGCCATAGTCCACCACGCTGGCCACGTGCGGATTGTCAGACTTCACACGCCTTTGAGACCATTATGAACAATCAGGCGTGCAGGTTTCCTTACGATGTTTTCCCTCACCGTTCAAGCAAGTGATATGTTAATCGTTTAAGAACGCACATAACTCCGATAAGTTAGAGGTGTGTGCTCGGGTTCGAACCCCCGACCTCTGATTAGAAGGCGGACGCCCTAACCACTAGGCTATCACAGCTTCAGTATGTCTATAGTAATACAAATTGCAATTAAAAGAAAGACCATTTTCATGGCAGTCTGATAACTTAGATATTAAAATTTTATATAAATTAATTATTTCATGTTAATGTTATACTATCTAAACATTAATTTGTTTGTATAATATCCGCCCATTATGATTTAATAACAAAGTTATCGTGGCCTCTTTCAATTCATCGAACTCTACCTAGTTAAGAGTTTGGATATTACTTAATTAACTAGCCATCCGTAGCAGGGTTGAATAGGGATATTTAGAGCCATACTTCAACATATACCTACATTTATCATAAAACGGGTCAGCCCTTAAGATTGCCCCTTACGTTTAGGCAAATTTCCAAGCCGCACTGTAGAAGCAGGTGCGCTCAAAACTGTTACTGCCTTCCAATGTAAATATTAGTTAATTAAGTGTAAACCGAGAGAAGCAGTTAGCCCGGCCGGGATGTTTGACTTGAGATCGAGTTTAAAAAGCACCGCCAACATTTCACCCCCAATCTCCCCTTAGCACCCGGCTTAGTTGATTTTGAAAACTTTACATAGTATAGCTACGCTTTTTTAATTAAAACCTACGTAATTGGTGCTTGAAGAATGGATGAAAACCGGTCAGTTGTGAGTCGGACACACATGGACAGGGGTTCTGTATTGCAAGTTTTATTTTTAACATTTTAAAAATAAAATAAAAAAAAATGTTTCATACCAAACCAAATTTTCCTACATACTATGCGTACAGTCTCACGATAACTTTTTTTTTTACGCTGGGAAATGCTTTTACGCATCCCCTCTGGAGGCGACGCAGGCAAGACTGCGCCGCTTCCGGCGGTGTATGTGGGACTCCCCGGCGGCCAGGCTGGCGACCAGAATACCCACTAAAACCCAGCGATGCTCCTTCCCGTCGCCTGGTGGCTGGGTCACAGGAACACTTGTGCACTCGACCGCGGCCCAGTCAGCGGCGTCCGCCGAGAGACCCTCCACGGGGGCCTATGATGACCCCCGAGCTCCGTCCAAGGCGCGCCAATAACTTTTGTTTGTAAATGCCTAACACTCTGTTATTTGAAAATGTATTTTTAACTGACTTTAAAAAATGAGGAGATCCTCATCTCGGTTTTTTTAAATTGTTTTTTTGGAACTCAATATTTGTTTATTCTAACCTAACACTGAGTTCATTGATCACTTATTTGCTAGTAGAACAGATGCTTAGTTGTTTGTTAAAATTAAAAATGGTTTTCATTTAATTGATGGTGATTTCAAATATAGATAGAGAAACCCGCAAAATACGAGACGGACTCCCGTTGACAGGATCCTATATTATAAATTCCAAAAGCCTATCCAAAATAACATTTGACATGGTAATAGTGTAAGCATCCTGGAGAAGGATATAACATCTATCATTATTATATTATTTCTCCTAATAAATATTAACTACTACTCCGAATACGAACTAGAGTTAACCCAAAGTTAACTGTAGTTGCAAACGAAGCAAATTATGTAAAAGTGGGTGACTTGTGCCATTGCTCTCTGTTACATGACACTTGACCGAATCAAACGCGACAAAATTTCTGAGACCCCTCAAGCGCCGAGACTCTCTTAAAAACCTTTTAGTAGATGAACATTGTTCGCAGATCTTTATGAATTGGTCAAAAATTGTCACCAGGGATGACGATCATCGAATATCGATATCTGAAAATTATTTTCTTGCTGACTACGAGGTGCTCAAGTGTGATCAAATTTGAATAAAACCTTTGCCTTTATATAGTGCCTTTAAAAATTTTTTGCTTGGCAAAGAGAATTTTTATTGTAATAAAACTAGATGGATAAAGTTGCGTACGCTCTGAGCGTGGAAAATATTTCTTCCATCTTACAAGCTAAAGGCCTAAATTGTTCGAATAGTAGGTACTTATTAAAAGTGGAGTGTACTTTTTAATTGTCTCTGCGTAAGCATCACAGTGTGTGATGTAAGTGTTAGGATATAGCTATACTTGGGAAAGGGGTACCCACGACTTCATAAGCGTATGATTTTCGTTTAGTGTATTGCCAACTGTGAAGCTGTGATAGCCTAGTGGTTAGGACATCCACCTCCTAATCAGAGGTTGGGGGTGCGATCCCGGGCACGCACCTGTAACACTCTAGCATACAAATATCTCCATTGAGGTGATGGAAAATATCGTGCCGGAACATGCCTGAGAGTTCTCCATAATGTTCTCAAAGGCGTGTGAAGTCTGCCAATCCGCATGTAACCAGCGTGGTGGACTATGGCCAAATTATATATTGAGAGGAGACCTGTGCTTTGTAGTGAGCCAGTAATGGGTTGATCATAATGATGATGATGATGATTTATAAAATAAGTAAACTGTAAAATGACTAGACAATAAAGTCAACAATAAATTACGTAGCGCATTGATTTAACAATTAATGAAGCATGAAAGATAGTAAAATTACCAGCACCGCATTTAACCAGCGTGGTGGACTATGACCAAACCTTATATTGAGAGGAGACGACCTCCGTGGCGCAGCGCGCGCGCTGTCGGATTATAAACTTGGAGGTCCTGGGTTCGATTCCCGGCTCGAGTCTGGTCTGGTGGGAGGTTTCGGCCGTGGCTAGTTACCACCCTACCGACAAAGACGTGTCGCCAAGCGATTTAGCGTTCCGGCACGATGTCGCGTATAAACCAATTAGGAGTGTGGGTTCTGCATCATCACTCATCAGGTGGGATTGCAGTCAAGGGCTAACTTGTTGTGGATAAAAAAAAAAAAAAGACCCGTGCTCTGTAGTGAGCCGGCAACGGGTTGATCATGATTGTAGCTGTAATAAGATGAAATATAGATTTTTACCTTTTTGTGATTGCGTGCTTAAATGTCTAATCTTGTTATATAAGATTTGCGTGCTTGACTATATTAACCTATAAAATACGCGTGCCTTACTTACCTTTATTTCTATGAAAATATCAATATTAAATGGAGATTGTGTCCCTACTAATATCATACAAGTGCATACTTGTTTCTTTATTCGTTTGTTGTTTAGTTTATTTGTGTAGCTCTGGTACTAAATAAAAAATGGGAAAGCTATATTGTAGAGAATCAAAGGAATATTTTAATATCAGAACACATAAAAAATACGTTTTGTTTTGTTATTAAATCTGATTTTAGTCCCATAAACAGCAAAACAAATTTTAACTTGTTGTTTAAATTGGCTGTTAGTCGTGACTGATTCCTCCCTCCGTCATCATCCTTTTTCATCACCTCGGAAGAGCACTTTAATCCTTCGTCGTATAAGTGAAAGTGAAGAATGTTATAAAAATGTTGTGTAAAAATAAGTTAAGGTGGTAATTTTTATTCTTCTACTAGTCAAACCTAAAAATGAGAAAGCTTTTTTGTAGAGAATTAAAGTAATAATTAAAAAAAATTTGCAAAACAGGCAAAATTGATGTGACAAAAATTTTTTGGTGTAGGGTTTTTCACAGCCCATAAAAAGGCCGAAATTTCCCAGTTTTTAACCTCTGTGCCTCGAAAAGCTCAAGCTCGGTGTAAATGTCACATCTAGCCGCATTGAAACACCGTGGAAATCTCAGTCTTTCTCCTTTAAGGCAGGAACCATGTGCCTAGTTTTGGGATAAAGGTTCATCGTTCTCCTGTACTTAACTTGGAAGCTTTCATACAAAACCGCTTAGCCGGTTAGACAGTTTTTAGTTTTATTTTAGCTAAGCTACGTTTATAAGCTATCTATATGTCAAATTTTAGCACCAATGTTCCAGTCTATTTAAGTAAATATAGATTTTAGCCAACCCCTTATACATTTTATTAATTTGCCAGGTAGCAATAAAGTTAACTAACTGAGCGCAAGTAATCCCACTAACTTGGCCAACAAAGTGGCAAGCAATTGGCCGACAATACTGCGCATTGGCAACAAAACCTTATTAAAACTTGTCGCGTGTTCACAGTTTGTCTGACTTTATTCGAGTTTTCCGGGAATAGAAATTGTCCGAGCAAGTCCGCAATCCCCGAGTGAACGAAACTTAAAACTGGAATACGGTTACAAGAGAAAATATTCTTTATTTTTCAACCTCCATTGTTAGTTGTAAGTTCCATATTTTGGAATGACGTGCGCTGTAATATACAATTTCTTTTCCATTCAACCTAAATTATCCGTTTTAGTTCATATCTCATATACCCACTCTCATATGAAAGTAGATGATTGGGCTTGATAGTAGATACGTTAATGAATAGCTGATGATCATTATAAAATACGTTGGAGTAAGTACAAACGGCTCGTTCGCATTATTCGATGGTCATCTTAAAAGTCAAAAATTAATAAAGTTCATTTTTTTTTTATCTACCACAAGATAGCCCTTGACGGCAATCTCACGTGATGTTAAGTGATGATGCAGTCTAAGATGGTAGCGGGCTAACCTGTTAGGGGAACGGTAAACCCACACTCCAAATTGGTTTCTACGCGACTTCGTGCCGGAACGCTTAATCGCTCGGCGACACGTCTTTTTTTAGGGTGGTAACTAGCCATGGCCAAAGCCACCCACCAGACCAGACTCAAGCCGGGAATCGAACCCAGGTAAGACTCCAACTTTGTAAGGCGACAGCGCGCACGCTGCGCCACGGAGGTCGTCAAAAATTACCATAAACGTTCGTCATAACGTTCGCTAGAAATAACTGATCCACTTTTAATACGCCCGGTAACCCGATCTGTTACACAGATGAGGTCGGCAGTTGCTAGATGATATTGTAATTCAATGGGCCCGCCGCCTGCGGCCCGAGCGATGAAAATTGATAAAGTTTCCACGAAAATTCACTAGTCGCCAACTTCCCAGCTCCCGAAACTGTGAGATCAGTTTTAATGTACCTACCTAGCGCAGCCTAGCCGACCTAATAAGTACCTAGCTGAGGTAATTATGTGGAACTTTGCGCTGCCGTTCTAAAGTTTATTACGACATAAACTATCTTTAAGCTGATTTTGACGTGAAAATTCTATTTTACAGAATTGTTCGATAGTGGCGTATGCTACACTCGAACCTAATACAGACATCACCATGATCAACCCATTACAGGCTCACTACAGAGCACGGGTCTCCTCTCAATATGAGAAGGGTTTGGCCATAGTCCACCACGCTGTCCATGTGCGGATTGGCAGACTTCCCACGCCTTTGAGAACATTATGGAGAACTCTCAGGTTTCCTCACGATGTTTTCCTTCACCGTTGAAGCAAGTGATATGTTAATTGTTTAAAAACGCACATAACTCTGAAAAGTTAGAGGTGCGTGCCCGGATTCGGGCCGCCGACCTCTGGTTAGGAGGCTGACGCCCTAACCACTAGGCTATCACCGCTTCTTATATAATACAGACAAAACTATCTAATCACCATAGCAAGTGCCAGTCAGCTTCCCACCGCTGGGCATATATCTCCTCTGAGGAGAAAGATGAAAAAAGCAAACTGGGGGAAAAAAAATCGTGTGTTAGATTTGATGTGCAAATATTGAATCATATATTGATTCCTAGAGAAACCGTAAAACTATAACCATTCTTGTTTATGTTAATTAATAATATTGTTACCTACCTGCTATATATTAAGACTTTATATTTTAATCAGCGTATTTTAAGATTTATTGTTCTATGCGATCCTTTTAGCGCTTGTTAAAATATCAAATATTATAAGATGTACAAAGCCCTGATAATTAAGAGATTATTACGGATTAAT
This sequence comes from Lasiommata megera, assembly GCA_928268935.1. Lineage (NCBI taxonomy): Eukaryota > Metazoa > Arthropoda > Insecta > Lepidoptera > Nymphalidae > Lasiommata > Lasiommata megera. The sequence continues at coordinate 15,150,323 of OV743315.1, read as the reverse complement.
AAAGGTTCTTGAACAAATATAACCTTAATAAAGATAATTCACACAAAATATTATTGCGTAGAGAATTATTTTCTCTTAGAATTAACTTTTCTGGGAATTCAATACGAAGAACACATAAAGATTTATGTTTTGTTTTGCTATTCAATCTGAGTTTAGTCCCATAAATATAACAAAACAAAATAATGACTGTTAGTCATGACCGATTCCTCCCTCCATCATTATCAATTTTCATCACCTCAAGAGAGTACTTTAACCCTTCGTCAGTGTTAAGAAATGTTGTGTAAAAATAAGTTAAGGTAGTATTTTTACTCTAATACTAGTCAAACCTACATTTTTCGACACACACGACTTCGACTACAGCGATTTCATCTAAGTAATGCAGTCTAAACCAGTTAGTTGATCAAGTTCTAACCTGTTAGGGGTATGGTATACGTACCGGAACGCAATATCGCTTGGTAATACGTCTTTTTCTGTAGGCCAGATCCTCTGAACAGCCCAGAGCAGTGAAAATTAAGGAATTTTTAATTCTGAAATTCGGATAATCTCTAGATTTGACTAGAACAGCAGGGTTGGTCTATACAGTACTCTACTGTAAGTGGACCATTCATTAGGCCTTTGAGTTTAAGCAAAAACGTAACAAGAATGATATTTTGACTCTAAGTAATTATCACGCTATGTATAAGAGTGCACCATTACGCTGTTGAATATCCCAAGGATTTTTATATGAAGCTCTTTAGTCCCTCATTTCTAGTGTGCTCTGCAAATATCTTAAACCTTAATAAAACGAGTGCAAATCTATTCCATGATGTTTAAACCATTAAACGTTTATTTCTGTCACCATCTTGGCATTTGTGTCTTGCATTAATAGATGAATTGTCTCCAAGGCACTAGATAATAACTAACTCTAGTCTGTGTGAAAGTCATCCGACATAAAAAAAAACTGTTTCACAAACAACAAAGTGATTTTGAAGCAGTTTTTGCTGATTCTATGCGAGTAGGTAGGCTTTTACGATTAATTATTTAAAATCAATTTTATTTATCTTAACGTGCACTTCGAAGCATGGACACCACAAACTTCGCAACTTTGATCTGGTACTGAAAATTCTTTAAACAGAAAATCCCATCCTTAAAAATGTTTAAGCCGACCTAGGAATCGTAATGCACGACCTACGAATACATACTCGTAGTTGAACATTCCAACCACAAGACTAATGAAACAGTTTAATTATATATATTTAAAAACACAATTTGTTAAGTTTGTTAACTTAAGATAGTGTAGATGATAGTATCTTGGTAAGCTTAGTAGGCTTCGCTAGTCGACTGTGCAGTTAATTGAAATGCCTGTAGCGTTTATCTTCACTGGTATAAGAAGTAAGAACCCTTTAGGTGTAGCACCTACAGAAATGTTTTATTACGAAAAGATCTCTTGGAATCGTGTCTGATTAAAAATATAATAAAAAATCCTTTGTCATAATCTTACTTTGTTGTCGAGATAATGCGAGACAGTTTTTATTTCTTTTAATTTCTTTGTTAAGTATATTCGTTCAACGACTTAGTTATAAGATAAAATTTCATTTAATTTTCATTTAAACAAAAGTCTACCTTGACTTTCTGAAATGCTGCTAACCTAGGAGTTGTGAACGAATGCACAAGTGTTCCCATGGCCCAGCCACCAGACAACGCGTAGGAATATCGCTGGGTTTTAGTGGGTATTCCGTTTGCCATTCTGACCGCCGGCGATTCCCACATACCCCGCCAAAAGCGGTGCAGTTCTGCCTGCGCCACTTTCGGAGGGAATGCGCAAAACGGGTACCAACGAGACCATTATTTTTAAGCCTAAGCTATCCATCTATACAAATATGTTCTGTCTGTATGTCAGACTGAATTTTACGGAGAATGTATATTTCTTATGCTATTATAACGGCACATAATATAATAATATTATGTGCCGTTATAATATTTCTAGATAGGTATAATGAGGTCAAAACTAATAAATATAGCGTTTCGTATTGCTCACTGGTAGACCTCTTCTTGTGCGAGTCTTTCTCTCATTTAGTAGCTTTATTTATAATCATATTAGGTTTTGGTTGCAGACGAGAAAGTCCTACTATAGTGTAAAGGATTATGTAAATGATAAACAAGCATGGGTATGAAAAATTTGCTGTAATAACTATCTTATTAGATCTCTTAATATAATTTTAAGTGGCATGTGAGATGGTGATAGCAAAAAGAAAATTTACCTGGCTAAGTTTGTTGTGGGCTTCTTCTTAGACCGCGGCGCGTTTGGAACCCTCATAGCTTTAGTTTTAAGTTTACGAATGTAGTTAACATCATTAAATCACTACTATGTAAATTATTGCCTTTTAAAGGACTATTTGAATAAAGATTATTTGAATTTGAATTTGATTAAGACTATTGTTGTATGTATACATTTCCTTCCAATGTCTAAGTAAATAAAGAAACGTCGCTTTCGCATTTCCATCTTCTTTATTAAGATACAACAATTTCATAATTAGAACATTTCAATACTGAAACATTATTATAGTTTTAAAATACCTGATTGAATTAAATTCTTACTTGAATATTGTTTCCATTTTTTTATTCAGACTTTGCTACCTCGTTGACCTTCTTTGCAAATACAAATATTGATCACCCAGCTCCCTTAGCAACAAAGTAATAAAAAAATGAATTCACGAACAACTCCTCAAGTATAAATAAACGCCGCACTGGAGTTTTTTTTCCGGTCAAATGAATGGAATTTTAATTATAGAGACGTTAATTAAGGTGCCTTTAAGATGTACCATTTGGAGCTTTTTCGCAAGCCAGCTTCATTTCCTAACTTATTTAATTTTTCGAATACGAATACCGACAGTTGATTTAGAAATTAAAATTGTGAAACAACATTGTCATTGTAAACTTTAACTGGCTTTATTCGATTTGTCGTTTGATTAATATTATTCTTACTTGAATATTGTTTCCATTTTTTTATTCAGACTTTGCTACCTCGTTGACCTTCTTTGCAAATACAAATATTGATCACCCAGCTCCCTTAGCAACAAAGTAATAAAAAAAATGAATTCGCCAACAACTCCTCAAGTGCGTATAAATAAACGCCGCACTGGAGTTTTTTTTTTCCGGTCAAATGAATGGAATTTTAATTATAGAGACGTTAATTAAGGTGCCTTTAAGATGTACCATTTAGAGCTTTTTCGTTAGCCAGTTTCATTTCCTAACGTATTTAATTTTTCGAATACGAATACCGACAGTTGATTTAGAAATTAAAATTGTGAAACAACATTGTCATTGTAAACCTTAACTGGCTTTATTCGATTTGTCGCTTGATTAATAGAATAATTTTAATATGTAGAAGAAAATCTTATTAATATAAACGGGTACTTTTGAGTCCATTATTAATTGTTCTTCATCAGTGATTGCAATCTAACAGTCTTTTTTTTATATACACTACAAGTTGGCCCTTGACGGCAATCTCACCTGATGGTAAGTGATGATTCAAAGGGCGGATTAACAAATTGCTCAGGGGCCAGCAACGCATTGGCGGTTCCTCTGGTGCTGCAAATGTTCATGGGCGGCGGTAATCACTTACCATCAGGTGACCCGCCTGCTCGTTTGCTCGCTATGTATATAAAAAAAAATATGTAATGTATGTATTGATGTTAGAAGTTCGAAATCGTTAAACATTTTTAAAAGTCGACTTAAAAAGTTTTATTTGTCTAAATGCCATATTAATGAATAGTTTATTTGTATTGTTATTTATTTATTTATATATAAAAGTATATCTTTATATATTATATTTATTGATATTTTATATTATGTTTTGAAAATTGCGCCATTACCCTCATATTTTAATTAATTCTTTCTCCAAGGGTTGCTGAAGCGATAAGACCGCCTTTGCATACTTATGTGTTAAGATTTTTGTGTTGTTGTTTCTTTAAAATTTGTGTGCAATAAAGAGTATCTTATCTTATCTTATCTCATGTAAGTGAGTTCAAAGTTATTGCCACTGGGTTATCACCGCATCTCTAGTACTTAATTAGTTGCATACCAGCTTTTAAACAGTTTTATAAGGTGTATAGATTGTAGAGGAAGGGATCTCTTTTAGCTGTCTTCTCGGCACTGCACTCTATCAGTATAATGGCGGTATTAATTGGCGTCCGTTGTTTGCCGCTGGCTTGGATTAATGGTCTTAGTTCGCTCGGAACAGGTAAGGCGCTGCTCAGACTAGATAGATTAAACTGCATGCTGAGAAACTGTGTAAAAGACATTTTTAACGAATAGGTGAGCAATGAATATAACTTTTTAATTTTGTCTATATTTTAAAAAAGCGGTGATAGCCTAATGGTTAGGGCGTCAGCCTCCTAATCAGAGGTCGGCGGTTCGAATCCGGGCACGCACCTCTAATTTCGGAGTTATGTGCGTTTTTAACAATTAAAATATCGCTTGCTTCAACGGTGAGGGAAAACATCGTGAGGAAACCTGCACGCCTGAGAGTTCCCCATAATGTTCTCAAAGGCGTGTGAAGTCTGCCAATCCGCACATGGCCAGCGTGGTGGACTATGGCCAAACCCTTCTCATATTGAGAGGAGACCCGTGCTCTGTAGTGAGCCGGTAATGCGTTGATCATGAATTTTGTCTATTACAGGATTTTTTTTTTTTTTTCCACAACATTTTAAAACTTGACGCAAATCTGACCTGGTGGTAAGTGATGACTCGAACCGGAGATCGAAACGAGGCCTTCCAACTTTTAAATGCTCATACTTATTGACGAACTCCGTGGCGTTGAGACATAAGTATAACACGCTGACTTTGGCTGAGGGAATAAGGCTAGAGGTACCCCTCTATAGATCTCAGCCTAAGCAACTTCTTTGTTCCTTATTTTAAAAATGATTTTATATGACTTTGACGACCTCCGTGGCGCAGCGCGTGCGCTGTTGCAATTTACAAGTTGGAGGTCCTGGGTTCGATTCCCTTGAGTCTGGTCTGGTGGCCGTGGCTAGTTACCACCCTACCAACAATGACGTGTCACATAGCGATTTAGCGTCCCGGCACGGTGTCGTGTGGAAATCAATTACGAGTATGGGTTTACAACACCTAACCTAACAGGTTAGCCCGTTAGCATCTTCATCAGTGCAGTTCATATTTAAAAATAACAACCCGAAAAAAATTGGATATAGTTATGTTGACTTCGTTTGATTAATCTGTGTGTATGTTTAAGTTCCAGGGAGCCTATTTAGAATGTGGTTGATTAGCATCATGTATAACATGCTCGAAAAAAAAAAACTTTTCTCAAAAGTTTTTAAGCTTATAGGACATAATGGGTATTATATTGTTTCAATTTGTTATCATCATCATATCATATCATATCATTTGATAATCACCGACTCGTGAATGTCATAGAGGATGGATGGAGGAAAAGCATGAATATTAGTTTTGAATTTGAATTTAAATTATCACATAGTACTTCCGTTTACGTACTTGTACGACAAAGAGTTTTAACTTTTTCGCAACTCAGTATTTTGTCTAGTAGCCTTAAACGCACACCAGTTTCTATCGTTATTTTATGAAATAATTTATTATTTACTGTTTGTTTACTGTGAGCTAATAAATAAATAAAGTCAAAATTACGTAGATATGCACTGCCCTTAACTTCGATGCAACTAACCAAGATACTTACTTTAACACAGAAAAGTGTAGTGTACGAAGTATCGACTTTCTTCTGTTAAACGAATCCCCGGTACTAATGAGTATTGGAGTTGGAAAAAGAAGAAACATTTGTTATAATCTTTAAAGCATTGACTATTCCGAGCCAATTGCACGCATTGCACGAATATATAGACTATATATTCGGAATTGATTTATTAATACAATCGGCCTGGTATAGTCAATGCATTTGTCTGGTGGGAGGCTTCGGCCATAGCTAGTTGCCACCTTTCCGACAAAGACGTGTCGCCAAGCGATTTAGCAGCGTTCCAGTACGATATCGCGTAGAAAGCGATTAGGAGCGTGGGTTTATCATACTCCTAACAGGTTAGCCCGCTACCATACTAGACAGCATCATAACTTACTACCAGATGAGATAGCCGTCAAGGGCTAACTTGTAGTATATAAAAAAAGATTTTAACAAATGTCTCTTCTTTAGAAGCTGTGATAGCCTAGTGGTTCGGGTGTCAGCCTCCTAATCAGAGTTCGGCGGTTCGAATCCAGGCACCTCTAACTTTTCGGAGTTTTGTGCGATTTTAAACAATTATAATATCACGTGCTTCAACGGTGAAGGAAAACATCGTGAGGAAACCTGCACGCCTGAGAGTTCTCCATAAGGTTCTCAAAGGCGTGTGAAGTCTGCCAATCAGCACATGGCCAAACCCTTCTCATATTGAGAGGAGACCCGTGCTCTGCAGTGAGCCGGTAATGGGTTAATCATGATGATGATGAATCATTGCACAATACCAGGTACACTCATGAAAAATACCATCAAAAATATTGCAGTGAGAGTTGAATGGTGTTGACACTTTTCTAAGCGTCAATAACTTACATATTATTTGAATTTGAATTATTTGTTGTTATTAATCAACACTAGTCTCACAAAAAGAATTAAAGTACCTACGAGTCAAAATGAATAAAACATACTGTTTAAATTTTAAATTCTTGCTTGCCAAACTTAACGAAAACTATTTGCATAAAAAAAATACATTAAGCCACCCAGTGCTGGAAAACTAGAAAAAAAAAAACTCCCACATAACGAAATTTATTTCGAGGCGCACTTACAAGTATATAAAATACTAGCATTCCCGCGTTTTCCGGGTCACACTGTTCATATTATAAACCATCTCCCTTCCCCCCTCAGGACCTACAGCGTGACACAAAGAAAACAAATTGTTTCCCCTACGTCTCACATTATGTAGATACGAGTACGTCCTGTGGAAGAAGTTTCCTAAGCAATAAATGGATGGACCGGGACTTGAAATAAAAAAATCGTCGCTCCGAGATATAGAGAAGTAATAACGTATGGTGCGAGTTATAGGAACATTGCGTGATAATTATGCTATATAGGGATAGACAACAATGGCGCAATTAATATTTCTAATAAAATGTTGACGAACTCAATGGGGCAGTGCGTGCGCTGCAGTTTACCGAGAGAGGAAAGTGGGAGGCTACGATTCAGTTCTGACGGTGACTTCGGTTGCGTCTAGTTGCCACCCTTTTGGTAAAAACATAACGCTAATCGATTAACCGTTCTGGTATGATTTAACATATCAATATAAAAAAAGAAATGGATGGCTCTATATAGCATCAATGTAATCTTATTAAAGAACCACTAGTGGGAAAAGCACCCTGTTTGTTTAGGTATTCAGACTCGCGCTAACTGAAACACCGCGTTTTGTAACTATTCCGTAGCCTGAATTGGGCAAAGATAACGCTTGCGCCCACGCTTTTATGTATGTATATATCCAAGTATGTTCATTTTAACACACCTAAATACTTTGACATTTTTGATGACTGGTAATGTTGCCTAGGAAATGAGTAGGATAAGAATCCTTAAAGGGGACCCATGAATGGTTTATATTTGAGTTTTTAAATCATCGAGAAGTTTTTTGGAAATAATCGAATACGATAATTCTCAAATGTGCTAACAGTGCAGTTTTTAAAACTTTCAAATACTTTTTAATATTCCATCGCTCTAATCCCCTTCCTTGTACCAAACGAGATACTAAGGACGGGGCAGCGACAATGGTTATGGTCGAAGTTCACTCCTAACTGCCCTTCTCTGTACGCAGACTAACGAACGCATGCCTTTATTGTAACAATAATGATCTTTATCACCATAGAAATAAGAACTAAAATGTCGAACGAAACTGGCAATCATGGTGACGGTGACAATTTGTTTCGAACGACTGTTAGAAAATTTTCGCGAGATTGGGTGTTATTGCAACGTCCATTACGAATTTTCACTTCTAGGGGAAAGTTTTTAAACACGTTCCCTCAACTCTAAGATTATGCGGCTCAAAGTTTTGGGCGAGAATTTGATGTTTTGTTATGTTTTTGGCTAATAGCCGGAAACGACGCAATTTTAGGGGACTAATGTATTTAATTTCACAGAACTTGTATTGGCAAGCCTTTTAATGCTATGCGACGGTTGTTAATGCTATTTTTCGTTATTTTATTAGCTTCTTCTTCTTTGTTACACTCTTGACAGAGTGGTCGTGGTCATCATTAATGTCAATGAAATGTCTTTGAAGACAGATGTTATACGCCACTTTTTTCGGCTGGCCGAAAGCCTGGTGCAGTCGTGCAAAGGACCGCCCACAGCAGACTTTATCTGATCGGTCCATCGCATGGGAGACCTTCCTCGACCTCTAGTGCCCTCCTCCTCCTCTATTTTATTAGCTAACAAACTTTTATGCCTTAGCTTTATTATTGCGTTCAACAGCTTTATGGACACCTCGCATAAATCAGTAACTGTGGTACTTTTAGGATATGAATCTTCTTATATCTGATTTGATTAAAAAACCATACTCCGAGCATAGCTCTCTCCATTGCGAGAAAGCTATGATTCATCATAAGTGTCCCGTTTTACAGCCATAAGTCATCATTTGAAACGTGAACTGTTCAATCTCCAGGAACTTATTTAGACGAAAAGAAATCTCGATGTTTCGTTTTTGTTGGGATTAGACGGGTCGCTTCTCTCTCAAAATTAGACCTACAAAACTGGAGCGATGTACCTTAGGTATATACTAGAGGCGTTATATATTCGTCCAAGATTATGAGGCGCACATGAATGGAATAATAATTGGTAATGGTCAACGTCGTAGATACATATGACGGCAATCAGAGAGCAACGCCATCTAGTTTTGGAGTCATGTACGACAGACAAGAGAGTGGCATCGCCCCCTCTCTTTTCTCTAAGTGACGTATGCAGGTTCTTATAAGACTCACCGGCGCGGGACGGCGCATTGCATTGATTGCACTCGGTCGGGTCGGACCGGTGGTTGAGCTGCGGTGGTGCATTCGTACTTGGTGGAGCGTATAGTCTGCTCCTTATAAATTACCATACTTATAATTGTAGTTCTGTTCTACCAAGAGTATCTGGTCTCTTTGCCCGAAACTACCCATGTCTACCTAAATTACCGACAAAGACACGCACCCGCCCGTAGTCATCCTACATATAAATTTGTTCAATACTTGTTCTTCAAACATGAAACAGTACACATACGTAATATTATTTTAAAATATAGTATTATAAAATTCTTTCAATGTAGAAAAGTCGATTAAATCTTTGTAAGGCTGATTCATGCTCTGCGGTCGACTCTGCCCACGCTCGCAGCGATTTCTTGCAACAATATGGAAATATTTATTAGGTTCTTCTATTTTACTATTGCAAGATATTTTATATGCGACATATTTGACCGCAAAAGTTAATTAAGACTTCGCCAACTGTCTGTTGTTTAATATATGCAAAGACTTTATTATTAATAATATAATTCCGCAAAATGCAGAGAGACTAACACATTTCGTTTTTTTAGTTATACTTTATTAAATGTAAATGTGCAATGTTATAAATTTAAAAGTGGTCTTGGTTTGTATATGGGTTTTATGCTAGTATTTACAGCAACGGGACAACTTTTCGGAGTGACTTTTAGCATAGAGGTCCGGTGAGTGACAAAAATATGTCTCTAGTACATTGTCATTATTTATTTATAGGATAAAAACCTAATTTGCAAGAGTATCCTAATATAAAAAAAAATGCCTAAATTTAAATATTCCGGTAACATATTATCCATGATGTCACTCTTGTGAGTTCACTTAGATTGCAACTGAATAGGTCCAGCCTCTCTGCGATATCGTTCAAAGTCACAAGTGCGCGCGTCAAGGGCGCCTGGTTGAGCCGGTTGGTGCGTCCCCTCGGCACTGCCAGCAGCGGCGGCCAGCGTCTTCGATACACGTACCTATCTGGGACCCTAAGCCGCACCTGTACTAACACATCTGCGTTAAATATTTGGCCTCTCATTAATTTCAATATATATGTAACTAGTGTAAGCTCCCTCCTAACCCTTAACTCGTTGTACCCGACCATACCCAAAACAAATAGGGTCGGCTACATTAAGGGGTATTATATAAAGACATTAGATCAGAAGTTGGAGGTAATCAGATTATTATTGATCGATCTTGGCGAAGCTTACTAATGAAGCTGTGAGAGCATAGTAGTTTAGACTTTGGCGAACCTTTCGGGAAGGATACAGTTCAATTCCCGAAATGACATTAAACTTGTAGAAAAGTCCAGTCTGTTTTTGTACTGTAGTGTAAAGGATTATGTAAATGATTAACAAGCATGGGTAATATTGCTCTAATAAGATAGCTCTTAACATAATTTTAAGTGGCATGTGAGATGGTGATAACAAAAAGAAAATTTACCTGGCTAAGTTTGTTGTGGGCTTTTGAGACCGGGTCGCGTTTGGAACCCTCATAGCTTTAATTTTAAGTTTACGAATGTGGTTATTATCTACCATCAAATCAATACTATGTAAAATATTGACGCGTCAAAAGTGCCTTTTAAAGGACTATTTGAATAATTATTATTTGAATTTGAATTTCAGAGCTGTGTGAGCTTTTGTTATAAGCAATTACCTATATAGCACTTTCTTTAACGGTGAAGGAAAACAGGGAGTTCTCCAAAATGTTCTCAATGGCGTCTGAAGTCCATCAATCTGCACTTAGCCGAAGTGGAATACCACAACTCTTTTCATCTGAGAAGAGATCATTGCGCTGGTGAGAGCCAGTAATAGTTTGATAATGATGATGACGATGGTGATAATCATGAATTTGCTACAGTTAAAAATTTCGTAATCTTTGCAAATATTGTAAATGCATTTTTTTTTTTAAATTAATGCACGCCGCTATATATCAATGCTCTGGCATGATTTTTTGAATAAAGACAGTTTAAGGTACCAAGTATGATATTGGTTTTCATCGCGAAAAATATCTGCTCACGCTTAAAAGCCTTCATATTTAATATTATTACTTATGAAAGGGATGCAGTCATCATCATCATGATGATCAATCCATTGCCGGCTCACTACAGAACACGGGTCTCCTCTCAATATGAGAAGGGGTTTGGCCACGCTGGCCATGTGCAGATTGACAGACTTCACACGCGTTTGAGAACATTACGGAGGCATGCAGGTTTCCTCACGATGTTTTCCTTCACCGTAGAAACAAGTGATATTTTAATTATTTAAAAACGCACATAACTCCGAAAAGTTAAGAAGTGCGTGCCAGGGTCGAACCACCGACCTCCGATTAGGAGGCGGACATACTAACCATTAGGCTATCACAGCTAGCTGAACAGTATTAACAGCACAACTTGGTCGATTCACTGAAATCGTAATTCAAGTACTGAACAGGGCCGTATCTCTTGTGCGGCCCGCTGGATGTTTTGTTCACTATAAATAACTATGTACACATTTGTTTGCGGCATAATTTACTATTCCATCTTTAGGAACATTAAATAATTAACTCAAATTAATAATTGTATGGAAATATTCTATTAAAACATTCAATATAACATTATTGGTACAAAAATTGAGAGCTAAAGAATTTTACTTCAATTATTTATAAGTACTAACTTTGACAACTTCCGCATCATAAAGTTGGAGGTCCTGGAATCAATGCCCGGCTCGAGTCTAGTCTGGTGGGAGACATTGGCCGCTGCTACTTACTTACTGCCGATCCAATCGATTTAGCGTTCCGGCACGATGTCGCGTAGAACCCAATCAGGAGTATGTTATCACACCCCTAACAGGTTAGCCCGCTACCATCTTAGGTAGCATCATAAACAGGTGAGATTTCCGTTAAGGACTAATTTGTAGTGTATCAATAGAAAAAAAATTAGAATAGTCTATCAAAACATTCAATAGATATACGGTAAAAATACTTAACCAGTCACATTGTCGTTAGTTGAAGCGGTGATAGCCTAGTGGTTAGGGCGTCAGCCTCCTAATCAGAGGTTGGCGGTTCGAATCCGGGCACGCATCTCTAACTTTCGGAGTTAAGTGCGTTTAAAAAAAAACATTTGCTTCAACGGTGAAGGAAAACATCTTGAGGAAAATTGCACGTCTGAGAGTTCTCCATAATGTTCTCAAAGGCGTGTGAAGTCTGTCGATCCGCACATGGCCAGCGTGGTGGACTATGACCAAACCCATCTCATATTGAGAGGAGACCCGTGCTCTGTAGTGAGCTGGTAATGGGTTGATCATGATGATGATGATTGTCGTTAGTCAGATGTGGGTGTTAGCTGCTAGTTGGAATTATAAATAAGACACCGACGTACTTCCTAGCAGCGTTTGTAAAAGTTAGTAGAAATAAATACCCATTTGTTTATTCATATCAATTTATATGTTACCGAACTTCGATCAATCGTTCATGTTTTAATGGGGGTATAGAAGACGTTACGTGTAATAAATAATAAGTTACACGAAATAACTTTTTGATGTCGAAGTGCTGCCACCTGTGGAACTATTAAGAACTAGCGTCATCGATAAAAGTTAAACTACCAACAACTGTTTATAAAGCATCCTCAAACACTGCTAGGTACAGTTCAGTTCGAGAGAGAGAGATATAAATAGTAGAATACCTACATTGCGGGCATTGTGTTCGTGATTTACGCACTACGGGGCGACCTTCTAGAGTCGTATCTCTTGAACGGGCCACTGAATGTTTTGTTTACAATAAATGATTGCTTTTACGGAATGAGCCTGTTTTATCTCGGTGACTTGCAATGTTTTGCAAGATGAAATATTATTATTGTGGTTCGGTTATGCATGAACAAACGACATCAATTTATTGCTATTGTTTTAGGATTTTGGTCGCGTTCGGATACCGTGCAGCTTTAGTTTTTGCAAGTCTATGTATTTAATGAATCATCTCGCATTGAAAACAATATTCAAGGGCCATTCGAAAGTGTTTTTACAGTACTTTACAGTATAAATAATATAAATATTAATAATGTATATAAATATTAATTTTTAGACGACCTCCGTGGCGCAGCGCGTGCGCTGTTGCATTTTAAAGTTGGAGGTCCTGGGTTTGATTCCCGGCTCGAGTCTGGTCTGGTGGGAGGCTTCGGCCGTGGCTAGTTACCACCCTACCGACAAAGACGTGTCGCCAAGCGATTTAGCGTTCCGGCACGATGTCGCGTAGAAACCAATTAGGAGTGTGGGTTTACCATGCCCCTAACAGGTTAGCTCGCTACCATCTAAGATTGCATCATCACTTACCATCCGGTGATATTGCCGTCAAGGGCTTACTTGTAATGGACAAAAAAAAATATATAATGAATGCGGACAAATACGGATTTCGTAAATCTGCATTTATTTATTGCATATTACGGACAAACAGAACGAAAAGCTAAAAAAAAAAGCTTTTTAATTCTAAGCTATAAAAAGAAAGAAAGCACATTTTAACTTACATAAAGCTGGAAATGTTATCTATATTTCGATTTTATAAACGATTATTAGATACGATTTAACAATAACGAGAATGATCACGAAGGAACAATAAAAAATTCAATAACCGCTGATATTTTGGTAAGATAAATTGCGACCGATATAAGCAAGCTATTCCACTAAATACATTGATAATTATAAGAGTTAAAATACCTTCCTCAAAAATGTTTACCAACATGGTATTCAACCCTAATCAAATTAAGTAAGGTGAAGTCGTCCGTTTTAAAAGAGTAACACTCAATAAGCAGCATACTTCCGGACAACAAAACAACAAGAAGCAGTGAAGTCAAGTCAGACGGTAACTTTTGACTGAGGCCCTCAGCTCTCTTTGCTTCTCCGTCTACATTGTTTGCGCGCTTCACATTTTTCTCTTAATGTTCCCCCTTTACTGGTTTCCACGCTTCGGTGGTGATTTTGGAGTGGCATTCATGCGATAAAAATACAGAACCCTTATAAGATAACTCTTGTGTCTTCAACTAATTCAAACTAACCTTATAGAGTGTTTAACTTTTACTTGTGTATGTTAATAAAGTGTGTCAAGAATTGAAGTAGAAAATCACGGATAAACTTCCCATTTCCAAAGGGAAAACTATAATAAAAAAAGGATTTTATAAAGTTCGGTAGTGTGAGAAATTCAAAAATTATAAAACATATTTGACAAAACATACGCAAATCCAAGTCTTCTCCTAAGTTCAGAAGCTCCTAGAACTTAAATGAAAATAATTAATGTTTTTTAATTATAGGTGTAAGAAAATATTAATTAAAATTCACAATTTCGAAGGAACGGGAAAAAAATATTCTAATTCACGAAATCCTTCCCATATGAGCCCACCAAATAGAACATGATCGTAGATATTTTTCTTGGTTATTTTGCAGGGCGATTGTCACTAAGGACTAATTTAACTAATCGAAGAATCAAATACATTTTATGTTGAACGAAGTGCAAGATAAACACTAAGCACTGTTTGCCATCACGAATCATCAATAAATCTATAAATAAAAAACAAACAATAACATTTATGTCCAATAATAAATAGATATGACGTATATTGGATAGTTTCATTGAAATCTCGTGGGGTTCGCGTGAAGAATGATACGCCATAATAAAATATTAGATCCAAACCATCACGCGAATGTCGCCCAAGGGAGTAAAGCAGGGAACGCCACTTATTAGGTAATCGAAATGTATTTCTCATACTACCCCAAGAATACGTGAAAACAATAAGGATTGTAAATGTTGCATGAGTAGAACTCATAATAATGGGATGGTATAACATAATTGATTTAAATCGTAGTACTTTGTTGCAATTTAGTCGGTTTCTATTCAAGATAACGTCAATGTTAAGCTTAAACAACGGTTATAAATTTACCCACACTATCTATACTGATATTATAAATGTGAAAATATGCCTGGTTGTTTATTTGTGTCTTTCTTTTTCTTCTAATCTTGATGTATTTTTTTATACATTAGTATCTTGGGTCGTAGAACAATCCGATCCATAGGGATATTTAAAAAAATTAACCTTTTTTTTTAAATGCATAAAATTACTAGGCATCCTGGTTAATAAAGTTCGGGTCTAGCCCAGAATCCAAGATTGCTGTTCGATTTATAAAAACAGAGTATATTATTAGTAAGTCACTATTTATATATAATGTTATAAATGTATAGGCGTTGTGGAGGGTAAAACCAAAAAAATGCACTTCTACATATATGTTAGTATGATTTTTTGGATAAAAGTATCTCGAAAACGAAGGGATGATGATGATGAAAGTTAATAAATATTTCATTTCAACCTAACGCAGCATATTATCACGTTATGAAATTGGATAAAATTGGTTATATTAATGGATGTAAAAAAAATGAGGATTTATTTTACTTAAATATGTAATACGTAATTAAACATAGATATATAGATATCAAATGAAGGGAAGCGGTGAAAATATAACTTGTAATTAATAGTTTTTAATTAATATACCTGTATAACAAACATAAAAATGTTCCTAATTGTAATCCCCGTTTTAACAAAACAAATAAGAGGGTAAAGATGCGACCAAATCTCCTAATAATTGGATGGTACAGTGAAATTGAATTAGTATAATTGTATAGCTTACTTTCATTTGTCAAATAACAAAAGTTAACGAAATTAATTGACTTACTTCTGACTTGTCTTAATGTTAAATTCAGTATTAAGCTTTTGAAATATGAACATCATTGAATTCTGCTGTAAAATTTTCAGAAAATTTAGCTTATTCGGAGAAATTTTCAGTTGCATTATTAACTTGCGGTGAAGCGGTGATAGCCTAGTGGTTAGGGCGTCAGCCTCCTAAACAGAGGTCGGCGGTTCGAATCCGGGGGGCACGCACCTCTAATTTTTAGGAGTTGTGCGTTTTAAAAAAAATTATCATTTGCTTCAACGGTGAAGGAAAACATCCTGAGGAAACCTGCACGCCTGAGAGTTCTCCATAATGTTCAAGGCGTGTGAAGTTTGCCAATCCACATATGGCCAGCGTGGTGGACTATGGCCAAACCCTTCTCATATTGAGAGGAGACCCGTGCTCTGTAGTGAGCCGATAGTGGGTTGATCATTATTAACTTGCTGTGCTCGGTTTGATAAGTAAAATTGTTATGATATTTCTTGAGTACTTCAGTTTCCTACCAATTATTAAGGCATGCTACTTGTAACTATAAGAAAAGTCATAGCTCTTATAGTTAAAGTTTGAACTAAAAATTGACATGTTTTTCGTAAATGAGTGTGGTTTCTAAGATCTTAATAATAGTAACTGTAATTAGATATGTAAATAAACGGTTAACACATTGTACGTACGTATGAATGAATGAATGAATGAATGATTGATTGATTGAATGAATGAACTAAATTTTATTGCACACAACCAAAAAGGAAAGGATAACAAAAATACAGAAAATAACAGAAACAGTAGTATACAAATTGGCGGACATATAGCTACGTACACACGTACTACTATTTTTAAGAATAGACATTTATTCAGACAAAGGTATGCAATAGATATAGGAAGCGGTGAGATAAATGCTGATAGCGAGTACAGAGTACGAGTACAAGTAGTTGGTAGATCACTCAAGTTTCACTCAAGTTACCATCGTCGTGGAACATGTTCAGTTAACAAAGGCCACCAATGGCATTGGCATTCACAAAGTTTTTTATTTATTTATTCCTTAAATAAATAAAAAAAAACTTTATTCAAATTTGGTTTTAAAGGTTATTATAGAGTGAGTTTGTGTGTGCTAGAATTTTTATGGTGTAGCGGTTGGGAGTAGATGCGAATTATTCAAATAAAAATATGGTATTTTTTCTGCTACGCGTTCACTAACGTTTTGGCACGACGTTCTATTTGAAACCACGTAACGATAAAAATACATGGTCGTGAATTGCTCTAAGGGCATAGATAATCATAATTTATTATTGACTATGTGAGATAGTGGTAAAAAAAAAACCGGCTAAATTTGTTGTAGGCTTCTTGAGCTGGGCACAATTGGAACCCTCTTATATTTAGTTTTAAGTTACCGAGTGTAGTTACCACCATCACTTCACAAAATAAAAAAATGAAAAATCTATATATATAAAAGAGAAAGGTCACTTACTTACATACTTACTTACTTTAAACTTTTTTTATTATGAAGTCTACAAGCTTGAAATTTTGAAAATAGGTTTCTTTTAGGGCGTAAGTATAAGGTTAGAATTTTTTTTTAATCCAAATCTACCCCGAAGGGAATAAAATAGGAGTTTGAAGTTTGTATGAAAGTACTATTTTTTTTTAATTTAGAAACACGAAAATCGGCAATTTGACATTTGCCTGTAGCTTACTTTCTGAAGCAGACAGCATCGACCGCACGGTTAACATCAATCTCAAGGTAAATTAGCAATTCTACGCAGACGAAGTCGCGGGCAACAGCTAGTATACAATATATGAAGCTTCACAGTGCCTCTAATAGGTTTACATGAATAAAGCTATTTTGATTTGATTTGATTTATGTCTTAGAGCACCTTCTGTTGTGGAGTCAGTTCTATAGATCTATAATTAATGTTATAAAGTTTGAGGTCCTGGGTTCGATTCCTCGCTCAAGTCTGGTCTGGTAGGAGGCTTCGGCCGTGGCTAGTTACCACCCTACTGACAAAGATGTGTCGCCAAGCGATTTAGAGTTCAGGCACGATGTCGCCGTAGAAACCGATTAGCAGTATGGGTTTACTATACCCCCCTAACAGGTTAGCCCGCTACCATCTTAGACTGCATCTTCACTTACCATCAGGTGAGATTGCCGTCAAAGGCTAACTTGTAGTGGATAAAAAAAGCTTATTTACAAATATGGAGACGCTTCTAATTTCTACTAGCGTTGAGTGAATCCAGCTTCAAGCTGTAAACAGTTCATTTTAATGACATTGATTTATCCTTATCCAGGTATATCCTTTGCTAGGTTGCCTGGTAGAGAACGCTTTTTTGCGATAAGGCAGCCTATTGTGCCTTTCTTCTTTTCCGATGTATATTTCTTTGCTGTTATGTATTTCTTGTTCTTTATGGAGTTCTATAAAGTATATTTCATTTAGTAGTTCAAAACTCGCACGCTACTGTGTGTAAATACTCATTTTAAGATGACAAGTGATCGTTTCTGAATCGGGCAGCGAGATGCAGAGTTGGAATTCTTATAACGCAACGCTTTACGTTGCAAGGTGACCAAAACAATTTATATTTAGAGGCTGCGCCCACGTATTCGCATTTTATATTCCGTGTGCAATTTACCTAGTTGCGCTAGTCATATATTCTCTCCGTTCTTTATTAAACGTCAATTTTACGCCACACTTTCCACTTAAAATGATTGGAATTTATTTAATTTGAATTATTGTATACGGCGTTTTTTTAGCGTAGAGATCAACCTGCGGTCACGGTAGGTACGATAGCGCGCTCGCTATGGATCCCGAGTGGAAAACTATAAATCGCGATCGCCAGCGGCCGAGTAGACAAAACAGCAATTAATACAACGACCGAACTAATGGCCGGTCATTTGTTACGTACATATTAGAGAAGCGTGGGTGTATTTCGGAGTGGAGTTTTAGTAAAAGCAACAGTTTCAGACACTTCAGTCGCGATTAAAAAAATTAACAAAACTAGAGTGATAAAACTAATTGTATAATAATCGTACTATAATCCCATTGTAAGAATGTGTCGTTTGTACAATGAGATTATCAGTAAAGACTCCAAAATTGATATATTTAACGGTCACTATAGGAAGTTTTGTTTGAGTGTGATGGAATTAATTTAGTATACAGTAGGTATTACACCTAACTTTGGATTTGTTTTTCTGTAATTGGTTGTATTTAAGCTTTTGTCATGCTGTGCAGTCTGTTAGAATTACAATTAGATATAGAATATGTAACTAAGTTAAGATTTAATTATAAGAAATGTAATTTGTTAAGATTGCTAAATAAAAATTAAAAAAAAAAATTGCTAAGCGCACAGCCTACGTTCAATATTACGTAGGCTTAAAAATATATTTAAATAAAAACTATAGAAATTTATGAAAAAAATCAACAGCGAGAAAAACTTAGTTGATCAAAATTAAATTTAAAAGCGCAGTGTTAAAGTTGTATTGATAAAATAAAAATGAGCTGTCATATCCGTTTTGAACAAAAGTCCCAAAAAAAATTGATATACTTTATCTAGAAAAAGGCAAGGAAATATTCAACCTTGCTTGGTAGAAAATGTTGAATGCCATCATTCAGTAAAATATGTATAAATATTCAGTAAAATCATTCTACTAAAACATTACAAAATAACTAGTTGTTTGAATTTAATATTTCCATGAAAATAAGGTGAATGGTTTCATTGGCTCGCTTTTTAGTTTCATTAAAGGGGTTTTTAGTAAGCTTTTGCACGCGATCGGAGCTAAAACTATATACTAAGGAGTCACATTAGTATTATTAAAAAAATATTCTTATATATTGATAAAATACATGTTATTTAAGAAATAAAATATATAATACCAGCTTTTACCCGCAGCTGCGCTCGCATTGATGCCAACAAATAAGTATCAGAGATCATTACATATGTAATGATCTCTGATACTTATTTGTATCAGATATGAATCAATATGATAACTATATTTTAACAAACCATTTTTCTTTCGTAATTTTATTTTCAGTAAAAAGTATTCAATATCACTTTTAATACAAGAATATGTGTACAAAGTTTTATGACGATTTTCTGAGTATTTTTTGCGTGAAAACGTAACAAACATCCCTACATTCACATTTATAGTAATATTAAGGATAGTTCCTGGGTGGGTGGTGTACGAGTGCACGGGTGTTCCCGTGACCGAGCCACCAGGTGAAACGGTTTTAGTGGGTATTCTGGTCGTCAATCTGGCTGCCAGCGAATCCCACATCTCCCGCCGGAAGTGGCTCAGATCTGACTGCGCCGCTTCCGAAGGGGATGCGAAAATGCATTTCCCAGCGTCAAAAAAACATAATATAATTAAGGATTATATTTCTTTATTTCCTCCAGTCGATAAAATCCTCGAAAATATAGTTGTATGTAAATATAGTTCATATAGGATAGATTCTTTAGGGAAAATATGATTCCTATTCATATTGGTTTGATTTTCTACGACACAGCAATTTTCGTATTTACAATCAGTATCAGTAGGGTAGTGGGATGTAAGCCTAGTTTACGGGAACAGTAAGTCAGAGCTAATTTGATTATACATAGTGAGTTATTAAACTGAGACAGTATTGTGTAGCATCCAAAAACAGAAGATACCTAAATTCGCTATCTTAGGAACCATTAGTAGATATTATAGATATAATAAGTAGGCATGTGCTATTTACTCAGCCACACGTTACAGAACAATGCAATGCCTCGCAAGGTAGCCGAGTTTGAGTGCAGATAGTTATGAACTATTATAAACAGAGAGTTGGAAAGTTAGGAAACGTCTTTCACACCAACTTAGCCGTCTGTTACTGGTGCAACGTTGCGGAATATGACTTGACAGACTTGGAATACTTTTTCAAATGCATTTGCATTTACGTAGGAATATAAATAATTTTATAGGCAATGGGCGCCTTCCATACCTACTAATTGATTGCGGACCGCGTTATGTCACGTTACAATCTATAACATATTGTGACAGTAAAAGCCCGTCCACTCACCCTGGAGCAGCAAGGAGGGTTTATGCCCTAATCCCCCGCTGTTACTAGAGAGTTCAGAAGTCCTATGTCCGGTGTCGGAACGTAAATTATTAGAAACAAGTTTAATTTTTTTTTAAATTTATAATCAGTGTTGTTGAGTGATAACGAGTGTATAATGAGTGTGTATAATGAGTATAACCTGATTTATAGATTAGTTTGTAGTTTGATTATGTATATTTTTGTCCCAATCCTATAGTTTGAACTTGGCAGAGATCGTTTTTTTTTTAGTAAGCGATATTGTAACTCCCCATTTTTTATTTTCATTTATTTGAGCTTTATATGGTACACAAATAAAGAGTATGAATAAATTAATCATTTAATCGGTAAAGAATGATGACGATAATTTAAAATCCTTTGAGAGAACTAATTAATCGTTATCTATTAACTAATAACTAATATGTAAGCAATAAACTTGATATAGGCCATCAGAAATAAATTGTTATGATAGTAATATGATTGTATGATACTGAAATTTTAATGCAATGACAAATTGCTCAATTACAAAATAAATTTAGTAAGAACAATTGCCTAGTTAGATTTTGCATAGTGTGTATTGTTATCTGTCTCTTATTCTTTCTGATAGTAATAAAATAAATGTTTTTTATTTTATCTTTTGTTATCACTTTTTTTTCGTGTTATTAGGTAATTTAAAAATACTTTCAATTTTGCATATTATATATATTATTAGCGTTGACTAGACATATTATGCATGCTGAAGTTACCTCTAAGTTGAATTATATTTATATCTAGTACCTAAGGTTATTAAAATGTCCATATGTTACTATTGGTGGCGAATCGAATAACAAAGTAAATAAATGTAAATTTTATACCTATTAAATAAATTTTGATCTGTCGGCATTCTTATTATTTAACTATGCTGAAATCTTATACTTTTCCCGTGCAAGCAATAAGCTTAAAAAGAGGTACAAAGTTTTCACTGTACGTATACTCGTATAATGTAGATAGATCACAATTCTGTACGTAGCCAGTCAGCTCAATAGTTTGGAATTGATGTCACTGTCCACTTTACTGTGTTCTCTTCTAATGGGCGATCGGTACGTGAGCAGATTAAAATTACGCCTCCCCCTCTCCCATTCTCCGCAAACGAACTTAGACACGCTCTGGAATAGAACTGTGAAAATACAATAACGATGGACAGGGTTGTGTTATGAATCAAAATGTTGTTTACTTATGTTTAATTTCGAAAAATATTTATATGAAATAAAATAATGATTACACCCAAATTAATAATGGTGTCAATACTCTAAATACCTTTCTTTTTTGAGAGGAGAGGACTGTAACCAGCACACACATTAATACATACACACACACACACACACATACACAACAACACACACATACCCGTATATTAAAGAGCATTAATAGGCTGTGAACGCTTCTTCAGTTTCAGTGCCAAATTTAGGGAATTTAAAATAAGTATTATACTTTTATGTTATTGAAATTCATGCGTAGTATAATAAGGATAAATATATTAAGGTAAAGATTTAATAATCATCATCATGATCAACTACTGCCACTGCAGAGCACGGGTCTCCTCTCAATATGAGACGGTTTGGCCAGAGTTCGCCATGCTGACCATGTGCGGGTTGGCATACTGCACACGCCTTTGAGAACATTATGGAGAACTCTCAGGCGTGCAGGTTTCCTCACAAAGGAAAACCCTTCACAGTTGAAGCAAGTGATATTTTTATTGCTTAAAAAACGACCCCCGACTTTTTTTTAAGAGGCAGGCTAACCTAACCTAACCTAACCACTAGGCTATCACATATTCTATCACAGCTTATGAATAATAGTGCAGCTAAAAAAAGTTATTTTTTTTTGGGCTTGCGAACACAGATATTGGGATGTAGAAAAGACTAGCGCTGCGTTTGCTATTCCGTTATTTCTCGTTACGCCATGAGGCCGGATACAAAACGTACTCGAGTTTCGAGGACCTATGGACGTCAAGGACATTTGAAATTTTATCAGAAAGTTCACTCATTTGGAGCAGGGAGCAACGATTTCAGGTTTCAGATATCAGATGTATCCGGAGAGCATTGTTATAGACGAGTTGATTCTTTCACGAAGCCGGTTGGGTGATAAATTTCGACTAATGCACGACAACGCACGTCCACATAGCTAGAGGCGTATCAGGCACTCTCACGATGCTTGCATCAACATTCTGATGTGGCCTGCTTAGTCACCAAACCTCAACCCAATTGAGCATGCCCGGATGTTACAAAGAAAAGCTCTGCTGGGTATGGGTTACAAATAGCTTAAATATCAAGTCAATAACTTGTACCCACAACAAGTTATTGACTTGATATTTAAGCTATTTGTGCCATTAAATGACATAAGAAAAAGATAATTTTGATTAGCTTAATGTGCCACTAAATGATAAAAGAGAATGATAATTGTATTAGCTTAAAAGCATATGTTTGTTTGTATATTTATATTTCGTATATATATATAATATGAAATATGTATTATTTGTTATTGTTATTATTATATATATGTAGTTATTAGTATGTATGTAGGTATATTTAACTTTTGCAACATCCCGAGTATCACTGTTAGCTGATTGGCTCCACTTGTATGGTTGCCTGGAAGAGGTCATCTGGATTTGTGCGAGATTAACAAAACGCGATTGAGATTACCTCTGACTTAAGATACAGTTAAAGCGTGACAAATTTGTGAACTAACGATACAAGTACATTTTTACCAGTAAACAAAATATATCTTATAAATAATTTTGTCTAACAAGTTGTCTTTTAACTTTAATTCCTAATAACATTCGTGTATCATTAGTGCGAGATTAATAAAACGCGATTAGGATGACCTCTAACTTAAGATACAGTTAAAGGGAGACAAATTTGTAAATCTGTCTTGGTTTAAATTTGTCTCGCTTTAACACTAAATTTGGCTGTTTAAAGTCAAAGTACGGTCTTGTAGATCTCAGCATTAGACACTTTTAATGTGTGTAGTTTCAATTCATGTCGTGGCGTGCGTCACCACGCTAAATTTCAATCTGCTCACGTTCCAACAGACTCATAACATTACAAATGAACTGTGTAAAGTGTCTAGTAATGCCAAATTACACTGAGTTGAAGAAGTGAAGTTGCTAATGTGACTGCGTTTTAGACTCAATTGTACAAGAAGAACAGTTACGTTTTATGGGCATATATTGAGAATGGTGATGACTTCATACATGCTTTGTTTTTTATGTGCTACAAGTTAGCCCTTGATAGTTATCTCACCTGGTGGTAAGTGACAATACAGTCTTGGATGGTAGGGGGGTAACCTGTTTGTCTGGGAAGAATACAATGGGTTCCCCAGGTGTTCGGCAAATCCAGCGAGTGGGACATGCTGTGGTGGTTTTTAGTTCGGGTATACCTCAACGACGGGGGGAGTTCCACATAACCTCCGTCTTGCCCAACGGACGGAGGTAGCCATAAAGCTTTTCCACCACGGGGAAAAAAAAAGGGGGGTAACCTGTATGGGGTATGTTAAACCCACACTCTTATTGGTTTGGAACGCTAAATCGTTTGGCGACACGTCTTTTTCAGTAGGGTGGTAACTAGCCACGGCCGAAGCCTCCCACTAGATCAAACTCGAGCTGGAAATAGAACCCAGGACCTCCAACTTTATGATGCGACAACGCACGCACTGCGCCATGGATATTTACCGTCAAGGCCAACTTGTGGTGTATAAAAAAATGCACTTAGCAGACACTACCTCCAAGCCAACAAATCGCAGTTGAGATAAACTCACCAATGTCACACGTGCTGTACAAATCTGCCCATCCGCGTGTTACGCATTGGGGGTAATAAAAATAAAAGCGTACCCCTTTTGTCCGTTCATTCGTTCACTCTCCCTGTACAAATGCCGTATTGTATGACGTCGGGTCTAGGTGCTTCAAACGTAACAGTTCCACGGATTTATATGGCGGATATTTTCAATTGAATAATATTCTGCTCTTTTGAACCAACTGGCAAAAGTTTAAATCTTTTCGATGCAATAAAAAATTTCTCTCTTGTTCGTTATTTCATTCAGCTCATTCTGGTACTGTTACTTTTACTGTAAGTTAGAACCCTGCGAAGTATCATTATTAGAGCTTTAATGATTAACGTTGTGTCTGAAAAAAAACTACAACCTACTCCCATTACTTTGATTCGTAAAAACATATTAATATCATATAAAACTATAATACCTATTACTATAAATTAACATTCACTATATCTAGTATTCCTAATTCGTAACTTCACCATAGAAATACATAATATAATGCGTGCATGCAATCTGTGTAGATTTTAAGAATTAATTGTAAACCTATTATCTCTTTTAAGTGAACAGTATGTTCTTTTTGAGAAACAAATATCTTTAAACCGATAAATTGATTGTTGGTTTGTCTTTTAGAAAATTCAACCGCACAATTGAATCATTTTTGCCAGTTATTGAGCCGCATAGTAAAATGTTCATGATTAAGTACCTATGGGTTAGAGCTAGGGGTCATACTGCTCTATATATATACCTTTTTCACGCATATCAACTTTCTCATTTATGACGTATTAGGAAAAAATAAAAATTAACACGCGAAACCGCTGAAAAGTCTAGTATATTTTGTTTCACGACTCAAAGCTATCCAGGTGTGAAACAATTATTTTGATATTTTGATATTTATTATTTTTAAAGCTGTCTCCTGTAGCGGGCAGAAGTATTCTCGAATGGGCTTTTATGCCCGGCCGCTGTGATGAATGAGTTTTTGAATCCCAGCTGCCACCGAATGCAAAATATAAAACAATAGCACCGGAAAAAATATTTATCGTAACGCGAGTTTTGATAGCTTTCATATAAAAAATAAAAATACTTCGTTCTTTTAAAAAAATATTGCTATTTTTTTCAATTTGCAAAACAATATTTACGAGAGTTTTTCACAATTGTTAGACAAACTGACTGAGGGATAAAATATTTTTACATATGATCGCCCCCCAAAAATAATGATCATATAAATTATTCCTTAGTTATTATTTGGAGTACGGCTGCGATAGTCGCAGAGATGCGGGCTCAAGTCTTGTACGATCTTTGATTACGTAGGTACTTCCAGAAATTGTATTTTTATTTTGTAAATTAACAATATCCCACTTAACTCGTTATAAAAATACAAAAAAAAAAAAATACTTAAGGCTGCTATTTTAACCGGCATATATACTAAGTATAGTAAGCGGTGATAGCCTAGTGGTTAGGGCGTCAGATTCCTAATCCGAGGTCAGCGGTTCGAATCTTGGCACGCACCACTAACTTTTCGGAGTTATGTGCGTTTTTAAACAATCAAAATATCACTTGCATCAACGGTGAAGGAAAACATCGTGAGGAAACCTGCACGCCTGAGATTTCTCCATAATGTTCTCAAAGGCTTGTGAAGTCTGCCAATCCGCACATGGCCAGTGTGGTGGACTATGGCCAAACCCTTTTCATATTGAGAGGAGACCCGTGCTCTGTAGTGAGCCGGTAATGGGTTAATCATGATGATGATGATATAGTAAGCCTATAGAATAAATTTAATTGATTTCACATGACGCAAGACCTGCTAAAATGTCGTAAATTTTAGTAAGACATTATTTGTAAATCACAACAGTCTTAAGACCTACAGACCTAATGTTAATAACATGTGCCTATGTTTGTTACTCCTTCACTGTGGAACTATAAAACTAATCTTACTGAAATTATGAAATGAAATAGATTATACCTTGGATTAACACATAGACTCTTTTTATTTCAAAAAATTAACTATGGTTTCCGCGTAAGGCTTTAGTTCTCCATAGCAAACTACCTGAAAATTTATGTGTTGGCAAAGGTAGCAAAAAATTTAACTACAACGGGGATGAGATATGTCATAATCTTTAGTTTCAAACGAATTTTTAAAAACATCATCATTTACAATAGGGTGGTAAATGTATGTAACATTAAGCATTGTTCCGTAAGGCAAGCCAAATCAATTGTGGGAAAATGGCTCGCTTCCTTAAACTACAAGGAAACAGAGGAGCTTTTCTTACATTTAACATAAGGGCGTTCTCTTTGATACATCTTATAGATAATATAAAAAGACTTTATAAGATATCTTATTATAATCATCATTTAACTGTTAAAAAGATATAAGTTACCCACGAGACAGGATTACCTAGTGTGGGTACCATCGGAATATGTAAAACTGTAACTGTGTTTTTGGTGAAATAAATATTTTTAATTTTTTTTTTTAAATTTAAACATTCGTCCCAACCATGTCCCAACAAGGCTTCACAGCTTATAACAAATACAACTGTTACAATAAATACATGTAATTATACAAATAAATTAGCTTCTACTAGTATCATTAAATTGTTGGATTCTCGCCTCAGTTTTATTACCTCGACCGACCGGACCCACTCGGAGAGATGAGCAGCATCCATTTAGCTCAATCAATTATTCGTTTAACGGTAACGTGCTCTGTAATTTATAGCGGGGCTTCTGACCTATTAATCTGAAACCGCCCCTCACCAGCGGACCTACAAACTTCGCCCGAACCAATGCTTTGTGTGTTCTTACTGGAAAACCGGTATCATACGTACAACACGAGCGATAGTCCATTCGAGTAAATCGATTGCTGTTGCCTAAATTTTTTTATGCGACACAATCATTGGTAAAGTTGTGACTGTAAACTGTAAACTGTAAAAGTAACTAGGCAGAGTCTCGACTATGATAGAGACTAGACTATGACAACCACTCACGCATCTTTCAAAGACTCTGTTTGGAGAATACGCACCATATAAATATATACCAATTAGTTGCCCATTCATATCAATCGATAGACCCACTGCAGGAACTATGTCTCTTGTAGGGAGTTCCAATGTCCACGGTATTGGAAACAATCCACTATAGAATGTCAATATTTATATATCAAATAACGTCATAAATACAATCTTTCATGCTTCATTAATTGTTAAATCAATGCGCTATGTAATTTATTTTTGACTTTATTGTCTGACTAGACAGTAGACTAGTTTTACAGTTTACTTATTTTATAAATCATCATCATCATGATCAACCCATTACCGGCTCACTACATAGCACGGGTCTCCTCTCAATATGAGAAGGGTTTGGCCATAGTCCACCATGCTGGCCATGTGCGGATTGGCAGACTTCACACACCTTTGAGAACATTATGGAGAACTCTCAGGCGTGCAGGTTTCCTCACGATGTCTTACTTCACCGTTTAAGCAAGTGATATTTTAATTTTTTTAAAACGCACATAACTCGGAAAAGTTAGATGTGCGTGCCCGGATTCGAACCGCCGACCTCTGATTTGGAGGCTGACGCCCTAACCACTAGGCTATCACCGCTTCCATTTTATAAATAGAACAATAATATTATAGATAGATTAATACATTTCAAACATGATTCTAAGGGAAGGGATTATAATGTATTCCTGAATCATGCCACACAATGCAATACCTTAGCGAAGGGCCAGGTGTTATCCTAACCATTTTACTGCTTGAGCTAAGTGCTGAAAAGCTTAAATAATAGAAGCGAAACGATAACGTATATACATATATATATGTATATAACGAATGATATAATATATCAAGCATAATATTAGTACTCAGCTGACAGCTGAAAAGATGCTGATGCCAAAATATTTTGTTACCTAATTCTGATGGATAGATCAAATAATAATATCATTCATATATTTTTATGTCTTTATTTATTTTGAAAGATATTTTATACCATATTACGCATATCCACCAGACAGTACTTACCAGTGCCTTATTATAAAGGCATATAACTTAATATAAAGGCGAATTTATTTGCGTATTAATAAATCTACTGCTGATTATAATATAGTAATCACTTTTCGTTTTTAACACTTATTATATTAAAATTAAATAGATTTCTAGCTGAAACGTTTGCCATGCTAGTTTTCATAGTTAGTAATTAAATAGTTTTCTAGCCAAAAAATTTGGTTCGACTGAAATACTATATAAAAAGCCAATTTCTAATATTATATACATGTTTTGTCGTACGGCCTTGGTCTAGTTGTAAGAATGTATGATTTTGACTTCGTTTCAGGACTGATATTTTCTATTAATAAATTTTCAGTAGTTATAAATTGGTGCTGATTTGGCAAACTCTGTGTTTCGGATAGCTCGCTGAGCCCAAAAACTGGACATAGTATTGTACCGAGAATTGCTGTATTATATTTTACGTTGAAGTCCCATTGAGGCACTGAAAAGGTATGCAAATGTCCTCCTATGTGAGAGAGGGTGGAGACTGAGAATGATTATGAATGATGATATTTTTATTATGAGCCCAGTTCAAACAAAGTTGGAAAAGTGTGTGAGAAGGGTGTCAGATTAATAGGTCAGTAATAAATTACTCGTCCCGTTACCGTCGAGCGAGTAATTGATTGAGCAAATGGAAGCGGCTCATCTCTTCGAGTGGGTCAAGCGGTTTAAGTAATAAAAAATGATTAACCGAGCTGAAAAAAAAATGATTTTTTAATCGTTAACATATTGAGTTGAGGTATTGGCAATATTGAATTGATTAGTTACCATTCGGGTTTTCAGCCACAAAATGTGTCGGTTCTTTCATAGCATTATAATTATATCTGCGTCATAAAATGTTATGTTTACTGTATTAATAAGTCATACTTAATAGACTTATAATTCATAAAATTATATTAAGAACTCATTACCGTACCAATCATATTATGTTCTATTTTAAATACATATATAATTTATAAAAATAAAATATGTGTATGTAGGATGACTACGGGCGGGTGCGTATCTTTGTCAGTTATTTAGGTAGACGTGGGTAGTTTCGGGCAAAGAGACCAGATAATCTTGGTAGAACAGAATTACAATTATAAGTATGGTAATTTATAAGGAGCAGACTATACGCTCCACCAAGTATGAATGTACTACCGCAGCTCAACCACCGGTCCGACCCGACCGAGTGCAATCAATGCAATGTGCAGTCCCGCGCCGATGAGTCTTATAAGAACCTGCATACGTCACTTAGTGTTGCGTAAAGAGAGGGGCGATGCCACTCTCTTGTCTGTCGTGCATGACTCCAAAACTAGATGGCACTGCTCTCTGATTGCCATCATATATATATAAATAAAATGAATTGGTATATTTGAAGAATATCTGTTTGATTAGATTAATGGAGTCCTTTATGAGTATTATTCACACATCAAAGACATACTTTTGGTTATTTTTCATGAAATTGTTAGATTATTCAAGCTTGTCAATCATCGCTATAAAAAGGAGCTCGAATGTAAATAACCAAGTGTTGTTTGGAATATTGAGTGGAATAAAAGTCTTATTCTATGCGTATTATTTCTTATTTCTGGATACCTTATGCATGCATCTAGAATGTGGTATACATTTAAGTGGTAAATTAAAATTAAAAATATGTGAGGGTATTTTTAGTTTTCCTCCTTTGTCCTCATATCATGACAAAAACTACAGATCAACGTGAATTTGTGCATGTAATTGTTATGAGTTCGAAAATTTCATAAGCTCATCGCCGAGGAACACAACAAAGTTTCCTGTTCATCGGAATTTAACAGTAAGGTTAGCTACAGTGAGTGTGCTTTCACTTCTAGAATTTCAAAATCTTTTATTCTACAACAGAAAGGGAGAATGCTGTGAACGGTGTCATCCTTAACCAACTCATACCGTACGTACCCGTTTCTTGCGGCACCCATGTTTCTATAACTTAACCTTAAAGGTCGCAATCTCATTGCTATAACATGCCATATCATATACTCAAAATATTCTTATTTCAGATAAAAAACACAACAATTACAGATGAATGTATCATTGTTATGTCACAGATCTCATGTTCTATTCATGTTAGAAGTCATGAAAAAAGTAAGTAAATGCTATGTTATATGCTATGTTATATGCTATGTTATATGTAGTCAATATTCAATTTGCCTAATCTCTAAAGTATTTTGTAATTTTTTGTATTAAAATATTTTGATATATAACATTTATAACAAAACTTTTAATAATATTATTGATGTTCAATATTATTGTGTGTACAGTGTACACCGCATTCGACGCCAGCTGCCGGATAAAAATGCATTCATCACGTCGGGACACAAAACAAGCTCTGAAAATACCCAATATCAGTTATGCCAGGTAGCTTAAATAACATCTGCCGTGAAATATTGAGACACATTGAGGCATCATTTTATGTTGAATGTAGATTAAATGAATAAAATATACATGATTTTTTGCTACCTTCAATAAAGATTACTGAACTGGAATAGTTTTAATTTTTATTCATTCATTTACGCGTATCAGAATAGATTCATATACCATAAATAAATAAACACTAAACACAAGATAGCCCTTGATGGCAATCTGGTGATAATGCAGTCTAAGAAGGTAGTGGGCTAACTCATAAGGGGTACGGTAAGTAAAAAATTACCTATTGATATCTTGGAGATGTCTATCAATAAGTTCAAAGTTTTTATAAAACGAAAGCTTGTAGAAAAATCATATTACGATATTAAGGATTATATAAACGATAAAAAAGCTTGGGTGTGAATTGCTCTATCTCCATAGGTACTATAGTTTGTTATTCATTATGTGAGATGGTGATAACGAAAAAAAGAAAAACCCCGGCTAAGTTTGTTGTGGGCTTCTTCTTAGACCGGGGCGCGTTTGGAACCCTCATAGCTTTAGTTTTAAGTTAACGAATATAGTTATCACCATGAAATAACTACTATGTAAATTATTGACGCGTCACTTTGCCTTTTTAAGGACTATTTGAATAAAGATTATTTTGAATTTGAATACTCCTAATTGGTTTCTATGCGACATTGTTCCGGAATGCTAAATCGCTTGGCGACACGTCTTTGTCAGTAGCGTAACTAGCTATGGACGAAGCTTTCCTCCAGATCGGACTCGAGCCGAGAATCGAACCTAACTTTGTAATGCAACAGCGCACGCACTGAGCTATCTATTAATTATTACCAATAAATATGAAAGGTAACATCTTGGTTCTTTGCTGCAAGTGCTTGTAATGAATACCGATTAATTGAAGCATTTACAGATAGAAAAATGTTTATGAAGGCTTCATTTTACGCCTATATTATATACTACATTAGTCATGTTAATAAGAACAACAAAAGAAGCGAGTAGTTCTTTATGTAGAAAAAAGAAGGTAAAAGATTCGTAAATATGAACAATGTAAAAACTAATCACAAATATAAATATATGCTTCATCATATCAAGCGATTTACGTTCGCTGCTAGACATAGGTCTTTTTTAAGGAGTTTCAAAGTCCTGGGCCGCTTACTTAACGAAAAATGTATGAAATTCAAAAAGGGTATGAAAAAAGCGAGAAAAAAGGATAAACCGGCAAATGATTCAAGAGAGTGAAATCCACTAACCAACACCACACAGATAAATAAATTATATTCACAACTGAGCCTTAGCTTTGATTTCGTGTAATGTTGCCGTAAATAAATTATACATTATAACCTCCCTCTTACATACATTGTTCCATATTTTGTACCACTTAACATAATACTACGGTGTTAAGTAATAGAAATTCTAATACAAGCCGCAATAGTGCGATTTGGATAATTCCAGCGCTTATCAAGTGCTGCACAGTTGAACGAGCTCAGCGGAAGTGCGCTCTAAATTAGCGCTTGAAGCCTTCGTTACATAATTGGGTACTCGTGTTAACGTGGTGAAATAATGGCGAGATAATAACTTAAGTTACACAAACCTTCTTTTCAGGTCAGAGGTCTTGCAGTGAAAATATACGGTGGCATTTGTATTCAAGTCTTTTCAACGAAAAGTTTTTTGACTACCTCCGTGTTGATAAAGTTGGAAATCCTGGGTTCGATTCCCGGCTCAGATTCTGCTCTGGTGGAAGGCTTACGCCGTCGCTAGTTATTCAAGTTTGAAGAGGAAAATTATGCCCAACCTCATAACCTGTGGTAAGATTGAGAACAAGAAGTCATACAGGATTCATGTTTTTCATTGATATAAAAAGCTAACAGACTTTTAAATCTGTCCCAATAAAACATTTGTATAAGTGTGTAAAATCTATCAATGTAACCAATGAAGGTAGGTAGGAAGCGGGAAGTGAAGTACTTACACATCTTCGAATAAAAAGTTATATAGTGAATAGAGGCGAAGATTAACTAACTGGTGCCCACAACTTTGTTAGTTTGTTTCCCGTTTTATTCTTAATTTCCACCAGAATCGTTTACTCTCCGTATTGAAAAGTCACTTACCACAGTCTATGACGAGAATACGATCCCTCTAAAATAAATCGAAATAAATAAAAATAAATAAGTTATAATAATAAAATAAGTCTATGATGCGAAATAGGATCTCTCGAAAAATAAGTCGATATCGGATTTTAGAAGTGTTAGGATACATAGTTTGCTATGTATCATCCATCTTTATGCAATCTGTCTTTGTAACACATTTCCTTGCAATCAGTACGGTGATTGAGCCGACCTGATAAACAAACTAACAAACAAATAGAAACGCATTTACAGTAATACTCGTACTGTGGTTAAATGATCACGCTTATTTTTCAGCAAGATAATTATTTATCACCCACTCAGTCGAATATCGGTCAGAGAAAACCTTCTTTAGCCGTTTAAGTAAATGGCAATGGCTAATATGTAAACCGTTTTAAACGCAAATAAATATCAGTTATGTCTGGTGGGAGGCTTCGGTCGTGGCTAGTTACCACCCTACCGATAAAGACGTGTCGTTAAGCGATTTAGTGTTCCGGCACGATGTCGCGTAGAAACCAATTAGGAATGTGAGTTTACCATACCCCAAACAGGTTAGCCCGCTACCATCCTAGATTGCATCATCACTTACCACCAGGTGAGATAGCCGCCAATAGCCATATTGGCGGCTATGTACTTTTAGTGTATAAATAATTAAAAAAAATACCGCTACGCCCTTGTATATAACAATACGGCATGCCGGTACGAGGCATCGTAGCCCGTAGAGGCACTACAACTCTAAGCGAGTCGTCGTAAATAACTGCTCCACCGTAAATGAATAATTAACGACCCAAAACTGTTTTATGACCCAACCAAAATGTTAATTTTCATATTTACGATTTAATATAATTTTCACGTTGTGTGAATCAATAAGATAGCGGAGATATAATGTTAAACTTAAATTTAAAAAAGTATGAAAAGAGAGTATTTCTGTAAGCAACTGTGTATGACGAAGCATTGGTATTAAAGAAAATTCCGTAAAGACCCTTATTTAATAAGTACAGTTTACAGACGTTAAGCAAAAAAACAATTTATAATTAAAAGAAAGAAGTGAGCTTACGCATAGCCTTTAATATTTAAAATAAAAGAGCGATTTCATATAAGGGGATGAATTAAGCAAACGGTATTTTATAAAGAAAAAATGAAAACTCGTATATGATAGACAACAATAACTGTTAAATGATTAGCCAATTTATTAAGCCGATTAGCTTAGTGGTTAGGGCGTCAGCCTCCTAATCAGAGGTCGGCGGTTCGAATCCGGGCACGCACCACTAACTTTTCGGAGTTATGTTTAAAAAAAATAAAATATCAACTGCTTCAACGGTGAAGGAAAACATCGTGCAGAAACCTGCACGCCTGTGAGTTCTCCATAATGTTCTCAAAGGCGTGTGAAGTGCTAATCCGCACATGGCCAGCGTGGTGGACTATGGCCAAACCCTTCTCATATTGCGAGGAGACCCGTGCTCTGTAGTGAGCCGATAATGGGTTGATCATGATGATGATGATGATGAGCCGAATCACATGCCAATTCGGGTTTGTAGTCATTATTTAGGAAAGAATGATGGTATATATTCTCTCTTAAAAATATTACGTGACAAAGGTCACAAATGTACTAAAATAATAATATGCAAGAGCTCTCTTAAACGGCCACATATGTAGCCACATTAAATGCAAATTAATATAAGCCCCGCTACGCCGTCGCATATAATAATAGGGAATGCGCTACGCCGTAGTCTATAATAATACGACATACCGCTACGCCGCGTCGTAGCCCGTAGAGGCACTGCAACTCTAAGCGAGCGGTCGTAAATAACTGCCCCAACATAAATGAATAATTGACACTAAATGTTTTTATTACCCAGCCAACATGTTTATAGTCATGTTTGCGATTTAATGTATTAGTGTAATTAAGGTTAAAGTAAAATATTTGCGTAACCCATTAATTAATTTAACAGTCTTGTGTAAATAAATTATTGAAATCTATATACTAGACTGTTTTATGACCGAACTAAGAAGTCGCAAACTTGCATTGGGAACGACTGAAATAACAGGATAGCCTGATGTAAAAAGTTGTTTAATTAAAATAAAGGCAATTAATAACGAAGCTGTGATAGCCTAGTGGTTAGGATGTCCGCCTTTTAGTCAGAGGTTGGGGATTCGATCCCGGGCACGCAACTCTAACTTTTCAAAGTTATGTGCATTTATAAGCAATTAAAATATCACTTGCTTCCACGGTGAAGCAAAACATCGTGAGGAAACCTGCACGCCTGAGAGTTCTGCATAATGTTTTCGAAGGCGTGTGAAGTCTGCCGATCCACACATGGCCAGCTTGGTGGACTATGGCCAAATCCTTCTCATATGGAGAGGAGACCCGTGCTCTGTAGTGGAACGGCAATAGATTTATCATAATAAATAAGTAACAGTATTTTTTGTTTTAGTTTTTATATATTAGGCAAACGGGCAAACGTTTCACCTGATGTTAAGTGATTATACCATAGCAGCCGATGAACCTCGAAAACACTGCAAAACTTGGCTGTTGAACATGGATTCGCTTTTTGATATTGTCATGTCTATGACAGGATAACCAGCGACTTAAGCTTACTTTCGAAACACACACAGACCGAGCCGGAAATCGAACCCGGAAACTCCCACTGTATAAAACGACAAGGAACTATCCCATGGAGATAAAGTAATTATTTGACGACAGCATTCCCACCCAATACGTTCACAATAGACGAGAATAGTTGTCGTTATTGTGATTATATGTAATGGGTTAATTAGTGGAGAGTGCCTATTTGCTTGAACAATAGTTTCATTCAATAAACGGTTACAAAACAAACGTAAACGGTTGCAAATTACCAAGCAATCCCTTGTAAATACCCACTCCGTAGTAAATTAATGTTTGACGACACCATCGTATGACCTGACAAACATGCCTATTCTCATGTTTGAAATTTCATTTAATGGGTTATAACTATATCTAGATATTGTATTTCTATATAGCTCTTAATATAATTTTAAGTGGCATGTGAGATGGTGATAACAAAAAGAAAATTTACCTGGATAAGTTTGTTGTGGGCTTCTTCTTAGACCGGGGCGCGTTTGGAACCCCCATAGCTTTAGTTTTAAGTTTACGAATGTAGTTATCACCATTAAATCCCTACTATGTAAATTATTGACGCGTCAAAAGTGCCTTTAAAAGGAGTATTTGAATAAAGATTATTTGAATTTGAATTTATAGTAAAAATATAAAGAGCATTTATTTGTTTATTTTTTACTTTGTAATTAATAAAGTCTAATGTTAAGCGGTGATAGCCTAGGGGTTAGGGCGTCAGCCTCCTAATCAGAGGTCGGCGGTTCGAATCCTGGCACGCACCTCCAACTTTTCGGAGTTATGTGCGTTTAAAAAAAAAAAAAAAAAAAATTAAAAAAATCACTTGCTTTAACGGTGAAGGAAAACATCGTGAGGAAACCTGCACGCCTGAGAGTTCTCCATAATGTTCTCAAAGGCGTGTGAAGTCTGCCAATCCGCACATGGCCAGCGTGGTGGACTATGGCCAAACCCTTCTCATATTGAGACGAGACCCGTGCTCTGTAGTGAGCCGGTAATGGTTGTTCATGATGAATGTTACTGAATCTATTCCAATAGATATTTTTATTTATTAGGCGTTTTATTCCGAAGAAACGGGTATACTTTATTATTCCAGTAATAGTAAGATTTCGATAAACAGCAAGAATAATTTGCTAGATTCCGCCGACAACCGGGAGATTTGTATCATATAACACCACACAAAATCTTCCACTAAAACCTCTACGCAAGTTTCGACCCGACACCGGATCATCCTCAGGAGATGTTGACTTCACAAGCGAGAAAAGTAAAGTAGTAAGATTTCAGCATAAAGCAATTATTTTATTATTTTACGCTTCAAATTATCATAATTAAGGGTAAGGTACTAATCCTTAGAAAAAGAGTAAATTTTCATTTAGACAATCTTATGTAGACACATTTTGTTCCCACAGCATGAAACATGGGCATAAAGTTTAGGAGATAGTGGAAAATATGAATTGAAACTTAAGAGGGGAGCTTACATATTTGTGGTATGATTCTTGAGCTCGAAATCGCAGAGATCAAAGTGAATATTATAATGATTGCAAAAAGCATACAATCGTTTACTCTTTTATATAATTAAAGTAATGTTTAATATTAATTAATAATCGAAGACATCAACCTAATATGGTTGATGTCTTCATTGGTTGCACGACGTCTGACCATTACGTCTATTGGCCTTGATTGTGATTGTATGTAATATGGGCAATTAGTGGAGAGAGCGTATTTGGTTATACAATTGTACATACATAACATACAATAGTTGCTATGTTTATTGAAACTTTTGTATGTTATATATAAGTGTACGTTACGAAAGGAATGGTCAGCAATCTTTTTTTTATCCATCCACTACAATTAAGCCCTTGGCAATCTTACCTGATGGTAAGTGATGATGCAGACTAGCTTGGCGTCTTTGTTGGTAAGGTGGTAATTAGCTACAGCCGAAGCTTCCTACCAGACCAGACGCGAGCTGGGAATCGAACCCAGGACTTCCAAGTTTATAATACGACAGCGCCACGTAGGTCATCTTTTGTAAATAACCGACTCGTCATAAATTTTTGACAACACCAACTGGGCGTTAAATTGCTCGACTATAGTCATGTAGGTGATTATTTTTAATGGGCTAATTAGTACATATAATGGTTGTTATACCATATAATTATTGGCTTTTACAATAATAAAGTTAAATACTTAAAATGAGCAATGGACGACAGTATCCATTTTATTGCCCGAACAATACGTCTATTGTCATGTTTGTGCTTTTATGTAATGGAAAAATTAGTGGACCAATCGTTTTAGCTTACATAATACAATTTTATTATGATTAAATTAAACAGACAGACCTACATATATTTAATTTTGTTAACATTGTTACGTTCTCTGAA
This sequence comes from Lasiommata megera, assembly GCA_928268935.1. NCBI lineage: Eukaryota > Metazoa > Arthropoda > Insecta > Lepidoptera > Nymphalidae > Lasiommata > Lasiommata megera. The sequence goes on along the minus strand of OV743315.1, from coordinate 15,112,287 downwards.
TACCAATTGCTCTGAATGAGGACTTATCACTTAATCTACCGTTTTCGTCTATCGTTATTTACTAGAACCCATTTGTTTCTGGCATTCTTCGATTTTCGGCGTGCTCCAAAATGATAAGCATTATAAATTTAGTCTTAAATATACTATGCCCATTACAAGGCACAGTCACCTTCCTTGAAAGCATAAAGGTAACTCTGAGGATGACACTCATCATCATCATGATCAACTCATTACCGGGTCACTACAGAGCACGGGTCTCCTCTTAATATGATAAGGGTTTGGCCATAGTCCACCACGCTGGCTATGTGCCGATTGGCAGACTTTACACGCCTTGGAGAACATTATGGAGAACTCTCAGGCGTGCAGGTTTCCTTACGATGTTTTCCTTCACCGTTGAAGCAAGTGAATTTTTTTTTATTTTTTTTTAAACGCACATAACTCCGAAAAGTTAGAAGTGCGTGCCCGGATTCGAACCGCCAACCTCTGATTAGGAAGCTGACGACCTAACCACTAGGCTATCACCGCTTCATGATGACAGTATCAGACCTTTAGTTATAATAGTTTAAAAGTAATTTACTTTGCTTTTAGCATTAACATGTAGTATCAAATAAACATTAATTTGTGCCGTGCGATCAAAGGCACGTTCAATTCGCATTGACGATTATTCCGTTTCGATGCATAAAGTTCATTTGTCCGGCACGCGAAAGGCCTAATTCCAATCTGCTCACGTTCCGAACGACCATTAGCCGTACAGCGAGCGGTGTGATGTTAGATGTTACTGTAACTGGAGTGTCGTACACTTTACACCGTGTATTTATTATCGCGGGAATATCATCAGAAAGGTTAGTTGGTCGCCCATGAACATCTGCAGAACCAGAGGAAACGCCGATGCGATTATATTAGTAGCGAGCTCATCATCATCATCACGATCAACCTATTGTCGCCTCACTACAGAGCACGGGTCTCTTCTCAATATGAGAAGGGTTTGGCCATAGTCCACCACGCACCATATGCGGACTGGCAGACTTCACACGCCATTAAGCACATTATGGAGAACTCTCAGGCGTGCAGGTTTCCTCACGATGTTTTCCTTCACCGTTGAAGCAAGTGATATTTTAATTGCTTAAAAAACGCACATAACTTCAAAAGTTAGTTAGGCTATCACAGATTCCTCCTTATCTTTAAACTCAGAATCATACCGGAACGTTCGCTTGATAGTGTCTTTGTATTAGGGCAACGCTGCGGCTGAAGTTTCAAATCAAATCATATCAAAAGCTGTATTCATATAAACCTATTACAGGTATCTATGAATCGTTCATATATATCACATTTTTTAATTATTTCTATCAGTGATGGTGATAATCGCCAACTTTAAACTAAAGCTAAGAAGGTTCAAATTACGCCCAGGGCTAAGAAGAAACCCACACCAAACTTAGCCGGTTTTTTTTTTGCTATCACCATCTCATATAATCAATAATAAATTATGGTACTTATTCATAACAGACCACACAGATCTGAGCTGAGAATCGAACCAGAAACCTCCCACTTTTTAATACAGCAGCACGCGCAAAAGAGGAACTACTGATGCATTGCTGGCTCAACACTGGCACCCTCCATATCAGTTCCTTGGTTACCGTCTTGCTACTTTTGTTCTTACGTCAACTTTTCCGACTTCCAAGAGAAAATATGAAACTGGAATTGAGTAGATTTTCTGCGACCCAATCAAGTATTAGGAGTCATACTGTTCTATTTATGATGTATATAAAATTGTATTATATATATATCGACGATTTTCGATAAAATAATTATATACGCTCTTATTTGGATACAAGTAAGCCTGATTCCATTTCCGATAACTATTAGTATTTCACGTTGAACGTGGAATCAAAAGGCGACTGGAGCTATTATTCCGTTTGAACGCATACAGTTCATTTGTCCGGGACGTGAGAGAGGACTAATTTCAATATGCTTACGTGCCCATCGCCTGTTCGTAGAGTCCATGAATAGATATAGTTATTGATAGGGCTGCGTAGAGCTCGAATGCCTCTACCACGTACCTCGTAAACTTGATTGCTAACTATCAGCAAACGCCGAATTTCTTCATCGCGTTTGGTGCATGTAAATGGCATAATTTTCATTTCGAGCAATAAAAAAACCCAAAATACTAAAATATGCGTTCAGTTTGAAAGTGGTATCAAAAATAAGCTCAAATCAAAAACAATTATGAAAAAAAAAGACGTGTGACACTCGGTGACTGCCGCGGTAAAGCAATTTAATTGCATAGCATTTTTCATCAACTAAATTATTAATATTTCAAAAACAACAATGAAAATAAAAATATTAAAAATATTGAGGTTATTTTTGATCAAATTAATTTAAAAAAAAAGCAAAAGGGAAATGAGTAAAATTTAACTCTAGATTTGATTACAGACAGACAACGGGACAGGTGAAACTAAATAAAAATGCTTGTCATAATAATAAAAATTAAAAAAAACGTGATAAAAAAAATAAAGAGGTACCCCAGGCTCGAACCTACGACTTTCTGCACAAAAAGCATACGAGATAACCGCTGTTCCACGGCAACTGAGCGAAATATCTATATGGTAAAAAGTCTCACCGCTGTACCCGTCGGAGTGGGGAGCGTGAGGTTTTTTTCGTTACGGAATTTCTGGATTCGGTCCTCGCGCTCAAGGCCCTCGATAGAAGCTATGCAATAGCTTAAAAAAAAAACTATGCTTGGTCTTAATTTTACCTGTGACTTTGACGACGTCAAATTAGTTCTTCAAACCTAAACTAAAAAATTACAAACCTCTACTTTTTATCTTCAGTTGATGGTAGCGAGAGCGAAGCTTGTTATATATAAAGGACATTGTTCAGCCCCCATACAAGTTTCGCCTAAAAACCAACAGTTTTAAAATATTGATTAATGGGTTCAAAAAAACCTCTTTAAATCGTTAAAAGCAGCGATTGAAACAACGGAGACTTCTGAGAATTAAGTTATTATCAAAAATGTTTTCGATTTTGGGGTTCTATTTTACCTGTAATATATTTTAACCTGGAGTTTCAAAGGTGTTTCGACGGTAGTAATTTATTTGCTTTAATGAGCTTATAGATTTTTAATTAAGAAGACCCGATTTTCTGTGTTAAACACACACAGAATGCATGCATTCAGAATGTGTAAGAGGACTTATTTCAATCTGCTTACGTGCCCATTGCCTCTAAGTGCATGAATAGTAATGTTTATTTATAAAGCGTGGCACTCGATCGCCCACTCGAGCACTTACCCCCGATATCACCTAAGCTCAGAGGGGACTAGCTTTTTAAATACTAGCTGTCGTTTTCGACTTAGTCCACTCGGTTGCGATTTGTTTAAAATCCCGCCGGAACCATTTAATGTCGTGACTAAAAAACTTTACAATGTTGATTTAGGGTGGGGGGGGGGGGGGGAATTAATATCTGAAATTTCATCTTGTATATTTACTGAAACTTTATTATAATTAACAACAAAAACTATCTTCGATCAATAAGATACTAGATGTGTGTCTTACAGAAAATCTTTTATATTTAAAGTTTTCTGTTATAATATGTATAGTTATATGTATACAAACAATGGAAAATAACTTATAATAAAGCTCTTACTTTTAATGAGATATGCCGTCACTTATATAATGTGTTTGAGGACTATACAGGAAAGGAAGAAAGGATACACTTTTATCGAACTTACGGAAATATCTTCTCAAATCGTAGATTTGATCTAATTTAAAGGTATACTTTTTTACTGTTTTATGACTTGCAGCACATCTAGTATAATATTTATATTATTGATCGATATTATGTATTTAAAAATAATGAAACTAACTTACGAAACGTAGGTTGCTACTTTTAATGAGATTTTTTTGGACCTAATGTACACCAAAATAGGTTTTCTCGTTATCCAAGTAACAAACATAGCGTCTCAATTAGCTGTGGCTATTCTATTTAATTAGACCCTTTTTGACGATTTACTGTTCATCTAGTATGTCGTATATGTATTCATATAGCACTTTTGATACGTAGGTATAAGTCATATTCGATATTGTTAAATTTAAATTTAGTTTAAATGACATATTCTGTTCTTTATTTTTCTTTTCCGGACGTTATGCACATACAAATTGGTTTTCTTATACTATCCAACAATCGAAAATAGCATTCAAAGTTAACAGTTGGGAAACAACTTATTTTATCATATATCTATCTATTATATTCTATTATAGCACTGAAGGCATAATATCTCGTATCGCATCGCAGTTAGCTATGCTTATAAAATGGTTATGAGTTATTAATTCATTTACCACCGACCAGTTATTAATGGAGGCCCACTTTACGCTCAACCACCTTACCCAGCTATCCCTATTTATAAAACCTATATTTTGTAAATTGTTTAACGATATCCCTGGTTCAGTTTTCAGCGTATTGATCTTATAAGTGGAAGGTCCCAGGTTCGATCAATTTAATAAATTTATCATTTCTGTATATTTTATGGTCATGTCTGGTGGGAGGCTTCGGGTGTGGCTATTTTCTTCCTTACTGGCAGATACGTGTCACCAAGCGATTTAGATCTTCGGCACAAAGTAAAGTAGAAACCAATTATGAATAGGGGTTTAAACTCCTAACAACCCCTACTATACTCCTGACAAATTGGCGCTCTACCGATCTCAAGCTATATCATCATCAACCACAGGAGCTAACTTGAATTATTATAATTAAAAAAAAAATAGTACCGACCGACTTAATAACTATATAGTCAGTTAAGTATTAAAATGTTTCAATGTATAGTAATTAAAATAAGTATTTGTTCCATGATTTAGTTAATTTTTCGATTTTTAATTGAATTGTCAATCCAGGCAAACTGACATAGACAATACATTCCAAACGGTTAAGCGATGGTAAATTATGTGCTTTTCGGTAAAATTTTAATAAGATTAGGCAGCCACGTTGTTTCTAGGGTTCAAGTGATAAATGCTGTTTTAAATTAAGGTTAAGCCCCTTACACTCCCCAAAATCATTAAAGAAACAAAGTTGAAAGGCATGCAGACGTAATTATATACCCAGAGGGTGTCAGATTAATGAGGTCGCTATAAATTAAGCACATAATAAGTTACCTTTGATAGAACAGTGGATTTACCGAACATATGTACTCATAAGCAATAAGGTTGAAAAAAAAACTTTGCAATCTTCTGAATACTGGTCTTCTCTCGCCTTAGAGTAAAGGTTTTTGACCAAAACCCACCACACCTTCCAATCTCAATTTCATCATATCATCTAACCATACAACAAATTGGCATTAACAACTTCTGATAAGTACATTTATCCCATAAAAATTTCTACCACTAATCTAAATAATAATCCAACCCAGCGCGTCGCATTCTCCGCTCAAGCTGTTACTTTATTTACTCGTCTTCTAAGAGACGTAGCGTCTTATAGCGTAAAACTTATTCCTCATCATCATATCAACCGATAGACGTCCACTGCTGGACATAGGTCTTTTGTAAGTGTTGGTAATTGTGTACATTTATATTGGCAACACTTTTTATTTCTCTGTGCTCTCTCTCTTCAATATGGCGTAAGCGAAGTCGTTTGATGTAACTGTTCTTTTTATATCAAATAAATAAGTAAAACTAAAATAAGAATGTGTAAATTAATTATTTTAACAGTAAGGAATTCCAAAATCCGCGGTCTTGGGTCGATTGTTTCCAGCTTATTCCTATTGCATCCTAAAAAATTAGGTAGTTCCAGATTTAGGCGCGTTCGAACTAAAAACAAACAAAAACGCTTTCTTTATCTTTCGTATAGAAAATCGGTTTGATATTTAAAATGTGAAAGTTTATCTGTTATTACTCATTAAAGGTATAGTAAATTAACCGATGTCGTTTCAATTTATAGTAAAAGTAGCATATTTAATTAAATATTGAGTACATAAGCTAAATTTAGTCATGAGACTACACTTCTAGATCTACATTTCTAGCCTGCTAATTTTCCGTCATTATAGCATTGTGTGTTGTTAAGGTACATACAGCCTTTTAAATACGATTTAATTCATATTAAACATTTTAGAACCACAATAAATCTATCATGATAGTGATTTTATTGTTCGAACCTCGCCGTTTCAGAATATATATTGAAAGCGATTTCATACATTGACAGAACTAAAAAAAAAAATCACGTGAATCGACTATATTCTATTCAAAATAGCAGCCATTTATTCCATGGAATTGCTACATTTAGAACGCTAGGTCTGACGTTTCACAATAGAGAATTTGTTTGAATACGACCCATTGACATACAAAACTCTGTTCAAGATAAACAATTTTGTATGAAAGTGTCAGATAATAATATATGTAAAAGATGGGTATTTATTATCAACATCATAATCTTCAATATTAAGCTTTTTTTTATAATTAAGGAGTAATTCCAGGCTTTTGTTTTAGAATTAAAATCCTTATTTTGAGACTCTAAAGTGTGACATATTAAACTATACAATTGACATAATCTATTATAAAAAATTACCAATTGATGTCTTGGAGAAAGTCTATGTTTAAGTTCAAAGTTTTTTATACAGCGAATGCTTATAGAAAAGTCCTATCACGAAATTAAGGATTTTATAAACGAATGCGAAAGCTTGGGTGTGAATCCACACCTATCCACTAACTCCACAGTTACTTATAAAGAGATGGTGACTACAATATAAAAACCCGGCTACGTTTGTTGTAGACGTCTTATTAGCGACCGGGCAAGATTAGAACCCTTCACGAATGAACAAAAATTATGGAAATGTGATATGAACGATTCATAGATGCCTGTACTAGATTTACATGAATAAAGATTTTTTAATTTGATTTGAACTGGCATTTCAAATTCAAGGGAAAACAACGCCAAAAAATCTGAAATCTTAACTTTATTTTAAAAAGTTGATATTATAATATTCAAGGGGTAAAATAATGAAACAGAAGTCGAAACAGGACAAAGCCAAATGGTTACGTTACATATGATTAGCCTTGCCGGCTCGAGTCTGATTTGATGGGAGGCTTCGGCCGTGGCTAGTTACCACCCTACCGACAAAAGACGTGACGCTGAGCGATGTAGTGTTCCGGCACGATGTTGCGTAGAAACCAATTAGGAGTATGAGTTTACCATACCCCTAACAGGTTAGCCCGCTACCATCCTAGACTGCATCATCACTTACCACCAGGTGATATAGCTGTCAAGGGTTAACTTGTAGTGTATAAAAAAAAATTACATAGTGATCAATTTTCAATTCAAATTTATTACATTTTTTAGTTTTTCCTCAAACCTAGGTCGCTGTAGAGCATTGACTTGACGCATGCAAAAATAAAATATTTATGATAGAAACAGATTTTTATAACGAGTATGATGAAAAATGAAACATTTTCTGCCGTAACTTGTTGTTTGTTGAAAAGACTTCCAACAGACCGAGGATGGTTACAAAACTGTACTCAGAGTCAGTCGCGTCGCAGTCAAGGGCTCAAGGGTAGTTCGCTAATTGGCAGACAACGAAAAATGCTGGCGGGAAATGCAGGCAAGCTATATCTATAATGTACAGTACACGGCCATAAGGCTACCTTTTCACTAGACATGTGTTGCGATGCTAAGATATGGATACATGTTAAACCCATCGTTAGCGCTTGATTTCATTGCTTAGCTCGAGTGGAAAGGCAGTCCGAGGCACATTACCCACCGTTGATATTGAGCCAAAGCGAGTATACTTAGAACTAGATATAATAGGTTTTGTTGATTGGCTATAAGTAATTACTGTAAGAATGTTCACCACCAAATGAGAGATATTTATGTATGACAACTCTTGTAGTTGTGATATACATCAACCATGCAGTGTAGATATAATATCGTATTTTCTATAAAAAAAAAATTAAAACATACATATTAAATGGTTAATTATCATCGTTTTAATATACAAAAGAAGGTAATACGTGAAATAATACCACTTACGTCATTAGATATATAATAAGTTATTTATAATAAATACGGTCAACGCAAAAGTAATAAGTAGTAGTGAGAAAGGAATAACCATAGAAAAATAAAGGGTAAATTTAAAGCTAATTTCTTTTCTCGTGTTAACATGATTATTTGGTTTACCTGAATAAAACGAAGAGGTTCATGTGGTGCTTAAAATTGTATCAAAATATAAATCAATTAAAAGTGTATATATATAACAAAATGTCAATAGTAAAATAACATTCACCAATCAACTAGGTGCTTATAAGGGTTTACAAGTTTCTTGCAACTAGACGATAGCTAGTCGTTAGTCGCTTTTGTGGGACATGTTCCTTAACAAAGTAATTCCAAAGTACAGTAGCATCTATGTAGTATCGCAGTTGTAAACATTTTGGAATTGTGTTTTAAGAGATGAACTATTGTTATCTACTTTCTTCTATAAGCTTCACATAGTAGTGGGACTTAGTTTTATTATTTTGTGATGTCTATATTCTAGGGTTTTGAGCCACTGTCTTCAGCAATTCTTTGCCGCTAGTAGGATGTCGTGGCGGTTTCGACTAACCATTTCACCTTTTAAGCACTCGGACAACCATCTTTCTTGACTAGTAAATAAGACCAGTCATAAAATTCAAGCAGCTCAGTTTTAGGAATACAATTATAACTTACAAGAGTTCAATTATTTTGATCGAGATTTACGTGCAGAGAATTGCAATGAGGAGAAAATGATATTTGTAGCTTAAAACAATGGTAAAATTAACTATTGGAGATTTCTTTGGACATTTTAACGACCGAAATTGACTACTCCATACAATTGAAATAGATTAATGTCACATACACAGTAACACTAAACAAAACTTAGGACAGAAAGTCAGCATCCATTAAAAAATATTTCAAAAATCTTGTTAACTAATGTAGATTTATGTAGTTATATTTTGACTTAAATCAAAAATGTGTTTTTTTTACGAAACATATGGTTTATTTCGATCAAATACTTTTCCTTAAGTAACTTTTAAATAAAAACTATTTAATAAATAAAATAATTATACTAAAAATTATAAACATCACAGACTTTTTTTTACTCGTATTTCAAAACTCTGAAATCAGAGTTTTCCTTTAAAAAATAACAAAAAGCTATATTTATTTGCAAATTCACTGTCCCACAAATAATGCAAAAGTATACAAAACCATTCCTCAAATGTAAGTATAGCGAATTGTATTAGGAAAAAAAAAGGGTAAATTCCCGTATACCAGCATATTGATCTCGATCTGTCAATTAGTTGTCCAACTCATGACTGCTGCATCGGCATTTATTATCCACTGCGGAATCAGCTGCATATATTTTGTATCATGTATATGTACATCTTATTACGTTTTGCAGGCTTTCTAGTATCGACGTTAGAGAGCTCAGTCATGCTATTGATAAGTGAATTCAATTCGTATAATAACACAATTGATCGCAATAAAAGTATAAACAATCCACTCGACACATTTTGTCTCTTTTTTTTTATCCAGTACAAGTTAGCTCTTGATGGCAATTTGACCTGATCGTAAGTGATGATGCAGTCTAAGATCATAGCGGTCTAATCTGTTAGGGATATGGCAAACCCATACTCCTAATTAGTTTCTACGCAGAACGTTATTCAACTTGGCGACAACCCTTTGTCGGTAGGGTAATTAGCCACGGCTGAAGCCTCCCACCAGACCAGACTCGAGCTGGGTATCGAACCCAGGACCTCTGACGACAATGTAATGTGACAACGCTCCGCAACGAAGGTCGTCAAAATCAAAGCTTTCATTTGATTTGAATCGGTGCCGAGTCGATTGACTGAAAGACTGTGTGTGTGTGTGTGTGTGTATGTGTGTGTGTGTGTGTGTGAGAGAGAGAGAGAGAGTGCATATGTGCGTGCGTGCGTGCATGCATACGTGCGTGCTTGTGAGTGCGGGTGCACGTGCGTGTGCGTGTGTGTGTGTGCGTTTGTGTAACGTTGAGGTAAGCATTTTAACTCAAAAGTTCGTATTAAAGAAGAAAGTAATTTTTATATTCATTTATTGGAGTTATTTAGCAAAGTAGGTCTACAATTTCATAGCATATTATAAGGATAATCTTATTTAATATCTCCTCAAGCTCGTCGTAAGGGAAAATGTCTAAAAAATATAAGACGAAATTACATTTAGAATATTTGAAAAAGCTAGGTGTGATGATGTGTAGTAGTCTGCGAAAATGGTGTTTTTTATTTGTATACAACTAATTTGTCCGTGATAGAATATTTAGACTGGGTCTGGATAGAGATCCCGCAGAAACACCAAAAAAGCACTAATTTACATAGCGATCTGTTTTTTTTTTAATTGCATTCCATTATATGACATAAATAGTGAAGCTGTGATAGCCTAGTAGTTAGAGCGCCTGCCTCCTAATCAGAGGTTGAGGTTCAGACCCGATTACGCACCTCTAACTTTTAGGGGTTATGTGCGTTTTTAAAAATTATAATATCACTTGCTTCAACGGTGTAGGAGAATATCGTGAGGAAACCTGCATGCCTGAGAGTTCTCTATAAAATTCGCAAAGGCGTGTGAAGTTTGCTAATCCTCACATGGCCAGCGTGGTGGACTATGGCCAAACCATTCTCATATTGAGAGGAGACCCGTGCTCTGTAGTGAACCGGCAATGATGATGATGATATGACATAATGGATAACAAAACTACAATCTCTGTGAGAATTTTAACTCTCTAGATTCTTTCTTTTGAGCTTAATGGGGTATAGCCTAGTGTCAAAAAAATCATCAAATGGACTGACAGACGGATAACGGAGGCACAGCTATTGGGTCCGGTAGGAACCTTTCGTGAATGGAAATCTAAAAATGTGCATTTTCTGCTGTCGGCTTAGAGAATGGTTAGAAGAAAGAAACAATAAAGATGTTATACAATTGACGTTGTGCAATGGCAGCGGGGTGAACCACTCCCAAGGGGCAATGAAAGTCAATGCAGCAATCACGTATTTCAATGCTAATTGACATATTGAGTGAGATGCCACTTAGTGATCCAATACGTACTCGCTAGGCGGTTTTCTTCACATTTCATTTGATTCAGAGAGTAAAGTGTTTTTCGTTAGAGTAAATAAGGAGAGTTATATAAAAATGTGCCGTCTAGGTTCAAAAAAATAGTAACAAATTCAAAAGAAATTGTATTTTATTTTAAAAAATTACCTTGCGAAATCTTGATGATGTCTCTCAATCTCTGAAGTTAAAAGTGTTTTTATACAACGTAAGCTTATAGAAAATATTATAATATATAAAGATTACATTAACGATAGAAAAGCTGGGGTGTGAATTGCTCTAACTTTATAGCTAATTATAATTTATTATTGACTATGATGATATCAAAAATCAACTGGCAAAGTTTGTTGTGGGCTTCGTCTTAGACCTGGGCGCGTTTGGAATCCTCCAAGGATTAGTTTTAAGTTGGCGAGTGTAGTTTATACATGTTTATAACATAATGAAACTATTTAGAAATTTATGCTTTTTTGAATGTTTGGAACATGATCGTTATCATGTATCGTAATTCCCAAAGACCATTGTTAATGTAAAAAATATATTGAAGAAACGGTTATATTTATCATATTTCCAGAGGAATTGTGTTATGGGGGGTTAGTTAGGATATTGTAAAATTTCTTCTTATTAAGTAAAACGTAGCCCATGTTAAATGTAAATTGTTTGATTAATTAAAAAAACATTTCTAACGCACATTTTAGAAAATTGACAGTGAATTTAGTAAATTACCTATTGGTACTTAATTTTAATATTAATTTATACCAGCAACTTATTTTGCGAGTACTGTAGAGGCGCAACCCGTTTTCTAACCAGTGTTAGCTTGTTATATCTATATTACGAAAACAAAAAAAAGAAAGAGCTTACTATAGAAACTGTACTAGTATTGTTTGTATATATTTATAATATATTATATGATATTTAATTATATTTTTAGGTGTTTATATATTTGATTATTTATAATCAAATATATAAACACCAAATCAAACTCGCCATTTTTCATATTTGGTTTCTAGGTTACCAGGTTGTGTGGTACCAGGCTGGTTTCTAGGTGGTGGAGATTGCTCTAGCGATAAGGCCGCCTATTGCACCTGTTTTATTTACTGTGTGCGTGTGTGTGTTCCTTCTTTTTTGTATGGTGTGCAATAAAGTATATTTTCATTTCATTTTCATTTTCATATCTGCTTTTTAAAGACGGTTAAAACTTTTGCGAGCTCGGTCAGCATCGCAACCCGAATAGTATCAAGAGCGGAAATTTTATTTTCTTTGTACATAATGCGGGCAATATATCTGCGAATGTGGAGGCGAGTGTATTTTCAATTCCGACAACAATGCGCTGTTTTTCGCGCAAACTACCCACTTAAATATAATGCGGGCGATACCGCGGTGGCGATAGGTGGGGTTTTTTTTTAACTTTATGGTCCGGTCGGAAGGATAAAAGGCAGCGTTATTAGAATTAAAACAAGATTTTTTGACGAAGCATTATAAAGGTGGAGGTCCTGGATTCGATTTCCGATTCGTGTGAAATGTGATATATATGAACGATTTTTGTCAGATGTCTCTATGTAATAGGTTTTTATGTATAAAGCTATTTTTGATTTACATGATTTTGATTTTAAGACTTCGGCTCACTACAGAGCACGGGTCTCCTCTCAATATGAGAAGGGTTTGGCCATAGTCCACCACGCTGGCCATGTGCGGAATGGCAGACTTCACACGCCTTTGAGAACATTATGGAGAACTCTCAGGCGTGCAGGTTTCCTCACGATGTTTTCCTTCACCGATGAAGCAAGTGATATTTTTTTTTTAAACGCACATAATTTCGAAAACTGAGAGGTGCGTGCCCGGATTCGAACCGCCTACCTCTCATTAGGAGGCTGACGCCCTAACCACTAGGCTATCACCGCTTCGTGTACACTTAAACAATAGTATATTTTTCTAACACTAGAGTATTAAGAGTGAGTGCGTGAGTATGCTTCTAACTTGGGCCATAAGCAAAAGTTCCCGAAGGTGGTGTTTTATGTAGAAATATTGTTTCGGGACACATGTGAGTCGTCGATAGACATTTACTACCTCGCGGAAAGTACAGGTATTGAGTTAAGGAGGGAAAAGGGCGATTTAAATTCTTATTTCCTCTCCGATATTACACAGAGGTGCAATGAGCGGGTACAGTCGTGAACGTCATAAGGGCTCTTACGGCACATTTACACGTTTTTTGGTATTATTTGATTTCATTGTCTACCACGTGGAACCGTTATTTCAATTCACAAATTCACAGTAGTGTTTACACATACTATATCAGCGTGGAGTGTAGAACATAATAAAGACAGTAGGGACAAGTGCAAGATTGATAGATTGCAAAATGCTATTTCTTTATCTATCAAGATGATTGATCATGATTCGATGAATATGTTAGAGGTCCTGGGTTCGATTTCCGAGTCGAGTCTGGCCTGGTGGGAGGCTTCGGCCGTGGCAAGTTACCTCTACCGACAAAAACGTGTCGTCAAGCGATTAACCGTTCCGGCACGATGTCGCCTCGAGACCACGCTACAGGTTACGCTTTTGATTGAATAAACATTAATATTCGAAAGGCCGTGATTCGATTTTTAACACCTAATTTTGTGTAAATCTACATATAGATAGAGAGTTTTTACTTCATATCATTTTTATATTCATTAAAAAAATATCCTCCATGCACATTTATCTCCGAGTATTGTCAAATTTTTAGTAGACATTGACTTTACAATGCACAATCGCAATAGCCTTTAGCCAATTTAGCTAAATGTTCATTGTATTGAAAGATTTTTTTTTAAATATATGACGAGTAAAGGGCGTCCGAGTTGTTTTTTTGTAAGAGTGACGTCGTGACGAGCATTGCTGAAGTCATGGCGTTGTTAACTTTCGCTCATAATAATTAAAACCACAACTTGAGGGATTACATTTTTATTGTGACAATCTCTAGCGGTCCGAACTTTCTGACGACTCGAGCGAGAATGACACGAAACGCATCGAGCGCCCATATTTATAGTAAAGCATGCTTCTACAATATTGATTGCTACTGTGTAAATTGTCTCAGCAAAATCACCAAAGAGTTCAAACGTGGGTAATTATTGAATTCTTCAGGTTCTTAGCGCCGCTGAATGAAGTTAATAACTCCTTCGCGCCGACATATATGTTACATAAATAATTATTTCTGCAAAAAAAAATGAAGTCCCAACAACAATGTTAAATGAATTATTTTAATATTTTTGAACTTATTTAATTTAAGAAGTGATGCGAAACACTATACTTACATCATTAAACTTCATTGAATAAAGCGCCCGCCTCCGCACTCATTACCGTCGCCGCGTTGAAGCCGGCTACGGAACTCACAACAATTTATTCGGACGAGTTTTCATAAGATATCCTATGCTTTGACTTCTGAGAGTGTGCGTTCGCTTAATGATGTAAGAAATATGAGAAGCCCCGAGCTCTCGACAATGCGCTCTAATATCAACGCCACGTTAGGGATGCACAAAGCTTCCTTTCTGTATTGAGGTACATGTTTCATATAATTTATTATTATATTTTATATATATAGGATGACTACAGGACGGGGGCGTTTCTTCGACGGTAATTTGTGTAGACGTGGGTAGTTTCGGGCAAAGAGACCAGATACTTTTGGTAGAACAGAATTACAATTATAAGTATGGTAATTTATAAGGAGCGGACTATTCGCTCCACCAAGTACGACTATGCACTACCGCGACTCGACCACCGATCGGAACCGACCGAATGCAAAGAATGCAATGCGCCGTCCCGCACCGGTGCGTCTTTTAAGAACCTGAATAACCCACTTAGTGTTGCATAAAGAGAGTCCCCGTCATGAACCTCCAAATTTTGTGTGTTGAGTAATATGCGTTTTAATTTATAATAGTTCAATGTCACTTGTTCTAATGGTAAAGGAAAATATTATGTAGTGCGTGCCTGAGAGTTCTCTATAATGTTCTCGAAGACGTGTCGAAGTCTCCAATCCATACTTGGCCAGCGTCGTGAACTATGGCCAAACACATTCTCATTCTGAGGGGAGCGAAGCGTAAAGGTATTGGTCCGGTAATATGATGAAATACGATAACCATGATAACTTATTACAGATGACGTCAATCTAAAAAAGTTAAAGTAATTTTTATCGATAAGTTATCGATATTTTTATGTCACAACACTGTACTAACTAGCACTACGTATGCTCAGTGTCGACTCTGGTGTACGAGCACAAGCAACGTTTGTAGATGGAATTTCGTGGTCTCGATAAAGCTCGTAGTGACGCGCCCGTCCGCCCTGCGGTCACATTACGTTAATCAGTTTTTCTTTTGTCTCATACGTTTTGCTTTTGTCTCATACATATGCGAGCTTTTATTGAATTTTCGATTTGAGTGTATCAAAGTAGAAGGAAAGAGTGTTTAGCGCTTGTTCTTTTTAAGTTTGCATATTTGTCTGTACTAAAAGTATGGATTACTTATAATCTGCACTAAAATTATAAAAACTGAAAAGAAGAATATGTTTATTTATATATTAGTCTTCGTCAAAATTAACTCGCTAGTCTAAGTGACTATTTTTTGGAAATTATATCGTTATGGCTTATATATTAAGGAAGGCAATTTTGCATTGTATTAAATTCAAAAGAGTTTAAACTTTCTAAATTGATAGCATCGATAGATGCAGAGTGATGTACCTGACATCACTAACAGTATCTGGCGCTTCTAATAAAATAAACAATGCTGCAGATGTAATTTCACTGCGTCGATAGAGCCTGGAGTGATTCAAGACAGGGTATCATATTACTTTAATCAGTTTTTCTGTGGCTTCACTAGAATTATACCGGCAAGCGTCACTATGCTATTAGCTATTCAGCATTTTGATAGGGTGCCATGAACAATCTGATGAAAGGTGACATTATAATAATCAACCCTACTCGTTCATGTCAATGTGTTGTCCGCATAAGCCGGAAATTATTAATTAATGTAATACAAAATATAATAATTGAATTACGAAGTTAGTGGAGCGGTTTATCGACGAGGAAGATAAAAGAATTTCTAAATATAAAACAATTATAGATCAGAAGATTTTGGCTTAGAATATTTGTAAATTTTGGCTGAAAACATTACTTGTTAAATGTGATCGGAATTGCACTGTATTATCTAAGTAAATTTATTAAATTATCATGTAACTACAATGTAAAATATGTATGAATGGAATAAAAAAATATTGTCATGCAAATTTTCAATTTGTTCAAGATCTGATATCTTCGAGAGTTTTTTTATTGATATATTGACACAATTGTCAATATAACTGAAACATACGTGCACTTTTATACACATTTTGAATAACAATATATTGTTAGACGTAAAAGCAACACGATATAGTATTTTATTTAAATAAATTAAAGCGTTGCAATCAATAATGGCTATCGATAATAATTATTGCATAATAACAGGTACATCACTAGAGGTAACCGGCACCCTTAATGATTCAAGTATCGCTGCAGATGCATTTCGCGTTCACGATAGAACCCGTAGTGATTCTTGCCTCGGGGGTGACGTTACGTTTATCAGTTATTCTGTGGCTTCACTAACATAATACGGCCAAAAGATTTACTTTAATTTCATTCCATTTGCCACTGTCAGTGGTATAATTACAATTAACATTCGAACCGTTTCTAAGTTAGTGCGTCTAGCGCTAGTGCCTAGTAAAATACCTAATAATTTCCTGAGTTACCACAACTTTGTATTTGAACCAAAACATTTTGAGAGAATTTAAAGTTGTATCGGGTGTTTCAGATTATCGATAGATGCACGTTAACGGGTACATCACTAGCAGTAACCGGCGCTCCTAATGATACAAGTAACGCTGCAGATGAAATTTCGCGGTCTCGATAGACCCCGTAGTGATTCTCACCCCGAGGGTCACATTACGTTAATCAGTTTTTCTGTAGTGTGGTACAGTGGGTACGCTTTTGCAACAAAGCGTTTATTGGGCGGGTTATACTTATATCTTCTTTCTTTTTATTCTTACCCTTATCCCACATTATGTGGGGTCGGCACCACACGTCTTCTTTTTTCACTCACTTCTATCAGCCGTCACCTCACTACGCACACCTTCTACCCTACTTATATACATGTTATAAAATTTCTTCTACAAAGATCGGGGGCCTACTAGCTGTTTTTATTATTTGTAATTTGCCGCGCCCCGTACAATTCACGAAAGCAAGTAAAATTAGCTCAGATGAATATCTAAGGATAGAGTTATTGCTAAAACATTTGACGCATAACGTTTAACCTTTGCACAAAGCGGTTTAATCAGGTTAATAGAACGTTATTTAATCGATGCCTTAAGTAAACCAGTAACCGATGTTCTGTTTGTTAAAAAACGTTCCATGAAGTAATCGGGTAAACAAATCACAATATTGTTTACCGCCATAATCAACAATTTAATCAAAAACGGTCACTGCTTAAAGTTTAAAGACTAGTTTGGTAAAGTTTTATAATATAATATCATCATGGACATTAATCCAGAAACTGAAGAAAAGAACTGACCTCCTCTCGAAAGAGAGAGGGATTCAGAGCTCATAGTTACCCCCGCTCATACGAGAGAGGGAGGGATTCATAGCCTCACGCTGCTGTAATGTGGATTCACAATCTTTTACGTGTTTTACAAAATGTTATTGATACAAAATCAGGACGGCTTAAAGAGGTCTCCTAAGCACGGGGATGGAAACCGCCGATTTCCCAACTGCAATCTGTTGCTGAAATTACTAGACCAAAAAACTCTGCTTTTCGAAGCGAAGATACACGTTCACCAACTTATCATCATCATCATCATCATGAACAACCCATTACCGGCTCACTACAGAGCACGGGTCTCCTCTTAATATGAGAAGGGTTTGGCCATAGTCCACCACGCTGGCCATGTACGGATTGGCAGACTTCACACGCCTTTGAGAACATTATGGAAAACTCTTAGGCGTGCTGGTTTCCTCACGATGTTTTCCTTCACCGTTGAAGCAAGTGATATTTTAACTTTAAAAAAAAACGCACATAACTCTGTAAAGTTAGAGGTGCGTGCCCCGATTCGAATCGCCGACCTCTCTTTAGGAGGCTGACGCCCTAACCACTAGGCTATCACCGCTTCACCACAGACTTCCAATACTTGATTAATAATATAAATTTAATCAAATACAACACAGTGCGGGCTACACAAAAACTTTTATTAATCAGAGTGCTGGAGTGGAGTGAGGGTGGCATATTGTGTGGTAGCCACAAGCAGGCGATTATGTACCCCTCCCGCCGCACGCAACTCCGTAAGCATCGGTGTTATATTTCGCATGGGGTACAAATTATTCCCGACGGTATCGGGGTGGTTTCTCACGGTACGTGATTACATGAGCGTGTGCCTGCTAAGGGTGTTTTCCCATCAAACATGTGAAGATTCGATACACAGTATGAGTGTAAACCCAAAATCACGATATCACCATATTTCAAAGCTCAGCCTATCTATTAGCAATACTAAGTGATCCACTGACGCATGCAAAGGTAATGCATGACGTGTCAATGGTAATTTTAAATTACAACACTTGAGAACAGAATAATATGTTTCAGAATACGTTTAAAAATAATTATGTACATATGACGTTCCCTAATTACAAGTGTATTGATAGAAACGTCGTGGAAACGATGAATAATTTGGGAAAATGTTGGATTTTTATTCCCCAGATGCATATAATTTAACTGGTTTTAAAGCGGTGATAGCCTAGGTTAGGGTGTCAGCCTCCTAATCAGAGGTCGGCGGTTCGTATCCGGGCACGCACCTCTAATTTTCCGGAGTTATGTGCTTTTTTAAACAAAATGTCACTTGCTTCAACGGTGAAGGATAACGTGAGGAAACCTGCACGCCTAAGAGTGTGAAGTCTGCCAATCCGCACATGGCCAGCGTGGTGGACTATGGCGAAACCCTTCTCATATTGAGACGAAACCCGTGCTCTGTAGTGAGCCTGAGTGAGTAATGGGTTGATCATGATGAAGATGATAAAATTTGTTTTTTTTTTATATACACTACAAGTCAGTCACTACAGTCAGTTACCAGACCAGACTCGAGCCGGGAATCGAACCCAGGACCTCCAACTTTTAAAATGCGACAGCGCACGCACTGCGCCACGGAGGTCGTGAAATAACAGGTCGATTTCTGCTCCTCAGATATTTAACAGACTATTTAACTTAAATAAGGTACAAATTAAAAGAGAGCCAATCAGCTGTGTCAATGCATAATTATCTCTTTTCTAATGTTTCGATTTTCAAACCTTTACCACAGGATAGCTTTAAATTTTTTTAAGTGTATAATTAAATAAGGTTTAGCAAACAGTTTAAGTAGTTCTCGCGAGTGAAGCAAACAGCTAGCTGGCATTTTCTACCTTATCGACTGTTAATATTTTATAGTTAAGCTGATTATAGCAGTATAGTATTTTCAGATAGGTATACGTTTCTAGAGAGGCAGAATAGATCGTTCTAGTGCTTAGATTTAGAAAATCCTCATCCTTTTTTATTTATTTTTTATACACCACAAGTTAGCCCTTGACGGCATCTCACCTGATGGTAAGTGATGATGCGGTCTAAGATGGTAGCGGGCTAACCTGTTAGTATGGTAAAACCATACTCCTAATTTGGTTTCTACACGACATCGTGCCGGAACGCTAAATCGCTTGGCCACACGTCTTTGTCGGTAGGGTGGTAACTAGCCACGGCCGAAGCCTCCCACCAGACAAAACAGACAGACTCCTCTGATCGAAGTGTATACCTTTATAGAATACACATTTGAGCCCGATCGATATTACAATCATGTTCTATGCTTGCTGGATAAAATGCAATGCGTCTGCCACTAAAGATAGAATAATTATTGTCAAATTAAAAAATGTTCATGTTGAACCAGAGGAACTGAATTTGCCATAGAATTTATATTGAACCCATTGACGGGGTAGGCTTGGATACTGAATAAACTTGGATTTATAGACGCAGTAAATGAACAGGGTGCCATAGTTAATAACATTGTCTGTAATCTACCAAGTAATTGACTATTTTAATACAAATCTGGTATCGATTGTGATATGTGAACTTCTAAAGTTCTTCTGTTAACGACCAATATGCTAATCAAGTAAACTCAAAGGGTGTGTAAGCGACTAAAAATACGATTAATTAAGCTAATGGGTTTTTCTACCACCTTGACGACCTCCGTGGCGCAGAGTGCGCGCTGTTGCATTATAAAGTTGGAGGTCCTGGGTTCTATTCCCGGCTCGAGTCTGGTCTGGTGGGAGGCTGCGGCCGTGGCTAGTTACCACCCTACCGACAAAGGCGTATCGCCAAGCGATTTAGCGTTCCGGCACGATGTCGTGTAGAAACCAATTAGGAGTATGGCTTTACCATACCCCTAACAGGTTAGCCCGCTACCATCTTAGACTGCATCATCACTTACCATCAGGTGAAATTGCCGTCAAGGGCTAACTTGTAGTGGATAAATAAAATAAAATAAGAAAGGCTTGTTCTTGGCGATGATCATGCCTGATGAAAAGCAATCCTCACCATTGCTTATCTTCAGGCATGATCGTTAGGTTCAGGCAGGTCTCAGTTGGAGCGCATTTACCAATAAAAATACCTGTTCACTCTAGCCTTGAAGGTACTCAACCTATACGTGGTGGAAATACAGATGCCGGGAGAGCATTCCACACTTAGTGAATCGAATCAGGAACGTCGATATAAAATGTTTAATAGCAAAAACGTTTAACAAAGTCTAATATAATATTTTGAAGTTAAAGTGTCAACTAAATTAAAATTTGTCTTTAATTTGACCTCGTGTTGTGGATACCTTACGTGGCTAGTTTATTTGCTTAACGAGCTAAATAATCAATATCTAAATATTTGTTCTTGAATAAGTACCGAGTTTTACTCAAGTTTTACTTTATTTTATCAAGGAAAACACATGACGATTTTGGTAAAGATACTTAGTAATACATTCTATAGCATTATTTAGGTACATACTGATATTTTATTTATCTAGCATATTAAATATTGATGATATCTCGTTATGTAATTCATTGATGAGTTATCCACCTGAAACAAAAGAAAAAGCACATTAATATTGAATTATATTCATACATGCTGATATATTTTACATTAATTGCAAAACTAATCTTATTTAGTAACGTATTAAATGGTTGTTTTCGATTCATCATCATCATCATGAACCCATTACCGGCTCACTACAGAGCACGGGTCTCCTCTCAATATGAGAAGGTTTTGGCCATAGTCCACCACGCTGGCCATGTGCGGATTGGCAGACTTCACACGCCTTTGAGAACATTATGGAGAACTCTCAGGCGTGCAGGTTTCCTCACGATGTTTTCCTTCACCGTTGAAGCAAGTGATATTTTAATTGTTTTTTAAAAACTCACATAACTCTGAAAAGTTAGAGGTGCGTGCCGGGATTCGAACCGCCGACCTCTGATTAGGAGGCTGACGCCCTAACCACTGGGCTATCACCGCTTCACTGTTACTGTTGTTTTCGATTAATTAGATTTAAATACATATTGTTCAGAAGAAACGGAACAACGCCATCTCTCTTTTATTATACACAACAAATTAGCCCTTGCCGGCTATCTCACATGGCGGTAAGTGATGATGCTTCTAGGATGGTAGCGGGCTAACCTGTTAGGAGTATGGTAAGCCCACGCTCCTAATTGGTTTCTACGCGACATCGTGCCGGAACGCTAAATCGCTTGGCGACACGTCTTTGTCGGGAGGGTGGTAACTAGCCACGGCTTCCCCACCAGAAAAGTCGTACTCAAACTGTATTCCTTGTAAATCAATGTTAATTTGGCTTAAATATATAGGCTTATTTAGTTTAAATATGTATATTTTTTAATCCACTTTTTCGTATTATATTTGCACATACAATTTTCTATAATAGATAATATAATTTGTACTAAAAAAAAATATTGGGCACGTACGCTGAAAGCTTTAATGCGGGTTTGCCAGAATTAACGATTATTATCACATGTTATTGATTACAACTAGGCCGATTGCTGAACGTGCTCTTATAAGCACAATACGTATTAACTTAGCGAGGAGTCCAGATCTGAGATTTTTTGAACAGACATCCCCAAATTACCATCTTACAATTTTGGCTGACCCCAGCAATGTATACAGGAGGTGGAAAATGCTACTCGCTACACCAGCGAGCTAGTCTAGTCTAAATAGTTTTTGGCGACATCTCACCTAATGGTAAGTGATGATGCAGTCTAGGATGGTAGCGGGCTAACCTGTTAGGGGTATTGTAATCCACACTCCTCCTTGGTTTCTACGCGACATCGTGGCGGAATGCTAAATCGCTTGGCGACACGTCTTTGTCGGTAGTGTAGTCCCACCAGACCAGATACGAGCCAGGAATCGAACCCAGGACCTCCCAACTTTATTAAGCGACAGTGCGCGTTGCGCCACGGAGGTCGAAAAAAAAATAGTAATGCAAACTTTACATATTACAAGACCTTGACTGATAGTCACAGAAAGTACAGTATACAGGGACCTCGCTCCGGCCGTTCAATTACATATATTAACTGAAACACAATTAAAATGGAACGAAGCGTAACGAGGTAACTTTCGAAAATTTAACAAAATAAATTGCCACAAAGCTCACGCGGTAAACACTGTAATTTACCGACATTGGTCTTCGAACAACGCGGTAATGGCGATTCCAAGAGATCTCAAATAATAAATAGTTCTATGGCCGACTGCACAGCACGATTTATACCAGCTCCATATCCCCAGGTATATGACATATTGACGTGGAAGACACAAGACAGGTGGTGTATTTTTTTTTTATTTTATCCACTACAAGTTAGCTCTTGACGGCAATCTCACCTGATGGAAAGTGATGATGCAGTCTAAGATGGTAGCGGGCTAACCTGTTAGGGGTATGGTAAAGCCGTACTCCAAATTGGTTTCTACACGACATCGTGCCGGAACGCTAAATCGCTTGGCGACACGCCTTTGTCGGTAGGGTGGTAACTAGCCACGGCCGCAGCCTCCCACCAGACCAGACTCGAGCCGGGAATCGAACCCAGGACCTCCAACTTTATAATGCAACAGCGCGCGCGCTGCGCCACGGAGAATTGATTTATGGTCGACTAAAGAGTACGTACAAGTACTATCTTAGGTCTTACTCCTAGTCGCTGTCTCTCCGTGGGTTTGCATAGCGCGCTTGCCAGGAAGTAAGCCCGAGAAAGGGGACACCGGAAACGCATTCCAGGGCTCTGCGGTGCGTAACAGAAACATTAACCAAAAGAGTCTACTTAAAGACACTTTTGGAGCGCTTAGTTTTCCTTTTTGCTTACCTGTTTTGATAAGTTCGTTGCAGTTCATTTATTTGAACCCTTTTGCAAGCTTAACTTTCAAGATACATAACTAACTGTTTTTTTGGTTAATTAATTATTATTATCAGAATACTCATAGGGTGATAATTTTGTGACGAAAAAGAAAACTTTCAAATTCGCTATATAGGCAATGTATTTTCAACAAAATTAAAAAAATATATATAGATTGAGAGCACTTGTCTTATTTTTGTTAAGGCTGAGAAATGCGTTTACCCATCCCCTCCGGAAGCGATGCAGGCATAACTATGCGGTTTTCGACGGGGTATGTGGATCTCCCCGGCGGCTAGATTGGCGACCGTAATACCCACTAAAACCCGTAACGCGCGTAACCACGCGCTCCGTCGCGTAGCCTGGTAGCTGGGTTACGGGATCGCTCGCACTGAGACTTGAGTGTGTGAACGAGTACACTTAAGTCTTACAGAAAATGGCAGGGACGGCACTGCAACAGTAATAACTTCGTTGCATTTTCCGCCGCCTACCTTCGTACCAATATGTATAACAATAATTTTATTATCTTCTTAAAAATAAAAAATAAATTACAAGATATCGCAGACATGCTATTATAATTGCCTAAGCAATTATAATATCTCTTAGTCTTTTGTCTTAATATTGGTAATTAGCTTTGCATACGAGAAGCGACTTGCTGATATCGCCTTTGCATCGACTTAGATAAAAACTTGAGACCAACGTTTTAATTTTACAAAATAAATCACTCGGACAATGTCGAGGGGATATTTTAGTACACAATAAAAATAAATAAATCAGTTTAATTTTGCCATTATTCTTAACACAAAAGCCCCAGATCTCGCGGAGGACAGTTTGCATGGCTCTCGCTAAATAAATAACAAATATTGTGATAGCCTCGTAAATTATTATTCGGTGAGATCCCGGTAAGACCCGGCGCCGCTCGCCAGCGAAAGGCGCCTATAAGCGAGCATTATTAATAGAATCCTTTATTTGTACAGACATCGGCGTGCAACCTTTGTTATTAGGGCTGTCAAACCGTGAAAATACGCAATCCCTTAATGCTTTCAATGAAACTACGGGACCTGAGGTCAACCAGGTAATTGTGAGCTAGCCCATCTATTTAGTAATAAGAATTAGTTTATAGGCATTGGTTAGCCAAGCCCCAACCAATAGATTGCTCTCTAAAGATAAACATTGGATATTTTATTGAGAAGTAAGCAAAAGCTACAGCATTAAAAGTTTAAATATTTCAGTTAGTTTATCCCAAATAAAAAAAAAGCAATGAAAACGATCAAATGATTTTGGAATTCATTACCAACCCTGGCTACGTGACCCCAGAAGAGGCCCGAAGGCGTTCTTAATGGTTTAATGACTTTTTCGCGAGTGTGTGCGTAGCCTAACCTTGCCCGGAATGTATAGGGCAGATTTATGTTACGGTGCCATAGACCTCCTAAATCTTCGCAGTTACTTTTATAACCTCTGCACCTACCCTTTACAGCCACACTTTGCTTTTATTCGAGCTTCGAGACCTGGGACTGAACTTGAGGTTAAACGTCACATTTTAATTGCTTACGTCACACTTAATTTCATTAAGGAATTTTTGAGATACTATTTTTAAGTTAGCACGTAAAATTGTTTTCGAATGATGGATACAAGCTCTGTAATACATACTATTATAACATAAGCATCCTGTGATACATACTCATAATAAGACCTCCGTGATGGGCTGTCGTGTTTTGAAGTGGGAGGTCTTGGGTTCGATTCCTAGTTCGAATCTTCGGGCTTCGGCCGAACTTAACGTTAGCAAAGCCGTTGGAGAAAGCTAGTAGTAGTATAATAGTAGGGGCATTAAAAACAAAAGACAACCATGAAGGTTGGCATCAAAAAAAAGTGTTAAAAAAAAAACAATTTTTCGGAAATTTTCGCTATTTTCTTTTTCTAAAACAACTTTTTTTTCATATTTTAACTTCTTTGTATTTGTCCGTTATAAATCTGTTACTGTAACAAATCTATCAGGTATACCTAAGCTTAGGATCTTTATGCTACCCTGTTACCGTTACAGTAAAATACACTTTAACTTAAAGCTACATCTGAATATTATGGATCGTTGAAAAAGCCTCATTTTATGGTCTGTATCTTAAAGAGTAAAAAAAAAGTTGTTTTAATGAGAACGTATTCAGGCATCGATAAAAACAGCACAAATTTACATCCCATAAACATAAATAACAACGTGAGCCCACGGGTCAATCAAAATGAAGAGAAAATAAAAACTGATCAAGAGCGTGACGGCCTACGCACAGTGGGTTCCGTAGTTTGGTAGTAACCTAACTCAATAAAAAATAATTAGATGTGAGTGAGATGTGGATATGAGTTTGTACTCTCCATCTATTCCAAGTAATTACAAGGTTCCTAATGTTTTTCAGCTATTGTTACTAACTTATAAGCTAAATTAGCTGTGTCAATCAGTGGCGTGATGTGTCAGGAAGTCCGCGGAGAAATGGAAACATATTGGTTGGAAAATTTTATCAGCGTTAGTGTCGTTGGCAATGTTTCTTAACACATAAATGTGAACTTCATACGCGCTTAAAAGCACTGTCTATCCATCTTAGAGAGGATTTCTCTATAATTTTATTGTCTCCTTTCTTTTATTTTATTCTCTTCATGTCATTCTTGTGCACACAACTAGCTTTGACAGTTTTTCTACTTTCTTCTTTACAATGTATACTTCTATTTACAAATCAAGCAACACGAAATCGTAGTATTTGAATAATCTCTATAAAGGACCTAATTTGTCTATTATTCCAATTCTTTAGTTTGACTTGCTCACAATAATTTGGAAAGACCTATGTAGAAATATTGAGAAAGATAAAAAAAAAATCGGCAGCGCTTCATATTTATTCATTTCTAAGATTTTATTTTACTAAATCAATCAATTTTATGAATTTTCATAATACTCATGTTGAATAACATAACAATTCTTAACAAAAGATGGACATGCCAAAAAAATATTTTTGTTGCTAGTTCACTACGGAACCCTAAAAATACGTTACTACACTTGTAGGTGCCTCATTAAAACGTCGTTCCGCGAAACTTGACCCATAACTCATAATATCTACTTTTTCACGTGGATAAGTACGGCCGTAGAGTGGGGCCCGCTCCACTCCTTGGAATTTATGATGATCTATTGATTTCCCCAAATTCCTGCCTCTTCATAAAATATTCCTAACGCTGAGAGCACACAGAGTGTTTTGATTTACTTATTTAAGTTAATGAAAGAAAACATGTTTTTTTTAACGATTCCGTTAGGTTAAGTAGGAATGTTACTGATTTGGCAAACAATAAAAATCTTACAAATCAGCTTTCTGAAAAAACAATCCTTTTATTTTAATTATGTCGTTACTTATGATATAATGACATACTTGCTTTAAAATAAAACAACAAAATAAGTAGGTGGTATGTTAGAATCTATAGAAAAATAAAAATTTTATGCAAAAACGGTTGAATACACTTTTTGTTAACAATCATCTTTGGTAGTTTTTTTAATTTTTATCAAAACAATTTTGATTTAATCCTCTACAGTACACATCGAATACATTTTGTACCGTTTCAAAACAAATGTGCCATATGCTGAACACTCAATATATAAACGACTCATGAGGCACTAAAGAGTTCTTTACCTTTCATCGAGGATCAGCATGATTATCACTGTCTTGTGATAATAATAGTTACCTATGACACATAGTTAATTTATTGTATCAAAGTAGAATTATGGTAATGCATGTTACACATACGAAAGGTGCTATTAAATCTCCTCAGGCTGGTTGGTATTTTTTTTTCGGATTGTCTATGAGCTGTACTAACCTTATTGGTTGCCACAGCGTAACCGGGCTGTTTGGCGAGCTTTACAAAAAAGCTCTGCGAGAATCGGCTCGAAGAAACTAAGGTAACGTCTGCCTAAGGGCGCCTCCTTTGAGGCCGAACCTCGGCTTAGGCGACGTTTGGGATAACGGAGGGGTAGGACGGTGAATGATCTGTACGTCTCCGAGGCCGTGGATGGAGCCCACGTCTGGATGACGTATGATAGCGGGGACCTTGTCTTCGCCGGCGAAGACGGTCTGTAGCGAATGATTGTGTGCTATGTGGTACGAGTAAGCTGTCAGTAGTCATCTGATCGTCAGGGTCATGAAGGATATGTTTAGGTCTCCTCTTTCGGAGAGCAGCGCTTAGGTCGGGGGAGTAAAAAGAAACCGCAACTACGAGAGGTTTGGGCTGTCGGATTGAACTGGTTGGTACATGCACTCTTGTCTTATGAGAGTAGAGCCCTGTACCCAGCTGTGGGATAAGACTGACGTTGATGGTGATAACAATAATTAATGTAACGCTGTCAGTAAATTTAACACAGTGAGGTCATAAAAACAACGGTTGCTCTCACACAACTTTATATACCAGTGAATCTGGGTTACAAAAACAAGCTCACCCTTATTAAATAGCGGAAAAATGTTAAGTTGGAAGAGAAAGTGTGTACTCAACCTATCAAGCAGTATCCCCCCCCCCCATCCAGAAACTCAAGCTTACTCCCCTAAATTATGTCTCAACTTGGTGTACCCTCGTATAAAAACTTTTTTACTACTCCGCTAAGAGTTTAATGCACAAAGACGACTCGATCCTAATAAAATACAGATTTGCCAAAATAGGAAAAACAATCAAACTTCTTCCTAACTTTCTGTTGAGAGACACGTACGAAAATTGCGTGAGGGGAGCTTTTGTAAGAAAAATAGAACGGAAAAGTGTAACCTCCTTACCTGTATTGTAACTACTTTATACAAATATTATTTTGGTTAAGTAATCCTGCCTTACAAGCTTTATTGAAATGTTTTCACTGAGCCACTAACGGTTTTAAATGCACATTCCACAAAGAAAGAAGTCGTAGAAAGAGAGTAGGCAAAAACTCAAACTTAGCGCTGTCTAAAAATAGTCATTGTAAAACTTTCTTTTAGCACAAGCCTAATGCACTATTTAATTAAAATAAAATTTCATCGGTCAGGTCAGCCAATATGACGTGTTCTAGTTCAAGTATCTATTTCATCGAAATATTGTCCATTAAAGGTCGGCTGTTTTCATAAAGCGATCCTGAAATAAATTACGTATAAAAAATTACGATATTGTAATAAATTGCGATAAAACTTTTGTCATTGTTTTGTTGTCCTACACTTGTAACGGATGATTATCACTTTATTAATTATTTATTCATCACTTAAAAAGACTCTGTCATAATGTTAAATATATTGTGATGAGATGAGATAATTATAAATTACAGTCATAAATTAATAGAAACGATACAAAGAATACAATTTGAATACGAAATCTGCGTTGATGCAAGGTGTGGTTTTTTAAAATAATTGTGTGACAACTATTTTAAAAGACCAAAGATATCAGAAACGTTGGAAGCTAATGTTCAACTCTTGTACGAAATTCTTACATGAAGTTACCAATGCCAACTAGGTAATCGAAGGTTGCAGATTAAACAAATACCAGCGAATGTGTTAGTAGGCGTAGAAATCATGCATACACATTTCAATCACATTTAAATCACGCACAATAGATGCCAGTGACCCTTTTTATAATTTGAGATCTCCAGTAATCGCCAGTACACCATTGTTCGACGTCCGTAAATTACAGTGTTTAGTGCGGGCGGGCTTTGCGCAATTATTTCGCCCGATTCGATAGCTCCGCCAACTTGTTCCAAATAATTAAAGTCCCCTCACCCCTATATTTAGGGTATTTTCTGGAATTATAGTTGATTTCAATTTTACTACCGATTCCGTAGAACAACAATTTTCCAACTTAACGTTAAGTGTACCAGTATAATATGTATTTAAAATAAATAATTATAGCTAGACGTTCGCATTTCGTTTTTATTTTTAGGCGTTTATTTTGATGAAATTGTACGGAAAAGCTAACGAATACATTTTAATTTATTTTACAAAAAATCATCAAACTTGTAGCTGCAATATCGCATATAACGAGTACATGGTCATCATTATCAACCCATTACCGGCTCACTACAGAGCACGGGTCTCCTCTCAATATGAGAAGGGTTTGGCCATAGTCCACCACGCTGGCCATGTGCGGATTGGCAGACTTCACACGCCTTTGAGAACATTATGGAGAACTCGTGCAGGTTTCCTCGCGATGTTTTCCTTCACTGTTGAAGCAAATGATATTTTAATTTTTAAAAACGCACATAACTTCTCAAAAGTTAGAGGTGCGTGCCCGGATTCGAACCGCCGACCTCTGATTAGAAGGCTGACGCCCTAACCACTAAGCTATCACCGCTTCATAGTACATGGTGTACTCACTTAATATTATAGCCATTGCTAGGTAGTGCCACTGCGTCAACTGAATTGTTAGCATAATCCATTCATAACAACATAAAAAAACGGAACTGAGAACAAAATTCGTGCAATTTTAACCGAAAATTTCGCGACACCTGGCTACTCTCCCGAGAAAAAAACTTCGTCGAAATGTTGGAGTAACAAAAAAAAAAAAAAGCAATAAAAAGGGAAACATTGGCCGTACAAAAGAAAGCCCAGAGGGTCATAACTCGCGTCGCGTTTCCCTTTATACTTGTGACGTTGCTAAATTCGCTACATTGCCGTGTTATGGGCCTCTTTTTAGTTGACGACAGATGAACTAGAGGACTGTGACCTCGGCTTAGCATTGTATTGATATATTTTTGACGACCTGCGTGGCGCGGTGCGTGCGCTGTCGCTTTATAAAGTTGGAGGTCCTGGGTTCGATTCCCGGCTCGAGTCTGGTCTGGTGGGTCCTAGGGCCCTGGCTAGTTACCACCCTACCGACAGATATGCCGCCAATTATTATATTTAGCGTTCCGTACTATCTACTACTACTATTTTGTTACCTGTCATATGTACTATTAGAATGTAATACATACGTATCTAATGTTCTAATCAGTGCCCGGTTATCGGGTGCAATTTGAAGTGTACAATAATTAATTATATATGACGAGTTAAGGCCGTTTGAGTTGTTTTTAGTAAATAGTTTTGGATTACACTTTTATTGCGACAATAATTAAGAGGTCCGAACGGTCCGACGTCTCGAGCGAGAATGCCACGAAAGGCAACAACCGCAATAGCAAAGCTTGCTTGTACAAAATTTATTGCTACCTTCTAAATACACTGATTAGCAAAGAAATAATTAATTAGTGATTTAAAGACTTCAAATTTGGGTAATTATTGGATACTTGATTTTGTTGGCACCGTTGAATGAAGTTAATAACTCCTTCGCGCCGACATATAAAATATCACTTGTTAGTGATATTATGTACGTATACAATTATTTATCACAAAAATAATTACAAAACAAAATTGTTATGCCTGGTTTACTCTAATACAGTAGCTGGATCCAGCAACGTCAATATGACACAGATAGCCATACGCACCAGAAAAGCATTATTAAAAAGTAGACGATTAAACACATTGTATTGCGGAGTCAGATGTTTGGACTAGAAAAGTACTGGTTTATATGAAGTAGCTATTAAATCCACGATGACACAACACACTTTATCTTGTCAGGAGTAGATTTAAGAGAGATAGAATATCCATTTCGTTCAAAGACACTGGACCTTGATTAAGTTTGCATTTCAAGTGCACCTGTGCGAGAGTTTTTATTATATTAAAACAATAGGTCGCCAGTATAATCCAGTGTCTACAGTTTGAAAGATAAAAGACTTAAGAAGTACTAACCGGGTATAAGGTTCCCTTACCTTCTACGGTGAAAAGAATACCTGCCCGGATTCTTTGTGAAGGAGGAAAATTACACTTTACGGTTTTTCCATCAAGAGATTAAAAGTCACAAAAGACCGCTTCCTTGCTCAGTTGCTATTGTTGTAGGATCCGTGGCTGGCTTATTTATTGGTGAGTGCTATTGACTTGGTTGTTAGAGCGCATGCGTTTTCTACAACTTGGTGATTAGTTCTTAGTTAGGTTTATATAAGAGGAGCTCACTGGCAACAGTTATGTTTCTTAGTGTAACTTCGACATACTAATCAGCTTATTTGCTGTGTAACAAAACCATGTAACATATTCACACTACACGAATTGTCGTCACGAAATAATAAGTAAGTGTATTTATTGTTTTACCTTTGTCCTATTTATGCTCAATAAAAAAAAAAAAAACACTTGCTTCAACGGTAAATGAAAAAATCGTGAGCGTGGACGTGGGTAGTTTCGGGCAAAGAGACCAGATACTCTTGGTAGAACAGAATTACAATTATAAGTATGGTAATTTATAAGGAGCAGACTATACGCTCCACCAAGTACGACTATGCACTACCGCGACACAACCACCGATCCGAACCGACCGAATGCAATAAATGCAATGCACCGTCCCGCGGCTGTGAGTCTTATAAGAACCTGCATACGTCACTTAGTGTTGCGTAAAGAGAAGGGGCGATGCCACTCTCTTGTCTGTCGTACATGATTCTAAAACTAGATGGCGCTGCTCTCTGATTGCCGTCAAATAAATAAAAAAGAAATTGTTTTGCATTCTTTGGGTATAAAAATAATTAGAAAGTCATCGTATGGTTCTAATCATATAGGTATTGCCAGGAGCTTTGCTGCAGGAATAGCCCAACCCTCAAATAACGCTCTTAGAATCTCAATACATACATAATTTCTTCGGCATTCCCTTCGCTACATTTGAATGTGGTGTATTAGTGAATGGAAAGATTTATTGCCGAGAACGACGGGCGTCGCGTCGTGCGATTTATGGGGGGGTCCTACGTGTGACGCATCTTCGCTTTGCGTTGAGGATTATTTGATTTCCAATACTTATGTACGGAATGAGAAATGTCTCGTTGGGCTGATCAATGGTACGCCGGTGATACGCGGGTACGTGTGACGTTTCATGTTATTTTGCCGATTTATTTATTTGATGACGAACGGAACGTTAGTATTTAACAAGTCCATAACAAGGAGTTGTAGATCCA
This sequence comes from Lasiommata megera, assembly GCA_928268935.1. Classification (NCBI taxonomy): domain Eukaryota; kingdom Metazoa; phylum Arthropoda; class Insecta; order Lepidoptera; family Nymphalidae; genus Lasiommata; species Lasiommata megera. Next base: position 15,079,804 of record OV743315.1, on the reverse strand, counting down.
CTACAACACCTGTGTAACGCAGTATGTGAAAAAGTACGAGATCTCCTCCATCCACCGCGCACCAATAGTTCCTTACTAAAGCAAGCAAGGAAATGTCACGTCACTTGATTTTAAACAGCATTTAGTTTTGACGACCTTCGTGGCGCAGCGCGTGCGCTGTCGCATTATAAAGTTAGAGGTCCTGGGTTCGATTCCCGGCTCAAGTCTGGGGATGGGGAAGGCTTTCTCCGTGGCTAGTTACCACCTTTCCGACAAAGTGTCCGCAAGCGATTGAACGTTCCGGCATAATGTCGCGTACAACCCAAGCGAGAGTATGGGTTTACCATACCCCTAACAGGTTAGCCCGCTGCCATCTTAGACCGCATCATCACTTACCATCAGATGACATGCAGTCAAGTGCTAACTTGTGGCGAATAAAAAAAAACCATCAGAGTACAAAATTATTTTTACGGAATTAACTAGGTTTTACATGAAGCAACAAAAGATAACTAAATTATAAAAATAAATTATAAGAACAGAATAGAATTGAAAAAATATTATATTTACTAAAAAGTTAAATCTCGACTGTTATAAATCCAGATAATTCACTAAAGCTGTTGCCCGAGAAGAATTACCTTAATAGAAAGAAAGGCAGACAAAAAATATTCTTATTAAAAGAGTAACATTTTCTATCACGTGTTTGTTTATTAAGAAATACGCCGCACGAAATAAAAAAAGGATTCTCTGAGAAAAAAATCTCATACAACGTACCTTAATAAAGTCGACACGCATTATGTGTAGTGTGTGCTCAATAAATTAATTTTTCGAGCGGGTCCGGTCAAATAGCCCTAGGAAAACAAGTTAGTCGGCGCGTGCTCAAACAAAAACCGCTCTGCTCACATCTTGAACAATATTATTTCCTTTTATAGATTTACTTTCTATCTAAAACCATACGGCAACATTAAATAATGGCAAGGCCGCCAAATTGTATACCTACTGTTTTTATGTTATTTTCTGTTATTTTTTGTTTTTTTTTTTGCTGTGGTGTGAAATAAAAGTGTTTTCATTCATTCATGCAATGACACAATTATGATTGAAAGTGGTTGAATTTACAGTCAGACCGACTGTAAATACAGACAGATGGTGTTTTTTTTTTATATTAAGTCGCGGGCAAAGGGGCATACTGTTCATCTGATGTTAAGTGATTACGGTTGCCCATGTACACCTGCAACACGGATGCGTTCGGTTTCTAATAAGAGTAATGCCGGAATGCTGAATCGCATGTATGTGCCTTTTGTGTTGTAACTAGCCGCAGTCCAAGCCACCACCAGACCAGACTCGAGCCGGGAATCGAACCTAAGACCTCCGATTTTATAATGCGATAGCGCACGTGTTGCGCCACGGAAGTCGTAAAAATATATTCTAACGCCGCGTGGTATCGCGTAGCAACGTCGCGTTTGTCGTTCATCTAATCCCTAAGGCAACGGTTTAGAAACGCGGATAGCAACGTTTATCGTCGTTAATTAATTCTGTCGTTCTAATAAACATTGGTTGGAGTTTAAAGTATTTGTCAGTAGCACATTTACGCGTCGATTTCCACGCCATAAGACCTTTATAGTCAATTTCATTCACAAGAGTTCCTATCAGAAGCATGTCCAAACAAAAACACTTCTCGTCTCATATTAGTGCGATAGCGCACGTGTTGCGCCACGGAAGTCGTCAAAATATATTCTAACGTCGTGTGGTATTGCGTAGCAACGTCGCGTTTGTCGTTCATCTCATCCCTAAGGCAACGGTTTAGAAACGCGGATACAAACGTTTATCGTCGTTAATTCATTCTGTCGTTCTAATAACCATTGGTTGGCGTTCAAAGTATTTGTAGCACATTTACGCCTCGATTTCCACGCCATAAGACTTTTATAGACTTTTTCATTCACAAGAGTACCTATCAGAAGCATGTCCATACAAAAAGACTACACGTCTCATATTAGTGCGATAGCGCACGTGTTGCGCCACGGAAGTCGTCAAAATATATTCTAACGTCGTGTGGTATTGCGTAGCAACGTCGCGTTTGTCGTTCATCTAATCCCTAAGGCAACGGTTTAGAAACGCGGATACAAACGTTTATCGTCGTTAATTTTTTCTGTCGTTCTAATAACCATTGGTTGGCGTTTAAAGTATTTGTCAGTAGCACATTTACGCGTCGTTTTCCACGCCATAAGACTTTTATAGTCTTTTTCATTCACAAGAGTTCTTATCAGAAGCATCATCATCATCATGATCAACCCATTACCGGCTCACTACAGAGCACGGGTCTCCTCTCAATATGAGAAGGGTTTGGCCATAGTCCACCACGCTGGCCATGTGCGGATTGGCAGACTTCACACGCCTTTCAGAACATTATGCAGAACTTTCAGGCGTGCAGGTTTCCTCACAATGTTTTCCTTCACCGTTGAAGCAAGTGATATTTAAATTTTTAAAAACGCACATAACTCCGAAAAGTTAGAGGTGCGCGCCCGGATTCGAACCGCCGACCTCTGATTAGGAGGCTAACGCCCTAGGCTATCACCGCTTCAGATCAGAAGCATGTCCAAACAAAAACACTTCTCGTCTCATATTATCTCGTACAGGCGAATGGCTCCTAATGCCGACCATTACGGGAACTAATGTAAATGTGTTAGTACACCATTTATCGTACTGGTCGCTCGTTTTGCACGGACGCTCGGCTTTTACATTGCCCTGCGGCCATTATTTCGATTAGTTTTGTATGGTGATGTTGTTGTTGGACAAAAAGAGCGGTTGCAGTTAATGCCTGCCGTGAGAAAGAGCTTAGTTTTAGCGCGCCGCGCCAGGTTCATAGGCATGCTACACGTGAATATCATCCTGACGCAAGGCTAAAAATTACCACAATAACGAGTACATATCACAATAGCGCTAGTCAAGTGTTAGCTTGTAAAGAATCGTTACGTTAATTTCAATCGTTAGGTTAATCATTAAGTTTATTATATTGCATATTTTCTAGATGTGACTGCCTTATTTATAAATACATAAAAAGGAGTGTAAAGTAAATTTAAGATTTATCAATCAGTTATAATTAAATTAAAAAATCTCTACTTACTCTACTGAAAAGATACTTTCTGACGACCTCCGTGGCTCAGTGCGTGCGCTGTTGTATTATAAAGTTGGAGGAGGTTGGATCGAACCCAGAGTTGGATTCCCAGCTCGGTCTGGTGTGGTGGGAGGCTTCGACCGTGGCTAGTTACCACCCTACCGACAAAGACGTTTCGCTAAGCGATTTAGCGTTCCAGCACAATGTCGCGTAGAAACCAATTAGGAGGGTATACCATACTCACAGGTTAGCCCGCTACTATCTTAGACTGCATCATCACTTACCACCAAGTGAGATAACAGTCAAGGGCCAACTTGTAGTGTATACAAAAAAAAATTAAGTAAACTAAACATATATTTTATTTGTTATTATTATTTTAAAATATTAAAACATCTGTATCTCAATTTTGACTACCCGTAGTTCTGAAGAAATTTCATATATAGTAGTCAATACAAGTACTTCTTGATTCAATATATTAAAGCAGTCAGAAATATCTTCTTTCTTCGTTAAGCTACGAAGCCAGGTGGCTATTAGTATGAGAGTACTAAGAACAATAAAGTTAACATAACAAAGTGAGTGATTCTATCAAATAAGAGCATAGAAAAGTTTACACAAGTGATTTCTTTACTTGTCTACAAGTACGCCCTTGATACCCAACCAACCTGTTAGCGTAATAAACCCCAATCAGTTTCTACGCGTCATCGTACCGAAACGTTAACTTGCATGCTGATATATGTTCGGCACTTCGGTAAACTGGTAACTAGCCCTGGCCAAAGCCTACCACCAGACCAGACAAGAGACAATTTAGGAATTAGAAATTCAAAGAGGATCAATCCCACAACAACGTAATAAAGCATCTAGAGTGCAAACTCAGCGTAATTTTAACACAGTCGTTCAACGATGTTCGAGAACAAGAAACAAGTGTCAAGTGAAATTTTTTATACGCAACTTGGCTCTTAAATATGAGGGCCAAGTTACGACTTGAGAACTGAAGATGGGCGAAGCAATAGAAAGTTTCCATTTTCCCTGTCAAATTACGACCCCCGTACCGTAACGCCTACTCAAGTAACAAACTAAGATTGATTCTTGAACAATTTTCAAAGGAGCCCTCCCAAGGTTAACTTGAAACATATTTCAACTTTATCGACGCGGTTACTGTATAGTGGTAAGAGCTTAGCAGACTTTATAAGGAATCTTTTGGACAGGTGACATTGCTTTTTACCGGCATCAAACTGGGCTTCAGTATATTAAAGTGTAGTGTTTTTAAACGGAAGCACACAACATTTTCAAGTTTATGGATTGACTACAGTAATAGCTACCGACCGGAATCCTTTTTTATTATTGGAACGAAGTTCCTTATCGCGCGTTGTGAAAGGGGGCTAGACGGAAAAAATTCTTACGAAAAGTTGTCACGACACTTTTTGTTATTGTAAACTGTGCGGCGTCGCATGTTTCTCTGTCTGTCTCTCTCTCTCTTATAGAAAGCAAGCCAGATATTTTCATTTCTATTTCGCATTGAGCAGTGTGGTGTAATAATAATAATGAATCCTGACAGTGTTTCTGCACAAGTTCCGGATATTGCTGATGGAGTACAAAATTGAGCCTACTGATTAAGTTTATATAACATTATATTTGTTAATAATAAAAAAAAAATTATTATAACTTAAATAAAATAAAATTTTATTACAATTCCTTCACTAATTAATCGAAAGGAACTTCGTTCCATCCGGGTGTCCCTTGACAACTCTCAAGTTTTTGTTTTTTTTTGTCTGGTGGGAGGCTTCGGCCGTGGCCGGTTACCACCCTACCGACAAAGACGTGTAGCCAAGCGATATAGCGTTCCGGCACAATGCCGTGTAGAAACCAATTTAGGAGTATGAGTTTACCATACCCCTAACAAGTTAGCCCGCTACCATCTTAGACCGCATCATCACTTATCACAGTCAAGGGCTAAGTTGTGGTAAATAAAAAAAAAATTCACACTACAAGTTAGCCCTTGACGGCAATCTCATCCGATGGTAAGTGATGATGCGGTTCAACATAATAGAGGGCTAACCTGTTAGGAGCATGGTAAGCTCATACTCCACATTGGTTTCCACGCGACATCGTGCTGGAACGCTTAATCACTTGGTGCCTCGTCCGTGTCGAAAGGGTGGTAATTAGCCACAGCTGAAGCCTCCCACCAGACAAGGAGGCATTGCTGTCGATTCTATTGTGCATATATATATATATATAGGAGCTTCGATTCCGGACACACGCACCTTTAACTTATCGGAGTTAAGTGCGTTTTTAAGCTAATAAAATATCACTTGCTTCAACGGCGAAGGAAAACATCGTGAGGAAACCCTCAGAACATGAGAGTTCTCCATAATAGTCTTAAAGGGAACATTATGAATGTGTGAAATATGCCAATCCGCACATGGCTAGCGTGGTGGAGTTTGGCCAAACCCTGCTCATATTGAGTGAAGACCCATGCTCTGTAGTGAGCCGGCAATCGGTTGATCATGATAGTCTTAATGTATAATTTATGATATTGACGCAGTTTGGTTACTTTGCTATGAACATGAGAAAGTTGTGATCCTCCACCCATGCCCGATAACGTCTTTGTTCGTACCTGCAACAAACAAAAACAAACATTAGATCAAGGTTTGCATTTAGATTTTGCATCTTAAATTTATGTTTATAGATGTATAATGTAAAAAAACCAAGTGTCCGCGGTGTCGTGTAGAAGCCATGGGCTTACCATACCCCAAACAGGTTAGCCCGCTACCATTTTAGACTGTTTCATAACATACCATCAGCTAACATCTCCGTCAAGAGCTAACATGTAGTGTATAAGAAAAAGGTTCAAGCAAAATGTTACTCTAGTAGTACCCATGGTAAGTTTAAAAATAAAATTAATGTGATCCTTTTTTGTCTAAAATGCATAAGATAATTGATAATAGTTAGATAAGTTGTGATAGCCCAGTAGTTAGGACGTCAGCCTCCTAGGTCGCGGGTTCGAATCTATAACTTTTCGGAGTTATGTGCGTTTTTCAGTAATTAAAATATCACTTGCTCCAACGGTGTAGGAAAACATCGAGAGGAAACCTGTATGCCCGAGAGTTCTCCATAATGTTCTAAAAGGCGTGTGAAGTCTGCCAATCCGCACATGGCCAGCGTGGTGGACTATGGCCAAACCCTTCTCTATTTGAGAAGAGACCCGTGCTCTGTAGTGAGCCGAGAATGGGTTGATCATGATGATGATGATAAGAAAAGGTAACAAATGCTTTCATTATTTTAATATTTGAGAATAAACAATGTTGTAGACCTCGCAAAACCTTTCCATCTATTTTTGTATCAGAAGTTACTTTAGTCGAGCGTCCCTCAACCGGGCGCTTACTAATTGAGTTTCAGACTTCGTAACTCAATAAACGGACGGTACGTTATGAAACTGAGGCAGGAGATTGAAGCAGTTTTGGTGTTGTTGCTATTTAGTTTAAATTCATAGGACACAATTAACATTCCAGCGAGTTAGTTTTAACCAATAATAATTACTATGATCAACTTATCGAATCAACTGCAAAAAACTATTGAAGCAGCTTTGGTGTTGTGCTATTTAGTTTAAATTCATAGGACACAATTAACATTCCAGCGAGTTAATGTTTTCACAAATAATTATTATGATCAACTTATCGAATCAACTGCAAAAAAATAATGAAGCAGTTTTGGTGTTGTTGCTATTTAGTTTAAATTCATAGGACACAATTAACATTCCAGCGATTTAATGTTTTGACAAATAATTATTGTGATCAACTTATCGAATCAACTGCAAAATAATATTGAAGAAGTTATGGTGTTGTTATTATTTAGTTTAAATTCATAGGACACAATTAACATTCCAGCGAGTTAATGTTTTTACAAATAATTATTATAGTCAACTTATCGAATCAACTGCAAAAAAATATAGAAGCAGTTTTGGTGTCGTTGCTATTTAGTCTAAATTCATGGGACACAATTAACATTCCAGCGAGTTAATGTTTTCACAAATAAAAATTATGATCAACTTATCGAATCAACTGCAAAAAAATATTGAAGCAGTTATGGTGTTGTTGCTATTTAGTTTAAATTCATTGGACACAATTAACATTCCAGCGAGTTAATGTTCTCACAAATAATTATTATGATCAACTTATCGAATCAACTGCAAAAAAATATTGAAGCAACTTGGGTGTTGTGCTATTTAGTTTTAATTAATAGGACACAATTAACATTCCAGCGAGTTAATGTTTTAACAAATAATTATTATAATCAACTAATTGAATCAACTGCAAAAAAAAATCGGCTAACGAAATTTTGTTACGCACTATCAAGATAAATGTTCGCATAGAGAAACGTTTTAATGTTGTATTTATAGCAACAAAGCCAACCTTATCACTTATTTTAAAACGTAACACAGCCTTAGAATACAGTTTATTACATTTAAAAAGTGATATTCAATAAAATGCTTACTTTTACCAAACACATTTTAAACATTTGGACTTTATCGCTTGTATCATAATATTGGGTTATGGAAAATATAATTCTGTTATTGAAATCAAAACTAACTTAAACTGTAAATTCTCACTTCTTTCAGACATTATTTTTTTCAGTTCATCCTCTTTTATAAGAAAGAAGAATGTAAAGAGTAGACATTCCAGGCTGCATTGATGGCGGGCACAATAATTACTAATCACCAAATATTCGGACTTTTTTTATACACCACAAGTTTAGCCCTTGACGGCATCTCTCCTGACGGTAAGTGATGATGCAGTCTAAGATGGCAGCGGGCTAACCTGTTAAGGGGTTATGGTAGACTCATACTCCTATTTGGTTTCTACACGACATCGTGCCGGAACGCTAAATCGCTTGGCGACAAGTTTTTGTCGGTAGGGTGGTAACTAGCCACGGCCGAAGCCTCCCACCAGACCAGGCTCGAACCGGTAATCGAACCTAGGACCTCCGGCTTTATAATACGACAGCGCGCGCGCTGCGCCACGAAGAAGGTCTCCGTGGTCAGAAAACAAGTGACAAGGTTTGTAATGACAAACCTTGTCACTTGTTTTGTGACAGAAGTCACTTTGCTCACGCGTCCTTCCACCGGACGCGTACTAATTGAGTTTGCGACTTCGTAACTCAATATACCAACGGTATAACGTTATGAAATTGCGGCGGGAGATTGAAGCAGATTTTTTGTTTATTTATTGCTATTGAGGTTGAAGAGATAGTCAACCAAATTTTGTGTTACGGAGGGTTAATTTTTAATGTGAAAAGTCTCCTTATCAATTTGTTATACATTATAAATTCTACACAAATATCACTTAGTTTTTTATTACGATTATTATCATGTCTATTATTTGGTAATACTGTGATTATATTACGGTGATTATATTACTGGTACTGACGGGTAGCAATCAATAGCTTCGGAATGATATATCCTAGCTTTTCAACTTTCCAACTTTCGCCATTTTCTTTCTCTAACTGTTTGGAGCGGAGTGCTATGTTGCCTGTCTAGTGTCACTAGATAGGCAACATAGCACACCGCTCCAACGGTAAAGTTTCATAGTAAACGAAGAAACAAAACAATAATCAAGTGAATCCGCAATCTTGACACGCTATCTTCCTCGCCTCCTGTAATTAAAACCACTGAATTTGTGAGTAAAGCATCGCAGCGTTAATATAATAAAGCCAGTATAAACCGCTCTGAACCGGTTTAATATCGCAGGCAGCGACGGATCAACTTTTCGCCGCAGCGGGGGTGTAACTTTCAACTGAGCCGGATTAACTGTTGTGTACCCAGCTTTCTAGTTACTTTGCTTACGCACCACAAAATTATAACTACGATATCCGGGGCCCGAGTCTGGTGTTAAAATTGTGTCTCAATAGTTGTTCAATGACATTTTTATACCGAAAAAAAAAAAACAATGAATTTTTTTTTTTACAAATAATCATTGAAATGTTTTGTGCAACATAACAAAAATCAAATATTCTTAATTCAAATTCTCATTGGTGGGCATTTTTACGTTAGAGACTCTGAGAGGGTTCGAAAATTTCGTTGGTGCCCATGTAAAAACTTAGTAGGTATGTATACAGACTAATAAAATTTTAACCCTTAGAAACAACTTATAAATAGTCTTAATTGATAATAACATCTTAATGTACTCGTATATACATAGCTTCTTAGAATCGTGGCGATAACAGCCTAACAAACCACCAGTATACGATTACAACTACCAGTAGGCAAGCCCGTATCATCGTGTCCGAGTTGTGTTAACTTTTCGCACCGAAACCTTATTCTTTTACAATGAATCATTTATGAAAAAAAAGTTGCAATTTTACAAACAAAGTTGCAATTTTGCAAACTATCATTGATCAATTCATGCAATCACATTATATTTATATATGTGTGTTATTTTTTATATTTTTATAATTTTATCGCATGGGTGAATAGTTGTCAGTCATTCATGCAATAGCTTGTCAGCCGATCTCAATAAAATTACGCAGGCACATACACCATGGGCTGAGGTAGAAATAAAAAACTTTATGAGGTAAATGAAATCAAAACGAAATTATTTTAAAAATAAATGTGAATCTGGGGCCCAATTAACTTAATACGAAAACAATATGAACATTATTAGTAAGCTAGGATGAACTTTAAATTTGTCAAGGTGCTGCTAATTAGGCGAATCCATCATTTAGAAAACCTGAAATCTTGTCGAGGAATTTTCTTCACTTCTTCTAATTAAACCGCTAAATTCGCGAGCGAAGCGTCGACGCGCTAATATAATAAAGCCAGCATAAACCGGTCTTAAGTGGTTTAATAACGTGGGACTCAACTTTTCGCATCGACGCGGTGCGGTGTGCCGTTGCTGTGTACACCGGGCCGGATTAGCTGGTGTGTACTGAGCATTACATAAGTGGTTGCATTTGCATAAATTCTATAAAATTTAAGAAAAAAAGAACTTTATGCACCTTCTTACTCTCACTTGAGGCTTCGGCCGTCGCTAGTTACCACCCTACCGATAAAGAAGTGTCGCAAAGTGATTTAGCGTTCCGCCACGATGTCGCGTAGAAACCAATTAGGAGTGTGCGTTTACCATATCCCTAACAGGTTAGCTCGCTACCATCCTAGACGGTATCATCACTTACCACCAGGTCAGATAGCCGTCAAGGGCTAACTTGTAGTGGATAAAAAAAAAGACTTGATGAAAGTAATGTATATAAATTGGTATCTCTTGAGTTATGACAAGAACATACGTAACTTGTTCGAATTTATTTGAATGTTACAACTTTGTTGCAATTGGTAATCATTATTAGTAATGGTTAAAAAAAAAATCACTTGCTTCAACGGTGAAGGAAAACATCGTGAGGAAACCTGCACGCCTGAGAGTTCTCCATAACGTTCTCAAAGGCGTGTGAAGTCTGCCAATCCGCACATGGCCAGCGTGGTGGACTATGGCCAAATCCTTCTCGTAATGAGAGGAGACCCGTGCTCTGTAGTGAGCCGGTAATGAGGTTGATCATGATGATCATGATTAATAATGGCTCGGAAGGTCACATAGTTTTTGCTCAACGTAATCAACACTCAAAGCTCCCTGAATGCTAAACAACCTATTAAACCTTTTACGTACATGAAAGGCGCGCTTCCTCGATAAATTGCATAAACACTTTCCGTCACATAAAATGGCAGTGAAGTTCCAAATTGAAATAGAATGAAAAAAATACTGAAACTGGTGTTATAATGGCTATCCAGACATTTGAATCAACCATTCAAGGCACTAAAATTTCCACGTTTACTAATAACAATTTCTAAGCCAAAATGCTTTTGTTAATTGAGTTTCCGACTAAGGCATGAAGCAATTCAGCGAGTTGGCGTTGATATATGAAGCTATGTAAGATCTGAGAGTAGTTTACTAGTTGACTAAGTGTGTTATGTAATTACTTCATAGACAATGGTAATTATATTTAATTACATAACAATCAGACGCTATCTTGCAGACGTAGTTTCGTAGAGACGGCGAAATGCAGTTACAGATGCAATAATTACCGCCAAGATAAGAGTAACCTTGCTTCGTTATAAGTGATTCTATTGTTTCTTGTGAATAAATCTATATTGATGTATCTAGACTATCGAAGCGTTGATAGCCTAGTAGTTAGGGCGTCAGCCTCCTAATCAGTGGTCGGCGGTTCGAATCGGAGACTTTTCGGAGTTATGTGCGTTTAAAAAAAATTAAAATATCAATTGCTTCAATGATGAAGGAAAACATCGTGAGGAAACCTGCACGGCTGAGAGTTCTCCATAATGTTCTCAAAGGCGCGTGGCGGACTATAGCCAAACCCTTCTCATATTGAGAGGAGACCCGTCTCTGTAGTTAGCCGGTAATGGGTTGATCATGATGATGTATCTAAAACGTATTTTATAATGTCACCCTTATTCCACGCTATTTGGGGTCGGCAGAATATGTTTTGAATTATCATATATAAACTTGAAGGCATTTTATTTTAATTTTGACATCTTTCTACGAATTGCCTGACTTCAACGTGTTTCATGTTTATGCTGGTAAAATTTTCCACCACCACCTTTCTGTTCATAAGTTATAATCACATTTTATTTGCTATTCAGTAAGGTGCTCTCGAGTGAGTTTTTCTTCGCGAAAGAGTTATCTGTACTGTAATTATTCTAACACGGATGTTGTTTTTGACGCAAGATCTCCGCTTTATCCGTAATAGTAATGTGAAAAGGAAAATCGTAATAGTCGTCTTTATAATTCTTGGTGTTGTTCTGGTTTTAGTTGTTCTTGTTTTTGTTGTTGTACGCGTATAAGACCTGCACGTACCCCACGCTGCGGGCATCGTTCGAAGCTTTCTCTTTACAATTGTGGTTTTTATCGTAAGAACACTAAGCCATGTGGTTGTAAATTACGCAATATTGCGGAGAAAAAAATGGTGGTTTTTTTTTTTTATACGCATGTCTCTGAACTAAATTGACAAGAGCGGTGTCCTTGTTACACTGTTTCCCGTAGAAAAAGATAGCAATCCCTTAAGATCAGTCAATTTAGATTAGTCGAGAGATTTGTGTGTAACAAAATTGGCCAAGTCTAATTCCACTCAAAACTAATAGCTAAATATTTTTTATACTCATCTTGTATTATTCATTACATTGTATATCATTATTATTCATAGACTTGTTTTAATTTCCAGACTTGGGCAGCTATAATCATGTTTATCAATTTATTAAAAAATGATAAAAAACTATCGTTCTAAGTTAAATGTCAAAGTTATTTTACCAAAGTCATAAATTAGGTTAAATTGCATTAACATGCAAAAATGTCCGTCCGTCATACCTTGAATACATACATAGTATGTACGTACGCTGTATGATAATTTTCAATTAGCCCGCTGGAAAAATGCTTTAGGTCCGCTCTAGCGAGCGTGAAACATCGACGGGTGTGTGGATGAAAATTTATAAACAACGAGAAAAAAGTAAACCTCATACATACATGGCATTTTTTGAAGTGGTAACAAACTAAAAAGTTATTCAGATATATTGTATATTTTATATACGTATTTCGTTAATAACGCGCGCATGATAGCAAAAATGAAAAGAAAATAATTTAAGTGTTTTTATTAATCTGCGATACTAATTAATATTTAAAACTAAGAACGCACGAGAATCTGTTTGCACGCAGTTCATTTTAAAACTTTAAAGAGCGTCTCTTTGATTTTTGAACGTTGTTAAACTGTCCGCTCATTACTGGTCTTTAGTTAAACTTAAATAAAAACCAGATAAGTTCGACATGGACACGCAAATTTCTGTACCAAGAAGCTTATATTAAACGCGATATAATATTGACATTATTAAGATCGACCACGGAGCCCAACACGCAAAAAAAAGTTGTTAAAAAGCAAGATGCGAGATTAATGTGAAGCACCGAAAGAATTCATTTTTATTCAAAATTTGACAAAGAAAAAAAAATACAGTACCGTAGCGAGACACAGGTACCAAAGGAATAGAATTCGAGATATCTATCGATAAATTCAAAGACATTCTAAAGCGAAAGCTTACAGAAACGTTATGTTACGAAATTATGGATTATATAAACGATAAATAATGCTTCGGTGTGAATTGCTCGACTCCATAGCTAATTATAATTTATTAGAAGTTGGGGGCTCGAACCCGTGCAAATCTCTGACTTTCAAGTTTTTTAAACAATTAAAATGTCACTTGCTTCAACGGCGAAGGAAAACATCGTGAAGAAATCTGTATGCCTGGGAGTTCTCGATAATCTTCTACAAGGCCTTTGTAGTTTGAGAATCCGCACATGGTCTCCGTGGTGGACTATGGCCAAACCGTTATATTAACAGGGGATCCGTGCTCTATAGTGAACTGGCAATGGGTTGTTCGTGATGATTAAAATATTCTTATAAAACGTAATCATTTTCAATATTATTTGGTATATTTAATAAAGTATTGCGGTGAGCCCGACACGGGATTGCATTGACACAAATGATTACTTGCTTAATTTTATTGACGTTAAATCAATGATAGTTTGTTTTGTCACTAGATGCATGTTGCTTTATGTTTCCCTATGCGAATATATAACTTGATAGTGACTAACCAAAATGTATGAAACAAAAGTTAAAAGAGTCATGCATATTTGAAATTCAAACTTTTTCAAATTCAAAATAGCTTTATTCATATAAACCTACTACAGACATGTATGAAACGTCCATATATAAAACATTTTCAATAATTTTAATTCTAATTAATTCTAATTTGTCTGGTGGGAGGCTTCGGCCGTGGCTAGTTACCACCCTACCGACAAAGACGTGTCGCCAAGCGATTTAGCGTTCCGGCACGATGTCGTGTAGAAACCAATTAGGAGTATGAGTTTACCATACCCCTAACAGGTTAGCCCGCTACCATCTTAGACCGCATCATCACTTGCCATCAGGTGAGATGAAGTCAAGGGCTAACTTGTGGTAAATAAATAAAAATAAATAAAATTCGTGAGGTGATGGTGATAACTACACTCGCCAACATAAAACTAAATCTAAAGTATATATAGTAAAATATCAGAAATGTTAGGGAAGATTCACACGAGGTATACAGAAACCGGCCCCCAACAAATTGAATCTAGGACCTGCGACATGGTGACCCGTGACTGCGTAAATAGGCTCTTTATGTGTTTATCGCCTTCCGAGCCGGGCCTCGGGGTTAACTTGGATACGCGTTTGCTCAGCTTTTATAGTTTCCTTATAGTTGTGTGGGTAAAATCTCAAGGTCATCGCCGGATGAGATTAGACAACGTTTAGGATTTTGGTTAACAGATTTTGTTTGTGAATTTTTAGAACTAGTGTCCGATAATGAACGGGTCCAATGACGAGTGGATGTCCATTATAGTTTTAATCAATACACACACTTCTTAAATATTCAATCCAGAAAAAAGAAAAAAGTTCGTTATAGATTTCGTGTAGGTAGGTATTATTATTCTTGTGAGTCACTAGGGGCCTTTTTATTTAGATAAATTTGCTCTATTTGTGGTGTTGCGATAAAACTTAGTGATATTATAAAAAAGGATATTCGGGATTGGGTCACATTTTTTTTACAACATTGTAGAAATTTACTAAATGGGCAATTTTTATTCGATCATGTACCAGCCGATTGTTCTACAATGTCTATTTTCTTATGACGTGTTCATACAACTTAAGTATTTGCAATTTTACTATGTTACATACGACATACTGTCGGGGTAGTTTTTAGATAGCGTTCTTCGTTCGTCAGTAGATAGCATTATCAACTACTCATTTCGAAGTCCTGGTCTCTATTACCGGGTCGTTAATTGGCTGGTGATGATGATGATGATGATGATGATCTTAAAAAGTACATTGTTATACCTGCTTTTTCTTAATGCCACGAATTTACTAGTGCAATGAATAGCGCAAAATTTGCCGGACACTTTGCTGTAGTATAAAGCACGATGTCTTTTCTTCTTCACTGAACAGTGACGTGCTTTCGACAACGGTATGTCTTGAAATGTTAGAAGCGATGTCAGCACTTTGATAAGAATTACATTCGTGAGTTACGATTAATAATGGTGTAATGTATGGACTTATAATTATAATAAAAGTGAGGGTGGTATTTTTATAATTGTCATGTGACCTTTCGTGTGTGTCAGTTTATTAAATGGAGTTTGCATAGACGCGTCGTAATTATTTATTATTTATCACAAATATCTCAGTGGCGACGAGAACGGATTAGTAAAAGTTTTTTTTTTGTGTGCTTCGATCGGGATCATCATGTCTATCGGCAAAATATCGGAATTCAAAGTTCAAACAGATAACTGGAGGTTATATGTGGAACGGTTAGAACAATACTTTCGAGTTAACAAAATTCCGACGGAGTTGCATGTGCCCACGCTAATTACCGTGATGGGAGCAGAGTGCTATGAACTTCTGGTAAATTTATGTACTCCAGTAAAACCAAGTGCAAAAAGTTTTAGCGAACTATCGACTGTTCTCGAAAAACATTTACAACCTAAGCCTAGTGTATTAGCCGAGAGGTTTAAGTTTCGTCATCGGCAGCAGAGGGAAGGCGAAGGCTTAGCAGAGTATGTGGCAGTGCTTAAGAGTATGTCCAAGACGTGTGAATTTGGGAGTTGGTTGGAAGAAAGCCTACGGGATCAGTTTATCTGTGGAATAACAAGTGAAACGATACGACAGCGTCTCTTTGCAGAAGATAATCTAGATTTCGCTAAGGCCTACCGCTTGGCCGTGAGTTTAGAAACGGCAGAAAAAGATGCGGCCATGGTGGAGGGACCTTCAAGCGCTAAAGAAAAGACAGTGGAGTGCCAGGCGATAGCAGGTACGTCGCAGAGGAAGGCGGGCTTTGAACCGGAAGCCGCTAACCGCGGAGGACGTCGGCCAGGCTATGGCGGTCAAGGTCAAGGTGCCAGAGGGAGCAGCCAGGCTCGTCGCGGCAGATGGAGTGCACCTGCGGGACCGGATCAGGCACGCTCAGAGCAGTGCAGTGTGTGTGGTCGACTGCACAACAGCGCTTCATGTAGATTCAGGAATTACGCTTGCCGAGTCTGTAACCGCCAGGGCCACCTGAAGAGGGTCTGCCCCAGTCTGGCAGCCCAGTGCTGTATAGAAGTGCCCAGTACCAACAGCATCGCATCGGATAGCAGCGGAGATAGTGACGGGGTAATATTCACCCATGTAAATAAACTATCGATACAGCAGTGTAAGCCTATTGTGATTGGATTAAATGTTAATGGAGTAAATCTTTCTATGGAATGTGATACGGGCAGTGCAGTATCATGTATCAGCTATGAGGTTTATAAACAATTATTTAGGAATTTAAAGTTACACACAAGTCAATTACGGTTAAGATACTATACGGGGGAGTGTGTTTCACCGGTGGGAGTTTTGAGGACTCTAGTAAAATATAAACAAAAAGAAAAATATTTAGATTTGTATGTAATTAAAGACGGTAAAACGAATCTACTAGGTAGGCAGTGGCTGATAGAACTTAATATTAAGTTACCTGATTTTGAGTGTTGTGTAAACAGTTTAAAGGATGATTTTGATTTAAAAAATTTCAGTTCCAGATATTGTAACGTGTTTGCGGACGGCTTGGGGCGGTTCACCGGCGGCCTAGTGGGCATTCGCCTGCGTGCGGACGCGCAGCCCGTGTTCATGCGCGCGCGCCCCCTGGCGTACGCGCTTCGCGAGCCCGTGGAGCGCGCGCTTGAGCAGCTGGTGAGTGACGGTGTCCTCACCCCCATCATCATCAAGCTGTCTGAAGAGTGTGAGACATGTGCTAGCGAGGCCTCGGCTCCACCGCGTGCACCCCCGCGTCCTTGGCCCTATGAGCCTGAAGCCTGGAGCAGAATACATGTTGATTTCTTGGGTCCATACAAGGGTAAAACATTTTTTGTTATAATCGATTCAAGTACAAAATGGCTAGAAATCTTTGAGATATCGCGTACGAATGCCCCGGCAGTTATTAAATGTTTAAGAGCAACCATGGCACGCTTTGGCCTGCCTAAGGAGCTGGTCTCGGATCAGGGACCCCCCTTTTCTAGTGCTGAGTTTAAGAACTTCTTAGCTGGTAATGGCATTCATCAGTCTTTTTCTCCAGCTTATCACCCTGCGTCAAATGGGGCTGCAGAAAACGCTGTGAAATTATGTAAACGGGCGATCAAAAAGGCGTATAGAGATAAAGTGGATGTAGATGCGGCATTGCAAACGTTTTTATTAGCCTACAGGAATAGCATTCATAGTAGTACAGGGGACAGCCCTGCAATGTTACTTCAACGTCGTTCCTTAAGATCAAGGTTAGATTTATTACGACCTGTTAGAGGTCAGGAGTCCCGAGTGCTTAAAGCGCAACAAAGACAGGTGGAAAATGCGGGTGGCGTACCGCGACAAGCTATGGATGGGGAAGACGTTTGGGCTAGGGCCTATGCAGGTAGTGATAAATGGGTAAAGAGCAAAGTAATTAGGAGAGAAGACACCCGTAGGTACGTGTTGGATGCGGGTGAGGGTAAAATAGTGCAAAGGCATATCGATCAAATCAGACGCAGATCCAGGTTATCCGAGATTGCTTGCCCATTGCCAGAGAAGGAGGAGGTTAAAAGTCATGATGGGGGTGAGGACACAGTCGCGGAGCCAGTTGTGGTGTCGAAGGTGAATACTCCGGAAAAATCGCAGTCAAAGGAGATAGTTAGTGGAGCTTATAGCCCTGAAACACAGAGGCACACGGAGTCCACACCATCGGCACCACAACCAGTGCCCCAAGAGCGTCCCAAAAGAATTAGGAAGCCGGTTGTAAGATTTGGATTTGAGTAACGGTACGGATTAACAAAAATTTAGACTATAGTCTTATTTAAGAAGGGAGGTGTAATGTATGGACTTATAATTATAATAAAAGTGAGGGTGGTATTTTTATAATTGTCATGTGACCTTTCGTGTGTGTCAGTTTATTAAATGGAGTTTGCATAGACGCGTCGTAATTATTTATTATTTATCACAAATATCTCAAATGGTTAAGGACCTACTTATATTGTTTTAATCTATGTATATTGAATTCAATATCAAGTAAATTTAATGTAAGATAGTCGCTAAAATGTTGTAGGACGAAGCCACATTTGAAATGAAAATGAAAACAGCACTTTCAATGAAAATAAAACTTTATTTGGTAAACATACTAATTTAATTTATTATTTTTTATAATAATATTACACATTCAGACATTATCTTAGTATTCAAATCTTATTAAAAATTGTGCGAATAAATTCGACAAAATTGCCTATCCTTGAATTACAAATATTTTTTAATCGAGTGCTTTTAAAATATATTTATTGGAACGAAAGTCTGATATGAAATTTCATCTCCCAATCTAATGTGTGGGGTTTTATATGTAAAATGCCTGCGGAACCACTCATGAGAAAACCCCAGCTCGTTTAAAAAAAAGGTACATAATAATCGATTGATAGGTTGCCATAACTAATATGCAATATAATGACTTTATTTCATAATTCCAGCAGAAAAATAACCTAACCAAATACCCAATTTTAAAATATTATGAAATCGGTGCCTTTGTTGCAACATATCCAATATAAATCTCAATCATTTCTTGAGAAACTATAAAGTTTTAATGCATATTATTCATCTTCTTGCACATATCCTTATTTTATTACCATATATTGTAGGCAGAACATCATCAAAATTCGAACTCGAAGAGATGTTATTTCGGTTTTGGTATATTTATTTCAGCCTTCAATGGTAACCTAGTTTGTACTATCCACTACCGCGTCGTATAATAAGCGCAGAAATTTAACTCGAAACTACAAATTCAATAAGACTGCAGGTAATTATGTTAGGTGTATGGTAAACTTTTAAAATAAAAAGTTTTTAAAAGCACATTCATCGGCAGTCCAAAAAGTAAATTGCTGGAATCCGTCGCACAATTTGAGGCGGAGTTTTGAAACTTCTTCGGCCTCATTACGAGCATGGCATGGCAATTGGCTTCATTGTTACAGGCCTACTTAAACATGCCAGGTTACCTGCGTCTTGCAGTTCTTACGTGCAAGTTTTTATTGAATTTCAGTTTTTAAAGTACGAACAATCGCTACCAACTATTTCTTTCGTATTCACACTTGAAACCATTTTGAACTATGTTTTTTTTAATTAACAGTATTTCAGGATTAGGCAATTTACTAAAAACTTGTTTAGCACATTTTCCAGCAGTCCAAAAGTTTGACTCCTGACTTTGCCGTTTAATTGTGTGTAAATTTATTAGTTGTGTATTTAAATATGGTAGACAAGAAACTTTATTTTTGTAAGGCAAAAGAATTCCACCAATTGTTTCAAAACGGTTCTTTTTTTTTGTATTATTCGATGAACGCACACATTGTATGGACGCACGAAAAGGATTCTAGTTTAACTTTCCTAAGGCCTCCAGGCGTTCTATAATATATTTATCTCGACTACAAAGGATAACACTTCCACGAGTTTATAGTTAGTTTGGGTACACAATGGGCTATTTAGGAATATTATTTTATCAACACAAACCTTCTATCTGCTGTTAGGTACAATGGTGATCACTAAGACCTTAAATATGGGATGTACTGGGTTGAATCCTCGGCTAGATCAATTTGGGGATTTATCATTACTGAAATTTCTCTGGGCTAGTGTGACTGGAAGCTAGTTATCACCCTCGATAAATAGACGAGGATACCCGTAATCTGAAGTGGTGTGAAGGGCTTTATATAATTGCGATCAACACAAGTTAGCCCATTACAATCTGAGACAGCATCATTCCTTACCACCAGGTAAGATTCAAGAGTAATTTACATGTAGTAGAATAATTAAAAAATATATATTGTTCACTTCCCTTCTCATAACTTTGAATTACATTTAATTCATCTTTTTCATGACAAATAGAATCAGGATATTTGTAGAATATAATTAATTAAAAGGTGGTTTTTGCCATTTTCCTAAACATTGATTTGTATACATACAAAATTTGACTTTTCGCAGATTTTAAGACACTTTTCATAGCTATTTTGTGAGTTCCATATTCCAAAGGTGTTTACATTCCTTAGGTGAGAGGACCATTATTATCCAGTAGAAAATTTGCTCGTGTAGAAAAGTACTCACAAGAATGTATGTTCAGGCTTAAACCACTTATATAAAAATAATCTGTTTGGTCGAACCAACTGTGAAAAATAAATAAAGTAAGTAGACAGACGAAATATTTTTCAAACTGCGTTACACACATAGCTTGATGATATTTGCCGAGTTTTGAATAAGAAAATCTTAACCCGATGTTTCAGCAGTCGCGGTTGGTTGGATCATCTGCTTCGTATGAAAGTTAGGCAGTTGTTTTGTTCCGCTGTGTTCACATAAGTTTTCTGAAGACTAGCAAAAGTAAATATGCGGTAGTGTGGGAAAAGTTTATTGTACCTTTTAGTACGATATTGTTCATTTCGTACTCTCCAATGGTTTTAGAGTATAAGGACCGAAACAAGAACTTAGTGTGACGATATTCGTTTTGTTTTTTTTTATAATCAATTAATTTACCTATAGGTCACCGTTTTAAACCTTACAAGTGTAAATTGGGTAAAATAATCCAAAAAAAAACATTCAGATGCGCGCTATGCTTGCGCCAGATTTCCCCAAACCGACTGGCTGTTGAATACCATAAACATTAAAACAGCGCAGAGCGACACGAGCGGTCAATCAACCCAGTCAATGTTGTGACAACGCTCGTAAACCGTACGTAAGTTTCAAATAGAATACCATTTTAATAAAAAACAAAACTTCTATTTCCCGGAATTTTATTTATTTTAATCGGAAAAAGCTAGCTTTAATATGAATTTTACTTTCTTTAATACTTTAGAAAATGTACTTTAGAAATATTTTTGTTAATTTATTTAAATAGAATATATGAAATGACCTTATATAGTGATAAAATGTTAATATCAGGATTCTCAGCTGATTATAAGGACGTTCTTTTTTTAATTTATTTAAAAAATTATACATCCTATTATTATTCCAATTATAGAATTATTTTTTAAATAAATGCTCTTACCTGCGGTTTAATATTATGTATCTGGTATTGGTATTTATCTTAGACAGTAAATTGGGGGATCTTAATTGGAATGTATTGTATCTATAATGCCTATATATATCATGTGTATTCTCTATAGATAAAAAGGCAAACAGATTGCACAATTTTCTCTTCCAAACGTGTAGGGGTGAGTTATCTTGGGAACAATGCTAAGATTTTGTTATTGTTGTTTTATATCCCTCCGATAAATATCGCGTCTCATGACCCATGTTGCTCCGTAGTGGATTAAATGTAGGTACACAAACAAAGGACTACGCCACACTAACCTGCCAAATATAGAACGCATGTATTTTAATGGCCTGCATAAAACACGGGATGATTAAAAATAGTTGGATGTTTTAATCGATATTGTGTTTTGTACGTTTATATTAACTGCAGCTTCTACACAATATGTAAATTTCCGCATATTTTTGAAACTTTAGATCTAGAATTGTGGCACGTCGGTGCTTTAGCTTTATATAACGGCCAAAAATTATCAAAAAAAGCATTCCTTTTAATGGAGGGTGTATGACAGTTAAAGAATTTTTCATTATTTCTCAGCAAACGATTCCAGTTGTTCCAATACGGTGCTAAAGGAATTCCTACTTGTTTTATTTAAAATCATGTTTTATATTTTAGAATTTATATTTGATTAAGATTTGAGCGTCTAGTTAATGTAAGGGTTAAGTTTGACGACCTCCGTGGCGCAGCGCGTGCACTGTGGATTATAAAGTTGGAGATCCTGGGTTCGATTCCCGGTTCGAGTCTGGTCTGGTGGGAGACTTCGGCCGTGGCTAATTACCACGCTACCCACAAAGACTACACATTACAAGACATTTAGGAGTAGGGGTTTACCATACCCCTAACAGGTACACATATTATTATTTATGGTTTACCATACCCTTGTGTACCTGACACATATTATTATTTATGACATGGGTTACTTTTAAACATAATTCTTTGACAAATTGATAACTTATTAAGAACGTCTAATGCCCGAGATAAATAATCAAACTAATCCAAAAACTTCATGATGGCAGATTTAATTTAGTAGTGATATCCTTATTGCGGCTAAGCGGTAATAGCCTAGTGGTTAGGGTGTCAGCCGCCTAATCAGAGGTCGGCGGTTCGAATCCGGGCACGCATCTCTTACTTTTTAGAGTTATGTGTGTTTTTAAAAATTAAAATATCATTTGCTTCAACAGTGAAGGAAAACATCGTGAGGAAACCTGCACATGCCTGAGAGTTCTCCATAATGTTCTCAAAGGCGTGTAAAGTCTGCTAATCCGCACATGGCCAGCATAGTTGACTATGGCCAAACCCTTCTCATATTGAGAGGAGACCCGTGCTCTGTAGTGAGCCGGTAATGGGTTAATCATGATGATCATGATGATCCTTATCGCAAGGGGAAAGTAAGAAACTAATAGCATAATAAAATTGTCATGGAAGATCATGGATTTATTAGTGGCCACTGCGAGTCTGTCACGTAAAACGAACTTAATGAACAGCGACTGCCGAACCGGCGCCGTACGTGGGCGTGTTCCGACACGGAGTAGGTAATTTACAAAGTTATTACACTAACGATCAGACTGGTCACTTGGTTTTAAAGTGATTACCGTTGCTCATGAACATTTGCTAGAAGCGGTGATATGCTAGTGGTTAGGGCGTCAGCCTCGATCAGTCTGGTCGGCGGTTCGAATCCGGGCACGCACCCCTAACTTTTCGGAATTATGTGCGCTTAAAAAAAAAAGGAAAACATCGTGAGGAAACCTGCACGCCTGAGAGTTCTCCATAATGTTCTCAAAGGCGTGTGAAGTCTGTAAATCCGCACATGGCCAGCGTGATGGACTATGACTAAACCCTTCTCATATTGAGAGGAGACCCGTGCTCTGTAGTGAGCCGGTAATGGGTTGATCATGATGAACATTTGCAGCACAAAAGGTGCCACCTGAACCTTATTGGCCGAACTCATCCTCCGAATAAGGAACCGGAACGCTAAATTGCTTGGCAGTATGTATTTACGAATACGGTTTGACGACCTCCGTGGCGTAGTTCTGGCGCTGTCGTATTATAAAGTTGGAGGTCCTGGGTTCGATTCCCGGCTCAATTCTGGTCTGGTGGGAGGCTTCGGCCGTGGATAGTTACCACCCGACCGATTTAGCGTTCCGGCACGATGTCGTGTAGAAACTAATTAGGAGTATGGGTTTACTACACCCCTTACAGGTTAGTCCGCTACCATCTTACACCGCATCATCACCTACCATCAGATGAGATGCCTTCAAGTGCTAACTTGTGGTGTATAAAAAGAAATGATGTTAGCTAGCCGCAGACTAAACCTCTCACTAGAACAAACTTGAGCTAGGGCAAGTATTCATCTTTATCCTATGACTATCACCAAGGTGCAAGCTATTTCGGGGCCAAATATCATTCAAATATTTTTAGTGGTTAAGCAGCCCACTACTGACAAACAAATAAGCAAACAGACACACTTTTACATCTATATTATTGAATAGTGACTGCATATTATACGCACTCATTTCCGTCAAGATGTATATTTTCTATGAATGTATCTGTAACACTCATGCCGCTTTAGTTCAGGTAAAACTTAATTGCATACAGAAATATTACGTGTATATAATACAATCTACCATAAATAGTAATAACTAGTATTGCAAAATACTTATATCCAACTTCCATGGTCGCTCCGAGTCGATCACGTAACACGAAACTAATAAACGAACGGGTTCGAGCAAGAAGTAATATATATATGTATATATACATATTATGTATAACATCACTAGCACTAATGTTACTTCTCGGCACTAGCATTATTAATATTTACCAGATATATAATACTAGATAACTAGAGAGAAAATAAATACTAATAAATCACACCATTTCTTAGATATTTAAAAGGCGGTCACCGAAAATCAGCGCTTGGGGCACCTGCGTATTTTTAGTCATAATGGTTTAGTCCTAAACGCTCTAGTTATTGATCTTGAGCCATAAGGTCTATCCATCACGAGTTGAGTGGTCAGAAGGTCAGTTATTGTACGAAAAAACAAACAATACTTCATTAATTACAATTTTTTTTAAAGAAAAACCTCAACGATATCTCTATCTGTAAAAATAATCTTTTCATACCAATTTGATATAATTATGTAGATACTATTTGACACATACTGCGTAAGAAGCGTAGGCGAGCTTCATAACAAAGTTTTTAATTACTCATAACGATGAAGGTTAAAGGCCTCATATTATTTTTTATTTTGTCAAGTTACTCATTAGTAATTAAGACATTAAGACTTAACTTGTAAAGTTCAGCCGTCCCAGGCTAACATAAAGTTATAGATATTAACGAGTTGCGCTATTTTTTTAATGATACATTATAAAATAAACACAGGAAAATTTTCATTTCTACACATATTAGTAAGAACAGCTCATAATTTTGATACAGTTACTTTGTTTTAGTTGTTAATCAATTATAATTGTTCTAATAAATAAAAAATTAGGATGTGAAAAAAAAAAATTTTTGATAGCCAACATTGGACCTTTGGTTTGAGGCTTTGTTGGTCCAGCTAAGGCAAGTTGCATCTAAATCTCCGAAAACTTCCGATTTTATTTACTTCACTTTAATTCAGAATATAAAAACAAAAGAACGTATGAAACAAAGGAAGAAGAACTGAATCTAATAAAGGATCTATTCGGCCAATAAAACCTTATAGGAGTTTAAGATCGAGATGTGTGACATAAAGCGGTCCCAACAAATTGAATCTGGGACCTGCGACATGTGACCTCTCGGCTCCGTAAAAAGGCTATTTATGTGTTTATCGTCATCCGGGCCGGATCCTTGGTTTTACTTCGATACTTGCTTAGTCTCGGAGTAAGAGTATTATTTTACTTAACATAAAGGAAGAAACAACTACGGCCATAGTACTCATATGTTAAAATCTATATAGTGTACTTTAATTCATTCAAAGGAAATTCTATTTTATTTTATAATAAATTACCTATTGATATCTTGGAGATGTCTACCAAAAAGTAAGTTTTTATAAAACGAAAGCTTATAGAAAATCATATTTCGATATTAAGGATTATATAAACCATAAAAAAGCTTCGGTGTGAATTGCTCTATCTCCATAGGTACTGTAATTTATTATTGATTATGTGAGATGGTGATATAAAAAAAGTTTGTTGTAGGATTTTTCTTCGACCAGGGCGCGTTTGGAACCCTCATAGCTTTGGTTTTAAGTTTACGAATGTAGTTACCACCATCAATCACCATCAGTCACTATTATAAATTATTGACACGTCAAAAGTGTCTTTTAAAGGACTATTTGAATAGAGATTATTTGAACCTGAATTAGAACTTTTTACTTCAGTCAAAGTTTGTGTTAAAAGGAGACAAGTCTTTTGTCCGATGCATATCTTTGTCTCGTTTAAACAATATTTTAAGTCACAATGCTATGTAGGCTTTTTAGGTCTCGGCCATAGTCATGTCGATGAGTATTCATATGTTGCATTTCGTTGCTAGTGTTTGGATACTGCCATGAGGCTTATTTAAAGTTATCTTTCAGTGGTTCATTTTAACAACACTGCGTGCACAATGTGGTGGTAATTACACCTTAAAATCCCTACTTCTTTCACTTATGATGAGCTAACTGCACAACTCATTGCAACTGTAGTAACAGTTCCAGTGGTTCTCACCTTTCTCATTGTATCTCGTAGAAAATATAGCATAGATGACTTCAAGCGTATAGCTTTCTAATTGCAGACTTCCAGATCCATACATAAGGAATAAAAAATAAAAAACAATTATAATTACCATCATCATATCACACAGTTTAGTTTTATGTTTTCCATTTGGATGAAAAAGCTCTAACAGAGTGTTTGCACAAGATTGGATTGCGGGTTCCATTTTATTTTTGTCCGTTTATACATTTTTAACCGCACACGCGTCACCACGTTGCGCGCTCTTTCGGCTTAAAATGTTTTTTTTTTCATTGGATTAAATCAAACTCTTGTACAAAAAGTTTTTATTCAAAGTCCAGGATAGCCCCAGAAAAAATATCAAGTTTTACCTTTCATGTACTGTTCTCAAAGGTAAAGAACGTTTTTCTTTGTACGTAGAACCGTGTTGAAGTAAGAAATTTTGCGTATTAAAAGCGACTTTTATATTGTTAGTAATTTGTAATAACCGTAGCTAGCACGCGCGTCGACGACTTTAACGTGAACTAACACTTTTGTGTTAGAACACGTCCGATACAAGTAAAGGAACTTGTTTCATGCTGATTATACACCAGCTAATCCGGCCCGGTAGTGAGACCGCGCAAAAAAGTTGTGCAGTCGCGTTATTAGACCAGTTTAGAGCGGTTTATATTGGCTTCATTATATTAGCACGTCGACTCTTCGCTCGCGAATTCAGTGGTTTAATTACAGAGGTGAGAAGTTGTATCCTGGAATTGAGGATTCGTTTAAGTACCCATACTTTCAGTACATTACTAGCAGAGATCGCTACTAAGCGATAAGGCCGCCTTTAGTATCCTGTTTCTTTTTGTTTTTCTTATTATTTCTATCTATATGTGGTGTACAATTAAAGAATAAATAAATAAAATAAAAATAATACTTTATGGTGGCTCATGTTCAACTTAGTGAAAATACTCTAGTAGATATTATTTAAAAAAAAAACGCACATAACTCCGAAAGTTAGAGGTGCGTGCCCGGATTCGGACCACCGACCTCTGATTAGGAGGCTGACGCCCTAACCACTAGGCTATCACCGCTTCTTACACACAACAACATATCTTGCCACAAATGCGATGTCTTGAACTGCCACTTACGTATGTTGTTTTATTCTACCAGCTATTTTTGCCCAGTAGCAAAACCTTTACGGTGCAATGTTGCATAGTCGTGAAATTAAACCGGTTCGGAGAGGTTTATACTGGTTTAGGAGTATATGTTTTAGCATATCGACGCTTTGCTCGAACTGTCACTCACGCGTAAGCTCTGCCATGAACTTGCTGAATGCAAAGAAACTTGTTGAATACTTAGTACACGCCAGCTAATCTAGCACGATAGTAAAACTTTTGCCACGGCAAAATGTTGTGCACTTGCGATATTAAACCGGTTCGGAGCGGTTTATGCTGATTTTATTATTAGCGAGTCTACGCTTCGTTTGCAAGTTCAGTGCTTTCATTATAAAGGTGTGAAGTTATGTTCTGCTGAGATCGAGGATTTGTTTAATTGCCCAGAATTTAAAGTAGTTCATATATATATATATATATATATATATATATATATATATTTTTAATTAAAATATCACTTGCTTCAACGGTGAAGGAAAACATCGTGAGGAAACCTGCACGCCTGAGAGTTCTCCATAATGTTTTCAAAGGCGTGTGAATTCTGCCAATCAGCACATGGCCAGCGTGGTGGACTATGGCCAAACCCTTCATTTAAATTGTTCATGATGATGATGATGATATTTTATTTCCACTTTGACGACCTCCGTGGCGCAGCGCGCGCTCTGTCGCTTTTTAAAGTTGGAGGTCCTGGGTTTGATTTCCAGCTCGAGTCTGGTCTGGTGGGAGGCTGCGGCCGCGGCTAGTTACCACCCTACCGATAAAGACGTGTCGCCAAGCGATTTAGCGTTCCGGCACGATGTCGTGTAGAAACCAATTAGGAGTGTGGGTTTACCATACCCCTAACAGGTTAGCCCGCTACCATCTTAGACTGCATCATAACTTACTTACTTATAAGGTGAGATTGCCGTCAAGGGCTAACTTGTATAAGATAAAAAAAAAAATCTTTTTCAGGTGCTCACGTAGATTTAACGATAAAATTATGTCCGTTGCATGACGTCACCATTTTACTGTTATGTTACCAAATTTATACTCTGCGCAATGTTAAATTGCAAATGCGTCTCCGCATTCACCTAGCGCCTTAACTTTAAACTTGTTTTATGTGAAAACTTACCAGCCAATCCGGCCCAGTAGTAAAACCTTTAAGGTGAAAGGTCGCACGATCGCGGTATTTTACAGATTCAGAACGGTTTATGCTGGCTTTATTATATTAGCGCGTTGAGGATTCGCTCGCGTATTCAGGTGTGAGGTTATTTCGTGTTGAGATTGTTGATTCGTTTAATTACCCATACTTTGGGTGATGTGGCTCATTTTAACGTAGTTTAAAAACTTACGTTTACTTACTTACAGTGCATAGCCAATATATACATGAAAATTTAATGTATGTTCATAAAAATATCGATAAATTCAAGAAAGAAATTAACTGTAACGCACTGAACATTAGAAGAAAAGTAAACTTGTAGTACCGTTTAGTAGGCTGCACAAAATTAGTAACGCATTCAAAGGAAATTGTATTTGGTTTTATAATAAATTACCTATTGATATCTTGGATATGTCTATCAATAAGTTCAAAG
Organism: Lasiommata megera; assembly: GCA_928268935.1. Taxonomy (NCBI): domain Eukaryota; kingdom Metazoa; phylum Arthropoda; class Insecta; order Lepidoptera; family Nymphalidae; genus Lasiommata; species Lasiommata megera. The sequence goes on along the minus strand of OV743315.1, from coordinate 15,051,142 downwards.
TTTTTATAAAAAGAAAGCTTATAGAAAAATCATATTACGATATTAAGGATTATATAAACGATAAAAAAGCTTGAGTTTGAATTGCTCTATCTCCATAGGTATTCCAATTTATTATTGATTATGTGAGATGGTGATAACGAAAAAAAAACTCCGGCTAAGTTTATTGTGGGCTTCTTCTTAGACCGGGGCGCATTTGGAACCCTCATAGCTGTAGTTTTAAGTATACGAATATAGTTATCACCATCAAATCACTACAATGTAAATTAATGATGCGTCAAAAGTGCCTTTTGAAGGACTATTTGAATAAAGATTATTTGAATTTGAATTACGTAGAAAAGCTCTCGTCGTACATACTGTAGTACCGATAAAAATACGCATAGCAAGTTTTCGTAAAACAATCTTCATTTGCGCTTGGTAAATACAGCATGTTTACATATACATTGCCATCTTGTAAAAGTATAATTAGGTATATAGGTGTTTGTGTTTCATAGTGTAAGCTTTCGCAAGTAATCAGAAACTATATAGTAGATAGACTCTGTGTTTGTTATCTTTTTTTTTTTTTCTCTATTATCGCTAATCTGTAAATTTTCATTCCCGCCAAATCCTCTTGAAAAACGTAATCTGTGAAACATTTTTTTTTGTTTTATGGCTTTACACAGATTAGCCAATGTCAAATTTATAGAAAAATGGCGGGAAACTTCGCACTCCGCGGACGCAGCTCCCTCAAACCTTTCCCAAATCAATACCTATTAATCATTCAGAAAACTAGCCACTACACAAACGACACCAAAACTGTCCATGACATAATCAACAAAATTAGAGCCAATAAAAATTAATTCAAGAAAAGCGTGAAGCGTGATATACGAAGTCTCCCGCCTTTTTCCCCTACTCTGTCTAACATATTGGCGGCGAATATTTTTGACCACAGATCATATACACGGTCGGACGACATTGATTGTTACCTTACAATAGTGTATGTATCACTATTGAAAGGTAGCCACGGATAAAGATTCAGTGCGAGATTCGTCAATCAAAATTCTGAGAAGTGACGACTGGTGTGAAAAAAAAAAAATTATGATCTAGTGGGTTGTTAATAATAAAATACCTTCACTAACTTATTTCCGCATCAGCTCACGTGGCTGAAAACTTGTTCTATATCAAATACGTCACCGACTTAGATCCGTTCTTTCTTTACTTTATAAGACTGGTAAGAGGCAAAAATTAATCTTCACGAACAATAGTTTTTAGTGGCCTTTATGTTATCACGAAAATTACTCTTATTTATAAGATAATTTAGTTAAGGTAACGAATAAGCTTAAAAAGAACCGTTTTACTTGGGGCTAAAGTTTCCAATCGCTTGTGCGAGTAAGAACGTTAGTGTTAAAGTAAAAAAAAAATGTTTATTATTAAGTAGTAAGTCAATAACTGTAGTTACCTACTTGTCGAAAACAAACAAGAGAGGACAAACTCACTGAATAGATTTCATGATTCTAAACGTGTAAAATGCGTTAAAAAAATGAAGTTGATAAAAAGGGTTGTACTTTTATTTTTATGTTGTACGTTTACGTTTTCATTTTTCTTCTCTTTATATATCTTATATTTTTCAGTAACAAATCGAACAACCATATATTTTTGGAGTGGTCAACCCTAATCACTTAGGGGTATAAAAAATAGTTTACGTCCCATTCTTATTCATTTGAGAGAGCTATAATTACAAAAACTCTACAAATATCACACAAAACAACTATGCTCTTAATAAACGTATGAAATCACTGTATTATCGCGGTTTGCATAGATCCAACAAGTAAGAGTGTGTGTAGGTACATGCCTGTCTGGGTTTAAATAATTCCGAACGCCGGCTAACCACGTCCCGCAAAACAATAAAAAAAGACATTCTCGTACCAGAGTTTAGGAAACGTACAGTTACGCTCCCAACATATCTTGCTCAAGACCTATGATTAGTTTTTAGGGGCTTGATTAATAATAAATGTTACATACAGGGCGTACCGTTACTTCTTTTTCCTTCTTTTATAATTTAAAAGATGGGTTAAATATCCACTCTTATATTAGTATCTTAATAATCTTATATTAATAGTACACATACTGTACTGAATGTACCTTGACAGAGTTTATCAATTGCACATTTAATACAACAAATCTTCTTCTTCTGCTTAGTCTTCGCCTTATCCCGGGGTCGGCTTTGCTTCTCATCCGGCGCGACGTCAATCGTAATTTCGTATCCTCATCATTGAAGCCGTGACATTTCATATCCTTTTGGACCTTTGTCATCCATGTAGTTTGGGATCTTACCCTTCCCCTTTTTTTATTTAAACAAATCGTTCCTCTAATATTTAGTATACATACTATTTTAAAATGATGACGTTCGCGAGTTCTACAAAAATCGGTCAGCGAAGTCTTTGAGGCACCTGTTACGGTGTGTGTGTTAAGTTATAATACTTTAATTGTAGGCGTTGGGAACAACTGTCGAAGGAAGTAAATATTTGTGTAGTATAAGATACTAAGTAGCAAAGCGCTTCGGATGTACCCATGGGATATTAACTTAGATTGCGGATCCTTACAATGCCTCCAGTTTTTGTGCAGTATTACCCCAAAAATCATTTTCAATCCTTCGCTAATAACAATGAAATCTTCGATATTATTTGATCGTTTTAGCGAGGCAACTGAGAGTCACTGAACCACTCTCTTTGTCCGACCTCCCCGTTATCCCAAACGTCGCCTAAGCCGAGGTTCGGCCTAAAAGGAGGCGCCCTTAGGCAGACGTTACCTTAGTTTCTTCGAGCCCTAGGACTAAAAATTTCTTCTGGCAGAGCTTCTCTTTCCGAAGCTCGCCAAACAGCCCCGTTACGCTGTGGCAACCAATATAATAGCAATAGGGTTAGCACAGCTAATACACGAACAGTCGGAAAAAAAAACCATTCTCTTAGCGCGTGAGTATTCACAGCATGAAATTGCACCTACGCCCTCAAAATTAATAAAAGAAAACTGTACGATTGATAAACATTCGTATAACATATACACGCAGTGCAAACTAAGTCGTTTATTGGCCGGTGCTATTGGTTCTAGTGCTATGGCTGTGAAATGAAAAAGCGCCTACCTACATTTTGTTTATCGACCTCCATCCACCTTTTCGTCGCCAGGCATACGGTGAATGGCGAAAGGGGAACGGGAATGCAAACAATTGCATCGAGCGCCATTGCGGGTATATTATTGTGCTGTAACTCTTACACAAATACATGCCCTAGACAAATACATATTTATTCGATATCTGGCAAGTTTTGACGATTTCCATGTCGCATTTTTTTTTATACACTAAAAGTTAGCCCTTGACGGCTATCTCACCTGGTGGTAAGTGATGATGCAGTCTAGGATGGTAGCGGGCTAACCTGTTAGGAGTATGGTAATCCCACGCTCCTAATTGGTTTCTACGCGAAATCGTGCCGGAACGCTAAAATCGCTTGGCGTCACGTCTTTGTCGGTAGTGTGGTAACTAGCCACGGCCGAAGCCTCCCACCAGACTCGAAGGATGGAGATGTCGCATGGAGGTTTTGAGTTCGATTCTGGTCTAATGGGAGGACAAAGACGTGTCGCCAAACTGTTCGGTGTTCCAAAAGGATTTCGCGTTCTAACCAATCAGTAGCAAACCGCCATATGCTTTCGAGATAGTCCGTTGCAATCTAAGTCTGCATTATCACTTACCACCATGTAAGAAATTGATTTCTCGGAATCAGTAAAGATCAGATGGAAATATTTTAAATCTCAGGAATATTATTTCAGAAATCTATGCGAGATTTTCACATATTAAAATAACAAATTAAATCTGTTCAGATTAGACAAAAATATAGAACAACATTGTAAATTTGATAATCTTTTGCCGATTGTCTTTCAAGTGAGTGAAAATGACGACCTCCGTGGCGCAGTTCGCACTCTGTCGCATTATAAAGTTGGGGGTTCTGGTTTCAATTCCCGGCTCGAGTCTAGTCTGGTGAGAGGCTTCGGCCGTGGCTAGTCACCACCCTACCGACAAAGACGTGTCGCCAAACTTATAAGCGTTCCGGCACGATGTCGCGTAGTAACCATTTAGGAGTGTGGGTTTACCATACTCCTAATATGTAAACCCGCTACCATCTTAGACTGCATCATCACTTACCAGGTGAGATAGCCGTCAAGGGCTAATTTGTAGTGTAAAAAAAAACGAAAACGCGTTCAATTCAAATAAGAATATGGGTGTTAAATGACTCTGCATAAAGCCTAGAGCAAAAAGCGCTCTTGTATTTGCATATAAGGATCCTCCGCGGACACGAGCACGCGGGGAAAAGCGAAAAAAAGGGGAGGGGAGAGAGTAAATACAAACATTCGCGACTATGGCTACTTTGATGCGTACGCAGCGAGTAAATAAATCGCGAAAATGACTCCACAGAGCAGATGGTTTAATTATAGGCACTTTTTTAGGTGCCATTGCATTGATTCTTTAGTATAATATTATTACTGTCACTTAAAATTGAAATCATATTTGAACCACGAACGAATGTCTGTGTAATTTTGTGGGTGGGAATTTTCGTTATTTGTATTGTTTTCGCCGATTTGGAACTGATGAGGTCTAGGTTGGAGCGCGCTTGCCTAGAAAATGCCTATTCACTCTTGTCTTGAAGGCCCTTAGGTTATCATCATCATCGTGATCAACCACCCATTCTCGGCTCACTACAGATCATGGGTCTCCTCTCAATATGAGAAGGGTTTGGCCATAGTCCACCACGCTGGCCATGTGCGGATTGGCAGACTTCACACGCCTTTGAGAACATTATGGAGAACTCTCAGGCGTGCAGGTTTGCTCACGATGTTTTCCTTCGCCGTTGAAGCAAGTGATATTTTAATTGCTTAAAAATGCGCATAACTCCGATAAGGTATAGGTGAACCCCAGACCTCTGATTAGGAGGCTGACGTCCTAACCACTAGGCTATCACAGCTTCCAGAGATTATACGTGTCCGGAAACACAGATGCTGGAAGTGCGTTCCACACCTTAGCTGTCACCTCCTATACAATAATAGTGCATCGTACAGTATTATAATGTGGGAGGTGGGAGGTATTTTTGTTCATCGATCCCGGATCCTCCACGGGCGAGCACACGGGAAATGCATAAAAAGGGAAAGTAAATACAAACATTCGGAACGAGTGCCACTTCGGAGAGTTTACAGCGAGCAAATATAACCCCGTAGCAGACTTCATAGAGCATATGTTGTAATTAATATAGGCTTTCATTTATCAGAATTGTATTCGGTAGTTTTCCATTTTAATTAGAAACACGTGGTTGGCTCGTGATTTCGTTTGCGCTAAATTTCTATTTCCGTACTCCGAAAAATTTCCGTCCGGTTAAAAACTATTTCGCTTTTTCAATGATAAAACATGTTAGCTAGCTTGTTAGGCCATCATACTGTATTATTTTAATTTGTACTTTTTAATACTAAAACTTTTTAATTTGACGACCTCCGTGGCACAGGACGTACGCTGTCGCATTATAAAGTTCAAGTTAAAGGCTTCAGCCGTGGATAGTTACCACCCTAGCGACAAAGACGTGTCGCCAAGCGATGTAGCGTTCCGGCACGATGTCGCGTAGAAACCAATTAGGAGCGTGGGTTTACTATACTCCTAACAAGTTAGCCCGCTAACATCCTAAACAGCCGCATCACTTACCACCAGGATAAATAGCCTACAAGGGTTAACCTGTAGTGTATAATAAAAACAAACTTAACTCAGTATTATTCTTTACTAGCCCGCGTCTCGTCTACGCAGATTTAGGATCTTTTATAATTACTGTGGAGTAAGCAGCGTTTGTAATTGAAGATTATCTTAGGCCTTCCCTTAGTCGCTCCCTCTCCTTACATGTAAATCTTACTTCGAGGAAGTTTGTTGTTGCAAACTATAGATAGTATCTGAACGATGTTAAAATAAGTCAGTTTTTTTTTGGCAAATTCCGTGGTTACAATGGATTTTTTCGGGATAAAAGTACAGAAAAGTAAATAGGAATGTTTTATTATTTGTACTTTGTTACATTACTAGCCTAATTATTATATTTGAAATACCTAGATCTTACCCTATTTTTAACGAGGCCTGTATAGTCAATTAATTTGTGAGCAAGATAATAATAATATTCATTCAATAAACAGGGGTAATTCCTAATAAATATAGATAATTTATTTTGAATTTAACTCACGCAAAATACTCCATATAAAGCGTTTGTTGCTTCTGCTAATAACTTTCTGTGTTTTTCTCATTCCTCTTTTGTGGTTCTTCGTTAGTTATGAACGATAAGATTTCTACGCTCAGAGGTTTTAGAGTATTAAAACACTGTAATGAGTTTACTCTACTTAAAAAGACAACATTCCTTGTGGAACGTTTTTAAAATAAAAATTAGCCTCCGCTAAATTAAACAAACATTCAACCCCTTTTTATTATGAGGCTTCACTTTTTCGGTACCTTGGGTACCGAAAGGTAGGTTTTTGACGACAAATGATGGCGCGTTTAAATCGAATACTAAGACTATGCTTGTCACCCGGTAAGCTTTATCATTCTGAGCATTAAATATGTAGCTTTTGTTAGTTTATATTTTGCAAATGATAATTAGGTCAAGATGACATAATATTTGCGCTGTCATCATCATAATCATCATGATCAACCCATTACCGGCTCACTACAGAGCACGGGTCTCCTCTCAATATGAGAAGGTTTCGGCCATAGTCCACCACGCTGGCCATGTGTGGATTGGCAGACTTCACATGCCTTTGAGAAAATTATGGAGAACTCTCAGGCGTGCAGGTTTCCTCACGATGTTTTCCTTCACCGTTGAAGCAAATGATATTTTAATTTTTAAAAACGCACATAATTCCGAAAAGTTAGAGGTGTGTGCTTGGATTCGAACCGTCGACCTCTGATTAGGAGGCTGACGGCCTTACCACTAGGCTATCACCGCTTCACTAGCGCTACATTTGCGCTGTAATAACGATTAATTCATACTATGTACTCCAGTTAATACTAAGAGGTTCTTCTGTCTGTCCATCAGTTATAAAATATCTAAAATATCCTTTGGGTACTGAACGTGCGTTAAGACGCATCGCTACGTAACACACGAAAAGTTTACTCATTACAGAACTCGTATTAATACGGTTAATAACGTATCAAAAAACTTTGTATCGCATTACACACACGCGTCAGCTATAATGCCGCTGTTACTGAAACTGTCATACAAATTGGCTATCGCGAAAGTTAGATTAAGAGCTTCGACAAAACTTATTATCGCCGCGTATAGCGACCCGTGAACTTATTAACATTGCACTATCGTTACACTATTTTATATATAGGATGACTACGGGGTGGGGGCGTGTCTTCGTCGGTAATTTGGGTAGACGTGGGTAGTTCGGGCAAAGAGACCAAATACTCTTGGTAGAACAGAATTACAATTATAAGTATGGTAATTTATAGGGAGCAGACTATACGCTCCACCAAGTACGACTATGCACTACAGCGACTCGACCACCGATCCGAACCGACCGAATGCATTGAATGAACCTGCATACGTCACTTGGTGTGCGCTGCTCTCTGATTGCCGTCATATATTTTTACACAGTTCCTTTACGGCTGATATGTGTTTTTTTATGTTAAGTTATTTTTGCAAAATTACTCTCTGTTTATCGAACTTATGTAACATTCCCTGTTTTTCTTTGATTTTATGTCTATCATCCTCAACTTATTAGCTAATGTCCCATCGTCCAATATAGGAAGAAAGATATCAGTATCAAATCGAATATCTAATAATGTGTGGCGGGTAAACATTGTTTATTTTCCCATTAAAGTGTATGACTTTAACAAGTAAAAAGTCCATTAAAAAAAAGAAGCAACCTTTATACAATAAATGGAGACCTATCTTGAAGATCGTAAATTTTATTGTTTCTCATGCCCCCCGCCCACGCCGTAATTTGTTTCAAGTCAAACTCGAAAGATAGCGTATCCGTTTCAAATACCTAAGATTAATAATAAATCGCTCCAAAACAAACACAGTTGAGATTTAATTTCGAAATCAACCGGGAATTTCCGAGGTATTCCGTGTTTCGTACATTAAAATTAATTCAATTCGGAACAGCCGACGGCTTAAAATTTTAATAAGCCCCCGATGTGAAAACATTGACGTCAGATGTAAGAAAGGGCCCTGTTCCTCAGTTTACTGTGAGGCTACTTACAATAATAACAAAATAGGGGAATACGAAATTATTGAATTTTAGATACATTTAATAGATTTTCATGTGTTAGGTAACAGTAAGTATACTGGTTTACTGGTATAATATTGTTTAGTATTTACAAAACAACATTGTTAAGTATTTACAAGAAAAACGTCACTTCCTGAAATACTGATCTATCAACGTATACAAAACAATATTGTTTAGTATATACAAGAAAAACGTCACTGCTTGAAATACTGATCTATCAACTTATACAAAACGACATTGTTTAGTGTATACAAGAAAAACGTCACTTCCTGAAATACTGATCTATCAACGTATACAAAACAATATTGTTTAGTATATACAAGAAAAACGTCACTGCTTGAAATACTGATCTATCAACTTATACAAAACGACATTGTTTAGTGTATACAAGAACAACGTCACTTCCTGAAATACTGATCTATCAACGTATACAAAACAACATTGTTTAGTATATACAAGAAAAACGTCACTGCTTGAAATACTGATCTATCAACGTATACAAAACAACATTGTTTAGTATATACAAGAAAAACGTCACGGCCTGAAATACTGATCTATCAACGCACACCTCAAATCACTGATAAAATCAGGCTGATATTTGGAATGTACACATCCTATTTATTACTTTATTTATATCAGCCTAATACAGCTATGAAGCGTTTGTATTTGAATTCGTAAGATAACTACATTCAGTAAATTGAAACTAAATTTTGGAGGGTTTCAAACCCAGGTCTAAAAAGAAGCTTACTACAAACCTAGTCGGGTTTTTTTTTGTTATCACAGTCTCACATAGTCAATAATTAATTATCATTAGCTATACTTTATACTATACTATACGCAAGGATTTTTATTAATATTAATATATAGTATAATATTAGTGAAGATACAAATTAAAACCAATATACATAAATTTTATTACTTTAACTGTTGCAATTTTCTTTCATGAAACTAATTCTGTTAAAAATATTAGATGAAACATTTATTTGAACCGCAAAACTTCACCAAGAATTCCGGAGACTAATAACTTTTACTCGAGCGTAATCAATATTCCCTCGCGTGCCGTCCTAACTTGTTTCCTAATTCATGAACTTAGAGCAGCGAGATCATAAAATTTAAAATATTTTCGACAGTTAACAAACTTTTTGCCCCACCGCCCGCGTTTTATTCCAAAAGAAATGCAGACATAGTTACGGTGGTCGTTTCTCACCTCAATTTCCTACGTTTTACATAAATTCGATAAAGGCTGGCGAGACTCCAAATATCGGATCGGAGCCGATGTGAGGTTTTCAATGCTCTATTTGTTTCTGCATTATAGTGCTGTCGCTTATCACATTAGGAGGTATGAGGGAGACGGCGAACGGAATACGAAATCGAAGGCGCTATCAGCTGCTATGAAATAGGGTCGTTGAGGTGCATAAAATAGTTGTGCTCTTGGGACCAAATTCGCAATGCGGGCGTATTGCATTTAAATGGGCATGAGTTGCAGAGAAAACTATGAAAAATAAAACAAATAATTATAAATTCATGTAATTTATAGATTACGATATAAACCAATAACATGTATAAACCAATGAGTGATGTATGTGAGGATAAACACAATTATTGTTTAACGCGTAGGAGCATCGCTGGGTTTTAGTGGGTATTCTGGTCGCCAGTCTGGCCGCCGGCGAGTCCCACATACCCCGTCGGAAGCGAAACAGTCTTGTCTGCGCCGCTTTCGAAGAGGATGCGTAAACGCATTTCCCAGCGGAAAAAAAAAACCTAGGTATAGTTTAAATGTGGCAGCCGTTGGGCCCGACATACCACGCCTAAATCGCTTGGTGTTATGTCTTTGCCAGTAGCAACTAGCTGTAGCCGAAGGCTCCCATCAAACCAATAAGGAACAAGTGAAAAAGAGAATATTATGAAGGCTTGAGCTGGGTTCAGTTTTGTATTTTTTTTTATATGGTACAAGTTAGCCCTTGGCGGCAATCTCACCTGATGGTAAGTGACAATGCAGTCTAGGATGATAGCGGGCGAACCTGTTACGGCCAGTATGGCCAGCCATACTCCATACTCCTAATCGGTTTTTACGCGAAATTGTGCCGGAACGCTAAATCGCTTAACGACTCGTTTTTGTTGGTAAGGTGGTAACTAGCTACCAGACCTCCGCTGTGCCAGGGTGGTCGTCAAAACATCATTATACTTCTGTGAATATGCTGTGTAGAAAAATATCGTTATAGTAAAGTTATCTATACTATGAAAGTTAATTTTTATATTAAGAGGGTAAGCACATATTGTGACGTACACAAGACCCGCCTGTCTAGTGGCCTCAAACTAACAAACTCAAACTTTTTCACAAAGCGTAGTATCCATATTCATGAGGAGGCCGATATTTTCCCACTCGATTCTGCGTTTTATTCAATTAATTTCCGATATCGAATCGATTCCATCTTCACAAACCACTCAGCGCTCCCTTTAAAAGGTTTCAATCTATGAATATTCTGCAAAGTACCTGCGCTAACAAGTTCGATGAGGGGGTTCAACGAATACATTTACATGATCGCAATGTTTTTGTGGGGCACTGAGTTTCGTGGAAAATCGTTCTTAAATTTCTTGGTTACAACTTTGAAACGAATGCAAGCTTGGAAGTAAATAGCATATGTATGTATAAGTTCTGGTAGATAATTGTATTGCAGGCGTTACTTCGCAATAACCAGACAAATCAAAGTTAGTTTTTTTTTGCAAAGTTGCTACATTAAGACATAATCTAGTTTTGACTCAATAACTTATTTATTTACTTTAGATTTAAAGTTCTAAACTAAGGCTATATTCATCTGAGTTTGTTATTAGACCAGTCCTCTCCATAGAAAACATGCAAGTCATCGGTTTACCCGTACAGATTAAATATGGATAGAAACGCATATAAAGAAAAAAATTCTGTGTCTCGTCTCATCCGCGGTTTTAATACTCACTACTTCTGTATTAAAATCTCGGATAAATAAAGCAATCAAATGCTGAGGTTGTATTAATAATTTTGTCATAATAAATATGAAATGTTTAAAGGGAGCCGTTATAATTTCGAATGTCCAATTAATATAATATGGATTCGGTTCAGGATGCAATTATAGGGCCAGCAACGCATTGGCGGTTCCTCTGGTGCTGCAAATGTTCATGGGCGGCGGTAATCACTTACCATCAGGTGACCCGCCTGCTCGTTTGCTCGCTTTGTATATAAAAAAAAAAAAAAAAAAAAATGCAAATTCTAATGAAACTAAACCGTTGTTTTTTTTAAATATATTAAATTGTTTTTTAAAGGTTAACTTTTTACTATATTTTTATTTAACCTTGTGCGCAGATGATTTGCTTTTTTTATGGTAGTATGGTAAACCCACACTGCTAATTGGTTTCTACGCGACATCGTGCCGGAACGCCAAATCACTTGGCGGCACGTCTTTGTCGGTAGGGTGGTAAGTAGCTGGCCGAAGCCTCAGACAGACCAGACAAAATTGCCATTGTCTCACCTCTTTCACAGTAATGGGAAAAAAGTAGTATGTAACAATAAGTTACCGTAATACACCAAACTCACTCTGCGGAGCCTATATTTCATCTCGCAGAGGGGTCGTTATGATCCCCTCGAACTGCCTCGCAACGTCCAAAACAATCCTATGGGACGAAGTGGAGTACAATAAATTAATTTCAACTAAGTCTTATAGCGAATCAGAAGTTCTTAGCAACTCACAAGAAGTTATGTGAATTCGGAGAAATGTACGACAATTTATATGAAATTATGAGTAAAACTATATCAAAGACGAACATACACGTATAACACGTATTATATACGTAGGTACCTCTCACTCAATAAACTTATTGAGTGATAGGTACCTTCGCTATTTTGTCGAGTGATTAATCACTCGTCACTAGGTAAATCTTTTCTACGCAACCATTTACATGTAGTGCATGAAAAAGTATCGAATCTTCTGTCTCATATTGCGTGCCGGTTATTCTTCGTTTGGCTTACTTTAGAAGTTAGCCGAACAAAATCTTGGCACTGTTCCCACTGTTACTAAGAACCTGATTTCTATCAGTATTACTTTGTTTTCACTTTAGCATTTTCAGCATTCTGTATTCATATGTTTTTGTTTACTAGTCACATTTGGAAATGTGAAGAAGTGTACTGAACTTTAGTATCTGGTCTCTTTGCCCGAAACTACCCACGTCAACCTAAATTACAGACGAAGACACGCATCCGCCCCGTGGTCAACCTATATATTAATAAGCGTGATATAAATATGGTAGTGTCATCATTTGTATCTTAACACACCGCCTATCGTAATGTACTTACAACCAAGCACACCAACCACACTTGATACTTTCGCTTCGTGTGGAATCGCATCGCAATAACGCGTATGAACTTTCACCTAGGATAGCGGGTAACAGACTGCTCAAACCCTGCTCTGCTCTCCCCAGTCAATTTCCAACTTTGCCTTACTGTGTCAATTGTTTAGTCCTTAGCAAAGCATGCTAAATTATCAATTGCGGTACAATAGCCGGAGATGCAGCCGCTGCTAAACTTTTAATTGGAACGGAATCTCCGCACCGAAGGCGTTTTAATTAGGAAAATTTCCTATGAACAAGCGGTGCGGACGCGGTATAATTTCTATGCAAATGGCGTCTTTAACTTAGCTTTATGTAGAAGCAACACGCAAAAGGATGCTACGGAAGCAAGATCGGATGCTTCGCTTTACATTAATAAATGTCTTGCGAACGAAGGAGCTAATAATTAGTTTGACTTTGCGACTTCGTTTTTCGAGTTTAGTTCTTTTACTTACTTTTCTTAAGACTTAGTAGCGTGGAGAATTGTTGAGTTTATTACACTTTGAATTCTTATTATGATACAATTAAAATAATATCTACCTGTTGCCGGTGCCTTCATCGGGATTTTATTTTTTATTATAATAAATTCGCTTGAACTTGACAACTTACAATGCATAATTTTATATAGATTAGTACAGATGCTACCATTAATTTTCAGGACTTTAGTTATTAAAATAGCGGCTCAGCCAAACCAGTTAACAACTAACGAACAAAAGAACCGACACACTTTCTTATTTATAATATTCTAACAAATAAAGGTTGCACGAATGCACGTCTGGCTCAGACGCACGAATTGCGTCGAATGCACGGGAATTCGTGTGTCTTCGTTTGATCTCCGAAGGAATATGTGCATTACGCTAAGGATATAAGCGTTAATTTGCTATGCTAAGTTAAAGACAGCCAATTCGATGCACTTCGTCTCTCTGCTATATCACACACATAATCTTTTTTTTTATTATACACTTCAAGTTAGGCCTTGACGGCAATCTCACCTGGTGGTAAGTGATGATGCTGTCTAGGATGGTAGTTGGCTTACCTGTCAGGAGTATGGTAAACCCACGCCCCTAATTGGTTTCTACGCGACATCGTACCGGAACGCTAAATCGCTTGGCGACACGTCTTTCGGCAAGCGATTTAGCGACTGCAGCGTAAAAGTGAGAGTGCTGACTTTAAAGTTCTTTATGAACATTGTATAAAATTATGAACTTTTATGTCGTCAACTACAATCCTCTACCGTCCCATTAACGTCCCACAGCTGGGCACAGAACACATCCATCATAAGAGTGAGGAGAAGATCATGGGTCTGCTACGTTTCTCTAATAGTTTGCTTAGACGCTTGTACATACAGCTTTTTGGCTCAACTTTATTAGACAATGATAAACAAAATTACAAGACCGAACTCAATATATTATATACGGGTCAGTAGATATTTATTATCTTACATTAATAATTTGGTTATAGGTACCTATGTATCAAACAAACTAATGAATTTGAATTAAAAACGTAAGCTTGTAGAAAAGTCCTACTATAGTGTAAAGGATTATGTTAATGATAACCAAGCATGGGTGTGAAATATTGCTCCAATAATATCTATCTAATAGTATAATTTGAAGTGGCATGTGAGATGGTGATAACAAAAAGAAAATATACCTGGCTAAGTTTGTTGTGGGCTTCTTCTTAGACCGGGGCGCGTTTGGAACCCTCATAGCTTTACTTTTAAGTTTACGAATGTAGTTATCACCATCAAATCACTAGTATGTAAATTATTGACGCGTCAAAAGCGCGTTCAAATTACATATTTGAATTTGAATAATAGATATAATATGATAGAACTTAAGTGGGTATCACTCAAGTTCTATCATATTATAAGACAAATAGCTTTGGTACAATAGATTAGTTTAACCGTTAATACAGGAGTAACCCAATATTACACCCATTAATCTAATTGGTAATATTGTATAGCTTCCACGTGTCTACGGATATCGCGTAGCACGGCTACGGGCTGACTTGCTACGGGGATATCCATTGTACTGCAGAAATGCTACTGACTAATTATAATTGCGGATTTGATTCATTTGTAGCTGGAGCGTTACTAACAATAAGCTGAAAGTTAGTGTAAGGTTGCTAATAAAATTATTTACCGATAAATTTTTCGCGACCTCGAATTCAGCCAAAAAAGTCCTAATAAGTTGACGACAATTTATTTTTACGACGACTTTGTTTGTTTGTTTTAATTTGAGAGCTTAGTCCACCGGAAACAATGATTACGGAAACAGTTAAAGCAACTTCAACAATTTTCATGCTAGAAAAAAGAATAAAAACGCATATTCAAAAACCTCTTTAAAACGTAGATGTTTTAAAGTTAATTTTAACTTGTTGAAGATGTTAAAAAGCGTCATACTATTAAACATGAAATAATGTATCAATAATTATGTTATTGAAACGCATTAATTGGGACTTTATTGTAGAAGCTTAAGAATTAAGATAGCCTAGTTCTTAGGGCGTCCGCTTCCTAATCAGAGGTCGCGGATGCGAATCCGGGCACGCACCTCTAACTTTTCAAGGAAAAAATCGTGAGGAAACCTGCAAGCCTGAGAGTTTTTAATATTCTCAAAGGCGTGTGAAGTCCGCCAATCCGCATATGGCCAGCGTGGAGAGAAGGGGAGAAGACCCGCGCTCTGTAGTGAGCCAGCAATGGGTTGATAATGATGATATTATAGAAATAAATAAACAGACAAGCTTTTGCCTTCATAATATCGATATGATATATAATATTGATTCTCAAAGTCACAGAGTTGAGCAAGCAATCATCATCATCATCATCATTAACAACCGATTGACGTCCACTGCTGGACATAGGTCTTTTGTAGGGAGTTCCAATGCTCATGGTCTTGGGCCGCTTGCTTCCAGAGGCTCCCTGCGACTCGTCTGTCCACCTAGTTGGGGGTCGATCAACGCTACGTTTACCGGCGCTGGGTCGCCATTCCAGCACCTTGGGACCCCTTGGGAGCCATGTGCCCCGCCCATTGCCACTTCAACTTCGCAATTCGAGCAAGCAATAATAAATTAAAAATAATAATACCTACAACCAACTTGTTAACGGGTATACTTTACAGAATATTCATAGACGGAAACCTTTTAAAGAGATCGCCGAGTGGTCCGTGAAGATAGAATCAATTCGATATCGGAAATTAATTGAATAAAACACAGAATCGAGTGGGAAGGTATCGGGTCCCTCATGAATATGGATACTGTGCTTTGTGAAAAAGTTCGAGTTATTAATTTGACGATCCATTGGATCAGCGTATAATCGTTCGAGAGGCACTTAGTTGCGTAGTATTTAGTTAATACTTCTACTTGGCCGCATATCATAAAATATTAACATAGATATTAAACTTGTTTATGCCCGCGGTAATAAGATTAAAATAATCCAGTGAGAATAAATCAACCACCAACCAACCAACTTTGAGGTAACCAACTTTAGAGGTTTGATGAAAAATTGGGCATCTGCGTTCACAGTTCCGGTCAAAATCGCAACTTGTACCTAGGAACTACCTAGTAACTCCCTACCCCGCTTTACTCAAGTGATCTAGTGGCAAAGCCTCGCTTACGTGCCATGTTCTACAGTATCGTTAAGTCTTAAGTAAGATGATAACTGTTGGGAGTTCAGCCTATAAAATTTACTAACTCTTGACAAATTTTGGTCAAAACTGTTAAGACAAACTTTCTATTGAAAAGGCATTGACAAAATATGATAAGATTTAACACAGTTACAGGCTAAACTCTTCAAAAAGATTTATATAGTTTATATAATTCAGTAAATTCTGTTCAGTAGTTCTATATTATGTGCGAATAAATAGACGAACATATAATCTATTTTTGCATCTACTCGTTTTAATCTATATAGCTTCACCCAAACAGAATTTTCAAAATATATTTAATTTCTAGTACTGTACTTGCTTACTTCCTTAAAATAGATAACTTTGAATCATTCTATAGCATGTTTATAGTAACCACCAAAACGAGAACTCCTTGCCGATCTTAATGCTTTACAAGTTTTATGGTCCTGGATCAAGAGGTCCTTATATTGTTGGATTATTTTTTCAGACAAAATCACAGTGTATTTTTAGTTTTTGTCAGTTATTCATAAATTACCAAAACGTGTACATAACGCAATCACCTTCACAAATGTTCAAATATTAATCAGATATGATAGATAAAGCGTTAAACAAGGAAAGTTTTGATAACTTTAGTGAAAATATTTCAAACTTTATGATCTTATACTAAGTCCATGAATTAAGAAACAAGTTTGGACAGCACGCTAGGGATATTGATTGTACTGTGCGAAAGTTAGTTTCGACTTTCTTCGTGAGTTTTGTTTTCACAATGTCTTCTATCATTATTAAACAAAAACCATTACAATAATTCATCATTTCCAAGAAATGTCGAGAAGATACGTGTAAGATGCCCGTTAAAAACAGCCAAAACCAAAACAATACAACCTTGTATTTCAAATTGATGAGTTGTGCTGTCCCCAGATCATAATATACGATTATAGCAAGAAGAAGAAGAAGGTGAAGAGATGATATTATATAGTGTATGTCGCGATCTTTGAAAATACCACCTTATGATTCATATCTTTCATTTTAACAATAACAATAACAATATCACTTAGCAGTTAGTTCTATTAAAAAAAATAAGAGCATTGCAGTGGAGATTACGTATTGAAGTTTGATTAATTTTAATTAAAACCATCATGTTCCTGATAACACTAAGGTAATCATGACGGTCGGCTTTAATTGCATTCTGAGGCGCCAGATGGCAAAATATCGCTGAAATGGTACTACGAATATATAGACTGAATAAATATCTACAAACTTTGAGTCCGACCTAAAAATCAAACCCAAGACCTCGTTATCTGTAGTCATAAACGCTAACCGCAAGACCAACGAGGCTTTTATACTCCTTTAATACCGTGGTACCACCGCACTGTTTAAAATAAATCGTATATTATTATACATTTGCTTTAAATGTTTTCACATCAGAGGTTAATTAAAATTGTAATCCGTTGGCTTTTCCATTACCAGAAGTGTATTTCATTTACATCGTAAATCTCAAACGCCTCAGATGTTTCAAAGTTTTGTTGAAATTAAATTCTGTGTGATGTTTCAATATTTTTAAATTTTTTTTATAGTTAACGTTAGCTCGTATAAACATCCCCCAGTATATTGTGAAAAAGGCGAAAAATTGAATATCTGGGCCACATTATGCGAAACTCTAAATATAGCTTACTCCAACTCATAAAACAAGGCAAAATAAAGGGCAAACGAAGACCTGGCCGAAGAAGAACATCCTGGCTTAAGAACTTTCGCCAGTGGTTTATGAGTGGTCGCCATATGAGCTCAAGATCAGTGTTTAGGGCGGTAGTGAACAAGATCCAATTAGCCTTAGTGATTGCCAACCTCCGGTAGGAGATGGCACTAGAAGAAGAAGATATTGTGAAGGATGAACTGTTGCTACATACGCTCTCAAATCCTTTCACTATCTCAATAGGTCTCTATCTCTCTTGGAAACCAGTGGTTGCTCAACCAAAGGCGCTACTAATAAAATGTATACAGCTACATCTGGTTTATTTTTGATTCCGCGTTCGCATTCTTCTTTACTGAAAATCGTGTCCGCACAGAAGTTAATTCGTGATGTTTTTAACTATTTCTCTCTATAAAGTCCAATCTTCAGCTTCATCGTGATCAACCATTGCCGGCTCACTATAAAGCACGGGTCTCTCAATATAAGAAGGGTCTCTCTCAATATAAGAAGGGTTTGGCCATAATCCACCACGCTGGCTGTATGGATTGGCAGACTTCACACACCTTTGAGAACATTATGAAGAACTCTCAGGTATGCAGATTTCCACACGATGTTTTTCTCAGATTAGGAGGCGAACATATCAGCCGAATAGATACGGACCTGGCTTCTAAGTGCCGGCCTGGCTCAACTTTTGGATTGAAACCATAGTCATATTATGTTAGTAGATATAACATTTGACTATATCTATAGTAGTACAGATGTAGTCACCAATTTCATTTTAGGCATGCAGTATTTGAATCGAACGGCGGGAATTTTAGAATATTCCAGAATTAATTAATATGTATTGTGTACTAATACGAAATCCGGTAGTTAATAATAATAATTATCACTTGCATTTCAATTAAGCAACGTGTTAATATAAATTAACGTTGTTGATACGGATTGATAAATAGTTTAAGTGAAATGTGTTAAAGTTGAAATAGAATTTTGTTACATATTAAAATAATTTACCTCTCAATATATTGTTTTAAAATTGACTTCAAAAAATGACCGGTTGGTTAGATATGAAAAATTTAGTATTTTTTCGTGTTTTAAAAACACCCGGGATCTGTTCCCGCTTATTATTTATTTATTATTTATTTATTTATTATTATCAGCCAACCGTTACTAATTTACTTATATTTTGCAACACTGATAAAGAATACTTTTAATATCCGTTATGATTTCTTCTAGATTAAAATAAAAACCGAAGTTGCGGAAAGCGCCTCTTATATCCTTTTACTAAGACTGTAAAATAAATATAGCTGATAAAAGTTTGACCTTTATAGCACTAGAAACTAGTAGAGGGTAATTTTAGGAATATATTATAATAATTATAAAATGAACTCATCGAACAATGAAATCGAATTCATTCCCAGCCTATAACGTTCTTCTGCTAAGCCCAGGCCTTATCTCTCATAGAACAGAGTAAGCCTCTCTACTATAGAGCATACAATAGTGGGCTTTAACGATTACCATTTATGTATTCAGTGATAAATTTGTCAAATTCTGTCAAGTGAAAATGTTGCGTATTGCGTATTTTCTTTACACTTTTCGACGAATGTAACAATGTTTGATTAAATTACAATACTTAGTGCAGGCTGCAATCGCGTGCTTATTATAAAATAATACCCACCGTAACTCTTTACAAGTACTAATACGTATATTCACTGAATGCAGAGAAACATGAAGAATTAAAATTTATTCGTTCACTAATTACTACTATAGCAGGTAAAATGGAGATGTTCTCATAGAAATAACACCTATATCAGACGAATGATATTGAGTCTGTCGCATCGTGGGACTCGGCGTAAAGGTCCGATATACCATCATACGGATGTTCTGAGAGACTTCACGATATAAAGGGAATAACCTTACCTCTTACAATCGAAAAAATGCGATTATTCCACCAGTTTAGTGATATTAAGCAGATACTATTCCAAGTGTACTTTTGATTAAAGAAAACTTGACCAGTGATTTGTAAATATCTTCTTACAATAACTAATACATGGCTAAGTTTGTTGTGAGCATCATTTTAGACTAGGCATGGGGCATTTGGAACTTTTAAGTTTAGGAATGTAATAATCAATCTAGTTTAGGAATGTAATATCTATGTACTATTATTATTATTGACGCATAAATGGTTTAGGATCGGTTCAGCTAGCAACGCATCTGTGGCTTCTCTAGTATTGGACATGTACATAGACGACGGTTATCACCTATTCAAGTACCCTCGATTATATGTAAAAGAAAAAAAGATCGATATGTTATTAATGAATAAAGATGTTTATCCTCCATACGTTCCAAAACAATTGATATAAGTTATCCCCTCTTATAAGAGAGAGCAAACATTTGACGATGCCTCACTTCAGATTATATCCATTTATTTAAGTCTTCATGAAGCGGTGATAGCCTAGTGGTTATGGCGTCAGAACCTAATCAGAGGTTGGCGGTTCGAATCCGGGCACGCACCACTAACGGATTTATGTGCGTTTTTAAATAATTAAAATATCACTTGCTTCAACGGAGAAGAAAAACATTGTGAGGAAACCTGCACGCCTGAGAGTTCTCCATAATGTTTTGAAAGGCGTGTGAAGTCTGCCAATCCGCGCAAAGCCAGCGTGGTGGGCTATGGCCAAACCCATCTCATATTGAGAGGAGACGCGTGCTGTGTAGTGAGCCGGTAATGGGTTGATCATGATGATTTAAGTCTTCATGAACCAACGTGCAGCCGTATATAAACGTACCTTAATAATCTCTTAAACTACTTTAACAACAGTATATTTCGTAACCCAAATGAAGCATAAAGTAGGACCTCCTCGAATCCCGCATTACATCCACGATAATCCCACCGGGCGAGTTACACTACTATAAATTCATTCCAAACTAAGACTCTACAAATCACAACTTCTTAGCGGGGTCCCTTATCATAATTTATTTCGGGATAAGGTGTTGTATTACTCGGCAATGTATAAATAAGTTTCGGTCATATTCGTAAGTCACTCGATTTACAGCTTTGCAAGGGTATACAGTAAATTCTTAAAGATCTATGCTCTGAGTTTCTCTTCTATAGTCGTGGTTGACACATTTACTCTGGCTTATACAGCTTCTGCGATGCATCTCCATTTGTTGCGGTCTTTGGCGACTCGAGAACATTTGACTATTGTAGATTGTTTTGCATATCTAATATTGGGCGTCTCTACGCTATCAAATTTAGAAAAGATTTGGTAATATATCACCGTTATGTTAGTCAATTTTCAATGCTAATGTGGCATCAGAACGGGGTAAGTAGATCAGAAAATATTAATTTATTATGTCAGATGCGATGGATTGGTGAAAATTAAGCTTTGGTAGACTCACCATATAACATCACCGTATAACAAAATATCATATCCAATAATTTGCAAAGATATGTAGCTTGATTAATCATCATCATCATCATCATGATCAACCCATTACCGTCTCACTACAGAGCACGGGTCTTTTCTCAATATGAGAAGGGTTTGGCCATAGTCCACCACGCTGGCCATGTGCAGATTGGCAGACTTCACACGCCTTTGAGAACATTATGGAGAACTCTCCGGCGTGCAGGTTTCCTCACGATGTTTTCCTTCACCGTTGAAGCAAGTGATATTTTAATATTTTTTTTTTTAAAAAGCACATAACTCCGAAAAGTTAGAGGTGCGTGCCCGGATTCGAACCGCCGACCTCTGATTTGGAGGCTGACGCCCTAACCACTAGGCTATCACCGCTTCGATAAATTGCTTGATTAATACGGCATATTATTTAACGCCACTTGGATTTCTTTTATTGTGGTGCCCTGATACTTCCAGGCAGAAATTAAGAGATTACATTTAAACAATAATGACCATTCATTCGGCTACTGAATTTACGTACTGCAAATGCCTTGAATCATTAAAGTGCCCGCCGGCAACCAGTTGACCACGCGGAAATAATATGTCTAAATTGATGTGAGCCACATATCCCAACAGATATAACCAAAGCAGACTACTGTGTCAGACGTAATTAGATATCGCTATGTTCTTTTTTTTTTCTATATACTTCAAGTCAGCCCTTGACGGCTATCTCACTTGGTGGTAAGTGATGATGCTGTCTAGGATGGTAACGGAATAACATGTTAGGAGTATGGTAAACCCACGCTCCTAATTGGTTTCTACGCGACATCGTGCCGGAACGCTAAATCGCTTGGCGACACGTCTTTGTCGGTAGGGTGGTAACTAGCCACGGCCGTAGCCTTCCACCAGACGAACAACTCTGAATCAGGCCTGTCTATTGTCACCAAGAGGCAGAAAAAATGACAGTACATGAGTTTCTTGTAGGCTTCTTTTCGACAGAATCTACCTTCAGAGTCGTAGGTAGTGTCACAAAATCATACATACTAAACGTGTCTAAAACGTGACGACTTGGCGTTTATAAGGAAAGGATTATTTTTAAGCGCTTCCCTTTTTTTGTGCCGATGAACTTTTAATTTAAACAAAATCCCCGTTTCTAAGATGCTTAATTAGGGGAACTCCCTACAAACAAGTGGCGCAGACGCGGTATAATTTCTATGCAAATTGCGTCTTTAACTTCGCGTAATGCAAAAGCAACGGTTGCCAAAGACGGATCGACTGCTTCATTAAACATTTAATGGGTTGAGTAATAAATAGTTTTACTTCTGTAACTTTGTTTGCGGGTCCGACTTCTTCTTCTTTAGTTCGAGGTTCCTTTAATGACTGTTTAAAGACTTAATCTAAATAGTTAGCATACAGCATACGTTTCAACAGGATCGCAGTGTGTGACACTGAACGTTTCACTGTGCAATCTAAACGTGAGGCAAACGTGAGTAACGTGTTAAAACCTTTTTGTATACATTAAAGTTAGATCTTGGCGGCAATCTCTCCTAGGAGACTGCGTATTTGGCGTGCGCGGTTTTTTCACGCTTTCCATGAATTAATGTTTGTTGGCTAATTTTGAAAAGGTTGTGATGTGGACATTATAGTTTGGTGTCGTTTGTGTAGTGACTAGTTTTTAGAATGGTTAACATGTATTAATTTGGGAAAGGTTTGAGGGAGCCGCGTCCGCCGTTTGAAGTTTCCCGCCATTTTTCCCTAACTTCAATTCTCCATTGCTATAAACTCGACATTGGCTTATCTGTGTAAAGCCATAAAAAGAGAAAAAGAAAAGAAAAAGAAATTTCTCCTACCGTATACGTCAAACGATTTAGGATTAAGGCACGGGCACGATGTGGCGCTTTCAGGAGTTTGGGTTATATTATACATTAAACCCTAACCCTAACAAGTTAGTCCGCTACCGTCTTAGACTGCATGACGACCAGGTGAGAATGCCGTCAAGGGCTAACTTGTAGTTAAAAAAAAATGCGTATTCCGTAAATTTATTTCCCTAAGAGATTAAATCAATCAAAATCCTGCACGTTATTAATGCAACTTGACGCAACAATAACCCAAACGGGTCATAGTCATAGTACGTCAGACGCGACGTCAAAACCACATCAGTGTAATTGCTCATAGACACACACAGTTGCATTTGTCAAATCAGATGTATGGTCGACGTCGGCCCAACATGACCTATTTCCTATATAGCTCTTGAACATAGGCTTAGCATTACGTTGCAAAGCATACTTCTTATAAACCTATTACTTTTTTGTTGTATAAACAAGCAGATAAAATAATAATACATGCATGAACATCCGTCCAAATTTAAAGAATATAATCATCATCATGATCAACCCATTACCGGCTCACTACAGAGCACGGGTCTCCTCTCAATATGAGAAGGGTTTGGCCATAGTCCACCACGCTGGCCATGTGCGGATTGGCAGACTTCACACGCCTTTGGGAACATTATGGAGAACTCTCAGGCGTGCAGGTTTTCTCACGATGTTTTGATTGCACAAGTGATTTTTTAATTGCTTAAAAACTCACATACCTCAGAAAAGTTAGAGGTGCGTGCCCGGAATTGAACCGCCGACCTCTGATTAGGAGGCTTCAATAGAATATATGTGTATATATATGTACATTTTTGGGAAATGTTATAAGCTATGTTATAATAATATTTCCTTTAATTTAACATCATGATCAACATCATCATTATAAGCCTATTTAACGACATATTATTATAGCATTAGCTTCTCTAACAATAAAAGAGAATGATTAGGATAAGATTAGCATACGCCGCTCAAAAACGAGTTCGAAGACAGATCTGTGTGGTTTATGATTTTTTATCACTAAACAACATCGCACAGATTCTCTGAAACATGTTTTCTGGGCAAGTTTCCAATTTGGAAACATCCTCAGATATTGAATTTATACCGCACAACATCAAGAATTTAACGTCGTAAAATGTTTTGCAAAATAATTGTGACGTTGCGCCTGTTAAATATCAAATAGATTACACTTCCAATGTCCACCTTCTCAATATATCCGAAGGCTTTCTCGAGATTTTGCTACATATCAACTTTTTGTTTTTTTTTTTGGTTTTAATTATATTAGTTTTATATTCAGAAGTAAACGTTTACATTAAATGAATGTATTGAATATATGCTATTCTCAGCAGTAGCGTGCTATAGTTTTCTGACCAGGGTATGCAAGTTGATAATTAAATATAGTTTTTTTATGAACTCAACTAATATCGCTTTGGATGCACAGTAACACGAAGTTAAGATATCTTGCAAGGGTCCAGACCAGACCCCAGAAGCTGCAATGCACTGCTTTTACGCATGTATGAAGTAAACGCCAGTGGATGAAAGGTGGCTATCTTGCCAACTTGCTAAATGTTGTTATGTAAAATCTACACAGTGTAGCAACACTCTGGCAAAGAAACACTAGAAATCGATTATTTATTATTTCATAAATATTCTCCAATAATTATTGACTTATAACTTTAGATACTTAAAACGCTTAACTCTTGTACGTGACGCGGTCCTTCAAAATGGTCTTACGGCAATTTTTGGTCAGGAGGTTAGCTTATTATTGAGCCAGCCAACAGGCATATACAGGATCTACAGCTGGGCAGCAATTCTAATACCAGAACGACTGACAAATTATCGAAATCAGATCGAATGACTGAATAAGATTATTATTACGCAAAACAATAATAGTGCGTAAGCAATATGTATGCTAGTATTTTATAGATGTAGCGGTTCCAATCAACTGTGAGGCTAGATGGTCACGTTTCAAGTGAATACGTGCGTAAATTAGTCAAATCTGTCATCTGATCATATCACACATGGCATAATACAGTTGTGTTTGAATTATCGCCGAACGGTGCGTGAGGGACGATGGGTCACATAATACAAATACATATTTGCTGACTACACAATCAAAAGAGACTGCAAATAGATCACGTCGAGCCGTCCTTGTTTGTCAAGGATGCAATTGGTTAGGTGCATTCCAGTGTACCTATATAAGCACAATAATATATATAATAATTGGTATCAGTACCAATTGTATAATAAATTGTAGTGTATAATAATCTCCTGTCTGTCCAAAGCACTATCTGTCCTTATGCATTCAGGCCTTTGTGGATAGATAGATAAAAGATATTGCTTTAATAAGATAGCTATTAATATAATTTTAAATGGCATGTGAGATGGTGATAACAAAAATAAAATTTACCTGGCTAAGTTTGTTGTGGGCTTCTTCTTAGACCGGGGCGCGCTTGGAACCCTCATAGCTTTAGTTTTAAGTTTACGAATCTAGTTATCACCATCAAATCACTACTATGTAAATTATTGACGCGTCAAAAGCGCATTTTAAAGGACTATTTGAATAAAGATTATTTTGAATTTGAATTTGATAGGTATGTGCTTTAATTTTGTCGGCTGATATATCAGACAAAAACACTGTTTTTGAAAACATTGGAATAATTCGTTTAAACAATGATTATTGTGAAGTTCCTATAAAATTTGTAAACGCTTTGCAGACGATGCAAACGATGCAAAAGAAGTTTTAGGGTTTTGCTCGGTTTATTCTTATCTACATTTTAAAATATTCGCAAAGACAACAATAAGGTATATTTGACTTTTCAAAAGAGCCTATAAGGTAATCCTACCTAAATATTTTGACCTTAACAAAATAGTGCTAAACATGACGGCTATTTGTGTATCAACAATATATATTTGATGCTAATTTTGAAATAATTTGAAAGAGACCATAATATGTTTCATAGATATATGCATTAAATGAATATTACAAAATAAATTAAGTTGAAAAAACACTCCTTGTTAATGAAAGCCAATAGATTTATTTGTTATTTATTTTGTGGAATGGCAAGTTATGAAATTTCGTTTCGTGTCAATATTGGTTTTGTGCTAGTTGTTATTATGTGTTTCTATCGAAAATAATATTTAAAATATTATTTAAATATAATTTTCGATGAAAACACAGCTAAGCACGTAAGAGCACAAAACAAGAATACTAACCTGATTTCATAAAGCGTATTATTTTTATCTGCCTATATGATTATACAATCAGGGATTCTGGGACGAGTTGTATTGATTGATACAATGACGCGAAGCGGCTAAATGTTATTCTCAAGTGCAATTCTATAATTATCTTAAAAGCTCGTACCAAGATATTATCATTATTTATGAGTGTTCTCCCACAATAATACATTTTATGTATTATTGCTAATTCTAATACTTGACATAATTGCGCGTACTGCATTTGATTATTATTCGAATAGCGTTACTGGTAGAAGCACTGTAATGTTAGGTGTGTAGTTATTATTGTTATTTGGTTGCGGTCGAGTGCACTAGTGTTCCCGTGACCCAGCCGTAGCCACGCGACGCGTAGGAGCATCGCTGGGTTTTAGTGGGTATTCTGGTCGCCAGTCTGGCCACCGGGGAGTCCCACATAACCCGTCGAAATTAAGTCCCCAAGTCTTGCCTGCGTCGCTTCCAGAGGGGAAAAAATGGTGTGTAGTTATTTAATACAAACTGTTGCTCGCGATTTCGTTCGGTTTTAGTAGAAATTTCACATAAATGTATAACCCATTTTTAACCTTAGGATGCCCACGTTACGCAAATTAGCTTTATTCAAATTTCAGTTTGATCCGTCCATTGGTTTGAGAAGTGCGTTTGTAGATCAGTCAGTCGGACAAATCTTTGTATTTATAAAGATTAGAATAATAATTGTTATTATTATTACAATTTATTTGTACAACATAACAAGTAAAGAGAGAGTACAATAAAAAAGAAATGTGAAGAAAGAACCGGAATACAAAATGAAACCTTTAGCTAACAGGCGATCTCTGCCAGCCAATCTTATGGTATTATAAACAGGCTTAGATTATTGCTAGAATCGTTATCTAAAAGCATTAATTATGTATGGCTATTGAAGCGTATGTTGAACTACGAGTATTGCTATGTCTTGGGGTTAAAGCAACCGAATGTGAAATAATACAAACGATGTAATATCGCTTGTTCTTTTCAAATTAATGAGAAGTATATTTTCATTAATTTCGAGAACACGACCGCCAAAGCTGAAGCTGTGATAGCCTAGTGGTAGTAGGTTCGAACCCGGGCACGCACCTCTAACTTTTCGGAGTTATGTGCGTTTTAAAGCAATTAAAATATCACTTGCTTTAACGGTGAAGGAAAACATCGTGAGAAAACCTGTATGCCTCAGAGTTCTCCATAATGTTCTCAAAGTCGTGTGAAGTCTGCCAATCCGCACATGGTCAGCGTGGTGGACTATGGCCAAATCCTTCTCATATTGAGGGGAGATCCGTGCTCTGTAGTGAGCCGGCAATGGGTTGATCATGATGATGATGATGATGATGATCGACACATCAGGGCTGCACAATCTTCGCTAGATTATTTATAATAACGTACTTTTTACGAAATAATACATTTTTACGTTACTTTTATTGCTGACTGTGTAGTTTTATGAGTTTGTGTAAAGGAATAATAATCTTCCGTTGGAACATTTTTGCATGTTATTATTTTGAGAAACATTTTACTTCGTAGACAACGAAATTAATCACTGCTTCAAAGCTTTTGGTGTTACTTATAACTAATAATACGTACAATCTTCAATGAAATCGGCTCATAAGTGGCTCCGAGTATAGGGAGGTATCCCTATCGGCTGTTGTCTCTGATTTTTGCTATCGGGCCCATTGTTAAGGGTCAGGGGTTACGAACTATTAATCATAAACCTCAAAATCCAAACACTGTTGACCCTGTATCTCATAGTTTAGTATTCTGTGTCCGTTCATTCGATTAATCAAACATTGAGAGAAACGCCGGCCGCATTGATGTGACTTGATTTGACAACGTGCTCCGTTGTGTCGTGTACCTACCTATTGATGTTTCGCAAACTGTTACATAACGGTTTTGACATTAACATTGACTTGGGAAACGTTATCGATGGCGAATGTCATACAATATAGCTCATTGGGCAATAGAGAGAGAGAGATATATAAGATTTGAGTTTTTTTTTTTATCCACTACAAGTTAGCCCTTGACGGCAATCTCACCTGATGGTAAGTGCTGATGCAGTCTAAGATGGTAGCGGGCTAACCTGTTAGGGGTATAGTAAACCCATACTCCTAATTGGTTTCTACACGACATCGTGCCGGAACGCTAAATCGCTTAGCGACACGGCTTTGTCGGTAGGGTGGTAACTAACCACGGCCGCAGCCTCCCACCAGACTAGACTCGAGCCGGGAATCGAACCCAGGACCTCCAACTTTATAATGCAACAGCGCGCGCGCTGCGCCACGGAGGTCGTCATAAGAACAAGGATGAAACGATTTGGATCAACGTTTCTGAATCGAACCGCTAAGGTGTGGAACTCACGCATCTGTGTTTCCAGCCACGTATAACCTTAGTTCCTTCAAGGGAAGAGTGAATAGGCATTTTATAGGTAAGCGCGCTAAAAGCTAGACCTCATCAGTGCCTTCTGGTATTGATTGTCGTCAAGGGCAAACCTATCTTTAATATAAAAAAGAATATGAAATAAATAACACGCAGCCGCTGGACGCAAAAACCTTAAGTTCTTGAAGGTACCTGGGTCGTTTGACGGTTACCAATGATTTTATCCATAGATTTTCCGTAGATCTTCCGCATACGATAGACAAATTGACGACATCTCGAGACATAGTGTTATTAGACATAGTGTATATACACTTTTACTATATTTTATTTCTTTTATAGTTTTTTTGTAACATAATTGACAAATGTTGTGTTTACTTGTAAATGGGCACAAAATTTAGTAAGATGTTAGTAATAAGTTCTAGTTTTAATGTAATAATGTAAGTGTAGCCGGAAGTAAACCAAATAAATAAAATAAAATAATATAAATAATAATAGTGTTACTGATGGCTTCAAACGAATCAACATTACTGGATCATATGATGATCGTCAGCAATCAATAATTAATCGACATTGATGACAACGATTCTACATTGAGTTTAGAAATCAACACATTTTTATGCCTTAAGAGCATATTCAAGTAATTATACTCGTAGTTGTTACACAACTAATATTTAGGCAACTTTAAAAAAAAAATAATAAGATCACATTTATAAGCGAATGCATGACACTATTATTGTACAACACGCAAAAGTACGTAAAACAGAAAAACAATCACAAAACACAGTATATCATTCGTCATCATCATCATGATCAACCCATTACCGGCTCACTACAGAGCACGGGTCTCCTCTCAATATGAGAAGGGTTTGGCATAGTCCACCACGCTGGTTATGTGCGGATTGGCAGACTGCACACGCCTTTGAGAACATTATGGAGAACTCTCAGGCGTGCAGGTTTCCTCACGATGTTTTCCTTCACCGTTAATATTTTAATTGCAAGTGATATTTTAATTTTTAAAAACGCAAATTACTCCGAATAGTAAGGGGTGCGTGCCCGGATTCGAACCGCCGACCTCTGATTAGGAGGCTGACGCCCTAACCACTAGGTTATCACCGCTTCCGTATATATTTCATTACATTTTTTCTTGTCTTGACGACTTATAAAATTCATTACCGTCAGTTTTCATTCAATTAACGTTCCATCGATTGGAATCAATTTCTTACTGTTGAAAACGAACGGTTGGTTTTCTTTAATTGAAAGTTAAATGAAAACTTTTGTGAAGCTCCTTAGTTAAGTTGTCGTTTCAATTTCTATTAAGTTATCGTCAGCTGTAAGGGTCTTTTCAGGAGTGAAACTTACAGGTGTTCCAATCGTTAAACTCACGACTGGAAACAATCATCTTCATTGTTTCCAGTCGTGAGTTTAACGATTATATATTTAACATTTATTTTACATTAACATTAACATTTATATATTATAAGACTATTATCTTCCAATAGCTGACACATGCTATATTTGAGATAGGATAATAAGCAAGGGATAACACGCTCCAGTGTAGGTAATTGGACTTTAAAGACTATTACAAAACAATGACAAAACGCAATAAATTCAAAGATTCGGATTCTTGAGATCTATGGCTGATGCTGCAGAAATTCATGGGCGATGGTAATGGATCTGCGTGTTTGTCCGCAATATAAATATAAAATTTGACGTTATTGGTCGTTAGCTTAAATAATAAAATAATAAATATCCCATTACACTAAGAAAGGATTACTTGAACAGTAGACAAAGTTTGGAAGTGAATTACTGTAATTCTTTATTAATTCTACTTTTTAATTAGTTTAAGGGGAAATAACGAAATGATTGCCCGGGTGGCCTCCTTTTTAAATTATTAAGCCTTGTTACTCTGTAATACTAAAATCTATTTTATCATACAAGAATTGCCCGTTCACTGCACAGTTCGTGTTGAAAATCAACACCGATAAAACCTTAGTAGTTGTTTTTTGTAGATTTGAATAAAAATCTCTCATTAAAAAGTAGGATTTGCGTCTAAAAATATCAGATCCTGTAATATTGTATGTGTAGGTGTGTAATAAAGATTTAATGTTTTTTTTTTCATTTTACAAAGCAACATAACTCATCAATCCGTCACTCTGTAGCTGTATGAAAAAAGTAACGAACAATGAAAGTGACGTCAGCATCTTTTATAATATCAGAAGTATTTTATAAATAAAACTAAATAAGCAAACTATTATTTTTTACGCAGCCAAATGATAACATTTTCCATTTTATCATAATGTC
This sequence comes from Lasiommata megera, assembly GCA_928268935.1. Lineage (NCBI taxonomy): Eukaryota > Metazoa > Arthropoda > Insecta > Lepidoptera > Nymphalidae > Lasiommata > Lasiommata megera. The sequence continues at coordinate 15,020,022 of OV743315.1, read as the reverse complement.
GTAGTTTATACAACCGCCATAATGACCAGTGAGATAAAATAATGTCAGCTGGTGTACCAGAGCATTAATTATTCATATCGCTTAGTAGCTGGGGTGGGGTGTAACGAGCAACAAATAGATGGCTTGCGGATCTCAGGGTCCCGGGGGACTCCCGAGTCTTCGAATTAGTCCGCGCTGAAGGGCAAAATCGCTGAACCAATTCACAATATTAGATTTGTATGTACAAGGGGCAGTGGAATCTTGTTTTTCATCCTAAATTACAAAGTTTCAAATACAAATTCTATGTCAATATTGAAAACTTCTAGAATAAAATGTTGTATCCATACATTTTATTCTAGAAGTTTTGTTTGCAACATGTAGTTAGTTAAAGTTCTGTTTCGCCGGTACTACCATCTCTAAAAATATTACTAATAGGATCTACTCAAGTTTTTAAATTAATGAATGCCATCTTAGTTTTAATTTGAACCACAACCGGATACAGGTCTTTTCTTATAAAGGGAAGTGGGAGAAGTATAGGGCCAATAGCTGTTCCTACGATAGACTATAAGCATTGGTAACATCGTGCCACGTCCATTTGAAGATTATTATCACGTATAAGTGATAATGCCTCTCCAAGGTACGGAGAAACGTTTAAGTTAATGCGCGAATATGAAATAAACGTTTTTTTTCATATTCACATTCATATAGGATTTTTAATAATATTGTGATCGTAATCTTATTATATATATTATATTGGTTTAGATTCATTTGAATCCTAAGAATACATAAATTTGCGGCAATATTGCAAGTCTTAAACAATGAACAATGTGCTAGCTTCGAGCAGTTCTAAGTCGATTTACAAACACGGAAAATTCAATTGAATAAAATTTAGAAAATAGGTTTTGGTACCTATCTAAATGTATTAAACTTTACGCGCTCCGCTACACTCACATAAGCTTGTTTGTGAGGCCCTGGGTGTTGACGCGATAAGTCAATTTCTGCGCTAAAACCATAAACAAGTTCATCTCCAGCGCGTGTCAAAACTAAACCGAGCGCGTGTCAATTCTCGACAAAAACAATTACGCGAACAAACGGATCTCGATTTACATAGAGGGGCGACGTCGCCGCGGGCGGGACGCGATTAAAATAACCAAACGTGCACGTCAACGTGTTGACGTCCTGATGAGGCGAAATAAATTGCGTCGGGGCGAAAAGATGCCTCGCGGGCTTCGTGCCCTTTGGAAATCATGCTAATCATCAACGCCTTTTTTTTGCTTAGAATGCTTGATTGTATCCCTATAATCAGTATAATAATACAATAGATTTTAATATATTATAACCTATTAAAACCTTATCAAAACAAAAGTGTTTTTAAGATCTTAACAGTGTTATTGCTTTTATCCATTTTTTAAAACTTTAATTTTTAATTAAACTGTTTAATTATTTATATTGGCCCTGAGGCAACATAAATTATATTGGTGACAAAAGTTGCCCGGCGGGTTTTGTGTCCTTTAAATGCTAATTATAACTAGCAACTTTAAAATCGTAAAGTTATTAAAGTAAAGTTATTAAAGTAATGTTTTAAAAACTCTTGACTTAAAGTGTTATTACATATAGAATTTTAAAGCCCCGTATATTATTTGTGAAACTATTGTTTAATATTTAAGAGATGTATTTAAAGTTTTCAATTTCAATTAATTTGCGCAACTTCAATTGGTCACATTTTCGTCTTAATGAGACAAAGCCAATAGGGTTGCGGTGAAATGATGGCTGTGGGGTTGGTGGCCGTTGATAATCATGATTAGGATTATTTTGATAACATGTTTTACAACTGAATATGTTTAATTGTCAGTGTGCTGATCAGCTGGACAAGTAGTTTAACACCTCGGTCCGGTTATTGGCAGTAATAATCTAATACCAAGGTTACATTATGGAGCAGTCCCCGGTTACGCTGTAGCAACCAATAGGGTTTGTACAGCTAATAGACAGTCCGAAAAAAAAAATTATGGAGCAATATAGCAATTAATAGAATTCTTCACTCCTATCAATCAGTCACCTTTTTGTTGAATTTTATACGTTCTTGTCGACATACATACCTGAAATTTTCAAATATGTAATTATTTTAATTTCCTAATTTTTCTGATGCAGTTCCTCATTTCTAACCAGTATAATGTTATTTATATGTTTAACGTTAGGTATTGTAAATTTTATATATTTAGTATTTTTTTATTAAACTTTTTAACTTAGCCAAATTATTAATTTAACACAATTACTTTTATAATGCATGACAACTTTTGACGATATAAACAATATCGTCAAAAGCTGATTTACGTTTAATTTAAACAGAGGTCAACAGAATACAATAGTGCCCCATGGCTGTCCTTAGCAAGGTATGGAAGGTCATTGATGTAAATGAGGAAGAGAAAAGGTCCCAAGATAGAACCCAGAACGTCCCCTATTTTCACAAATTAACCGAAAGACCGCTTGTGATTACTTTCAACTTAACTTAATAAATGTAAAGAGAAAGTAGTATTTGATCAACAGTCTCCTTGTGGAGACAAGAATATCGGTAAAGAAAATTTCAAACGTATAGCAAGCAATCACTAAATCATACATGGATTGGATGTTATACATGAATTATTTCCATCAGTTTATATTCCCTGTTTTTTTTCGATACTTTTCTTGTCTCCTCATAAATTGTGTTCTAAGTAGTTTCTCCTATGGGAGAAGAGTTCTGCGCCTAGCGTTGTGAGTAGGCTGACGATGATGATAATAATGAAACTTATAATCTTAAATCATTCATAAAATTTTAATTAAGCTTTCAGTAAGAGCGTTTAAAATGACAACATTAAATAAAAATGGAAACATTAACACATATAGTAACGCCAACGTGTTGATCTCCTGATGAGGCGAAATAAATTTTGTTGGGGCGAAAAGATGCCTCGCGGGCTTCGTGCCCTTTGGAAATGATGGCAATCATCGACCTCTCTTTTTGCTTATGCTGCGTAATTGCGTCCATGAAATCAGTACTTTTGTTGATTATACAATGAATTAGTATTATGATTTGCTGAGGACTAAAAATTGCTATTGATGTTTATAAATTATACGATAGAAATCTGTTCAAAATTTACTAGTTTTTAGTTTTTCATTCTTTTTTTCGTGGCGGTATGTCTTTCTTAGTAGGTTGATAACTAGTCCCATAATGGAGCTGGGATTCGACCCAGGTCGTCCCAATTTGTAATATGACAACTCACGCGCTGTGCCATGGAAGTCGCCAAAAATATGTTGCTAACCTGTGTTCGACCTAACTATTTTTCTAATTTAATATAGTTTGAATTTGATGCTTTAAGAAAAATAACTTTATCACGTAATTTCATCCAAGAACTGATTATGTAAGATTTTACATAAATAGAAATTAGACCAATCATATCAAAACTTGCTTAAATAACAAACTGATTGTGTGGAACTTCTGAAACTCAACGTGTACTTCTCAGTAAGTCTTTTACTTTGAAATTGAATGAAAAAACATCAATTGAAACTCTGGTTAAATTTTTCATATTGTATTGTATTTTAAGTTACAACACAATAGGTCCAGTTGAGTCGGGTATCTGGCTAACTGACTGTTCTACAAACACAAAAATTAAACCTCTAGATGGATAATAAATTTGGTCTGCAGATATAACATAAGCTTTTGATAATTAATCTCGTAATGGAATAAAAGTGGCGTTCGAAATTTTTATAAAAATTGGAGTAATTTAAAATAAGTAAGAAACATGAGAAAATCGAAGCGTAAACGTAAGTCGTAAATAGTCTATGTTACTCACTGACAATTTAGCCTGGAAGAATTTCCATGGAAGGCCGGGTGCGAGAGATTGTTCTTCTTCCACCTCTCCTTCGACTTGTGGACGATGGAAACGGGGCCGTCCATCACTCACAGTACGGTTCTCAAGTAGGCTGGTGTGCTGTTGTTCTGGCACACCTCTAACAGGCGAAACTGGGCATGTTGTGCCCAAGGAGGGTCTGCTGCGGCGGACACCCGCTGGTGGAGTTGCGGTTGAATGCGAAAGCCTTCCCGTGGCTCCACCATACAGCGGTGAGTAGAAACACTTTAGTTTTAGTCAGTCGGAGTATCCATGAGGATTTACCCACGATAAAAAAAAAAACCTTCCACTGTTGAACGTATCTTTAAACGGTTTAGGCGTGCAAGCGCAATCCAAATTTTAGCAAAGAATAATATTTTTTGTTAAAACAAGGATTATAACAACAAACAAAAAACAAAATGGAAATTCCAAAGCAACTCCCCCACACACGATTAAACAGGTTACAAAGTACAAAGTTGATGTCGGGTGCAAACACCCGAAAAACAATGGCGAAACTTCACACAATATCAAAAGCCTGGCCTAAATCAAACTGTTGCTGGTAATGGAGCCGTCAGTCGCCGTCACTCGCCGACACCGGCCGACAGCGGCCGACAGTGCCCGACACCTCGTCATCGGAACAAGGGCAGCCATTTAAAACTTTCCGCTCAACCAGAGATTACAAACATTAGGGTGAGAGCGTGTTTGTCAGCGTCATTTCACTGACAAAGCCGTGCTGCCAAATATAAATATATTTATATAACAAAAAACATAATTATTAATTAGCAAAATAATAATTAGTAAAACATGTCGCATTTGCCACCTGCCATTCCATATCAGAAGCAAGTTAGCCCGTTATCATCTTAACTGAAAAACCAAGATTGGTAGGCGAGGTTGTCGTCTATGGCAATTTGTAGAAAATTTAAAAAAAAAAGCATGCATATATCGTGAATTAAAATAAAACCAATCTAGACAAATAAGAGATAAATACTCGGCCAATAAAACAAGATGAAGCTTGACCTTTATTCAAAATAAGTAAAATACACAACCTTCTTAGTGAAAGGAGCCTTTCAATATGCAAATTCCGGAACCCTCAATAGCATCTACAGTATTTGTTTTATATTGTTATCAAAAGAGTCTTATATCTCTGTCTTATTTATTGTCTTTATGAATTTATTTTCTAAACAATTTTCATTAAAAATGCCCATCATCTATTAAGTATAATTAAATAATTCTTACAAATAATTAATATGTTTGTTGTAAGACCGTTTTGGTTGGATACATTACAGTTTTTATCAAATATTATTTATAATATACACTTGTTATTTATAAAAATATATTTTTCTTGACTAACAGACTGAACTATCTATCAACGCACACGCACACACACACAAACACACACACACTAATACACACACACACACACACACACACACACACACACGCTGTCACACACGCAAACACTTTTGTAATATCATTATGTTGTTGAATTTCAAAGGTTCAAATATATTGTTTGGTGTTTTCTGTTATATAAATCGTAATCTTATTTGACCTTATTTTATCATTAAGTCTGAAATGTAAATAGTTTTAAACGCTGTTGATTATAAAAAAATGAATAAAATAAATAAAAATAAAATGACGACACTTACGAGTATATACCGTATATACATAGCCTTAATTGGTGATGGAAATAAATCATTTTCAGTTTCATTTAGGTTTTTCACATTGGCGTCATTTGACTGTAAAAAATACTGGCTTTATACAAAAGATATCACCGTGAAAGTACAATATTAATGATTCTGTCACAGCCACCGGCGACGCGGTGGACATGAAAGCTTTATAGGAGCTTACCTGCAAGATTAATTAGCACTTAAATATTATTTCATCATTAAAACAATTCGTTTAGCGAGCGTGCATGTTTGGTGTTCTAATAGTCTGTGTTACTATTAAAATGCAATGTACTGAATCTGAAGCGGTGATAGCCAAGTGGTTAGAGCGTCAGCCTCCTAATCAGAGGTCGGCGGTCCGAATCCCGGCACTCACCTCTAACTTTTCAGTGTTATGTGCGTTTTAAAACAATTAAAATATCACTTGCTTCAACGGTGAAGGAAAATATCGTGAGGAAACCTGCACGTCTGAGAGTTCTCCATAATGTTCTCAAAGGCGTGTAGACTATGGCCAAACTCTTCTCATATTGAGAGGAGACCCGTGCTCTGTAGTGAGCCGGTAATGGGCTGATCATGATCTACTGAATCTGCTTCAGTCTACCTTAAACCGAGTCATCGCGACCTGAGGCAGATTAAACGGCAATTTAAATAAAATTTAGAGGTAGATTTTTGTGGTATAAAATTACACGGAAAACATAAATCATAACGGAATAAAAATACGCCTATGTATTCATGAAGGCTATAATCTATCTTGATTTATAATTTCAGTTAAATTGGTAATGTACTTCCATCATCAGTGAAAAATATTAATACATACACACTTATAATATTAGTGTTATTACATATTAAATACATATAAATATTAATTTAATATCGATTTTAACAAGAAAAATGTAATATCTTTCATACAAACTTCCAACCCCAATTTCAACCCTTTAGTTTTCTCAAAACCGTTTCTTGGCTGACCTGTACTTCATAAAATTAATCTACCTTCCAAATTTTAAGTTCGTATGTTTTAATATGGTTCCTGAGATATCGTGATCATATGTCGGTGAGTGGTATTTCGTTTTATATATTATATAGATTACATGTATAAAACATGACAGTATAAAAAATGTGTGTATTAACTAAACAAGAAAAAAGAAAGGTTATTATGAATCATTAATCCAAAACTTTTTTTTTTTATTTTAAAGTAGAAATAAAAGTTAATAGTAAAGTATCCAATTATTGTGTTCATTATTGTCATAAATTATGGAAGGGTCAAACACTTTCCAGTACATGGCGCTGCGGCGTCAAAATACGAAAGCAATTTAAGTTTAAATAATGGCCTCGGTGCACCCCTTACCGCGCCTGTCACAAACGTACACGCGATAAAATGTCCTATTTCCACATCAACTAGCGCTATAATGGCCTGATAGCGCTGACAGACACAAATGACACGTCGGACGTCAGAGCTCTCTCAATGTCACCGGTTATACAGTAAGCAACTTTTCCGTGCAAGTTTTCAATGTTTCCTTCGCATTAATATAAAATCATGGTAGGTTTGATTAAAATAAAACAAACAAAATCAAAAATTAGTTCTTCATGTTGGCTTACCACATTATATTCATTGATCAACCCATTACCGGCTCACTACCTCACGGGTCTCCCTATAAGAAGGGTTTGGCCATAATCCACCACGCTGGCCATGTGCAGATTGGCAGACTTCACACACCTTCGAGAACATTATGGAGAACTCTCAGGCGTGCAGGTTTCCTCACGATGTTTTCCTTCACCGTTATATACATAATAATTATTTCATTATTGTGTTGTGATGGTGATGACTATACATTCATTAACTTAAAAGCTAAAGCAACGAGGGTTCCAAACGCTTCTTGGTCTTAACCAAGCTAAACTTAACTTAAGAAGTAGCCCACAACAAACTTAGCCGGGTACCTATGTTATGTTATGTCCTAGGTATGTTTTCGTTATTACCATTTCACAGTCAGTTACATAAAACATCTCCAGGATTTCATTTGGTAATTTATTTAAAAAAAATGCTAATTCCTTAACTAGGATATCTTAAATCTAAATTCTATATTTTTTTTAGAACCATTGAGATGATCCAATGCGAGATGACGATGTAAGGTAATGCAACTCTTAATTTATTACTAACGGCTGTTTATTAATTGAAAGTTTGAAAAAATCGGTATTTTTTTAATCATGCGAAATCTGTGACATTTCCGAATGAAAAAGTCCTACGTCTCAAACTTTATAATCATCGGTTGAACAGTTAAGGTGTACATGCGTAACAAACTCGAAAAAAAAAAATTAGTAAGCATTATCAACGGGAGGTTCCTGATAACAATTACCTGAATCAAGATTTAAAGGCATGATAGTGGGAGAGAGCTTTATGCCCCATTATAAAATCCATCCTAGGGTAACTTTAGTGCAATTTTGAGATTAAGCAATAAAAAATAACATTTCTTGTATATTTTTCAACCATATCTGAGTTCTATTACGAGTATAGCTTACAAGTAGTTACCTGCGACTTTTCTCTCTTGAACTTTTTTTAATTTTTCTTAAACTTTTGATAAGAGATTTTTACCGTATATCCATTTTCATTCAGTATTCTACACATATAATTCGCACCGCATCACTTCGATCGAAATGTTCATACTTTGCTATCTAACTATATTAGATCATGAGAAGCTGGAAGAGATCTCTTATAGAGATAAGCTTTCCTTTGTATACCTACTTCTAATATAAGTGTTTGATATCACAAATTTGGTACAAAAATAATTAAAAAAAAAGACGGGTTGCACTCCGGGAGTGCCGGCAGAAGTGAAAACTTGATTATTAACGTTGAGCATGTTTGATATTTTGGAATGGTTAGGGAATAATTTTGCACCAATTGCTTTATCAGTATAAAAGTACTATCATTTATGTGGTAGAATACAATATTCATTTATTGCGCTATCGTACACAAACATGACAATTTATATTACATTAAAAATTTAACACTTTAAAACTATTACAATTATTTTACATTAAAAAGTTTATCTATATCAATATCCATATTTTAAGCTTTACATTCACGAATTTTACGAATACACAACAATGTGATCACTACACTGACGGTCGAGCCATCAGCTGTCACCATCCATGGCACGCTGTAACATACACGAACATTCGCGCAAGCGCCCTGCGCTGCCTAAACGAAACAGTAGGCCCAGGCATACATTTTCGCCGCGCCGTAGAGAGGGGATAGCTGTCTACTCTCCATCCGTCTTACGCTTTTTCGATCAGGTCACGTGTCCTGACGCGAGTTTAAGATTTTATACCCATTACAGAAAAAGTGCTCAACGCCGCTAAAGAAGTTTTCACTTCAAAAAATGCAGCCTGCTGATACACAGACAGAAAGTGGAGTGTTAGTAATAGGGTCCCGTTGACACCCTTTGGGCACAAAACCCCTCATAATGACGGGTAACAGTGAGTCAAATTCAATTTTGGCTGTTGCTCAAAATTGGATGCAAATAAATTTGCACTCACACGTTGCGGTGCTAGTATCCAACGGCAGCGGTCAGATATTGTGATAATGTCGGTTTTGTTACGTAATTAGTGCCTGGGATTAGTGACCGGACGTGAATAATTATCGCCGCTAGTCTGATTATCTAATTATTTTAGCACCGATACCAACCAAGCCAAGTCACAATCTTTGTGACGACATATTATTTTTTTGAAGTTGTAAAAGACTAGTGGTCAGGGCGTCAGCCTGCTAATCAGAGGTCGGGGGTTCGAACCCGGGCACGCACCTATAACTTTTCGGAGTTATGTGTGTTTTTAATATCACTTGCTTCAACGGTGAAGGAAAACATCGTGAGGAAACCTACACGCCTGAGAGTTCTCCATAATGTTCTCAAAGGCGTGTGAAGTCTGCCCATCCGCACATGACCAGCGTGGTGGACTATGGCCAAACCCTTCTCATATTGAGAGGAGACCCGTGCTCTGTAGTGAGCCGAGAATGGGTTGATCATGATGATGATGATAATTATTTTTTTCGTCACCCTTAAACATTTCATGCAATTAATGTATAAATGATATTATTATAAATAATTAAATATGATATAATATGTAAATGTCTATGTATCATTGACACAAGATAGAAAAAAAAACAGAAAATAGCACAAAAACAGTATACAATTGGGCGGCCTTATGGCTACATAGCAATCTCTTCCACGCAACCAAAGATGTAAAAGAAGAGATACGGAAGGATGAAGGTAATGCAATAATATATACACATATATTATTAATATATATTATATTATATGGAAATATAATACATAAACAAATGATAATAAATAAAGTATAAATATATAAGAGAATTTACTTATTTATTATTAAGTGGGATTAAGAGATATTTACATAATATGCTAATAAATTATTCTTTACGCTATGTTGTGGCTCTTCTACTTTTGTTTGGTGTAGAATAAATGTGTATTAATAAATTATTCATTCGTTCATACATTCATTCATTAATTCATCGACTATGCGGTAAAAATGATCCATTCCCAACTTTATTAGTTCCTAAATGTATGTTTTTGGACCTAAAGTGCGGAAACAGCCCAAATACAAGTATCAAATTAAAAGTGGCGACATGAAGAAATTCAAAAAGTAACATATATTCTCTTATTACACTTATAGACGGGAATTATCGATATGACTATTGAGTAGTATTGGTTTAAAAGACTATTTTTAAAACCCACGCTAGTGCTTTTCAGCGATGAAAATATTTGTTTCATTGTGGTAGCTACGTACTGTGTGCTAAGCTTTATCAATATCAGTGCAGCCTACTGTGGCAAAGGTATACCGACAAGCGATTTAGCTTTCCAGGTTAATGCTGACAAAGAAACCCATTTAATGAGGTTCTTTCTGAACCCAGCTGGCAAAGCAATACAGCTCACCTGGCGTTGCAGATGCGCGACGGTACTCCTATTTCCGCGATGTAAATATTTCTGCTGGAGGGAGACTTTGACTGTGGCTAGTCACCATTCAACCGATGAAGACGTGCCGCCAAGCGATTAAGCGTCTCAACGCGATGCATTAAATAAGTGGGTGTTAGGGTTTATCTCTGATATTTAACTCGCTACCATCTTAGACTGTATCATAACTTACTACTTACAGTGAATATAGTATAGGAACGAAGACAAAATTATTAATATTCAGTTCTGGGTCTGGGTTTTTTTTAATTCAAGTAATTATACTTGTCCCCCAGTAGTCATCCTATAGGGTGACTACGGGGCGGTGGCTCGTCTTCGTCGGTAATTTGGGTAGACGTGGGTAGGTTCGGGCAAAGAGGCTAGATACTCTTGGTGGAACAGAATAACAATTATAAGTATGGTAATTTATAAGGAGCAGATATACGCTCCACCAAGTACGACTATGCACTACCGCGACTCGACCACCGATCCGAACCGACCGAATGCAATGAATGCAATGCGCCGTCCCGCACCGGTGAGTCTTATAAGAACCTGCATACGTCACTTAGTGTTGCGTAAAGAGAGGAGGCGATGCCACTATCTTGTCCGTCGCACAAACTAGATGACGCTGCTCTCTGACTGCCGTCATACTTATAAAACTGGTTAAATAATATTGACATTGAGATAAATATTGTATTTCTATTGTTGTACGCCTAAAATGGGTATTCGCAACGAATAATGAAATGAAATGAAAAAAATTGTTAGGTGAACTACAAAGTACCAAAAGACAGACTGTTGTTTCGCATATGAAATAGGTATTAGCGTGGATTCATATGGATAGTTCGTATAGCGGTGCTAGTCTCTAAAAGCGAGCGAGCGGTTAGAAATTGTGATAATGTCGGTTTTGTTATGTAATTAATGCCTCCGACTAGTGACCGTACATGAATAATAATTGTGGCAGCGTGTCGCGGCGGCGATTTGGATCATGTAATTATTTTAACCCCTTAGTCGTGAGCCGGCAATTTGATTAATTCATTAAATTATAATTGGCCGCTGCACTTTATTTTAATTTTATACGCGAGGCGACCTCAATGGCGCAGCGTGCGCGTTGTCGCATTATAAAGTTGGAGGTCCTGGGTTCATTTCCCGGCTCGAGTCTGGTCAGGTGGGAGGCTGCGGCCGCGGCTAGTTACCACCCTACCGACAACGTGTCGCCAAGCGATTTAGCGTTCCGGCACGATATCGCATTGAAACCAATTAGGTGTGTTGTTTTGCCATACCAGGCTAGCCCGCTACCATCCTAGATCATCACTTACCACTAGGTGAGGTAGCCGTCAAGGGCTAACTTGTTGTGTATTTAAAAAAATACCTCTGAGAACAGAGAGTTATACACGTTAGAGTATGACTATCTACTACTATTATTGATGTATTAAGTTGGTTGACATCACGACAGCCGCGCTTTTGGTTCCCACCAAAATGGTGGCAAGTGATTGGTCCACGCAAAATAGCAATAACATTGGACGCCACGGAACATTGTGAGAAGTTTAGTGATATTTTTGGAAAGTTTCAATTTAACTGGCGTATTTATATAAATTTATATATTTTTTAAACTGAATATTATAATATGAAAAAAAAAACTAAACATTTTATTACAATAATATAATTAATAATAACTTCCTACTCATCGCTATAATAATATAACAAAATATGGGCGCAAACAAAGAAAACCAATGCTACGCTTTGTTTAAGAACATTTTCTCGAGTGGCAAGAAATTCTTGAACAAAAAGCGGTGGTCCCCTTTAATGTTAGACGTAAGACGTAAGTACACGTTTAAGTCGGCGAAAATACTCCTACCCACTTCACCTCTGTACTCTAAACGAGACACTCGAAACAAACGTAGAGCGTAGACCGCAAACAGAGCTCACTAAGAAACCATACGGTAACGAATGGAGCGTTAGCACACCATACAAAACTTAATAATACCGCAGTTTCTGCCGCCGCCACGCACCGTCTCTTTCTCTATTTGTCTTTCCCATTTGTTTGCTGATAACTAAACTGACAGGCTACACTCAGTGATATTACTTGCAATCATTCGAATATAGATTATATGTATTACATCCCGCCATTGAAGCATGTTGAAGCGGTGATAGCCCAGTGGTTAGGGCGTCAGCCTCTAATCAGAGTTCGGCGGTTCGAATCCGGGCAAACACCTCTAACTTTTCGGAGTTATGTGTGTTTTTAAAAACAACTAAAATATCACTTGCTTCAACGGTGAAGGAAAACAGCGTGAGGAAACCTGCACGACTGAGAGTTCTCCATAATGTTCTCAAAGGCGTGTGAAGTCTGCCAATCCGCACATGGCCAGCGTAATCAGAGATACGTTTATAATACGGCACGGCATATGATGAGCTATAAATCCGTTTTGAATGGTGTTACAGACATACAATGTTTCTTTATTGGAATAAGATGTATTGCCTGCAACACTAAACATAAATTAATAAATTTTCTTTCTCTAAAATGTTCTAGAAGCGCTCGTGTGCAACTGCTCTAACTGGCCATTATATATTTTACGACAGAAAGACGTGTTTCTCTATTTTTCGTGGCGTTAGGAACTCTGCGAGCGGGAAGTGTGCGTCTGCTTTTGACCTTCTCTAGAAGTTATTTAGACGTTTCTTGGTGCTTCCATGAATTGTATGACGTTGAGATTTTACACATTAATTAATTTAATAAACAATAAACAGCAAGTATAATTTGCTATATTCCGCCGACAACCGGGAGATTTGTATAATACACGAATTTGTATATTACACCACACGAAATCTTCCACTAGAACCTCTACGCACGTTTCGACCCGACACCGGATCATCCTCAGGAGATGTTGACTTCACAAGCGAGAAAAGTAAAGACTTTACTTATATTATAGAAATCTCCCGGTTGTCGGCGGAATATAGCAAATTATACTTGCTGTTTATTGTTTATCATGGACTTCCGCAAAGTAACGACTGCTTCTATTCATTATTTTATTAATTAAATAATAATCTTTTTTCGTAATTATCTTAGATAAGGATTTGGACTATAAATGTTGATTTCCGAATTATAAGTACTAAAATGAATTTTACATACTGAGTACAGTTTTGTTATCATATTTGTATTATTGTTAAAATATTCTATCTAATCAATGCGAGTTTGATTTGTTATGCTTTAGAGCCTAAGCCACTAAACCTATTTTACAACTTTTTCGTCAATGGAAAACTATATCAACACCGAGTATCATAGGATATTATTCTATCCCCGTATTCCCAGGGGAATAAGTATTACGCGGCTGAAACTGGTGTGATGCGGCTAAAGTTATATAAAGACTGCCTTTGATCGGATGACACTTTTTCTTAATTTAATTACACGCCCATACTTTCAAAGATTTTCACTACAACTAGGATTAATACATTATGTGTCCGTTATCAGGATCACTAGTGAAATTACGTAAATATCGGTGCAATATTTGAGCTGAATATATACATAAGTATATTATGTTATGTAACAAACAAACATAAAAATACACAAGGAGGTACACTTAGCATACCGAATACTATAGAGTATATATGGTATAATATGTAGATTAATTGGAAAACAATCAACAAGGCAGGAAAACGAACCCTTCGTCCGGGAAGTATACAACGTGTCCCCCGGGTGGTTTTTAGTTCGGGTATACCACCGATGAGTGGTATTGCATCTTCGTCCCACATAACCTCCGTCCTGCCCAAGGGACGGAAGTAGGCATAAAGCTTTTCCACAGCGACAAAAAAAAAAAAAAAAGGAAAACGAAATCTTGATAGGCAGTCAAAAGAAACGAGCAGATGATTATTTTTAGCTTTACTAAAATATCACCTGATACTATGTGACTTTTGGTATGGCAGTTTAAAACTCATATAATAGCGTAATGCTAAATCTGCTAATGCTAACGATATAGCGTTTTTGGTAGCAGGGGTAGTCTAGAAACGGCCGAAGCCTCCCACCAAACCAAACCAGATAAAGTTAAATCGCCGTCTGCCGGGAATCAACCCCGAGAAATCCCATTTACAAGACCACATCGGTCTGCACTGCACCACTAAGGTGTAAGAATTCTCGTAGAAAACTAACCTAGTAGTGATCTTAAACGCAGCTCCCGTCTTGCTCGCTTAGTAAAGTCCTTCACGCCCTTTGATGTCAAAGCGGAATCGAGCAGTGTATTATGAAATGGCAGAGACGTTTAAAATCTTGCTTTTAGTGCTTTTAAAAGAGATTTCAAATCCTTTTGATATCTGTACTTGAGTATTTCAAGAATGCATTTAATATAAATTCCGTTAAGATATAATATTTGTTCCTGTGTTTTTATTTTTATTTTGTGTAGACCTAGCTTACTAGGTTGTATTGCAAATTTATTTATTAGTATTTTTTTAGTAATTTAATTTATAAAACAACCTCCGTAGCTCAGTGCGTTTGCTGTTGCATAACAAAGTAAGAGGTTCTGGGTTCGATTCGCGGCATGGTCTGGTAACCTCCGTGGCGCAGTGCTTGTGCTGTCGCATGCAAGTAAGAGGTTCTGGGTTCGATTCGCGGCACGGGTCTGGTCTGGTAACGCTTTGTCCGCGGTTTTGTTACCCTGCCAACAAAGTCACAATGTCAAGCGATTCAATATAATACCTCTTAGAAACCGATCAGGAGGATGGGTTCATCTTGTATCGGTAACTATATTTTATTCACATTTGGAAAATGCATTAAAAAAAATTTTTACCTAGAAATGGTTGTAAGAACTAGCATTAAAATATTGTTATATTGAGTGAATAGTAATTTGTTATCAGTAATTTGATAACCGAAGGATGAAAATATAACCATGTAACAATATACTTTCCAGCGTTTATTGGTAAAAAGCTTAGTGATTAGAAAATAATCGTGGGTTAGTAAAAATACTGGTCTTGCAACAGTAAAATTTATGAGTCGGTGTAATTATCCTATTTAATTGTAAATTACAAACAAGTTAGATTAAACCGGTGTAGTGCCAGTTCGTAATAAATATTATAATAAAACTTTAACCGGACAATTCCCATTACATGAAATATACGAGTATATTTAAAAAAAAAAAAAACGATTGGGGGAAGCTAAGCTAAGCGTAACATCAACCCATTGCCGGTTCACTACAGAGCACGGGTCTCCTCCCAATATGAAAGGGTTTGGTCATAGTCCGCTACGCTGGCCATTGGCAGACTTCACACGCCTTTGAGAATATTATAAACTCTAGGGCTTGCAGGCTTTCTCGCGATGTTTTCCTTCACCGCTGAAGCAAGTGATATTTTAATTGCTTAAAAACGTACATAACTTTGAAAAGTTAGAGATGCGTGCCCGGATTCGACCGACCCGACCGCCCGACCTCTGGTTAGGAGGCGGACGCCATAACCACTGCTTCTCGCTTCGGCTATCACTGCTTCTACATAAAGGACACAGGATAACATGCTTAATATAAAAAAAAAAAACATGTTACTTATAGACTCAAATTACTATACTACTACTTAGTACTAAAACTTAAGAATATTTCAATGTATGACCTCACACAAATAAACTTTGAGGTGTTGATGTTTAAAATTAATCATTACCTAGGGCGGCCAATGTTTGCAGTTGATTTAATTTCAAAATTCTATTCCGTAACATCGAATATTGCTCCAATAATACCCTACATATCACATCATAAGCAATTACATTTCCATAAACTGGGTTACATTCAAACAAATCCGAACAAACATTAATTGGATGGCGCGGAATTGAGAGTATCATTAATTAGAATAGTTGGTACAAGCAGTGTTGAAATATGAATGTAGCAAACTCACTTGGAGATATTATTTTGTATCCAGTCGTTTTAATTCATTCGTTATTATGATTTGCTATTTAAATAGCAAACTAGCATTTGCTCGAGGCTCGCGTTTTTAGTCTTTTTCGTATTTTAACCTCAAAATATAAACTTAAAGTCCCTACTTTATCCCCATTGGTAATGAATTTACAATGATACTTTCATAGCAAACACGTCCATAATATTAATAGTATGCCAAATTTCTGACCGATCTGTTAAGGTGTTTAAACTGCACGTTTATAAAACACTCACTTTATATATATATGCATATACTTTTGTCTAGTTGAAGGTTTATAAACATTACAAATAGTCTGGAACCAGTAAATTGACGTAGTAAACATCTGCGCCTATGAGAGTACGATAAATCCTGATATCTATATATTATATTACCTATTTGTGATAATAATTGCTCAAATGTGATACATTTGAAAATTGTAGTTAGAGCATCTCAAGTATAAATCTCTCCCCTGAAAAAGACTTCGGAAGACTTAGGGCAATTATTTTGAATAGTTTAAGAAACCATTAATGTTTCAAAAATTATGCATAATAAATACAATTTCTGAAATCCATGCAGATTAATAAAATACTAATATTACCCAATAACGAAGCAGGCATATTTTAAACGTCTCAACATTTAAATTCTGTCTTCAGAAGAAAAAGCCATTTGCATCCATGCGCCTTTTTATAAAAAAAAACTGTTTAAAAAAGATGCATTTTTTAGCTAACTTTACTTATGCAATGGCAGATCTAAAACTTTCGGAATAAAGTTATAAAAGCGTTTTTTTTCACTTCGTTTTGCACAGACTGAATTTCTAATTCCTATTCTAACGTTTCGTCTTATGAAGACTAGTTACGGAAGGTTGCAGGTGGACGACACAAAGAAATAATGATATTAAATTAATACATGAAAATGAAAACTGAAAACTTTTAGTTTCCTTTCAAACGTTCACTGGCGATTGCGCTTACAGTGCGTGATAACCGTTTATATCACTGTTAATATTTTGTGAGTCAGTTAGTAAGTACACTTTTCTTCCAAGCAACTCTCGCGATCTAAGTTTACTATATTAAATCTGTTGCAATATAAATATAGAAAAAGCAGGAACACCAATTAAATTGATCACATAAATAATAAATGCCTTGACCTTAGGCACTATCTACTATAATAAAATTAAGGAAAACAGTGCCAAACTAGCAAACTCGAGGCCGAAACAAAAACTGACGAAGCGTTTTTGTTCGGTCTGTAAAAAACCATTAGTTTTCGCAAGAAAAAATAATCCAATATTTTGTCAAAAGGCGTTTTGTATCGCCAGATTTACTTTCGCATTTGCAATATAAGTGTAGCTAGATTGATTTAGATAATAATGCATTGCAAAAAAGCAAAGATCTTCCCTGAATCCCGTACATAGAGGCTGGCGGTCGCTCCGGTGACGTTTTTGTTTGTTCCCCGCCTGTTGTGTCGTGTACGTCTGGCTGCAGTGTTTGTGTGGGTATAATGAGAGCGGAGCAATCATCACAATGAATGGAGACTCGGATGGAAGGACTCTCGCGTCTGAATGCCGCGCCCTTAGCCGCCGAGACGTAGTGCGCCCACGCGATATTGCGGGCGGGGATAAGCGGGACAGTTGCGTACTGTGGTCACGACTCATAATACTGAGACTATGGACAATAGTCCATAGCGGTGATAGTCTAGTGAAGCGGTGATAGCCTAGTGGTAAGGGCGTCAGCCTCCTAATTAGAGGTCGGCGGTTCGAATTTTGGGAGTTGTGCGTTTTAAAAAAATTCAAATATCACTTGTTTCAACGGTGAAGGAAAACATCGTGAGGAAACCTGCACGCCTGAGAGTTCTCCATAATGTTCTCAAAGGCATGTGAAGTCTGCCAATCCGCACATGGTCAGCGTGGTGGACTATAGCCAAACCCTTCTCATATTGAGAGGAGACCCGTGCTCTGTAGTGAGCCGGTAATGGGTTGATCATCATGATGATGATGGACGATAGTCCATTCGAAATGACTAGTCTCAGTCTCAGCAGATAATATATTATTATATATAGTTGTATAATTTGTGCATCATCGGGGAGGGGGGGGGGGGGGAGGGCCAGCCGAAGCAGAAGCGCACTTCTGAGGAACGTCCCCGTGTCTCCTGTGAGACTCGGACGGTTTTGATGTACTGGTGTCTCAGTCCAAGCACCCCCTTAAACGCGGATGAGACCCACGTCCGGATGACGTCAGATATATATCGGGGACCTACCTCGTCTTAGCCGGCGAAGACGCAGTGTTCTGTTCTGTGTGTGTGTATGACCTACTTGGGAAACTGAGACTAGGGTAAGATGGCGTATTACATAAGCCTTTGTCTGGTGGGAGGCTTCGGCCGTTTACTAGTGGCTACCCTACCGTAAAAGACGTGCCGCCAAGCGATTTTGTGACACACAAAGTTCTAGTGACAGTTGAAAATAAAGTCATTCCATGTTGATACTACTGAAAACATAATACTTTGAATTTGAAAGTTACTCTTTTGGTCTGTTACGTTTAACCTGTAAAACATATTTCAGTAGAACTTGGCAAGGTTATAGACTTGCCTGTATAGCCATGGGATATTGCGGATATATTAAATGCCGTATTTACTATAACCCATTATTTTCTATGAACGTGCTAATATTATGAATTTATCGTTAATCCTTAACCCGTTAAACAGATTTCACTAAAATCTGTTAAAGTTATAAGATGGATATGTTTTCTTTCTGAAAGTAAAAGAGAAAAAGGCAGCAAAAGATTAAAAACACAAATATAATATTTCACCGACAAAGACGTGACGCCAAGCGTAGAAACCAATTATGAGCGTGGGTTACCATACTCCTAACAGGTTAGCCCGCTACCATCCTAGACAGCATCATCACTTACCACCAGATGAGATAGCCGTCAAGGGCTAACTTGTAGTGTATAAAAAAAAACATTCTGATATTGCTAGCAATAATTGGCTTACTAGTACTATGGATCGAAAAAGTGTATGTTTATTTGTTACCTATGCTAATCTCAACAACTGTGACTGATCTCAACAAAATTTGGCTATAAGCACGGAGATATTCAAGAAATATATAAATATTTTCAACCCAGGAAAATAAAGGAGCCCTGCAATTTCCCTTTAGTTAATACTTAATTCAACAAGAAAATTTATCGAAAATCAATGTCTATAAAATTACTCGAAGCGTTATTAGTATAAAAGAAAAGTAGGTACTTAAATTAAAAAATACCTTTTATAGCCTCACGGTAAGGATTGCCAAAATTGTAGCGACCATAAAATTTGAAAACAAAGCAACGCCTTAATTTCAATATTTACAATGGCAATAAGACCGAGTTTACTACCCGTTAAGGTGGACTTTGAAACACGCGACAGCATTGACCACTTTAAGTGCAACCGACAATTAGCAGCCTTTTTTAAGCTATTGCATAGCTTCTATCGCGGGGATTGAGCGTGGAGACCGAATCCAGAAATTCCGTAACGAAAATAATCCTAACGCCATGAATGCTTACTTACTAGATCTATATAGATATTTCGCCACGGTTTATTATTACTTTTTTATTTTCATTGTTAATTTTGAAATATTAATAATTAAGTTGATAAAAAATGCTATGCAATAGCTTTACCGCGGCAGTCCCCGAGTGCCACATGTCTTTTTTATTTACTTTTAAATATCAGAAAGGTATTTGGGGAGAGACGTATCAATATTCGTTTCATATATTGAAAAGTTTGATAAACAAATCAACAAATGAAATGGTAGTGTGCAAAAAATGAAGAGATAACTGGATTTTTATATAATGATTAAATTGCATTTGGCAACTACCCGCATCTCTGACTGACGGATGCAATATTGTAAACGTATTGAATGACAAAGAGTTTTATTTTTATTTCAGCCTTTTTAGGGAATTACTTCGTTTCTACAAAATTTATTTTATTTTAATAATAAGTTTTATTACGCATTTTACGATATGGAGCACAAGTCAAAGGGTCGTCTCCTTTATCTATTAATATTAATCAGTTATCGTAAAGTGAAATCTTAATTACAATTACACGTGATATATACGATAATTGATCTATAATAATAACTCAATACGGTTGTACGTGCCCTGTAGTATAGACAACATTTGTGTCGCGATCTCACGTAACAGTCGCAAGTTCCAAAGTCTCCACACTTTTACAGCTACGCCCCTTGCCGGTTCCTTATCGTTATGTGCCCATTTTATATTTATTCCTATCGTTAATCTCCTTTACGATCTTTCTCTTTCACCTTTACTATCATCCCTGATTGCTACCCATAGATAACATTCATTAAACCCAAGCGTACCTGACAGTGTAAATTACAGTGCGGGTTGAGCAAAAAGACGCTTTTACATACAACCTTATACATATAGTATGAAGCTTGTTAGCTAAATATTAATATGTTTTTTTACTAATACAAAGTACTTTTCTGAGTATTCAGTATTAGGATGATGTAGTATATTACCAAAGCTGTGATAGTGGTTACGATGTCAGCCTCCTAATCAGAGGTCGGGGGTTCGAACCCGGGCATGCACCTATAACTTTTCGGAGTTTTATGCGTTTTTAAGCAATTAAAATATCAGCTGCTTCAACGGTGAAGGAAAACATCGTGAGGAAATCTGAATGCTTGAGAGTTCTCCATAATGTTCTTAAAGGCGTGTGAAGTCTGCACATGGCCAGTGTGGTGGACTATGGCCAAACCCTTCACATATTGAGGAGACCCGCGCTCTGATCTCTATCAACATGATAAACCCATTCTCGGCTCACTAAGCCGAGAATGGGTTTATCATGTTGATGATGATGAGTCATATTATTTTTTAATGGAGCTTATTAGGAACATTTCAAACTTAACTTATAAACTTAGTATAAATAGTCAAAGTAATGATAGGGAGGTGCTGCTTCATGATTCAGCGATCAAATACAATAGTCTTGTCAACCGACTAGAGGAATAATTAATACAAATATATTTTAAAAATGTAGTGGACAAAGCGTTAAGGGACACATCAGACCCAGTTCAATTACACTTTCGGGCTGAATGCATGGACACCCTAACAAAATCACGACACCACCAAGTCAAGAAGTCTTTGAAAAATCTGCATTCATTCCAAGAAAATAAAAACCACCTTAACAAATCACGAGCATCCACTTCGATACAGAAAATATCCCATTATTTCCCTTGTGGTGTTTTTCCACAAATCGACAACCCCTACAAATTCGAATTATGAAGATTTATTTTTAATACGAGAGTTTTGCCGGTGTCCTCTTTTATCTTTCTCCGTTACCTGATTAAAAAGATTTTAATCCTTTATTTGTGTGCAGATTTAGTAAGAACATTATATCGTATATTATAAAAATTGGTGATGAAAGACTTTGAGGATATGATTAATTTTTATTCAAATTAAATTAATTTGAAAAAAAACGGATATGTAAACCCACGCGCTGCAGAATTTCAAATATGAATGCTTTCGTATTGCACGGCAATAGCCTTCATATGTGGAAGCTTCACATTTAAGGAAGAGATAGAAGACGAGGAAATTTATATTATTCGGAATATATATATATTATTCCTTAACAGCGGTTAAAGTGAGGCAAGAATGTCCCTCCCGAGTAGCGTAAATAATTTAGCAAGCTGTCCTTTATGTCATACCGGCGCCATTAAATTTGGTCTGTTTGTTAGGCTAATTTTGCAGATTGCTCCTGGGAAATCTCACGGTGAAAAATGTTGCAAAATTAAAATGTCGGACCAAGGTGAAAATTAATATGGACACCGCGAGCGGGCCTTGCTTTTTATTTATTCCTTTGCATCTTGCCGTATTCTTTGTGGGTTGGGTAACAATGGCGGCGTTTATTTATGCTTCTAATAACGTAGACGCACAATGGACTTTTATTTGAATGCAGGAAAAATAATGTTTACATAAGAAGCGAGCAAAACGGTTGAACGACAACAGTCATGAAAATATTAAACTGTACTTTATATAAAAGATATATAATATATAAAAGGGAAAAGATGACTAATTTACTGATCTATCGACACACAGCGGAAGGATTGGGTTGAAATTTTATATCACCAACATCATCTTTATCAACCCTATACCACCCATCACAGGGCACAGGTCTCTTCTCAAAGAAGACGTAGAGTTTACGTCATCAAGATGGACAAATGCCATTTGCAGATTTCGCAAGTCATTGAAAATATTAAAGAGAGCTCTCAGGCATGCAGGATTCCTCCAGAAGTTTTCCTCCACCGTTAAAGCAAGTGATATATTGCTTAAGCACACACAAGTTTGCAGACCTCCGTGGCACAGCGCGCGCTGTCGCATAATAAAGTTAGATGTCCTGGGTTCGGTTCCCGGCTCGAGTCTGGTCTGGTGGGAGGCTTCCACCGTGGCTAGTTAGCCCCCTACCCACAAGATGTGTCAAGCGATTTAGCGTTCCGGCACGATGTCGCGTAGAAACCGATTAGGAGTGTGTGTTTAACATACTCCTAACAGGTTAGCCCGATACCATCTTAGACTACATCATTACCAGGTGAGATTGCCGTCAAGGGCTAACTTGTAGTAAATAAAAAATAAAAAGTTAGAAATGTGTCATGGAAATTGAACTCGGCTCCCACAAACGGGAGGCCGAAGTCTTACCCATTTCTAACTAAGATCATACAATAGTATATTTTTACTCAAACAACGAGTCTTCCAGTGTTGTGTCAACGAAACAAATGAACACAAACGTTAACGCTTTAAACATATTTCAGGAGGCTTTGCTTTAGATTTTCAACCGCAATAGTAGAAACGTCCATCAAAACTCACAAACGTTTATGCATTCAACTCGTGAGCGGTCAGTCGTCTGCTTTTAAATACGCCTTCCGCCTCGCCTCATACATACGAGAGTGTGACATCGCCCGACCTATTTCTGTTTTGGTAAACTGTCGTGTATTGGACACTTAACCTATTATACTTGCAGTTTGTGTTGGAATGCTTTGCTGTTTTCGAAGCACAATCTACTCGTTCGTATGTACTCACGAGATTGAAGTGTATCGCTAATGAACTCGGATTTTGTAACAAAACAGGTGCCCAACGACTCAAATATATCATGAACATAACGTGGCAAATGAAATTAATTATATTAATTATTTATTAATTATATTCATTATATATTACACATTTTTGGGTGGTAAGTAATTAAGAATTATCAATTAATCAATCAATCAACCTATAGACGCCGACTACTAGACATAGGCCTTTCCAAGAGCGGAACCACACACGGTCGTGCGCCTTCCTCATCCACCCGCCACCAGCGATCCTTTTCAGGTCGTCGGTCCAGCGAGCAGGAGGTCGTCCTACTCTACCGGCACGCGGAAAATTATTACACATTTTCATGTGGACGCTGATTTTCAGTAGCTTAGTCAGTGATGTATATAACTGACTAATGAACTTTTACCATCGTTAGCATTATTACAAGTTATTTCATAGTACAAGTTTAAACAGTATGTTAATACTTTTACCATCGTTAACATTTTGCATTGCAAGAACTACTAGTAGGTACATTACTATATTTTCAGTAGATACTTGTGAGCGGTGTGATTTATTGTTGTTAATTTATTTTTTTTGGTTTTTGAAATGAGTCTATATTTTGGTTAATTTTTTGATACAAATATAAAGAGCCTTGTTCGGACTCGCATTCAGAAGATACACATACTGTGGTATCTTATCACAGTTATTGTTTGAGTTTACTTGGTACACAGAAAAATTCATGAGTACTTAGCCGATAAAAATTATAACATGCGAATTTATTTCGGTCTAGCGTCTCAAAACGGTTTTTATAATTCAACAGCGGTCACCGGACGATTCCTGCCTCGCCTCATACATGAGAGAGTGTGACAGCGTCTGACCCACTTCTGCTCCAAAGATGCTCGTAGGTATTTATCCTATTAGTTACGGTTTACATTTCCTTGGTTTATTGTCTTAGCAAGCGCAATACGTGTTAAGTTTTAGACTGGTCATAAGAGTGTTAAAAGTTGTGTTAATTTGATTTGAAACCGAAGTTAACCAACATTTTTTAAGCAATTTCATTAAATTACTCTCATTAGTACGCCGTAATAAAATTAATTGAAAATGTCGAAATTTTGTTCCGGGTCGAAGCGGATACAGTAAATGTACCTTTTTTTTATGCACTACAAGTTAGCCCTTGCCGGCTATCTCATCTGGTGGTACGTGATGATACTGTCTAGGATGGTAGCGGGCTAACCTGTTAGGGGTATGGTAAACCCACAACCCTAATTGGTTTCAACGCGACATCGTGCCGGAACGCTAAATCGCTTGGCGACACGTCTTTGTCGGTAGGGTGGTAACTAGCCTAGCCACGGCCGAAGCCTCCCACCAGACCAGACTCGAGCCGGGAATCGAACCCAGGACCTCCACCATTTATAATACCACAGAGCGCGCGCTGCGCCACGGAGGTCGTCAGAAACCTCTAGTTAAATGAATGATGGTGCGAGAATTATATACTTTACTTTTCATTCACGACTTCATTTTCTACTATAACATTTCTTTGTAACAATCACATCTGACCCGATTGCCGTCAATAGGAACTGCCGTCCGTAACTAGGAAATCATAGTTCAATGAAGCCATAGAGTGAGTCATAACACAAGTGCCATAAAATGGCCAGAGAGTGTGAGAGGCCGTAGAGGTGAGATGGGCTGACGACGTAATGACGACTGCGTACAGGCATTCCATTGGCATGCCGCCGAGAAAGGTGAAAATAAAGGTACGTACAACTCAAAACGTTCATGGAAAAACCAGATGGGTCAGATTTGTATGTAGCATGGGAGATTAGGCTAGTGCAGTGCATAAATTTAACAAAGAATAATAAATATTAACCATTTTTAACTTTTAAATCCATGATTTTTCCCTATTTTTTTATAGATTAATATTGTTTTATAATTTATGTTGTTGTTGTATGTACATTTTATTTAATTTTATTTGATCCCACAATACTGTTTTTTGGATTGAAAATATATATTGATACACGCATAGACAAATTTGTCGAGAAAAAATTTAATATTTGCTAGAAGGATGCCATCTTGTGGTCAGATTGATAAACTTGCGTGACTTAATGGTAATGAAATACTAAGTTATTTCATTTTTCTTGCAATCTCACTACTTAGTATGGTGGGAGTATGGTAAACCCAAACTCCTAATTGGTTTCTACGCGACATAGTGCCGGAACGCTAAATAGCTTTGCGACACGTCTTTGTTGTTAAGGTGGTAACTAGCCACGGTCAAAGCCTCCCAACAGACCAGACTCGAGCTGGGAATCGAACCCAGGACCTCAACTTTGTAATTTTTTTGGACTGTCTATTAGCTGTACAAACCCTATTGGTTGCCACAGCGTAACCGGGCTGTTTGGCGAGCTTTGGAAAGGAGCCCTGCCAGAAGAAATTTTGAGCCCTAGGGCTCGAAGAAACTAAGGGAACGACTGCCTAAGGGCGCCTCCTTTGAGACCGAACCTTGGCTTAGGCGACGTTTGGGATAACGGGGGGGTCGGATGGTGAGTGGTCCGTCCATCTCCGAGGCCGTGGATGGAGGAACCACGTCCGGATGACGTAAGATAGCGAGGACCTCGTCTTCGCCGGTGAAGACAATGTGTAGCGTATGATTGTGTGGTAGGTGGTGCGAGGGTGTTGTCAGTAGTC
Organism: Lasiommata megera; assembly: GCA_928268935.1. Taxonomy (NCBI): domain Eukaryota; kingdom Metazoa; phylum Arthropoda; class Insecta; order Lepidoptera; family Nymphalidae; genus Lasiommata; species Lasiommata megera. The sequence goes on along the minus strand of OV743315.1, from coordinate 14,993,960 downwards.
ATCTGATCGTCAGGGTCATGAAGGATATGTTTAGGTCTCCTCTTTCGGAGAGGAGCGCTTAGGTCGGGGGAGTAAAATGAAGCCGCAACTACGAGAGGGTTGGGGTGTCGGATTGAAACTTTGTAATGCGACAGCGCACGCACTGCGCCACGGAGGTCGTCAAAATGTGCATAGTCCCCCCAGTATGGGCTGTCTACTTTCTTACAAAGTTTTATCATAATCCATACTAATACGGCTATTGAGTTTGAACGGCTATAGAGGCCAGATGGACCGATGGCGGTACGAGAACTGCCGCGTTCATACATTCTACTGGCATGACGCCGAGAAATGTAAAATATAACGGTACGCGAACCATGTTCAACTCAACACCTAACACTGCTGGTGATATTATTTTAAGCTTAACCTTTTATGAACCAAAGAAATCATCTTGATCAACCCACTACAGGCTCACTACAGAGCACGGGTCTCCTCTCAATATGAGAAGGGTTTGGCCATAGTCCACCACGCCGGCCATGTGCGGATTGGCAGACTTCACACGCCTTTGAGAACATTATGGAGAACTCTCAGGCGTGCAGGTTTCCTCACGATGTTTTCCTTCACCGTTGAAGCAAGTGATATTTTAATTGTTTAAAAACGCACATACTCGTAACTCCGAAAAGTTAGAGGTGCGTGCCCGGATTCGAACCGCCGACCTCTGATTAGTAGGCTGACGCCCTAACCAATAGTCTATCACCGCTTCCTTTTTTAATTAATTGGTTATACTTATGTGAACGACGCTATCATTAAGCTGCGAGTTTTGAACGTTACTCCGAAATTTCACTTTTTAATTCCAATTCTTTCGTTATTAACTATTTCTTTGGCGTAAATTTGTTTCCCAGTTAAAATGTACAGATACCTACAGCATTTTCTTAAGTGGGGTAAATAATAAAACTCTGCTAAATAAAGCTTGTTATAATTGTGTCAGATATTTTATTAAAATTTAAAGCATTTTTTCAAAATGCAATAATAATATTTAATTAATTCATAAAATCGTTTTCTTAGTAGTAAATAAATGAAGTTATGTTTGACTAATCCCCAAACTTTCTAAGACATTGTTTATGTTGGCGTTATATAATAAAATTATATTATACATACACTGCAGTCTCGTTGAGAGACTCAGATGACGCGAATATATGTCTTGATGACCGTCTTTACAGTTGTAGTAAGAGGTAAAAATCAAACAACCGTCGTGGTTATAATATCTTTAAATGTGAAAGTAAATTTTGGATTATTTTTTTAATGTGAAAAACTGAACTTATTTGCGTTTAGAATTTAAAATCCAGCACAAAAATTCCATTCCGAACCGGTTAGTTTGGAAAACAGCAATCTGTTTGTTAAAAAACCCGATGTTTTATGAGTAAAAACTTGAAGTTGCAAGAGTATTACTTTGCGTAAAGCAATATTCAGTTTACACGAGCCCCGTAAATTCCATATGGCGACCCAATTCACTCATAATTATTGTATGCACAACAACTTGCGTCGCTAACTGCACTCATAAAACTGAATCACGTAGCTCGGGAACGGGTGTGACTTGAGAGAGCGACAGTCCACCACCCACCATAATATTACGTACTATTACTAACTCTACAATTTTTAAGAAGGTGATTATTTTATTCACCGTATCTGTGGTAAAATCACTTGTAACATAAAACATACATATTATATTTCAAGCTGTGATAGCCTAGTGGTTACTACGTCAGCGTCCTACTCAGAGGTCGGAGGTTCGAACCCAGGCACGCACCTATAATTTTTCGGAGTTATGTGCGTTTTTAAGCAATTAAAATATCACTTGCTACAACGGTGGAGGAAAACATCGTGAGGAAGCCTGAGAGTTCTCCGTTTTCTCAAAGGCGTGTGAAGTCTGCCAATTGATATGAGACCCGTGCTCTTAAGTGAGCTGAGAATGGGTTTATCATGATGATCATCATTTCATTTCAAAAGTGCTTATATTTAAAAAAAAATATGTAAAGATTCGTTCTATAGTTTATCATCATGATCAACCCAATGTTCTTTAAATCACTATTATGTTTTTTTTCATCACCAACCTTTATATATTTATGTTAGTCCTTTGCTTTCATTTTCACTAGTCTATCTCATAATTATCTGTATTAGGTTGAATCTTTCTTGATAACATTTATGAAGAAATGTTTTTTTAGAAATAATAATTTACCAAAACTGTTCCCCGCCAGTAATCGAATCAAAGAAGACCATTAGAAGTTTCAGGACTGTGTCAAAGCGGTCATCAAACACATCTGTTTTTGCTCCAGCTAATAGAATCCGCGTTACGTGATGGCGGCAACAGCTGGCTGGTATATTTCAATAGCCAAAATAGACCATTACTTAAGCCAGTGTTTGTTTACTTTGGAAACTAAAATGTTATCATCATCATCATTGTATGCGTGTATACGTCTCACAACTCGACATATTGCCCATCGCAGAGAAGAAAGAATTATAACATAGACCCACCGCGTACCACGCATCATCATCATCATCATTGCCTGCTCGCTAAAGAGCACGGGTCTCCTCTCAATATGAGAAGGGTTTGGCCATAGTCCACCACGCCGGCCATGTGCGGATTGGCAGACTACACACGCCTTTGAAAACATTATGGAGAACTCTCAGGAATGCAGGTTTCCTCACGATGTTTTCCTTCACCGTTGAAGCAAGTGATATTTTAATTGCTTAAAAACGCACGTAACTCCGAAAAGTTAGAGGTCCGGATTCGAACCGCCGACCTCTGATTAGGAGGCGGACGTCCTAACCGCTAGGCTATCACAGCTTCACTAGGTTATCACAGCTTCGTACCACGTTTAAACTAATTAGGGGTATGGGTTAAATATATCTTCCATATACCTAACAAGTAATCTCACTACAATCTTAGCCAGCATTATATTTTACCATCAGGAGATAATGCAGTCAAGAGCTACGTTATTTTGGAATATAAACCAAGGATAAAGCAATTTTCAGTTACCCTCACATTTCAAATGGCGGCCCAATTTGCTCTTTTATGCTGCAACTTGCACCGGAACGAATGAGAGCCCCACGGAACACCGCCCCCACTAATAGTAGGTACATACTATTACGTCGTACGTCTTGGTCTTTACACCTTTAGAGTGAGAATTTCTCACAAGCTTTTTCATGAAAATGGATACTAACGTTAGATTCAAAATTTCATAGGGAAAGTGTAGGCTGGGTACATATTAGGGATTATATAAAAGATAAAAAAGCTTGGGTGTGAATTGCTCCATCTCCATAGGTACTATAATTTATTATTGATTATGTGAGATGGTGATAACGAAAAAAAAAAGAAACTCCTACTAAGTTTGTTGTGGGCTTCTTTTTAGACCAGGGCGCGTTTGGAACCCTCATAGCTTTAGTTTTAAGTTTACGAATGTAGTTATCACAATTAAATCACTACTATGTAAATTATTGACGCTTCAAAAGTGCCTTTTAAAGGATTATTTGAATTAAGATTATTTATTTGAATTTGAATTTTGAATTTATCTCCGGGAAGTATACAACGGGTCCCCCGGGTGTCCAGTAAAACCAGCGAGAGGGACATGCCGTGGTGGTTTTTAGTTCGGGTATACCGCCCTTCGGGGGTGGGAGTCCAACATAACCTCCATCCTGCCCAAAGGTACGGAGGTAGTCATGAAGCTTTTCCACCACGACAAAAAAAAAGGCTAGGTACATATTGTCATATATATGGTGAGTAGAATAAATTTTGTGTACAGCTCTTTGTAGGTTTGTAGCGAGTTGTCTGGTGGGAGGCTTCGGCCGTGACTAGTCGTCATAGCCGTATCGCCAAGCGATTCCTTCATGATGTCGCATAGAAACCATTTAGGATTATGGGTTTACCATTCCCCTAACAGGTTAGCCCGCTACCATCTTACGACTGCATCCTCACTTACCATCAGGTGAGATTGCCGTCAAGGGCTAACTTGTAGCGTATAAAAAAAAGTTCCTTATTAATTTTAAAATTCTTATTATATATTTCATGTCAAAATATTAGTATATTACATTCAATTATTCAATTAGTTAACATAGTCACACATCATCATCATCATCATGAACAACCCATTACCAGCTCACTACAGAGCACGGGTCTCCTCTCAATATGAGAAGGTTTTGGCCATAGTCCACCACGCTGGCCATGTGCGGATTGGCAGACTTCACACGCCTTTGAGAACTTTATGGAGAACTTCTCAGGCGTGCAGGTTTCCTCACGATGTTTTCCTTCACCGTTGAAGCAAGTGATATTTTAATCGTTTAAAAACGCACATAACTCTGAAAAGTTAGAGGTGCGTGCCGGGATTCGAACCGCCGACCTCTGATTAGGAGGCTGACGCCCTAACCACTAGGCTATCACCGCTTCTTAAACACACATAGTCACACATAGTCACACATGCGACATAAAGACATTCAAAAAAAAATTCAAATTAAAAAATCATTTATTCATGTAACCGTACCTGTACTGGGCTACAGGCGATATGAAGTGTTCAATCAAATTTTTTCCATTATTTCAATTCGTCAATTTGTTAGGCGATGGTGATAACTACAGTCATCAATTCAACACTAAAAGGACTATATTCCAAGCGTACCCAGAAGATTTAGTATTTGAAGAATCCAAATATTAAACCAAAATTAATCCAACGTTTTAACGTTCAAAAAAACAAATTCACAGTGTGACGTGTTGTAATTCAGAGAATACTGACGCTTTCACTCAAAAAAAAATCACTATTTCATTCGAAAGCAACACAAAGTAGTGCATAAAGTGGCTCGTTAGTGGTTGTATCGCGAAAAAGCCGTATGAAGTTGTGTGCCTAGCTGGAAGCGTGCCTTTCAGCCATTATAATTATGACTGCGTTGATTGCTTGCTCTAGAAAATTATCTCTTACGCTGCGGGTTTCATGAGGCGTTAACACTGTTGCAATTGTGCACTGATTTATGAATTCACATGAGTGCTATACGACCGTCACAAGAAAGAGCAAAGAATCTTCAAATATCTGCTTTTGAATATTAGGAGGCGGTAAAAACGGTACTTTTGCCAATATTTAATTTATTTTGCGTACGAACTTCCGTTAGCATTTAATTTAAAAGGACACTAAGATATTTTGTTGGTTTTTTTTTGTGTACACTACAAGTTAGCCCTTGACGGCTATCTCACCTGGTGGTAAGTGATGATGCAGTCTAGGATGGGAGCGGGCTAACCTGTTAGGAGTATGGTAATCCCACGCTCCTAATTGGTTTCTACGCGACATCGTGCCCGAACGCTAAAATCGCTTGGCAACACGTCTTTGTCGGTAGGATGGTAACTAGCCACGGCCGAAGCCTCCCACCAGACAAAAATTGGATATTAAATGGATATTAAATTTAAAAGCTAGGTGGATGCATCTCAAAATTTTGTAAAACTTAAATTTACACAATATGTTCTATATAATTAAAGAATGGTGCATATCTGCCTGTATTTTTATTTGATAGCGTTCGATTATGAATGAAACTTACTCGTAGTTTAAAAACTGACAACTGCTTTTTTTTTTTTGTTTAATGTCAAACCTTAAAATCAAGATACTAGTAGATGCACTAACATAATTTGCTAAATTCAGATTAACACATTTTCTGAATACGAAAAGTGTGTAGTGCTTCTGCCAGTATAATAAAGATCACTTAATGTCTGATGTTTTTTATTAAAAAACATAACATATATCGGCAGGAAGGAGTTATTAACTTTATTCAGCAGCGCCAAGAACCTCAAGAATTCAATAATTACCCACATTTGAACTCTTGATGATTTTGCTAACACAATTTAGACAGTAACAATCAATTTTGTACAAACATGCTTTGCTATAAATACGGGCGGTCGATGCCTTTCGTGGCGTTCTCTTACTAAAAACAACTCTGACGCCCTTGATTCGACACATAATATTACGCCGTTTACTAGAGAGCGAGCATAAAATATGAATTTGACATTTTATCTCAAAAACTTTTCCTCCTGAATCCATTATACAATTTGACATACAAATATTATACGCGGTCGCCGGCGACTTAGTGTTGACAAAACTCTTAGTATATCACCAAATGTAGCTCAACGTCAAAACAGAGTGAAACGGAGAAGAGTTTTACTGAAGAAAATGGCATTATTATTATAACATAAGTATTGTATTACCAAATCACAAGAAGCATCCTACTAACCAAACAAGTTAAACACCCGGAAATAATCCGAACTCAAAGGAAGTTTTAGGAACAATATTGTCTCACATCCCCGTTTTGTTTTGATACCTATTATACAGAATAGTTTCTAAATAACTGGAAAGGCTTCTAGAATAGTCTCAACATTTTCCTCCAAAACAAACATCGTCCTAATAACTACAAAAGATTGAAATGACTGTATTGTCGCTAAATATACGTAATATAGTATCAAAAATGATTTGTCTGGGATGACATCTCTATTTAGTTTAATATATCATCAATTTACTTCAAAAAAATTAAACACGGCATAAGATTAAATCGGCCTTATTTTTCATTCATGTGTCTATAACACGCTTTCAAATCTAAATTGTATGGTGACCTACTTACTAAATTGATAGCCATAGTTCTCGTCCTCAGAACCCCGAAAAGAAAACAATAAAGACTGATATCTCAGTCTGCTATCATCTCAGTCTCAAGCTGAGATCTATAGAGCTTACTCTGCCTTTGCTCAGCAAACATTAATATTAAAATGAGACAGACTTAAACTAAGATAGAGCCCGTTTAGATAAGATTGCAGTCAAGATCTAACTTTTAGTACAAAAAAAAAGGGTTGTAGTTTAAAACTCACTGTGTTTTCTTTCTATTTTTTTTATAACCAATAACTTAAAACTAATTCAACAACATTGTTTTTATTGCAAACTTCTTTCATCATCATCATCATGATCAACTCATTACTGGCTCACTACAGAGCACGGATCTCCTCTGCATATGAGAAGGGTTTGGCCATAGTCCACCACGCTGGCTATATAGTGATTGGCAGACTTCACACGCCTTTGAGAACATTATGGAGAACTCTTAGGCGTGCAGGTTTCCTCACGATGTTTTCCTTCACCGTTGTAGTAGCAAGTGATATTTTAATTATTTAAAAAACGCACATAACTCCGGAAAGTTAGAGGTGCGTGCCCGGATTCGAACCACCGGCCTCTGATTAGGAGGCTGACGCACTAACCACTAGGCTATCACCGCTTCAAACTTCTTTACTATAGTATAATTATAAAAGTTACTATCATGTTTCTCAGCAATCAAGTCATTCGATTTATTTATAAATATATTTAACCAGTTTACTGATAATAAAAACCATCTGAGATTCTATATCCTAGATAAAGATTCACATGGGGTATGGCTACGCATAAAAAACACCTCTATACTATTGATATGTATACTGTATGTCCTTTCAGTATCCTTTCAACATTATAATGAAAGCTGCTAGCATAGTTTGCCTCTCGTTAGTATAATATTTTCCATTGACAAACAACGTCCTCGTCCTCATAACCTCAAAAGAAATAAACACTGAAATGCTGCATAAAACCAGTAATCTTGTTTCTAAAACTCACTGTGTCTTGTCCTCACTCCTCTATTTTGTTTGAAAGCAACAGCATAAAGTGCCTCGTTAGTGGTGTATTTTCAAAAAGCCGAATGGCGCAGTGTGGCTCTCCGGAACGGCGCGCCTTTCAACCATTATATAACTAAGCTGATTGCTCTCCATACTTGTGCGGGGAAATTACCGCGAACGCTTTCCACTTGGGTTTTAAGGTGTTAACACTTTTAAGAATTTTCGGTTGAAGGAAGCAATAAAATGTCGGAAGTGTGGTAAAAATCTAAAAAAAAAACTCGAAAAGCTGTTCGCTTTCACGTTTCACGTGTTATGCTTTTTGGTTCGCGTAAATTCGTCATCATTTTTGTTAGTCTCGATTTGCTTGCAATGTTAGTTTTGGACTATTTTACAGGTTTTGGCAGTGGATTAAACTTGTCTCATCAAGTATACATAGTAAGTGACATAGATAACTAGTATTGCATATATAAAAGAATAAGGTGACTGCCTGACTGACTGATCTATCGAGGCAAAGCCGACACCACTGAAACATGTTTGAAATATGGCAAACAGCTGGTTTAAAAACAGTTTTAAAGTTAAACAAAAAAAAAACGACAGACGTGAGCCACTAACTCTATAACCGACACGTTACAAATATAATTCGAAACTTTTCAAGCCGGAGTATTTATACGGTTAATCGTTAAACTGTTAATAAACCTAAATTTCAGAGTCGTGAGGTAATGAAATTTATGTTTCAAATAAAAAAACTTATTTCAAATAGGCGGAGAGAGATAGAGTTTCAATCAAATACATAGGAGGTCATTAAAAAGATCAAATCTGTGTTCTTTTGTGATTTTTGTGTTCGTAACGCAGTCAAAAAACAACAGGTATCAGCAATACCAAAATCTTCATCTGACAAGAAAGAACTTACCTAATGATCAACCTTATATAGTATTTTGTTATATTTTTTCTTTTTATCCTAGATAATATAACAACAAACTAGCCCTTGACGGCTTTCTCACCGGATGGTAAGTGATTATGCAGTCTAGGATAGTAATTGGTTAACCTGTTAGGAGTATGGTAAACCCATACACCTAATGGGTTTCTACGCGACATCGTGTCGGAACGCTAAACCGTTTTGCTACACGTCTCTGTCGGTGGGGTGATAACTAGCCACGGCGGAAGCCTCCCTCCAGACTCCAGACTCGAGCCGGGAATCGAACCCAGGACCTAAAAGTTTAATATGGGACGGCGTTCGCGCTGCGCCACGGAGGTCGTCAAAATAAAAATGTTTGATCTTGTATGCAGAATAAAACGGAACCTTTGCTTCCATGCATCTCTGTCATTGTGAAATACTTATATCAAAACTTTCATCCCCACAGTTCGATATAGTCTTACATAATATTTTGTCTCAAATCACACAGGGCTTATGTGTGTGTATATTAAACCGGGGTATTGAAAGAGTGGTATTTTACGGTTTTTAAAATATCGTTATCAAAGTTAGTTTTGTTGCTTAACGAGGTCCATCGATTGTCAATTTGCACATTAAATTGGACGTGCACAATCTGCAACTGATATCGATATTAAATATTGGAATGGTCGACTATTTGGAGAGGATGTAATAATATTGCATTTTAATGAGTGGCTTTGGGAACTATGTTTTTACGTGCATGCAATAATTTATTTAATGCCAAAAACGTGATCAGAGATACATAACAGTTGTCCAATTTGTCTCCAAAGGCTCAATTTCAAATGATGAAAATTAAGATACAAAGAATAAAGAACAATAATAAATGACTATTTTCGTATTGAATTATATTTGCTTTGTAAGCTGAAACGTCACGACCTTCTTCATCGACATATAGTATCATCAGACATCGTAGGTATATTTCAACACATAATGAACTTGTTTTTATTCTGCCCAATAGGTATATCTATTTGTTCAATATAGCCTCATCATGATCAACCCATTACCGGCTCACTACAGAGCGTGGGTCTCCTCTCAATATGAGAAAGGTTTGGCCATAGTCTACCACGCTGGCCATGTGCGGATTGGCAGACTTCACACGCCTTAACGAAAGTTATGGAGAACTCTCAGGCGTGCAGGTTTCCTCGCGATGTTTTCCTTCACCGTTGAAGCAAGTGATATTTTAATTGTTTTACAAACGCACATCACTCCGAAAAGTTAGAGGTGCGAATTATAACCGTCGACCTCCGATTAGGAGGCTGACGCCCTAACCACTAGGCTATCACCGCTTACCAGGCTATCAACGCTTATTACTTACAAGCTGTAATTTTGGTGTTGGAATTGTAAATTGTATGCTTGAGTTGCCTTCAGGTACCTACACTTTGATGTCATTTTGCACATACTTACACCTATAGATGCGTAACGTATACGCTAGAACTTCACGACGTTTACTTGAAGCAGTAACCAAACGACTTTAGTTTCAGTATTACTATTACATTCATTCTATTAATCTACTTCGCTCATTGTCTTATCATTTACACCTATCAATCGCATTAACTGTTTCATTTACCGTTTTGTCGAACCAAGGCTGGTCAGCATGCGCCCGTCTATAGAATATGCTCAATGCTGAATGATCTCAGGAATATCTGCGACATCTCCTGCAGTTCTGTGGCCTCCTTTAAAAAGCAAGTTAGACTGTCTATTACTGCATTATAGGTATAAATTGAATTATTTAGATGTTAGGTTTATTTAAGGGTTGCATGCTGTGGTCATTTCTAGAAAGTCACTATCTCGTGTTTGTTCTTCTGAAATAATTTTTGTCGTTTTTATTTAGATTGTGACAAGTTTAATGATCCAATAAAAAAAAAAAAAAAAAAATTAAGAAATTATACATGAAACATCTCATAAGGGCTATAATTCTATAAATAGCGAATACAATAATACAGTAATACAATTTCAAACGACGGTAGTAGCCCGCTGACCTATCCAGGTCAATATAACTTTATACTAAATGTCTAACATTGCATATTGTATTGATAGATGATCGAACTGAATTTAAGCTTATGACTAACAGATATCCGTTTACACTTTGTACTTCTGCACTATCAAAGCTTAAACTTCTGGCATCTCAATAGGATGGAATAAATTTTAATCGCAGTTATTCTTGTGGTATTATAAATAATAGCATCGCAAGCAATTTAAACCAACGTGAGGCATGAATCAGATCACAAAGCGTCATTGTTAATTACCGGTAATTGAATATATTAATAACGTGTATTACGTATCCGTTAATTAGAACGAAGCTGTTCAGTTGACTGCATTATAGCGTAACATTTCAAACAATTAGAAGCTGTGATAGCCTATTGGTTAGGATATTCGCCTCCTAATCAGTCGGGAGTTTGATCCTGGGCACGCACCTCTAACTTTTCGGAGTTATGTGAGTTTATAAATAATTAAAATATCACTTTCCTCAACGGTGAAGGAAAACATCGTGAGAAAACCTGCACGCCTGAGAGATCTCCATATTGATTTAAAGTACACATTATTATAGTTTTTTTCACTTATTCCACCAAAAATAAGCCCTTAACTTCGATAAGACCTTGTGGTGAGGATGCCTTCTCAGATGTTAGTGGACTAAACTTTCTATACGAAATCTTACCGGATCGCTCAATCGTTCGGTAGCACATCACCAAACCAGAGCAAAGAAAATTGTGAAATGAAATAAATCCTAAATAAGAACCTCCTATTAAGACAGTGCCATCCATTTTATGTCCAATGGACATAAACAAGCAAATCACTCCCACCCAGTGTAACAGTTTAAATTTTTAAGTGTCGACTGTAGAGTATATCTTAATCATTAACATTCTCTATATTACTGTCAAAACACGTAGACGTTACACGAATGCGTTTAAATGTGGTAAGGAGATAGATTGCAAGTAGAAGGTGAAGGAAAGGCGGATGAAGCCGCAGCAAACAGCTAGTAGTTTGTAAAACACTGTTCATCACAACTTTGCCATCTTTATTGATCCTGTGGGAACTTTTAGCTTCACTGGCATAAAAGTTAACATGGGCCCATGTCCAGTATTGATGATGTTCGTTTGAGTAGTTAAGGCGTGAAATCGTCATAAACAAACTCATATTCGCATTTATAATATTAGCAAGGATTAATCTTTAAGTTGTCTAAACCTTATGTTATTAAGTAATATGTAATAATATATTTAATGTCAATCAGCGCTCGTCGCTTTCGGAGTACTGAAAACGCCCTTGGAATGAATCCCTTCCGTCTTCCGGTTTAATTTGTCCCTCAAAAGAATCATTGTTACCAAAGCGGTGATATCACAAAGGTTTGTGTAAAAATATTACCGAAAACCCCAAGTGACGTTGTTTTTTTTTTTTTTTTTTTATCCACTACAAGTTAGCCCTTGACGGCAATCTCACCTGATGGCAAGTGATGATGCAGTCTAAGTTGGTAGCGGGCTAACCTGTTAGGGGTATGGTAAAGCCATACTCCTAATTGGTTTCTACACGACATCGTGTCGGAACGCTAAATCGCTTGGCGACACGCCTTTGTCGGTAGGGTGGTAACTAGCCACGGCCGCAGCCTCCCACCAGACCAGACTCGAGCCGGGAATCGAACCCAGGACCTCCAACTTTATAATGCAACAGCGCGCGCGCTGCGCCACGGAGGTCGTCAAAAAGGTGTGTAATAAAAGTATTGTAGAAATACAACGAATAGGTATTTAAAAAATACACCCAAGTCCGCCGCTAAGCTTGGAAGGAAACGATTAATTTTATTTACTTGGTTGGATCGTTGTAACTCTTCAAAAATACAAAAATACCTTTTTTTTTTAGAAAACTGCGGCGATTAGATTATTTTTTTGGACACGGACTGAGCCTTAAATAGTTCAAAAATAAATTTTGTGGCATGAATGAAAAATTAAAAAAATAATATAATACGTAGAGAGACGCAAGAGACTTGTAATAACATTGCATGTCTTATACAAATAAAACACGCGTGAACATTATTTAGAGAGGTTTTATTACACGCAATCTTCTTTTGAGGGCGGGAGGAAACTGGCGTTGTCCTCACCCTCGAGGATATTTTAATTGCTTAAAAACGCACGTAACTCCGAAAAGTTAGTGGCGTGCCCGGGATCGAACCCCCGACCACTCATTAGAAGGCGGACGTCCTAACCAGTAGGGTAACGCAGCTATTGTATTAATTATAATAAAGGTGGAATTTTCATACTTGGTATAAAACATAGTATGAAAATATCGCAAAATATTTACAAGTTGAAATACCACGTTTGCATATGTATTTTTAATTTGGCTCAATTTCAGGGCGGTATTTACGAGGGGCAGTTTGTTGCCGGTCCACACTGACTAAACTTTCTATACGAAATCTTACCGGATCGCTCAATCGTTCGGTAGCACATCACCAAACCAGAGCAAAGAAAATTGTGAAATGAAATAAATCCTAAATAAGAAATATTTACAAGTTGAAATACCACGTTTGCATATGTATTTTTAATTTGGCTCAATTTCAGGGCGGTATTTACGAGGGGCAGTTTGTTGCCGGTCCACACGGTCCGGCGTCGGCCGTATTTCCGACATTAATATCAGATGTTTTCATTGATTCGCGCACCATTGGTTACGCGGCAAATTATTTTTTCTTATTGCAAAAGCTCTTATATTATATCAATGTATTTTGACCCTAGCCTTCCAGGAAACATCAAATATTTATTCCGAAATCAATATATTAAACTAAACTGTATGTCTACTTTCTTGTAAAGTGCATCGCTGATCAAACTGGCCTGATAAACGTGCAGACTTTTTATTAATGTCGGCACAGTCGCTTACCTGAAAAGAAACTCAGGGCGCATTCGTTAAAAAGGCGCCCAGGCGATTGATTTTTTTCACTACCCGTGAATATCTCTAGCATATCTATAACGTCTATGGATACACTATCCAACCAATTCTACTTTGAAACTTCTTACGTATTGATAAATAAAATCGTCATCATGATCAACCCATTCTCGGCTCACTACAGAGCAAGGGTCTCGTCTCAATATAAGAAGGGTTTGGCCATAGTCCACCATGCTGGCCATGAGCGGATTGGCAGACATCACACGCCTTTGAGAACATTATGGAAGACTCTCAGGCATGCAGGTTTCCTCACGATGTTTTCCTTCACCGTTGAAGCAAGTGATATTTTAATTGCTTAAAAACGCACATAACTCCGAAAATATAAAGGTGGAGGTCTTGGGTTAGATTCCTGGCTAGAGTCTTGCCTGGTGGGAGCCCTTGGCCGTGGCTAGTTACCCGCTACCGACAAAGACGTGTTGCCAAGCGATTTAGCGTTGCGGCACGATGTAACGGAGAAACCAATTAGAAACATGGGTTTACCATACTCCCTAAAAGGGTTAGCCCGCTACCATCTTAGACTGCATTGTCACTTGCTCAAGTGAGATTTCCGTCAAGGGCTTTTACTGTATGAAAAAATCTTTAAGATTCATTCACAGCCCGTCAACTCGCATTGCCTTGACTCTATGTATGAGGTCTTCTCTCGGCTGTGGAACATTAATTACTCTAATGATATAAACATTTAATGATGTTATTTCATGAAATAAGAACGCATTTTATCAAAAAATATAACTAGTTTATTTGTGCGTGTTATTTTAATTGGCGTCAATTTCAATCGATTCACCCACCAAATTACCCACACTGTGATCATATTTCTGAAATGATTGAAGAAATTTTCATTGATAATTTATTTCAAATTTACTAAATTACATTTGTATTGATGTGCCAAGTGGGTCATACGTAAATGTATTTGCAAACTGTTACAGTTATAAGCTCCACACGCCCCGTTTTATCTAGTGGTTAAAATGTTAGAATCGTGAAAGTGGTTTTCCTTACTTACTTTGTAGCGAATTTACATATTATAAATGATTAATATTTTGATACCTTTATGCCCACAGTTGACGACCTCCGCGGCGCAGTGCGCGCGCTATCATATTATAAAGTTGGAGGTCCCGGGTTCGAATCCTGGCGCGAGTCTGGTCTGGTGGGAGGCTTCGGCTGTGGCTAGTTACCACCCTACCCACAAAGACGTGTCGTCAAGCGATTTACCGTTCCGGCACCATACCCCTAGCAGGTAAGCCCGCTACCATGTTAGACCGCATCATCACTTACCATCAGGTGAGATCGCGTCAAGGGCTAACTGTGGTAAACCCACACTCCTAATTGGTTTCTACCCGACATCGTGCCGGAACGCTAAATCTCTTGGCCACTTTAGCCACGGCCGAAGCCTGGCCCACCAGACCAGACTCGAGCTGGGAATCGAACCCAGGACCTCCATCCTCCACCCACAGCGCACGCGCTGCGCTACGGAAGTCGTCACTTGATGTTAAGTGATCATGCCGCCGTGACCATCCTCAGAAGAAGAGCCACTAAAGCAATGCAGGCTTTCGAAGTTACACGTGCACAATGTTATACAAAACAGTTTTCTAGATAACGAAGGCTGTGCTTAGAAATGGACCTTAATAACGTTCAAAGAGGTTCCATTGAACTTCATAGCGTCACCCCGGCATCTAAACAGTGTCCCGGCATAAGACATACATTCGTACGTAGAGATTCGTTTCCCGAAATCCGTACGTACGAATAAACCCCGAGAGGCGAAAACCCGGAAATAATTACTTTACTTCGTTACGGTGACGAGGGTTGAAATATATGTGGTGTGTTTTGTAACGTTAAAAGGTTTAACGACTTCTTCTTTAGCAGAAAATTGATGTTGTAACACGGGCATATGAAAGGTTTATTTTATTATTTTGTGTCCACAAATTAATTTTACAAAACAAGAATTAAAAAAAATTTGCTGTGATAGCCTAGTGGTAAGGACGTCAGCCTCCTAATCAGAGGTCGGGGGTTCGAACCCGGGCACCTACAACTTTTCGGAGTTATATGCGTTTTTAAGCAATTAAAATATCACTTGCTTCAACGGTGAAGGAAAACAATCGTGACGAAACCTGCACGCCTGAGAGTTCTCCATAATGATCTCAAAAGCGTGTGAAGTCTGCCAATCCGCACATGGCCAGCGTGGTAGACTATGGCCACACCCTTTTCATATTGAGAGAAAACCCAAGCTCTGTAGTGAGCTGAGAATGGGTTGGTCATGATCATGATGACTTTGCTCAAAAAGGAAGGTAAAACTTTATGTTGTTATTGTATTAGGATTCTTATTTTTTATTAAACGATAAATAAAATAATATTCTATAAGTGATGTGGCAGTCATACAAAGTTAATCTGCTAACTTCAGGCTGGTACAGAAAATTTCAAGTCAAGACGAAGATCCGTGACAAACACTGAAGATAGCGTTCCGTATACAGATTAGTGATCATTTAAACTAGGCATATATATACTCATGTAAAATTTGTATTATAGTAATATATTTTAATTTAATTTTATTCGTAAAGTGATGCTTATAACTGCACTCGCTAACTTAAAACTAAAGCTGAGGGGGTTCCAATCGCACCCAGGTCTAAGAATCCCACATAAAACTTATCCGGTTTTTTTTTGTCATCACCATCTAACATAACTTCAACGCAATTAATACATGTTTGATTGTAATATACACATAAATACTTGATCTCGTCCTTTGTTTAAAGTACATAGGGCAATTATCTCCTGAATAGTTTCTATTACAGTTTTGACCTATAGACAATATTTCATTGGTGAAAGATTAGATATTCGGATAACTGTTTATCTGTCAGGCCACACCTTTAAGATGAAGTTAGCAAATACGCTAAATTAATCCATAAGTAACATTTTCCATAAACATGTATATATCTAATTCAACGCAAACTAAGCAGGCAGGGGTCTAAAAGAATTAACACTTAAAAAGTATAAATTTTCATCCAATGAAAAAAGCAACGACTTTAGTTCCGTTAAACTACTAGATTCATCATCATCATCATCATGATCAACCCATTACCGGCTCACTACAGAGCACGGGTCTCCTCTCAATATGAGAAGGATTTGGCCATAGTCCACCACGCTGGCCATGTGCGGATGCCGACCTCTGATTAGGAGGCATGACACCCTAACCACTAGGCTATAACCGCTTCACAACTACTAGATTACGAGAAGATATTTCAAGAAATATTGTGTCCCTTACCAACGTTAAAATGCGCCTGAACAATAAGTTCGTTCGTTCGTTCGTAATCTAGATCGTAGAACCAAGGAATCGGTTGTACCTGAATTCAACGAGGCATTCTATTTAACTCCGCACTCCCCAAAAGGGACAACCAGACAAAGGCGGCTGAAGATAAATCTCATGTAAATCGAGTGCAGGTGTCGTGGATCGTGATTCAGTACGGAATCTCAAGCCGTCTACGCTAATGTGTTTACCCTATTATATCAAGTGGTTTTATTACCAGTATAAAATGAGCCTCCCTTCCCCGCACACTGCTGATAATATTCAAGAAAGGCGGGAAAACGTCAAGGAAACGCGAGGTCTACATCGCTGGTAATGCCTAAAGCCTCAACGTATATTTTCGAAGAACATCGTGATGCCAACGTTTGCATTAAGTTTTATGACTTCCACGCTCTTGGAAATTGTAGCCTTGATATACTTTGTACTTAATAGTGGAACAAACACAAACAGCTATAATTCGTTACCTAGTGATTCGCTTCAGACGATGTAAGTAAGGTAAGGTTCTTTTTCCTAATAAAAAGAAGAAAAATATTTTATTGAATATAGACTTGGTATCATAATTATCATCAGATAGATCCAGTGAGAAAATACAACTGAAACGTCTAAAGAATATAGATTCAAGTTTCGTAACTAGTAGATATTTAAGAAAAAATATTTTATGCTTAAAAATCTTTATCCAACGATAGCCTTTGTGTATGGTTTAAGAAATGCGAGCCTTTTAATGCTACGAAACCCTTAATGCAATACATTTACGACTTTAAACCTTTAGTTTACATATTATTTGTAAGTTCAAAGTAAAATTACATTCATTGTTTATAGGTTTTTTAGCTAAATATTGAACACTTAAATCTCTTGTTTATTTGATTGTTTATTTTTTTGTTGAAAATCTCTAACAAAGATTTAAACAAATTTGACGTTATGATAGATCTTACATAAAAAATCTTCTAAAAACTGAAAGCTTCTAAAAGCTTCTAAAAACAACCTATAATCGACAGATCAAAAGACTTGAAGACTACTTGTACGAACAAATAAACTATGCCTTACACATTAACCTGCCTGCCATGACTTCGGAATCATCGGATGTCACAAGTGTGACAAAACACAATAGTTAACATGACAATATGACAAAACACTTCCTTACCTTTATATTTAGTTTCAAGAGTATATATGTTTCAACGTGCTTCGATAGAAAATATTATTTTTGTATAATGATTATAAAGAGTTTTTGTGTACGTGTAAGTGACGTAATCCCTGGAAGACTTACGATTTTTGTTACATTCATTAAAGAATATTATACTATACTATAGTATATACGTATATATATAATACTTACTATAATAATATAATACTTATACTTATTATAATACATAAATCATTGTATTTTGGAACGTTCGTTTTCTTCTACGGTATAGGAAGTACTTTTACGATATATCACCCCCCCCCCCCCCCCCCGGTTTTCCTTAGCTGAGGTTTGGCCTCAAAGAAGGCGCCCTTAGGCAGACGTTCCCTTACTTTCTTCGAGCCTATCAAGGGCTCAAAATTTTTTTTGGCAGAGCTTCTTTCCGAACAGCCCAGTTACGCTGTGGCAACCAATAGGGTTAGCACAGCTAATAGACAGTCCGAAAAAAAAAAAACTTTTGTGATGTAAACAATCATATTAGAATAATTCCATAAAAAAAATACATAAATTCTACACTGCCGAGTATCCACGATCACTTTGTTTGAATTCATTTAAAAGGGTGACATTTTAAAGCTTCGCCAACCAAAAGTCATTAATAACCGCCAGCGATGCCAGCAATTCAAAGGCTAGATTCACTTCATCAACGTCATTATATTTGAAACGTGCGCGGAATGCTAATAAGCTCGCGAGCTTAAGTATATTAGTATCTGATGGGAACGTACATAGTACGGTCAACTTTTGAACTTAAACCATGATATTAAAGCTGTTGGACCGAATCTGATATTGACTTTTCGTCACCTGCAACTTTGTGTGTGTTTCTGATAATTAGCTAATCTGTAGTTTTGCGTTTGCGATGTTCTTAATGGTAGGGGAGCCCACGATGCTAAATGGGGATTTACTCGAGCGTCGTAGAGACCTATTGGGTTGCAAAGCTTAGATGATAAGAAGAAAAAAATGTTATATGATATGTACCTTTTCATCGGTGGGGGAAGCGGCTATAGATTTTTAAATATGTAAAAAAAAAACTGTTGTATGGACATCTTCGAGCGCGTCAGATATTGATAGCATCAATGCCCTACGTATTTTTAATAATATACGTATGTTAATCTGATCGTTTGCATGATGGAGGTGGTTGTATGTAAGGGTTGAAAATGAAAAAAAAAAAAATTTAATCGAGCGCGTCAGATTTTCAGAGGGAGTGTTAAGTGCACCAAAAAAAAAGCTCTCATTCACTAATCTGACGATTTCGATGAGACGCAAAGTCGCGGCGATTTTCATAAAGTGCAAAAAAAATTCGCCATTTTGAAATACTCGAGCGCGTCAGATTAAGATATATATGGTTCATCTTTATGTTCTAAACGTACTGTCTCATAATCTGACGATTATCTAGAGGGATTCGCCTAATCTGACAAAAAAAAAAAATTTAAATAATTGAACTTAATTAATAGAAAGCTCAAGAAATAGCATGCAAATAAATAAGTGTATGCTTTTTTATGTAGAATACATGTATTTATAAAAAAAAAATTAAAAAGGGCTTAAAAAAATTTTATGTTTTATAATTAATTGATTAATGTTTCTACTGTAAAGTTTTTGTAAGGCACTTTCAACACAAAATACACATTTTAACAATATTTATATACTTTAATTAACATAAATAATATTAAAATAGCAAAAAAAGCCAAAACGTTGGAAACACGTTGTAAACAATATGCCTCGAACAAGTCTTTATGATCAGCTGTTATGGCGTCATGGCAGCAGAAACCAGAGTGGGGACGGAGAGAGTAATAAATAGAGAAAGAGTGATAGAGAAATAGAAACGGAATATAGGCATCACCCAGCTGCACGCATTTAACTTTATTGGCGAATTTTTGTTATTTCGGCTTGCGGAAATCGTCAGATTATATATTTTTCGTTATTCTTGAATTATTTCCTTCAAAATAAAAAAAAATTTAGCTACGCTCGAGAATGTCGAGATGACGTTTTTTTTTTACAACTTTGCTGCCCTCCTCTTTCTTTACGTCACTCTCAAATTGTCAGATTAGTGGAATATACGCTTTTAAGGATGTAATTAACTCACCCTACGTTAATCTGAGAATATCTGATGGTCAATTTTTTTTTACTAATCTGATCGTGTATCGTTCACGCGCGGCCTTATATATGGGGCTCATGTTTGGTGGAGTAACATAACCGGGTACAAGGTATCTCCTTGTATATTAATCTGACGCGCTCGAGTAAATCCCGAAATCCCCGCTTGGGCTCCCCTACTATAACCATAAAATTGAGACACAATACAATGTATGACTACTCACATCATTAACATCAACATCATCTGATCAAACCATTACCGGCTCACTACAGAGCACGGTTCTCCTCTCAATATGAGAAGTCGTGAGTCGCCATAGTCCATCACGCTGGCCATGTGTGGATTGGCAGACTTCACACGCCTTTGAGAACATTTTCGAGAACTCTCAAGCATGCAGGTTTTCTCACGATGGTTGCCTTCACCGTTGAAGCAAGTGATAATTTTGATTGTTTAAAAACGCACATAACTCCCAAAAGTCAGAGATACGTGCCCGGGCTCGAACCCCCGACCTCTGATTAGGAGGCGGGCGACCTAATCACTAGGCTATCATCATTATCGGTCAATATATTTATAAAAAAAACTGGGTCCAGGTATATACCTATAGATTTCTGGATGCATGGTTTACACGAATAAAGACTATTTATAATTTTTAATTTCATTAGCGAATGTCCATTACGTAGGTGTAGTGCATATTTCATATTGCAAGCCAAATTTACAAATCATAGCACTAAAAAAGTTATTTAAGTCGAGGCTTTGCAAGCTATAATCTACGTGTCTTATTACCTAAATTTCTGTTGGATCATATTAATGGATCACTCACAACGATATCCTCAGTAATATCTGGCCTCCGTAACGAAGGGTTGAGTACTAGCTGGTTCAATCCCCGACGATCCCGAATTCTCTCTGGTCTCGTGGAAGGCTTCTGTCGTAACTAGATACCGTTCTATCGATAAAGATGTGTCACCGAGCAATTTAATGTTCTTGTACGACGAAGCGTAGAAAACTATTGAGATAATGGATTTATAATTGCCACAAACCTAACAGGTCAGCCCGTTGCCATCTTAAATTTAATCATCATTTACCACCAGGTGATTAAATTCAAGGGCTAACGTGTAGTAAGATAATAAATAATTTAAAAATAATATCACCCAAACAATGTCTATGTTCACAGCTTACAATAAATATATGGGTGGGTGAGGAGAAAAATTACGTCGGAAACCCTTTGCTACGTATGAAGGCGCGTTGGGTGATATAATGTCGACGTGTAGGAAATATGACGTCACCACCAGCGATGCTCCGCCACGTCCGGCGCGTCCCCGTTACCTACGCTTTGTGTTGGACCGAATGAATGGGCTTATTGTCAGTGATACAGATGGACGATTTAAGCTTTATGTATGTAAACCTACGGTGTGTATACTGGAGAAATCTAGGTTCACACAAACAAAAGTTCACATACATGAGAACAATAATTCTTCATACACCATATAAGAAAATATATTTTTTTAGGTAAGGGTGACTTTATGCAATAATAATTCGAAACAAGTTGATATGAACCTATTGTGTTTGCTATATCAATTTTCGCATTGAACACGGTGTTTGAAAAATTGCGAAAAATGCATTACTAATTACCTATATAACCAATTAAATGATGGAATCGGTGATAGCCTAGTGGTTAGGGCGTTAGCCTCCTAATCAGAGGTCAGTGGTTCGAATGTGGGCGCACCTCTAAATTTTTGAAGTTACGTGCGTTTTTAAACAATCAAAAGTATCACTTGCTTCAACGGTGAAGGAAAACATCGCGACGAAACCTTCACGCCTGAGAGTTCTCCATAATGTTCTCAAAGGCGTGTGAAGTCTGCCAATCCGCACATGGCCAACGTGGTGGACTATGGCCGAACCCTTCTCATGTTGAGAGGAGACTCTGTAGTGAGCCGGTAATGGGTTGATCATGAGGATGATGATGAATATTTAAATCAGGCAAACGCAGTTTGTTACGTGCATCTAACTTTAAACTAAGCATTATTGATTAGTAAAATTTTATATACAAAAACTACTTGCATTTTATAAAGTTTAAGCAAATAATTACTGCAAAAACCATTGCAATGAAAACTCATTTCTGTTTTTGCAGCGCGATAACATATATAGTCAACGCAATTAATATTCGTCGGGGAGCAAAAACTGCTGTCGGAAGCTTCCTGCAACATGTGAAAGCGTGTCACTACGTGTGGACGTGTCACGAACGGAGGTGCTCTCCCGTCTCAGCAATGTCGGACCACTTCCGTCACGTCCACGTCACATCACGTAGATTTTCTGTCACGCTGAAGGATTGAATGACACATAGTTCTGCTAATTTAAGTTTAAATGAACTACAGAAAGGTGTGTTGACGGCAAGGTTAAAGTTTCCTTCTTAGCTAGACATTCCATGCTTCTGTCACTATAAGCATAGCTTTATAACTAAATGAAGATGACTCTCTTTAAGTAAAATAACGCTAGGGGATCTAGAGCACTGGTCCTAAGTTCCCGAACATTGTGATACTTCAACTTAACTGTTTATGGTCTGATAGACTGATTGCAGATTAATAAAATAAATAACGCTATTTAAAAAAACAAACAAAAAGCTGTCTAACAAAATTTCTGTGTGTACTTACACTTGTACTTTAAATACTGTGTACTACGAGTATTATTGCAAGGAAAAGTTTTTTTTTGTTTGAGACAGCCTTTATATTATGATATAGCCACCGTAATTAATGTCCGCTGTGGAGCAAAAACTGACGTCGGAAGCAGGTTATGAAAGCGTGTCACTACGTGTGGACTCGACAGTGGCACGAGCGGAGGTGTTGTCTCGTCACAAATATATGTGACCCCTTCCGTCACGTTACGGAGACTTTGTGTCAAACCAATAGAATGGTCAACGCGAAATACTGGTTCACTTGTTGATTGGGTATTTATTTCTGATAATTTAAGTTTAGAAACTTACAATCTGTGCTCGCCAGTACTTAGTCGCCTAAACAATCATTGTGAGTTAAAAGGAAAAATGAACATTATACGTTCACTTGTTCTTTAAAATGCTTACAATTTAATTATGTAATTATGATTGTGCATTTATGTGTCTTTTAAATTTGATTTCACTGCAATATTGATGGCTTCCCTCACCTCCATAAGAGTAATGATGAAAAAAATATTTATAAATAATTTTAATATGATAACCGTGTGTAAATATACAAAATATTTAAACATGCCGATATATTATATTTAATAGAAGACATATTTCTCAGATTATTTGAAAAGTTTGCTAGTAAATGTGGCAACAGTTTTACTAATAAATAAAAATCAAACGAAATAGTAACAAGATTTCCGCATCGTTTCTCTCTTATACTTAATTTTTATTTGGTAGAAGAAGTAAGAGACTATAAAAAATTAAAGTGCATTATCCACCACTATCATTTCTATAGCGTTAAGCGGTGGAAGCATATCTAATGTAAGCAATATGAGAACGCGGGATATAAAATAAAATAACGATGAAAACTAAGTTTCAAACCACATTAAACAATAACTTATGCAATATAAAAATGCCATCAGAATCGGCCTAATAGTAGTTTTTAAAAAATACCATGTTGCCCAAAAATAATATATAAATATAAAATATATATATATATATATATATATATATATATAATTTCTCTTTTTGTAGTAAACTTTTAACTTCAGTAGCAACCATAATAAAACACACAGATAGATAAATATTTATCAGACACACACAGATTTGACTTTGACGGACAACCTGTCAAACCTGTGTTATATTTGGTGTGTCTCGTTGTCACCGATAATTAACCGCAACTTAAGTGTTATTGTATCTATGTTCTGTAAAATTACACTTCTTATCTAACGAATAATAAAACAAAACTTGGTTATTTTTTTTTTTTCGTTTATATGTGTTCCTACCTCCTTTCCTTAATAAAAGTAAAAGATGGCATCACGTCGGTACTAAGCTTTCTCAACAAGGTTGCTTTCCGTCTGCTCTATTCTGTTTGTCTAAGTTGTTTTAGTTCTAGCTTGGCTTTGTGTGGATGTATGCCTGAAAGGGCGGCATAAAAAGTTTTATGCCCATTCCGACGTGGCGGCGAAAATCGTAAAACTACATTCAGCGCTGGCTAACATTTTGCGACGTGTCGCGTCACCAATATTCGTGTCTCTAGCATTTTCCATTTTATTTTGGGTTTGCTCCTAACCAAGTTAGGGTCGCCAAACAAACAGGGTTTTCTTTTACAGATTTCCGCATCTCATAATGCACTAAGCTCGTTATAGAAATTTTACAGGTCTTATGACCGTTTTAAAAACTGTCAGGTTTTTGTAGTTCATTATTGTGAGATACGTCTTAGACTATGATTGGGAACTTTTAAATTCTTTACGTACAATTAATGTGATCGCCGTGATAGTTTTTATCCATTATAATAATTGAATATAAATAATGAAAATAAATGTATGAATTATGTCTTACATATATGAATTTGGTGAGTCTCTTAGAATAAATAACCACTGAGTTTAACCACTGGATGATCCAATTGATACACCAAATAACAATACCGAAAAAAGCATCGTTGGTAATCACACACACTAGGTCGTAATATTCCCTACTGCAGATTTAAGCCCATATTTGGACGTCAAATGGTAGACGACACACAACGATGACTCTTAAACCGAACTATGGAGTGGTCTTCTATTTTCCCCATTAACTCATGTCAAAACACTTGTCAAAATAAAAAGTGTGTCTAAGTGGAAAATTTAGCGGTCAAAAAACATTTAAATATATGTAGCTGTAAACAATGAAACTATAACCTTAAAACTATAACATAATTACTAAAATAAATTATTAAAAGGAGTTCCTTTAGGCAAGATACCGAAGAGCTGGGGGAACGCTGCCCCCAGCTCAACTATCTGCTGTCATTACATGCTGTCAACTAACCTTTTTGATATTTATATAATCACTATATGTATGACTATATCACTATGTATATTTCTGTATAAAAATCATTAAATTAATTATGTGTCAGTAAAAGGTCTATATTGTTAAATATGTACAATACTGATTTATTTCTACGTTTGTTCATTTGATCAAAATGTACTATGGAGCTGAAAACACATTTAATTTCTTAAAAATTATTAAAGTGAAACCTTACACTTTTTAAATTTGATTAGGTACAAGTGCTCAAAATATAAGAACTTTAATATAGCTGAAAGCGGTCTTAAGTTTCTTTTTAATTTCAGAATAACTAAGACTAAGATTAAATTTTGCAATCTGATGTATAGTACGTGGGTATTTTAATCTAAAATGTTTTACGAGAGCCTGCGAGATAGTTGATATTTGTATAAATTAAAATCTGGAGATATAAGAACAAAAACATAAGATATTTAAATTAAACTAAAAGACAAAGTATTTTTGATTCCACCGCTACAAAGAGCATTGAATGGTCAATATAATGTGACTGTCATAGCTGCTCCTTTTAAACCTTATCGGTCAATTCTCTATATTACTTCATAAAATGTTAAAATTAAGTTCATCATGAAGGATGTAGAGACGGTAATAAAAAGTACAAAAGCATTGCCACCCTAGCCTCCACATGGTAACAGTCAACAGTCAATTCGTTCCGGGGTACGCCTGTTGTGAATTCAGTCCGAGTGGATTTTGATATTTTTGGTCAGGCACAGAATTGTATCCCGGAAATCCTAGAAAAGTATGCTGCGCTGTCAATTTCTTTTTCTACACTATATTAGGAATGTTAGCCATTTTCTTCCTTTTCTTGCCCTTATCCAACGCTATAGGAGGTTGGCACAACACGTCTTTATCTTCTTCTACTCACTTCTATCCGCAATCATTTCACTACCCACACATTTTACACACATATCTTGTTTCACACAATCCATCCAACCTTTTTTTGGTCTTCCTCTACTCATTTATATATATATGAAAGCGCAAAGTATAAGTTCAAAGCATACATATATATGGAACTAAGGATACTTATATATATATATATATATATATATATTATAACATGTATTCACAACAATTTTAAAACGGCCACCTACTTTTTTTTTTACACACTACAAGTTAGCCCTATCTCACCTGGTGGTAAGTGATGATGCAGTTTTGGATGGAAACGAGCTAACCTGTGATAAGCCCACACTTCTAATTGGTTTCTACGCGATATCGTGCCCGAACACTTAATCGCTTGGCGACACGTCTTTGTCAGTAGGGTGGTAACTAGGCACGGTCGAAGGCTCCCACCAGACCAGACTCGAGCCGGGAATCGAACCCAGGACCTCCAACTTTATAATGCGACAGCGCGCGCTCTGCGCCACGGAGGTCGTCAAATTATTCGTCTTGTTGATCTAGAGGTTAGCATGTATGATTACGGATCACGAGGTCCTGCGGTCTTTTCCTAGGTTTTTTAGGTATTGCGTTTTTCTGTTCGGAAATTATAATAAATTAAAAACCCACACTTTTATTATAAAAGTGCCCTGCGTATGTTAAGCAGCCTGTTTCCGTTAAACGATTTTTATCCCATGAACTTTACTCGAAAAAACCTATGAAACTGGACCTTTTCCAACAGATTTTAATAGTGATGATAACCACGATTAAAATCTGTATATATATATTTATACATTTTTGAAGGGTTCTTACTAGATAGAACTTCGCAGGGAGTGATTTAAATTACGTTCAGTCTCTCGGCCACAAAATAGAACTTATACCTGAAGTTGCAGATAACAGTTCTGTTATCATAAATATAATATTTCGAGATGAAACTGGAATTGACGTAAGCGTTCAAAACGAATTCATGTCAATGTCTTCAAACGGAAATAGACCACGCTGCGGGCGAGGAAATAGATGCACTAAAAATAGTGGCTTATTGCAATTCATGTGCAATTTGAATAATATTTTATTACTGTAAACTGCTTATGGGTGAACTTCACCCATTAGAAACTTAACCTATTTTTTTAGATTCACTTCGGGGACAAACGAGCAGACGTTTCACCTGATGTTAATTGATTACCACAATGTATACTTTGAAGCGGTAATAGGTTAGGGCGTCAGCCTCCTAATCAGAGGTCGGCGGTTCGAACCCGGGCACGCACCTCAAAAAATTAAAATATCACTTGCTTCAACGGTGAAGGAAAACATCGTGAGGAAACCTGCACGCCTGAGAGTTCTCCATATTGTTCTCAAAGGCGTGTGAAGTCTGCCAATCCGCACATGGCCAGCGTGGTGGACTATGGCCAAACCCTTCTCATATTGAGAGCAGAGTGCTCTGTAGTGAGCCGGTAATGGGTTGATCATGATGATGATGATGATGTATACTTTCAGTACCGGAGGATCCACTGCTGCGTTGCCAGTTGAACCCATCCTTATCGGTTTCTACCGTCATAACAAAACACTAAATCGCTTGCCGGTACGTCTTTAGCGGTAGGGTGGTGACAAACCACGGCCGAACTATCCCTTATTATAATATTATAGTTAAAAGTCTCACCGCAGCCATTAGGTTTCAAATGTTTATTTAAAAAAAATATGTATATATATATATATTCAGCAACCGCAGTAGTACCTGCAACAAAATGAATTATTATTAGTATTTAAAAAAAAATTATAATATCACTTGCTTCAACGGTGAAGGAAAACATCGCCAGGAAACCTGCACGCATGAGAGTTCTCCATAATGTTCTCAAAAGCGTGTGAAGTCTGCCAATCCGCACATGGCCAGCGTGGAGGACTATGGCCAAACCCTTCTCATATTGAGAGGAGACCCGTGCTCTGTAGCGAGCCGGTAATGGCTTGATGATGATGATGATGATTATGACAAGTTTTAATACGGTAACATTCATTAGAGTGGTAAATAGCCACGGCCGAAGTCTCCCAACAGAGCAGAATCGAGCCCAGAACCTCCAACTTTATAATGCGACAGCGCGCGCGCTGCGCTACGGAGGTCGTCAAACGTCAAAACGTTTTTTTTATATACACTACAAGTTAGCCCTTGACGGCTATCTCACATGGTGATAAGTGCTGATGCAGTCTAAGATGGTAGCAGGCTAATCTGTTAGGGTTATGGTAAACCCATGCTCCTAATTGTTTTCTACGTGACATCGCGTCAGAACGCTAAATCGCTTTGCGACACGTCTTTGTCGGTAGGGTTGTAACTAGCCACGGCCGAAGCCTCCCACCGGACCAGGCTCGAGCCAGGAGTCGAACCCAGGACCTCCAACTTTATAACAGCGTAAAGCGCACGCACTGCGCCACGGAGTTCGTCATATTATTATATATTTATGACACGGCAGTTGCGATTTTTATAGGTAACCTCTTAAATTTATGTCGATATCTGTTTTTACTTCCACCAAATAAGATGAAGATCTTTATTATGTTCAAGGATAAAGCAGCGATAGATACAGCGATGCTAATTGTGCAGAAATTCACTTTGATAATATCGTAGTTCCGAAAACTCAATTATCGTTTTGCTCGTCAATTTTCCCTTGAATTTTGTTTGGGAGTATTTAAATTTAATAATACCTTTATTGCGCCACGGTTCAGATAACGCGGGCTTTTCGTTTCAAAATTCAATCTGAGCTTCAAAAACATTTTATCTGATCCTAAATGTTTTCAATTTTGCGATAAATGAAACTGCTTTTTGCGATATCCTCTGACACCCGGTGCTTAGTGATGCGCCTATAATAATATTCTTCTTAAAATTTGCGATGAAGCTGTGATAGCCGAGCGGTTAGGACGTCTGCCTCCTAATCAGAGGTAGATGCTTCGATCCCGGGCACGCACTACTAACTTGTTCGGGTTATGTGCGTTCTTTAAGCAATTAAAATTTCACTTGCTTCAACGGTGAAGGAAAACATCGTGAGGAAACCTGCATGCCGATCGGCACAAGACCAGCTTGGTGGACTATGGCCAAACCCTTCTCGTACGGAGACCCGTGCTCTGTAGTGACCCGACAATGGGTTAATTATGATCATGATGACACATTTGCAAAATTGTATCTGTTTGTTTATTACTGTTAGTAAGTATTTACTTACTTACCTCAACCCCAGAAATGATATTGACAAATTTCGATACATATAGCTTGCATGCTGAAAATGTACTTTGAGGAAAAAAACTGCTGTCTTCTTAATTGGAACTACTTAGGCGGTAATTCAATTATTTTTTGGACAAAAATTCAGATTGAATTTTCAAGAAATATATATAACAAAGATAGACAGACAGATAAAACATTATTATTGCACATTTTAATATTTGGATTCTAAATGACAATGATAATGCGCATAGACGGTCTTATCGCTAAAAGTGAAAGGAATGGGGGGAAGGGGGATAGTTGTAATAATAACAATAAACATTTAAAAAAAAGAAATTACATATGCTTTACACACTTAATAAAACATAATTAACATTGATAAATGTATAAAGATACAAATATAATATATAAAAAAAATACCTATGTAGACAAGAGTACATATATGTTTTATGGCATATCAGGCAAGCAATATTCTTTCAAGCGATTTTTAAAGATGCTTAATGATTTAGATACATAAATACACTTGAGAAGTTTACCGTCGATCACGTGTACAATGATCTACGAGGCCTTTTCTTTTTTGGCAATTTTAACTGTAGCATTTGTTGCTAAGCTAAAACTCTCAACAAAACGCTTCAATACGTTTTCTCCATCAACATTGCAATCACAGCGTAGATACAATCGCAAAGTGGCCCACGTACCCCAGTATCTCCCCACAGTATCGGAGCTATATCGCTAATTAGCCGGCGATTTGAAAGGGACGAGGAGTCGAGGGCGTATTGTGCTACATTCAAAGGGCAGCGCCGGTCGACCGGATACGCTTCGAATAAGCCTGAATGTACATTTTGTATACGAGTCATAAACAATATAATATATCGTGCTTTATGAATATTATACACTGTCAAGTCTGTTTACAGTTACGTTTTATAATTGACATATAATATATTATGATCATCCTTAATTTATTATATACTGGGCATAAAGCTACTCTCCCATTGAAGACAACTTTAGTGACAAAAAAATGGAGTGATATTTATTTTCAGGTGGGATTCATCATGCCCATTCAAGGAAAAATTGCGGGCTTGAACTAGTTTAATTATAATAGTAAGTATTTTAATGGCTGACCAAAAACTTTGTTATTGACGTAATATATGTTAATTTTACCTCAACTTAATAAGCAATGGTTATAATACAGTAGTTCTGTTTGTAACAGTAGAACGGAACCAGAAAAATAAGAGTATATTTGTTTATATTAACTTTGCTTGTGTTTATTTTATTACTTTTCACTGCATTCTTACTTGGTGGTAAGTGGTGATGCGATCGAATATGGTAGCGCTATCTGTTACAGGTGTGGTTATCTTTACATCTTATTGGTCAGTGTGCTCACCACTGAGCCAGGGTGGTTGCCAAACAGTTACTGCTTTTTGTGGTCCTAGTGTTTGTAACCTAAAAACTAACAGATTTGTCTTCATGCAAATTTCATTTTTAAAACCTGCCTTTATTGTCAATGTGGGGATTTTGAAAACCTTGTTTTAGTGGATGTAACATAAGCTGTCAGAATGCCAACATTTAGCCAGATCCCTGTTTATTAGCTGTGCTTTTTGACAATAATTTTTGTCAGTTAAAATGGTAGGTTGAAATCACTATTCTGAAAGGACTTGGAAGATAAAACCATTTGAAATTGTCTTCTCCCAGAGTACAAATTTATATCCTAAAGATAGTAGGACTGTTTTTCCGGTCATAAACTAAAATGTGGGTTTTCGTACGTGGCAGCTCTAAGGGCTCCTAAAAGGACCGTTGCGTTATTCACATCGAGGATACACTTTATGAGCTGTGAGTTCCCTTTCTGGCACTTCAAAAATCCCTTGCAAACATTTGCAGGGGCCCCAAGGATGCTGTGAGATTGAAATTGTTAGGAACATACAGCCTTTACAACCAATATAGGCTATGGATATAACGAAAAATGTAAAGGAATAATGTAAATAAATTTACGTCTGATGCAAAGTCGTATGTACCTACGCATGTTGAGGAATTTCGATTTAGAAACTCGATAAGGGTTACGATTTAAAAGTGTAACGGAAAGACGATCTCGTGAAATAAAAAAAAAAATATTGTTGTGGTACGCTGTGTATGCAAAAATACAAAGTCCTAAAAGTCACTGCTGTAATTATTCATGACAACATCCATAAACTATTAAATCTTTAATGCAGTTTATAATATAATAACCAATTTTATAATATGAATTTAATGAATTTAAATGAGCTTTATTATAGATTATAAAGTAAACAGTTAGCTTCTGAAGCCAAACTAGGGTTAACCTGTGCTTCAGCTTCAGTGCCGACTCCCCTGAGTGTAATTTTATTTAAAACTTAATAAAGCTTGGCAAAACTAGTGCTAACAAAAAAACAATAATATAAAAATGTGCAACCAAAAAGAAAAGCAAAACAAAAATCTGTGTTATAATGTAATGTGTATACATATATAATATTTGTTTCTCTCTTGATAAATAAGTGTAATGATGTATGTCTATTTTATGCGCGTGGAAAGAGAGGGAGTATTAAATTTTAAAGTTATTCAACAACTATCTAATATTTTCATCGGTCATAAAATCAATTCTTATTACCTTAACACCAACCAGATGTTCCCGTCTACCAAGAACTTGCATTTGAACCATAAAACAAACCGAGTTAGCGAGCGTAAAACTATATTTTATAACAGCGTGCCGTATTACCTACCCTTACATAGTTCCATGTAATACATTTCTCTCGGAACACTGCAAGGTAATTTCCTTACTAGCGTGGAGTTTCCGTACGTAAGGCCGGCCTCACATTGGCAAGTTTGATCTATTTATTTCGTGCGCTATTAATCATTTTGAATAAGATTATGTTGCTATAGTTTGGTAACTAAGATGGTGGTAAATGAGGCTATAGTCTAAGATTGTACTGTTAGAGTTTTGGCATTTATATTTACCTATGTTAAACCTATGTCACCATTCATCCATTGTCGAATAATCAACCACTGCAAATTTGAGTGAAAAAAAAATCACTAAAATAAATTATCAAATATTGTATTATGCTACAAAGCGGTAAACCTTTATATATTAGAATAAAAAGGCTAGAATAATACGCAAGAAACTCGGCCCGAATTCATATTGATTGTTAAATTTGCAATTATTAAAGTTTATTATTTTACCGATTGTAAATTATTAAAGTTCTCTATTTTGTTATAAATCTTTTTTTTACACTTCTGGTCATTAATTTCTAAGAATACTACTTTAAATTAGGAGTGCTTGTAATATGTTTACTCGAATAAATTAAGTGTACTAATAACTAAAATACAAAAAACAGTAGGGCCAAGGAACCATTTTCCTTTACCAAATAAAAACCTCTACTAGATTTTGACCACACGGGGTGCTTGATGAGCTTTACAAAACATTCAAAGTTAGGCTTAAAACATGGGTCACGCACAATACAAATTCCAGGCACGAGTATATTTCAACATGATTTGTAAGTGGATAATATAATAATTTCAAATGGAAATAGGAGACAAAAAATGAAATACGAAGCTCGACTGCTCTGCTCACTTAAACTGCGAACCGCACCGATAAATCCAAGATAAGTTACAACAGCTAGCTATGTTTGCGGCAAGATGTGCGGTCAGCCTATGGATACACCTAGACTAGTCCCGATTTTACAATGTAATTTCCTATTATTTTCTTCTGAGCTTATATAATCTTGTTGTGTTGACGAATCTACCATCCTGGTATTTGATTGACTCTGATTTTTATATGAAATATTATAACACTAGCATTTGCCTACGGTTTCGCACACCTCTGCATCGGTTTTTTTGACGACCTCCGTGGCGCAGTGCGTGCGCTGTTGAACTCTAAAGTTGGAGGTTCTGGGTTCGATTCCCGGCTCGAGTCTGGTCTGATGGGAGGCTTCTACCGTGGCTAGTTACCCACACCCTACCGGCAAACACGTGTCGCCAAGTGTTTTAGTGTTCTGGCAGGATGTCACGTAGAAACCAACTAGGTGTTTGGGCTTACCATACCCCGCCCGCTAGGTGAGCCCGCTACCGTCTTAGACTGCATTATCACTGTCAAGGGCTAACTTGTTTGATATAAAAACAAACGTAAGTCACTTTTTTTTAAAGTCTTGTTTGGTCTGTTTACGGATTTGCAAAAATCCTCATTATCCTACCCTTGATTTTCAACCGCGCCGTCCAGGGATTTACGCCGTATGTTGGTATATCATTCAGTCCATAACTAACTAGTATAGGTAGAAAAGGAAAACTTTTCTACCTATACTTGTAATAAAAATCTTGCTTGATGATTACCGTAATTTAAAAATTTCAGCGGAAGCTATAATATAAAATAATGACTTTTCCATTATTTTAATTCGTGAGGTTATTTATATGAACTATTCATAGATTACAAATTAGATTGACATAAATAAAGGCATTTTGCTTTGATTTGGATCGATCGATATAGAACCTAAAACAGTTTTTTTTTATTTTATTTTTCTGATTTGAAATTAAATGCAATTTAGCACACTTTTATCTAATAATGTGGGTCAGGCTTAAGGGAAATAATTGTTCCCAAATTATAATAGAGTCCGGAATATAGGATAAACCTTTTTTGTTGATTTTGTTTCATTATTCTATTAAATCGCAACTAAATTCTTTTTTATTTAAGTTTAGCCTAAATTACTACGGTTATTAATTATTTACGGTTGCTTCTAATTGACGTCCATCGGCTGTCGTAGCCTTCTACGGCGTAGCGTTGCCTTTCCAAGGGTCAGACTTTTGATAACTTGACCAGATAATATTGAGATGGTAATCGCGTAAAAGTGTTTTTTTCTACAATAGTAAAATAATCGAAATAATTAATTTAACTTGCCAATTTGTACCTTACATTACAAGCACAAGTTGTTAACTATCCGAATTATGATAAAGGCAATGACAATAGTGTTCTTATATTATTAGTGTTAGGAGCAAATATACAAGTAAATGAATAAATGTATCAAGTTTTATTGAATACCATGAAAAATAATACAGACATTCAAGTACAATATAGCGAGATTTCAGTAGCAATATTATACAACTGCAAAAAATATATCTAAATCGTATTTATGAACTGCTTTTGACAGTTACCCGTAGGTTATTAAAACTGCAATTTACAAATCTCAAGTAGGGATAATGTTACTAAATACGATTAGGGTCAGGGAGATGTTACCATCTGGAGGGATGGATAGACTTCATTGGTAAATCCATTACTGTAATAAGTAATAATTGACTAAGTTTTTGACGACCTCCGTGGCGCAGTGCGTGTGCTGTCGCATTGTAAAGTTTGAGGTCCTGGGTTCGATTTCCCGCTCGAGTCTGATCTGGTGGGAGGCTTCGGCCGTGGCTAGTTACCACTCTACCGACAAAGACGTGTCGCCAAGCGATTTAGTGTTCCGGGTCGATGTCGCGTAGAAACCAATTAGGAGTTTTCCATACTCTTAAAAGGTTACCCCGCTACCAACCTAGACTGCATCTAAACATACAAAAAACATAAAATAAACCTTATGCTTCCTTTCAGAAAAGCAATTTTCGTAATACTTATATTTTTGTTTTACAAACTTGCATTGGTTTTGGAAATATCGAGGAATTTAAGCTTTTATGCGTTTCAAATTGCTCTGAAGATATATTTTGATTTGATTGATTATCGATATATTTTGAATATACTAAGCATACTACTGTCCACTTAGTTTACTACTGAGTAAAATAAAGCTTTTGTTGTTTGTTTGCAGATAATTCTCAGTAAATAAATTCATATCTTAAAATACTAAACTCATTGATTTACCACTAGCCATAGATCGATCATTAACGCTCAAAAAATGGAACGGAAAAGTAGTGCACAAATAGCGACACGTGCACTCCTATTCCCCCAGTGTGTGATCAGGCTAGACGAAAGTCACCGATTCTAACACTCGAGCCGTATAATCCGAAAGAATTACAAAGCACTACGCGCCGCTATAGATAATACAACGGCCAGATGTCTAGTGTATTAGACGGGTTGTAATGCATCGATATACCGATATGTAGGAATGTATAGTTAGTCGGTGACAAATTCTCGCTTTATATGACACGCTCTATCTACGGCTAGAGGTAAATCTATGACTAAACTACTAAGAATCATTTAAGAAATTAATAGAATAAAAGCTTATGAGATTTACCGGTATACTTATTACTTGCAACCAAGTGAACAGCAATTATACACTTTTATGTACCAACATAATTAATTTGATAACAAGACATAGCCATAATATATAGCCTAAGTAAAAAGTTGATCCATTTAGGACTAAATAAATATCCCAGTCATCAATAGCATTTAGTAATATTATCGCTCAAATGTCCTTGTCACTCATGCGACCGTCGCGTCACATACAAAACTAGACATAAAATATAAAGAACCTGACCGGTTGGTCCGGTTCTTTTTGGTCACTTATGTTTATCATCATCATCATCATCATGATCAACCCATTACCGGCTCACTACAGAGCACGGGTCTCCTCTCAATATGAGAAGGGTTTGGCCATAGTTCACCACGCTGGCCATGTGCGGATTGGCAGACTTCACACGCCTTTGAGAACATTATGGAGAACTCTCATGTGCAGGTTTCCTGACGATTTTAAATGAAGAAACAAATGATATTTTAATTTTTTTAAACGCACAAAACTCCGAAAAGCTAAAGGTGCGTGCCCGGATTCGAACCGCCGACCTCTGATTAGGAGGCTGACGCCCTAACCACTAGGCTATCATCGCTTCATCGCTTATGGTTATAAGTAGTTTGATTTGATGGTTTATGGACTTTAGTCGGTATCATCTCACTGGTTGGCAAAATTCAATATTAATACCTACCATTGTAGGAGTACCATAAGGTAATTTCCAAGCATGCATATTACATATTGCAGATCTAGTGTCTATTGATACGTGCAGCGAGAACTGAGTGGTTGGTTGCTGTATAATACAGACCTGATTATTATCGAAATCGTCATTGAATAATGGGCCGTCTGCGGGCGTATTATATGACCGTTATATAGCTATAAAATAACTATTCCGCATTACCGTATTTACACCGCTGTTGTGTGGTTAGTTATATTATTACGTCTTCAAATATGCCTAATTTGATTAATAAAAAGAAGCAGGCGTTACTTTGCGGAAGTCCATGATAAACAATAAACAGCAAGTATAATTTGCTATATTCCTAAAGATTCCTGAGGATGATCCGGTGTCGGGTCGAAACGTGCGTAGAGTTCTATTGGAAGATTTTGTGTGGTGGTATATTATACTAATCTCCCGGTTGTCGGCGGAATATAGCAAATTATACTTGCTGTTTATTGCCTAATTTGATTGTTCAAGATATTTTATGGAATAACACATTGTAACATGCTTAGCAAGGGAAAACGAGTATCTGCAGAACCTTGCCTAAAAGGACTCCTTTTAATAATATATTTTAGTCATTATATAATATTATTTTGTAAAAAATATAATATTATTATATTTTTTAAGCTTTTCTTTTCTATAGTTTTTTTTATTGTTCTATATAAAAGATATGTTGAAATAAATCTTGTAAAATGTAAATCATGGTTTGATTTAATATCGTTGAAACGATTGGAGAGTAGTTGAAACATGGAGTGTTCTGAAGACTTGCTTGCATGAATACCAAACTTGTCTATGTCTCAAGGTTGGTTGGGTTGCAGTCGTGTGCGCGGGTGTTCCCGTGACCCATCCACCAGGCGACTCGTAGGAGCATCGCTGGGTTTTAGTGGGTATTCTGGTCGCCAGTCTGGCCGCCGGCGAGTCCTACATACCCCGTCGGAAGCGACGCGGTCTTGTCTGCGCTGCTTTCGGAGGGGATGCGTAAACTCATTTCCCAGCGGAAAACAAAAATGTCTCAAGGTGTGCCATTAGGTGAGTCAAAATAACTTAGATCTTTCCATCACAGGTGTTACTGGCAGTCCTCTATACGGTAAATTAATAAAAATACGGTTGTGTATGATATAGCAACTAAAGTGATGCTGAAAACCGGTCAGAGAAGAAAACAAGTTAAAACTGGCACCATTAGCAAGAACATTGCGAAACAAATTACTTTCAAACTAATATTATAGATGCGGAAGTGTTTCTTTATTGCTTTTAAGTTACCTACTGCATCGAACGTCATGAATTTTTATCACGGAAAAGCACAAGGGCAACATACCTAGATTTAAATCAAATTTACTTCAATAACGAGCTGGTTAGAACAATATAAGAACTTTGAATTTTGTACCGATGATATTTGAAGTTTTCCGAGTTTTGAAACTAACCTTATTTTATGTTACTAAATTTATTAAATCGTATCATAGTTTGATTGCAAGTTTTTATTTCAGTGGCCAAGCAACGTGCCGTTTATACTGAAACAAACCATGAAATACCTCAAATATGGATATTCACAAAGAACGTAAAAGTAACTACACAATCACGTATTGCAGTAAGCCACGTTTGTAGGCAGCTGTTAAACTCAGACATGCCGACAATAAAAACGAAGACTTACTGTATCCAGACAGGTCTTTTTCACGTAAAACCGGGGTAATCTTGCCGCCGCCACAGTTAATACAATCGCAGACACCCGTTCCGGAGCGACGAAAATTTAATAAAGCCCGAGGGGGCGGCGTGTGTCATCATTTACATTTAAAGCACCAATTATTTGACGTCATTAGCGCCCTCTGCCGGCCGTAAAACGCACCCAGCACGCGCACCATCGCCCTATTGCCGTTATAAATTAGAAATAAAACGCCGATTTTTAATCTCAACCACGCGTCCAATTTGATCGTCCGTCTGGTTACGTACAATACTTTACATAAACGTTGTAGTTAATTATACATTTTACAAAAGAAAGTTGAGATTCACTCAGCGGGCGGAGATAACTAAGGTCAGAGTCTCATCATCATCATGATCAACCCATTCTCGGCTCACTACTGAGCACGGGTCTCCTCTCAATA
Organism: Lasiommata megera; assembly: GCA_928268935.1. Lineage (NCBI taxonomy): Eukaryota > Metazoa > Arthropoda > Insecta > Lepidoptera > Nymphalidae > Lasiommata > Lasiommata megera. The sequence continues at coordinate 14,955,830 of OV743315.1, read as the reverse complement.
TGAGAAGGGTTTGGCCATGGTCCACCACGCGGGCCATGTGCGGATTGGCAGACTTCACCTGCCTTCGAGAACATTACGGAGAACTCTCAGGCGTGCAGGTTTCTTCACGATGTTTTCCTTCACCGTTGAAGCAAGTGATATTTTAATTGTTTAAAAACGCACATAACTCTGAAAAGTTAGAGGTGCGTGCCTGGATTTGAACCGCCGACCTTGGATTAGGAGGCTGACGCCCTAACCACCAGGCTATCACAGCTTCAAGGTCAGATTCTTACTACAAGATATTATCAGTTAAAAGAAGACCTATTATATTTCTGTGAAAGCATAAAAAAATTTACTGACACTTTGATGTTTTTTTTTTGTACTTCTTAATACGCATTTTTTTGCAACGTTCGAGTTATTATTTTAATAAATATCTAATTTAAAGCGAACTAACTAAACTAAATCTTTCGTTTAGTTACTAAGTAATCTAATATCACAAATTTGGAAAATTTGGAGTCCATTTTTTATGTTTTTGATTGTTATGTGTGACACCATTTGGATGTCGAATGTTTATTGAAGTAATTTTTATTACACTCCCCTCCCCCCACATGAGAGCAATCCATTATTAATATTAATAAGAATATTACATTAAACATCTTAGAACCGCACGGAAGTCACCTTTTCAAAGCACACTAAATCAGCACAAACAAACACAATAACTTACAATACTAGGTCACCAAGGAAGATAGTAATATTTTAGGTCATGCCCGCCTGCTCATTAGTCAAGATATATTATTTGATGTATCTAATTCTGCAGCTATTTACGTCCAAATGCAGCATAATTCTATGAATTATAGTAATCGATCTCAAACGTTCTACCAGTGAGATAGGGCACGTTCTACTGAGATGCATACTAGTCGTTTAAGTTGTTATGTATGTTCAAATGAATAAATATTTTAAGCTCACTGGAGCGACACAAGTTGTTCTGGTTGAATATCAATAAATTTGTATGCAATCGAATGTTTACAGTTTTCTTAATTCCATATTTCGTTAAAACCACCAGCCATAAATTAAAATTAAAGCAGTGGCTAACTGTCATTTTATTTTTTTATTATTCACCGCTTCCTGCTACAGATACCAACCATTAATGTATAGAACTAGCTTCCTATTCATATATTATTTTTTACGCATTTTATTCATATATTATTTGTATATGAATGTAGTATTTTGTATTTTTGAAGCGGTGATAGCCTAGTGGTTAGGGCGTCAGCCTCCTAATCAGAGGTCGGCGGTTCGAATCCGGGCACGCAACTCTAACTTTTCGGAGTTATGTGCGTTTTTAAAATATTAAAATAGCACTTGCTTCAACGGTGAAGGAAAACATCGTTAGGAAACCTGCACGCCTGAGAGTTCTCCATAATGTTCTCAAAGGCGTGTGAAGTCTGCCAATCCGCACATGGCCAGCGTGGTGGACTATGGCCAAACCCTTCTCATATTGAGAGGAGACCCGTGCTCTGTAGTGAGCCGGTATTGGGTTGTTCATGATGATGATGATGATTTTGTATTTTAAGCTAGAGGTCCGGTGCCCGGGTTCGAACCCCGACCTCTGTTTAGGAGACTGACGTCATAACCACTAGAGTATCACAGCTGTATTAAATTATAACACATAGTATAAGAAAAAAAACAATCACACATGTGCACTATCATTCTTTGTATCAATACAAGGCCACAGTGGCCGAAATTTCTTTAGAGAGTCAGTCGAAATATTATTCAGTTCATAAAATATCCAACGAAAAACACAAATTTCCGCGACCACCCCGCTGCGGTTAGGACTGCGGGCGGCCACCGGCACTACCAGCGTACGCTAACATTAATTAGCCGTTTCCTACAGCCGAATAATATTCAAAATGTTTAAAATACATTGCACCAATTATAATAATATCGCTTTTCACTTTACTAGCGTAAACATTTTCATTTGCCGCTCCGCACGCAAGAGCAGGCAGGTATGTTTCAATTAGTATAAATTAACAGCAAGTTAGGAAGCTGTGATGGCATAGTGGTTAGGACGTCCGCCTCGTAAACAGAGATCGAGGTTTAATTTTTTTATTAAAAATTAAAACGCACAAAACTCTGAAAATTTAGAAGTGCATACCCGGGATCGAACCCTCGACCTCTGTTTATGAGGCGGACGTCCTAAACACAAAGCTAAAGTAAAGGAAAACATCGTGAGAAAACCTGCACACCTGAGAGTTCTCCATAATGTTCTCAAAGGCGTGTGAAGTCTGCCACTAGTGTGGTGGACTATTGTCAATCCCTTCTCATGTGGGGAAACCACTGCAAGCGAATTTTTGTGGGACTAAGTAATTTTGCAAATATATGTGGCATGACTCACAGCCAATGTTAATAATCAATTTAATACAAAAAAAAAATCTCCAGATGTCAAATTAAATTTATTAGTGCTGTCCTTTTCCTTCTCTTCCCTGTCGATAAAGATGGTGCTACTAAATTATTTTTCTTTTTTCTTTGTATTAAGTTTTATATCAAATTTCCCAACGTTAGTTAACTTTTCACCCATTATATCTGAAATTTATAGAATAAAACTAAATGAGTAGAAAGTATCCAACGGAAATAATAATCTTAAATTCCAAGCAAGCAGAACTCGTGAAACAGCGCGAAAGGACGCCATATTAATTATTACAACAAACTAAGAACAAAGTGCAGTTCGAATTAAATGCAAATTTCTTACCAGTTGAGAGAGCATTCAGCTCCCATTAAAACAATACGAATTTAAATCACATTCAAATTTTGCACTTCGATTAAAAGCCCAAGAGGTATGCGTGCCTAAGTGTAAAGCAAACAGTGGCACCGGCCAAGTTGGATCTGAACCGGACCGTACCGGTTTGGTCCAGTTTAAACTGATCCCGGGGCGGTTCGTCTAAACAGGTCGATCGTTTCCGTCAATAGATGGCTACTGAGGGAGGCGAGTGTCAAACAAGATTGGCCGGTTTGTGTGATCCCAATTACTATGTGTAGAGAGCCAAGCCGCTTATGCAAATGACGCTTTCCCGCGGACGCGTCTAATGGGCCGTGAGGGAGGGAGCGATGCACTTTTCGAACCACCCCTGGTGTGCGCTTATGCTAAATAAGAATTCTTTATTGCCATGAATTTAGTCAATACTATACACAATACAATATATACCTCTAATATATAATTTTGACGACCTCCGTGGCGCAGTGCGTGCGCTGTCGAATTATAAAGTTGGAAGTCCTGGGTTCGATTCCCGGCTCGAGTCTGGTCTGGTGGGAGGCTTCGGCCGTGGCTAGTTACCACCCTACCGACAAAGACGTGTCGCCAAGCGATTTAGCGTTCCGGCACGATGTCGCGTAGAAACCATTTAGGAGTGTGGGTTTACCATACCCCTAACAGGTTACCCGCTACCATCATAGACTATATCATCACATATCATCACTTACCATCAGGTGAGATAGCCGTAAAGGGCTAACTTGTAGTGAATAAAAAATATATATATATATATAATAAGCTATATAAATTAGCTTATATATCGTTTTTTAACCCACAAATTAGATTTATGGTTGGCATTTTATTAAGGTCTACTACTGAGCGAAAACTTCTACTCTCCTAGTGAGAGCAGGGAGCATTTTGTGAGCGAATAGACCCACCACGCTACTCCAATGTGGGTTGGTGGACGTTAGCGTTAGCGCAGTAAAAGCAAAGGATTTTTTAAAAGTGTAATTTAGAAAGAATGCCTTTGATTGAAGACTTTTCAACCATTTGCAAGTGCGTCATAGTAATTATTTGGCATTACGGGCATTAGATTAATATCAGGCATCCAGATGATGGGGGTGTTATTAAGTTATTACAGCATACGTTACGTTTAATTTTATTGAGCTATAACCAACTGTTGACATAATATTAATTCCTCTAACCACTAGCATAGAAAGAGACAAATTGGTCGCTCGCTGATTTCGGACGGAAAGGAAATTCACTGGGAAATTATTTAAGCTACGCTAAAATCACTTCCTTTTTCCTCTGAATAGATTTAGCCCGGTATAACCATTTAATCGAACTCCCCGTAAACCACGATTGAAACAAAAAGCGCCGGCAGCCGAGTGTCTGTAAATACAACCAGTATTTTTTGTTAACCATTCGCTTAGTACCTTTTTACTAGCAGACATTGACATGATAAAAGTTTCTCGCACAGAGAATACGACTGTTTTAGGTGTTTTATGCGAACTATTTTCTGTCTGTATAAAAATGTATCTATGTCTGATGAATTTATTTCATAGCCTAAATCTCTATAGTTTATTTGTATTGATATTTATTTATTTATATATAAAAGTAAATATTTATATATTATATTTATTGATATTTTATATTATGTTTTAAAAATTGCGCCATTACCCTCATACTTTAATTAATTCTTTCCACAAGGGTTGTCTGGAAGAGATTGCTGAAGCAATAAGACCGCCTTTGCATACTTATGTGTTAAGTGTTTTGTAATGTTGTTTCTTTAAAGTTTGTATGCAATAAAGAGTATTTATCTTAACTTATCTTATCTCTTTATATACATATAAATACACCTATAAAATGTGTTCGTATTACTCACCCACTCACTCACACTTAAATTCACCCACACACCCATACATTCACCCTTTCATTTCTCACTCATGTGAATGTGATTAAGTCCAAAATTTAAGGCATAATAGTTTATGTTTTACTACATAATTGGAAGAGACTGATCCCCAAGATACGGGCTATCCTTGTTTGGGGGTCAGGGTAGTTTAAGAAAAATTGTATTAAGTTGAAATAAATGATTATTATTTCCATTATATCCTAACTCTCACTCCCGTGTGCAAAATAAATACATATAAAACCAAAAAGGGATAAAATAAACTTAAATAAATAAACCTACATACACATTACATGTGAGCAGTGATAGCCCAGTGGTTAGGGCGTCAGCCTCCTAATTAGAGGTCGGCGGTTCGAATCCTGGCACGCACCTCTAACTTTTCGGAGTTATGTGCGTTTTTTAAGCAATTAAAATATCACTTGCTTCAACGGTGAAGGAAAACATCGTGAGGAAACCTGCACGCCTGAGAGTTCTCCTTAATGTTCTCAAAGGCGTGTGAAGTCTGCCAATCCGCACATGGCCAGCGTGGTGGACTATGGCCAAACCCTTCTCATATTGAGAGGAGACCCGCGCTCTGTAGTGAGCCGATAATGGGTTGAACATGATGACATGATGATGACACATTACATAGATTATTATTATTATAAAAATAATTGGATCTCAATTTTACGTTTATTCAATTGTGTAAAAAACCTCATGACTTAGTAAAACGAATAGGTACAAACTAACTAGCAAATGTTGCGAAATGAAAACCCATTCTCGATCTTTGTTTTTTATACTTTTTCCTGAAATGAGACCCGAGTGTTAATGTATTATAGCCTAAGGTGGAACCGATGGAGCCGAGCTGCCAGTTTCCTAAAATATAGCTCATGTGCTCTTTATTTTCAGGTCGTGCGATGATGGAAGCCGGAAGGGGATTCCAGACCTTTACGATGGGGAGGTACATAGCGGAAACTATGAAGCAAAAATAGCTTCCGTACTTTTCCGCGATATGTATTTTTTTTTAATTAAAATTCCATCAATGCGAAAACTCAACGTAAGTTAATAAAGTTGCAGTGGATTTAAAATAAATGGCAACCAATAAAATTGATTGACAAACGCGATTTTTATTGGATTACAATTTGTGAAATGGAACGGTCACCACTACTGTGGACTTTCGTGTATTTTAAACAAATTATAACCACTAGCACGGTCAACCAGTGGGACCCCTTGAAATGAAAATAAACCTGCCACTCCACTATTAGTCTAAGAGCTGGTGGGGAGTTTTTATGAGGTACTTGCTAATAGCTTCATAATTGTAATTAGCTTATGTGTACGAGTACGCTGTGTAATTTAGTTATTTATGTAATTCAAATATGGTGGATAATGTGATACCTATTCGGGTCCTATTTATTTAAATAAATATCTGCTAGATGTGCCCAACTTATATGAGGCAAATTAAGAGTAAAAGATATTCTGTGGTCTTTAAGCATTTTCCAAGTCACCATCAACGTATTCCTGCATAGTGCTGTCAATGCATTGGTCGGTTTGGTCTCAGTTTATATATATGATGGAAGCAGAGGTGTCTCTTTATTGTGGACATAATATCCGCCTTCATTGGACAACATATTAGCGGGCACTCGGGCATACTAAACGCGTGAAAATGAGTACATGATTTATTGAACACAATAGTCAAACTTTACAATTCAAAATTACTTACTCGCAGTAATTTAACTATCACCACTTTACTTTAACACATGGTAAATAATTAACTTGGTAAATACACTGCCATATACAGCATTTTCATGCAGCTGTGTGACCACTAACCTTTCACCAGTCCCACTTTCTAAAATGAATACAGATCACCCCCGTCATGTCAACTCCATCCAGGGTGTAATTTAGTCAAATTAAAATAAATACTGGTTCTTATCCTGTGTGTGCCAATAGATGTCGCTTTTATAATGTAGTACAATAAATTTGTAATAGATGGCGCTTTAAATAGTAATCACTTAAATTTTGAAGTCAGCGTGGATTAAGGTTTAAAAAAAAGCCTGTTAGAATAAACTAAGTTGACTCAAGTCAGTAATGGTTTCAAAGTCTTGGACATACTCGTAGGTAAAAACAATGTTTGTGTTTATTAAACCTCACGTAGGTTACCTTACCTTTTCAGCTCCTGAAATGTGTACGTTTTGTTTATTATTATGTGAGTCAATGTATCTAAGAGTTTAAAGCAGAACGTCGATAATCTAAGCTGTTAATATGCTATCCTATGAGATAGGATATCCTTCCACTCCATCACCTAATTGAACAAAGGGGCTGACCTAAACCCATACTTAACAACATTGTAAATACCAAAAGTATGATGGTAGCTTGTTTATTTATTTGTCTGTTGATTGTAGCAATACTAACACAGCAAGCTATATTTATTCCATCCTACCGTCTAAGATCTCTAGGTTTTCAAATAGCGTTTGTTACCTAAGCATACATAAAATTACTTTTGTAACACAAACAGTAAGTAAGGTTAGGTAAGGTTAACAATAGGGGGTAATAAAATAAAAAAAAAACAGATCTAGTGTTGTATTCAGTCATTTTTTATTTATTTAATTTTTATTTTTTATTGGATCAACTAGTCACAATCTATATAAAAACAATGAAACATTTCAGAAGGACAAACACGAGTTAGTGACTTTCTAGAAATGACCACAGCATGCAACCTTAAAATTAACCTTACATCTAAATAATTCAATTTATACCTATAATGCAGTAATAGACAGTCTAACTTGCTTTATAAAGGAGGCCACAGAACTGCAGGAGATGTCGCAGATATTCCTGTGATCATTCAGCATTGAGCATATTCTATAGACAGGCGCATGCTACAGTCATTCATTATCCTTCTCAAAATGTTTCACTAGCTCCTTAGCTATTATCACAGAGTATAAAACGCATTCATACAATTACTGGCTATCGATTACATCGGCGGCCGTTCAAAACAAATTGTTTGCGAACTAAATATATGCCCGTCGTGCCACACGTACCGCTTGCATGTTGTTCCAACTTTTTTAATTTCTCCGTCGCCCTCGACTTTCCACTTTTAGGCTGATGGCATACAGGTTTCAGTGTGCGAAGCGTAAATAATGTTGATTTTATTTATACATGAAATTGAATATTTTCAAATCAACTTTACGTTTATAACTTTAGATTCTGTCAAATATAATAACTAATCAGAAAGCTTTCGGTCTCAAAATATATTTTGTTGGTTTTTGTAGTTAATCCCGCACTAATATAACATTAAATCTCTTAAAAAAAGTAATTATTTTGGAATCTGGTCTTATCTTGGTTTAGAGCATTCTGGAGATGGGCAATATATATTTACTATCTTGAGCAAACAAAAGAATACTAAAGATTAAAAAAGGTTACGCTGAAATATAATAATACTAAACATAATTCATTTATTTGCTTTAAACATGGGTACAGGGTAACAGATGTAGTTATAAGACATGTGGAACCAAACATGTTTTGCCTTTACAGGCGTCCAAAATATTTTTACTAAGATGTCCTTAATTATTCCTCTGACATTGTATTGCTTACTTTTAAAACTATCTAAATAATTTTCATATTACCTATATGTACCATAAACCTAATATTAATAATAGAAAAACGTTACAATTGATATTGTAATCAAATCTAATGTCATGCAGTAATATATAAAAGCAACATATTAAAATATGTCAATCAATGAATAAATCAAAAAAATATTTATTCAAATAATACTTCAAACTTTTGATTTTAACTACATTCGTAAAATTAAAAGTAAAGCTATGAGGGCCCAAAACGAGCCCTAGTCTAAAAAAAAAGTTAAAACGAACTTAGCCGGACTTTTCTTTTTGTAATCACAATCTCGCATACCACTTAAAATTATTTAAAAGCTTAAAATTATTTATGTTAAACTAAAATATAGAAAGTTATATACGAGTATAATGGTTTGAAATTACGCTTTCGATATGTAGCAGTCTTTACATTCACATCGGCCGACGGAGTGAAAAAACTAATGAGACACGCAGTAACCTAACAATGAAAATTTTCAAATATCGGAATGGAATTTGTGAGAGAACTCATTATTAAAATACTTTAGAGCTGGCGTTCGTATTTTTTTTAATGGACTGGTAGTTGGTTTAAAGTTAGGAGGAAAAAACCCTTTTAATATTCACTTCGGTGTATAGTATTTTTACACGTCGACATTTTCATACTTGTAAGAGCTGGTGGGTGAATGCTAGTATATTGAATGGGTCATTATCAGGTAATGCCTAGTGGTCGTGAGAAAGTTGGCGGGCATTACCAATTATTACCTAACACATGCTAGTGATCGACGGTTTCACGTGCTCACTGGAGCACAGCATATCAATGTTGACATGACACGAAATCCAGGCTATTGCTGGGAGTTACTTTGCAAAAAATCAAACATTTAAAATTTTTTACTAGTCTCTGAGATCAAATATTCTTTGACTTATGATTTATAAAGACCCCCGAACCAACACTAAAAGTGTGTCTATTTGTTTGTTCGCTACCAACATTCAGTTTAACTACCTTATCGTTTTTTACTATATTTCACACAGAAATATGGTTTGCATTCCATAGAAGAATCATACGACAGTTTTATCCCAGGATATAAACCGATGGACTTTGCCCGCGGGGATAGTAAAATTAAACTTTATTGCGTACAATCGTTATAAAGTTTAATTTTACTGTACAAAATAAAGTTTAATTTGGCTGTCAGCAAAACCAATCGAAAGTATACTTAACTGCAATAGCATTTGTAGCTTATTATAATATGTATTTTTTAGCTTATATAATATGTATTCTCGTGAAAAAAATTACATTGTAATTTTATTAAGTTAACTAATTAACTATAAGTGTCACTAGAAATTACAATTCCCAGAATTTGCGGGCGTATAAGATATCTAGAATAAAACAGAAGCTATATATTTTATTTATAAATTTAAATGGCATGCAAACATTTTTACAGACCGGCGGTGAAAAAAATATTTAGTAAAATATTTTGTATGCATTTTATTTTATATTTATAAATTTCATATTTCTTCCAAGTGCAGGTAAAATACTTTAATAAAATATAAAATTATATATTTTATAACACAGAAAAGAGCTGCACGTTTACATAAATAACACGAACCAGTTCCCGTCAAATTATATATAACTCCACAATATATTTTAGTAAAGAAAAGTAATAGCATAAACAAAAAGTTGACCTAAACAATCAACTTTCTGGAATGGATATCAATTGTTGACACTGCAGTCCAGTATTCCCTTGTAACATCGAGTTTCATCAAATTACTTAAAGATACCGTACAGTTAATAAGTTTTTCAATGACGACAGCTTGGAAAAAGGTTGCTAGTCTCTCATCTCTCACAAGATAGAACAATTATAGTTAGGTTATATGTAGAAAATGAGCAGCTGTTGATTTTTTTGCTGGCTTCTTCTTCTTGATGAAACTACCTTCCTAAGCGGCGGTAGAGTCACTATAAATAGATAGACTTGATGTTAATAAAGTAAGCTATTATAAAAAGTTTCAAGATGTCTTAAAAATTGAGATTGATAGTCTATCTCATAAGAAATCGTTCATCGTCCCAACAAAAAAATGGATTAGATCATCATCATCATCATCATGATCAACCCATTGCCGGCTCACTACAGAGCACGGGTCTCCTCTCAATATGAGAAGGGTTTGGCCATAGTCCACCACGCTGGTCATATGCGGATTGGCAGACTTCACACGCCTTTGAGAATATTATAAACTCTCAGGTATGCAGGTTTCCTCACGATGTTTTCCTTCACCGTTAAAGCAAGTGCTTAAAAAAACGCACATAACTTTGAAAAGATATAGGTGCGTGCCAGGATTTGCACTATCGACCTCTGATTAGGAGGCTGACGCCCAAACCACTGGGCCATCACAGCTTCTTTTATTATTTATTTTAATTTGTTAAATAAAATGAATCCAACAGTCTTACAGCCCGGTCACTTGTGAATTGAAACCATGTTTTTGGCTCAACACGTCCAACTATGCAATGGTAAAAAGACAAACGCAACAATAGACATTAGTATTGATCAGTTGTTGAATTTAGGGGTTTCGTATCACGCGCGCATGCATAATTCACTAGGTTAAAACACATTTAGCCCCTCCACGTATCTGGCGGCGTATTCACTAATTCTATCAACGGATTTACATTTAGTAACGTACTTCCGGTAACCTACCCCGAATTTAGAGGCGTTAAACTTTTATTTGATTACACTTTTGTGGCTTTAGCTATAACTAATTTATCGGCTAAGCATTATGCGGTGTTTTTATACTACATGCTAAGTAATATCAAAATATTGCATCATAATATTAATTATCATAATATTATTTTTGATTTAGCACATGTATGCTGTGATGTTAACATCTCCTGTGGAAGCTTCAGTGTCTGTGTGTGTGTGCTTAAAGTGCATAAGGACTGTATTTCGGAATAACATTGAAACTAAAATGGAACTTATGTTCACGTTTTGTCTCACATGTTTAATCTTAACTATATAGAATGGTACAGTTAAAAAAATTATATTAATAATAATAAATTAAAGCACTGAGGCTGAAGCCTCCCATAAGACCAGAATCGAACCGGAAATAGTTTCTTTGTTATCAACATACAATAGGTCTATGGCCATAACCACAAGGAACTCACACTTTTTTATACGTAAACGAAAGTTTCACCACGGAGGTCGTCAAAAAAAAAGTTAAATAGTATAATACGAGTAAATAAACAAAACTATAATTTAAAAAAAAACCCAAACAACATAATAATAAACAAGTAAATAAAGTAAAAACAAACAGACACACTTTCGCATTTAAAATTAAAATGAAAGAATGGACGCGACATTAGCATATTTTTTTTTTTTCAAGCGGTAACATTTGCATTTATTACTATTTACCAATAGTAATAAATGCGTATGTTACCGGTTACCTTACCGGGAAGTTATGGTATACCCATAATATATTATAGTACACTTGAAATGTATTATAATCAAAACCCACTTAGAATAGTAAAAATCTTAGTATTCCCCGCGGTGGACCCATTAGGACGAGTTATGATATTTCGCAACATAGTCACGTGGGCGAGTGGCTTCGCGAACGTTCCGTTCTACGGTTTCTTTCTTTCTGATTTTTTATTTATGTAGCGGTACATAGAAACCACGAGTCGTCTTTATAAAACATTCCAATGAAACTAAGCAAGTATGTATTCAAATATTAATTTAAAAAGACGGATTTTATTTTATGTTCAGCCTATTCAAAATTGTATTCATTGCATTTTAAATTACCTTAACACAAGTTTATAATTCACTTAAAAGTATTAAACGAAACACCCTGAAATATACCCGTCAAGCTGTCGTCATTTTCATATATATTTTTTTATTACAACTTAAGCTCACTAATGTTTTAAAATATATACTCTGGCGCCTGTTTTACAATCGCCTATTAAACTTCGAGTGATAGATAATTGGCACGGAAGCGGATTTTTCATTACACAAAACTAACAAATCGTGAAATTGATCCATCGGTTAAAGGAAAACGAGATATTGTAAAACAAGCCCTATACTTACAACCGAACAGCTGCTTTTATGTAGCCTGCAAATGACTGCTCAGTAGTACACCAACCAATCATCATCATAATCATTATCACGATCATCCCATTGCTGGTTCACTACAGAGCACGGCTCTCCTCTCAATATGAGAAGAATTCCGCCAAAGTCCGCCATGTGGCGCACCTCCGTGGCGCAGCGCGTGCGCTGTTGCATTTTAAAGATGGAGGTCCTGGGTTCGATTCCCGGCTCGAGTCTGGTCTGGTGGGAGGCTTCGGCCGTGGCTAGTTACTACCCAACTGACAAAGACGTGTCGCCAAGCGATTTAGCGTTCCGGCACGATGTCGCGTATAAACCAATTAGGAGAATGAGTTTACCATATCCCTAACAGTTTAGCCCGCTACCATCTAAGACCGCATCATCACTTGCCATCAGGTGAGATGCAGTCAAGGGCTAACTTGTGATGAATAAAAAAAAAATGTGCGTATTGGCAGACTTCACACGCCTTTGAGAACATTATGGACAACTCTCAAGCATGCAGGTTTCCAAACGATGTTTTCTTTCTCCGTTGAAGCAAGTTATATTTGAATTGCTTAAAAACGCACATAGCTTAGACCAGCTAGGCACGCTTCACAGCTTCATAGCTTCATAGCTTCTTTCAGCTTAGTAAATGTTTAATGTTTCTTCTATCTGTTACAGCATACCAGTATAAAGGGATACCGTCCCCGCATTAGCGGTGGACACAATCCATTGCAAAATAATGTTATACTTTAAGGCGCTTAATCCGCGGCCAGCCTATTACCGCCGGCCAAATGATTTTAAACTCTATCACGTATCATTAAGATTTAAAACTGCACGCGCGGCGATCATTTTAAAAAGAGAGGATAATGGTCAACAAATGCTATGGAAGCAGTGCTCCGAAATAATGTAACGCTCTAAATCTGCGGTCGGAGTATACCCAATCATGCGTAAATCGTTAGCGGGTAAACCTTTTGCATTTCGGAGTTATTTTGCATGAAATTAATATTTAGTTATCGATACATATCTCATGCCGAACACGAAGACTACATTTTCTCGAGACGAAAACTCAATTTACGATTCTTAAATTAGTCCGTGTGATGCATCAATTAATAATAAAAAAATAAAAACCTAGACAACAACTAGTTTAAGTTGTTACTTATATTACTGTAAGTTTACAATCCTATTTGTAACTATGCGAAAAATTATGTTGATTCCACGTTTGCGCTGATGAATGAATTCGAAAGAAGGAAATTTCTCCAACTAGACAACCATTTATTTTTAATTTTAGGAAATGCGTTTAGGCATCTCCTCCGGAATCCACTCTATTAAAGTCCAGCATTCAGCTTCCCGAAGCTGGGTACAAGCCATCTCTCTTATATTATAGAGGTTTTTAGAGCATAGACCCGAAACGATGCTCCAATTACCAACATCTTCCTAACTCCAGGCTGGCAGTGGGGTTTTTCAAATAACTAACTATAAACCCAACTTGGGTTCCTAAATTTGGACCACGCGATCCGCAGATCCGACATCAACCACTGTACCAATGAGGCTGTTAAGTACAAAGCTGTTAAGTTGACGACCTCCGTGGCGCAGTGCGTGCGCTGTCGTATTTTAAAAAGTTTGAGGTCCTCGGTTCGATTCCCGGCTCAAGTCTGGTCTGGTGGGAGGCTTCGGCCGTGGCTAGTTACCACCCTACCGACAAAGACGTGTCGCCAAGCGATTTAGCGTTCCGGCACGATGTCGCGTAGAAACCAACTAGGAGCGTGGGTTTACCATATTTCTAACAGATTAGCCCGCTACCATCCTAGACAGCATCATCACATACCACCAGATGAGATAGCCGTCAAGGGCTGACTTGTGAATAAAAAAAAATAAAAAAGTCTTTATATCATTCAATAAAGTTATGATCGCTAGTGCTTGGATCAGCTGTTATAGAACAGCGATCGTAAAATATACGATGTAAAATCACAGGCAAATACGAAATCTGGTTTGCTCCAAATATATATTTATTTATTACTCCACTACGGATGTGTTATGATATATTTAATTCATGTTGGTTCGTTTAGCTATCGGTAAATTTATTTCCTTCTTTGTAAGCATACATACTTATTTGCATCATTCAGATATGTATAAAAACTTTCAGATTCGTCAATTTAAAGCAGAACAAAATTGATTATACATAACTAGGTTGCCTAGTAAAGATCGCTCATTAGCGATAAGGCCGCCTATTGCACCTATTTATTTTTTGTTTGTGTGTGTTTATTTATTTTCTTTTTGATTTTTGTATGGTGTGCAAATAATTGTTTTTTCGTTTTAAGATTTTTGTTGCACGCCTTTTAGGCAGTATGTGTAAGGCTACCCTTTAATCTTAAGATCTTGATATGAATGTACCACTTTCATGCAATAAACGAATTTGACTTTAATTTATTAATTTATTTAATTGTTTTTTCGTTGTAAGATTTTTGTTGCACGCCTTTTAGGCAGAATGTGTTAGGCTACCCTTTAATCTTAAGATCTTGATATGAATGTACCACTTTCATGCAATAAACGAATTTGAATTTGAATTTTGAATTTAAAGTATATATTTTCATAACATTTTTCATTTCATTATACAACCGCTATGTAATGTTTATTAGTAAGTGGAGTTATAAAGAAGCTATAAATAACTAAAATTATTTATTAATGTCGCCTCATACACAGCTTCTACGCACGTAGCTGTACCGAGAAACTCTCGATTTTTCGGAGAAGGCAACAAATTCCATTTCCTACTTTATGGGATGGCGATTTCGAACAGACTCAGAAAAATATGACTAACCGTTATAAAATTAATGTGACAGCGACTTTCGTGGCTCAGCGCGAGTTCTGTCCTATTATAGAAAGACAGGTGCTGAGTTCGAGATTCCACTATGCTGACAACGAAATACCAAAACGAACCATCGATTCAGCATTCAGGTATGATGACACTCTGAAGCCGATTGGCTGGATGGGTTCAGTAACGCATCGGTTTCTCCTGTGGTGCTTCAGATGTTCATCGGCGACGGCAATCACTTAGGTAACACATCAGGCTCCGTCTGCTTATTTGCTCGCATTAATATTAAGAAACTTTTATTATTTGACGACCTCCGTGGCGCTGTCGCATAATAAAGTTAGAGGTCCTGGGTTCGATTCCTGGCTCCTACCTACAGACAAAGACGTGTGGCAAAGTGATTTAGCGTTCCGGCACGATGTCACATAGAAACCAATTAGGAGTGTGGGCTTACAATACCCCTAACAGGTTAGCCCGATACCATTCTAGACTGCATCATCACTTACCACCAGGTGAGATAGCCGGAAAGGGCAAACTTGACGTGTATATAAAAAAAATTGTTAATTCTATAAGATTATGATGCTTAACTGTATCACAATAAAAAGTTACCTTACCTGAGACTTAATGGCTGGGCATAATCTACACCTTTATAAAGCTACTAAAAGCAAGTTTACGGTTACTAGTTGATCCTTATAGTAAAAGAGTTAGTGGCAATTTCGTTGAATGCCTTGGTCACTAGTATATGTGGTGATATAATATGAAAACTAAACTTAATTAAAACATCAAAAGCATATGCATCTTGTCTTTAATAATTATGTAATGTGTTATGCGTGTAAGCCTTGATCATAAAAAAGTGTGTATTTTTTATTATTTTAATGCGTGAGGTGAAGATAACTATGTTCGTTTACTTAAAACTAAAGCAAGAATGATTACAAATGCACCCAGATCTTAAAAAAAGCCCACAGGTCCTTTTGGTTTCACCTATAGATTTCCAAAAAAAATGTAAAGACACATTTTATTCTGGACAAGAACATAGGATACGTTTTGTCATAGAAAAGGTACCCATAGAATCTGAATATAATCTTAATACACGGGGATGAAGTCGCGGGTATGTTATTAATAAATTTCTGCCACCATCTCTCAGGCTATTGCGCCAGTTAATAAGTTGACCGTTAAATAATAATCCAGCTAATATCGCGGTCTCATACAAAATCCAGTTTACGGGGCGGATTAGCGGAAAGCCTTCGGATCAATAAAGGGATTTCAGTGTGGCCGTCGAACCCTTTATGAGCTTAATCCTTATAAACGACACCTAAATCTGCTTGGAAAAAACACACTTTGCCATGTTTTGATCTATGTAAGATATGAAGTAGGAGCCAGTTGGTCCACTATGTACTGTGAAATATATTGAGTGGTAGATGTGGCACGTGGGATTGGTTCCAAACTAACTGTTTATTTCATCTTAAACATTTTGGATTTATTGTAGACGAAATATAATCATTATGAAATTTATATAAAATACAAAGGGCATGTCAGACATTCAGACATGTTGCTTCTACAAGCGATTGTCACGGAATATTCAAATTTGACAAAATTCAATCTAAAGAAATAAATCTAACATTCCAAATTTAAAGTAATTCAAACATAAATACATAAACCAACCAGATCAGAGTTGACATCAAAAGAGTATGTATAATCTGAGATTACCAATCAACAAAATAAAAATTGTAGAGTAAGCATTGCTTGTTATGGGTAGTCTGAGACGAGAGGAGACCAGCAGTGGGACGTTAATAGGCTGATATTGAGAAAACTATTCAGGAGCTTTCCCACTTACGTCGAGACTACAGTCTGTCTGGCTCGAGAAGCAACTGAAATACTTTTTCAGGTAATTAAAAAAGTGATCAAGTGTAATACTAAGTGACCTCGGACCAATTATTATGGACTACGATTAATCTAGGATAAGAAATGTGTTTTTTATAACATTGTAATTATATTTTCAATATTTATGTAATTACATGCTGACCCGGCAAACGTTGTTTTGCCGTATAAATTATTTCTAGGGATTTACTATTGAAGAAAAAAAAAAAACTAATTTATTGTGTGTAAGGATGTGGTATACTATGATTGAAATAGGCATGAAGCGCTTTTGAACATAAAAAACATTTAATATTGTTTATGTTTAAAAAATTTAGCTTTACAATAAGCTCAGGGAAATTTTGGTCGAATTAGAATGAAAAACATTCACAATAAAGACGATAATTGTTCAATTATCGAACGGGATGACATATTATGATTTAATTACTAAACCGACTATTAAAAAAGAGGGGTTAGCGATAGAAGGGTGAAAATTGAGGATTGTATGTATTTTTGTATGTTGTATCATAAAAAAATAAAAATTAAAAATTTTGTCTAAAAAATAAAAATAAAAATTTAGGGGTGGACTACCCCTAACATTTAGGGGGATGAAAAATAGATGTTGACCGATTCTCATAGATACCGGATAAGCACAAAAAATTTCATCAAAATCGGTCAAGCCGTTTCGGAGGAGTATGGCAACGAAAACTGTGACACGAGAATTTTATATACAAGGTGTCTCAAAAGTAAGTTCACATTTGCTTATCTTATTACGCGAAAGCAACTATTCTGAGGGGCGCGGGGGGTATGTCAGTCGGTAGTCTGGCTCTTGGGAATTTAGTCGCTATGGAGCGTTTCTCTGGTGCGGACCGTGCGTTGTGCGTACGTGAGTTTTACAAAAACGGTAATTCGGCGACTGTAGCGCGTAGAAAATTCTGCAGTATTCGACATATTCGTCACTTAAATGATGCGCCTAGCACTCGTCTCATTGCAAAATGGGTTGAGAAGTTTGAAGAGACTGGGTCAACTCTGGAGAAACCAAAATCTGGGGGACCAAGAACATCAAGAACAGCCGAAAACGTGGACAGTGTTACTCAGTCTATTCGAGATGATCCAAACCTCTCGATTCGGAAGCGTGCTGTTGCTTTAAATGTGCACAGATCTTCATTATGCCGCATTTTACACAAAGATTTAAAGCTGCACCCGTACAAAATTCAGTTAGTGCAAGAACTGAAGCCTCAAGATGCTGGTCAGAGGCTTGCCTTTGTAAATCAGATGATTGAGCGCTTTCCAACGTTCACCAACATCTTGTTTTCCGATGAAGCCCATTTTCATCTGAATGGGCATGTAAACAAGCAAAATTGTCGTTACTGGAGTGCAACCAACCCAAAACAAAAACATCAGAAACCGCTACATTCACCCAAAGTCACCGTATGGGCAGCGATGTCGGCGCGAGGAATTATCGGCCCTTACTTTTTTGAAGATGGAAGGGGACGCACACTCACAGTGAATTCAGAGCGTTATGTGGAGATGTTAGACGAGTTTTTCGTACCCCAACTGCAAAACTTTCCTGGTTACAACCAAAGAACATGGTTCCAGCAGGATGGAGCAACTTCACACACGTCCAACAGATCTCTGCCTCGAGTTCGAGAAATTTTTCCGAACAAATTAATCTCCAGGCGAGGTGACATAAATTGGCCTCCACGGAGTCCCGATTTAACGCCTATGGATTTTTTCCTGTGGGGTTATGTCAAATCAAAAGTTTACGCTAATAAACCGACTTCCCTGGCACAATTAAAAGAAAATATCCGTCATGAAATGGCAGCCATCACGGAGACTACCTGCCGAGCTGTCATAGGCAATTTTAGTGCCCGACTAAATGAATGCCGAGAGCGCAACGGTTTACATTTGGACGATGTTATTTTTAAAAAATAAATTCCCAAACAGTGTACTTCAATATAAAATAAACATTTTTTCAATAAAGCTAAGACTTTTCTTTTAAAAAAAGATTTAAATGTGAACTTTCTTTTGAGACACCTTGTATAAGAATATTATCAAGTATTTTGTGACCGTCAATTGGTAAACCCATATGCATTCGGAGGTCGATCATTTTGACCCCTATGCCCCCATTCCAGATGAATAATATAACCGTAGGTACATTTTACCGAAATACAGCGCAACCACTACAATCGGTACACAGGCCCTCATTAAAGAACAATCAATGAGGGGTGGAAACAAAAAACCGCACCGGCCATCATGTAACGGACGTAGCGATGCGTTATATTGAAATGGTCATGTGCAGTCCGCTTTAATGTTGGTATTAATATGAAATAACAAAAATCATTATTACATCCAATCCAAAAATTAAGCGAGCTTGCCAATTTTATCCAAGACTTGAAACAAAGCCATGGGCGTTTTTTTTTATACACTACAAGTTAGCCCTTGACGACATTCTCACCTGATGGTAAGTGATGATGCAGTCTAAGATGGTACTGGGCTAACCTGTTAGGGGTATGGTAAACCCACACTCCTAATTGGTTTCTACTCCACATCGTGCCGGAACGCTTAATCGCTTGGCGACATATGATATGATATATGTCGCCAAGTGATTTAGCGTTCCAGCACGATGTCGCGTGGAAACTAATTAGGAGTATGGGTATACCATACCCCTAAGAGGTTAACCCGCTACCATCTTAGACTGCATCATCACTTACCATCAGGTGAGATTGCCGTCAAGGGCTAACTTGTAGTGGTTAAAAAAAAAAGTTTCCCAGTGTTTTCAAATGCAGCCATTTATGGGCAAAAAATATTTGGGAAGATTTTCTGCACTTGCGTCGGAGCACCACCCATTTCCATCACCATTTTACTACCCTTAATACTGACTTTTTATTTGATTTATAACATCCTATCGGGACTCCACTCTGCACCCCTGTCGCCATTAAACTAGATTATCCCTTATGTAGATTAGACAGTACTCAAGGATTTGAGCGGTATATCATTTTAATGGTGCCCGTGAGCCTATATTGCGGATATGGGACTTCTTTGGCCGCGTCGTTTAGATGAAGCAAATTGTTCGGTCAAATGCGGGCCATATTCAAGTTGTGAATGATAATAGCAAACGGTTTTAAAGTAGTAACTTAATCATTTAAACTATCATAAAAGCCAATCATGTCTGTGATTTCAAAATCATCGCTTTTAATCAAGCAATTGTAGATTACTGCTGGATATAGGTTTTTTGTGAGGAGTTCAAAATTCCACGATATTATTAACCTGTTTCGCTCAAGTCCAGCGATTTCTTGCGAATAGTTCGCTTTGACTTTCCCAGTTGAGTCCGAATGACTGCATATTATTATGCTAATAATATTATAGCAAGTTGTGATAGCCTAGTGTTTAGGGCGTCAGCCTCTTAATCAGAGGTCGGCGGTTCGAATCCGGGCACGCACCTCTAACTTTTCAGAGTTATGTGCGTTTTAAAATAATTAAAATATCACTTGCTTCAACGGTGAAGGAAAACATCGCGATGAAACCTGCATGTCTGACCGTTTTCCATGATGTTCTCAAAGGCGTGTGAAGTCTGCCAATCCGCATATGGCCAGCGTAGTGGACTATGGCCAAACCCTTCACACATTGAGAGGAGACCTGTGCTCTGTAGTGAGCCGGTAATGGGTTGATGAATATTATGTTTATTTCGATGACAGCTTATCTCAATGAAACTAGTTACACCCCGCGATTTCACCCATAAAGGCTGTGGCCGTGGTTAGTTACCCACCCTACTTACAAAGACTAAGGCGTTCTGTCATGATTTCGCGTAAAAGCCAATCAGGAATATGGGTTCTATCATATGATAGATACCCCTAACAGGTTGATCCACTATTTTTTTAGACTACAAAATCACTTACCACTGGGTGAGACTATCGTTGAAGTGTCAGTTGTAGTGGAATAAAAAAAATATATAGCTTTTAAGTTAAAGAATTTTCGAAACTTTTCTATGCAACTAAACCAACTTCGGCAAGGAGATAGAAAGAACTTTACGAAAGTTGTTAGAGCCTGCCAACCCGCCTTAAAGTAGCTTAGAGAGTCTAAGCTTTACACCCACCTCTATCTTCGATTCTTGTCTGGTGGGAGTCTTTGGCCGTGGCTAGTTACCACCCTACCGACAAAGACGTGTCGCACAGCGATTAAGCGTTCCGGCACGATGTCGCATAGACACCGGAGTATGGTTTTACCTTATCCCTAACAGGTTAGCCGGTACCATCTTAGACTGCATCATCACTTACCATCAGGTGAGATTGCCGTCAAGGGTTAACTTTTAGTGTATAAAAAAAAACAACACAACCAATTGAATATGTAAAAAAAGGGATCATAAGGTATTTGTGTCAGTGTCGCCAGCGTACATCGTCTGGATTACGTCATAAATTGTACCTAATTACAACCCCATAGTCTGTAGTCAAAGTACACAGACCTCGGTCAATTCATCCCTCGACTACATTACATTACAGGTGAATTATACCACCGTGTAACAAAAAGGGGGTAGGTACCGCTTCTGTACGCGGACTCTCATTAAAGAACAATTAATGAGGGGTAGAAACAAAAAACCGCACCACCCCGCCACCGTCCACGTTCTAATGAATGTAGTCATGCGTTTTATTAAAATAGACCAAGAGGCAGCTGACGAACTTCCTATTTGGCTTCTATTACAGTCATTATTATCATTGCGGTCATAACATACCGGATGGTCCAAGAGCGGAAGGCGTACAAATACGGAAAGCGGTGGCGAGAATCTAAAATAAATCAAAACGCGTTGAATATCAAAAAAGGATGGCTTAAAGTGGCTAGATGAGCAAGGCTTGTGTACCGGTATCTGTCTGTTACAATACTAAACAATAAACAGCAAGTATAATTTGCTATATTCCGTAAGTAAAGTTACTTTTCGCGCTTGTGAAGTCAACATCTCCTGAGGGTGATCCGGTGTCGGGTCGAAACGTGCGTAGAGGTTCTAGTGGAAGATTTTGTGTGGTGTTATATTATACAAATCTCCCGGTTGTCGGCGGAATATAGCAAATTATACTTGCTGTTTGTTGTTTATCATGGACTTCTGAACAAATGGCAAAACGTCAAAGGAGATCTCTGAAGTTTTGGGCCAAAAGGCGATATTTCTTTTGTTATTAAATAGAAAACTATTTAGTAGAGATAATAAATATTATATTTTTGAAGGAAGAGTTACTTTAAAATTATGGAGAAAATGAGATAAGTACAATCAAGATTGAAATAGATCTTAGGTAGTGATTTATGTGTTGCTATAGAAAGCAAACTGGATATGGACGTCACTTAGGCAATATCATAGAAACATTTCAACATATTTCTATTTTAAATCCTTCTGCTTGTAGCGATACTGCAATAAATACAATGCAACGCTATCCTATCGCTGAGCTTAATCGGGTTCAAGGAACGAAGCAGATGTGGTTCAGGTAACAGGAAAGAGAGTTCGAATCAGTATAATAAATAGAGCGACAAAACGAAAAAAATAAATGTTGTATTGGTACATTTAGCACCATGCATTTTTATTATTCAGATTTTATTCAGATTTTCTAGAAAGAAAAAAATCAAAGGCTCTGACAAAGAAGATTTAAACACTAGTTTAGTGATATAATTAGTCATTGATACAAAACATTACATCTGAACAAATTGATTACTGCTAAATAAATGTTTTAGTTATATTACAGTCTGCAGAAACTCTCAATTATAAAACGCTTTTGTATTTTTTTTAAAATTCATAAAAAAAACGCACGCACCTGTAACTTTTCGGTGTCATGTGCGTTTTTAAGCAAATAAAATCTCATCGGCTCACTACAGAGCACGGATATCCTCTCAACATGAGAAGTGTTCGGCCATAGTCCACCACGCTGGCGATGTGCGGATTGGCAGACTTCACACGCCTTTGAGAACATTATGGAGCACTCTCAGGCGTGTAGGTTACCTCACGATGTTTTCTTTCGCCGTTGAAGCAAGTGATATTTAAATTTTTTTTTTTAACGCACATAACTCCTGTGCCCGGATTCGAACCGCCGACCTCTGATTAGGAGGCTGACGCCCTGACCACTAGGCCATCACCACTTCAAATACACATATCGGCGGGCTATTCATTTTAATTTATGCAGAAAATGTATAAGCCGCCTGCCTCCTCGACTAAAAGGGTAATTTCAATAACAACAGCGTTATAACATCGTGTCTAAGGATGAAAATTGATGAGAACGCAAACGTTTGCACATTCATGATACTGGCCGGAGTGGTTTGTGCATCCGACGAACCTTTGTATTACATATTTGCAAACGAAGAGATAATATTATGACGTAAACAAGAATGCTTGAGATGACTTCATTACTTCGCCATTTTGCTACAATGTGAACTTTCGCGGTATGCGTTGGAAGATGTTTTTGAAATGACGTTAACAATTTAAACGAGATGGTGAGTTTTTAAAATAGCTCTTTTATTACATATTTTATAACGTTGAATATTATATTATTATACACACAGGCATATATGAATCGTTCATTTCACTATTTCTATTCATGAATGGTGATAACTACAATCGACAACTTAAAACGAAAGCTAAGAGGGGGTTCAAATAGCGCCCAGGTCTAAGAAGAAACCCACAACAAACTTAGCCGGGGTTTTTTTTGTTATCAACATCTCACATAATCAATAATTAATTATAATACCTATGGATATAGAGCTATTTTATTTTTTATCGTTTATATAATCCTTTATATCAGTATATGATTTTTCAATAAGCTTTCGTTCTATAGAAACTTTGAACTTATTGATAGATCTCTCCAAGATATCAATAGGTAATTTTGTAATAAAATAAAATACAATCTCCTTTGAATGAGTTACTAATTTTGTGCTGCCTACTAAACAGTACTACAAGTTTTTACTTTTACTTCTAATGTTCCGTGGATTACAGTCAATTTTTTCAATATCACTTTAAAATAATACATGGGTAACATTCTACATGCTTGTATTTTATGCAGTGATAGCGGTCGAGACCCTAGACCCTTTGGGTGAGCCTGAGTTCGATATCCAGTATGCAACATCAACGCAAATAATGTATTTTGCTTTAACGGTTAACAAAACATCGTGAGGAACCGTGCATGTATAAGAGTCCTTCATATACACAAAAGTGGGTGAAGTCTCCTAATCCGCACTTGGCCAGAGTGCTGGGATACGGCCTAAGTCCTTCTCATTCTGAGAGAGTGGGCTGGGAAGTGGTCATAATGGTGATGATAATGATTCCTATGTGAAGAAAGAGATAGCGATGACAAAAGCAATTAAGCAAAAAGAGTTGATACAACATTTTTAGTTGTGTATAAATTAATTTAAAAAGAGTTGCTACAACATTTTTAGTTGTGTATAAATTAATTTAAAAAGAGTTACTACAACATTTTTAGTCGTATATAAATTCATTTAAAAAACTTCAGTGTTAGTCCTTTATGATATTTTCATAAAAAAGTTAAATAAAGTAGCACATTTAAATACGGCTAAGAAACTTCCATACATGTTTTTACATATTGAAATTTTTTCCTGTACAACTTTATAGCCCAGACGGATTTATTATCTTATATCTATTAAAATATTGCCTCGTAATTCATAAATGAGAGGGCTTTATAACATTAACCCACCGTGCTCTCACAATACAGGTTGGCGTGTTTTAACGGTTATTATAACGACTGCTTACTATTCCTAACTACGGTTCAGTACGGTACCAATAATTTCCTAGTAGCGAATCCCCGACCTTGTAATTGAACCTCATTATCCACAGACCAACTGTCACGTATTCTAACGTATTTGAAGGTACGTATAGTGTGATAAATATGAAATTTATTATTTTCGTCGTGTTTTTTGGGAATAGTAAATGAAGATTTCACAAATTAACGTCTACTTCTATGGATATATCTAACTGCTGACGTTAACGGACCTACCATTCGCATGAGCACTAAACTACAAAATTGATATATAACATCATGATCAAATCATTCTCGGCTCACTACAGAGCACGGGTCTCCTCACAATATGAGAAGGTTTTGGCCATAGTCCACCACGTGGAGAACTCTCAGGCGTGCAAGTTTCCTCACGATGTTTTCCTTCACCGTTGAAGTAAGTAATATTTTAATGGCTTAAAAACGCACATATCTCCGAAAAGTTACAGGTGCGAACCCCCCGACCTCTCATTAGGAGGTTGACGTCCTAACCACTAGTCTATCACAGCTTCCGATATGTATACATTTTGACGACCTCCGTGGCGCAGTGCGTGCGCTGTCGCATTTAAAAAATTAGAGGTCCTAGGTTCGATTCCCGGCTCGAGTCTGGTCTGGTGGGAGGCTTCGGCCGTGGCTAGTTACCACCCTACCGACAAAAGACGTGTCGCCAAGCGATTTAGCGTTCCGGCACGATGTCGCGTAGAAAACAACTAGGAGCGTGGGTTTACCACACTTCTAACAGGTTAGCCCGCTACCATCCTAGACAGCATCATCACTTACCACCAGGTGAGATAGCCGTCAAGGGCTGACTTGGTGAGTGTATAAAAAAAAAAGATGAAATGCTTTAATAAAACACCCAATTTTTTTGCATCCTGGGATGTTTAAGAATACACACGAACATCTCTAGCATAGCAATATAAAGGCCCAATCGCACCAAGAAATCCATAATGGCAGAAATTTCACTTCCGCAGAGTTATATCGGCTGATCGAAATCTTGGATCCTTTGAATTGTCCCCGCGTATTGTTCTGGCCCAACAATGCGAACGGTTTATAACAATATCTTGTTAAATCGATTTTCTATTGTATTCGAAATATTATCGGGGCATCGAGATGATTTACAAAAAATAAAAAAAATAACAATAATAAAGAACTTTCAACACTCAACGAGATGTCTCAAGTATTTGTGCTCTAAATAAATATTTTTCGAACTCAAACCATCGATACAATAGGTATTTCAAAAATTCTGTAAGATAGATTTTTATAGATTTCTGTGTGTACACATACAGATATATATTCAGCCATATGTACTACTACTACTAATAAGCAAATTTTTTTATGCATGACTGCCCAATTAAGCAGTTCAGAGGGTTTTTGGGTTTCTTATGTATTATAGGTTTCCATCTACCTAGGACAACGAATTAGTCTTTCAATCCAAGGGCGAAAAGCTATATCTTCGGAACCTTACCTAGAGGGACTGCTTTTAATAATATATCTTAGTTATTATAGTTTTTTTTTTGATTAAGATTTTTAGTTTTAGGTTCAATTTGAGGTTTATTTTAATAGAGTTACATTGATTTAGTTGTTAATTAAATATATTTAATTTTATACAAATTATCAATAAATATAAATAAAGTTATGATAGCTTTGCATTTGAGTTACCTATTTATTACATAGAATCCGTGTATCATACATACCAAATGCTTATCGTTTTTCTATTATATTAAAATATGAAAATTCTTATAGTGTTCGTTGTAGTCAATATATTTAATTTCTGTAAAGTAAACGGCGATCTTGACGACCTCCGTGGCGCAGTGCGTGCTCTATCGCATCATAAAGTTGGAGGTCCTGGGTTCGATTCCCGGCTCGAGTCTGGTCTGATGGGAGGCTTTGGCCGTGGCTAGTTACCACCCTACCGACAAAGACGATTTAGCTTTCCGGCACGATGTCGCGTAGAAACCAATTAGGAGCGTGGGTTTACCATACTCTTAACAGGTTAGCCCGCTAACATCCTAGAGAGCATCATCACTTCCCACCAGGTGAGATTGCCGTCAAGGGCTAGTAGTGCATAAAATAATATGATAACTGTATATTTATTTCACAATACTTTGATGACTTCACACATATATTTATATATGTATATATATATACCCGTAAAGCCGTGTTGTGCCGTAAAGTGTTAAAACCGGATGCGAAATCCATCCACCGGGCCATTCATACCCGGTGAAATATTTACCAGATGAAAATGTTTGCGGATCAAAATATAATGTAGTGGGATTGTCGTATTATTATGATTAAATTTTATGCCCACGTCGAGAGAGTCATCGGTTAATTAACATTGAATTATGATAATTTTCTACTCGACTATACATAATGTTTGATTTATAATTATTATTTAATTAAGTTTGTAAACTGTTTTACATGTATAAAACTCCTGTGCAAATGATCGCAAACTTAGTAATTATGAGCTTTATATATAGCAACAATATTAACATAAAAAAATTCACGACTGTTAGAATATGGTTGGTTTTTTTTTTATACACTACAAGTTAGCCCTTGACGCCTATCGCACCTGATGGTAAGTGATCTTGTAGTTTAGGATGGTAGCGGGCTAACCTGTTAGGGGCATGGTAAACCCACACTCCTTATTTGTTTTCTACGCGACATCGTGCCGGAACGCTAAATCGCTTAGCAACACGTCTTTGTCGGTAGGGTGGTAACTAGCCACGGCCGAAGCCTCCCACCAGACCAGACTCGAGCCGGGAATCGAACCCAGGACCTCCAACTTTATAATGCGGAGGTCGTGAAATGTATCGAAAATAAATCCACGTGAAACAAGTCTTGAGTCTCAAGTTAGTAGACGATAAAATCTACTCCTAAACTAAATTTTCATCTACTTTACGTAAGCAAAGTCGTCGCCACATTTCCGACACATAGCTAGCAGAGTAGGGTACAGGTGTGTACGTGCCTCGAATAATGTATTAGTATTGACGTTAAATCAATAGATTACCGAAACTGTTTGCCGTACATAATCGCCGGATGACCACATTATGTAAAACGAGGTAATTGAGCCGCCAAAATTGAAATTATCCCATTTTAGGCTCGCTTCCCATCCGTTTTGCCAGATCAGTTTTGTGCAAGTGTGGAAACCAAAAAATATTTTTAGCATAAGGTAACGGTTTTTATCTGCTTGTCATGTCTTTTGCCTTTACACGCGAAGTCCTAGGTTCAATTCTCAATGGGACAATATTTTTTTTGTCGAGGTTGTGTATATATTTTTGGCGACCTCTGTAATGCAGTGCGAGTATTGTCGTATTATAAGATGGTAGGTCCTTATTTCGATTCCGAGTTTGGACTAGTGAATCTTAGCGATTCACTAGTCGAGCCTAATAAAATGAGCCTAATAAAAATCTGATGGAGCAATGAGTAACTTGATAGGCAATGGAGGTTTGCATGGAGATAAGCACCACAATTTGGCATACATTAAGTCGCAGGGTCTCATGCGGTACCAAACCGAGGACTGTGGAAGTCCTCACAAAGGACTCCTCCTTTATTCAGCAGTCGACTTATATTCGTTAAAATGTTCACGATGATGACTTCAGTCCGTATAATTAGTAGATATTTCTCATGTTACTCGTGTAAGCCTTTTCAAAGTAAAGCAATAAAAATCAAGCCATCATCATCATCATCATCATAATCAACCCATTACCTGCTCACTACAGAGCACGGGTCGCCTCTCAATATGAGAAGGGTTTGGCCATAGTCCACCACGCTGGCCATGTTCGGATTGGCAGACTTCACACGCCTTTGAGAACATTATGGAGAACTATCAGGCGTGCAGGTTTCCTCACGATGTTTTCCTTCACCGTTGAAGCAAATGATATTTTAATTTTTTAAAACGCACATAATTCCGAAAAGTTAGAGGTGCGTGCCCGGATTCGAACCGTCAACCTCTGATTAGGAGGCTAACGCCCTAACCACTAGGCTATCACAGCTTCAATAAAGCCATCGATGGGTCCTAAATCCTCGCTCATTTCTGGTAGTCACCTTTACACGTTATAGATACACGGAATATTGGACTTACGGCTGACCGTATAATTTTGGTTAATTTATTAGATAAATCCGGATACGCATTCAATATTAGATAAAATTGTTACTACACGTATCGTGCAAATCATTACGGTCAAATTTGACGCTACTCTGTGGGGGCATTTGGCGACCTCCAACTGTGTTTAATGTTTCGACATTTAAAAATCTGTCTAGTACAGATAAAAAACATAATGGTGACTTGTTAGAAAATAATCCACATAATTATGATAGGTAAGTTGTATTATTGCACAAGGTTACTAGATCTCACCCTGACAAATATTTTTCAGTGTGTTATTTTGTTTGTAACACTTTTACGCCTAAAGCACTAAACCGAATTTAAAAATTCTTTCACCAATGGAGAGCTACATTATCAATGCGTATCATAGGCAATAGGATATATCCACATTGTTATGGAAACGAAAACGAGTTTGTACATATTGAACCCCAGCCCGCAGTGAAGCAACGTGCAAGGTCAAGGGCAGTTAAACCCTCTTCCATAAAAATGGAGGCTTTACTCAGATACCCATTCTAAGGATGATGATATTAATGATAAGAAAAATGTTTGTACATCACTAACTAGTTTTTGAGTTGAAAGTGATTTTGAGAGATTGTGATAACCCGACGAAAAACAGAGTATGCTGTGGGCTTCTTCTTAGACCATGCCCTATAAAGAAGAATATCAGAAACAAAGATATATCGCCAAGTGATTTAGCGTTCCGGCACGATGTCGCGTAGTAAGCAATTAGGAGTGTGGGTTTACCACACCCGTAACAGGTTAGCCCGCTACCATCTTAGACTGCATCATCACTTACCATCAGGTGAGATAGCCGTCAAGGGCTAACTTGTAGGGAATTAAAAAAAAACTTTCCAACAGGAATGTGTATTGTAAACAGGCGGTGACGTGTACCTCCATACAAAATTAGCGAAGAGTATGCAACTGTCAAATTATGAAAAAATACCGGTTCGCAACTTGTTGGTGAACTTACGGAATCCTAATGCAGCAAGGCGCTATTATAAAATTGACAAATGTAGTCGTCTTGATCGCCTTTAGTCCCTTATAGGCCCATTCAAATAAATAACTTTTGAGATTGATTAAAAACAAATTAAGATTAGCGCTGTTATTGGTTAGGGTCATTCTTTCTCTATGGACTAATCCGACTATGTTTGTTATGGGCTTCTTCTTAGACCAGGGCGCGTTTTTAACCCTCCTAGCTTTAGTTTAAGGTTTACGAATGTAGTTATCACCATCAAATCACTACTATGTAAATTATTGACGCGTCAAAAGTGCCTTTTAAAGGATTACTTGAATAAAGATTATTTGAATTTGAATTTGACTATTTTCATGTAATATGAATGAATAGACAATTTAAAATTGTTTTGTTACATTTATTTACATTATTTACATGTTTCGACTACATCCCAGTCTGATATGAATCACTCTTGTTAGATGGACCGTTAGTTTGGTAAGCGTGAAGATTGTTGTATGACATAACTGTGTTTACCAAAGGGCAAATCATTATAGATACTACAACATCAATCTATCCCTTAAGCATATTAAAAAAATGGACACTTCTATTTGTTTAGGTTTATTTACATTGTTTGTTGACACGTTGCAATTTCAATGTAGCGCCTTTTTTATCTCTTATAATACGGGAGTGACATATATTTTATGAAACGCAAATTATTATTTGGAGGGAATGGTTTCATATTTGCGTATGACCCACACTCTATCCACAACTGAGTGCTCAAACAATAAACTGTTTTTCCGAGCGCATACTATACTACCAATTACGTTCCGATTGAATAAAATGGCCGTATCGGCCGTTTTATAATTTGCAATTTGTGCACAATTCAATGTTACAGGGAGTGAGGACTCACCGTTCGAAATCCGTTGCCGGCCATGGTGAATTAAAGCGTTACAAATCTCCACGAGCCACGGTAATGAAACTTGTTTTGACGCAAAATATCGCAACTGCCATACATACACTGACGCTACGTCTTCAGCATACTGAAGGGTTTGGTGAAAAACACACAACACATACGCGGTTACGAAAACACGTTGGCCGGTTCGGGGACAAGCCGGTGACACGTCCTGCGCCGGCAATCAAGCCGGCGTAACTGCCCGTGCCCGGCCGGCGGCGCCCGCCCGCCACGTGCCCCCGCCCGCCCTACGAACCTTTCTTTGTTTCGCATCCCCGCCGCGCGTGTTGAGCAAATTTTAATCTTATTCTTGCGTTACTCCGATTGACTTGAAAGTTCCCGTTTCGAATCCGTTTGAATGACGTGATAATGGGAAAAATGCACAACTTATTTCCGCTTTAAAAGGAAAGTTAGTACTTGCGGAACTAAGGACGTTAGCTTGATAGTTCGAGGTTCTGCGTTAATTTACGATTGAGTTAGTATTCACTTATTGATATGCTGATTATAACATTGCATATTATACTCGTTTGATCGAATAATGGTTCAGATAGGTGCGTTTATTTTAAAGATACTGACATTCATAGATGTGGAACACTTTCATAATAATGGAATAAAATTAAATCGATCGTTTGAAAATGGCTTTGCAATAGCACGTAGAAAAGTCTGTAATTTTTTTAAATAAGTAACTAGCAAACCAAGGTTTCGCTCGGGTAGTAGAGTATATATATTTTCCCCGTGTTAGTGTCGTATCAGCGTGTTTCGTCGGCAACGGCAATCTCTCTGATGGTAAGTCATGATGCAGTCTAAGATGGTAGCCGGCTAACCTGTTAGGGGTATGGTAAACCAATACTACTAATCGGTTTCTACGCGACATCGTGCCGGAACTTTAAATCGCTTGGCGACGCGTCTTTATCCGTAGGGTGGTAACTAGCCACGGCCGATGCCTCCCACCAGACAAATAGATAGGTTTCATTAAAATGTCACCGATAATCATACTACATACTACACTACATGGGAATACTTTTAATGTATTTTACATCCAATCCTGCAAATATAAAAAAAAAACTAACGAATGGATACACAATCAAACTAAAAATATTTCTTTGTATAAGACATTTATACCTTATTTATTTATTTATACAACTTTTTGCTTACATACGTACGTAACATAATTGAAAATAACAACAGAAACAGCAACTGGCGACCTTATCACTTATAGTGATCTCTTCCAGGCAACCTTACCTTACCTTGTGCCGGATTACTAGTAAAATTAACACATTGTTATATACATTATCATCATCATCATCATCATGATCAACCCATTACCGGCTCACTACAGAGCACGGGTCTCCTCTCAATATGAGAAGGGTTTGGCCATAGTCCACCACGCTGGCCATGTGAGGTTTGGCAGACTTCAAACGCCCTTGAGAATGTTATGGAGAACTCTCAGGCGTGCAGGTTTCCTCACGATGTTTTCCTTCACCAAAAGCAAGTGATATTTTAATTTTTTTTTTTGAAAACGCACATAACTCTGAAAAGTTGAAGGTGCGTACCCGGATTCGAACCGCCGACATCTGTTTAAGAGGCTGAAGCCCTAACCACTAGGCTATCGCCGCTTTTTTAATATATATATTTTTTTAATAGCAGTATTTTTTCGTATCTTAGAATATAAACATGATAGCGTTTCTAAATTTTGATAGATCTTATTTAGAGGAATAAGTCCGTAATACATCGTGTTCTAAGAACTCTATTGGTTTTGACGGCACAGGCCAGTGAAGATCTAAGTCGGCATGACTTTTTCCGAAATCTTCAAAAATCATCGTCATATTACAACAGTCAATTGAAACAAAACCATAATAAATTACAATTCAATTATTCAAAGTTTTGGTATAAATGAACTGCTGAAGGTTTGATCGACTCACACCGCGCCATTTTTCCGTATTTTAGCATTTTTATAAACGTCGCAACTTCTAAACAATAGGTCGATTTTGGACATTTTAAACATGAATTTATTTTTATGTAATAGATATATTTATAACTAAAAAGTTAGATAGATTTTATTTTTAATCTCTTAAAGGAGTAAGTAAGGATTAAACTTTTGTAAATTTTTCCAAATATAAATATATTGTAAATGAATCTTTAATTTTTTTTTCTTATGCGTTAATTAGTTACTGAAAATTTGCTGCGCTTAGGCGAGTATTTGTATTGATTTGAACACGGGACTTCCAATTTTGCAACTATGACTCGGAGAGGTTCTCAGTTGAACGATAATTGAGGGGTGGTCGCCGTCGCGACTTGCGAAGCATCTCTCAATATAATTGAATGTTGCCAAGGGTACCCTTTACGGGACGGTCGGGCGTCCCCCGCTGTGATGATAGCGTGTTTTGTATGCACATCTGAGCGTGTAATTGTATTCATGGCGCTATTGTTGAAATTTTTATTAATGAGGGTGGAAAAAAACGCGTCATAATAAATACATATACAAATATGAGGGCGGGTATAAAAGAAAGAAAGAATTAAACTATATCTTCATTACTCAAACGACTAACAGTAGTATTCCTAAAATTGGGTTGGATGTGTGACGTCACAAAATATACTAAGTAAATATATTAATCTACGCTAAGTAAATCCATCAAGTGTAACAGATCACCTGTGTGTGTGTCAAATCGTTTTTCTGTGTAGTTGAAATAACGTGTAAATACACGTTGTTTGAAACATGACGTTTCTTGACACTTGATGGGTTAAAGATTTTAGATTGAGTTGATCAAAACTTTGGAAGTTCTGCTTACTGTAAATATAATACGAATATCATATCCACAATAGAAAAGTTACATGAAATCAACATACAAACCTACCAACACGCAAAGGAATTTTTCGCATTTCAAAACGTAGGTATTCCTTTGTAACAAATGCATTTATAATTTTTAATTTCATATGAAACAACCTTTTTAATTAGAGTCATCCCTACTGTAGTATAACGAGTTAAAGACTGAATTATTTTCCAATGTAAATTGTTAAAGCTTTTGCGTAAGCTTTACATGACTAATTATATAACAAGAGAAGTAAGTTTGTTAATTCTTTAATTTAATGATATGTTAAAAAAGGATAAATGTCACTCTTAAAGAATGTGTAGTTATAAACAAAAACAGGAATAGAAGTTTCGTAAAAGAAGAAATAGAAGAAGGTTATATTACTACCTCGATAACAGGGAGCCTACGTCACAATTTGTTCCCTTTCATTGTTCGTAAAATTGAGAAAATAATTATACCAAAATAATAAAGTCTAACCAAATTATCCTTTTCTTGCGTACTGTCTCATAGAGGGTTATAGAGTTGAGAAACTAAATCCTAGGTTTTGACGGGCTTACGGAATATTTGACTCTTTAACTTGTGTATAATATACAGATAGTAGGAAAGTGGGTATGACGTATAAGAGAAAGATAAATTTTTAATTTTTAATAACTTTTAATACTCAAAGTAACCGAAGAAAATTATATTGTCCACACCACCTAAATTAATTCATTTTTACGAGCACATGCGCTTGTGCAAGGGTGAACGTGTGTAAAAATTATAATTTAAATGTTATCAGGGCAGCAGGGTCATATCTGTCGCAGAACCGACGGCCGTTGGGTCAGACGTGTTCTGGAGTGGAGACCGCGTATCGGTAAGCGCAGCGTAGGACGACCTCCTGCTCGCTGGACCGACGACTTGAAGAGGATCGCTGGTGGCGGGTGGTGGCGCGCTCTCGGAAAGGCCTATGTCCAGCAGTGGGCGTCTATAGGCTGATTGATTGATTGATTGACATGGCAGTTAACTTTCCGTCCATTGTCACCATAATCAACCCATTACCGGCTCACTATAGAGCACGGGTCTCCTCTGAATATGAAAAAGGTATGGCCATAGTCCACTAGGCTGGCCATGTGTGGATTGGCAGACTTCACACGCCTTTGAGAACATTATGGAGAACTCTCAGGCATGCAGCTTTCCTCACGATGTTTTCCTTCACCGTTGAAGCGAGTGATATTTTAATTGCTTAAAAACGCACAAAAGTACAAGTTAGAAGTGCGTGCTCGGGTTCGATTCCCCGATCTCCGCTTAGGAGGCGGACGTCCTAACTACTGGGCTATCACGGCTTCGTTCCATTGTCATATTAAACCGAAATTTGAAATTTAATATAAACACAACTGATGTTATAATTGTTACTGCGTTTTGTGATATATTTTGCTTATAAAAATCAGGAAAAGTTGTATGAATGAATATTGTTTTTATCCACTTAATTAAACCTTACAGGCAATCTCATATAAAGTGATGATTTAGCTTAAGGTTAGGCTTAGGCTAACCTGTTAGGGGCATGGCAGTTATATTACATACATACTTACCCCTTAACTGTTCCTACACGTTATCTTACCCCAAAATAGTTTCACAACGCGTGATCTTCAAAGGGCTGCCTACCTAATTACCTTTTAAAGCTATAGGTATATGCTAAGCTAGTTAAAATATTTACCAATATTAGGGATATTAATATTAATGTTATAAGTTTCCAGCAAATCAAAGTTTTCGGACAAATATTTACCGACGTCCCAGGGGCTATTTGGTGAAGTTATGTACCAAAGTAAATGTATATTTCGAAAAATTGCCTCAGGTTTCGAACGAGTGACTGTTGATCGTAATTTTGGCATTAATTTGTCGTTTTCTTTTTTATTTTATATTCTAGAAATACTACTAAAGAGTAAGAAACTTTTTTCCCAAAAGCATTCTGCATAAAAGAAGATAAGAGATCTCTATCAGGCAAACTTGGTATTAGTGTCCTAATTAATTGTTAGAGCAGCGCGAACAAACGGGTGATTTAAATTTATATATTCATAACTAAGCAGAAAATAAAATGAACCTATATACAATCAAATAACTACATAATTATTTACGATACACAAGATTGAAAACGCAAATAAATGTTATTAAATACTCATCTGAGCTAAGTTGTGATGCGTAGTATAATATATTATTTTATTTTATTAAAAAATAAATACATAATAAAATGCTTTAGTAACTTAGCTATTTGTTTAGACGCATAGTTGCATACAATTGCATACTAAAATTCATACGAAGACACTTCTCAAGGCAATAAAATGATCCATAGAGAATGAAGAGTTTTACCTATGCTCCACGGTGCAACCAGCCTTCCAAATCGGTGGTAGAGTCTACAAACGTTTCTTAAGTGCTTACAATCGTAAGTTTTTTTTACACACTACAAGTTAGCCCTTGACAGCTATCTCACTTGGTGTTAAGTGATGATGCAGTCTAGGATGGTAGCGGGCTAACCTGTTAGGGGTATAGTAAGCCCATACTCCAAATTGTTTTCTAGACGACATCGTGCCGGAACGCTAAATCGCTTGGCGACACGTCTTTGTCGGTAGGGTAGTAACTAGCCACGGCCAAAGCCTCCCACCAGCCCTTAACAGGTTAGCCCGTTTCCATTCTAGATTGTATCATCACTACCACCAGGTGAAATAGCAGTGAAGCTCTAACTTGTAGTGTGTAAAAAAAAAGACTCGAGCCGGGAATCAAATCCAGGACCTCCAAATTTATAATGCGACAGCGCACGCACTGCGCCACGGAGGTCGTCAAAATCGAAAAATAAATCGTCAAAGCTAAATTAAAATAAATGTATTTTTTTATTCAGAGTATTAGAAGTTAGTGAGCAATCAATTTAATGCCTCGTCGAATATTTCCTCCTCTATGAAATAGCGTATTGTGGCGAACATCATCCGTTTACCTACACCATAATCGTAAATAATCGTTGGCATTTACATATTTCGATTGTTATCATTGGTGTGGACACGCCTTATCGCTTGTTGCCAAAATTGCTGCAAAGATAAGGGTATTTATAACAGCTGTTTATGTCATTGTGGTACGTTATTGCGCGGTTAATGTGTTATATGAAAAATTATTGCACTCGAGCAATTAACTGAACGAACACTTGGCCTGGTAGGTTGGTTATGTTTGATTATAGATCAAGCTGTGATAGCTTAGTGGTTAGGACGTCCGCCTCCTAATTAGAGGTCGGAGGTTCGAACTCGGGCACGTGCCTTTAACTATTCGGAGTTATGTACGTTTTTAAGCAATTCAAATATCACTTGCTTCAACGGTGAAGGAAAACATCGTGAGGAAACCTGCATGCCTGAGAGTTCTACATAATGTTCTCAAAGGCGTGTGAAGTCTGCCAATCCGCACATGGCCAGCGTGGTGGTCTATGGTCAAACTTTTCTAATGTTGAGGAGACCCGTGCTCTGTAGTCAGCCGACAATGGGTTGATCATGATGATGATGATGACTATAGATCACAAGTTGTATGATTGTCGAATCGGAGCAAACATTTAAAAGACGCAATAATAATTAACGCGATCTGAGTACTGTGGAGCGGCAAACTTATTGATAGATAGATAGCGTCATGTTAGAAAAGACCGCGTCTAACTCTCGCGGTCGCTATGCCTGTAAGTAAACAAAGCTGTGTTCGTTAAACGTGACTGACACTTGACGGGACTCCCCCGACCGCACGCTTTTTTCATACAATGTCGACCTATTTTTGTTTACGTCGTTAATTGCGCACTTGAAGGTTTGATATTCAAATTAAATTTGAAGACCACCATGATACCGCGCTTGCGTTATCGTATTATTAATTCGGAGGTCCTGGCTTCGATTCCCAGCTCGAGTCTGGTCTCTTGGGAGACTTTGGCCGAGGCTCATTAGCCTCGTAGTGGCATAGACTTACTAACGTATATGATGCTTATTAGAAACCGATAAGGAAGGCTGATTTTTATTTTTTTTATTTATTGTTCAAAAATATGTTAAACACATTTTAATTGTAAAGCTAACCGTCCTCCAGAAACTTTACGTTTATGGGGAGGACGGCGAGTTCACCTTAAGAATATGCTAAACTTATGCACTATAAATAATTAAATAAAAGAACTTAAAACTAATAATAATTAATAATTAAATATGACATAAAAAATGGTTTTAACATTTTTTTTATAAATATTGGTAGCATATATTTACAATGTCTTTTACCATAAATATTTTTGGTTTTCGGTATAATACATTGTTTGAAATTAGGCAATTTCTGAAAATTATTGCGCCGCTCTATAATTTTATATTTTTTTATATCTTCATATCCCTTCCTTATAATCGGTTTTTAATAGGCATCAGGCCAGGTTCCTCTGGTGCTGCAGGGCGACAGTAATCACTTATCATCAGGCGACCTGCGTGTTTGTTTGCCAGAGATGTAATATAAAAAAAAAAATATATACAAGAGGTGGTGGGGAAACCGAAACTGACGCCGGAATTGAATTCCAGATCGTTGTGGTGCGTATTAGAACGACGTATGTATAGCGCTTCGCACGTGTTAAATTGAAGGTAGGTATTGGGTCAATGTGTCAAGAAATTCACAGTATTATCCAGGATTAGGGAAATTGAGGGTGTTGACTTTGGTGCGTCGGAAAACCGCTGATCTTTGACATACTCATAATAATTTTATATTGTTACATTACATATAGTCAAATGAAATTAAAGTACTTTATTGCACTCAAAAATAAACAATATATTTAAAAAATCTATGAAAATAAACGAGAAAAAAAAAACTTAGTGTGTGCGGTGCGCAAACTCTTACCTATCGTTTTATATTCTCTGCATATTTTATAATTAATTAATGCGTTAAAACCAATGAAAAAAAACTACCAATGTTTAATTCATAAAATGTATTCACATATTTCCAGTATATAGTTCAGTGACAGAGAAGATCGGGAAGGTAATTATTATGTTTAGAAAAATAATATATAAAATACTGGAGCGCGTAACCACAATTGTATTAACTAGGTAGCTTGACTGGAACTGACGTTGTCATACAATATCTCATCCTACCCATTTAATTCACTTTATTTGACAACAAAGCAAAAAAGTACCCGCATTAAATTTTCTCTAATGAGTAATGACAGTACTGTATACAACAGTAATAAACCACGCGGCGGATTATTTTCTCACTAATTGCAGCAGATTAATTTGCTCAAAGGTTTGCCTTTTATATATAGCAGCTATCAAAACGCTGAGTACATGATTGCATTTTTTTTTTATCCACTACAAGTTAGCCCTTGACGGCAATCTCACCTGACGGTAAGTGATCATGCAGTCTAAGATGGTGGCGGGCTAACCT
Source organism: Lasiommata megera (assembly GCA_928268935.1). Lineage (NCBI taxonomy): Eukaryota > Metazoa > Arthropoda > Insecta > Lepidoptera > Nymphalidae > Lasiommata > Lasiommata megera. The sequence continues at coordinate 14,916,948 of OV743315.1, read as the reverse complement.
GTCAGGGGTATGGTAAACTCATACTCCTGATCGGTTTCTACGCGACATCGTGCCGGAACGCTATATCGCTTGGCAACACGTCTTTGTCGGTAGGGTGGTAACTAGCCGCGGCCGAAGCCAAAGACGTGTCGCAAAGCGATTTAGCGTTCCGGCACGATGTCGCGTAGAAACCAATTAGGAGTATGGGTTTACCATACCCCTAACAGGTTAGCCTGATACCATCTTAGACTGCATCATCACTTACCATCAGGTGAGGTTGCCGTCAAGGGCTAACTTGTAGTGGATAAAAAAAAAGTCAGGAAGAACGCTACAAAAAAAATAAGAATACATCAAAGACTTTCATCGTAGGTAGATAGTCCACAAAATATTTCACAGTGTGTTTATTAAATAAACAGCCGTTGTTTGTTCCAACTTAAAAGAACACCTCCCTTACAGCTCCACAAACACCTATTAAGCAGATCTATTGACTATCCAGGCACAGGGGGGGTACCAACATAAAGGGAATTACATCCAAACATTACGGAGTACATTTAAAAGGCATCCTAATTCACTGGCTAATAGAAAGAACACAAGTTTTCTACTTTCAAGCCGCTCAGCGTAGCAAAAGCAAATATGTGCTCCCCGATTCGGGAGCATCGTATCAGCCCCACTGGATGGAAGTTTCAAGTGTAACCTACGCGGAAAAGCAAACGAGGTTCCGTAGGTATATTACATGTAAAAGTTAATTAATCCACTCTTATATTAGAAAATTGGAGGTAACGCTTTTCGTCTGTTGAATCCACTGAACAGATTTCGACAAAATCGGAAAGTTTTTAATACTTTTTTTTGTATCAAAGATGAAATTTTACTATTAAAACTGTTGCAGCATCTGCGCAGGTATGCATAGTAATTTTGTTACATTTTCACATTACTTTTCGTTTTTGTAACTGTGTGCAATAAAATCTTTTGTATATCGATCTATTTTAATGCTATTGTAAATAAAAATTTGCATACGTAATACCTGGTTAATGGCACTTAGGATTACGTGCCATTAACCAGGTATGAATCAATCGATTGATATAATTTTATCAGTTTCATTTCCTCATAATCGAAATAAAAAGCAGAGTAAACAACTACAAATCGATCATAAAACCAACATATCCTTCAATTAAATATTTTGGATAAACGTGTACAACAGTATGTATTATAATATAAGGGATATTTTAAATTTTTTGCCACTATAATACCTTGTACAACCTATTATTACTTAACAATAATATTTATTACTCAAGTATTACTACTCTAATTCTGTAATTTTTAATGTAGTGTAAAATAATATAGAGTATTTACTGTGTCTATACATTTCTACAGAAAATCCACGCATAACCCTAATTCGCCGTGGGGACATTTTCAAACGCGTCTGCACCCGGATGCAGGCTATCGAGTGGCATCGCCGCGGCGCTTCAAAGCGTTCCGTTGCCAGGCAACTCCCGGAATCCCCCGGTGTAACAACGCCGTGGTAATTAAGCCGCGCCGAAGACCTAGCGCCTACGAGTTAATTTAAATCTCCGGAGCGTATTGAATGATACTAGACTCCACCGTGAGATAGTGTTGTGACGATATGGCTCACAAAAGCGTTGGAAACCTTAATAGTTCAAAGGTTTTATAATAGGGGAGGACAAAAACGAATGGGGTCTTAGATTAATATCATTACATTTCTTTGTTATTCACGTTATTATACATTTTATTTTTCGGTCAAAGTTGTTACAAATGAAGATAATAAAATGAAAGCTATGAGGTGCTATGAAGACTTAAAACTAAAGCTATGAGGGTTCCAAACGCGCCCTGGTCTAAGAAGAGGCCCACAACAAACTTAGCCGGGTTTTTACGTACATCACCAAAACCGTCCAAAAAGCTACGCCTAGAAGTAAGGGCGTTTCGGTGCGTTCGTTCATAACCTTCTTCCTGCCTAAGGGACAGAGGTAGCAATAAAGCTTTTCCACCACGATAAAACAAAAGGGCGTTACGGCATGCTAAACTACACACCGTGTGAGGCAACCATAAGAATATGTTTGTCACAATCTTGCATTATTCATTGATGCTTCGGTTGCACATTGCTTGGGATTTGTAGTATCTGTTAGAAGCGATGGACAATAAAATACGTGGCACTTTGGTAAGACATGTGAACTAAGCCAACCGCATTACCTCGATACTAGGGGGGTTCGGTAAATCACGTAAGAATCTCTACTTGCTTTTTAATTTTTTGTCAACAAGGTAGTGGTTGCTTGCAATCGCACGTAATGTTACCTATCTCTATAGTCTAACGTCTATATTATATAACAAACACAACAAATTTGTTAATCATTTTTAAATAATTATAATTTAATCGGTTGAAATAGTTTGTCGATTTTTCTTTCTCATTTTGATAATAATATGGCACCTGGTTTCGGCACTGCTAAGTACTCTACTACTGGCTAGGTTATGACAAATCGATTGACGTAAGAATCATCAAAATCGAATAATGCGTTCGGCCTCAAGAATACCTCATGGAAACAAACAGACCCAGACAGAGAAAAATATATGGCCTGGAAGGCCTTTGCACATTACACTAACAAAATAAACAAATGAAATAAATAAAACAGTAAATACTGTATTTAACTTTTATACCAGACATGCAAACAATGTCATCATCATCATAATTTCAACCTATAGACGTCCACTGCTGGACATAGGTCTTTTGTAGGGAGTTCCAATGGCCACGGTCTTGGGCCGCTTGTATCCAGCGGCTCCCTGCGACTCGTTTGATGTCGTCCGTCCACCTTGTTGGGGGTCGACCAACGCTACGTTTACCGGTGCGAGGTCACCATTCCAACACTTTGGGACCCCAACGTCCATGGGTTCTCCGAGCTATGTGCCCCGCCCATTGCCACGTCAACTTCGCAACTCGCTGAGCTATGTCGGTAACTCTGGTCCTTCTACGGATCTCTTTACTAAATACCATACTTAACTTTTATACCAGACATGCAAACAATGTAAACAACGATAAAAAAAAGTAATATATTTGGCAGAAAAATTCATATTTTCTACTAACAGGGCAACACAAACAAATGCACCAGATAGCTCGTCAGGATGTGCGAGCCAAGGCGTGGATTTGAGCGATAAATACTTCGAGGAATACGTTTACCGAGTGCCGTTTGCCGCGCGAGCTTCGGAGCTTGGCGCGATCGTCTCGCGCTTGCATTATTCATTGCGTCAGTACTCGTTGGCGCGAGCTTGAGATTTGTAGCATCTGTCAGTAGCTAGTATGCGTACAATAAAGGGCTTAATTTAAAATACATTTTCATCAACTCTTACCATCTTCACGATGTTAATGGGACAAGTGAGCCTCGAGTGCATAAATAATAATAATAATCATTTATTTGCCAGAATGTATGTACAATAGATGTTATTAAGCGATGTCAATTGGTTAAGAGTTCATTACATTCTACTAAATTAATAGTGTGCAAATTTTATATAAATTATTAACATTATGAAGCGGGACAGTTGTAAGAACAAGGTTATTAATTATTAATACCTTGCACAGGTGTCCTCTCCATACGAGAAAGGTTTTGCCATAGTCCACCACGCTGGCCATGAGCGGATTGGCTGACTTCACACGCCCTTGAGAACATGTTGTATGGAGAACTCTCAGGCGTACAGTTTTCCTCACGACGTTTTCCTTAACCGTTGAAGCAAGTGATATTTTAATTGATTAAAAACGCACATACTCGTAACTTCGAAAAGTTAAAGGTGCGTGCGGAGGATCTGCTGCTGATTAGGAGGCGGAAAATCTAACCAATAGGTCTATCATAGCTAGATATATGGGAGGAAAATGTTTAATTAAATTTAAAAAAAAAAGGCATTATTAAAAAATTCGTTACACTTTCAACGTGATATTTTCTCAAAAGTCTCGTTAAAAATATTCATTTATTTTTTCGCGTTTCCCACTTAACGAGATTTTAAATGTTTTCATATCAGCACAGCGGGGACATCAAGAATTTAATATCCGTTTTATTTAATATAGAAAACACGGCGATGGCACATTATTTCCCGCGCACCTAATATGTTACCGGGTACGTGGGGCGCGCTTAATGAATTACTATTTTAATATAGCTAGTGGGTGCTTTGGAATACCCTTCGACGGTAAGGAGTCTCTTATTTAGTGTACTTCTATAGTTTTTTTTTACACACTACAAGTTAGCCCTTGACGGCTATCTCACCTGGTGGTAAGTGATGATACAGTCTAGGATGGAAATGGGCTAACCTGTTAGGGGCATGGTAAACCCACACTCCACATTGGTTTTTACGCGACATTGTGCCGGAACGCTAAATCGCTTGGCGACACGCTTTGTCGGTAGGGTGGTAACTAGCCACGGCCGAAGCCTCCGACCAGACCAGACTCGAGCCGGGAATCGAACCCAGGACCCCCAACTTTATAATGTGACAGCGCGCACACTGCGCTACGGAGGTCGTCAAAGTTACATCAGATGATTATAAAAACACCGATAAGGTGAAGAGGGAAAACATAACAATAATATAATAATAATCTTTATTTATGAAAAGCATAATTTACATTTTATAAGTATGAAGCCCTTTTTTATCGTAGGTAAATCCTCATGGATATCTCTGCGCCACGGGGAAAGACAGAGGTTATGTCAGACTCCTACTGACTAAAACCCCCACGTGTTCCTACTCACCGCTGTATGATGGAGCCACGGGAAAGCTTTCGCATACAACTGCGAATCCACCAGCGGGCGTCCACCGCAGCAGACACTACTCGGACACGACACTACGTGCCCAGTTTCGCCTGTCAGAGGTGTGCCGGAAACACAGCACACCACCCAACTTGAGGACTGTACTGGGATGGACAACCGCGCTTCCATCGCCCACAAGTCCTCCGAAGGCACAAGAGCAAGAGAGGTGGAAGAGAACCATCTCTCGCAACCCGACCTTCTTTCGCCGACGACAAGCGCGGCGAACGCAAAGCAAATTTAGCTTAGTACATTGGTCGGTACTATTTAAGGATATATTTAATTTAAATTCAAAATTAAAATTCAATTATCCTAATTCAAATAGTCCTTTAAAAGACACTTTTGACGCGTCAATTATTTACATAGTAGTGATTTGATGGTGATAACTACATTCGTAAACTTAAAACTAAAGCTATGAGAGTTCCAAAGCCCACCACAAACTTTTATTGTTATCACCATCTCACATAATCTATATATATAAAAAAGCGAAAATTCACTTACATACTTATATACTTACATACTGATTAAACACGAAATCTCAAAAACTATTGTACGTATAAAGCTATAATTTAGCAAGTAGGTAGTTGATAGTTAAGAGATGTCAGCTAAGAAAGGATATTTGGAAATTCCACCCCTAAGGTGGTAAAATAGGGGTTGGAAGTTTGTATGAAATTTCTTTGTTTTTAGAGTTAGAGACACAAAAATTTGCAATAAGATTAATAATAATAAATAAAAACATGTACATCATTTTTTTTTAAATATTACCCGTTAAGGGTGGTAAAATAGGGGATGGTAGTTTTTGATTATTTTTTGATTATGAAGTCTACAAGCTTGAAATTTTGAAAATGGGTTTCTTTTTGGGCGTAAGTATAAGGTTAGAATATTTTTTCATCCAAATCTACCCCGAAGGAGGTAAAATAGGGGTTTGAAGTTTGTATTAAAGTCCTATGATTTTTAATTTAGAGACACGAAAATAGGCAATTTGACATATGCCTATAGCTTAAAACCTCAATCTCACGGGAAATCAGCAATTCTACGCAGACGAAGTCGCGGGCAACAGCTAGTCAATAATAAAGTATAGTACCTATGGAGCAATTCGCACTCAAGCTTTTTTATCGTTTATATAATCCTTAATATCGTAATATGATTTTTCTATAAGCTTTTACGATCCAGGCGCCGAATTAGCATTAGCTGAAACATTAGTTCTAAATTCAAACACTTCCAGAATCTAAAGTGTGTCCAGCGGTATTACACCACGTCATTGTTTACACTCTAGTGGCACGGTAATATTATATTACCGTGCTAGTGGCATTTCAACGCCGAGCTGACACACTTGGCGCTCACCGTGACGTCACTGCGCGCTAACTTGCATTTCCTTTCGCCGTTCCTACTTCCGATGTCACTTCGCATCGCGTGAAATCACATACACACAAACGGACACCATAAACTTAAATAGCCCCTTTAGATCTAAAGTGACGTAAGACAACATTTTGCACATTTTGATTTAGCACCTTGGTGATAAAGCGTCCCCTATTCGAATTTATATGGCTTTTAGAACGTCTCCTGCTCATTTGGCGTGGCATGATCAAGCCATTACCGGCTCACTACAGAGCACGGGTCTCCTCTCAATATGAGAAAGGTGTGGCCATAGGTCCACCACGCTGGCCATGTGCGGATTGGCAGACTTCACACGCCTTTGAGAACATTTTGGAGAACTCTCAGGCGCGCAGGTTTCCTCACGATGTTTTCCTTCACCGTTGAAGCAAGTGATATTTTAATTGTTTAAAAACGCACATAACTCCGAAAAGTTAGAGGTGCGTGCCCGGATTCGAACCGCCGACCTCTAATTAGGAGGCTGACGCCGTAACCACTAGGCTATCACCGCTTCAAACTTCACACCTATACCCACTCAGAAGTAAAGTCACTTATGGCTTTTTTACACATTGTTATATGACACTTTCATGGTGAGCATCTTCTTTGTTTCGTCGCGTTGACGACCTACATGGTGCAGTGAGTTCGAATCCCGGCTCGATTCTGGTCTAGTGGGAGGCTTCGGCCGTTGCTAGTTACCACTCTAGTGGCAAAGACGTGTCGCCAAGCGATTTAGCCTTTCGGCATGATGTCACATAGAAACGAATTAGGAGTATGAGCTTGCCATATCCCTAACAGGTTAGCCCGCTACGGTCTTAGGCTGTATTATCACTTACTATCAGATGAGATGGCCGTAAAGGGCTAACTTGTAGTGTCAACCAAACTTACGCTCTACCTAGAAGAATGTCGTTACTGAGCGTTAAATTTTATTTTCGCTATTCTAATGATACTTCAAATGGTGCTCCCACATACATTGTGAATAAAATTTTCATCACCAGAGAAAAATGCATTAAAAATATATACTTTACACCTACTTGATAAAGAAGATTAAATAAATTGTTCCATAGCTTTTAAGAAGTTTGAGTCTTGACTACATTATATTTACTAATGTGTTTTTATGAGAATAATAACAGACTGAATGTAACAAAACGCTTTAACTTGTCCGGCGGAGTCATAAAAACGACCGATTCTAACCTCTAAAGTTCGGTCAACGTTTTCACATAGTTGCGGCTTTACAACCAGTGGTGCGTTAACCTTTGTAGTAGAACGCAATTGAAAGATAAATACAGCTCACACCATAGTCAGTAAGGCAAGCCAGGCCACGTCATAAGTATGTCGAACCATTTTTTTTAATATTTATAGAAATAGGACAAAAGAATTGTTGTCATAACTATGTTAGATATTATGTTTTTATAAATATACATATATTTTTATTTTATTTTTAGTTTGCAAAACTGACATAAAATTAAATAGTCGTACTTCATTCATAATACAATATATCTTATTTATACAATATTGCCTTCTTGATGCGAACACAGCATGCACAAGAAGAAAACCTTAATATAAAAAAATAAGTTAAAATTAACCTAGATAACCATAAAACAAAACAAAAGTGAAACAAAAAAAAATAAGGACATTTTTTTTTTCTTTTTTTTTCTTTTATACACTACAAGTTAGCCCTTGACGGCTTTCTCGCCTGATCGTAAGTGATGATGCAGTCTAGGATAGTATCGGGCTAACCTGTTAGGGGTTTGGTTAAACCCACACTCCTAATTAGTTTCTACTTGACATCGTGCCGGAACGCTAAATCGCTTGGCGTCTTTGTCGGTAGGGTCGTAACTCGCCACGGCCGAAGCCTCCCACCAGACTAGCGAGATAATATATATTATACTGGTGGCGCACGTGTTAGCGCAGGAAATAATACATAAAAACCAAAGCGGAAACTTCTAAGTTTAACTTTAGGTCACTTTGCGTTTGAACCGTGTCGACATTTACATATTCTGACCTTTATCACCACGCTGTCCTTTGTAGCTGACATTGTTAAGATAAACTTGAACTAGTACGGCTTGGATTACTTGGTTTATATCTAACTGGATTGCAGCTTAACGTTTAAAGCTAGACTAACGTTACAATTGCTAAATGAAATAAACCATTTTGTGTTTACATGCTAACATCGCAATTTTGTCGCAATTTAACGATAATTTGCCGTCTATTTTAAAAGACAAAATTTATTTAATGTATTTAAGGTCACTTGGGACAAAAGGTAATGGTACGATTGTTATAATTAAAGTAAACTCACTCGAATTGAAGACCCATGGAGGGTTTTGAAGACAGATCTATAAGCGAGTCTTACCTATGACTAAACGAGTCAAAGTTACATTTATTACATTTACATTTATTACATTTATCAGAAATCAATGCAGTAATGTTCAATTGAAATTATAAGTCAAAAACCGCAATCATACGAAGCAATTGAAATATAGACAGGTAATGACAGAGACCGATTCATCACCACTATCGACTTACCGTGTGGCTAGGACCTCCCTCCTCTCTACGTGTCTCAGATGAATCTGTCTCGTTCTAACGCGTAAGTGCGCTCTATAGATCTCAGCCTTAGATCTAAATTTCTCTCTTCTATAACGCAGAAGGCAGACAGGTAATTCCACTGCATTATAAACTAAAAAGGTTTTGTTTCAACCAATAAACTCATTTATTGAAATTTACTTTATGTTAACTGTACTTCAATTTGTTTAGATTTTTATATGTTTATTGCACTATATTTATAGTCAGCACTTGACGGCAACCACATCCAGTGTGGTAAGTGATTATGCAGTCTAAGATGGTAGCCGGCTAACTTTTTAGGTGTATAGTAACGATACATATTCCTAATTGGTTTTTACACGACATTATGCTGGAACGTTACAAAGCGGCAAATAAAAAACAGAATTTAAAGTTATATAAAAAATATTCTACCATCCTCAAAAATTGTATATCGAACAGTCATAAAATTGTGAATTTACAACGCATTATGCGGGCAAAGCAAGTAACTTCTGCTGCGTGGAAAATAATCAAAAATAGCACAAATATTAAAAGCCCTAATAAGCTTGCGATAAATAAAATAAGTATTAATGATAAATCTTACACTAAAGCAAAAGACATCGCGAACAAATTTAACGAACATTTTACAAGCCTTACCCCGCTTAGTATACATAACACAACTCATAGTAGTACAAAAAATTTACAAACTTTATTTCTAGCACCGGTAATTGATGCAGATATATATAAAATAATAAAAAATCTCAATAATACACATTCAACAGGCCCTGATGGTATTAACATAAAAAATCTCAAATTATGTTCTCCTTATATTTGTAAACCACTAAGGCACATTATAAACCTATCACTAGAACAAGGCATTTTTCCCGTAAGGTTAAAGTTTTCAGTTGTAAAACCTATATTCAAAAAAGGAGAAAAATCAGATATCCGCAACTATAGGCCTATCACTCTTATACCTGTCTTATCTAAGGTCTTTGAGAAAGTTGTTCATGATAAGATATATAATTTCCTTGCGAAATATAAAATATTGCATCAAAATCAACACGGTTTTCGAAAAAAATACTCAACTACCACAGCCTGCTTTGATCTAATGTGTAGCGTTACAGAAGGACTAAATAATAAAAATACGACGGTAGCTCTCTTATTGGATATGACGAAAGCCTTTGACTCAGTGTCACATACAATTCTACTGAGCAAGTTATATACATATGGAATAAGAGGTATTTCTAACGATTGGGTTAAAAGTTATCTTACTAATAGGCAGCAGTATGTTGAGATTACAAAAATTTCAGGTAATTTTAAAAAAGTCTTTAAGTCGAATCTTAAAATAAACGCAAACGGCGTACCCCAGGGGAGTATATTGGGCCCGCTCCTCTTCCTTTTGTATATAAATGACCTGCCCCATTCCATTAATCACAAATGTGTCCAATACGCTGACGATACAACAATTATTATAAGAGGCAATAATCAGCCAATGATTGAATACGAAACGAATAAAGCTCTTAAGGATGTCGCTAACTGGCTCAAAAAAAATAGCTTAAATATAAACCTCACTAAAACTCAATTCATTCATTTTCGCACTTACAACAGTACCAAGGCAACGATTAATATTAACTTTGATGGTGTAGACATAAAAGAGACTGAAACAGCAATTTTCTTAGGTATAAACATTGACGCCTATTGTAATTGGAAGCCACAAGTAGATAGTGTGTGTAGTAAGATGGATAAATTTACATATATTTTAAAAAGACTCCGATTCACCGTTTCAGAAACGGCGGCTACTGTGGCCTACCATGCTTATATATCTTCTTTATTAAGATATGGATTAATTCTGTGGGGGAACTCAGTCGACGCAACGAAAGCGTTCAGGGCCCAAAAAAGGTGCATGAGGGTGCTCTGTGGGGCTGGTTTCCTCGATAGTTGTCGACCACTTTTTAAAAAAAAGAAAATACTACCGCTACCTGCTTTATATATTTTTGAATTGTGCTTATTTTCTAAAAATAATACTGATTTATTCCCACAAAAAAATAGCAACAGACATAAATATAAGTTTGAAGTTCCAATGCAGCGTCTAAAAGTCTACAGCAAAAATGTATACTGTATGGCTATAAAAGTTTACAACCATTTACCAGATAATATTAAAGAAATGACGTTCAACAGGTTTAAAACATTCATGTTTAATAAATTACTACACGATGGTATTTATGACATTGATGATTACTTTAAAATTAAATTTAAATAAGCAAAACGACATGAGAATTTGTTCGAGTAGATGATTTTTGTATAATAATATTGACATTGTTTTATAACATATGACATTAGATGTAAATTAATTTGAATTCAATTATTATGTTTTTTTTTTTTTTTCTTCCATTATTTTTTCATTAAGTAATTATTATCTATGTAAAAGTTATAATTAATTGACTTAAAATATTTTGCACGCCTGTAAAGGCAAAACATGTTTGGTTCCATATATTATGTATTTTATAACGACATCTCTTATCCTGTACCCATGTTTTACAGCAAATAAATGAATTTATTATTATTATTATTATAACGTTACATCGCTTGGAGACACTTCTTTGTCGATACCAACCGGTAACTAGCAACCTCTGGAGCCACCAGACCATACCAGTGAAAATACAAAATTGATAAATTTCTCAACTGTCCCAGCCGGGGATCGATCCGAAAACAAGGCATAAGACCGCAGCTGTCGACACTGTACCAGGGAGGTCGTCAACAAAAAACTAACGTCGGAAATTTTGGGGTTATTCATACTGGAAAACCCGCTTACCTACACTCCAAAATAAAATGGGCACGTGAAAATAGTACCTTGGGTTCGAGATCTACATCTCGGATTTATGTGCCATTTCATAGGTCCGCCGCTTTTAAGGGGACTTTCAAATACGCTGCCTGTAAAATTTGGAATGCTCTTCCGCCACCTGCCCGGTGCTGCTGTTGAAATCTTTGTTTTCTTTCAGACATTTTATAAAAAAGTATTTATTTGATACACAAAAACTGTGAAATGAAAATATCTTAACAAGTTAGCCATAAAGCCAACTAAATTTCCAGGCAGGATTATAATATATATTTAGCTTAAAAAATAAAATAAAAATAAAAACAAAAACGCAACCAAACGCGTACACACGCACACGCGCACACACCCTCACACACTAAAGGAGCGCTTTCCCACTCACTCCGTGATATCAGCATGGGTTTTGCCTGAAAATCAGCGCTGCAGTCCTTTTTGACGCAGCATCAAGCTGAGGCAGCGCCCTCTTCAGCCAATGTCTAGACACATACGTTTTTAGATACGTACTTTTTTCTTTTAAAGGCTGAATAAACGCAATTTTGATTTTTTGATTTGAAATCAAATATGCATATTACTCGTCCACATAAGTGTGTGCATAAATAAGTGAATTTTAGTCAGCGGGGATAATTAGTGATGATAATCATGGCAGTGAACAGAGCGATCGATTCTGTCACATAGGCCTAATTCAAGCTGTGATGTAACCGCAGCATCGCCCGAACTTAACAAAGAGGGCTGCTTCATTTCCGGTCCTTTGTTACGTGGCTCTGATGGCTTCTAAAATTATTCAAATTCAAAGAAACGACGAATCAAGAGAGGGCGGCAGGCAGGTGACGGGGGGGGGGGGGGGAGAGATCGGGGCATTCCACCTAATGGTTCATTTGCATCCGAGATTCGGAAGAAACATTTTTAATACGGCATCTGTGGCTGCTATTGTTTTAAATGATTACCTACTGTGAAGATATTTTTTTTTTCTACTCCACTACGAATTTATTTCTATCTGTAGTTATCTGTTCTTCTATTTATTCCACTACAAGCTTAGCCCTTGATTGCCGACCCACCTAGTGGTGAGTGATAATGCAGAGGAAAATGGAAAGCCAGCTAACGGCTTGATATAAAACGAAAATTTCCGTAAGATAAGGCCGTGTTCAAAATGTAATATCAGTACAAAATGCAATTAATGATGGCCAAGTTGATTTCCAATATTAATAATTCTAAACTAAAGCCAGGTTAAAGGCTAAAGCTTGTCTGGAGGAGATCGCTTTTAGCCGCCTTTGCGCATTATGTTTGCTATTTATTTTTGTTTTTATTTGTTTGTTTGAATCCAAGTTTGTAATGTGTCATAAAGAGTTTATCTATATATCTATCTAAGTAAGGTAGTTCTAATTAGACAATAATTTTGAATTAAAAAAATTTAAACAAAAAAAACTAAAATTAATAAATTATTTTCTCTCAAAAAGACGCGGTTAGTTTTTTGAGGTAAGCGTCAGAGGGCTCAAGTAATTAACGCGCGGAGCTCCATCACAAAGCTAGTCGTTGCGGCTGGTGGTGTGTTTCCGACGCGGTTCTAATTGAAACTGAATTAGCGGTACGGGGCGCGCAATAATTAATTTTTGAGATTAAATTTATTAAAATCCACCCCCCGATCTAATGTAACAATACTTAACCTAGGTTTTTATCAATGTTATAGTTTTTTTAAACTAAGTTCTTGGTAGTTCCGTGTCCAAGATGTCATCTAGCTGTAACGTAATGCGTCACGGTTGGTATACATTTTACGACAGTTTCTATTCTATTCAGTAAACGATATTGGTTATGCTGCTTAATCTAACATACAGTTAAAAAGTGTTTCTGTCCATCACCTGTAAGACCCGACCCGTCCTGTTTCTTTGTGATTATACGAGTAAATGCTAGCCCTACAGAAACCGTGCTTTATGTGCAGTGCGTTATTAAGTGGGAGGTTCTGGATTCGATTCCCGGCTCGAGTCTGATTTGCTGGTAGGCTTCGGCCGTGGCTAGTTACCACCCTACCGACAAAGACGTGTCGCCAAACGATTTAGCGTTCCGGCATGATGTCGCGTAGAAAGCAATTACGAGTACGGGTCTACCATTTTAGACTGCATCATCACTACCAGCTGAAATTGCGGTCAAGGGCTAACCTGTAGTGGAAAATAATCTATATATATAAAAATCCATTGCTGTGCGTTAGTCTCGCTAAAACTTGAGAACGGCTCAACGGATTTATCTTATCTTGGTCTTGAAATGTATGTGGAGATCTAGGGAAGGTTTAAAAAGTGAGAAAAATTCGAATAATTGCCGGGAAAACCCTTAAAACAACCTTTTTCTTTTTCCCATATAAACGTATTACCGCTGCACAAAGTTCAAATTCAATCATACAGATTATCCTGTAATTATTCCAAGGTAAGTTATCCATTACTTCGTGATTGGAAGACAATCAAACACACTCATACACACTAACTCAACGCAGACGAAGTCGCGGGCGTCAGCTAGTAATAATAATAAAGAAATTGTGAGGTCCTGGGTTCGATTCCCGGCTCGACTCTGGTCTGGCAAGAGGCTTTGGCCGCAGCTAGTTACCACCTTACTGGCATAAACATACTGCGAAGCAATTTAGCGTTCCGTTATAATGCCAAATAGAAACCGATTAAGAGGATGGGTCAGCCAGTAACGCAATCGGTAGCCCCTCTAGTGCTTTGGATGTTCATCAAAAACGGTAATTAAACACTGAATATTAGCTGATATTTATAATACATTGGATTTGCACGCGATGTAATATAAAAAATAAAAAATAAACTGCATTAAATTTCGTGAAGGTCAACGCAGTTATTGCGCCCAACATAGTAAACAGAAAAACAGACAGACAATTTTAAATAGTATGTAGTCCTCTGTTTGCATAATACCACCAATTTTCACCACGGAATAATAAATAACAATTACGGTTCGTATACAAATGTTGTTTTAATATAATCAGGTGGTATGGAATGGTGTCAAAAGGTTAATCAAAATGGCTGACCTTTTTTGTAAGGGCAAGAAGATTGTTTTCGATAAAGGCTTTCGGTCACGCGAGATTTTCTAATAAGCAGTTAAACGGCTCTAGCGTGTATGATAAGATTAAATTTAACTTACCTACTACTTTACTTGTATGTAATTTCTTTTTTTTATACACTACAAGTTAGCCCTTGACTGCATCTCACCTGGTGGTACGAGTAAGTGATGATGCTGTCTAGGATGTGAGCGGGCTAACCTGTTAGGAGTTTGGTAAACCCACGCTCCTAATTGGTTTCTATGCGACATTTCAGACAGGTTCTGGATTCTATTCCCGGCTCGATTCTGGTCTGGTGGGATGCTGCGGCCGTGGCTAGTTGCCAAGCGATTTAGCGTTCCGGCACGATGTCGTGTAGAAACCGATTAGGAGTATAAGTTTACCATACCCCTAACAGGTTAGCCCGCTAGCATCACCACTTACCATCAGGTGAGATGCAGTCAAGGGCTAACTTATGGTGAATAAAAAAAAAATATGTGATTTTTTTTATACACTACAAGTTAGCCCTCGACGGCTATCTCACATGGTGGTACGAGTAAGTGATGATGCTGTATAGGATGTGAGCGGGTTAAGCTGTTAGGAGTATGGTAAACCCACGCCCCTAATTGGTTTCTACGCGACATCGTGCCGGAACGCTAAATTGCTTGGCGACACGTATTTGTCGGTAAGGGTGGTAACTAGCCACGGCCGAAGCCTCCCACCAGGCCACACTCGAGCCGGGAATCAAACCCAGGACCTCCAACTTTATAATGTGACGGCACGCGCGCTGCGCCACGTAGCTCGTCATAATGTATGTGACCAAATAATAGTGATTGTTGTATTTTTCCGTTTTCAGCATCGAATCTTTTTTGTAAATAGGAGTGTTTTGAATCCTGACAAACTAAACATTATAAAGTTGGAGGTCCTGGGTACGATTCCCGGCTCAAATCTAGTCTGGTGGGAGGCTTCGGCCGTGGCAAGTTACCACCCTACCGACAAAGGCGTGTCGCCAAGCGATTTAGAGTTCCGGCACGATGTCGCGTAGAAACCAATTAGGGGCGTGGTTTACCATACTCCTAACAGCTTAACCCGCTCACATCCTATACAGCATCATCACTTACCATCAGGTGAAATTGCTGTCAAGGCCTAACTTGTAGTGGATAAAAAAAAACATTAACTTAACCTAAACAAGTTTCATAGGTATATATCTAAGCATAAATCGCATTGTATACAATACTTTCTATTATATTCAAGCGTATTACAATTGTGACCCAATGAAAAATGGAACAAAGTAATTACAAGTTATTACCAAAATGCGTACCTAACCAAAAGTTACCTAAACCTAAACCTTGTGCCTAACCAAAGTTTTCAACTTACCATTGATTTGATTGTTGTGTTATTACAAATAGGTCTGTGTAATTAACTTAAACAAGCACGAAAGTAGTCCATAAACATAGTAATTCCCCAAAGTAAATTTTACCCCAAATAACCAATCAATCAAGTCAAAAGAAATCAAAAGCTCAAAAAATTCATTTAAATCAACGACTAAACTATACTTTGGTCCTTATTCGTCTTTAGGTTCTAAAGTACAGATGTAGCTACAAAATTATTCTTAATAGGTACCATACATACCATAATAGCGGTGATAGCCTAGTGAAGCGGTGATAGCCTAGTGGTTAGGGTGTCAGCCTCCTAATGAGAGGTCGGCGGTTCGAATCCGGGCACGCACCTCTAACTTTTCGGAGCTTTGTGCGTTTGAAAAAAAAAAAATTAAAATATCACTTGCTTCAACGGTGAAGGAAAACATCGTGAGGAAACCTGCACGCCTGAAAGTTTTCCATAATGTTTTCAAAGGCGTGTGAAGTCTGCCAATCCGCACATGGCCAGCGTGGTGGACTATAGCCAAACCCTTCTCATATTGAAAGGAGACCCGTGCTCTGTAGTGTGCCGGTAATGGGTTGTTCATGATGATGATGATGATGTGCCATAATAGTTGCTTAATAGACAAAATAACGACAACTTGTATCAAAAGTTTTTTTACGAAATGCCAAATGTCCCAGCGCCCATATAGACGCTTATTACCCGATGTAAGTCCGACATAAATCAATATTTGCTCATTTCATCAAAACGCGCGACAATTCGGACCCAATAGCCCGAGCCGCAATTAATTCACGACGAAAGAAATCAAAGGCTCGTGATTAAAAGCGTGCGATGCGACGTCGGGACTAATTTTTCGGCCGGCTGATGCTTGTCGGGTAATTTCCCGGGCAGTGTTATAATTTGTTCGAATTACCGGGCGGTCCGGCTCATAAATTATACTGGACGCGCCATTTGTAATGAAGAGGTCGTGCGTTGCAATAGCCCGGACAAAAATGGCACTTAAACACACATAATATTATGTAATTTTTCATATTCCTGCTAATGTTATACAATCAAAGTATGTGTTGGTTTTTTGTCCTGCATGATTAACGCAGTCTTGGAGTCTTGGAGTCTTGGAGCTCCAAGACTCATATAACAGATGTGGGAGATAAAGCTGCCAAACTGAAATGGGACTGGGCTGGGCATGTTATGCGCATGTCGGACGAACTTTGGGCAAAAGCCGCTACACATTGGGTGCCACAAAAAACAAAAAGACGTCGAGGCAGACCGAGGCGTCGTTGGCGTGACGAACTCGATGCCTATATGTCGGTTTGGCCCCAAATATCCCTAGATAGAGACAAATGGAAGGAAGAAAGAGAGGCCTTTGCCCAACATTGGGACAGTACGGGCTGATAATAATAATGATTAACGCAGCAAGGGGTCCCAGGTCGGGTAACCTCCACGTGTGCCTGAGTGCTGTGGCTCCCTCTTGATTCCTCCGGGGGTAAGAGCAGAATTCGGGCCGGTGCACCCTGGTAACATAGGTAGCCGAGGGCTAATAAGCCGACGCGTTGGGGGTCCGCGCGTCCCTCTAACCCAGCTGAGGGCGCAGTGGATGACCCAGGGGGTGCATCACCCCGTGTGGTGGAAGGCCTGTCTAGGTATGGGACTGGCAGGCGGGGACGGGCGGCAGTCAGCTGCTGGAGGTGGGGGTGATCACTGTGGTCGTTTCCATTTCAAGTCCGTCCAGGTATGGGACTGGTGGGCCGGGGTGGATGGCGAGCGTTCGCTGCGTTTGTCGTCAGCGATGGAAGGCCGGGTGCGAGAGAGTGTTCCTCTTCACCTTTCTTGCTCCTGTGCCTTCGGAGGACTTGTGGGCGATGGAAGCGGGGTCGTCCATCACTCAATGCATCTGTACGGTCCTCAAGTTGGTTGGTGTGCTGTGGTTCCGGCACACCTCTAACCGGCGAAACTGGGCACATTGTGCCCAAGTAGCTGCGGCGGACACCCGCTGGTGGAGATGCGGTTGTATGTGAAAGCCTTCCCGTGGCTCCACCATACAATGGTGAGTTGGAATAGGTGGGGATTTTAGTCAGTAGGAGTCTGACATAATGTGCCTTCCCGTGGTGCAGAGGTATCCATGAGGATTTTACCCACGATAATACAATTAAAAAAATATATATTAATGCAACAATATAGCAACATTCTAGGAAGCTTTGGCCGTGGCTAGTTAGCAAATCATTGACAAAGACGAGTCACCAAGCGAATTAGCGTTCCGGCACGGTTTCGAACAGGAACCAATAATTAAAAAAAAAATAACAATTTAACAAATTTCCGATTACATCTCAAAACCGTTCAATCTCTGCATTTCTTTAATAACATTGCAAACTGTAGGGGTTGTCTGTACTTGAAATATCTCTGAGATGAATAAGATATGTGTCGCGAAAACCCGGTGTAAACAAAAAAGTCAGCACAACCATTCGCGAAGGCAAATTGAATGTGCTTAAAGCACAGTTGAAGAGTAAATTAATGTGTTTAAATATGCTGAAATCACTTTGATGTTAGACCTCACCGCCCGTTGAACATAGATTTTATTGAATATTCTATCACGAAAACAAGAAAATCACTCTCCACTTACTAAGTATTGTGCCATTGGCAAAAAATAAGAATGAAATACGACTCGTTATACGAAAGTTTAAGCCTGAATGGTTAAACAAAATATCACAACGTAGTTGACGGCATCAAGTCACACGCATGCCTTCTATTGTGCGTGGACGTTCGCTCGGAATGATAAGACCCGAAATCGTTGAGGCGTGTTAAAGATAGAAAATTGTTGAATAGCCAAGGGAAAATTGCATCGGTTATTTCATTTCAGTGATTCTTACCAGACTGGACGCACGATGTAACTACTCAGAATATAGGCTATTGAATGAATTTATTAAAATTTCCACGCTTACAGTTCTTGTGATGTAATAACTCAACAAGATTAATAAAATATCTTCTAAAATGTTAAAAAGATTTTACATTTACTTTCCTTAATCATTTTTTTAAGATTGCGTAAGCCCGCTTCAAAAACAAAAATAATTATTAAAATATTCCAAACAAAAACAAATTAAATTGTCAGTTTGTTCAGGCTGATTGATCACAAGCTGCGATTGGATCCGTAGTCATGGGGACGATTCACACTTCCCTGCGGATGAATTCATTGTGAGAATGAACGTTTTTTTCTAAGCTTTCTTTTAATTAATCGTCATCTTAAACGAGGGAGCTTCAAATACAAAGCAGTAGACCAATGATCAGATGGATGTTCTGTTTTGGAAAGGATATGCGTGTCAATAATGCGAGAGATAGCTGTTGGTTTATAGATGTGAGTACAAAAAGGAGACATTCTGTGCTGAAAATAAATAGCTTGGGATGAGTTCAAGAAGAAGAATCTTAAGAAGTGAAAATCGCCTTATGTTCTTTTAAAATGCCAAGGAGATTATTGTTATCTGGTATAAAATACACCATTACTGACACTTACACTCAATTCGGTAAGCTTTTCTAGCTTGTTTCCTCGAGATAGGTATGGCTTAACGCGATTAATCGCACGTGTAATCATAAAACCTATTTAGTACACTATCAACCGTTTAGGGTAAGGTGGAGGGCACCAAAGGGCGAGGAAGGTCACCCATGCGATTGGCCGATCAGATAAAGTCTGCTGTGGGTGGTCCTTTGCACGAGTGCACCAGACTTTCGGCCAGCAGAGGGAAGTGGCGAATGCTTGTGAGGCGCATAACATCTGGCCTCAAAGACATTGATTCGTGATGACCACGACCGCTCTGCAAAGAGTGTAACGACGAAGAAGAAGAAGAAGATCAATCGTTTAATAAAAAACGCTACGTTTGGAAATAAATTTGAAGTTAGAAATACTTATGATAGAATTGCTTTCAATATTCATGGATAATTTGGCCGCCGAACTGATGCGTTGAAGCGTGAACAATCCTCAATGCAAATATTTATTGAAGAGGTAGGGAGGACCTAGAAAAAGATTACTACTGATTGATTAGATCCGCAACAGGTGGGGAGGAAAGGTGGATACAGGTAAGCAGTTTTGTCCCTCGCTTTTGATAGCATTTGTTTGAAAAGTACCAACTTTTTTTCATCAATTATGTTTATTTGATTGTTGATTGAATTGAGTATTGATTGAATTATTTGAATATTGATTGAATTAAATGATCTGAATTGAAGCGATGATAGCTTAGTGGTTAGGGCGTCAGCCTCCTAATCAGAAGTTAGCGGTTCGAATCCGGGCACGCACCCTTAACTTTTCGGAGTTATGTGCGTTTTTAAACAATTAAAATATCACTTGCTTTAACGGTGGAGGAAAACATCGTGAGGAAACCTGCACTCCTGAGAGTTCTCCATAATGTTCTCAAAGGCGTGTGAAGTCTGCCAATCCGCACATGGCCAGCGTGGTGGACTATGGCCAAACCCTTCTCATATTGAGAGGAGACCCGTGCTCTGTAGTGAGCCGGTAATGGGTTGATCATGATGAAACTTATAGGGATTTTTGTTACATCATTTCCATCTGTTTGTAACACCTATTGCCACCAGGGAGTTTACCACATTATGAACAAGTAAACACTCTTTCACTTTTAAATTTCGTATGTCCAATAACCGTCTCCGTGATTAGTTATGTAATTTTCTCACTAATCAGCACAGACTCTTATATAAAAGAGCAATTAAGGGTAAAGTCTCGACAGGCTGCTCTAATAAGAGCTGGCGGGCTCCTAATATGATAATAATCTCACGTTAATGAAAATAACTGGAACCGACGGTTTAGCGTGTTAATCGTGGCATGGCATTGGACAGTGCCAATTTAGTTAAGTCAAAATGCCTAACTTATTAATAAAACACGTAGTCCAATAATTATTCGATCGAGTATATTAAGAAAGCTGACAAAACTGGACTTATTGTAGCTGGATTGGCACAAGAACAGTTCCGCACCAAGTATAAAATACTTCATAGTATTACTAAAGAAATAAAAAAAAGAATAAAAAAATAATCTTGTAATAATTTTTATTATTTGTAGTTATAGTGGGAATAGAAAAACAATCTGTGGACTCGTCAACTCCCCGATATTATAGATGGAAGGACAGAACTACAGAGTCCAATTGGCATCCTTCAGGGATGGAATATTAAAAAATAAATGTGTCAGTCTGAAGCTAGAAATATAAGAATCACGAACTCGATGTGATCAAAGCATTGAGACAATGATAATGCTGAATGAAATCGATATATACCGATTGATATTTGTAGAACACCAAAGTTTCGTGGGGTGTGTCAAATGTGCTTCCGGCATAAGCATACAAGAACAACAAGTAAACCATCGATACCGGAAAAAACAATACCATCAAATCTCTGAATATCTATCGCTTGAAACCGCATTACTGGTAAATATTTATAGCGGTACGCTACTGTCTAAAACTTGGGGAGTTTACAGTCAATCCAGAAAAGAAACGACATCAAGCCATTCTCACACCTATTGGTCAATTTAATAAAGCTCATATTTGAAAGCTTTCATTTCAACGTTAAACGCTATCAACTAGAAAGAAAACATACGAGAGCCTTTCGTAACTGGCCCTTTAGGCACATTCCCAAAGGGTTAAGGAAATTTTTGTACACATGTGTTTACATGTAAATCTTAAGGAAATTCCATCACCAATATGGTCTAAAGGTAAATACAGGCTGAAAAAAATATTATATATTATTTTTATTTACCACACGTTAGCCGTTGACTGCATCTCACCTGATGGTAAGTGATGATGCGGTCTAAGATGGTAGAGGGCTAACCTGTTAGGGGTATGGTAAACTCATACTCCTAATTGGTTTCTAGACGACATCGTGCCAGAACGCTAATTCGCTTGGCGACACGTCTTTGTCGGTAGGGTGGTAACTAGCCACGGCCGAAGCCTCCCACCAGACATGACTCGAACCGGGAATCGAACCCAGGACCTCCAACTTCAAAATGCAACAGCGCACGCGCTGCGCCACGGAGGTCGTCGAACATAACTATTAGAACATACTTGATGTGCCAATATAATATACTTCAAAGAAAGGAAGCTTTTTTAGCACTCGTAGTGACCGTTTTCCAAGAAACAAAATTTATTTCTGGCAATGGTTAAAGTATGTTGAATATTTCATAAGCTTCTCTCCAACACGAGCTAATTAGATAGTAAAGGAAAAATACGATAAAATACTTATCTTATTTTCTATTGATTTAAGATTCTTCAATTTGTGTATGCTCGAAATCATAAACGGCCACATATTTGTCTTTGCTGATGATACCGCCATCCTATTTCACGGTTCGACCTGGCAAGAGGTACAAAAAGCTGCAGAGCAAGGAATTCGAAAAATTACTAGTAACTTAGAAGCAAACTTATTAACTGTAAATGCCACGAAAACAAAATTTGTTTGCTTTAATATAACTGAAGCATCGCAACCTCCGCAGGATTTTAAGCTAAAACTTCATACCTACCCCTGTAATACAATAGGAAATAAAAATACCTTGTGTACATGTGAAAACCTAGAACAAACACCGCAAATAAAATACCTTGGTATTATTATAGACAAAAATTTAAAATGGCTTCCACAAATTAAAACGGTTGCACAGAGAGTGAGAAGTTTAATACCTTTGTTTAAATGCCTGCGGGACGTCGTGGACAAAAATTACTCTTCAATGTTTATACAGCGCTCTGCCAATCCCTGCTCATTTACTGTATTGCAGCATGGGGTGGCGCAGCAGCTAGTCATATGATAGACGTGGAAAGAGCGCAGAGAGCCGTAATCAAAGTGATGCTGCACAAACCACGTAGGTACTCGTCAGAACAGCTGTATAAAGAATCTCAACTTTTGACCATACGCCAATTATTCATATTGCATGCTGTACTGCGCCACCATAGCTCTTGTCCCATATTACAGGAGAGAAAGCATAGGCGTAAAATTTATAATGCTCTACCATTCACAAAAACAACCTTTGCAAGAAGACAGTACTTTTACCTGGGTCCATACTTATATAGATACTTGGTCAAAAAAATTCAAATTAATCAATTAAATAGGTATAGATTAAAAAAAAGTATTAAAAATTTTTTTACTAACTATAATTACGAAAATACCGAAAAAATTATGGATACCTACATAGTTCAAAACATTCTATGAGTTTCAAAGTGATAGACGGCACTCACATACACACACACACGCACACACACACACACGTTCACGCACGCACACACACACACACACACACACTCACACACACACACACACGCACACACACACGCACACACACGCACACACACACGCACACACACACACACACACACACACATAATTTAGACACAAGATATATTCAGCATGCAATATTTTCATAATTCTTCTTGTTTTTTTTTAACTAATTGTTAAACTTATCTTTAAATTAATCTAAACTCAACACATACTGAAATATTTTTATATGTTAAAGTGCTCTTGATATGTAACTTTTAATTTATTCAATGTTTGGGAAGGCACTGGCCCCTAAGATACGGGTTTTCCTAGTTTAGGGGTCAGGATTCCATTGTATTGTGCTGTACTGAGTTTTATAAATAAAGATTATTATTATTATTATTATTATTTACTTTACTCATTTTTGTACATAATTTTATCAGAATACAAAATAAAATCTATACCCCTATATAATTAATTTTATGTTTAAATATTTTTTTACTGTTATAGGGTTCCGTCCCGGAAGGATGCCAACTGGAGTGCTCCTTTTTCGGGCAGCCATTTAAAAAGACATTATTTTACTTATAATTCTAATTTGAGGAATATCAGTTCTTTTCTCATTAAATTCAAAAATAAAAAAACTTGAGAGGTGTCAAGGGACACCCGGATGGAACGAAGTTCCTTTCGATTAATTAGTGAAGGAATTGTAATAAAATTTTATTTTATTTATGTTATGATAATATTTTTTTATTATTAACAACTATAATGTTATATAAACTTAATCAGTAGGCTCAATTTTGTACTCCATCAGCAATATCCAGAACTTGTGCAGAAATACTGTCAGGATTCATTATTATTATCCGTATATATTAGCTCTCACGCCCGTGTGCAAAATAAATATATATAAAAAACCAAAAGAGATATAATAAACTTAAATAGATAAATATAAATAAACCTACATATACATTACATAGATACATATTTGCACCGGGCGGAGGATTACACCCCGGCAGGGGAGACCAAACCGGGGGTCAGGGCGACAGGTTGAGAAACCGGCGGACTATCCTAGCCGAGTCCAGCAAGACCGCTTTTTGCATCCTAGCTGCGAGCGAACTGCCACGAAACCCCAGACGCCTCAGATGGTGAGCGAGGCTAACTGGGATCAACCCATTCGCAGATATTACGATTCCCCGGTTCCCTCAGTCGCCTCTCACGACACCCACGGGATGAGAAGGGGTGGCAACATTCTTCTCTGCCGGTGCCACACGGCTTCTAAATTTATTATTATTATTTTTTATTATTTACAAAAAACCTGTATACACTCAACAAAAATAATTGTCGCGACACCACACTGTTCAATGCGAAATAGAAATGAAAATATCTGGCTTGCTTTCTATAAGAGAGAGAGAGACAGACAGAGAAACATGCGACGCCGCACAGCTTACAATAACAAAAAGTGTCGTGACAACTTTTCGTAAGAATTTTTTCCGTCTAGCCCCCTTTCACAACGCGCGATAAGGAACTTCGTTTCAATAACTTAAGCCAGCATGGTGGACTATGACCAAACCCTTCTCATATTGAGAGGAGACCCGTGCTCTGTAGTGAGCCGGCAAGGGTGGCGTTGCACAGCATTGTACCGTATAGGTAAGGCGTAGCAATTAACGGAGATATACGTCAAGAACGTATGCTGTGACGCAGATAAATGACACAGATATTCACGTTCCATTTACGTGAGTCGCGCAGAAATCTGTGCTGTCACCGCGGCATCTGACACATGTCTGTTCCTCACGTGACTTCCTCTCGTCTGCTTCGTGTCTCGCAATCAGTGCCTCACAATCACAATTGCCTCAGTCCAAATTTTCGCATCCACGTTCAAATCTGCCATACTTTATAGAGTACAAATATTACTTATAATTTGACGATTTTCCTAACTAAACAAAATATTAATTAACGTTACACCAAAGTACTTATTTTTGGTGTAATGTTTTTTTTTTAGCCTTTGACGTTTGAGTTAGCCCTTGACGCCAACCTCACCTGATGCTAAGTGATGATGCAGTCTAAGATGGTGGAAGTAGGCTAACCTGTTAGGGGTATGGTAAACCCATACTCCTAATTGGTTACTACACGACATCGTGCCGGAATGCTAAATCGCTTTGCGACACGTCTTTGTCGGTAGGGTGGTAACTAACCACGGCCGCAGCTTCCCACCAAACCAGACTCGAGCCAGGAATCGAACCCAGGACCTCCAACTTTATAATGTGACAGCGCGCGCGCTGCGCCACGGAGGTCGTCAAACGTTAGCAATTAGCGTTACAATACTAGCTTAAAAAGGGGTATTTTTTTTATATTTGACGGGCCATTGAGATCAACTTAGTGATAAGCAATAGGAGCCACTCATGCGTTGCCCGGCTTTTGAATAATTCGTTTACCAGTCACTTGAACGACCTAGGATTGTAGATTTTAGGGTTCACAGTAGATTAAACTAGATTGCAGTCTTGTTCAACTTGCAAATGAAGTTAAATAAACATGTGTCACTATTAACGAAGCTCTGGAACGTATAAAAACTTTTTTAAAGCCACACTGGTACAGCCAACCATTATGAAAGAACTTGTGTAAAAAAAACATTTGTACCTCTGCACCGAAGACCGTAAAAACAAATGTCAAAGTCAGAATATATTTATTGAAATTTTATTATAAAAGGCACTTTTTACCTTTAGTTGATACATTAAACATAAAACGAAAGCTATGGGGTACCAAACGCGCAAGTAGAAACCTACGATAAATTGAGTCTGGTATTGTTTTTTGGATCTCCATCTGATAGTGACACTTTTTATTTATTTATTTATTATGGAAAACCAACAGCTAATACATTTTACATGACCATTTATTACCGCTGTGAGCTAATGTGAATGTTTAACTAATACAGGTTTTCACAACGTTCACAAAGACCGTCCATAAAAAAAAAAAAATCGCAATATAATTAACTACAAAGGCAACAATCAAAAACTATAGTCACTACATATAATAAAATAAAATTAAAACAAAAGTTCAAGTCAAGATTTCATAACATATGTCAATTAGTACTATTAAGTATAAGAGATGTCAATAATTTTACTTTTGAAGTCAGTATATTTGTTATAAAATAAATCGATTTCCCTTTGTTTTTTTACACTGTTATTATATATGTCAGATATTCTTGGTAAGGGAGAATATTTCCCTAATTTTGTTCTGTAGGGCCTGTGATAGAACAAATTACACGGAAACCGAGGTGTGTTTGTGCGTGGTGTTCTAATCGCAAACCTATGAATCAGTTCAGGGCAATCAACGTCATTGTGGAACAAATTGTATAAAAATGTCATCGACAACAGCTCACGCCTTTTTTCAAGACTTTGCCTTCTATAAAAAGTGAGCCTGTCTGTGTAATTACAAAGATTTCTATTGAATCTATAAGAGAGCTGTCGCAAAAATCGTTCCTGCACTCTCTCAATTCTCTTAATATATAAATAAGTTACAACCAAGCTTTTGTAATTCAATTATAATTTAACCTGTGTTTAAAATACAAATAATTATCTGAGTTTCCGAACAGAATTGCATTACGTGACTCACATCTTTTTGAAAATTAGTTCAATGTTTTACATCAACTTTATTTTATAATAATAGTATGTAAATCCACTAAAATCCTTTTTTCTTCTATAAGATTTCGAATATCCGAACAATGAAAACAACAAAACCTTTTGTTTCAACCTTTGGGGACGGCTCAAAACCCTTCGGGCTCAGATTCTTCAAGTACCTACGAAGAAAAGGTTTTACGCCATTTTACATTATGTTGAATCGAAATGTCTTCACAAACTTTTCAATTATAAGGCGCAGTTTAAATTTACAATATTTTAAAGGATAACGATTTCTGCATGAACGACGCATGGTATATATTTAAAGGAACCATAATAAAATTATGATTTTAAGAAAAAATAAATGATAATATTATATAACCATTTTAATATTAGATAATTTTTATTTCTTTATAAGTATAACTCCATTAGACTCTTCCCTTGGACTGCAACGTTTCTACTTAAACCTACCACGTTTGTGCTGGATGTAAAAATTGTTTCAAAAGTTATGGTGGCATCGCATCGTTTTACTTCTTTCAATGTTTTTTTCATCAAAACAGTGTTTTCAAAAGGCAGCACCACGCTTGTCTGAATGAATACTATAAGCATTTCAACTGTAAACAGATTTTCATAACATAAAAGTAAGCGGTATAAAACATTGCTCATTTCTGTAAAACAGTGTCAACTCGAAAACTTTACGAGAAAAATGCAGGCAGCACAACCTTGCATTTACATTTCGTAACATAACTAACCACGTGGCCACGGCTCGTTAATATTATTTTATTATTTATTTGCTTATATATTCGGACCCTACGATAAAGGTTATCTCCTAGTTTAGGGTCAACTGGTAAGTTTTGTATAGATATAAATAATAATAATAAAATATAGTCATCATGATTAACCCATTGCCGGCTCAATACTCTGTATTGAGCCGGCAATGGGTGCTCTGGCACGGGTCTCCTTTCAATATGAGAAGGGTTTGGCCATAGTCCACCACGTTGGCCATGTTTAAAAACGCACATAACTTCGCAAAGTTATAGGTGCGTGCCTGGATTCGAACCGCTGACCTCTGATTAGGAGGCTGACGCCCTAACCACTAGGCTATCACCACTTACTAGGCTATCATCGCTTGTAATATGTAAATCTGGAGTAAGAATAACCTTGTCATCCTTTTTCATTTACATTTTTCAAATATCACATCGCTGAATTATGCACTGCTTTAAAATTTCAATATTATTTCCCGACTATAGAAGGGTGGAAGACGCTAAAGAAGAAGACGTAATTGCAGGTGTACAGGTGTAGATCTATTTTAAAAAGAACGTCTCCTTACTACTATCATCTTCATGGCAACCTATATTGTTATTATGCGAATTATTTAAAATATTATGAATTACGAATAAAGCGGCTGAATAATATCGATACGTGTAACAACTGCATCAAAAAAGATAAGTTTCCATTAATGGGTTCCTCTTACTTTTACAAAATTGTTTTAATTATGATAAATGGATTGTTGACTTTGTATAAGCATTTCGTTTATGAAAGGATTTACGACGTCTCATAATATGATGATGAGTACCAACGAAACAACGAATGGGAGAAATATACCTAATCTAAAATCAACGAATACTATCAGCATCATCATTAAGATCCGATAGACGTCCACTGCTGGACATAGGTCTTTTGTAGCCAATGCTCACGGTCTTGGGCCTCTTGCTTCCAGCGGCTCCCTGCGACTCGTCTGTCCACCTAGTTGGGGGTCGACTAACGCTACGTTTACTGGTGCGAATACTATATGTTACTATAAATATAAGTTAAGAGAAAATTTATATCTTCCATTTATTATTTTAAAGATAACTAAAAATCGCTAATATAACAAGGCAGTTGCCGTGCGGTAAGCGAAAATATGCAATATTTTATTGCATAGTCTAGTTCGAATTTACGTCGAGATTTCATCACTTACAATGCGATGACTTAATGTAAATGTATTTTTTAGAGGACGAAAAAACCAAGAATACTTCTATGCTGACAGAAAACCTAAGATAACACTTGCATTTTTCTACAAACTTGAATTGAGGGCGCTGTCACATATTGATGGCCTCTCTAGTGCCGTGGTGAGCGATGTGATCTTTTAAGGGGTCCAATCACCGACTGGGTTAATTTGGGGATTTCATCATGATCAACCCATTTCTGGCTCACTACAGAGCTCGGGTCTCCTCTCAATATGAGAAGGGTTTGGCCATAGTCCACCACGCTGGCCATGTGCGGATTGGCAAACTTCACACGCCTTCGAGAACGTTATGGAGAACTCTCAGGCATGCAGGTTCCCTCAAGATGTTTTCCTTCACCGCTGAAGCAAGTGATATTTTAATTGCTTAAAAAAAACGCACTTAAGTCCGAAAAGTTAAAGGTGCGTTCCGGGTTCCGGGTTCGAACCCCCGACCTCTGATTAGGAGGCGGACGTCCTAACCACTAGGCTATCACAGCTTCATTTCAGCATTCAGTTGGGGTTTTATGTCTGTAGAACTGTCTCTGGCCTTGTCTGGCTTGTTGTCTATGAGTGTGGTAACTTAGCAAACTACCGATATAGACGTGCTGCATAGGTATTTAGAAGACAAAACGGTTTTGGGTAATATAACTGACTTCCTACTAACACGTTAGTGAAGTATCATCTAAGGCGGCATTATTAATTGTACTTGATAAAAAAAATCATAGCCCCCGTCAAACCTTCGCCTATGATTTTGATTATATTGGACACAAAACTCTAAACTGAACTAGATTTATCGTAATGAAAAGGCGTCATCTGGTGTCATAAGAAGAGTTCAAATCCACCACGCTGATTAGAAGACTGCAAACGCAGACTAGAACATTATAGAAAACTCTAAGGCATCAACAGATTTCCAAACCACGTTTTCCTTCACTGATAAACATGGTACAATAGTTTTCACGTGTTTAACATTTGGTAATTTTAATTTACAACTTAATTTGCATTTGAAGTGTGTGTGTTAAATTCAATTGAATGAATTCGAGTCTGTAAACCAATTTAAATGGATAATAATAAGTCAAAAGTGAATTCTGAAAGGCGAAGGTAAGTTAAATGTAATGTAGGATAACCAAAGTAACCGATACAGCCGAATGGATCAGCAAGTTGAAGTGGCAGTGGACAGGTCATATCTGTCTCAGAACCGACAGCCGTTGGGGCAGACGAGTTCTGGAGTGGAGACGCAAGTGATAAGCGCAATGTTGGACGGCCTCCTGCTCCGAAAAGGTTTGCTGGTAGCGGATGGATGAGGAAGGCGAAGGACCGTGTGTGGTAGTGCGCTCTCAGAGAGATCTATATGCAGCAGTGGGTGTCTAAAATCTGATTAAGTAAGTTGTTGGAGTGTACCTGGAGCACGGGGGACATATTCCAAACATGCCACTAGAAAACTTTTTTGACGACATCCGTGGCGCAGTGCATGCGCTGTTCTACGGAGTGTCAGTGTTATAAAGTTGAAGGTTCTGGGTTCGATTCCCGGTTCTAGTCTGGTCTGGTTCGGCCGTGGCTAATTACCACCCTACCGGCAAAGACGTGTCGCCAAGCGATTAAGCTTTCCGGTAGGATGTCGCGTAGAAACCATTTAGGAGCGAGGGTTTATCATACTATTGAAAGGTTAGCCCGCAACCATCCTAGGCAGCATCATCACTTACCCAGGTGAGATAGCCGTCAAGGGCTAAGTTGTAGTGTATAAACAAATTTAATCAAACCGACCTCGGCAGGTACCTACTAGTATAAGAAAAATATTAAATATACTAGCTGATGCCCGCGACTTCGTTTGAGTAGAATTGCTGATTTCTCGTGAGATTTCCCGTGCGGCCAATGCCCTGCTTCAGAAAGTAAGCTACAGGCAAATGTCAAATTGCCTAATTTCATGTGTCTAAATAAAAATTTATTTTTGTGTCTTTAACTCTAAAAACAATGAAATTTCATACAAACTTCCAACCCCTATTTTTCCACCTTAGCGGTGGATTTCCAAATATCCTTTCTTAGCTGACATAATATCTTAACTATCAACTGCCTACTTGCTAAATTATAGCTTTATACGTACAATAGTGTTTGAGATCTCGTGTTTAATCAGTATGTAAGTAAGTAAGTGGAAAGGTCACTTACTTACTTTTATATATTATATAGATTTTCATTACGTAGTCTAGATTCCGCATCGCGCATTCACCGGTGCTTGCGGCTGATTCAATTTGATGACTATAACTGCGTTCCAACTGTCGCCGAGTAACGCGGTCCCGCTCGCCATCCAAGTCACGGACCGACGCTGGGCCGCTCTGCAAGCGGGTTTAGTTTTGTTAAAGTTAAGGTACGGACAGACGTGCTCAAAAATAGCGTACTTTTATGCTTGCTCAGAGTTAGCATGCTCATGCAACTGTTCACATTTACCAGCAATAAGCATGCCTGCTTGAAGCATACTCATAAATAAGCATGCTCAAAGCAAACGTACCGGCCAGACGTGCTGTTATTTGGCAGCAGGCTCTTCGACAAAATGAATGTACAAAGATATAGTCACAGTGCTATCCATACAGAACTCAATAAAATAATCATATTGCAAAGTGTTTGTAGTTTTTATTTCAGAGTTTTTTCTTCTCCCCAACGCGACATATTGAGGGTTAAATTTTCGTTTTTATTTTAATTTGACGCAAAAACTGTCGCCCGCCGCGGATCGATATCGAATCGATAATAGCATGCTAATAAGCAAACTTATTCAGATGCGCTCGGAGCACGCCCCCTTCTACCCGCGCCTCAGGTAGCATGCTCGAAAATCAAACGTCGGTCGATTTATGAGCACGCTCTAAATAAGCATGCTCATTACATTACACACGTGCTACTAATGAGCACTTGCTCAATGAAAACATGCTTTGGTGCTAGTAATGAGCACGTCTGTCCGTACTTTTACGTGTTAACCTTTTTTTACTCCACTTCATGTCACCTCTCAACTGAGAACTCAACGATCTCACCTGGACCCAAGTCTACTTTTGGAGTAGTGTCAATCAATGAAAACAATGTTTATATATTATGCCATTATGCCACCTATTTTCTTCTTCTTTTTCTTTTCCTAATCCTAAGGTTACTGGCAGCGATCGCTACTAAGTGATAAGGTCGCCTTTTGTCTCATGCTGCTTCTTGTTTCTGTTTCTCTTATTATTTCTATTTTTATTAGTTGTGGTGTACAAATTAAGAATGAAATAAAAATAAATATAGTGACGATGGAAATAAAACTAAAATGCTAATAAACGTTTATAAACCACCCTACCGACAAAGACGTGTCGCAAAGCGATTTAGCGTTCCGGCACGATGTCGCGTAGAAACCAATGAAGAGTATGGGTTTACGATAACAGCTTAGCCTGCTACCATCTTAGACTGCATCATCACTTACCACCAGGTGAGGTTGCCGTCAAGGGCTAACTAGTAGTGAATAAAAAAAAAATTAACACAACGCAACACACAACCAGATTAAGCAACACTACACCAGCTAAGCTATTTATTTCAGGTCAGGGACCCATGTAAAAACTAATAAAATTTAAAATTTAAAAACAATATTAGAAGATAAGTTAAATACAAATGAATGAAATTACCGAAATAGATTTAAAATATAATAATAATAAAATCATTTAAAAATAATTTCGGAGTCATCTTACGTTAGGGGTCTGGTGTACCCTGAGCCAGTGCCTATAAAATATATTACCAGGGGATATCTGAGCGACGAATCATCAAAAATATATAAGCTGATCTTTGAGCTTATATATTATTATTGATTTTTATTTTTTTGTTATTTTTGATTTATATCGTAAGGTCGTTAGCTATGTAATGACAATGTCCGCTTGCAATGTCACCACACCCCGAATTCAACTGCGGACAGAGTTCACTAAGAGGTGTTTGTATTGAAATTGATTTATGGAAATTTCGCGGCGAAGACGCATAGTCTACCGAGAGTTCGCATCGGGTTGTTAAAATGAATAGATTGAATTTTTACAATCACCCCGTCGATACACACAAACCAAGATATCTGTAAACCGCGGCATGTTGCACGGCAGAAATGGTTCGCGATCAGGCCATAGTAGTCGACAAGTTATATATCAAAAGCGATCCTGCTATACACAGACACGCGTCGAAATTACTGAAATTCTGAGGGTACCATTAAAGCGAGACAACATTATGTGTCCAACATATTCGTTCGTTAGTTGGCCTCGTTTTAACACTAACTTTAGTTTAAGGCCAACAACGCTCTATAGAATTATGGCTTAGTATGCGCGTTCTTTACCTTACTATATTTGATATCTTCTTCCGGAGCCACTAAATAAAGTGTAAAAAAATATAAATGTTGGAAAAAAAAATGTTCACGTTGTGTTGATTTGAAGTTTTTTCTTTTTATTAAAAACGCAATTACACAGCCTATTTTTGTACTTTTCGATCTAATTCGTATACAATTATGATTTTTACTGACAGAACTTATTAAAAAAAATATATTATTACTTTGTATACTTACATAAAATGTAATTGATATGTTCAGCTATATTTGGAAGTCGATTAATACAAAAAAGAAACTGGTCTGATTAAATATTCTCAGCTATATTTGGAAGTCGATTAAAACAAACTTTTTAAAGACAACGCTGCTGGGAATTCCATCACCTGTGGCAGTATATGCGGTGTATTAAAATAGGGCCAAGTGCTTTCACGTTCAACGTTACAATCATAAAAAAAATAAAAAAAAAAACAAAAATGGCAAACTAGGTGATATTACTATTTATCGGTAATATTTGTTTAATCGAATTTGTCAAAAAAAGCGAAAAATTGAATATTAAAATAGAAATCTGTCTATGTATAGGTTATTATTAATATTTTTATATCAATGGCATTCTTCACTAAAGTTTATACACACCAAAATATATCAAAGTTAATATTTTTGGAAAATTATTCAACCCAAATAACATCCCTCTAAGCCCATAAAGTTTATAAATTCCAGTGTCGTTAATTTATTATATAGTTTTTATTTTATTAGCTGATTCCATATAATGGAATAAGTTATGAGTATACTTATGGGATGCGCGCTAAAAGACTTCGGTGTTTAACTGGAGCGCTCTGTGCTATGCCTCTTTAGAAGGATAGCATAGCCAAAAAAATCCAAATTTACTTCCATCTAAGGTATCCAACCTTCCAGATTTGAACTTGACATCTATTGAAAAAAAAAACCCGGGCATAGTAATGCTGCATGACAGCGATCGACTTATTCGAATGTATACGAATGCCGTTTATTGTTTTATCATCTTATATACCTCTTAAAATTTGAAAACTAATTTTAAATCACTGTCGATGATGATAAGCTGAGTTCACAAACTCTAACCCAAAGCATTACTGAGTTACTTAAAATTCAATTATACTGAATTATTGACATAGTGCAATAGCATAGAGAAATAGTGAAAAAGGTAATAGCAGTAGTAAAAAAAATTTTTACATTTTAAAAACATTAAAAATTCTAATCGACTTATATGTGAAACTGGTCTTATTTGTATTATTTTATATTCTTTCTTGGAATCCGAGAAAACAGATCAGCTGTAAGCTTCACTGTAGACTGATCTGTTTTTTCCTGATTTCGCAGAATTAAATTATGCTTTGATTTGAATTTATATGCCGTACCTGCTTCAAATATTAAATTTAGCACGATATGAAAAGATCAAACATCGTCTTTGATTACCTCATTCTGTAAGCATTGTATATTATTGATATTGCTTACAGAAAGATGATCAAAAACAAAATAACATCAATCTTTATACCTATCTACATAAATAGATTAAATTTACAATCAACATCATGATCAATGCATTGCCGGCTCACTACAGAGCACGGGCCTCTTCTCAATATGGGAAGGGTTTGGCCATAGTCCACCATGCTGGCCATGTGCGGATTGGCAGACTTCACACGTCTTTGAGAACATTATGGAGAACTCTCAGGCGTGCAGGTTTCCTCACGATGTTTTCCTTCTGTTGTTATTTTAATTTTTAAAAACGCACATAACTCCGAAAAGTTAGACGTGCGTGCCCGGGTTTGAACCCCTGACCTCATTAGGAGGCGGATGCCCTAACCAACTAGGCTATCATGGCGGTTTACAATAATATCTGCCTATTTGAAATTTTGAAATAAGTTCATATTGTAGGGTATCAAATTAGAATGAAATCTGTCCTCACCGAAATCATAACATAGTAAAATACCTTTGAATACCTTACCTTACTTAAACTTTAACATTGTATAGACGTTGTGATCTTAGAAGTTTTTCTTTGGCAATCGGCTCATAGACCCTAAGTCTTTTAGCAAGAAGATTCATAGAATCTAAAGCATCAAGCAGTTATTTCTTCTTTGACTAACTGACTATTTTATTAAATAGCCCATAAAACGTACTAATATACTTGTAAGCGTTTAGTTATTTTGACGACCTGTTAAATACTGTCGCATTACAAAGCTGGAAGTCTTGGCTTCGATTCCAGACTTGAGTTCTGAACTTTGAACTCTGGTTTGGTGGATGGTCGGCCGAGACTGCTTACGGCACGATGTCGCGTAGAAATAAATGAGGAGTGTGGGTTAGCCATACCCCTAGCAGGTTAGTCCGCTACTACCTCAATTTGCTTCATCACTTACCACCAGGTCAGATTGCTGTCAATAGCTTACTTGTGGTGGAATAAAAAAACGCATGCTGTCGAATAGAATAGATACCATAAATTTTTAAATTTTATAATACACAAACACAAACCAATCGTTCTAAGATTTCGATGATCTTGAATTTCATTAAATTATCGCACAAAGAAATAATTTGGCATTGGCAGTGTATTCCTCAGTGCCACAGGTATCCCATGCGAGAGTTTTAAACGTGAGCGCTCAAATCCGTCGCCCATGGTGATATGTGTTACACATCGTTAAACCAGTGGGGATATGCTCTCCAACCCTCCTCTTAGCGGAGACTAACGACGATCCAGATCATAACGAAAAAATGTACGTGTATGCAGATTTTTGACGACCTCCGTGGCGCAGCACGTACGCTGTTGCATTTTAAAGTTGGAGGTCCTGGGTTCGATTCCCGGCTCGAGTCTGGTCTGGTGGGAGGCTTCGGTCGTGGATAGTTACCACCCTACCGACAAAGACGTGTCGCCAAGCAATTTAGCGTTCCGGCTCGATGTCGCGTTGAAACCAATTAGGAGTGTGGGTTTACCATGCCCCTAACAGGTTAGCCCGCTACCATCTAAGATTGCATCATCACTTACCATCAGGTGAAATTGCCGTCACGGGCTTACATGTAGTGGATAAAAAAAAAAAAAAAGATTACCAAAAAATATATCTTAATGGAGAATATACGAGTAAGTCATTACTTGGTAACTACACGGTCATAGATATTACTTATTCATGTAAATCAAACATCTACGATAAGATTTACATAAATATAGCGAGAAGTATTTATGCCGTACTTCCGTAGACACCCTCCGTAAGTGAACTGCGTAGATAAGCGATTGCAATATTTTGCAACCCCACTGAAATTCAATACGCTCATCGCAGTCATTATCTAAGGGCCGTGATATCATATAATGTAATTTCTAAAATAAACCATGAATTCGAACCGCCCGAAAACATTTACCCAGTGTTACAGAATTAAAAAAAATAAACGAAACATGGTACTTTTTAAAAACATTTTACGTAAGTGAGCCGCCGTTTTGTGCGTAAAATACTTTTTGTTATTGTATTTTCCCACGTAATTACTGCGAGTAACCACGGCGACCGCCGAAATTAATACAAGGTGACTTACATCTGCGTCCCCATCATATTTCAAAATAGGGGGAGGTCCAGACGGCGTTCGTGTAAAAGTGTACGTTTTACAATGCGCATTTTGATAGCTATACTTTTGTTACGTGTCCAGGAAAACATTATTAATTTTTTTATTTATTTTACAGCCTTTGTTACTAACTTAACACTAGCAATATATTATAATTAGTGTATAAGTCTTGCATATTGTGTTGAACAAAACTAAAAATTTAAGGTATAGATGAAGCCGTAATATAGTTATTTCCCTGAAGATATAGTTATGTGCATTGTATATTAGAAAGCTATTCGTTACATCTCACTAGGAATATAATTATAATACGGTTCCAATCTAGTCATATGTTTAGATAAACACTAGTTAGCAGAAATATACAAATTAAACCAAATAATAATAGATACCAAATAAAACTATACAAAAGAGCAGTATAGTATAGTATAGTATAGTATAGTATAGTATAGTATAGTATAGTATAGTATAGTATATACAAGGTGTCTCAAAAGAAAGCTCACATTTAAATCTTTTTTTAAAAGAAAAGTCTTAGCTTTATTGAAAAAATGTTTATTTTATATTGAAGTACACTGTTTGGGAATTTATTTTTTAAAAATAACATCGTCCAAATGTAAACCGTTGCGCTCTCGGCATTCATTTAGTCGGGCACTAAAATTGCCTATGACAGCTCGGCAGGTAGTCTCCGTGATGGCTGCCATTTCATGACGGATATTTTCTTTTAATTGTGCCAGGGAAGTCGGTTTATTAGCGTAAACTTTTGATTTGACATAACCCCACAGGAAAAAATCCATAGGCGTTAAATCGGGACTCCGTGGAGGCCAATTTATGTCACCTCGCCTGGAGATTAATTTGTTCGGAAAAATTTCTCGAACTCGAGGCAGAGATCTGTTGGACGTGTGTGAAGTTGCTCCATCCTGCTGGAACCATGTTCTTTGGTTGTAACCAGGAAAGTTTTGCAGTTGGGGTACGAAAAACTCGTCTAACATCTCCACATAACGCTCTGAATTCACTGTGAGTGTGCGTCCCCTTCCATCTTCAAAAAAGTAAGGGCCGATAATTCCTCGCGCCGACATCGCTGCCCATACGGTGACTTTGGGTGAATGTAGCGGTTTCTGATGTTTTTGTTTTGGGTTGGTTGCACTCCAGTAACGACAATTTTGCTTGTTTACATGCCCATTCAGATGAAAATGGGCTTCATCGGAAAACAAGATGTTGGTGAACGTTGGAAAGCGCTCAATCATCTGATTTACAAAGGCAAGCCTCTGACCAGCATCTTGAGGCTTCAGTTCTTGCACTAACTGAATTTTGTACGGGTGCAGCTTTAAATCTTTGAGTAAAATGCGGCATAATGAAGATCTGTGCACATTTAAAGCAACAGCACGCTTCCGAATCGAGAGGTTTGGATCATCTCGAATAGACTGAGTAACACTGTCCACGTTTTCGGCTGTTCTTGATGTTCTTGGTCGCCCAGATTTTGGTTTCTCCAGAGTTGACCCAGTCTCTTCAAACTTCTCAACCCATTTTGCAATGAGACGAGTGCTAGGCGCATCATTTAAGTGACGAATATGTCGAATACTGCAGAATTTTCTACGCGCTACAGTCACCGAATTACCGTTTTTGTAAAACTCACGTACGCACAACGCACGGTCCGCACCAGAGAAACGCTCCATAGCGACTAAATTCCCAAGAGCCAGACTACCGACTGACATACCCCCCGCGCCCCTCAAAATAGTTGCTTTCGCGTAATAAGATAAGCAAATGTGAACTTACTTTTGAGACACCTTGTATTATTGGTTTTTAATTTTATTATAAAAAAGCTGCTTCTTTCTTTTAATTATTTATAATAGTTTTAGCTACAATCAAGTATTTGTTAGCTGGGTTGCGGACGAGTGCGCGAACATTCCCGTGATCCAGCCATCAGGCGACGTGAAGGAGCATAGCAGGGTTTTAACAAGTATTCTGAGAGAGTCCCACATACACAGGCAGACCTAGGCCGCTTCCGGATTTGATGCGCAAAAGCATTTCCCAGCGTTAAAACAAACAATCAAGTATTTATAATTAATTAAACCGATAATATTTCGTATTTAAGCATTACAAAACAATTGCGAATAGTTATTAAGGATATATTGTAAAATAATTTCTACTTATACATAGTTTTGAGACAGTATTATTTAATCCCATTAGTCATTAAAATGTTCTGATAAAACGCGGAATTATGACATCTAGAATTATACATAATTACTATAGTACTGAATGCTTCTTATATTAATTATACATCTACATATTAATAATAAATCACATGCAATTGCAGCATGTAACAATAATTTGAATTAATAATAAAAGTAAAATTGTATGTTATTTCTTATTATTTAATTTTATTTAAATGGAGTAACAGATTACTAGATTGCGATCGTATTATAATTATGTTCATAGTAAGTTAGTAATGAATAGTCATCATATACATTTTCTACGGTATATAACTATATCCCTAGGAATATCGATATATTACGAATATTCTAACTAGCACATATACAAAGAAAGACATTAAGTTTAACACTGATACAATAATGTTTCTTGCAGCTCAGATTAGTTTTTTTTATTTACTTATATAACACTAGGTAATAAATAAATATACCTTCAAAGTATATTACCTGAGAACCGCAATGTACATTAAACAATGAAAAGTGTACGGGTAGGGTCTATTAGTGGCTCAGGTGCAGGTATAGACGGCGATGGTAAGCGGACATCCATTTGTGTTATTGGAAATTATGTGCACTGGCAAAAGTAATACCTACACATTTTTCAGTAAATACATAGGTTTTGTTCATTGCAATGTCACACCTAATGGGAAGTGATGAGAAGTCATGGCCAAGTGAAAATCACATATTGTTTAGTGACCAAGAATGTAGATGAAGCGCCTCTAACAAGAAGATGGCTATTCACTTTTGATCTAAAATAGTCCATAGGTTCTAATGAGCAGAAATATGAAAGGCCAAAGGTATTTCAAATATATATTATACGTACATGAAATGAGATATCTAATCGTCATCAAAAACTGAATTGGTTGGTACACATTTTTCAGTAAATACATAGGTTTTGTTCATTGCACTGTCACACCTAATGGGAAGTGATGAGAAAGCTCCACGCCATGGCCAAGAGAAAATCACATATTGTATAGTGACAAAGAATCTAGATGAAGCTTCTTTAACTAGAAGATAGCTTCACTTTTGATATAAAAGAATCCACAGGTTCCTATGAGCAGAAATATGAAAGGCCAAAGGTATTTCAAATATCTACGATACGTACATGAAATGAGACATCTAATTGCCAAAGACTGAATTGGTTGGTACATATTTTCCAGTAAATACATAGGTTTTGTTCATTGCAATGTTACACCTAATGGGAAGTGATGAGAAGTCATGGCCAAGAGAAAATCACATATTGTATAGTGACAAAGAATCTAGATGAAGCTTCAAAAATGTAATTTTCTGTAATTCTCGTATTGCATTTCTTTTTTTCTTTGTTTTTTTTTTTTTGTTATTATTATATATCTTTAATTATCTGTTGATATTTATTTATTATTATATTATGGTATCTATTACTTTTATATATACCTATACATTTACTTTTTTTTTTTTTTGTTCGTGCGCCTACCATAAGTTTTCATAATGTACCAAGGTTGACTGGTGGAGAATGCTTTTAGCATTAAGTTCGCCTTTCGTACAGTTTTTTTTTGTGCAATAAAGTTAAAAAAAAAAAGCTTCTTTAACTAGAAGATAACTTCACTTTTGATATAAAAGAATCCACAGGTTCCGATGAGCAGAAATATGAAAGGCCAAAGGCATTTCTAACACGTACAAGAAATGAGATATCTAAACATGAAGTGCTGAATTGGTGACCAAACAGCGCTAAATGCCGGTAATCCATTTGCTTTTCTGGTTCTACAAAGGTTCATGAGTGAGGTATTCACTAAACAGCTGGTGAACCGCTTGATTGTTTGTAAAGGCAAACAGTCCGGTAACCACACTCTTTCCTAATAACTTTTTGCGTTCGGGCAAAATATTTGGAGGCCTTTCACCAGCAATATAGACTTATTTAAGAAAAAAAAACATTGTCGATTTTGTAATAATTGGAAAAATACCAAAGTTTTTGTCATGATCAGTTATACGCTTGTCAGTTTTGGTCAACATGTTATGAATAATCAAAGCATTTTCATATATCAATATTTTCCAACAAAATTTTGTTACGACCAAATATCATACCTATCGAACTAAAGTGACCAATAAAATCTACTGAGGCATCCAATACTAGAGGAGTAGCTTCAAATACACGAGTTTCCAATCGGCCAGACGAGTTTATTATTAATATTAGACTTTCCCCTCGACTTCGAGTATAGAAACACGAAACATCCATTTCCTAGTAAACCGCGAAGATAATAACTCGGATCCTCCGCTAGTATATACTCGTAGCAGTATAATATTGAAGGTCCGTCCTATTTTAGTTTTGCGGCATTCATTTTGTTACTAAAGTGAATATACAATTACAAAAGTTTTCGTAAAAAAAAAAGACACCCATATTTATATTATAAATGTGAAAGTGTGGATGTTTGTTACTCTATCACGAAAAAACGGCTGAACGGATTTGGATGGTATTTGCTATGCATGTAGCCTTTGACATGAAAAAGTACATAGAAAACGTTTTATTACGATTCCTTAAGTGCCCAGGGAAGACAGCTTTTAAATTTTGTATGCATGTCACCTATTCTATGACAAGGACATATATTTTCTACACCGACCTCTCAAATAGTTTCCGTGGGCAAATTAAAAATTGTTAACGAGCTAAGCTTTCGACCCAATTAAGAAGTCCACGCAGACGAAGTTGCGGGCAGAAACTAGTCATTTATTTATATTATGAGTACAAATGAACAAACTCATAATGGATAAAAAATAAACTTGATAATAGTATAAAGTTTGATTACAATAAAATTATTCTTATTGATATTAAAATGTATAATATCAAAATACCAGCCGTCATATTATTCTGCACAAAAATGTAAGTCTAAATTAGTAATTCACAGACAATTAAAATACTTGTTAAAATTTTTTCGTACAATGGTCTGGAAGTCGAAGTTTTACTCAAAAAGCTTTTGCATTAATACCTCTAGTTATAACATTTAATTTAACATAGAGTCGTCAACAATAACATTTTTTTCGCTTTATTGCAAGTGCGAACATAAACAAAGGCACTAACAATAATTACAAAGTGTCAGCAAGAAATAAAATTAAATGAAACAAACAGAAAAAATTTAAAACTAGATAAAATATTAAGTCGAAAAACTACATTAAATGTTAATTTATTAAACCGTAATAAATAGACCAGTATAATCTCATAAAATTAGTCGATAAAATTAGCTGAAACCCATTAGGTTTACCTAATGGGTTTCAACATCGCATGGCAACACATCTTAGTCAAATAGTCCTTTAAAAGGCGCTTTCGACGCGTCAATAGTTTACATAGTAGTGATTTGATGGTGATAACTACATTCGTAAACTTAAAACTAAACTAAATGAGGGTTCCAAACGCGCCCTGGTCTAAGAAAAAGCCCACAACAAACTTAGGCCGGTTTTTCTTTTCTTGTTTATCACCATCTCACATAATCAAAAATAAATTATAGTACTTATGGAGATAGAGCAATTCACACCTAAGCTTTTTTATCGTTTATATTAATCCTTAATATCGCAATATGATTTTTTATAAGTGACTGCTGAAGTCTCCCACCCGACCAGACTCGAGCCAGGAATCGAACCCGGCACCGCCAAATTTATAATACGACAAAACATAATTTAAGTCCCAATGTAACGCAGTGATGCATCTTTCGTTTCGATTAAAAAGTGGCGTCCACATTTTCCCCGATACGAAACGACATCAATTTTAATTTTCCAAAGGTGTGAGGCAGCGCGCTTTCTGAAGCCCTCTGATATTAATTAATGAATGTGCATCTGGGTTTTTAATATCAGTAATGAAAGCGGAAAATATGATGTGAGAGCGCATATACAAAGTACCGAATGCCAACGTAACGGGCAAGGTGGGGGCTTAGTGTGAAGCTTAGCGATTTATTAAGGTATTTTATGATGTCGGTAATGATGAAGGAAAAAATCGCGAGGAAACCTGTACGCCTGAGAGTTCTCCATAATGTTGTTACTAGCAAATGCTTTTGAAGTGTAACTGCAGTTTTGACGACCTCCGTGGCGCAGCGCGTGCGCTGGCGCATAATAATATTTGGTGGTGGGTTCGATTCCCGTTCTGGCACAATGTCGTGTACACCCAATAGGTTAGCCCGTTACATCTTAGACTGCATAATAACTTACCACCAGATGAGATTGTCGTCTAGGGCTGAATTGTAGTGTATAAAAAAAAGTAGACCAGCGAAGTAACGTAGACCAGCGAAGGACGCTACGCGCAAAATTATTATTCTACATGGTGCATTTTATATTGCCTTCAATACTCATACCTCACATACATTTCGCTCCAGAGCATCCTCAGTAAGTGTGTTGACTTCACATAAAGCTATCGTACCCATGAGATTTAATTTTAAGTTTTTTACACTATTTTTATGTGTAATTTCATCCTATTCAGATCTATTATTACACAGCTCAAATCCGTCCGTAACGTGATTTGAGCTGTCTAATAATAGATTTTTCAGTCAGTCACCTTTTCCAGAAATGTATTAACATACAGATTAAAAAATCGCTCTATTACGTCCAATACTTCATCAGACATATTACGCCTCACGTATATGACGACATTATGTCCATTCATAAGTAATTAAATCACGTAAGCGTTTTTAAATATTTTTAATCTTGCTCCATATTTCTTGTAAGGTTTTTTCAACATAAGCATTATAAAATTAAAAACAATGCCTCAATAGATTAATATTCTGTTGAATTCTTCTTTATTTTCACATTTATCATTTTAATTTTACATTTTCTTTGTTCGCTCCATCTGGCACCCTACACATTACATACGCCTTACGTTTAACTTTTCCCGAGCGAACGGTACGATGCCGGTGCATTAGTAAATTACTCACGTACGCGCCTCCAAACTCCTCAAAACTCGGGATTTGTCGCGAGATTTTACACGGGATCCTAACTAATTTGTTTAATTAACACTCACGAACGAGATTGATTCTGTTACTTAGGTTGGGAGTAATTGCCTTTTAGTTTCAGGGTAATATGCGATATCGTTTGTAAGGGATCTCGTTAATTCTAATGCATTGATACGTAATCTTTATTAAGTAAGCACATATTATATTATGAACAAATTTAAAATCTTATGCGAAATAAAAGGAAAGCATGACCCAAACTTACCTTATTAACTGTTGACTCATGTTATATATAAAGAACGCTTACACGGCGCGTTTAAAGAATTTAAGAGGTAGTGTTAGCAAATAAAAATAAAAAAAAAGCGTTAAAACTCTGCACTTTGGAAATCGACCCATACAGGAGTACAAGAGTAGGTTTTTATAGATAGCAAACATGGCTCAAAG
The DNA here is from genome assembly GCA_928268935.1 of Lasiommata megera. NCBI lineage: Eukaryota > Metazoa > Arthropoda > Insecta > Lepidoptera > Nymphalidae > Lasiommata > Lasiommata megera. The sequence continues at coordinate 14,872,794 of OV743315.1, read as the reverse complement.
TAAGAGAGGTTTAAATTAATAAAATAAAATCCTTGTAAGATTAATGTAAATATTATTTTATAAATAGATCTTACAATACCTAAATAAAAAAATAATGATAAAAATCGTGCTTTGAATTAACGTTAACATTATAGTAATGTTTTTAATTAAAATATTGTTACCTTCAAGCTTACGAAACACCCTTGAAGGTGTATATGATAGCGGGCAACAGTTTGAATGAGGAAAATATATGTCAGAAGACGACACCGAATGAAGTTACGAGCAACCGCGTTCGGTATTATATTAGCTATTCATACATTTATACAAATTTAATAAACGCGAAAGTTTGCTTCTAAGGATGTATAGTCCATGCAAAAAGTGCTGTTACCGAGTACAACTAGTTTAATAATATGGTTTTTCTCAAAAAGTATACATTATTTCGAAATAAAAAGTGGCCTATGTGTTAGTAGTTTTTGCGTGAAAGAGTAAAAAACTTTCGCATTTATATTATAAGTTAGGAATAATAGAGTAGAAAACATCAACTCCAAGTCCCATAACTTGTGAAAAAGGAATGTGTAAAAAAGCAATGATAGTTCTTAAGACTAACGTAGAAGGGTAGGCAGAGTTGGTCTCCGGCACTCGTCTCTAACTCCTGAGAGTTACTCGTATGTGAGCGTTTCAAATATATTTCAATTTTAAAACCCCATTCCTTATCACTAACTTGTGATAGTAATCGTTTAATAAGCCTACCAGTTAGAATTGGAGCAGCCTGGTTGGTCTCACACGCTCTCCTCTAAGAAATGTCTGTACATAGCATTGTTACTTTACTGATTAAGAAGAAAGGTTAATCTAAATAACACTTTTAACTTATTTTGGTCAACTGAATTTAGCTTATTATTTTGGTCTTGGTCATTATCACAAACATCTCTGAGGTGGTCTGTACCTAGCACTGGGTCATTATTTAGGCTTATATCGATTATGAATAGTGACGATGATAATCTAAATGAATATGTTACAAATTAAGTACTACGTCGGTCTACGCGCTCAGTAAGATTTAACTGGCCGTTATTCACTTTTAAAAGTAACTGCCGTCGAACCAGTTTATTTACAGAGAGTATTAAATCAAATAAAAAAAAATGTAGGTCATGTTGGACCATCACAGTAATCTATGAAGCGTTAATATAATTATTACATAACAAATTTGTTTACTTAGCACTAAAGGTACTAGGGTTCCATACGCGATACGTTTAGTTTACAGTCAAGTTTGTGGAGGGCTTCTTCTTAAAGAAGCTGCCCAAGAAGAAATGTTGCACAACAAACTATCTGGTTAAATCTTTTTGGTTTCATATCATCTCACAGTCAATTATTATTGATATTATGTAATTCATCATCATCATGATCAACCCATTATCGGCTCACTACAGAGCATGGGTCTTCTCTCAATATGAGTAAGGTTTGGCCATAGTCCACCACGCTGGCCATGAGCGAATTGGCAGACTTCACACGCCTTTGAGAACATTATGGAGAACTATCACGCATGTAGGTTTCCTCACGATGTTTTCCTTCACCGTTGAAGCAAGTGATATTTAAATTGCTTAAAAATGCACACGACTCCGAAAAGTTAGAGGTGCGTGCCCGGGTTCGAACCCCCGACCTCTGATTAGGAGGCGGAAACCCTAACCTATGTGACTTATATAACAAAAATAATAAATACAAAAATTAAAAAAATATGAAATTTGGAAACACTGGGTAGTTTTCATTCACAAAATTAGTACCTACCGGTTTTCTAACTAAATAGCGTAGAAAAAGCCCCGACAAAACAGTCAAAGTTTTCTTCAACAAAAACTATGTAAGCTTTCGGTTTCTTGTCATTGTACCCTACGTCTTACGGAGGTCCCTAAATATCTTTTATGTTTTTATTCCATTAAGTTGCGGGCGAGCGTTAGTCTTGGTTTACGCCTACAGAGGTCGCTGTAATGCCTTTACCCACTTAACCACTTACACTTGTTTCAAACATGAGTGTTTTTTTTCTGTCAGCCGAAGCATTGGGTCTATGTTTTCAAAGAAGTTAAAGGCCAAAAGAATAAAAATACTTTTTCTGGACGCAACTTGTATAGCTTAAAAATAGTAGAGATATCAAAAACTCATATTATCAATAAAAGACAATTTATTTTTAATATAGACATGCAATTTAAAACTTTCAAACATTTAACGTTTACATAAAGAATTATAAGACCATTTCCAGACACTATTTCGATTGCTGATAAACAGCAAATTCCTGTAAGTCCATATTTTTTTTAAATATATCTGAAGTCTATAGCTTCATTATTTAAAGTTGCTGTAAAAAAGTCAATCCAACAAATTAAAATGCTCCTACTTCGATGGTCTTACTGTAACTCTCGTAAACTAAATTTTATTGCCGGATTACGGACAGATTTTATATTTAAAACAAATTTTATAGTTACATTCATGATCAACCCATTGCCGGCTCACTACAGAGCACGGGTCTCCTCTCAATATGAGAAGGGTTTGGCCATAGTCCACCACGCAGGCCATATGCGGATTGGCAGACTTCACACGCCTTTGAGAACATTATGGAGAACTCTCAGGTGTGCAGGTTTCCTCACGATGTTTTCCTTCACCGTTGAAGCAAGTGATATTTTTTTTTTTTTAATACATAGTTGTTATGTTTTTTTAATGCATAGTTATAATACATTAATGAAAGGCAATATTTTCACTTACGGAACAAGGGTTACAATTGTAATTAGCCCAATAAAAGACAATTGCATAGCATAAAAAGCAACTAAATTCCAAAAGTGTAAGATTTCAACATGAACTAACATTTGAAGATAGTCTTGATGGCTACAAATTTGTCCGTATTTTTATTTAGTTATGCGTTTCAAAAAATACTGCGGAGCATTTTTTTCCGGTATGAATCCAATTTTTAATTTTATTCAGTGGCTTAGGCGTGAAAAGTGTGCATACAGAGTTAAAAATGCGAATATTTTTATGTATGTGTGTGTGTTCGTTACTCTTTGGCTAAGCATTACCATAGAAGAATTCATCATGATCATCATGATCGACCCATTCTCAGCTCACTACAGAGCCACGGGTCTCCTCTCAATATGAGAAGGGTTTGGCCATAGTCCACCACGCTGGCCATGTGCGGATTGGCAGACTTCACACGCCTTTGAGAACATTATGGAGAACTCTCAGGCGTGCAGGTTTCCTCACGATGTTTTCCTTCGCCGTTGAAGCAAGTGAATAAGCGATTAATATATTATTTTTTTTATTTGCTAACAATTACAGTGGTAAATAATTTTATGTTCTCCCACTTTCCAAACTAGTATATACTGTATCTTAGATATTTTAATTGATTAAATGAAAACGCACATAATTCCGAAAAGTTATAGGTGTGTGCCCGGGTTCGAACCCCCGACCCCTGATCAGGAGTCTGACGTCCTAACCACTAGGCTATCACAGCTATAGAAGAATTGTAAAAGTATAACTTCCGCGTTTTCAAAAAACTGAATGCAATGTCGTCGAGCTAAAACTATAACAATACTTTGCTATAGCAAACATTTTTGAAATAAGAGTTACATGTAGGGAAAGAACTAGGTTAGAAAACGCTAACAGAAATGAGACATGATATAATATTCAATCACATAAAATCTTCAACTGACGACCATCGTGGCGCAGCGAGTGCGCTGTCGCATTATAAAGTTGAGAGGTCCTGGGTTCTATTCCCGGCTCGAGTCTGGTCTGGTGGGAGGCTTCGGCCGTGGCTAGTTACCACCATACCGACAATGATGTGTTGCCAAGCCATTTAGCGTTTAGGTACGATGTCGCGTAGAAACGAATTAGGAGTGAGGGTTTACCATACCCCTAACAGGTTAGCACGCTACCATCCTAGACTTGCTTGACCATCACTTACCACCCGGTGAAATAGCCGTCAAGGACTAACTTGTATTGTTTAAAAAAAAATTCAAAATTCCAAATCCATAATTTTTGTATTTGGAATGAATGAAATATTCCTGTGGAATAGTCGACAGGAATCTTTAAAAATTCTGAAGCTACACGGACTAAGTCACGGGCATCAGCTGCTAGGTTGGAGGATTTCAATAGTGGTATATTCAGGAGCGAGACTATTCTTACTAGGGAGTCTGCTGAGAGTCCCTTAAAAGCGAACTTTTTTTTGCATAAGATTCATTTTACTATGCATACTGTCTCTAGGTGAGGTCGATCTACCCATTAAAATTGAAAGACAAACGTCCATGTGCCGTTATGTAATTCAAAAATTTAACAGCATGAAAAGATTTAATTAATAATTAAATCATTATAGGTTTTGATATGAATGAAGTGTTTAATTAATTGAAACAATGGGCATGTTAGTCTATTTTTGTTTATTTAAACACGACAACCAAAAAAACTTACTAGCTAAGCTTGTTGTTCTTTCGTTGTTAAACAAATTCAAAAGGACAGTGCAAACACCCAAAGCCGAAATAGTATTAAAAATTAACATGAGCCATAGAGACAACAAAAAAAAAATGTGTTTAAAATGCATTCGCAGTCCTTTAAATGTGAGTTTCCTTAGCGTCTGTGTTCTTTATTTGAAAAAGGTTGTGGGAATGTTGTTTTTTAAAATATTTTTTCTACTCCTTTTTTATACGCCGTGGTTTGTTGGGTTTTAATCAGAAAACTTTTGGAAGTTGTCCAGCGACATTGGATTGTAGGATTTTTAATCTGAATCCCCCGCATGTTTTCATGCCATTCATCGACCCGTGATTACTGTTCCTCCTTTACGTCCCTCATTCGGATTTTTGTTCATTGGAAGCCATTTTTTTTTTTTGCTAAAGAAAGAGTTTTTTAATTTAAATTGACAGCAAAAAGCAAAACTTTTATTTATTTTATATTTGTGTATATTTTTTTTTTCAGGATGTCAGGATGTAATGTTGGAAATATCACATTACAAGATATCAGTTTTGTGCGTCTTATTTTAATATTGTATACATTCATCATCATCATGATCAATCCATTGCCGGCTCATTACAGAGCACGAGTCTCCTCTCAATACGTGAAGGGTTTGGTTAAGTCCACCACGCTGGCCATGTGCGGATTGGCAGACCTCACACACCTTTGTAAAACATTATGGAGAACTCTCAGGCATACAGGTTTCCTCACGATTTTTTCCTTCACCGTTGAAGCAATTGAATAGGCGTTAAATATATTTTTTTTATTTTTTTTCATTTGCTTACAATTACAGTTGTAAATAATTTTATGATCACCCACTTTCCAAACTAGTATATACTGTATCTTGGATATTTTAATTGCTTAAAAACGGACATAACTCCGAAAAGTTATAGGTGCGTGCTCGGGTTCGAACCCCGACCTTTGGTTAGGAGGCGGACGTCCTTACGACTAGGCTATCACAGCTTTTGTATTCATTGGATTCAATGAATATGTTAGGAGATACAGAAACGAAACTCAGCAATACTCGCAATCAATAAAACTATAAATAGTTTGTTGTCTTCTAAAGCACCTCCATAAATTTTCTATATTAAAGAAGATAATAAATATGACATCTTCTACATTGGGAGCTGCGAATCATCCTATACGGGTGTTTGATTATAAACTTTGATCGTTCAAATTACAAAGGTATTTCCATATTGACGGGACGCGGCGAAGTCGTGTCAAACCGTACACGTTAATAGGTCTACGTAATTGAAAATTGACCCACCCCGGGGGCAGGATTTAATAATAGATAAGGGTAAACAGAAACCCACTGATGTGACTAGAGGGCGGTATATTATGGCTCTCCGATAGATGAAACGTTGAGATGGTAATTCGATCAATCTGCATACTTAATAAAGCTTGTGGTACGGTTTTTTATTACAAGACAAGTTTCGATCCCCAGTTTCGCAGTTTCGTTTATTTCATTTTTCTTATTCTGAAAAATGAAACGAGTAGAGCCAGCAAATGTTTTTTTTATACACCACAAGTTAGCCCTTAACGGCCCTTAACACCTGATGATAAGTGATGATGCGGTCTAAAATTCTCATAAAATTCTCATAAGTGTCACAATTTTTGTTCCGATACTCCTCCGAAACGGCTCGGCCGATCATGTTCAGTAAGTCTGAAATCGGCTACTATCTATTTTTCAAACCTCTAAGTGATAAGGGGTGTCCACCCATAATTTTTAATTTTATTTTTTGGATGATTTTTTTTCATCTTATTTTTGTATTATGTGGCGTTGAAAAATACATACAACAATAAATTTTCACCCTTCTATGGCTAACCCCTATTTATTAATAGTCATTTTAATAATTCGTGCGATAATATGGGCGACCGTATTTATTTACACGTTCACACGTGATCAAAAATAGTCAGAGATTACATCTTTGCGGTTGTCTGGCCAATATGTAACAATATATATTTTTTTAGACATTATTTACATGGCAAAACAACGTTTGCTGGTTCAGCTAGTAATAAATAAAACAAAAGGCAAGTCACACATTCAAAAGTCACACACACATCATAATCTGTGCATCTAAAACGACGAATATGATTGTAACTTACGAAGATAAACAATGATGTATGTTTTAACACCACTCCAATATTATGCTCGCAATTTAGTAGATTAAATTCTACTCACAAGATTTGTTTGTTTTCTCTTAGCATAACTAAACTGAGATGCGATTAATATTTGAGTAAATTGTATTCATTTGACAGTGTTAATTGGTTGGCTTTATTTACGAATCGTTTTCGGGTCAACTGTGACGTGTGTCATCACTAATCCTTTACCGGTCCACAGGGCATGAGTCTCCTTCCAAAATGGGAAGTGGCTAAGCTATAGTCCACAGCACGGGCTATCTCCGCAGATGGTGTGGTGAACTTCACATGCCTTTGAGTACATTATTAAGAAGTCTAAGAGGCACTCACGATATTTTCCTTCACGTTTAAAGCAAGCGACATTTAATTGGTTAAATCGCGTATAACTCTGAAAAGTTAGAGATGCGAATCGGGGTTCCGTCCCCCCAAAATGAAGGCCCGAAACTACCCTAGGCTACACTAGGCTATCACCGGTGAAATAAATAATGTATTTGGGATTATGTGATATATTTCACTGTTAACAAAAATTAGGTTTTGATTTCAGTTAGGGATAAATAACATATCTTGAAAAGTCTTCTACTTAATCAATCAATAAATAATAAAAAAAAAAAAACTTTATTCAAAAAATCCTTTAAAAGACAATAAACTTAGGTAACTTCTTTTTGTTATCACTATCTCACATGCCACTGGAAATAATTTAAGAGCTTTATCTTTATGGAACAATATATCATACCCAAGCTTGTATATCATTTACCCTATACACTATAATATGACACTTTTCTACAAGCTTACGTTACGTACGTTAGCGTTTTATATAAACTTTGAACTTGATTGAAAGACATCCTAGAAATTCCATTTGGTAATTTGTTATAAAATTGTATACAATTAGTTTTAAATCAATTACCAATATTATATTATTCTAATAGCATGTGACACAAGTTCATTTTTACTTCTAATGTTAAGATTACTAATGTTAAGGTACAATCGCATTTTTTTATTGAAATTTATTATATTCCTATGGACATACATAGCTATTCCTAGTGCTCCAGATCTTCATGATAGTTATAATTTAAGTTGAACAACAAGAAAATCATAAATGGTTTGAATGCGTAACTAAGTACGATTAGGACCAAATGTTAGACTTCGCTTGATAAATGAAACTATTTCGGTTTCAAGTAAATATTCATTTTTGAAGTTCGGAATTCTTTGGTAACATTTATCAAGCCAAGACGTGTACTAAGTTCACCAAACTATTATATACTGAAGCCGAATAAATATAAAATTTTCATAATATTTCACGTCTATCCGATTCTGTATGCCTAGCACCGGAACCTTAACCCTAGTCAACTCGACAAGTTCTCTCATAAATAAAGTTGTTGAGAGTCCTCGTCTATACCCAGATACGACAAGACATCGCCCGCTCATACCGCGCATTGCAGATAATGGGAATATTGAAAGCACCACATCCATTGCGTATTAACTACGCTATAGAATAACCGTGTGCAAATTTAACCGGCAATGTACTAACAATAAAATATTTGATTACACTCCTAAGTGGCGTTTCGCAAAATAATGAATGCAACATCTTCGACAAGTACATTTTGACAAACGGGACGTTCACTCGCGATTTGTTTCATTGTTATTCTTCGGGAAATTTATAGGGGATGCAGCAAACCATGACAACAGTGAGTTTACGTAAATTGAGTTTAGCGCTTGTTATCTTTTATTCAACTTGTACCGGGGAGTTTTATGATAATACCCACGTTGTACTGGCATCTAGCGATGCGGTTGTAAATGTTTAAGAGTAAATATAAAATAGATATGATTTTTAACGACAACGCATCTAATTATCTACGCTACATTGGAGTACATTGTCTGTAGACAACTCCTTACTACCCGAATAGGTTGTAAATTTTTCATAGTAAATTTAAAATAGATACGATTTTTAACGACGGAATTTCCTTTACATTAGAATACGTTGTCTGAAGATAGCTTATTTTTGTCAGCAAACGTCGATTTAAAGGCAAATATTTAACCATCTAGAATGTCGGTGTTTGTGTGTAGGTATGCACTTTTTTAATGAGTTCGTAGATTAGTTTAAGTTTTACGCTAGATCTTGATTTGATGTTCTTTTGGCAGTTCAGACATTTTTCAATTCAGATATTTTAAAAGATAATGAGATAAATTTAAACCACTTGGATACACTTTTGCAATATAAGCGTATATAGGACACAAAATTGAAAAAATCTCTATACTTGTACTTTGTAAAAATGTATTAATTTGCGTATAACCTGACAGCGTATACGAAAGCTAATTAGCCCGAAACGAATTTGGCAGAATATAAAAAATAAAGAAATATACCTAGTCCTTCCTTATATTTTAACTTTCAACAACGAACCAGATATCTGTTTTAAAAGATAACGAAAGCCACCTTCAAATATTGTAAAACTCTAAGTAACGATGATTGGAAAAATATTAGAAGCTAGATGGCACGGCACGGTTTTATTGCTAGTTCGCGGAATGCTTAGACGGTGGCTAATCGAGGGAGGTAATTCTGCCGGATGGCTGATTGGTTATCGATCCCAGGCACTGGCACCTGGCGGAATGGCACCCGGGGTGTTTCTTAACGATCTTTATGGACTGTCTCGCTGTAATGAGAGTGTTGAGAAGAAAATGCTCTTCGACTCTAGACGAAGGCAAATCAAATAAATCATAGAATTTTTTGAGTTTTCAAAAGAGTCCTTCCAATGGTCGATGGCTAAATTAGAAATATATTTATTGTTATACACGTATTATAAATTAATTAATTATTAATCATATAAATGATCTTCTCTAATCAATCATTCTTAACCCTTATCCTATTCAGAAGCTTTTTGATATTTTAACCTTATTTTTATTATGACCATTCAGGTCTTGCTGTCGCCCGCTTTTGGCGGGAGACTAGGAAAAATGTCGGTTCCTCGACTGGACAGCGCATATATGAGAAGACCGCTGCCCGTTTGCGGGATCAGATGCTGGATGCGTTGGATATAATAAATAAAGGCGGAGACAAAGCCTTCCTACGTAAAGAGTAGATTCATGCGACCTAGAAATAAACTGAAAATAACCATTCGAACTCTGTGTATAAGTCATTTGTTATACGTATTTAAGAGTTGAAATCGAGCGGATATTCGACTTCAAGGTAAGGCAAGGTAGATTGTCTACTTTCTAATCACATGTTGACACAGGTGATATTGAATCACGAATGGACATAGAAGATTTGCTAAATACGGGTGGGGCATGTCACTTGGAGATCTTCATATATGATGAGTCTTAAGTTTCAAGTTGCAAAGCCACACTACGTGGCCAGATGAAATGACGCGCAGGTAGTCGCTAGACACAACTCAAAAGTGAATTGAAGTGTACTTATGCCTATTACACTAACGTTCATCAATAAAAATATTAAATAATAAAATAAATAGTTTTTCAAAAAGGCTAAAATTCGATCCATTTCCACTGGCATCCAACCTAGATGGAGTACTTTAAACGAGAACAAAATAAAAATTAAACAACAATTTGAGTGTATCACGTTATTAATGCATCAATGAGCTATCAACATTGTGCCAATTAACTCATGCTATTTCAGTCTCCCTTCAGTACAAGAATAGCCACAGCTTCCAGTTCAGTTTCGCCTGAATGACACAGCGGCCATGCGTGAAGCTGTGTGCAGCCCTCACGCCTGATTGGCCTAAAGACGTTCGCGCATGCGTTAACGCATCAAGCTATTGTACTTTGTGGATACGCTTTACGAGTCATTTGCTAATGGCCTCTTTGTGTTTCTGATAGCCTGGTAATTTGATGCGATCTAGCGCATATCGTAAGCCCCCAATAGGTTGTAAACTTTATGCCTAGGAAGTTCACAGTTTCTTTTTGGCTGTGGCTTGGCGACACGTCTTTGTCGGTAGGGTGGTAACTAGCCGCGGCCGAAGCCTCCCACCAGACCAGACTCGAGCCGGGATTCAAACCCAGGACTTCCAACTGTATAATGCGACAGCGCACGCACTACGCCACGGAGGTCGTCAAACTGTTGTAGCTGTCAATTTCAAACTTGAGAAATTCATAAACGACCGCGAGGTTCCATCACAAGTACCAACTGTATTCTAGCAACTTTGAAAAACGAAGAAGTATCATAAACACCACGCACACGAAACCGTGTGACGTACACTGTTGTTACCGTCAATTTCAAACTTGAAAAATTCATAAACGACCGCGAGGTTCCATCACAAGTACTGTTTTCTTGCAACTTTGAAAGACGCTCTAGGTATCACAAACACCACGCGAAATCATCCATTGTCGAAACTCGATAGGACGCCGTACATGTGACAATTCTATTACAGCAAATCCGTCGCGATATCCACGGGATCGTACACGTGGCCCGTAGACTGCTGCACATAATACATTTGTTACTCTCTCAAATCATATCCCCGACAATATCATTTCGTGAGTCGACGTACCATGAAATACGTCTTGAGTGACTCTGCACAAGATGCCGCCACCAAGGGTATGACGCGTGTGCTCCACTGCAAGCTATAATACGATGAGAAAATCAATCGCAATCAAAATCACAACAATTCTTTTTTTGGTTGTAGTCTACGTTAGCTTTTAACTGCAATCCCAACAGGTAGTAAGACGACATCCGTGGCGCAGTGCGCGCGCTGTCGCATTATAAAGTTCTGGAGGTCCTGGGTTCGATTCCCGGCTCGAGTCTGGTCTGGTTTGAGGCTTGGGCCGTGGCTAGTTACCACCCTACCGACAAAGATGTGTCGCCAAGGTATTAAGCGTTCCGGCACGATGTCGCGTAGAAACCAATTAGGAGTGTGGGCTTACTCATAACCCTAACAGGTAGATGAGGCAGCATAAGATTTTCGCGGCCTAACCTGTTTAGGGTATAGCATTAAATCCAAAGCCCATCGGTTCCTACGTAGGTCACGGTCTCCCGCCAGTCCATACCAGAGAAAAGTCAGACACTTCAAATATGAACCCGGCTGAGAGTAGAATCTGGTACCAGTCACTAATTAGACCACAGCGCTCATTATTAGGCATTTCGCCAAAAAGTTAATGTTTAAAGTATTTATTTTCTACTACCCAATTTGCCTTTTTGATATAAAACATCTATTAACGCTGTAGCAGTAAGCCCTACGACAAAATGATGTCGTCACAGCAATCGGTATAACGTTATAGCCGTCATGCAACGTTACTTAATTCTCTTATATATTATTCGCAGGACGTCCCTATATACTTTCAAATAATCACAAAATTTTGTAAATTTGCTGAACTAACAACTTCAATTAACTAGATCCAAAACAAAACATTTGCTTACATTCTGGTATTTGTTTATTTTACTAATAATTTATAAAGGGTCGCTTTGTCACTTTCCAATTGTTTATGAAAACATCCTCACAAACGAAAAAACTTTTACTCTTCAAGTTCATACGTCTTCCTACCATCGCCGTGGCTTAAAACTAGTGTTTCAAAAAATAAAGCAACAGCAATCGTTAGCTTAAGTTACTCTACCGCCCGAATCCAACTCGTCCCCGTACGAGCTAAACTTTCCCGTTGTAATATTTTATCCCCACCCCATCTAAATCACGGGACTTCTTTTACAGTGATTTGATGATATTGCACTTTGACGAATACAGGAATTGGATGAAGGGGGAGAAAATAAAAACAAGATCGATGACGTCGTCCCGGCGACCGTAGCACCCGAATGAGACCTCTTTAGACCACCTTTTGTGATAGATATTGCACACTTAGTTATAAGAGTGACTTTTTCATCTACTTTTACAAATTACAACACATATTTGTTAAAAGTTCATATTGAATTGAAAAAGATCAAAGAATAAAAAATGGATTACAAAAAAATATAAATAATAGTTTTTTTATTCTTTACTAGAAAATTCGAACTTTACAATATAGCAAGCAACATTATCACGTGACGGGATATTATCACGTCAAATTAAATTGAACATGTTGCTTCATAATTTTTATCTTGGAATCCTTTGAATTTATTTGGTGATTTCAATTTCGAATTCCATATGATTCATGGATGATCCGCGAATTGCATACGCATCGTGACGAAGAAGTGCACAAAAAATTATATGAACTAAACTCAGCAGATTTTTTTCTTGGAATAACCAAGAAAATTATTTTAAATCGTACCGAACAGTCAGGCTGGCTTTTATCGCGGTTCATGATATTTTAAGCATTACAAAACTCCTTCATACACTTACAAATCAAATGTTTTCGATCATTAAAATGGCATAATATTTATGGGTGCTCTTAGGTTCAGATGCATTATTTGCGTAGGTCTAACGAACGCAAAAAGTTATTCTTTAAGTCTGATGTCGTTCTCTTCCCGCTTGCACTTTTTTTTTCGGACTGTCTATTAGCTGTACTAACCCTCTTGGTTGCCACAGCGTAACCAGGCTGTTTGGCGAGCTTCGGAAAGAAGCTTTGAAGTTTTGAGCCCTAGGACTAAGGGACAAGAACAAGAAACTAAGGGACAAGAAACTAAGGGAACGTCTGCCTAAGGGCGCCTCCTTTGAGGCCAAACCTCGGCTTAGGCGACGTTTGGGATAACGGGGGGGTCAGACGGTGACTGCTTGCACTATGCAGCTATAGTCACTATGCAGCTTTAATAGAGCTTACATACTGGTTGTTAAAAAGTAGCTGGTTGCATAATACAGCGCATTGGTTTACGCTCTATGCCCCAAAAAAATGGTCTATGGTATAAAGTTTACGTAAAACTGTAAACGTGCGATAGCGTGCGAGCATCTTAGCCTAGTCTAATTGTAAATATTTACACTGAAGCTTTTCGTCATATTATTTCCGAAGAGGTATTAAGCCTTTTGTTAGTACACTGTCTTTGCTAGACTATCACGTGTGTAATATTTCTGAGTGAAATGGGGTGTACCTAAGAACTTAATGTATGTACGTCATATTCGTGACATGAATCGCTTTATATCACGAAGACGCTTTCAAGCTGATTAAAATATAATACTCGGGTACAGAGCTTGAATGTAGTTTAAATAGGATACCTTTTTGGTTTAAATTGATCCTTCTGATTTTATCAGTAGAACAGTAATTCTAAATGTTAATAAAATCGAAACAAACACTTTACTTACCTGGAATTATTACCAGTTATTAATTGTACTACAGTACTTTTATTTTGTAGTACAATTTAATGCGACAAATAGCTCATTCAGTTTATGTTTTTACTTGGGTTCTCATAGATACGACGTAAAAGGTGCCCTAAAACTGTTTTTTTATTGGTCAGCTAGTACCAACTACGTAGGTCACTACAAATAAGGGCTTGGCTGCGATTTCCCTATACCATTAGGTATGGTTTAAGTATACTTGAAATCAAGGAATCGAGTAAGAAAACACTGTAAAAAAATAAAATGGTGCTAAAATTTCTCGTAACTTTTTTTAGTGATAAGAAATTCTCTAATCTTTTAAACATTAGTTTTTATTTCACAAACGTTCCGCCGAAAGTGCTAGCTGTAAAAGACTATACCCAAATTTGAACTTACAAACAAGGTGAATAAAATCTATTTTAGTTTGAAGTAATTCGATTGCGATATATAGTAATACTGGGCAAGCGTCGATGCAGTCCAAAATTAATGCACGCTAACCTGTTCAACCATACAATCTCATTCAAATAGTCCAAATCAGCTTGGGGGATGTATTTGCGTAATAGTTGTATACGTGTAGTTTATAGTTTTAAACACACATACATTGATTAGTAGATAGAGCGCGTCATACAAAAACAAGGCGAGAATTTGTCACCAACTGACTATACATTCCTACATATCAGTATATCGATGTATTACAACCCGTCTACTACACTAGACATCTGGCCGTTATATTATCTATAGCGGCGCGTAGTGCTTTGTAATTCATTCGGATTATACGGCTCGAGTGTTAGAATCGGTAACTTTCATCGCTGCCGTCGATAGCCTTGTCACACACTGGGGGAAAGGAGTGCATCGCTATTTGTGCACTACTTTTCCGTCCCATTTTTTTGGGGAGCAAGGGATGAACGGTAACCAACAGCTTAACCGATCCAAATGTCAGCCTCTCCTGCACGCGCCGTTTGGCGACGGCTACCAATCGATGGCCGTGGTGCTCCCTGCTGGACAACAGACGAGGCTCTGGCGACCGTGAAGTGGCGGTATAACCACAATCTCAGCTGGGAAACCGGCTGAAGAGGCTACAGCGAGCCTTGGGGTCTAAATAACCCCTTAAATGTCTGGATGAGGGAAGATAACGCTGAACATCGAGCGACTGGGTAGTATCCCAACTGATCTGAGTGCCTAATGCATATGCCTCAGACAGGTAATCAGTGGCCTTGAGATTCTACTAAACTCTAAAAGACCGTCGTGGAAGGACTAGGGAACCCACCACGATAATTTTCCCAAGAAAGCCTTGTCATGGAATCAAAACAACAAGAAGAAAGTTTGTCGGACGATCCGCGTAACGACCGGCGCCCCCAAGTATCCGGGCTTGGAGGTGTGAAATGTGCGACCGAAGCTTCTTTAGAGGTAGACCACCAGGCCACTAAAAGAAGAACTGCTACTGGTGTCGTAAACATACAGGCGAACATCTCAATACAGAAACAGCTTCGTATTGGCACATGGAATGTTAATGGTTTACTGCAATCCGGCAAAATGAGCATAGTGGAAAAAGAAATGAACTCTCATAATTTGACAATACTAGGCATTTGCGAAACACATATGCGAGGACAAGGCCATATCAGAACTATAGATGGGAGCACACTGTACTTCTCTGGCAGCGGTGACTCGAGCAGAAATGGGGTAGGGATCCTGTTGTCATCTCGTGTGACAAAATACGTTCGTGGTTACAACCCCATATCGGACCGCATTATGTTAATAAAACTCAACACTAGACCTTGTAAACTTAACATCGTGCAAGCGTATGCTCCGACAGCTCAGTCAACAGAGGAGGATATAAATAAATTCTACAATACTCTTGAGGAAACTCTGGGCAGTATACCTAGCCGTGAAATCACATTGATTCTTGGAGACTGGAATGCGAAAGTTGGTAATACCGTTGAAGATGAGCACATCCGTAATGTGGTCGGAAAACATGGATTAGGTGTCAGAAATGAACGCGGGGACATGCTCATTAGTTTCTGTCTAGAAAAGAAACTCACAATCATGAACACCTGTTTTCAGCATCACCCCCGACGACTTTATACTTGGAGATCACCTGGTGACAGATATCGAAACCAAATTGATTACATTATAATAAATAATCGCTGGAGATCCTCCATAACAAATACTAAGACCTATCCTGGAGCCGACTGTGGATCTGATCACACACTACTTGTTGCGGACTTTTCACTCCGCCTAAAAGCACCTAATAAGAGACCGAGATACGTAGCTCCAAATCTAAGTCCTGCAGAATCTTCTGCTTTCAGAAAAATTGTTGATCAGAAACTTGATGACGATTGCCCATCTGTCCCACACACTGCTAATTCGCTTTGGGAACATTTAAAGACCAAAATTGTAGAAGCATTAGATAAAACAACCAAAGATCGGAAGCTCGACCCAAAACGCAATACGTGGCTCTCTCAAGATACATGGGCTCTTATAAAAGAGAGGAAAGAAATTAAAATCCAAGGACTTAGAAAACCGGATGCTCTGAGCACATACTCGAGCCTAAATAGGGCAATCCAAAGTAGTTGCCGCAGGGATCTGAACAAATTCATTGAGGATATTTGTAGCAATATCGAAAAACACGCGATTAAGTTACACACAGCAGATCTGTTCAAAAAGGTGCAACTGCTGACCAAGAAATTCAAGGCCAAAAACTGGGTCGTGGATGACGAGGACGACAACCCAGTGTTTGAGGTAGACTTGATAGCTGACAGATGGCGTCGCTATTGTGAGCAGCTATACAAAGGCTCCTCAGCGCTTGAGCTCAATGCAATAGCCTGGACTGATCTTGAGTTAGAACCACCAATCCTACGATCCGAGATCACCACTGCCTTAGGAATACTCAAGAGCAGGAAAGCTCCAGGGCCTGACGCAATTACCGCGGAAACGCTGAGACTTATAGGCGATAGAGGGATTGATATTCTACAGGAAATCTGCAACCTTATTTGGCACTCTGGGGAATGGCCCGAAGACTGGACAAACTCAGTCATATTACCGCTCCACAAGAAAGGTTCCACAAGAAAGTGTGACAACCACCGGACCTTGGCTTTAATCTCCCACGCTAGCAAAGTCATGCTTCACATTATTAACAACCGTCTTCGCCACTTTTTGGACTGGCAAATCCCTGAAGAACAGGCAGGCTTTGTTAAGGGCAGGGGTACCCGCGAACAGATACTCAACATCAGACAAATTATAGAAAAAAGCTACGAATTTGACAATCCTGTCATCATCTGCTTCGTAGACTATAGCAAAGCTTTTGACTGTGTTGACTGGAGCTGCCTGTGGAAGGTTCTCTTAGAACTCGGCGTACCTCAGCATCTTGTGGCACTTCTACAAACCTTATATAATAACAGCCAAGGTTCCGTCAGGATAGATAAGACCATGTCAAGCCCATTTCACTTCCGAAAAGGCGTGCGTCAGGGATGCATTTTGTCACCCATACTTTTTAATGTTTATGGAGAGTATATAATCCGTCGCACTTGTGAATCTTGGGATGGGGGCATAAACATTGGTGGCACCAAAATTACCAACTTGCGGTACGCTGATGACACTACACTTTTGGCATCCAGTGAAGCAGAAATGGTGACCCTGCTTAGTAAGTTAGAAAATGAAAGCAAGCAACTTGGTCTTTTCATCAATCAATCTAAATCCAAGATCATGATTGTGGATCGAAGTGGCAAACTCAATCTCACGGGTGCTCTCAAGCTAGAAGTGGTGGATAGCTTTATTTACCTAGGCTCATGTATTACCAACAATGGATCTTGTGAACCAGAAGTGCGCAGACGAATTGGTATGGCAAAGAACGCCATGTCCCAGCTATCCAAGATTTGGAATAGCAAGAGCATATCAATTCGCACCAAGCAAAGACTGGTAAATGCTCTGGTTTTCTCCATATTTCTATACGGTTCTGAAACATGGACTCTTCGGGCAGCAGATCGCAAACGCACTGATGCTTTCGAGATGTGGTGCTGGAGGAAAATGTTAAAGATACCCTGGACTGCATTTAGGACCAACGCATCTATCCTGAAAGGGCTAAAAATAACAACAAGGCTGTCGACTATATGTCTCAAGCGCACCTTGGAATACTTCGGACACATTGCCCGCCGTAGCCCTGGGAATTTAGAAAAACTGCTCGTAACGGGCAAGGTGGAGGGAAGAAGGCCAAGAGGTCGTAGCCCCATGCGTTGGTCCGATCAGATCAGCACTGCACTCGGTACATCATTCCACGCCGCTCTACATAATGCCGGAAACAGAACCATTTGGAGAGAAGCCGTACGAAAGAAGGTGATCCATGCTAAGGATCGCGACCCTCAGTAATGAGGATGACGATGCAGAAGAAGAAAATCGCATTGCCACGCTCATTTGAATACGGTTTCCTGGTATACCTGTTCTAATTATCTAGCAGTATGTTTCAGATAGTACTTACCTGTCAGTTCCGCCTGTTAAAACCTTATACTCCTGCACCTCCATGTCTCCCAGGTAATGTGAAAAATCTGAAAAAAATATATATTTTTGTTCATCACTGGGTCAACAACAAGCAAAACATGTTTTTCATGTAGGAGCAGTTTACAGGCATATATGGAACAGTTTTCACACTTAACCGATCGAATGTTTAATTTGAACGAAACAAAAAAAGCCTAAACCCGTCTTAAGAGTATTACATAAGCGATTGAAATCGATTTATTTCCTATTTTGAATCCCCCGCGCTGCCTTTGCACTTCAAAAGGTAAAAGAATTCGTGTGCAATGATTTACGCTTCCTTTCTATTTCCCCTGTCACGTCGACTTTAAATGACAGATCGCGGGAGGACAGGAAGGATTTTAGGGTTCCAGGGGTAATTCCGTTTTTATTTTGTACGCATTTCGCAGGGAAATTTTCGCTTAATGTTTACGATCAAGTGCGCGACGTGATGTGCATTTCACGGAGATTGTTTTTCGGTCTACGGTTGATTGATATGTAGATTTTGTCTGATTACAAAAAGGGTATCTTCGGGTACTTCGGTAGCCCGGCGTACAAGTCAATTATATGAAGTTAGTTCGACAGTATAACTATCATCCTACACTTTATATGCCTTAATAGCTCATGGTCCCCGCCAACATTTTTTTTTTTTTTACATCCAGTCCTACAAATCACACAGAAGGTATACTTTGCTACTTCTGGACAGAAGTAAAGACATAGTAGCCATTTCTAATACCACTACTACTGTGCGAGCGGTTTAGGAAGAATCGCATTGTATGATACATTTATACATTTTTGGTCTGGCGGGAGGCTTCGGCCGTGGCTAGTTACCACCCTACCGACAAAGACGTGTCGCCAAGCGATTTAGCGTTCCGGCACGATGTCGCGTAGAAACCAATTAGGAGTGTGGGTTTACCATACCCCTAACAGGTTAGCCCGCTACCATCTTAGACTGCATCATCACTTACCATCAGGTGGGATTGCCGTCAAGGGCTAACTTGTAGTGGATATAAAAAAAAAAAAAACAATATAAAAAATGCTGACGTCCAGCTTATAAAAACAAACAGTATATAGAAAATAACTCTGTTGATTAAAACATCCCTTGGCTATGGCATCCATGTGTTAATCAAGGGTATTATCTGTGTTCATTTAAAATTTCAGCTTAATCAGTTCATTTACATTAACAAACAAACTGTTACGTAAAATTTTCGTATTTATAATATTTTGTGTGATATTCCATGACAAGATTTTAAAAGTAACGATTTCAATTCTAATACATCTCCTTTATTATGTATGTGTGTGTAATTGTGCCTAAAGGTGAATATAGACTAATCCTTGTAAAACACTACGATTTTGGTCAAAACGCAAATTTTGAGTAATCATTATAATTGGTGAGATAAGCAACTTTCTACTATGTGCTGTATGCCAAAAATAAAACATAACTCAAGTGTTTCTGTGTCAAAAATTAATAACTCTTGTCTTTTTATAGCATCTGATACTTTATTTAAATCATGATAGTCGGAAGCTGGACTACTTTGTTAGGGAAAACATGTAATATCAATAATAAAATTTAAAAGTCGAGCGTAGATTTTTACTAAGTTACAGGCAAATATTTCCCTAAACAAAGTTTACGCCTACTAATATTTACAAATATCCTTAGACCGCCAAAATAAAAAGAATTTCCACATAATCTAAAGTTATGTTTAATAAAATTAGCTATTATAAATTTTTAATAATCCAAAAGTATAAAAACAACTTAGTAAGCCAAGTAACATTTTCAAACTCAAGTAAAGCATAGTTTCGAATCACGTTAATTGATAAAGTTATCTACTAGTTTTATATATTGTACAACATCACATCCCTATTTCGCTCCTTAAGGAAATGTAAGGAATATTCAAAAATCCTTAACAAAATCGCTTTTAAACGTGCTTTTATAATCTGACTGATTTGATATTCTTTCGCTTGTTATATAATGAGAGTATTATTTTTTTGAGCTTAAAGTACAAAAATTATATCTCCGAAACGAACGAGAGAAGATTATTTTTATGTTCCAGTCAATCCAGCGTAGAATTTGAGGAAAATACATTTCCTCACGTAATGGGCTCGAATAATTCGCAAGCGTAAAATTAGCTGATAAAACGTCACAAAAATAATCTGAGGAGAGTGTTGATAAATTTGATTAGGCCATTGAGCTCCTCCAATAAAAATTCTAATAAGGAATTCGAAAACGGTAAAAAGTCTGCCCTCCTTCTTTTCATAACCAAAAATATTGCGACGATAAAAATTTATACGTCACGACAACCTTGTCCGTTTTCTAATGGTCGCTTTACACTTTCAAGTCTATCGTCCAAATATCACA
Source organism: Lasiommata megera (assembly GCA_928268935.1). Lineage (NCBI taxonomy): Eukaryota > Metazoa > Arthropoda > Insecta > Lepidoptera > Nymphalidae > Lasiommata > Lasiommata megera. The sequence goes on along the minus strand of OV743315.1, from coordinate 14,852,169 downwards.
ACGAATAAATGCGATTTAACGGTACCTACTGATGATGAAAGCATATTTTAAATTTGTGTTATAAGCTTTATTGACATCACTGCGATGCGGCATATATACGACCAATTTCAACAATCCTTTCCCCTATTTCTTTTAAATTCTACTGTTAATTTAAAACAAAAAAACTTGTTTGGTTACATAAACGCACAATATAGCATAAGTTCGTTACAGACAAATCAAGATAATCAGAGTAAAGTTTGTAAATATATGATGCTTTATACGGCTGGATATAAAAGTTTTGCAAAGATCTGCCGCAAATAGTTCGACAGATCCAACCGACATGTAAATTGGAACGTCTAAAGAGTCGCTAACGTAATGAAAAAATAAGGCAATCGCCTCGAGCATAATTGAAAAAGATGGCGTCATCTGTCTTTGGTGTTTCATAATTCTCAGGTAAACAGTATTTATCTCTTTCATTTATATTTAGGGGGGGAAGACTGGGGAGGCGTTAATGAATGGGACAGATTTTGCATAATTAAAAAGGGGTGCTACAGATTATTTATTTCGATGACTAATGGTTGCGCACCAGTCTCAGTCGTGTCATTGTATTTATTTTAATTTGAAATACGAAAGGACGGCTACATTCAAAAAGAGTTATGAATGGAATGGAATATTTATCGCTTCTTATCAGAGTTTCGTAGTACAACACGAAACCCTCATAGTAAACTTACCAATCGTATTTTTCATTCGTTTTGTCGTGGGCCAATCATAAGGCGATAAATTTCATAGCAAATGATTAATTATAGATCCAAGAAGCTCTTGATGTTACATGCTATATTTTATAAGCTTTTTAAACTTAACATGAAAAGTTACGCAAGAAGATTACGATATCGCAACGGCTAATCAGAGATCAGGTCGTGTGGTGTAGTAAGGCCAAGGTCGCGATTATTGGGTAAGTATATCTTATCTGCAGGGCTGAGTGCACTACAAGATAACTACTACTTACTGCAACTATTTCTATGAGATATAATATTACCTGCTCGCGCGCATCATCATAATCATCTATAGAACACGGGTCTCCTCTCAATATGAGAAGGTTTTGGCCATAGTCCACCATGCTGGCCATGTGCGGATTGGTATAATATTATGGATGTGCAGGTTTCCTCACGATGTTTTCCTTCACCGACATTCTGGCGCGCATATTATACATATTATATTCTATTTTTAAAACAGGGAAATGAGTGTACGCATCCTCTCCTGAAGCGGCTTAAAACTTGAAACTTTCGGTCGACCTTTGTAGCAGAACAAACCCAGACGTAGTCTTGGGTTGTTATAACTATAGGAGGTGAATTTTTGTTCAATACACTACTTAGCATCTAGTTAGGCTTACGAATATATGCGCTGGATGGGTTGCGGATGAGCGTGTCATGATTTCCAAATATTTTAGATTTTAGTGTCTTTGAATTTACATACATATAAAATCTTAATCATTAAATGAGAATATGTAATTGAAGTATGTGATTTGACTTAAATGATTTAGGTTTACTTTTGACTATTTTATTGAAAAGTATCTCAATTTACTGTTTTCTTAAGATACCGGATTTTTATAAGGCAAAACGGAAAACATGACGTTCGAATCGGCCCTTTATAAGTTAGTTAGTCGTTGGTCATTGTGGATTAGTTCTTGTTTGGTGTTGGTACCGAAAAGTGGTCTCCAAGGTTGTACAAAGTTGTGTAAAATGTTATAGATAACAAGTATAGATATTGAAAAATTGTATTCCTTATCAATAAGGTGTTTACCATCCTATAAATAAATAAGAATAGATACTGAAGAAGTGTGTTTCTTAACAAGCGCGGGTGCGAGCGTTTCCGTGATCCAGCCAACAGGCGCTTCAAGAGCATCGCTGGGTTTTATTGGATATTCTAGGCACCTGTCCCGCTTCAGACAGGTGGTTCCAGTTGCGAGTACATTACGAGTATGGCCCAGCCAGCGCATATAGTCGTAAGCCTATATGCGCTGGCTGGGCTTGAACGTACTGTTATACGGACTTTGTCGAAAGTCTTTTTAAAAAAAAGAAAATATAAAATTAGAATTAATTATATTATACTAGGATTAATTAAAGAGAATTGGATTTTATAAGACAACCGTCTGGATTGGGATATGGATGTAGACTGACTTGAGATTGCATGTAAGGAGATAGCTTGGAAGGAGAGGAAAGCAGAGTCAGGGCTTTGTCAGCAAATAGGCGAGGGATGGGAGCCTATAACACCTCCCTGGGGTAGACTAAACTTCGGGGTTGACCCTTCGAAGTTTGGGAAAAGAAAGAGGAAAAGACAGAAGAATCACAGGTGTACCCTGATACTAGGACTCGGGGTATCTGCGGGAGTCTGACAGGGTTCACTCAGTTTGATGGGAATGACAGGTAGAGGTTGAGGTGTCGGTTCGACAGGTAAGTTAATAGGAGCTGGTTGGGAAGACTTTGAGAATCGGAAAGGAAGACGGTTGTGTGATTTAATATAAAAAACACATTTAATGATCGTAAAAATACAAATAACACAAGTTACTAATACTAAAATTATGGAATAATGGGTCCCATATTTAATTATTTGAGGTTGGTTTATAATTTCGTTAGTTTTTTCCGATAGTAAATTTAATTTACTTTTGATTTCTTGAGTAAAAATATCCAAATCGATGTTCCTTAATTTAATATGAGGCACATTGTTCATTACATCCTTATACTTATCTAAATAACAACAAGAATCGTTTATAATGTTGAAGTCGGATCGGGTGACCATGATATTTAATTTTATGTCATTAATTTTAGGTATTAATTTAGTACCCTTACAATATGCGAAACAGTCTGACGGTATGTTTACAATTCCTGTTCCGATAATGTTTATTTCTACAATCTTTTGGTTAGGGCATTCTATATTTAACTTATTATTTTCCGACTGTACATAGATCCAATTATTATTATTAAGCGGTTTCCAAACATCTAAATATCCATGAATAAACTTTGTTTTGCACTGCACAGGTAAGGATTTTATCACACTTGTAAGTAACGCACTTTCACAACTCGGGTTTGCGCTAGTTGAGTGTACCGTAATGACGTCACAAATGAATGCACGGGTATTAATCACTCTGCATTCGTTCAGTGATTCTATGTTACAGTATTCTGTTTTATCCTTGGTCATTGCAATGTACTTACTGCTAGGGGTGATAAAACTAAAAGAGTTCGGATTAACAATACTATGTGGTATAGGTAATGCGATACTATGGTATACACTATACATCTTAGGGGACACTAAAGGTACCCGTAAGATGAAAACAATCTTGTTGTTTGAACTATAACATATTACATTGGAAATATTCATAATCAAGTTAATGTGACTTAATTCTAAGCTTATAGGTAATCTTAAATCTACAGGTAAATGTCTATAGTTATCAGCTAAGTCTCGGTACAACTGCGCGGGTGGTAATATAGCTGGATGAATTACATTTTGGCTACAGAAGATGATAGCGTTTGTTATGTCTTCGAGTCTAAACGATAAGAGTAGTACAGCGGTTTCCAAACTGGTTAGTAATAAATTAATTTCTGATTTAATAATTAAATTATTTGATACCAGTGATATGTTTTCTAATTTTGATTGTAAACTGTCGATACCAGAATTGAGGTTGGCTTCATTAATTACTACGTTACGTAACGTTTCGTTTAATTTCTTAAATGAAGACGTCGTAATCAAGATATTCTCTTTTATAAGGGAACTTAATTGTTTTTCGTTATTCTGTATACTTTGTATGGCGGTGTCATATTTGACCTCGTCATTTTCGTCTAGAGTTCCAAATATAGTTTTTGCTAGGGTGCCTATGCCACTTATCCAGGCCCCACGTTTAAATCTATTATTAGTAAGATGAGCAATGGAAGAATATTCGGAAACTATATCATTAAATTTGATAGTAAGTGGTCCTAATACGTTATGGCATTCCAATGCAATCATAGTTTCCATATCAAATTTACCGCATAAAGAACTTATTTTACCTAATACCGAATTAATGTTATCTATGTGTGGCTCAATATAAGATATATCGACAGGGTTTACTACATCTAAGTGTCCTATATTAATTTGGAGTTCACCGACTGGATCGAAGTGTATACCGGGACTTGAGTTGATCGGTTGTACATACTCTTGGTGACACCAAACCAGTGCACTGTAACGAGAGAGACATTACCAACTACTATATGTTATTCACTTATATCTATGGGTTTGACTTCGTCGTAATGATGTTTTACGTGTCGTCTATTTATGAGTAAAGATAGTGTGTGGTTCCCATGAACTTTCACTATCTTATACGGGCCTTTCCACAAGGGCGACAGGGCTTTTCGCAACCTTAGGTGGTTTCTTAATAGGACGTAATCTCCTACTTTATATTCTTGAGGACGACTACGTGAATCATAGTACCGTTTGGAGTTTTCCTTGGATTTGTAGATAAAATCTAGGGCTTTGTCACGAGCGTGTTTCAACCGGTGCTGAAGGAGTTTCACATACTCAGGGTAAGTAGCAGTAGATTTATCATCGTATACGGAGTCCGGAATGTGAGGTTTATGTCCAAATAGTAACTCAAATGGAGTATAATGAGTTGTTGAATGTACAGCAGTGTTATATGCCAACATTGACGTATACACGTATTTAGGCCAATCGTCTTGATTTTCGTTGACGTAGGATTTTAAATACTCCTTGAGAGTGGAGTGTGATCTCTCCAGAGCGCCCTGGGTTTGTGGGTGGTATGGAGAGGACCACAATTGTTTAATTTTCAGAAAATCACACGTCTTTTTAAATAAATCCGCCGTAAAATTAGTTCCCTGATCAGTAAGTATTTGTTTAGGTATTCCAAATAGAGATATAAAATGGAGGAGACAATCACTTGCTTCGGCGGCTGTGTTACTGTGTAAAGGATAGGCTAGCGAGAATTTTGTTAAATCGTCTTGTAACGTAAGTATATATTTAAGTTTTGCCGTTCCGGATTCGGGAAGAGGTCCCACGATATCGAGGGCTAGGCGTTCAAAAGGAGATGTAGAAGTAGATGTTATGACCATGGGAGCTCTATTTATCTTCCGCAAGGCTTTATTAGTTTGACAAGCTTTACAGTTTCTAACAAAGTTTTCAATATCGGTTCGCATATTTTTCCAGAAATATTTCTCCTTTACGCGGCTCAACATTCTTGTAGAACCTAAATGACCAGCTATAGGGATATCGTGGTTTTCCTTTAATATTTTCGGGATTTCGCTAAGTGCAGGATATATGATCTTATTATGGTATATATGAATCCTGATATTAGTGCCATCGAAGAGGTAAGCTAACATGTTGAAAATCTTAACAAAAGAATGCTTATCAAAAGGATTTCGGAAATCAGATATGCTTACTTCGTCAACAGTGGGATATGTCATCATAATTTCATCCCGGACATATTTTAAGCTTTTAAATATATCGGGGTAAGAGTGCTCATCGAAATGATGCACCTTTGTGAAAAGAAAGAGGTAAGTTTTATTTCCTATCGGCAAAGGAGAACAGGTATGTAGAGTTCTTTCTAAGCTTAGAAAATCATCGCGTTCGGTTTTAGGACAATTGTCCAACACATCCTGCACATACGGTATCGATTCATCCATATCTATTGGAACAGGTAGTATTACTAATTGTTGAGTTCCTTTTAATAGATTCTCATTGTGTTCAATTATTTGAGTACTATAAGGTTCTGTGGATGATTTAAGAAAACTACGGTAGGTTTCGTCATGCGTAGGTAAGATTTCGGAGTTTGGACAACTAGAAGAAGGTTGAGGATCAAGGTAAGGCATTTCATTAGAATTATGAGCATTTACAGGTGTAGCAGGAGACGCAGAACTTTGGTCCATGGCCACAGGTAAGGGTTCTGAATGTGTTTCAGGTAATGCAGGGAAGGCGCTTGCAGGAGATGAGGAATCAGTGGGGATATAAGGATCCAGCGGGCTATAATCAAGGTCATTGTTAATTTCATTAGATATTCCTAACAATTCGTCAAGAGTTTCTCTTGCAATCTCTGGCAAGGAGGATTCCGATGGGAATTCAGGATTCGTACTAGAGTTTGATTCCTCCGGAAGATGGGGATTCAAATTATTTCTGTTTTCAGGAAAAACTGGATTTACTGGATATCGAGAGAGAGCGTCAGCTGCTGAGTTTAACAGACCTTTACGATATACGATTTCATATTCGTATTCTTCTAACTTCAACCTCCACCGTTGGAGTTTGCTTCCAGGATCTTTATGGTTGAAAAGCCATTTCAGCGGTCTGTGGTCTGTTACAATTTGGAATTTATTTCCATAAAGGTAGGGACGGAAGGTTTTACAACCGTGAAGTATAGCTAATAGTTCCTTTTCAGTGGTGCTGTAATTAGATTCACTTTTATTAAGTGTGCGTGAAGAGAAAGCGATCGGTTGGTCTTTCCCGATTGGACCTTGAGAAAGTACAGCACCCACTGCATAGTTAGAGGCGTCGCAGGTAAGGACGAATGGCTTTGAAAAGTCAGGATATACGAGTAAAGGAGCCGTCGTAAGTTTGTGTTTCAGGGAATCGAAAGCGAGCTGTTGCTGATTTTCCCATTTAAAGGGGGCTTCTTTCTTCAAAAGATTAGTTAAGGCCTTAGCTATTTTAGAAAAATCTGGTATGAAACGGCGATAATATGAAACTAGTCCAAGGAATGATTTTATGTCCTTGGGTGATTTTGGCGTTGGAAATTCAGTGACCGCTTTAATTTTGTCAGGATTAGGTTTAACACCCTGTTCAGTAATCACATGACCAAGATAACAAACTTCTCGTCTAAGGAATTCACACTTGTCAGGTTGTAATTTCAGGTTAAAATCGCGGATCCTGTCGAAGATTGATCGCAGATTAAATATATGTGTTGATAAGTCGTGGGCATAACAGACTATGTCATCGAGGTAAACAAAGCACCGGGTGCCTTGCAGACCTGTCAGAGCAGAGTTCATCAACCGTTGGAAGGTTGAAGGGGCGTTTTTGAGCCCGAACGGCATCCTGAGAAATTGGAAGTGGCCTTCAGGGACATTAAATGCTGTCTTAGCCTTGTCGGCGTCGTTTAGAAGGATTTGGTGGAACCCGGACGCTAGGTCAAGGGTTGAGAAGTATTTGCTATGTCCCAATTGATCTAGGATTTCTGAGATTTGAGGTAGGGGATAGGTGTCACCGATAGTTACATCGTTTAACTTCCTGTAATCGATCACTACTCTCCACTTCTGGACATTAGATGCATCGAGTTTTTTTGGTACTACCCATATTGGTGACGACCAAGGAGAGTTGGAGGGCTCTATAATATTTTGTTGCAGCATTTTGCTTATTTGGTTCCGGACTTCCGCCTTATGCACCTCAGGAAAACGGTAAGTTTTCGTGTGTATTGGTGCATCGGATGTCGTTTTTATTTCATGCTTTAAGGCATTTGTGAAGGATAAATCTTCTCCGGGGAGATGGAATATGTCAGAGAATTCGGAGCAGAGCAGAAAAAGGGCTTCCCTTTCTTCATCATTAAGATGGGATACACGTAATGAGTCAAGGACTTCGTTTGTGCGTGACACACAATCGGTCTTTGTATGGGTATGATTAACTAACTTAATGGTTTGCTCTTCGAATTGTGCTGGATTAATAGGAATCATTTTTAAGTTAAGATCTGACCCCAACCTTACGGGCTCTTCTGAAGTGTTTGCAACTGTAACATTTATTCTGTTATTTGCTTTTACTCGTACTACACAATTTGCAATTAAAAGTGTTTCAGAAATTTTCTGATCAAGAATAACACCTTCTTTAATTTCAGGATTTTGGACTGAGCATTCTATAACGGTCTCAGTCCTTGGCGGAACTAAATATGTGGGGTCATGGAAATAGAGTTTTAAGGATAAACCGCCGATTTGAAGTAAATTTTTTGTGTAATTAATATTGCATTTGTGGGCATTAAGAAAATCTGAGCCTATAATACCATCATAAGGCAGGTTAATTTGATTGATCACATGGAACTGATGTGATACACTGGATTTAGGTAATTTGATTTGGAGTTTGAAATGACCTTGACTTTTAATGCATTCTTCAGCTAGGTCTATGCCCTTTAACTGAATTTTTTCGTCGGTTAACTTAGGTTGCTTCATAATAGATGATTGTTTCAATAGGCTTATAGAGGATCCTGAGTCTACAAGAAGTGACAAAGGAATTTCTGATACAGAAGATTCGACAAGAACGTGAGGTGATAGCCTCATCGTAGGGTTACTCGATATCTCGTACACATTAGATTTAGGCAAGACTTCGTCTTGCATGGATACAGTGGATTTCGGCAATTCACAATGCGACGGCGATTGTGAAGTTGTAGGAGTTTGTGTAGAATAACCTCCATGTTGCGGTGTTATTCTGGATTTAGAAATGGATACAGTGGATGTGTGCGAATCACCATGTAGCGGCAATCGCGAGATTGTGGATGATTTAGTAGGATGACCCTCACGTGGTGGAGGGATTTTGGATTTAGAAATAAGTGTTTGGGTGTCGCATTTTACTGTACTTAGTCCCGTTCGACACCGGGACGAGACTCGAACTCGTTTTTTGATTTATGATCGACGGTGTCGTAGCCTACATCTGTATCGTTTACATCTTGGGATGTAGCAGTATAATGGACACGTCGAGTATCCTTTGACTGACTTTGATCTACTTTAAAGCGGTTGTTATTATATTCACGTTTACGACATTGTTCCAGGGTATGTCCTGGCTTCTTACAATATCTGCAATATATTGTAGTTGAATAGTTAGGCTGATTTGACCTGGATTGATCGTTACGGCGCATAAGCTGTGGATTTGGTTTTACGTGGTTAGGGCTGTCCCGACGCGAATTGGATGGATTTTGTTTAGCTAAGTATTGTTGTACCTTTTCTTCAGAAATAGCCATGTTGATGGCTTCGTTAAGATTTTTAGGAGTTTTACATCTAATAATGTTAGATATACCGGGTGCCAATCCCATTTGGAAATGATGGAGGGCCAATTCCTCCATAGCCGCCGTGCGCCCGATCATTTCACGGCTCTTATGACCGTGTGTAATAGACACTTCGGTAAGGAGTTGGGATAGTAAGGTCTCTATCTTTAGGGCATATTGGTTTACGGATTCGCCAAACAATTGTTTAGAGTCCTGAAGATCAGTGAGCAGGTGAGTGTAGTGTTTGCGCTCACTAAACTGTGTTTTTAGAAATTCCTTAAGCTGCGCCCAATTGACAAATTCTTTTACAGCACAGGCAGTTTGTGCTTTACCTTGCAATTGACATAATATGTATTTAAATAATATGTCCTTTTGGGATTCTGAGGCAAGTTCGTGGGCGTTATTGCAATTAACTAGAAATGAGTTTAGCGTTTCTCGGCTTCCGTCAAATGGTTTAATAAATTTTAACAATGTATTAGTATCAAGCTCAACCTTGGTCGCGACTGTGTTTTTCTTTTTCGTTAATGACCTCGTAGTCGGGCCAGGAGGTGGAGGACAAAGGTTATCATCTTCCATATCTGATACTGCTATTTCTGGTTTCTCAAATTTTGGACTTTGTGATCTACCTTCTGACATTTTACTACGTAACGAATAGCGTATAAACAATAGAACAGGATATAATAAAACCGAATTTTAACTTAATTTATAACGTTACAGTATAAATTTTAATATTATTAGACAGTAATATAAAAGTTTGAGAATCGCAATGACCAAGAATCACTTACTTGAATACGGACAGAGTGATAACGAAGGCTAGCATTTCTTAGAACTCGCGCGACGTAGATAACGTTACGATTGCTCGTCGTGCGTCGCTGGACCGATGATCTTCAGGTGATGGGTGCTGGTTACAACACCAGGGTATGGAACTGGTGAGAAGGTCGGCTATCCAACCAATGGTTTGTATTGTAGCTGTTGGCCTTGGTGTGTTATTGATAGATGCGACACTATTCCGGGTAAATAGGTCGAGGATATTGACACTGAATTATCTTTTATTTAATTGTTATTTTGGACACTTGTATTTTTAATTTTGAGGCACTTTTGCACTTTGCACTCGCGGCGATTGGAAGGAGACGCTACCAGGATTTATTAGAATCCCACCGCTGCCACCATTAATGTTATACGGACTTTGTCGAAAGTCTTTTTAAAAAAAAGAAAATATAAAATTAGAATTAATTATATTATACTAGGATTAATTAAAGAGAATTGGATTTTATAAGACAACCGTCTGGATTGGGATATGGATGTAGACTGACTTGAGATTGCATGTAAGGAGATAGCTTGGAAGGAGAGGAAAGCAGAGTCAGGGCTTTGTCAGCAAATAGGCGAGGGATGGGAGCCTATAACAGTACGAACTTGAAGCGTAGTAGCGTATTGCAGCATATCCTGTCGCCGTCTCTGGAGGATACGCCAATTTTGAAATAGTTGATTCGATTTCTAAATGATAGTTCACGCGATTATCAATTCAGCCCGTTCACTGCTAGTTAGATGTCAATATTCATTTAGCGAGCGGGCACAGTGGCGCGTGATTTGCCGCTCACTGCCCGCCGAAGGGCGCCGTGATTCGAATAGCAAATCACACCGAATAACGCCAAGGGGTATATCAGACCGCTCGGGAAAACATTTTGCGATTAACAAATTTAATCCCGCGTGAGGGTTAGAATTTGTGAGATAGTCGTAGTATCTTGTAATGGAGGCATTTGGTTTTCTGTGACTGTAGTCGGTGGCGTTAATGAAAATTTGTACGTAGTCGATCAACACACTAGTAACGTGTCAACGACGAAATCGCCAAGCTGAATATCGCAATACGATTACTAATATCCAAGTAAAAAGACAAAAGTAACAAACTATTGGATCAACGTATTGATTGAACTATTATATTTGGATTAAATTAAGCAATCACATAAACACATTAAAAAGTAGGTGCTTATTTTTAAGACGCATCTCATACGTGGTACAAAAATTCACCTACTTAAGTTTTAACAGCCCAAGACTACGTCACGAAAATCAACGCATGGTTACTACTACCTTCGGAAGGATCTATATCCTTTCTGTGAGAGAAGATACCTGTGCCCAATAGGCCGATTATTATAAAGGAGGTACACGTGACCTGCACATTCATTTAACTTTTTACACTTAGGCCGAGATCTATAAAACGAGCTTGGTCTTATCTCCGACTTAAGAAACAGTTGACGACCTCCGTGGCGCAGCGCGCGTGCTGTCGCATTATAAAGTTGGGAGGTCATGGGGTTCGATTCCCGGCTCGAGTCTGCTCTGGCTTCGGCCGTAGCTAGCTACCACCCTACTGACAAAGACGTGTCGCCAAGCGATTTAGCGTTTCGGCACTATGTCGTGTAGAAACCAATTAGGAGTATGGCTTTACCATACCACTAACAGGTTAGCCCGCTACCATCCTAGACTGCATCATCACTTACCATTGGATGAGATGCCGTCAAGGGCTAAGTTGTAGTGTATAAAAAAAAAACAAGTTAAAGTGAGTTTCAATTTTTGTCTGTCTGTCTGTCTGTTTGTTCCGGCAATTCTCTGAAATGGCTGGACCGATTTTTACGGAACTTTTATTGGCAGGTAGCTGATGTAATAAGGAGTAACTTAGGCTACTTTTATTTTAGAAAAAGTCTTTTATTTTAGAAAAATCAAGTAATGTTGCAATGTCCAAGTACTGTCCAGTACCGCGCGCAGCACACGCGCATACCACCGCCTGTGCCATCACGTCTCGGGCGCCTCCCACAACTTCTCCCACCAACGAATCAATATCCGATTTCACTCATTCTTTTTTTTTAGAAAGGAGATACTTTAATGTTTATCCTGTAATTATTTCAAGTAATTCGGGTTAGTAATCTATTGCTTCGTGATTGAAAGACAAACAAACACACTAACTTAACGCAGACGAAGTCACGGGCGTCAGCTAGTTTTAAATATAACTTTGGCTTAGCAAAGTGTCTAAGTGCGATCTATAGATCTCAGACTTAAGGCTCCACTGTGAGTTGTGTATTTTGTTTAAAACTGAAACCTCTGCTTCGGTAACGTGGCACCGTATCGTTGTAATGGCTTCTTCACCATCAATGTGCAATTTATTAAAAGGCGAATTTCATTATGAATTTTTAGGGCGTGTGAATGCACGAGTGGATATTTTAGGGGACAAAGTTTTCGGGGGAAATTCGAAAAGTTTCAGCCAGTTTTCCCAGTTCTCCTTTTCTTAGCACCTTCGCACGTGCGAGGGGTGGGAAAAGTTAAATCGACAAAAATAAACATAATCGTAAAATGTGACCGAAACCTTTTCGCATACTTGTACGAAAACTCAGTTCCGACTTTGCTCTCAGTGTAAATATCGAGGCGAAAACTTTATTATATAAAAGTTCAATTGATGTAGAGTTTTCACATGTGACAGGATGGAAATTTAAGTAATTTAACTTCGGTCACGCGAAGCTCACAGTAGATCAATCGAATCATCATCCTCACGATCCTCTTAGGATGGGTTTACGACTTTGACCTTTCACGCTGTCCATTATGCAGCATTTTGGGCCTAATATTCTATGCTAGTGACTTCGTCATCGTGAATTAGATCCAGTGTCCAAGGAGATATAGAAAGCGTGAGAGTGAAAACCAGATTAATTTATTTGCTTTTTTCTATATCTACATAATGGTTGAAGCGATGATAGCTTAGTGTTAGGGCGTCAGCCTCCTAATCAGAGGTCGGCGGTTCGAATCCGGGCTTCTTATCGGAGTTATGTGTGTTTTAAAAAAATTAAAATATCACTTGCTTCAACGGTGAAGGAAAACATCGTGAGGAAACCTGCACGCGTGAGAGTTCTCCATAATGTTCTCAAACGCGTGTGAAGTCTGCCAATCTGCTCATGGCCAGCGTGGTGGGCTATGGCCAAACCCTTTTTATATGGAGAGGAGACCCGTGCTCTGTAGTGAGCCGGTAATGGGTTGTTCATGATGATGATGATGATGACATAATGGGCAAACGAGTAAACGGGTCACTTAATGCTAAATGATTGCCGTCGTCCATGACCATCTGCAGTAGCAGAAGATGCGTTGCTAGCTGGACCATGCATCCTCCTAATTAGTTTCTACTTAGCATCATACCGGAACGCTTAATCGTTTAGCGGTATAACTTTGACAGAAGGGAGGTAACTAGCGGCAGCCGAAGCCTACCAGACTAGGAACCAGCCAGGTCTTGAACCTAACTTCGTTTTCTACTTTATAATACGAAATGCGTACGTACGCGCTGCGCCACGGAGGTTGTCAAAACTATCTTACTAAGTAACTATCTACAAGGAATTACCAATTTTTCGGAATAAAATGAAACTACATAGGTTTGTCGTCATACCGGATTAAAACTATCTCTTATTCTAAATTTCAGCCCAATCGCTACAGTTACTGAGGCGAAAAAAGCAAGGGAGAGAACATATGAAAAAAAGTGTTATATTAACAATATTACTAAAATGCACCTAGTCCTGTGTTAAAACGCGAAAACACTGCTAATTTCCTAAGCTAATACTGATCAAGCTGATAATTGATAGATATAACACGACCAACGAAGCATTAAGGAGATTATCATCATAACCTATTTTCATTCTTTTGCGCCACTTCGCTTCTTAGTTGGCTATCAACGCTGCTTCTTCACGCGACACCAGTATGTTGAACCAAATATAATGTATTTTATATAGCCAAAAGTTCGCTATGTATATTCGCTATTACCCTGAACCAGTCACTACGTGTAAATTTTCGTTCCAAGACTTAGACTACGTGTTTTTAGATTTTGTACAGCCAGCGTATCACGTGCCATAAAACCCTAAATAAAAGCATAAAATATTAATTTTTACCCAAAACATAAGTATAAGTTTAACGGAAAACATTATCGTTTATAATACAAACAACAACAAATATTCCAGCAAAGGATTTCCGGATTACGATGAAAGAGAAAAAAAAAAACATTTTTCGCGAGCAAATCTTCCTTATACCCATCGTTCTAATCAAAATAGTCGATATGAACTCTTGCTTTGAGAAGCTTAGAGATTTCACTGCTAGTAATTTATAACACAAATTTTATATAGACGATATACAAAAATACATATCTATTTACTATTCATAATATCTTTTTGCATTCGTATTACTTTATATGTATCCTGCCAGATATGGATCTATGTTCTTCGTAATCTCTCTTTCCTAAAAGAGAGAAGGATGCTTATGCCCAGCAGTGTGTGATCAATGAGTTAAGAATGAATATAAAAAAATCTTCCCAGAAACGGGCCAGAAAATATTCCGTCATTTAAATTGCTACTGATGTTCATTAGAACTATGTTCGTTTACACTACTGAAGCGAAAATGAACAACAACAAAAAGAATAAAACTATATAGTACTTTTTATCGCATATCATTCTTCCGACTTAAAGAATCTTTAGAAAATTATTTCAAGTGTTTTTAATTTATTATACTACAATATATATTTTTTTTAAATTAAAATATCACTTGCTTCAACGGTGAAGGAAAACCTCGTGAGGAAACCTGCACGCCTGAGAGTTCTCCATAATGTTCTCAAAGGCGTGTGAAGTCTGCCAATCCGCACATGGCCAGCGTGGTGGACTATGGCCAAACCCGTCTCATATTGAGAGGAGACCCGTGGTCTGTAGTGAGCCGGTAATGGGTTATTCATGATGATGATGAAATTTTTTTTATATTCACAGCTTTGAAACAGTAGATTGAGTAGAGTAGACGATTGCATTTTGTATTTTTTTAAAGGAAATGACAAACAAAAACACCCTATAGCCAGTGCAACAGCGTATTGCTGGCACTTGCTATAGGTTGGTTCTTTATATAAATAAATCGCGGGCAACGAACAGACAGGTCACTTGAAATTAACCAATTATCGTGCAGTACCAAAAAAGCCACAGATGCTTTGCCGGCGGAACCCAGACTCGGTAATCTTTTTCTACTCGGAATCATATTGGTGGTATGTCCACCAGACCAGACTCGAGTCGGGAATCGAACCCGGACATTTCATATTAGTTTTATTTACCAAGAAAAATATTTTAACCATCTACCATTCTATTTTAGTTTTTTTATCATGAATTATTTAATGTAAGATTTGAACCCATTGACTGCGTTAACTTTTTAAGAACGAAGAAAACAGTTTAAAAACTACACTAACTGAATTTATACGTTTCATCATGAACAACCCATTGCCGGCTCACTACAAAGCACGGGTCTCCTCTTAATATGAGAAGGGTTCGGCCATAGTCCACCACGCTAGCCGTGTGCGGATTGACAGACTTCACACGCCTTTGAGAACATTATGGAGAACTCTCAGGTGTTCAGGTTTCCTCACGATGTTTTCCTTCACCGTTGAAGCAAGTGATTTTTTTTTAAGCCCACATAACTCCGAAAAGTTAGAGGTTCGTGCCCGGATTTGAACCTCTGATTAAGATGCTGACGCCCTAACCACTAGGCTATCACCGCTTCTTTATTTATACGTTTACCCAATCAAAATACAATCAGTAAAACATTTTATCAGTTTAATAAAAATAATATTATCCATTTCGTCGGTTGGACTCTGTGGGGTCCCTAGATAATTCCGATTCATGCTACCTACTTATTTGTGTCCCTTTAATATATCTGGAAGTACAAAGGTTCGGAACATACTACACATAATAGTTTTTCCAGAAACCCACGTTACAATATAGTGAGCGATTATAAGAAATTAAAAAAATTGTACTGTTATATCACACTGATATTAAAAATGCGATATTTTGTATGTACTCCTTCACGCCAAAACTACTGGACCAATTTGGCTTATATTTTGAATGGCGTTAGATGATAACTTAAATTAACACAATTGGCTATATTTAACTCAGGGAATCCATAGTTCCCGTAGGAATTTGTGGAAACTTAGTGTCACTTCGATGTTACTATTACTGCACTACACCTAAAGCTATGGTTTGACACAACAAACTTTCTCTTGCACAATAATAACATCCGAACACAACACACGAAATCGTCTGCTAAATGATTTACAAATTAAATTTACATATTTTTTACAATCAGTTATTTTGATTTGTCTTATTAGACTGTATAGTAATTATTATTTAGCTATATATTATAAGATTAACAAAGAAATGATTAATAAGTGATTTAAAATTGAATAGAAATAAAGAGTTGAAATGTGGGCAAGTTCTTGTTTTTCTTGGCGCCGCTGAATGAAGTTCTAACTCCTTCGCGCCGACATATATATATATATATAAATAAAATGCCTAAATTTACATATTCCGGTAACATATAATCCACGATGCCACTCTTGTGAATAGGTCCAGCCTCTCTGCGACAGCGTTCAGAGTGATAAGTGCGCGCGTCAGGGGCGCCTGGTTGAGCAGGTTGGTGCGTCCCGTTGGTGCGTCCCGTCGGCGCTGCCAGCAGCGGCGGCCTGCGCCTTTGACACACGTATCTATCTGGGACCCTAAGCCGCACCTGTACTAACACATCTGCTTTAAAAATTTGGCCTCTCATTAATTTGAATATATATGTAACTAGTGTAAGCTCAATCCTAACCCTTAGCTTCGTTATATTATACAAGGTATGTATATCAAAGAATATAATGTAATGTACACATAC
Organism: Lasiommata megera; assembly: GCA_928268935.1. Classification (NCBI taxonomy): domain Eukaryota; kingdom Metazoa; phylum Arthropoda; class Insecta; order Lepidoptera; family Nymphalidae; genus Lasiommata; species Lasiommata megera. Next base: position 14,835,506 of record OV743315.1, on the reverse strand, counting down.
CGAAGGACATGGTGAATTCAAGTAAAAAGGTTGACCAATCCTTTATCGGCGAATTCCAATATCGAACGTATAGAAACCGCTCCTATAGGGAGCGAGCCTATTCATGCCGCTGTAGGTACAGACGCGCACAAATTGTTAATAATAATATTTTCTGAGTAATATTTGTAACGATACAAACAGGTTGTATGAAAATACTACATTAACATTCCTATAAAGCTACCAGGTATAAAGCTATATAGGTCTTTCAGAGCTTGGTCGGAATCTCTATACGTAATAAAATCAGAAACAAGATTCAGAAAAGAACCAGTGTTATTGAAATAGCTGATCTAGTTATTTAACTAGAGTGACATATAGCATAAGTAACAGATGGATACTAGGGGCCAAAAAGATGAAATGTCATAATAAAACCAGCGTACATGACGATATGAAGCGAGTAGCAAGGAATTAGTGAATGTAAGTGGTACCAGAAGAAGGTATATTAAAATAGCTAATAATAAAGGATGTTTCAAAAAAATACTTGAAGCTGTTTGCTGTATGACTGAGTACACTAATTTGCCTAGTAATGTCTAAATTATTTAATAATAATTATACATGTTAATTACATTAATATCATTATCTTATTATATCATAAAACTTAATTACGAATTTTGCCGGACGCGCATTATTTAAATCAACAACCCTACCGAGAAATTTTTCACACATTATAATATTCGGAAGAATTCTGAACAATTATAGAAAATTAATCTTTTTTTTATATATATGATAGGTATATTAAATATACGATAAGTATGATAGTTTAAATATACATTTTGATAGGTTAACTTCAAATGAAATAAATACGAACAAAACATTGGCAAGTAAATTATCAGAGACGCATTGATTTACTCCCCTTAGGCGTTTCAAGTTAGGGTACGCTGTCAATATGTTTCCCGATTGGGGTTGAGCACTATTATTTGTATTTTAGTACCCCATATCCCTTCGGCTATCTGATGCCTGGGATGAAATTACACGAAGGGAGATTCAGTGCTTTGATGTAGTTTGTTTGCTTTTAAGTCTTCACTGGTGCAATCTAAAACACACATTGTTACTGCTTGTGCATATTTCAAAGTGTTTTGTACAATAGAAATGCATTCGTTGTAATTGTAAATCACAGAAAATATGAAATTATATTGCCATTGTTAATTTGCTTTATTGGTTGTTGTATTCATTGAAAACACTTTTTACGTATTAAGAAAATAAAATAAAACACAATAATAAATGCAAAAAGTGTAGTATAAATAACAATGAAGTTTGCGAAAGGAGCCAATGAAGTACTTATGAGCGGGAAAATTATATTTATGACGCTAATACCTATATGCATATTTTACATACAGCTATCCTTTTTAAATGAAACGTGAATATATTTAACAAATGGTAAGCTTATTAAGTCACGGATGGCGAGATCCTGCGTTTGAGGAACGGTTTACCCGACCAACAATTGAGAGTTGCTGAGTTTGTCGTTACCGCCCTTTCAGTGAAGCCAACTTTGCAGGTCATTTTCATAAATTGTTATATATTACATATATGTGTTTAACAGTTGAATAAATTCAATGATCGCTGGCAAAATATATTAACATACAAAAAAATAATTCTAAAAAAACAATTTCGTGCCCGAGCATACTCTTGCCGAGAATTTTACCGTATATAATAATATGACCCGTGACACAGTGAAAACTAAAAAGGTCTACGTGGTTTTCTGTATCGATATAAAAATAATTCGATGAAATATTTAAAGCATCATAAGCAGCAATTAAATGATATTCAGTTTCTTAAATACCAATTTTGTATATATAGGATGACTACGGGGTCAAGGAGACCAGATACTCTTGGTAGAATAGAATAACAATTATAAGTATGGTAATTTATAAGGAGCAGACTATACGCTCCACCAAGTACGACTATGCACTACAGCGACTTGACCACCGATCCGAACCGACCGAATGCAATGAATGCAATACGCCGTCCAGCGCCGGTGAGTCTTATAAGAACCTGCATACGTCACTTAGTGTTGCGTAAAGAGAGGGGGCGATGCCACTCTCTTGTCTGTCGTACATGACTCAGAAACTAGATGGCGCTGCTCTCTGACTGCCGTCATATATAACCCACTGTGTACCTTTTTTTGTCAACGATTTTCAAGATAAGATATTTAATAGTAATTTGTAAGTTCAGTACTTTCGATTCTAATCAGCAGATCGTTTGGGCAAATTAAGTCGATAATTTGTTTAGAGTATAAGATCATAGCATAAAATTTCTAACTACATATCAGTTTGACAAATATAAGATGCGATTTTTTAATCTATTCGGTATAGGTAAATTACAAAAGAGAATATCGATTACTTAATACTTATACAATCATATTATGAATGGAGGTTTTATACTGTAATCATCAGTGGCAGGCTAATAGGATTATAACGGTGGAAACAAATAGTTAAACCACTAAGTAGATAACCTTTCTGGCGCAGTAGTGTGTGCATAAGCGGTGATAGCCTAGTGGTTAGGGCGGCAGCCTCCTAATCAGAGGTCGGCGGTTCGAATCCGGGAACACACCACTAACTTTTCGGAGTTATGTGCGTTTTTAAACAATTAAAATATCACTTGCTTCAACGGTGAAGGAAAACATCGTGAGGAAACCTACACGCTTGAGAATTCTCCATAATGCTCTCAAAGGCGTGTGAAGTCTGCCAATCCGCACATGGCCAGCGTGGTGGACTATGGCCAAACCCTTCTCATATTGAGAGGAGACCCGTGCTCTGTAGTGAGCCGGTAATGGGTTGATCATGATGATGATGATGATGAGTGTGTGCATATAAAACAGTTTTCTCTGGTTAGCTTCAGGCTTCTGCTTTGGCTAGTTACCACTCTACAACTAACAAACGACGTGGCGACAAGCGATTAAGCGTTCCGTTGCTGCGTATTATTCGATAGGGGGTTTGAGTTTACTATATCTGCCACACCCCAACAATTAGTAGTCAACGACAAATATCGAGTGCAATAAACAAAAGTATGTTTACAAACTAGTCAAATTGTTGTTTTTGACGACCTCCGTGGCGCAGTTCGTGCGCCGTCGCATTATAAAGTTGGAGGTCCTGGGTTCGATTCCCGGCTCGAGTCTGGTCTGGTGGGAGACTTCGGCTGTGGCTAGTTACCACCCTACCGACAAAGATACATATCTTTGTCGGTAGGGCCAAGCGATTTAGCGTTCCGGCACGATGACGTGTAGAAACCAATTAGGAGTGTGGGTTTCCATACTCCGAACTGGTTAGCCCGCTACCATCTTAGACTAAATTATCACCATTCATCCATTTCTTACCATCAGGTGAGATTGCCGTCAAGAGCTAACTTGTAGTAGATAAAAAAAAAAAAAAAATAACATTTCCAACAACCTTTTGCAAAGAAAATTAATTGGAATACATAATTTATCTATGCCTACTTTTTCTTAACCATAATTCTGAAATTTATGCAAGCGGCCATAATAGTTAAAGGAATTTGCGATTTAGTTTCGAAGTTTAGTCATCGAGGCTTAGAGCTCAGGCGTTTCTACGTACTTTAGTCATCAACATTTGAAACAAAAATTACAGCGAAAGTATTATGGAAGCATTTATGAAGGTATATTTTTAAATGTTTTGTAAAGTGACATCAATTCATGTCAACCGTTGAATATTTAAATGTATGAATGCAGAACTGTGTTGGTCTAGAGTTAGCAATATCAGAGTTTAATAATTTTTGGATATGTTATGAATAATGGTTTATATAGGCATATCGATACGTTCAGCTGGAATACATATTATTCAAAACTTTTTTTTTTCAAACATGACCGAATATTGGTTTTCCCTTTGAACTAGTTAGGTATTTGTCAAGAAAATTCAAATTCTAATAATCTTTATTCAAATAGTCCTTTAAGGCACTTTTGACGCGTCAATATTTTACATAGTAGTGATTTAATGGTGATAACTACATTCGTAAACTTAAAACTAAAGCTATGAGGATTCCAAACGCGCCCTGGTCTAAAAAGAAGCACACAACAAACTTAGCCGGGTTTTTGTTTTTTTTTCGTTGTCACCATCTCACATAATCAATAATAAATTATATTACCTTGTAGTAAGCTTTGAATCAATTGGATATGAACGAACCCAAAGTCGGCCTCCTAAACTGTTAAGCTTATGCTCTTAGAGATTTGTCCTATAGTCTTGTTAGGAAAAAGATTGCAAGCACCAAGATTTTATACAGCATTTGCCTAGTGTGCCCTGTGACTAGTTTAAAGGCATATCTTGCTGTGTGCAATAAGTGAATTGAAATTGCTGAATTTTTGCAGGTTTGTTTTGTTACGCTATTACCTTGGGGCTCCAACGACCTAGTATAGTATCTTAGTATTCCGCATAACGCGCAGCATGCTTGATAAGTAACTGCGGTTCTTTATGGATATACTCCTCTCACATTTTATGGTGAAGGGTAGTTCAAAGACCGGCGGTTTTTTAATCGCCCGCTAAAAGGCAGAGCTTTCTTCAATTCAAGGACATTAGTCTTTAGGCTCTTTGAAATAAAAGAAAGACCAAAATGGCAGTAATGGAAATCAATCTCCACGATAAAAACGGAAGATCACCCGTCAAACTCAAGACGCTGTGACAAAACAAGGAACAACCCTCACGCCAAGTCGAGCGTATTTTGCGTAACTCACTTACGACTATTCAATTTGGGCGGGTGTATTTTTGAATCAATTTCCCGGTCGACTTGTCGCATTTCGTTCGCGAGTGTTCGTGCGTGCAGTTTCATGACACCGCGACGCGTCCGTTAAGGCGGATCCAGCGAAAATATTATTAATTTCGCATCAGGAAAATGCGGGACGCGAAGAGGCGTCCGCAAAACGTAGTTAATCGACTGAGTGTTAAGTGTGAAATTGATTTTACATAACCCCCCGAACGACGATGACTATTTACCCGAATATCTGTACCTCATGCTAATGAAATAACTTAACTATTGTGCTTATTTTAATACGAGTAACGATTAATTAGATTTTTTTTCGGACTCTCTATTAGCTGTGCTAACCCTTTTAGTTGCAACAGCGTAACCGGGCTGTTTGGCGAGCTTCGGAAAGAAGCTTTGCGAGAAGAAATTTTGAGCCATAGGGCTCGAAGAAAATTAGGGAACGTCTGCCTAAGGGCGACTCCTGTGAGGCTGAACCTCGGCTTAGGCGACGTTTGGGATAACGGGGGGTCGGACGGTGCAATGAGATTCTTTTTTTTTTTATATACTACAAGTTAACCCTTGACGCCTATCTCACCTGGTGGTAAGTGATGATGCAGTCTAGGATGGTAGCGGGCTAACCTGTTAGGAGTACGGTAATCCTACGCTACTAATTGGTTTCTACTCTCCTAATTGGTATCATGCCGGAACGCTAAAATCGCTTGGCGACACGTCTTTGTTGGTAGGGTGGTAACTAGCCACGGCCGAAGCCTTCCGCCAGACAAAATCCACCACCGAAAAAATATTCAATCGTATCCTCCATTGTATTACAGACCTAAACGTCAAAAATTTACATATGTAACGTAATGAGTTGTTCCACCGTTAAAGTGTGAAAATACACTGATTCTATTCGGTCAAATTTCATTCTTATTCACGCAACTATTCTGATAATAGTTTTGGTTTGACGTTACACTCAACCGAGACTGAATATTACTTAGAGCAATACTATATCTAGAATATTTCTAGATATATTCTGTATAAAACAACAGTAACTTGAATTGCGGCATTTCAAGGCCTATCGGATATTGTGAAAATATTCATTTCGTATCAAGAAAAATGTGGTATGTGATGAGGTTTCGACAAAACGAGGGGAATCGAGTGCGAACTGTACTGTCGGAGCATGTATAGTCTATTCGAGTGTGAAATTGATTTTGCATCACGCCTTTTGTTATTTTAGGCAAATGTTTTCTTACAATATACTATAATCACGACAAGAAGCTGTGATATAGCCTAGTTGTTAGGACGTCCGCCTCTTAATCAGAGGCCAGGGGTTCGAACCTGGGCACGCACCTCTAATTTTTCGGAGTTATGTGCGTTTTTAAGCAATCAACTAACAAAATAAAATATCACTTGCTTCAACGGTGAAGGAAAACATCGTGAGGAAATCTGCATGCCTGAGAGTTTTAAATAATGTTCTCAAAGGCGTGTGAAGTTTGCCAATCCGCACATAGCCAGCGCGGTAGACTATGGCCAAACCCTTCTCATATTGAGAGGAGACCCGTGCTCTGTAGTGAGCCGATAATGGGTTGATCATGATGATGATGATGAATATAAACACATACTACGCTGATAAAACCTAATCTAACACTAATGACGATTACGAATAACGATTTAAGGAGCCCAAGTCCATGTTAAGCTAAAATCTTGCAAGAGACCTATCCCATATAGAAACCAATGTCTTTATTAGACCTATATTTCAAACTTTCACAGTTAACTTTCAACGTTTTATATTGACATGTTTTACATGATTCCTTAATTAAGTTATAAAGTTTTCGTTATTGGCATCGTTATTTACTATCATAACGTATACATACTGTTGATAAAGGTACTTTAAATAGATATATAATATATCACAATACCTTGACTTTGGGTTCTACATATTAGCTATTTCATTCGTCTTCTTCTCAAGATGCACCATAGGCGGAGTGGTGTGAAGTGATCATGACTTCAGTTTCGTAGCACATTTGATTACTTATGTCTAATCGTCAATGATGAATGTAAGCTCCTGTAATAGTTCAGGCAGTCCATACTAGGTCCATTCATCTCATGGGCGATCTGCTTTTTGTATATACAATGTTCAGATATATGACGAAAGACTGTGAATACGAGCGATGTGAATACGTAGATATATATATGTGATAGATGCAGTTAGATGCTGGACTTAAATGCATCAGTAATCACTATCAAATTAAAAAATCTTTTCTTTTAGTTCAGTCGTTTTTTTTTATATACATAGCGAGCAAACGAGCAGGTGGGTCACCTGATGGTAAGTGATTACCGCCGCCCATGAACATTTGCAGCACCAGAGGAACCGCCAATGCGTTGCTGGCCCTTGAGCAATTTGTTAATCCGCCCTTTGAAGATCCCTATATTATAACCATTAGGGAACACAGAAGATAGAAGCTGGTTCCACAATTTGTAAGTGCGTGGCAGAAAGGACCTGGAATAGCGGGTGGTGGAGGTGGTCGTTACTATGCGGTGATCATTTGAAGTAAAGTATGAATAAACTATTTTTTATCGTATAATAGTAGAAGACGTAACAAAGATGGATGCGTACGTTACGCTGAAACATTTCCTTCAACGCAGTTCGGTCGAGCTGCGAAAACTTTTGTGTTCACGCGGCCTATTGTCCCTTCAAGAAATTTTCCTCATGCCATGATTTATATCCTTGAAGTTCGGCAGATAATGGTCTTTGCTCTTCGGGTCACGAATATGCCACTCGCAGAAGAGCTTTATTGCTAACCCATTTACATAGTAGCCCCTTGAGCCATTTTTGGGTTCAAGTCTTGGGTAGACAATTGTAAAATGGGTCGTCAGGACATAGTTACTGCATTTAGACTTCGCTCCGGACACATGCCATTGAATAGATTTGCATTTATGCTGGGAAAGGTGCCCTCCCCCAATTGTCCAGATTGTGGCATAAAAGAAGACGTCTACCATGTTTTAATGGAATGTGTCCGTAGCGAATTGCCACAGGAAATATTTTGTGGGTGGGCAAACACCTGCCTGGCGAACCCAACATCTAAGGACGCCAAATTTATTTATAAAATGATAAGAAAAAATTTAGAAAATAGACGTAATGTAAGTTAGATTTAGTTAGCTGTAGCCCCACCAGAGCTACATAGTCACTTAAGTGACTCCGCTCTTAAAATGAGATTAAAAAAAAAAAAAAAAAAAGTCTTTTAAACGGATTCCTATACATGCTACTCAGTTGTCTGTATGCCTATCTGTATATCTATATGCCACGGACCTTTTATTCGTAAATAAACTGCGTTAGAGAATATAAATTTGGTTATTTGGAAAATATTGACTCAGAACTGAATATTAATAATTTTGTCTCCGTTCCCGTATGAGAAGAGCTTTTAATTTTTTTTTATCGCAGCATGTAAGAAAGGTCCAAATGATGTATAAAACCATATTTTGAATGTTGTTTTAATCACACAATCAATCAACTAAGAAAAAATAAAGACTAAGAACTGTTAAGCGATCTATATAAAAAATTCAACTAATTAGGAAACTATAATTCTCTTATATTATGTATAATGTATGATATATTTTAAGCTAGCCAACCCGTAACTGTCGTGGCAGATTTTCGTTTTATATTTCACTACAAATTTGTACTCGAACTTTGAGAGCAATCTCACCTGATGGTAAGTAATGATACAGTCTAAGATGGTAGCGGGCTAACCTGGTAAGGATACGATAAACCTTCCTAATTGGTTTTTACGCTACATCGTGCCGGAACGCTAGATCGCTTGGCGACATGTCTCTATGTGTAGGGTATTAACTAGCCACGGCTAAAGTCTCCCATGAGACCAGACTCGAGCCGGGAATCGAACCCAGGACCTACAACTTTATAATGCGACATCGCACGCGCTGCTCCACGAAGGTCGTCAAATGTTGCTTATATCGATCTCCTAGATAACGGTAACACCAGGAGATTTCTGCGACGTCTATAAAGCGTTCTTAGCCTTACCTCTGACTTAAGAAACTTTTTAAATAAGACAACGTTATGTCTCTAACATAAGTCTTTCTCGTTACCAGTAACTTTGGATAACAGTCAAATCCTGTCTTCTATGGCAGAACGGCGTCATTTCAGGGCCGAGGATAAAGATGATACTGTGAAAATGTATTTCTTCTAGTTTATCTAGTTGTTTACTTTTTCGTTGAAGAGTCACAAGTGTAATGTTTTATGTAGATTCCGTCCCTCAGCAAGGACGAACCCCGGCCCTCGTATTAACATGCGATTATGCAAAGGCGAGGGATTGTCTGCTACCGACATCACTTTAATGGTACAGCTACAACTGTGTCTTCACGCCTTAATTAACATAACCAAGTGTATCGACAAATAACATAAAAATTCTTTAGATTTGTGTAACTCCACTATCTTATAATAAATTGCTAAAACCCACCAAGTCGCGCTAGAGTAGCAAGGTAGATACGCTCTATAAATTCCTCCTCACAGGAAGCGGTTAATAGGCTCATCTATACAAATAAATAAAATTGGAGCGTCTGTTTGTAATATTGAAATAACCGTTTTTTACTACATGCTTATGAATATGTGTACATACACCAAAATAACATTTTTTACAATTTTTGTCTGTCTGTCTGTTTGTTCCGGCTAATCTTTTAAATGGCTGGACCGATTTTTATGAAACTTTTATTGGCAGGTAGCTGATGTAATAAGGAGTAACTTAGGCTACTTTTTTTAGAAAAAGTCTTTTATTTTAGAAAAATAAAGTAATTTTGCAAGTACTGTCCAGTACCACACGCAGCATACGCGTATGCCACCGCATGTGCCATCACGTCTCGGGCGCCTCCCACAACTTCTCCCACAAACGGTTCAATATCCGATTTCACTCATTCTTTTTTTTTTAGAAAAGTGATACTTTAACGTTTATCCTGTAATTATTTCAAGTAATATATAACAAACACGCTAATTCAACGCAGACGAATCGCGGGCGTCAGCTAGTAATAAATAAATATCGTCAAAGCATACGTTATAGATAAAAATAATAGCACAGCCACGAACGAATGGATGGGAATGTGGTGGTTTAAAAAAATGTGAAGTATTTTCAATTTTGCCGGTAAAACAAAGGACAATGAGTAATTAATGATCACATCAAAATCCTTTAGATATAAAGCCTTTGCCCCATTCCCGAGGCTTTTATACATGGGAGCCGCTTTGTCCGGCTCTAACGGCCGATGCATAGCTGGCGTGCCATTTGGATGGTTGGCGAGTTTGCGTACAATCGATACCATGTTCAGGCTATTTCGATTACAGTACTTTTTTTTTTTAATTAAAATCAAATCACAAATAGCTTTATTTACATAAACCAAACAAACAATATATTACAGGCATCTATGAAACGTTCATTTCATTATTTCTATTCGTGAAGTGATGGTGATAATTACACTCGAAAACAAACCTAAAAGGGTTCAAATCTAAGAAAAAACCCACAACAAACTTAGCCGGGTTTTTTTAAGACACTTTAATCCCAGAAAAGAACCTGTGGCCTCCGAAAACTAACTATGTGTATACTAACTAACATATGTACGGCATAACTGCTATGGCGATCTTGGTGGAATTTTGCATTGATATTGCTTTTATTCTGGTTTCAACCAGGAGATATTTATTAGCCGATTATTTAAAACCCGTTGACAACGCGAGCTTAGTTTCGGTCATCTCATCATCATTATCATCATGATCAACCCATTACCGGCTCACTAAAGAGCACGGGTCTCCTCTCAATATGCGAAGGATTTAGCCATAGTCCACCACGCTGGCCATGTGCGGGTTGGCACACGCTTTTGAAAACATTATACAGACCTCTCACGCATGCAGGTTTCCTTACGATGTTTTCCTTCACCGTTGAAGCAAGTGATATTTTAATTGCTTAAAAACGCATAACTTTTATAGTTAGAAGTGCGTGTCCAGGATCGAACCCAACCTTTTACTAAAAAGCGGTCATCCTAACCACGAGGCTATCACAGCTTCATCGCTCATCTACTAGTACATAATATATACATGGTTCCCGAGAGATTGGGATAAAAACTGATTTGCAAATCGATGAGCTACTACTATAGATATAGCTTGCCATTGCCGATTCCCTCAAAATTAGATTTATATATCAGAAAAGGGAGTGGAAGCTGGAACGGGATAAGAAGTTAGACATGGGATTATCTTCAAATACAAACGTTGCTTGTTCGACAGGAATGTTTGGAAATACTCTCAGCTAGTTTCTATATTTATAAAAGCGAAAGGTCACTGACGTACTTACTTACTGATTAAACACGAGATCTCAAAAACTATTGCACGTATAAAGCTATAATTTAGCAAGTAGGTAGTTGATAGTTAAGAGATGTCAGCTACGAAAGGATATTTGGAAATTCCACCCCAAAGGGGGTAAGATAGGGGTTGGAAGTTTGTATGAAAATCCTTTGTTTATAGAGTTGGAGACAAAAAAAGTCGCAATAAGATTTTTTTTTCTTTAAATGAAAAAAAGATTAATAATAATAAATAAAAAACATGTAAACAATTTTTTTTTATTATTAACTTTTTAGGGTGGTAAAATAGGGGATGATAGTTTTTGCTGTTTTTTTTTATTATTAAGTCTACAAGCTTGAAATTTTGAAAATAGGTTTCTTTTACGTATCAGGTTGGAATTTTTTTCATCCAAATCTACCCTGAAGGGCATAATATAGGGGTATGATGTTTGTACGAAAGACTTGTTTTTTTAATTTAGAGACACGAAAATCGGCAATTTGACATTTGCCTGTAGCTTACTTTCTAAAGCAGGGCATTGGCCGCAAGGGAAACCTCAATCTCACGGGAAATCAATTCTACGCAGACGAAAGTGTCGAAGTCACGGGCAATAGCTAGTTATTCTGAATAAAAATCAAAATAAAACATCAGAGACGTAGACAAAAGCTTATAGCTATTGTACATGTACGTAGCTGTGTTGACATAAATTGTTCAGTAAGACATGACCCTTGCGCCTTTAAATCCTTTCCACTTTTGCTATGAATCTTGACACGGTCGGAACAGCCCGGGGCGGGGCAGTTTTTGTATTACTTTGTTGAGAATTCTTTGTAGGCAACGTTTTATAAAGAGATAGATATATTAGGTAGTTTGCCTTTGACGAGGATATGTATTTGACTGTTTTTTTTTCTGGATTGTGATTTGCTTTTTCCGCTAAGGGTTCAATTAGTCCTGTAAGTTTAGTGGAAATGGTTACTAAAATGTCCATAACTTTACATATAATTCTGTTGGTGGCGCTTCGAATAAAGAAATTAAAAAAAAAAACAAACAAGTTAGCCCTTGAATGCAGTGTTATATGATGGAAAGTAATCACCATTAAAGTTAGCTCATTACGTTCAAAGAAGAACGTAACGAGCTAACCTGGGTAGGTTGGGTTTGAGTAGCAATAATATTAAACCCAATAAAAAAAAATTAACCACCTCCGTGGCGCAGTACGTGTCACCTTCGCATTATAAAGTTTGAGGTCCTGGGTTCGATTCCCGGCTCGAGTTTGGTTGGGAGGCTTCGACCGAGGCTAGTTACCACCCTACTGACAAAGAGTGTGGGTTTACCGCACCCCTAACAGGTAAGCCCGATGCCATCTTAGACTGCATCACCACTTACCACCAGGTGAGATAACTGTCAAGGGTTAACTTGTAGTGTTTAAAAAATAAAACTCCAAATCAGTTTATACGCAGTTTATACTGGAACGCTAAATTGCTTCGATGGAGCTGACTACCGAAGTATCTGCGATACCCATAATGGAGAAACAGATGGGTCTAAGTTAAAATATCCACCTGGGCTGTTCTATGAAAGCTGGTGTTTTAACGTCCTCTCGAAGAAACTAGGATGGACGGCATCAACTTGCTTGTAGTACTAAGAATTTCTAGACAATACCATCCATTTTTAGAACTCTCGAACACCACCTCGCTGTATAGGCTAATAATAAGTAGTTAATATACGTGATAATGGTAATAAACACTTAGGAAAATTTGGTAATCAGAACTTCTAGCTAGAACCATACATTTTTTAACTCTCAAATACCACCACGCTATCAAACATCTAATGATACGTAATCAGGCGCCCTAACAAAATACTAAGAAAAGGAATTTTTCCTAAAATATCAATAGGTATAGCATGAGTACAGAAATATTGTATTGTACTTACACGTAAATTGAATAGCGAACGTTTGTTTTGTACGGCCGCATTAATACCACTCGTAAACGCGATTATCGAATAAAAGCGCTCTCAAACAAGCCATCAATTTCAATAAAATGATGATTGAGGACAAAAAAACCGCCATCAATCACTCGTGTCATTTTGACAGCGTTCCGGGGTGACCACACGCTACGTACCGCGCATATTTGAAAGGCGTTATTAAAAAATACCCGACTTAGGGCGCGAGGCGTTCAAGGCGGTACACGTTTTTTCCGTGTTTAGTTGAGCTTTATAAATGCAGCTTCTAACGCTCTACTAGGTGCGTAGGAAGGTAACAAACGCAGTGACGCAGCGTTTGCGCTGTCGTAATATAAATTGGAAGAATTGATTTCCGGCTTAAATGAGTGTAAGAATACTGAGCGCCTTGGGCCGTACCTAGTAAATACCCGTAGATTAATAACGTAATTACTTTATTAACACAGCCAAGCAAATTATATTTGGTTTTGTTCGCGCCTTCGTATCCAGGGATTTTTACCCAGGAATTTAAATTTATTTTTCTCGGCACTAAAATCAGGATAATGACACTGTACAGCTCTTTTACGAACTCTAAGCATTGATTCAGAGCTTTTGTGTTACGTGAAAGAAATACCAATGAAAGAATACGACAAACCCACAAACATACTTTCGCATTTTTAATAATAATACCAAAAGCATTGATTTTGTTTGCTGGAAAAAAATAGATCTCCATAGAAATTTATTTATTAAAGGATACAAATAATCCTTCATCTGTTTTAATAATAAGCTATTGCGTATATTATATTCAAAAACTAGGTATTAATATACCTTTGATAATGAATGACGCGTACAAATATTATTTAACATAATGACAAAAAGATGCAAGACAATCGAGTTGGTGGCGGTGCCATCATGTTTTACTGCAACATAAAAATTTGTGCCTAATCTTTCATAACAATGGCTAACTTTGGTGCTTTGATTATGAAGCATCACAAGGGCTGGCCTAATTGACAGTTATGCGAGTAATCGAGTTAGAAGGCACTTTGCGAGATTAGAACTGCCGCATTTCCGAAACACGAAATCACGAATTACGAAACTAGTCCCCAACTTTCTGATCCACAGCGATCTCTATCTCGTGTGCTATATTCATGTCCCTTTAACAATAATTAGTTGAGTTATTTTAAAATAAAGTTTCACGTACGAATAACAGATCATATGAAATATCGCAAAGGCTGACAGTGCTGCGAGAAATCGAATTAGACGGCTCTTTGCGAGATTAGAAGCGCCCGCATTTCCGAAACATAGCAGAACAATATACAAAACGAGATCTCAATTTTCTTGTGCAGCGATCTCATTTTTATCTGTATGTCCCATGAAATATGACCCAGAAAAAAGAAAACAAATGTAGATGTAATATAACAAATTGATATTTAATTGAGATGTAAATTCTAGTAAAATATTTCTAATTATCACACTATTATCAAATTTTTAAAGTTAATGTAGTATTGCATTCAAATATTACCATGTCTTGTGTACCTACATATTAATTTTATCATTATAATTTACTCATTAGCGACAAGGCCGCCTATTGCACCTATTTATTTTCTGTGTGTGTGTTAATATATTTTTTTCTATTTGTATGGTGTGCAATAAAGTATATTTCATTTTACAATAATTCTGCGATTCTATTTTTATTACACCGTCTATCTGAGTGTAGGTATCATACATTTTTTCTAGCCTACAGTATATATATAGATATATAAGATACGCTAGAGCGGTGATAGTCTAGTGGTTTAAAACGACAGACTTTCGGGGGAACAAATTCGAATCCCAACACTAACTTTAAACTATTGCAGAGATATATTAGTTTTTTTTAAAGTAATTAAATATCACTTCCTTTAGCTATGAAGTAAAACATTTTGAGGAAATCTTCATGCCTGGGAGGTACTCCCAGTATATAATGTTATCAAAAAATTGTGACGTCTTCCTATTCGCACTATAGTCGTGCAACGTAGTGGACTATGCCGCTAACCCTACTCATTCAGCGATATATGATGACGAGAAGCTGGAGGCTGGAATTACTCGAACATACTGCGAATTTCTGAACTGGAAAATCCAATATCTCAAATGTAATCTCACCTTTAACAGAGGTATCGATAAAAACAGCCAACACAGAGTAAAAACTCATTAACAAAGAGGGTAAATTTAATTTTAGAATTTGTAAAGTCCACGTGACTCTATTGCGTTATTCGATATTGGGTACCTACAGCGTTGGTTTATTAATTTGTAACAAATAATTTGCACCGCAAGGCAGGGGTTGTTGGTTCGCGTGGAAACCATAGCTGTGCTAAAGGGGTGAAACCGTACCGGTGCGTCGACTTGCGCTCCACGGGCTCATGTAATTAGAGCGAATTCGTAGACGAGATAAAGCAAGTCTAGAGATGTTCTAAATTTAAATTTCTATTCAACGAGAAGCTTATACTAGAACATTTAGAATAACAGGAATACAATCTATGGTTAACAGAAAAGAGGAAGGGAACGAGGCAGATTGAGGCAGATTGCAAAAAACGTCAGAATATGATACATCGTGTGTTTGTATATATGATATATGATATATAAGGTGAAACTATGAAACAGTGGGATCATACGTATGGTTATAATAATAAAATAGAAAAAATACAATGATTTGCTTTGTATTTTTTCATCGGGTTTTTGTTTTCTAAAAACTTTAGCAAACTATATATAACTATAATACAACTAATATATAACAACTACAGATTAATTTGTTAGTTAATTGTTTTACTATTTCAAAAAATCTTATGTTTACTATACATGAGATAATTTTTATTTTTGTAGGTGTCAATGTATTTATTAATATTGAATGATTCTTTATGACAGTATTTTGTAGATTTGATTTCAAGATCAAAGATAGAAAGATCAATAATTATAATAGATTGATAAGCGAATACATAATTATTTTTTTATTCTTTATTTGTACACCACAAGTAAGAATAGATATAATAGGAAAAACAGAAACAAGAAGAAGCAGGATACAAAAGGCAGCCTTGTTGCTATAGCGATCTTTGCCAGGCAACCTTAGGAATAGGAAAAACAAAAGAAAGTAGGTGGCGTAATATATAAACAAAAACCTGCATACGAATAACTACATACTAATACATAAACTAGATTACATAAATAATAATAAAATACAGTAATAAATATTAAATAAATATACTATTATAATATAATATACCAAAAGTCGTCTAAATTAATGTCGTCATTTTTGCGTAAGATAATGAAATTTGACATCATTTTTTAAATGTGACAGTGACACTTTGACTGTCTTATGCTCAATGGGAGCATGTTCCACAGTTCAATTGCCTACGCTGTAAATGATCGCTTATAAAATTTCGTTCTATGGAACGGTATGCTCAAAGTTGACACACGACACGATCTCAGGTCTGACTGCTCATTAAGAAATCGAAGTATAAATGTAAGTACGAAAATTAATAGTTAATCTGTTAAAGACGTTGGTTATTTTGACGTTGATTTTAATGTGGGTACATTACGCCAACTTACGAAAAATTGTACCTCAAGACAAATATTCTTCAGTAAAGACGCTTAGTATGTATTATTAGTATGTATACGGTACATACACCAAAATAACATTTTTTACAATTTTGTCTGTCTGTCTGTCTGTCTGTTTGTTCCGGCTAATCTCTGAAATGGCTGGACCGATTTTTACGGGATTTTTATTGGCAGGTAGCTGATAAGGAGTAATTTAGGCTACTTTTACTTTTAGAAAAATAAAGTAATGTTGCATTGTCCAAGTACTGTCCAGTAACACGCGCAGCTCTCGCGCATGCCACCGCCTGTGCCATCACGTCTCGGGCGCCTCCCACTTCTCCCACCAATTGTTTTAGTTTAGTAATTATTTCAAGTAACACGGGTTAAAAATCTATTGCTTCGTGATTGAAAGACAAACAAACACACTAACTCAACGCAGACAAAGTCGCGGGCCTCAGCTAGTCCTTCATATATTTTGAGATAACTTTAACCTATGAACAAAAATAAAAAAAACAAACTGGTAAAAATTCGTAATCCGTTGAGGTAAAAGTATGATCGCTACAATGTCGTTGATTATCTATCTACCAGTGGATATTGAGATAAAATTTTCATTCCATTTTATTTCGCATCCATCAAATTGAATGGCATCGATACATAAATACTCTATTAGGAATATTTTATACGTATTCAATTACGTTTTACGTCGCATTGTGGCGGGAAAAGTATCAAAAATGTATACAAAATTCAGCAAAGATAAATAAAGCCTTACATATCACAGACAGACGGGGTAGCGCGACCAAATTCAAGTATCAGATTGGCTACACATTTAGACTTTTATATAGGCATTACACACACACATTACATTATATTATAGGCATTACACCGTTACTCAACCTAGCCCAGCTACCTAGCCCAGCTACCTAGTCCAGCTACCTAGCCCAGCAACCTAGCCCAGCAACCTAGCCCAGCAACCTAGACCAGCAACCTAGCCCAGCAACCTAGCCCATCAACCTAGCCCAGCAACCTAGCCCAGCAACCTAGCCCAGCAACCTAGCCCAGCAACCTAGCCTAGCAACCTAGCCCAGCAACCAAGCCCGGCAAACTAGCCCTGCAACCTAGCCCTGCAACCCAGCCCAGCAACCTAGCCCAATAACATATATAGGTATTTTAACTAAACATCTCAGGAAACACATCTTTGCCGGGATGGCGTCTCACACATTAGCGATTCGTATCAGAAACGTGGACGAAAAACGCATGGCTTTTCTTTATAACCTACAAGTGAGCCCTTGACAGCCATCTAAGATGGTAGTGGGCTAATCTGTGAGGGGTATGGTAAACCCATACTCATATTTGGTTTCTACGCGACTGAGTGCCGGAACGCTATATAACTTGGCGACACGTGTTTATCGGTAGGTTGGTATAAATGTTAATTAAACCGGTCAACCCACGTAAGAGCACAGGAAGTTTGATCGCCTGAGGTGCCCCACCTGTGGAAAGAGCCTAAGGACTGAACCTCTTTTTATTTCACGCTGTGGAATGCGTTTACGCATCCCTCCGGAAGCGACATAGGCAGAAGACAGTGCCACTTCCGGCGAGGTATGTGGGACTCCCCGGAGGCCAGATTGGAGACTAGAATACCCACTAAAACCCAATGATGCTGTTTGCTTCGGATAGTGGCTGGGTCACGGGAACACTCGCACACTCGTCTAGCTAATAACCTCTCATTAATTATGCCGTAATAAATAATTATTCTTGTGCCAGGCAGGTGACAATTATGTTATGTATTTTATTCAGAAAATAATTACATATTATAACAATTTATTTTTTTATTGTTCAAAAATATTGAAAACACGTTTTAATTGTAAAGCTAACCGTCCTCCAGAAACGTTTATAGGGAGGACGGCGAGTTCGCCTTAAGAATATGCTAAACTTATGCACTATAAATAATCAACTAAAAGAACATAAAACTAATAATAATTAATAATTAAATATGATATTATACAACAAATCTAAATAAAAATACTAACTGCGCGATCCACATGTTAATAAGATAAATTTTATCTGTGTACAACTACAGGGGAAACCGATAAACAAAGCAATAGATGTATTGCAATCACTTGCAATAATAAACAGTTTACATTGCGCTAGCAAATAAGGATCGATCTCTACAAAGCCTGAGGCAACTAAAATGAGTCAAGTCTTTGAGTGTCGAAATGAGGAACTGAATCTTCGGGTATCTGTGTTGATTACTGTTTGAGGATCTTGTTCAAACGGAGCATCGTCACTGAAGCATTTGTGACGGTAGAAGACGGTAGACGAATGTCCTTTAAAATTGTTATAAAGTCCTTAGTTTTTTTTACTATAATAAACATTATTTCGCACATCGAAAGTAAGTTGAGATGATCCAGATAACGCTACGGTTGAATGAACATGAAATTCGTTGGAATACAATATATTATTAAAATTATAAGGCAGTCTTATTTCAATAAAAGTCAGTTGTTCTGGTATAACCTAGCCAGCTATGGACCCGGTTTCAGCAAGCCAGTTGGCTCAACAATAAGCTAACCCCCTGAGCACAAATTACCAAATGACAATAATTGGAGAAAATTTATGTATTTCTTTAGTTTTATTTTTCTCACATTTAAAGTTTTCCGCGCTTCAAGCCGTCGGCAAAGCAGTTCAACAGTTATGATAAAACAGTAACAAATACGGAAATCAAAAGGCCAATGTCATGTGTCATTATATGTGATTTATAATTATGTTAATAACGGAATAAATTATATATTTCTGAGAGAGGGAGAGAGAGAAATTTACAAAGCTGAATTATAAGGTAAGTACAATCAATGCAAAATCGTAGAAATGGATTCATTATTTTTAAAACCGTACATCAATGCAAACGCAACGCCAGAAATCCTACAAACACATATAGAATATATATTAATGAATCCCAATGGTGAACTTTATGATTTAACGAAAAATCATACAAAACTGCAACGCTGGTGAAAACATCAACACAAGTAGACCAGTACTATGCCAAAAGATTTCTTAGAGAGATATTTCCCAACAAAGTTAAATGAAAACTGCCTGGCCCCGGGCACCTCACACGACCGTGTCAAGATTCATCTTGGAGTGGAAAGGATTAGAGCCACGTGAGTCTTGCACCATTCTATTTGGAAGTACTCCAACAGATTTGGGGAATATAATCTATTTTTGTATTGCAGTAGCAGTAAGCAGTTTTTAGAGTTCGCCTGTATGATTATGTGGGAGTACTTTACAAACTTAGCAGTTTTATTGAGACTGGTTACCGTTTTACTGATTTAAAACATTTATTATAGGCGTGTTTAACAAATGTCGCATTTCCGATTGTCCTGATAAATTATTTCTGATGATAATTAGAAGCAACAAACACACACCATTTTGTGTGTGTGTGTTTGTTGCTTCCGTATATGTTCTTTAAAATTCTTACAATAACACAGTAATCGTGTAATGTCACAAAAAAAAAGTTAAAAAAAAGTATATATTTCAAAGCCATAATTCATAAGCTGAAAATTTTAAAAGATAATTTTCAAACATAGATCACATGTAATAAATTGTGACTTATACAAAGGCGTTCCTTTCTTATCATAATCTCATTCTATTTCAAATATAAACAAATACTGTTGTATATTGCGGTAACATAGCTAACTTAAGCTTTAGTAGATTTTTAATACTAGTAATAATATTAAAAAAAAAAACAACTTCCGCAGCATACACAGGTGGCCATTTGTCTTGAAAATCATTAATTAAGACCACCCTAATGAACCCAAACATCTGCTGTAAGTTGTCGAAGAGTCGAGAGGTCTGAAAACTCGGGACTAGGCTTCTTATTAGCTTAACTAAATTAATAATCCACACATATTTCAAAAGCGGTGATAGCCTAGTGGTTAGGGTGTCAGCCCAATCAGAGGTCGGCGGTTCGAATCCGGGCACGCACCTCTAACTTTCCGGAGTTATGTGCGTTTAAAAAAAATTAAAATATCACTTGCTTCAACGGTGAAGGAAAACATCGTGAGGAAACTTGCACGCCTGAGAGTTCTCCATAATGTTCTCAAAGGCGTGTGAAGCCTGCTAATCCGCACATGGCCAGCGTGGTGGACTGTGGCCAAACCCTTCTCATATTGAGAGGAAACCCGTGCTCTGTAGTGAGCCGGTAATGGGTTGATCATGATGATTATGAATGAACCAAAATATCTGCTGTAAGTTGAGAGGTCTGAAAACACGGAATAGTTTAGTTATTAGATTAACTATATTAATAATCCACACATATTTCAAAAGAAGTTTCGCTGAGAAAACAAAAACTAAAAGAAGTTTTTTGAACCAATAATTCAACTTATTATAATACAAACAATTTGCAGCAAGCCATTCCTTTATCGCAACGAACTTTTTAACAAAACGAAGACATGAAAATTATTTGTGTCCAAAGTTTTTACCCACAAAGCAATCTATTCAAGTTCGCCGATTCCCCCGGGTTTACTTTTAAATATCGATTGTCACACTTCCGCCACAGTCGCTCGGCGTGGGACGCGATTGCTGTCAAACTAACAGATCGTTTATTTAACTTTACGCAAACCCAACAGTATTGAACTTTTAGTGTGAAAATATATTTCGAAAGGCAGCTAGTGTGGGCACGTCGAGAAAATAATTACCTCTGGCTAACAAAACAAAAGTATCTTTTCCGTGGGGCTACCTTAACACATTATTGTGCCTACTACGTGTTTTGGGACAAAACTGGTAGAAATCGTCACGGAAAATCGTTATGCCCCCTCCTTACGCGTCGTTTAATATATGTAGTAGTTTCGATATCATCGCCTTCATTTGATGCTTTTACCTCTTTTGTACAAATTTGAATCAAACTGAAAAATACTAAGTGTATTATGTATAATCTAGCCAGATATAATATGAATTTGGAGTATTGAAAACTGTCTAAAATATTTTTTAACAAATACTACGCAAAAGGTCCTTTAGACCACGTGACGTCATCTGTGGGTAACAACAAGTCGATCGAGAGAACAGACGCTTGCTAGATTATTGTGGATACATCCATTTTAATGTAAATATATACTCGTATAATGTGAAACGTATAGGCGGTGTAGTATCGCAAATATTAATACTTATGTTACCAATCAAAATAATAAAAATAATCAAAATTACCGGCTTTAGAAACTTATTATAGTCTAATTATATGCTAAGTTTCAATTCCTAAAGTTTTATTTAGTTATAAAAGAAAATAATCATGAAAACAATGCTTTCAGTAATGAAGTTGTTTACTTTGATGTCATGTACATAATTTATCAAACATAGTTTGTCTGCTTTGTTTGTGGTTAGGGCGTCAGCCTCCTAATCAGAGGTCGGCGGTTTGAATCCAGACACACACTTCTAATATTTCGGAGGTATGTGCGTTTTTAGGCACTTAAAATATCACTTGCTTCAACAATGAAGGAAAACATCGTGAGGAAACCTGCACGCCTGAGAGTTCTCCATAATGTTCTCAAAGACGTGTGAAGTCTGCCAATCCGCACATGGCCAGCGTGGTGCACTATGGCCAAACCCTTCTCATATTGAGAATCATCTCATGGGAGACTCGTGCTCTATAGTGAGCCGGTAATGGGTTGATCATGATGATGATGATGTTTGGATATTTGTAATTTGAACTCATAAGTAGTTTAGACACAAATAACGTCACGTGCCTGTGAACGTGTTTAATTGGGGTAGAATGCAGATTAAAAATACGATTGTTTTTAAGTTTATTAAAAATTATAAATGACTACGATTCCAGCAATACATTGGATTGGATATGCGGAAGTCCACGAATTCCGCAAAGTTAACTTTTAGATTAATCCACGAAAACTACAAATATTAACGATACAATTTATTCGTATAATAGACAAACGCACAGTCTGAAATATATTTATGAAGTATGTTCATAACATGAATATCCAATCCAATATATTGATGGAATCGTAGTCATTTATAATTTTTAATAAACTTAAAAATAATCGTATTTTTAATCTTTTCCGTCAAAACTAAATTTTTTACGTTGTAAAATCGACCTTTCTGCCTAATTTTACTGGATTTATTATAAGTGTAAAACCGAATAATTCTAATGCAAAATCGTACGTTAGTAAGAATACGCAATAAAATAGGTACCCACGTTCGATAATCCTGTAAAGTCAATAAACTCACGCCGGTTGCGAAAACTTTCCTCGTATTTCTTTTTAAACTCCAACAAACGTGGAAAACTTTCTCTGCTCTTCTTATGATATTAGCGGGGGCTTAACGCAAATACTATTTGAATAAAGCCTTAAAAACGTACATCTGTGAACGAAGAAAACCCTTTTGGTTTTTTTTAGTCCAATAGCCGTTGATATTAAAAATACATATTTTTAGAAATGTATTGATAACTCTATGTAAAAAGAACTGCTTTAATTTTTTCAGTACGGACTTCAACGCATTCACATAATTTGTATTAGATTGTACGGGACAATAAAAAAAACATGCTTGCGGGTTACTTAAGAATTTTGGTTTGTCTTTTTTATTTTTTATTTTAATGTGCTAATTCAAATCTTTGGTGTAATAGATTCAGCTTACTTTAGACTATTCGCACTATAATTTGTATTATATTTATTCTCCCGGACAAACAAACAAACGGGGACGGGATGGAAAAAGATCACCTGGTGTAAAATGATTATTGTCACCGAGCAACATAGCAACACCAAAGGAGCCACGGATGCGTTTCCCGCTGAACCAATCTTTCTTATCGGTTTCTACTCAGCATCAACCGGAACGCTAAATCACTTCTGATCTACCTTTGCAAGTATGTTGATAACTAGACATGGACGAAGCCGGGAGGCTTCTTCCATGTCTAGTTATCAGGGGAGGATACCGGTCTGGTGGGAACCAGACCGGAATCAAGCCGGGAATCGAACTTAGGACCTTATAATACCACAGCGCACGCGCTGCTTCACGTGTGTTGTCTTCTTCTTTTCGCTCAACCGTATTACAAAATAATCGCACGAATTACCTAGGAAAAAATCTGTGTTATTTCAAAAGAATTGGCTTTGATTGAAAAATTTGCCAATTAAAACATGCTTTTTCCAAATTAACGCGTATTCATATAAAAGTAGAAATGTATTCGTCGAATATCTTTGTATTTTTATATCTATGCAAAAAGGAAAGAAATTTACCGAAATCTTTCGGTGAATATTTGATTCAGTTTTTAAGCCGCTTACGTTAAGCCAGATGTGTTTGGGCTTTTTCGTCCACTCTAGGCACGGTCTACACTATCTGTACTATTGATGTTTTACCAATGCTTCTGGATTTAAAATTAGACGAAGAGGATTATTTGAGTAACCTCGGTTTAATCTGACCTGAGTTTTGGCGTCCTGTCTGGCAAAATGCTTTGGTCAGCTTGGCGAACTTTTCGAGATACGGGGAAACAATGCCCATATTCTAAATCCAGCCTTTATCTTATTATTTATTGACGAAGCGACGTCACTCCTTCTATTGGTTAACCTGATATGCAACTCAGGTCCTTTTGAACCGCAGTCTATCATTCTAACCACATATGCAACAAGGTCCGACAGTGGCAAAGTTTAACTATAATATTTCCTTAATTATTGTACCTACTAATTCCTCTGGCGATTTCCAAAATTCCGTATTACCCTAGTCATCCGTGGCACAGTTCTCGCACTGTCGCATTATAAAGTTGGCGGTCCTGGGTTCGATTCCTGGTTTGAGTCTGATCTGGTGGAAGGCTTCGGTCGTGGCTAGTTACCACCCGACAGTGACTACGTTGGTAGTAACATAAAAGACGTGTCATCCAGCGAAGCGTTCCGGCATGATATCGCGTATAAACCAATTAGGAGGTGGGTTTCATCATGATCAACCCATTACTGGCTCATTACAGAGCACGGGTCTCCATTCAATATGAGAAGGGTTCGGCATAGTGCACCACGCTGGCCATGTGCGGATTGGCAGCCTTCACACAACTTTGAGAACATTATAGAATTTCTCAGGCGTGCAGGTTTCCTCACGATGTTTTCCTTCACCGTTGAAGCAAGTTATATTTTTAATTATTTAAAAACGCACATAACTTCGAAAAGTTAGAGGTGCGTGCCCGGATTCAAACCGCCGACTTCTGATAAGAAGGCTGACGCCCTAACCACTAGGCTATCACAGGAGGTGGGTTTACCATACCCCTACCAGGTTAATCAGCTACCATCTTAGAATGCTTCATCACCAGATGAAACAGCCGTCAAGGGTCAGCTTGTAGTGTATAAAAAAATCTCCGATCATTTTCTTAACTATAAATAGATTTGTGGCGTACCTAGTCGGTTTTAAAATCTCTTCTACTGAAATTGGTTGAAATTGAAATCAAAGCAAGAAAAGGTAGTGAAAGCTAGAACCCGGTCCAACTTTACAAAGCAACACAAAACAAAAGGACTCCCAAAACTCGCTCCTTAAGCCAAACGTTCGCGAAATAACAATTAACGGGTTCAAATAGACTCGCGATAAGAACCCGGCACGCCTTTATTCCCTGGCCCGAAAGCGATAAAACTCATTGTTACGAGTATTATACTCACTTATGTGCGCCAGCTTGCCGTCTGTTGAGCACCTGCAATGAATACGGTTTAATCTTTAATTGTGCCAATCGTGCGGGATATTCTGTTCTCTTACGTAAAGGTACTTCATGTTACCTTTATAGCACGTCTGTATGTTCTAGAAATGTTACATAAATAACGAAAACAGTTTTGCCTTATAGAAGTCACTTCAAGCTTTTCTTTTTCGTAATACAGTACTTTCTTTATTAATGTCACTTCTTAAGTACTGCAATACGTGCTTAAAAAATTACATTTTCTTCTAAATTATCGTCAATGCCAACTTGTAGTTGACTAACAACTACAAGTTAGTATAGACGGTTAGTTAGACGTAGACGGTAATTTATAACATATAGATATACATAACACACATATAAATATATATATATTATCTAAACTGTATACTTAATTTTAGTATTAAGTCTACAAGCTTGAAATTTAGTAAGAACTGTCTTAAGTCCTAAAATATTTTTTTGTATGTTTCTTTCCGTCTCTTTGTAGCCATCTAACGTAAACTAATGAAAAGCTCTTAAGTAAATTTTGATATTTGCCAGTAGCTTATTATCGGTTAAGGGCACGGGCATCATGGCAGACCTTCTCAGTATCACAGGAATTCAGCAAGTTAAGAGTTTTGAAAAGAGTTTCAGCGCAAGTTTTTCACTATCGGCTGTGCTGTTTCACTAAGCATTAAGTGCTTAATGAAACAAGTTTGTGATTATTTTGCTTATTTGCAAATGTCTAATGAAGCGTTCACGTTACAGACGAGATGAACCCCTAATCGCGATTAGGGAAAGTGATGACAGATGCTCCGTGAATCAAATAATGAGTGAACCGCGAGTCTGAGGCATTCTCACCCCTGTTAACGAGAAAAGTTCAGCTTTATTCAATGTTCCTATCATTTTCGGTTGTGGTCTGAGAATGGCGGATCTAATTTTGTCACAGCAATTAAAATCTACTCTTCGATAAAAAAAAAAAACAACAATAGTAGGAAGAACAATAATGCATTTTAAAATAATTGTATCTAGCTAACTCTAGCACAATACCAATTGATAAAACTTTCAATATGCCAAATTCGTTGCATCATTAGGTAAATAATCGACCCCTAAACGCAACCATAACATATATTGCAATGGCTGAATTATTAATAATGAAATAGGTACCTACTATTATTTTACATTTTAAAACTAATGATTCTTTAGTCCAAATATTTTTTTGTAATATGTATTATTATAGTATATAAATATACAAAAGCACAATGCAAAGAATTGATAATAAATTTATTCTTGACTACATATATAGACAAAAATGGCAGGTTTGTTCTTAAAGAATGATCTCATTGGTAAGGCTACAACCAGGCTAAAGTTAAATATTCGTAGGTGATGTAAATACGTACGGTTTAATAGGTAAAATGATACGATAGTAAAAATGTATACAAAATAAATATTGCGAAACATGTACGTATTTTACAAACGTTATATCATTGTAGTACAACCACATCATTAAAATCCATATCAAAACATTCATTCAATTTTTAGTGACTAGAAAATAATTATCAAAACGTCGAATATCTTATATTAATTTTGATGTAGATAATAAAAAAGCAACTTTGAGTATTTCTCTAAAGAAAATTTCTCTTCTATAGTTTCAACCATTCCTCCTTTTCACTGGAGTTGACTGCTTCCTCAAACGTTAAAAGTGCACACTCAGCCGAAAAATCCATAATAACATAATCTTTATACTTCTCAGGTAAAGACTTATTTCTCGGTGAATTCCTCCTTGAACTCAAACTTTCTGCAACAACTTCTGTTTCTTCTCCATTTGTTTCATCAGTATCATTAAAAACATCAACAACCTCTTCTATTCTATCCTCACTTGCATCCAAAAAAAAACATCAAAATCTCCTTTTTTTCCTATAACTTCTTCATTTAGAATATCAAAAACAAAATTCATATTCCTCACATCTTCAATTATTTCTTCACAAACGACTTCATTTGTTTCTGTACTCTCTTCATTTTCAACATCGTCAAATGTCACTTCTTCTACAACTGTTTCTTTTTCAATTGTTTCCTTTTGAAATATATAGTAGAGGGCCAGATGGAATTAAAGTGCCGGAGTGTTCACAACAACTCTGTATGTCGATGCATTTTAAACAATATGCTAAGAAGCGACGGCTACGCGTCGACGCATCCGTAACATACGCCTGGAACCGTGCCAGAGCTGGTCATTCATCATTAAACGACCAATAGCGTTTTAGTGGGGCGGAATAAAGCCAAAGATAAGTCCAGGCGTTGGACGTTGTACTTGTCGGTTCCATGCCATTTGCTATGCAGCTATTATTATGACGTATGCGTTATGATTTTGTTTTAGGAAACGTAACTGAGAACACAGACGAAAGTTTGTATACAATTGATTGCATTTAGTTTTATTATTTTTGATTCAAAACAAAGAAACGTTTTTGATACGCCAATATATTCATTCTTTACATTCATTGAATTAATTACTGATGATTAAATGATATCAGAGTTTGGCACGATGAAATAGCAATAAAATAAAGTGAAAAATTCCATATACAGCATTGACTTTTTTTAAACTCCACCTATCGGTGATAAATGAAAGATATAGATAAAGATGGGCAATGGTGGTAATGGAATATGAAAGCTTCATGAAAAGGTAAGGAACTGAATCTCGCTATACTAACGGTTTTATGACTTCAGATATCTACAAACGAATTAAGTTAACGACAGGTTGAAAGCTTTCAAAGCCCGCTCCGCTTGTGAGTGAGCGTGACCGTAAATTGGTCTCAGCACAATGATTGCCGCGCGCTAGTGTCAGCGATTCGGCTCTCGTTAGAGCAATCGTGGACTCGAAATTAAACCCCCCTCCACCACGGGTCCGCGACGGAATGATTTGTGACATTTGACGTGTTCTAACGATGCCGTCGGATAAGCGGGAATTATTGAAAACGGGATCACATTCCGTGTCCACGATTCGTTTAAGCGGATCCGACATTTATTTGTTCTTGAAAGCAAATGATTTTACGCTACAATCTGTTACTCTGCGAGTCGATGGAGGATATATTCTATTAGCGAGGCGCGGTGGCGCAAATCCGGGACAATACTATTTCACCGCCATATTATATTATTATGGTAAATAGACTGTATCTTTTATCTTATTTAAGCCTCCAATTCAACGCTATGGCTTGTATAGAGGAAAATCAAGGATTTACTCCTTGATTATTTACTCCTTGATATTGGTATCAAAAAGCTGCAAAAAGGGGAACGTGCATTAACAAAGAATCCGTATTGCAAGGATTAACAATCACTGTCACTGCACCAATTTCAAGCGTATTTACTATTATATTGGACTAGCTGGTGCCCGCGACTTCGTCTGCGCAGGATTAGTATTTCGAGTAGCTATTTATATTAGCTCAAAATTATTTAGCCTGACATCATCTATACATCAACTTTAAACAATGTTATTATTGATTATGAGAGATGGTGATAACAAAAAAAACCCGGCTAAGATTATTGTGGGTTTCTTCAAATTCAAATTTAAATAATCTTTATTCAAATAGATAGAATCAAAGGTCCTTTTTACGCGTAATTAATTTACATAGTAGTGATTCGATGGTGATAACTATATGGCGCGTGTGTGTGTGTAATGTTAGTGTATTGCCCACAACTACATTTGTAAACTTAAAACTAAACCGGGTGCGTTTAGAACCCTTATAGGGTTCTAAACGCCTAAGAAGAAGCCCACAACAAACTTAGCCGGGTTTTTTCCGTTATCACCATCTCACATAATCAATAATAAATTATAGTACCTATGGAGATAGAGCAATTCACACCCAAGCTTTTTTATCGTTTCTGTAATCCTTAATATCGTAATATGATTTTTCCGTAAACTTAAATCTCCAATATATCAATAGATAATTTATTATAAAATAAAATACAATTTCCTTTGAATGAGTTACTAATTTTGTGCAGCCTACTAAACGGTACTACAAGTTTAATTTTACTCTGATGTTCAGTGCGTTACAGTCCATTTTTTTCTTGAATTTATCAATATTTTTATGAATAAAAAATAATACATTAAATTTTCATATATATATTGGCTATGCACTGTCATTATTTTATAATCTTCAAATTTATCTCTTAATGACTCTCTGGGACCTAATTTACTTAATTCGCACGAACGCTTCTTAGACCTGGGCGCGATTTGAACCCTCTTAGCTTTAGTTTTAACTGTCGATTATTAAACCGCCATGTACGTTGTATATTCCCATGCTTCGCGCATTTCGTTAAGCTATCATCCGTTGTTATTGTCACTAACGTGTGATAATAATCGGTAAAACCCGCTAACCCACATTGCAACAGCGTGGTGGGTTTTTGCTGTTTCTACTCAACCGGGTGAATAGCCATCTTATTCTCTAATAAAGCTTAGCTTAGCTTAGCTTATTAGCTTTTTATCCCACATTAATAAGATGCACGCGATGTTTAAACAGAAGAAGGTAATTTTGCTTTGGAAATGGTTTAAGTTAGGAAAGTATAAAATGTGCAAACTAGCCCCTTGTCTTATTAAAAGTCCAATAGCTAAGTATGAAGTTTCTTTTATCTCTTAAAGTTTTCTATGTGTTTAATAAAAACGGACTAGTTCCGTTGTTTGATTTTGAATATTTAGAAAAATCCTATATACATATTATAAATGTGAAAGTGTGGATGTTTATTATATAATCACGCAAAAACGGCTGAACAGATTTGGATGATATTTGGCATGCATGTAGCCTTTGACATGGAAAAGAACATAGGCTAACTTTTATCCCGATTCCTTAAGAAGTCCGAGGGAAAATTGAAAATTGTTTACGAGCTAAACCGCAGGCAGACAGCTTGGAATTTGACCTTTAGCACCAGATGAGCCTCCGATGCTTTGGCGACTGAACCTGTGTTGTAATCAGTTTCCAAGTGACGCATTATACCTGTATGCAATTGCTAGGCGGTATGTCTTTGCTAGTAAGGTGGGAACCAGCCGCGGCCGAAGCCTACCACCACATCAGACCCGAGCTGGGAATCGAATCCAGAACCCAGAAATCCCACTTTATACTTAATATTACTACTGCGTATGCGCTGCACAACGTCATAAGTTTTTCCTTTTTTAAATCGCAATGTCGCTTCAGTCAGGTTAGTATAATCAAAGTTACATTTTATAGATAAGTCATTTCAACATCATCATCATGATCAAGCCATTACCGGCTCACTACAGAGCACGGGTCTTCTCTCAATATGAGAAGGGTTTGGCCATAGTCCACCACGCTGGCCATGTGCGGATAGGCAGACTTCACACGCCTTTGAACTCTCCGGCGTGCAGGTTTCCTCACGACGTTTTCCTTCACCGTTGAAGCAAGTCATATTATTTTTTTTTAAATGCACATAACTCCGAAAAGTTAGAGGTGCGTGCCCGGATACGAACCGCCGACCTTTGATTAGGAGACTGACGCCCTAACCACTAGGCTATCACCGCTTATAAGTCATGTAACAACAGCTAATAGTTTCAATAATCAAATGCGCAATCTATTCATAGTATCCAATGCTCATTATTATTCAACGTGTTCATGAACTAAAGCTAGTCCTTCGCACGCTTAAATCACAAATAGAAAGCTATTTCCTGACATCCTTGTTTAATATTTGTTTTTATTTTGCAAGAATTATATAACCCTGCCATTTAAAGCTTACTTCGGTATCGTTCTAACATGTAGATGATTCGTTTATTAGTGTAACTTTTGGGGTAGATGCAACAACCGGATTTATTACATCAATAAGTCACATTGAACGGATTATACCTGGTAGTAGAAATATATAAATGAGATATTAAATTTTCTAGTTGATCTGCAGCTATTTTAGCATCTATAAATATAGTACGGAAGTAGATATATACTAATTAATTTAGTCCAAGTGACTATGCCTAATTACTATTTGGTTAAAAGAAAAAAGAAAAACAAATTGTAGCTTAATTTTTTTTGATACACCACAAGTTAGCCCTTGACGGCATCTCACCTGATGCGGTCTAAGATGGTAGCGGGCTAACCTGTTAGGGGAATGGTAAACCTATACTCCTAATTGGTTTCCACACGACTAAATCGCTTGCTAAACGCCAACATGTCTTTGTTCGTAAGTGGTAATTAGCGACGGTCAAAGCCACCAGACCAGATTCGAGCCGGGCATCGAACCCGGGACCTCCAACTTTAAAATGCAACAGCGCACACGCTGCGCCACGGAGGTCTTCAAAGGTCGTTAAAGTTCAACAAGTTCGTACGGAGCGTGGCGAGGTCTATAGAATATAATATTGTTATAATCTACTTTACAAAATTTCAAACAGATCATCCTTTCAACACAAACTATACAGGTAGAAATTCTTGCACATGCAAATGAAATACTTGCACATTCAAATGATTATGCTCGTATTTAATAAACGTAACGTCATAAAGCTTTTGTAAATAACCTACAGAGTTTTAACATTTCATATACAGCTTAGAGTAGTTACGGTTCATCGACTGCTGAGCTCAGCAGTAACTACTCTGTGCTGTCTTATCTTAAAGCGATCAGAGTTAGTGATAACTGTGATCGCTTTAATAGTTTCGGAGCGTTAAGCCCTTTTACCTTCACCTTTTCTTTTTGAAGTAATTAACATATTTGGCGATTGCAAAGCTATTGATTCTGCAAGTCAATTCAAAAAAAATCTACAAAATAAAAAAAAAATATAGTGCATTTCAATATAGGCATTTTGACGAGCACCTATATGCGATAGGTACTGACTGCGAAAACTGTATGTCATAGTAGCAAAATAAACAAGCGTAAATAGCCTTTATAACTGCCATTCAAGTTCGACGCTCCAGTGGAGACGAGGCCCAACAGTTGTGCAGTGGAAGAGTTGTAATTACGACTGTTCGCATTGAAACAACCACTCGTCAAAGTAAAGAGAGATTGTTATGGAGGCTTTTGAAGAGATAGCGGTCGAGAATAATAGGTAACCCTTCGCAAGCGCGAGTCAACTTTCATTGCCAACTGAAAAAACTTGTATAGTCTATGAAAGTACTCCTTAGGTACGGAGCAGTCATATTGTTTTTAGTGAAATACTTTTAACCGATTTCTTCGAGGACGTCCGCCTTCTAATCAGAGGTCGGCGGTTGGATCTCGGACACGCGCTTCTTAACTTTTGGGGCCAATACGTACTCCAGCTGCTTCTATTTGCGGATTATAAATTCAGGTAATCAATAAGCTGAAAACTTTATCATCATCATCATCATCATCATGATCAACCCATTACCGGCTCACGACAGAGCACTGAACTTTTCTCAATATGAGAAGGGTGTGGCCGTACCCGCTGACCATGTGCGGATTGGCAGACTTCACACGCTTTTAAGATCATTATGGAGAACTCTCAGGCGTGCAGATTTTCTTCAGGAAAACGTCGTGAGGAAACCTGCACCGTTGAAGCAAGTGATATTTTAATTGCTTAAAAAACGCACATAACTCTGAAAAGTTAGAGGTGCGTGCCCGAATACGAACCGCCAACCTCTGATTAGGAGGCTGACGCTCTAGCCACTAGGCTATCACCGCTTCGTAATAACAATATCCTCTTAATATTCCAAATTAAACTGCGAAGTTAGAAATGCAGCATCCTCTCCGAAAACAGACAGTCTTTTCGGAGGGGACGCTGCAAAAGATAAGAGGATTAAAATTGCGATGAGGGAAGCGTGCATGCGCTGTGCAGAGTAAAGAATCTACCTACGCATATACATATTTTATGCCCATCAAAGCTGGTTGTAACAGCTTC